>OZ004707.1:146986110-148266610 GCA_963924515.1 Vespertilio murinus
CTCTATTCTTACAACCTGGGGCGAGTTAGGAGATTTGGGGAAACTCAAATAAGGAGATCGTCCACAAGACTCAGGATCGGGGACACCTGAAAGATCCCAATTCAGTCCGCTCAGGAGCCTTGGCGTCCGAAGGACTCCCCGGGCTCCCTTCAACTTTCCACCAACTCCACCTTCTCCCCGGCAGAGCTTCCTACTTTGAGCCGAGGCTTTAGCTCCTGCTCTAGGCCACACGCTCTTCCGGGGCTGGCCGAACCTTCGGCCCCCGAGGGTTACCCGGAACTCCCCTTTCTAACCCTTCCCAATCAGCCTGAACCCCGACTCCCGGCCCCTCTGGACACCGCAGCACCTCAGCGGGCCCGGCTCCTACCAAGATCAGCGCCTCCATCTTGCCCCGCAGCTGGTGCCGACGTGGAGCCGCAAAAAGCAACGCCGCCGCTGATTGGCCCGACGCCCTCATTAGACCCCGCCTACCACGGGGATTATTGGCCTGCCGGGTGCTAGTCATTGCTGTATTGACCAATAAATGTGCTAGTTTGCTTAGCGAAGGCAAGGTGTCCAGCCGCGAGGCGCAGGTATTTGATTGTCAGCTTAAACACTCAATAAAATGCCAAAACCTCATAACTGAATGAGGCGGGCGGTCCACGGGGCGGGGTTGTTTCCATGGGGAACAGAGGAAGCGAATAGTAATTTTCAATTGGCAGGGCGAAGAGCACGTGATACCGTCCCCCGATTTAGCAGCTCTAATACGCACTTCCTTTAGGGGGCGCTATGTCTCCTTAGCCCTTAAAACTGGCAGCTCCCATCAGAATCCTACTCCCATCCCTATTCCAAGAGCTCCCTTAAGTCCCTGATATGCACGGTTGCTTTGGCGAACACTGCTGCTCTTCCCTCACATTCGCTCAGATCGCTTAAGCATCCTCACAGAAAGGCTGCCCAAAGCCAAGGGTTGCCCAAAGTGTTAACTACATAAACCAAAGTCTCCAGAAAGTTGATTGCTACAGTAATAATCTCCCCAAAGTGGGGTGCCAGGCTGTGCTAGACCCAGGAAAGGACCCAGAGAGTTTGTAAAAGCAAATTTTATTTTATTAGGCGCGTTGGAGAAGCAGAGAGGAGAGTGTAGGAGGGACAGAGGGGCAAAGGGTCCAGGATAAAGAAGGTTATAGGGAGTAGGGTCTGCGGTTCTCCATTGGGGACCAGACGTTGCAAAATGAGAAAAGAGAAGTTTACTGAATACAGGGATTTCACAATAGGGAAGGGTTTTTAGATCAACCAAAGAACTTATATGAGTACATGCATAGCCCATGGACACAGACAATAGTGTGGTGAAGGATGGGGGAGGACAGGAGTGGAAAGAAGGAAGGTCAATGGGTGAAAAAAGGGGACATCTGTAATACTTTACACAATAAAGATACATTTTTTTAAAAAAGTTTAACTTTTGCTCAGCCGGTATGGCTCAGTGGTTGAACATCAACCCAGGAACCAAGAGGTCGTGTGTTCGATTCCCGATCAGGGCACTTGTCCAGTTGTCGGGTGTGCAGGAGGCGGTGGATGAATGATGTTTCTCTTTCATCAGTGTTGCTATCTCTCTATCCCTCACCCTTCCTCTCTCTCTTAAAATCAATTTTTTAAAAAAGATAAACAAAGTAAATAAAAATCAATAAAAATATTTTTTTAAACCTTTAATTTTCCCCTACCCCTCTGTTCCTTGGTCCCTGATACACACACGCCTTCCCCCATCCTCCTATATCCCCAGAACTATCTGCCCATCTCTGATATTATGTCTTTAGGAGTTCCCCTAAGAAGAGCATCCAAACCTACCCAGGAGTTTTTATAATAATTTCAGAGAGGAGTCAGAGGGCGTAAGAGTGAAGTATAGAACAATACAAAACAAATTACAGAAGTAGCATTTGCTGTGAAGGAGTGTATGTGATGTTGCGGTAAAATTCCAGGTGACGAGCCTTATATCTGGAAGAAGCAAGGCCTTAGCCTTTATCTATTCCCATTGGGGAGTTGTTCAGACATTTAGCATTGTGCCTGGCATCACAAGGTTATCCTTGGCTTGGCAGCCTAATGATAACACTAACATTTATTGACCGCTTATTATGGGTCCTGCACATGATATATCTTAATACATTATTTAATACTTTTTAAAACCCTTACTAAGTACATGAGAATGGTGGAGCTGGGAGCAGTTAAATAATTTAATTAAGGCCATACAAGTATTAATTGGCAGCCATACAGACATTTGAGCACAAGGAGTCTGGTTCTAAAACCATGTTCTTACCCACAATTCATTTCTCTGATTATGGTGTAGGCTGTTCTGGTCCTATCTTAAGTGCCCTACACCAGTTCCAGATGATCTATAGAGACCATGAAGAGGAAAAGGGTGTGATGTAGGTTCATTGGGGAGGAGATTGGCTCCTCTTTCTTTGATTGTGAAATAACTTGAGAAATTTTAATAGTCAGACATTGTTTAGTAGATGGCTGATTCTTAGCTCGACAGCCTATTGGGTAACTGTGTAGTAGGGGGAAGACCACTAACTGGATGGGAGACATTAATTCTTGCCATGACTTTGCCTTAATAAGTGGGAGAATTCTGGCAAGTCCTTGTACCCTCTCTGGATTACAGCTGCCACTTCTGGAAAATGGGAACCTAGCATTAAAGTTCTATGATCATTCTTGTTCCTTTTGCTCCCATCCCCTTTCCAAATGGAAAACCTTTAAGAACCAATCAAATGGAAAATGCATATGTCTCCCCACTACACACACACACACACACACACACACACACACACACACACATATTGTATACACACAGTTGACCCTGAAACAGACTGGGTTTGAACTACACAGTTCCATTTTTGTATGTGTGTGTTTTTACAATAAATACTGGAAATGAATTTTATTTTCCTTATGATTTTCTTAATAACATTTTCTTTTCTCTAGCTTATTTATTATAAGATTATATATATAATACATAATTGGTTTATCAACTATTAACAAAATAGGTTAATCAACTGTTTATGGTATCGGTAAGGCTTCCGGTCAACATTAAGTTTGGGGGAGTCAAGAATTATACCTGGATTTCTGACTGCACAGGGTGTCAGCACCTCTAACCACTGCATTGTTCAAGGGTCAACTGTAAATGTATATATTAAAAGCATATATATGATTACAAACAATTTACTGAAAATGTCTGGGTGTGCCCTATCTGGTTTGGCTCAGTAGATAGAGCATCAGCCTGCAAATTTAAAGATCCCAGGTTCAATTCCAGTCAAGGGCACAGACCTGGGTTGTGGGTTTGATCCCCAGTGAGGGGCTTGCAGGAGGCAGCCAATGAATGATTCTCTTTTATCATTGATGTTTCTATCTCTCTCCCCCTCTTCCTTTCCCTCTGAAATCAATAAAAATAAAAAATATATAAATTAAATAAAATGTCTGGATGCTATTTTAAAAGGAGAAAAATCAGCTTTTTAAAAAAAGACAAAATTGGCATCTTTGCTGGTGGAATTGGACACTTCTCCTTGCTGCCATCATTGACTCAGGTCATAGCCATGTTTTAACACATCACTCTAACTCACTAGACCTGCCATCTGAGACATGCTTGATCAGTCTGTAGACAAAGGCAATCTCTGGAGGCTTTGAGTCTTTGCCTGCTTTAATTAATCAGAAAGTCTTTGACATTGTCCTATACTAGATTTGAGAGGCTTAGAGGATCTACCTAAAACATAGTCACAAACCCAAAGAGATATCTCAAATAAGGAGACAAATAAATAACTCTCAAATGAAAGAACAAGAGAATTCTCCAGAAGAGACAAATGAAGCAGAGATAAGAAAGTTATCTAAAACAGAGTTCAGCTCTAGTTGGTTTGGCCCAGTGGATAGAGCGTCAGCCTGCGGACTGAAGGGTCCTGGGTTCGATTCCGGTCAAGGGCACATGCCAGGGTTGCTGGCTCAATCCCCAGTGGGAGACATACAGGAGGCAGCTGATCAATGATTCTCATCATTGATGTTTCTATCTTTCCCTCTCCTCCTTTCCTCTCTGAAATAAATAAAAATAAAATAAAAGAGTTCAGAGTAATGATGGTAAAGATGCTCAACAGCATGAAAAAATATATAGTTACTATGAAAAAAGAAGAGTCAGAAATAAAGAATGGCATAACACAAAGGACACATTCGAAGGAATACACAGAAGATTAGGGGAAGCTGAGGACTGAATCTGAATTAGAAGAGAGGGTTGAAAAAAATCAATCAATCATGCTAAGTGAAATAAGTCAGAGAAAGACAAGTATCATATGATCGAACTCATAGGTGAAACCTAAGTAACAAAATAAAGTGATGAATTAAGTGGATCCAGAGACTTGAAGCATGGAACAGCTTCAAATGGAATCTAGGAAGGAATGGGGGGAAGGTGGGTGGGTGGGAGGTAATCAATCAAAGACCTGTATGCATATAGCATAACCCATGGACACAGAGAGTAGGGTGCTGAAGGCCTGGGGTGGAGGGTGGGATAGGCTGGAAGGGGGTCAATTGGGGAAAAGGGGGAACATATGTAATACTTTCAACAATAAAGAATTATTAGGGGGAAAAACAAAAAACCTGAAAGGAGTCAGGGAATGAACCATGAGACTATCTGGGGAAAGAACATTCCAGGCAAAGGGAACATAGAGGAAAGAGTGGAAGAAAAGTATTAATATATGTTACCCTACTGTCCTATGACCCTTTAATACAGTTCCTCATGTTGTGGTGACCCCCAACCATAAAATTATTTTCGTTGCTTCTTCATAACTGTAATTTTGCTACTGTTATGAATCGTAATGTAAATATCTGTGTTCTCCAATTGTGTATAAGTGAAATTAGAAAAAGTCAGAGTGTAATGGGTGAGATCAGCCATATGTGAAAGTAGTAAATGACCAGGTGTAGTTCCAGGAAAGCATAATTCCATCAACACAGTATACCTAAAGCTCTAGAAGCCTAATCACCTAAAGTAAAATGGCTGGAGCCCTAAGACAATCAAACTCTAATCCAATCAACTAAAATAAAATGGCTGGAGTGAACATAAACAGAATCAATTATATTAACTTGCAGCTGAAACCCAATCAGTTGAATTGTACCTTGCCTTCATAGAAAGGAGAGATTATCTGCATATAATTCAAAAAATTTTTTTCTAGTGACATTTATAGAAAGAAGTTGTTTTTTTTTTTTTTTTTTTTTGGCCAACCCAAGTGAATATTCTATATAATAAAAGGCTAATATGCAAATAGACCAACCACTGAACAACCAGTAGCTATGACGTGCACTGACCACTATGAGGAAGGGAGGGCAAAACATGGCAGGCATCAGCTGCAGCAGGATGGTGGAGCAGGTGAGCACCAGACCAAGGTGGGGTACTGGTACTGTCATTGTGACAAGCCTCTGATGGTTACTACACATTCTTTGCTGTAGTAATGATGGTAACATTTCTTTTTTTCTTTCTTTTTTTTTATATATATATTTTATTGATATTTTACAGAGAGGAAGGAAGAGAGATAGAAAGCTAGAAACGTCAATGAGAGAGAAACATCGACCAGCTGCCTCTTGCACACTCCCCATTGGGGATGTGCCCGCAACCAATGTACATGCCCTTGACCGGAATCGAACCCGGGACCTTTCAGTCCGCAGACCGACGCTCTACCACTGAGCCAAACCGGTTTCGGCTGATGGTAACATTTCTATCTCTGGTCATCTTAACCCTAACATTAACCTATCAACCCATCAGCCCAGGTATAGAAGGAGACTTATTTCATACCATGTTTCCCCGAAAATAAGACATCCTCCGAAAATAAGACCTACTTACAGGTTTCCTTCTGAGTGAAATATAAGGCATCCCCCCGAAAATAAGGCCCCCAGGATTCACAGTTTGTCTGGTTTGTGTTGACAACTACCGTACTACCATACCGTATACAGGTAATAAATTTCCTTTATTTTCATTTAACAATAAATGTGTACCGTATTGTTCTTCATGGAAAAATAAGACATCCCCTGAAAATAAGACCTAGCACATCTTTGGGAGCAAAAATTAATATAAGAGACTTTTATTTTCGGGGAAACAGGGTATATACCCAGAGAGATAGTGAGGGAGGTTTTTGTTGTTTTGTTTTTCCACTTTAGGGTGAAACCAAAGACTCAGAAGTGATTCAAGTTGCCTAGGGCCACATATAGTTCACCTAGATTAGGTGCTAACCACTCAACCTAACCCTAACCCCTCCCCCTGCTTGCTCTTCCTCTTGCTAAAGCAATCATAGATTACTGAATGGGAAACAGCAAAAAAGTGGTAATCACAGACAGCAGAATGTTGGCACTACAGTTGTTGGCCTGGAGATATGGGCACATGTCCTCCACGAGACTATTGGTGAGGGTTTCTCAAGTCTGGGTGTTCAGGGGGGGCAGTCGCTAACAGTGAAATAGGACTTCAGGAGAAAACAGAAGGCAGCACCTTTCTGACCTAGCAGCAATCTGTCTTTATCTCTGAGGTATAGAAGTGTCTCCCCAACATACGACTGCAATGAAACTTAAGACCACAAAGAGGAAGCTTCCTAAGGTTATATAGCTGCTGCTTCCATCCGAGGGAATGGGTTGGGAGTTCTACCTAGATCAACTCTTAAGACTGCACCTTATGCCCTAACAGGTTTGGCTCAGTGGATAGAGCATAGAGCGTTGGCCTTCGGACTGAAGGGTAGCAGCTTTGATTCCGGTTAAGGGCATGCACCTTGGTCGCGGGCACATCCCCAATAGGGGGTATGCAGGAGCCAGCGGATCAATGGTTCTCTCTCATTGGTGTTTCTAACTCTCTATCCCTTTCCCTTCCTGTCTGTAAAAGTATCAATTAAAAATAGATATATTTTTAAAAGACTGCACCTTGTGTTTCAGTCCTACCTCTGAATTATTTTCTCACTCTTTCTCAGCATTGAACCCACATAGTCAGCTGTATAGAGAGCAGTCTTGCTGTGGTGTGGAGTTGAATGTTAGCTATGCACTCAGAAGAATCTAATTTTCTCACCTCTTTACAGAGCTAAAAGGATTTGGCCTTACTCAGGAACAGGGATACTTTCAAAAATCATGTATATATTTTTATTGATTTCAGAGAGGAAGGGAAAAAGACAGAAACATCAATGATGAGAGAGAATCATTGATCAGTTGCCTCCTGCACACTCCACACTGGGGATTGAACCCACAACCTTGGCATGTGCCTTGACTGGGAATCAAACCTTTAACCTACTTCACAGGTCAATGCTCAACCACTAAGCCAATCCAGCTGGGCTTGGAGATACTTCTTTCATCTTGATTAGGTAGAAGGCCATGCATGTGGGAATAGATGCAAGTAAGCTGATGGATTTGATATTAAATAAGGCAGTCTCATCTAATTGCATCTTTTTTATCAATGAAATATGAGACAAGGTCATCTGCTGAGAGAGAAGTGGAGGAGCTGTTGAAAATTTTAGGAGAAGGTGTGAAATAGTTATTGAGCAGAATAGAAAAGAGAATTTGCCAGGAAAATGTAAAATCACTTGGCAATGTTGAGTTTTGGTGGCATAAATTGAAAAGTGATACTAGTCAGCAAGATTCTGAGATTTTTCTCCATCAATATTTAGCTGCCCAGGTATAGATGTGGAGAAACTAAATTTTTGGATTTAACATAAATTGTTTTGTGTGGTTTTTTTTCCCTAAGAAAATTCAATGGCCGAAACCGGTTTGGCTCAGTGGATAGTGTTCGGTCTGCGGACTGAAAGGTCCCAGGATCGATTCTGGTCAAGGGCATGTACCTTGATTGCTGGTTGTGGGCACATCCCCAGTAGGGGGTGTGCAGGAGGCAGCTGATCAATGTTGCTCTCTTATCGATGTTTCTAACTCTCTATCTCTCTCCCTTCCTCTCTGGAAAAAATCAATAAAATACATTTAAAAAAATTCAATGGAGGGGTAGGCAAGCAAGTTAACTATTTTTGCAAGTTTGTAGTTCTGGATATGAAGGGAAGTAGATGGATTATTTAAAAAAATAAAATTAAGCCCTAGCTGGTCTGGCTCAGTGGATAAAGCATCGGCCTGAAGACTGAATGGTCCTGAGTTGGATTCCGGTCAAGGGAACATGCCGGGTTTCTGGCTGGGTCCCCAGGAGGCAGCTGACCAATGATTCTCTCTCATTGATGTTTCTATCTTGCTTCTCTCTCCCTTTCTTTCTGAAATCAATTAAAAATATATAAATATCACAGTTTGATTCAGGTCAGGGAGCAAATCCAAGTTGTGGTTTTTTTTTTAAAATATATTTTTATTCATTTCAGAGAGGAAGAGAGAGGGAAGAAGATAGAAACATCAATGATGAGAGAGAACCTTGATGTGCAGTCGCCTCCTGCACATCCCACCCTGGGTATTGAGCCCACAACCCAGGCATCTACTCTTGACTGTAATTGAACCTGGGACCCTTCAGTCCACAGGCCGAGCTCTGTCACTGAGCCAAACCAGCCAGGGCTAAAAAAAAATTTTTTTTTTATTGATTTCACATAAGAAGGGAGAGGGAGAGAGAGATAGAAGCATCAATGATGAGAATCATTGATCAGCTGCCTCCTGCATGCCCCCTACTGGGGATTGACCCTGCAACCCAGGAATTGAACCTAGGACTCTTCAGTCCACAGGCCAACGCTCTATCCACTGAGCCAAACTGGCTAGGGCCACAGAGTTTATTCTTGTATTATTATTTATTATTATATTATTTTCCATACAAACAAATAACTGTAAACTTACTTTTGCCCCACCCTGTATGTGCCATTTAACAATGCTTACTATATCCAAGACCCTGAATAACTGAATTAAACATACAAACCCAGACGAAACCGGTTTGGCTCAGCGGATAGAGTATCGGCCTGCGGACTGAAGGGTCCCAGGTTCTATTCCGGTCAGGGGCATGTACCTTGTTGTGGGCACATCCCCAGTGGGGGGTGTGCAGGAGGCAGCTGATCGATGTTTCTAAATCTCTATCCCTCCTCTATCTCTCTCTCTTTCTCTCTATAAAAATCAAAAAAATATATATATTTTTAAAAACACATACAAACCCAGTTTTTAAACTTGTTTACTTGTCACAATAACATGAAAGATAGGTATTATTATTATTATTATTATCCCCAAATTACAGATTGGTAAAAATAAGTTCTGAGATATTAAAAAAAACTTAACATCTCAAAGTGACCAAGATTTAAGTTCAGGCCTTTCTGACTGTAAAACTCATGCTCTTAACCATTATACTATGGTATTTGAGACAAATTTTGTACAATACTGTTTATATTATCACTATTACAAGATGATATAATAAGATACATGGTTTAATTAGAAAAGTAAATATTTAAATGAGGTCATTAATTTCTCTGATACATACAATAATTACAAAAGGAATTAGACAAGAGAAATATATGGCTTGAGGTAGCCAGTAAAAGTGCTGCAAAGAGACCCGGCTGGAAGCAAGATGGCGGGCTCGCGGTGAGCAGACGTCAAGGGATGAAAATAGATATGCCCAGAAGCAAATTTTTTTTTAAATATATTTTATTGATATTTTACAGAGAGGAAGGGAGAGAAATAAAGAGCTAGAAACGTCAATGAAAGAGAAACATCGACCAGCTGCCTCTTGCACACCCCCTACCAGGGATGTGCCCGCAACCAATGTACATGCCTTTGACCGGAATCGAACCTGGAACCCTTCAGTCCGCAGACCGACGCTCTACCACTGAGCCAAACCGGTTTCGGCCAGAAGCAAATTTTGAAAACATTTTCTCTTCAAATATTTTTCTATACCACCTGATAAGCATCTTGATTCACCATGGCCGTATCAGCAGTGAAATGGGCAATATCAAATAGAACTATTTTGAAACATTTATTTCCAATCCAAAATGGAGCTTTATACTGTATTTGTCATAAATCCACATACTCTTCTCTTCCAGATTACTATAATTGCAAAGTAGATCTTGCTTTGACTTCTGATGGCAGGACAATAGTTTGCTACCATCCTTCTGTGGATATTCCATATGAACACACCAAGCCTATCCCTCGGCCAAATCCTGTGCATAATTATGAAGAAACACAGGATCAAATACTGAAAACCAGATTAGAAGTAAAAGATGAACCCTTACAGCAAGGACCCATGATAGAACAACTTAGCAAAATGTTCTTTACTACTAAGCACCGTTGGTATCCTCATGGACAGTATCATGCACGTCGTAGGAAATTGAATCCTCCAAAAGACAGATGATATTGAGGTTTTCAATAAAATGCTGTCCTGTTCTCATTTGCCATTTGAGAAAATGCAATCAGATATATCCACTCCTATGTTAGATGGTAAAATAATAATAAAATGTCTTTTCACCTAAAAAAAAAAAAAAAGTGCTGCAAAGATAAACTTGAACTGAACTGGGCCTTAGAGTGGATCAAAGGAAGGGAATTAACATGAGTATACTTCTTGAATAATCACAGTTTGTACATTGATCCCTCACAGGAACCTGTGATGGAAACCAAGGGGAAACTGGGGCTCAAAGAGGTTAAACAATTTGCCCGAATCCACACTGCTGAGTGTAGAGCTGAGACTCACGCCCAGACCTCTCCTCCACTCCATCTGACCGCAGGCTGGTAGACAGGACCAAGGAGAGTATGCTGGTGGAGGGAGCAGCAGGAGCCAAGATAGGCTGGAATAAACAGGACGCCTGGAGAAGGAGGAAATAAATAGGCATCGAGCCTTCTATGCTCTATGGAGCAGAGGGCGGGACTTCCTGGGCAGCTCTGCCCATTGCAGAGGATTGCAACAGGATAGGGTGAGGGTAGGGGTGCTGGGGTTCCTGGAAGATGACTGAAGCCCAGAAGGCTGGCACCGTGCCTGTTGTGTGGCTAAAACCGGCCCTGCCCAATATTGCTGGGGTGGGAGAGCCATGGCCTGAGGGCTGGTTCCTGGAAGTCTTGCGACTGTCCTTACCCCATGGCCCCCAACACTGTTACATTCTGGTTCTCTCCCAGAATTGGCTGCCCACCGGCTTTACTTCTGTCCCAACCATGTTTCTATCAGAATCTGTCTTCCCAGATAGACTGTTCTGAGTTCCTCAAGCCCCTGAGGCACTAAATCATAACAGAGTCACTTACTTTTAAAAATATGTGTGTGTGGTTTTTTTTAATTGATTTCAGAGAGGAAGGGAGAGGGAGAGAGAGAGAAAAAAAAAACAACAACAACCAAACATCAATGATGAGAGAGAATCACTGGCCGGCTGCCTCCTGCATGCCCCATACTGGACATCAGGCTCGCACGCAACCCAGGCATGTGCCCTGCCCAGGAGTCAAACTGGTAACCTCCTGGGTCATAGGTCCATGCTCAACCACTGAGCAGCACCGGCCAGGTTAGAGTCACTTTCTTATTGATTTCATCTTATCTTCCCAACAACTCCACTAAATTGGTATTAACTGCATCATCTCCATGTTTCAGGTGAGGAAGCAACTCAGCCAGGTTGGGTTGCTCAAAGCCACATAGCTAATAAATGCAGGGATTCAAATTCAGGTCTTCAGATCCAAGATCTGGCCCTCTCTCGTTCTCCTGTCTACCAGGCAACCTACTTCTCTCTCCAGATTTAGAATTAAGGGGTTATTTCTTCTGAGTTATTCTGGACTCATCTATCAGCCTCCATCTATTTTAGGTTCAGTGCTTGCAGGGCATAACTCTAAAATACCAGGTGTGGGAACCTCAACCCTACAACTCCCCGGTCTCTCGACAACAGCAAGCTGTTTTGGTCTGAGAATGGGGCTCGGTGTCCCCTCAACTCCCTGAGTCAATCCTCTAAGAATTCTTATCTGTGGAAAGGAACTTCCTCAATGACTTTTCTATCTTATCCTCACCCAACTAGAGCAACAAGGGGAAAAACAATGGATGGCTTAGGAGGTCTGACCCCACCATCTGGGCCTCAGTTCATATCCCCTCTTTCTCTCCACCCCACCCCCACCCCCCACCACTCACTTCATTAAGAGGGGCCTCACTATACCCTGGTCCCAGACCCCCGGCACTACCTACTCCCATCCGGGGTAACCGCCAGGCTCTGCTGCCTAGGATAACACCCACCCCTCCCCTTGCCCCCTGTGGCTGCCTCCCCTTTCCGTCTGTTGAGAGAGGAAGCCAGGGGGTGGCGGGTGCAACACTGCAGGGCACTGATAAAGGGACAGCCCTGCCCCCGCCTCCTGGGGCCACTGCGGTCAGACCAGCAGGCAAGCAGGCAAGGCGGCCAGCTCCTCCTGGGACCCAAGGCCCTGCCCTGGTTCCACCTCCACCCGCCCTGCCCTACCCTACCCTACCCGGGAAGCTGGTTGCATAACCCCTTGGGGTGTTTGGCAACATTGCTTGTGGCTTGACCTGATGCTGGTGGTGGTGTGCACACGCTTTCGGGTGAGGGCGGGCAGGGGTGGGGGAGGATGGAGCAGGGGTATGACAAGAAGTCAGTCTTTTGACGGTGGGTGAGCCGCAGGGATGGGGAATGGTATAATAGTAAAGATGTGTGGCCATGTTTTCCTCCAGGTTCTGTCTCTGCTACCTTTGCTGAAGACGGGGAATCCTGGGGCATAAGAAAATCTTAGGTATCATACCTTGCCAACCCACAGGCACTATCCAACCCACCCGGGCTCCCGAGCCCCTGTTAATCTTAACACTAAGCAACGGAGACTTAAGGTAGAAGGGGGTTGACTCTGGACACCAGAAATCTGAGAGGAGGGCGCTCAAGGAGCGTTCCTCACCCCGGGGCTGTAAAGGGTGTTGGGAGGCAGTACCCAGCCTGGGAACCGCAGTAACGGCCTCTTCTTCCAGGAGGGGCGTGAGGGGAAGGTGGGAGAGACGCCCCCAGCCTGTCCGGCTGCCTGAGCAAAGGCTGCCTATTCACGTAGCTCAGCCTGCGTGACCATGTCTGTCCCCCTCATTAGTAAGCTGCTTCAAATGCTTCCACACATGCCTGTTGCTTCCAGGATGAAATACAACCTCCCTAGCTTGACTTTCAAGATACTTTACAGCCCAGCCCCAGTCAAACTTCCCAGGCTTATCTTCCACTACATCTCACCCCTGACCCCTCCCAAAGCGCCAAGCTGTGTTTCCGCCTCTGTGCCCGCACACCTTTGCTGGGAATAGCCTTCCCCCCTCCTCTGCCTGGTGAGGCCTGGCCACTCTCCACAGCTCAGCTTCATTTTCACCCCTCTGTGAAGTCTTCTCTGAATTTCACAAAGCAGAGATTCAGCCCCATAGTACTTTATTTAGAAATATATATATTTCAGAGAGGAAGGGAGAGGGAGCTAGAAACATCAATGATGAGAGAGAATCATTGATCAGTTGCCTCTGCACTCCCCGCACTGGAGTTCGAACCTGCAACCTGGGCATGTGCCCTCACTGGAACGGAACCTGGGACCCTTCAGTCCGCAGGCCGACGCTCTATCCACTGAGCCAAACTGACTGGGGCTATAGAACTTTATTAGTGGAATTCCCCAGCTAGACTATGAATGAGGACATGGACTGTCTTATTCGTCTTGGTGTTCCTGGACTTCGACCCACAGTAGACAGTCAATAAATATTTGTTGAATGAATGAATAAATGAATGGGTTTGTGTGTCCATGGTTGTATCTACAATGCCACAGTATCCTGACTGGTAGTTTCCATTCAATACATGTTTGTTGACTAGCTATAACAGGGGTGGGCAAACTTTTTGACTCGAGGGCCACAATGGGATATTAAACTGGACCGGAGGGCCGGAACAAAAGCAATCCGACCTTGCTGGCACTCTCATCTTGGGCTGCTGGTGAAGGAGCGGAGGGGAGAGCAAGAGGACCCTCTGCTCTTTCGGCTCCACGGCCGGATAGAACAGTCGAATGGGCCGGATCCGGCCAGCGGGATGTAGTTTGCCCACTGCTGAGCTATAACCTGATATCATTATTCAATAAGCCACAAGTGTGACTATCACCACTCCTAACCCCCTGTGAGGTGCCCAAATAAGTATGCAAGTGAAAGCTCTATAGCTGAAAGTTCAGGTTTGTGACCCAGATTCATGTCCAAGTCAACAAGAGATTCTGAACCCACATGGAACAAGCCATGGGTCACCTCCTGTCGTACATAGATCATACATGTAGAATCATGATCTCCTGGGATAGGGATGGAATTCAAAACATTTAACCATAGGTTTGGCATGAGCATTGATAAATTCCACACACACAGGCTGCAGGGAGGCTGGAACGAGGTGGTATAGCATTGCCTCTTGAATTGCTTAGTTGTGTTGCTGGGTTGTGGGGGGTCCTGAGGGAGAACTGGGGTGGCTGATGTGGTGGGGAGAATATTTGGAGGGTTCCCAGCAGCTATTCTTTACCGAATAGAACATTTTCATTGTTTTAACAGTGAACACAACCCTATCAGAGAATACTGGCTGGATGCCAGACCTGCTCTGGGGTGGCATCTGTCTGCCTCCCCAGTCCTTACCTGCTTCCAATTTAACTGGAGCACCATACGAAGAAAATTCGAGGAAAGGGGTAAGGTGCAGCTGTGAGGACTGAAGCTAGACATAGGAAGGACTTTCCTTGGAGCTGAAAGCCACTAAAGGCTAGGAGGAAGCGAGATTCTCTTCTCCTAGTCTCTGGAGAGAGATGTTTGGCCTGGGGTTGGGTTGCAGGTTGAAGGCAAAGGGATGAACGAGTGGCTTCTAGGGGTACTTTCTGACCTGACACAGAGCTGATGTCCCCCACACAGGTCTCGGCCTGCCCAGGGTATGTAGCGGCCTTCTGGTTGGGGTGCCTAGCCTGGGAGGAAGGAGGACAGAGGGCACCTGGGGTCCCCTTTAAGGGAGGTGAATAATGTCACACACACACACACACACCCCAATTCCCTTCACACTGACAACAATGTCACACACACACACACACACACACACACACACACACCAATTCCCCTCACACTGACAATGTCACACACACACACACACACACACACACACACACACCAATTCCCCTCACACTGACAACAATGTCACACACACACACACACACACACACACACACAATTCCCCTCACACTGACAATGTCACACACACACACACACACACACACCAATTCCCCTCACACTGACAACAATGTCACACACACACACACAATTCCCCTCACACTGACAATGTCACACACACACACACACACACACCAATTCCCCTCACACTGACAACAATGTCACACACACACACACACACACACACACACACAATTCCCCTCACACTGACAATGTCACACACACACACACACACACACACACACACAGGCCAATTCCCCTCACACTGACAACAAACCTGGCCAAGAAAGAGGCCTTTGTCCTAGGACATCTGAGGCTTGGGGGGAGGGGAGAAGGCTACAGGTGAAAGGACACATCAAAGCCTCCGCCGCCGCTGCCTCTCCCCCAAACAGCTCCCCTACCCCTTCCCCCGAACCCAGGCGTTACTTAAATAAAAGCAGAGCCCTAAATGCCCACCTGCCTGAGCGCCTGGAACTCGGGAGACCTGGCCTTTCCTTCAGCACCCTTCCACCTTGCTCTGACTCAGTTTCCCTGTCCCTCTGAGAGTCAAGCGAGTATAAAGTTCAGAGGCCACTGTGGAGCGGAACACCCGCTTGGGACTCATTATATGCACGGGAGACGCGCAGACCTGGCCGGGCTCCTGGGCTCAGAAGGAGGGTGGGAGAGGCTTGAGGCCATGTGTGCCCCTGCTGGCCGGCATCAGAGTGGGGGTGGGGGTGGGGTGCGGGCAGAAACCACACCGGGCTCAAGTTTCCTCTCTTGGCCAGAAGGGGCAGGAGCAGAGGAGGGCCGCAGGGAAAGGGGAGGGTTGGAGGAAGGACCAAGAACTCCGGGGCCGAGGGCTTCACAGAGGAGGCCGGTGCACCGCCCAGAAGCTTCCCCTGCTCGGGGCTCAGGGCGAGCCCACAGCCCGGGCGCTCAGCCATGGCCAGGGGGCGGGGCCCGCACCTCCCGGGCTCTCAGAGGTAGCAGGGATCCCCGCGCAGGAGGTGTCAGCCGAGGCCCAGCCTCCCCAGAGACAGCACCTGGAGCCTCCTCGCTCCCTGCGCCCAGCTTGGAGCCTGCCACAGGTGCCCGCGGGGTAGGGTGGGAGGGGGATTCTAGTGGGATCCAGGGACAGGCTGGGGGGGGGGGCTGGAGGACGGAGAGGGTGGAAATACCTAACTTTTGGCATGTTCTGAAGAGATCTCAGACCTTCCCCAGCTGCCCCTGGTCTAGGAATTTGACATCTCTGGGAGAAGACCTCGATGGCTTCTGGAGTGTTCTGGGGTGATCGGCTGTGGGTGGGGACCAGACAGTGGTCCTCGGAGGCACCCCTGAGGGGCTGGAGGATGACCCCGAGTAACCCTCCAGCAGGCGAGGTGCCCTGGAGAAGATGGTAGACTCCCAGGAGAAAGCACCCCTCTTTCTCCTCCCCATTCCACCACACTGCCCCGTGCAGCCGGCTGGGAGGTCTGGTGGAGGCTGAGGAGCTGGAGACACTGGAGGTGTTGTTGCAGCGAGGTGCGGTGGTGGGCGTGTGGGAGGCTCGTTCTGGCCTCCCTTTGCCCTTCCCTTCCCCGGGCAACAGAGACCGGCGTGAGCTGGAAGGGGGGGAAGACACCCCATCCCCGGTGAAGCTCCTTGCCACCGGAAGTCTTGGCAGCAGAAAGGGAGTGGGCGAGGGGAGCAGTGGAAGAGAAGAGGGACTGGGACTTTAGTCATTGCTCCCCAAAGGACTGCAGTCTGGGGTCTCGGGACCCTGTGACAGGATGGCGGGCACTGTCCCTCTCCCCTTGTTCCCGTTCACCTGCCCGAGTCATGCATGTCCCCGGGAGACGGCCTCTCGTTCTGGTCCACTCCATCTCCTCTTCCCCCGTTCCCTTTGTTTCTCCCTCCTCCGTGTGTCCCTCTCCCTCTTCGGGGATTCTTCCTCATCTCTCTAAGCAGGTTGCCCACTGGCTACTCCACACCCCGGGTTTCACTGCTCTCTCCCCGTTCTTTCACCGCCTCTGTCGTCGCCTGGCGAGGCGGAGTGGCCCAGTAAAAGCCTCAGAAGGTGGTCCCCGAGGCCAGCGCCCTCTCTGCCTGGTCAAGGCAGGTAGAGCTCTGGGCAGCGGGTGAGGCCAAATGTCTTCCTCTCCCCAGCATCCCTCCCTAAACGGTCCCCCTCCCGTATCCCCAAGCCAACAGCCCCAAGCCATTCTGAATGAGATCTTTCTGGGTACGACCATCAGGATGAGAATAAAAAGGGTGGATTATAGTCCCTGGAGACGGGGAGTAAGATGGCTGTGTGACCACTAAACGGGGAAGTGGGAACTGATTATTGTAAAAGAAAAGGGACACGGGGAATCCCACTCCACTTTCCCCACTTTCCCGTCTCTCTCTAGTTTCTGCACCCTCTGTGATCGTGTGTGTGTGTGTGTGTGTGTGTGTGTGTGTGTGTGAGAGAGAGAGAGAGAGAGAGAGAGAGAGAGAGAGAGAGAGATGTTCTTTTTGGATCCAATTCTCACTATACCCTCTTCCCCGGTTTATAGCACTGGCTGCCAACACCCTGGCTGACCCTCAGGAGGTCGGCTCCGAAGACCAAGGGGGCCTATGCTTGGCAGATAGACCACCACCCATCCCTGAGTGTCTGTCTGTCTAGGGAAAAACAGACTCCTCCCCTTTGGCCTGGTGCAAACTTGGCACCGTATCCGAGAGCTGATTCCGAGGTTCTCTCCACTCCCCCTTCCCCAACTTCTTGCTTCTTTCCGCTCCCCTTCTGGACTCCCCTTCCCCTGTCCGAGGGTGAGGGGGGGACGGAGCTCCCGGTCTTCCCGAGAAGAGGCTGATAGCCAGTCTCAGCGGGCAGGGCAGCCAGAGCCCGGCGTTGCCGGGGCCAAAGCCTGGAAGCGAGGAGAAGCCTGGACCACTAGCCGGCTCTGTCCTGGCTTTGTGCTTTTCCTGGGAGGCCGTGTGGTGGGACTGGTTTAGTGCGTCTCAAAAGCACCCGGGCACTTGTTAAAGTGCTGATCGCTGGGTATCACACCAACGAACTCCATTCAGTAGGTCTGCGGTGGCTTTCGGGATTGTTTTTACAAGTACCCCAGGGGAAGGTGGTGCCCAGTACAGTTTGGGACTGCCTGAGCCAGAATTAATCTACTGCCTCTCGCAGCACGGAGGCCCTTCATCCCGTTTCTGTTACATGGGAGAGACTGATGGAGGAGCAATTTGCCCAAGGTCATGCGTCTGGAAGGCCAGAGAACCCTTCTCCTGCCTCCTAGGGCAGGGTCCTTGTATTGCACCCAAGCGTCAGATCTAGGAAGAGAGAAGGGGGGACCCAGGGTGGGGGTAGGTGGGTGTGTGAAGGGCTGTGAGGCAAGAGCCAAGGTCCCTGCCCCATAAACCCCTTCTCCATTCACTTTGCCTTTGGGCAATTTCCTTCAGAACCTGGGTGGGGGAGGGTGGATTTCCGGTGTTGAAATGGCATCCTGGGCAGACATAAACACCCCACCCACTCTGCCCAAGGGCCAGGGGCCTGTGCCTACACCAACTCTCAGCTCTGGGCATGGCAATGGAGCAAGGGGGTATGGGGCAGGGGCTGGAGGAGGTCTTCTTCTTCCTCTTTTTCTTTTTTTAAAAAAATATATTTTATTGATTTTTTACAGAGAGGAAGGGAGAGAGATAGAGAGCTAGAAACATCGATGAGAGAAACATCAATCAGCTGCCTCCTGCACACCCCCTACTGGGGATGTGCCCGCAACTAAGGTACATGCCCTTGACCGGAATCGAACCTGGGACCCTTCAGTCTGCAGGCCGACGCTCTATCCACTGAGCCAAACCGGTTTCGGCTGGAGGAAGTCTTTTTTCAAAAGAATAATTTGCAGCCCTCCCTAGTTGTGTTGTGAGATTTAAAGAGTAGACTCCATGACCAAATAGCTATGATAGGCCATCCTTGTGGTGACCTAAGGTCATGTAAATTTGAGGTCACTCAGTCTCTTCCTCTGTTCTTCTGCGTTTCCCCTACCCCTGGACTGACGGCTTCTACTTATACGACAGGAGTAGGGTGTCGTGTCCGGCCCCGAGATAAGGAGGTCCCTGCCAAGTTTACTTGGAGTCTCTTGCCCAAGGCAGGGAGGACAGGTGCAGGGAAAATGGGTGTCAGGGAGGTGGGATGAGGGGAAGACTGACAGAGAGGAGGTGGAGGCAGAGGTGAGGGCTTGCTGAGGAAGTTGAGCTGTCCTAGCAGAAAGGGACCTCCAAGCTCACTTGTCCAACACCCTCGCTTTACAAATGAGGAAACAGAGGCTCAGAGAAGGGCGACGGCTTGCCCAACCCCACCCGGCTCCTTTGCGGCAGGCCTGCGGCGGGAGCCCAGATGGAAAGAAGAGGGGCTGGAGGGGAATAGGTATCCAAGGCTCTGGAGAGATATTCCCTAAAAGAGGAAAAAAGAGGCTGAGTTCCCACAGAAAGAATCGATGATGTAGACCACTAGTAAAGGCTTGGAGACAGGGGATGGGAAGACACCTAGAAGGCCATATAGGCTATTAGACTAGCCGCAAATAGACTCAGTCAGTAGAGGTTCCAGACCTGACTCTGCTACCGTGTTTCCCCGAAAATAAGACATCCTCCGAAAATAAGACCTACTTCGTGGAAATATAATACATCCCCTGAAAATAAGACCTAGCGCATCTTTGGGAGCAAAAATTAATCTAAGACCCTGTCTTATTTTCGGGGGAAAAAAGGTATTTGCCAGCTTGGGTTTCAATTTCTGCATGGACCTTATAGGATCTTTGTGAAAACCAATCCCATAGATGAATGCTTGTAAAATACTGGTGCAGTTCTTGACAAATGCTTAATACATCTTTGCTACCTTAGAAGAGGAATGGTCCCTGGCTGTGGGCCGGGGTACGGACAAGATGGCCCTGCAGGGACACAGGGCAGAGGTCCAGTGGCTCCGGAGACCATTCCTCCTCTGCTGTTGGCAGCTGATAAAGCTCTTATCTGGCCCAGGCAGGGGCGTCCAGGGCCAGGATAGGAGGACAGGGCAGGGCTGCTATCAGGCACCAGGCCTGGGCCATATCTCAGCGGAGGGGAGGGACTGTCTGCATGGCTCTTCCCACAACACACTCCTTGGGGATCCCCAGGCGCTCGCTCTCATCTTGGGAAGAAAAGACCGAGATCCTAAAACTGAGGACAGAGGAGGAAAGGAGCGATCCCTGATGTTGCCTCCGAAAATGGGGAGGAAAAAATCCAGAAGACATGACTTCTGCCTCAGCCAGTGATACAGTTTGGGGGAGAAAGAAATAGGGTAGAGAGAGGCATCTTGTCTGGAAAAAAAAAAAAGGTCAAGACCTAATGTGCTCCCAAAAGAACTGACTACGGTCATAGCAGGTGAGGTGGGGATCACACTGCAGAAAAAAGACGTCCTAGCTCTGAGGAGTTGTTGATGAGTCTGGTGAGAGGGGGCTTGCGGGGGGGGGGGCACAGGAGGGGGAGACCTCTCCTCTCAGGTGCATTGGAAGGAGCCTCTCTCTGGAGGCAGGCAGGATAAAATGGCTGACCCCTAGTAGAAGAGCCCTAACCCTATTTCTCCTTTGATGCAGGTTGCTGGGGCCATTTGGGCTTTGGGGACCCTGGACCAGGCCCTGGCCCAGTAGGATGCCCCCGTGCCCTCCCCAGCAGAGCAGGAACAGGGTGACACAGCTGCCCACTCCGGAGCTGGGCGAGATGGAACTGACCTGGCAAGAGATCATGTCCATCACTGAGCTTCAGGTGAGTGGAGCTGGGAGGCAGGGGAAGGGAGGAGAAGCGGAGAGTGTAGCTGGGACTGAGCAGGGGGTTGGGAAAGGAGGGCTCGGGGTCTCAAGCTGGAAAGGTTCCAGGCACTGGAAAAGGAAGGGCTGACGTAGAAGGGAGACCCGGATGTTAGACCAGAACATTAGGGGCAAGGGGTGTGGAAGAGCAGGGGACCGGAGTGGTGGGGAAGGAAGGATTTGATTGGGGAATGCTTGCTCTCTCAGCAGCCACTCCGCACACATCTCTCTACCCCACCTCTGGCCCCGCCTTCCCTTTCTCATCTTCTTTTATTCTGACCTCGCTTTCCTCCAATCCTGCTCATCTTCTCCCTTCATTTTCTGCCCCTGCCCTCAGCAGCTGGGCCCCTTCCTCCCAGGTAGCTGAGCAGTAGTTCAAGGGCCTCAGGAAGGGGGGGGTCAGTCTATGCCAGGGTCCTCTCCTCCTGCTCGTTGGACAAAGGGGTGTCTGTTGGCCTAACAATAATGTCTTTGTCCCCAGCTGGGCTAGAGCAAGGTGGCTCCCCAACGTGGTTTGGGGGCCCTGTTTCGAGCATGTTCTCTCCTCCTCTCTGCACCTGGGCAGGGACAGAGGGACTGAAAAGTGGAGGGCAGAGCTGGCGCGGGCTCCCCACGGTGCCTCTCAGCCCCCAGGCCACACAGCTGCCCCCTCTGGAGCCCGGCGAGATGGAACTGGCTCCGCGCCCGATCCTTTCTCTCCCCAACCGCTATGCCTGGGCCCCCAGGATCTGCCCTCAGCCCTGCTCCCACACAGCAGCTCCCTCTGCTGGGCACCCAGGGCACGGCCAGAACCTGAACTTGACCCTTTGACCCTAGAGAACCATAGCAGGAAAGGGTTCTGAGGGGGGTCATCTTGGATAACAACTCCTCGTCTTCCTGAAAGAAAGAAAGAAGCATGAGCCATTTCAACCCAGTAAGAATTCCCGAGGAGGAGATTCCATAATAGTTGTAATGTTAGTCCTTTCTGAAGGCCGGCCTCGGTGACCTCCATTCCCATTTAAACTGCTTTCTTCTTGGAAGACTTGCATCGCAACTTGACAAGATGCTTTCAATGGTTTTTAGCGCCTTTTTGTTCCTTTGTTGTTATCTCACTGGGTTGTTGTCTTTCCGGAGGACCAGGCTTGGTCCTGAGAGCGAGCTGGTTCTCTTCCCCAGCCTGTCTCCAAGTCTCTCTTCGTGTCTTTTCTTTGCAGGGCCTGAATGCTCCAAGTGAGCCGTCGTTTGAGCCTCCAGCCCCAGCCCCATACCCTGGGCCCCCCCCACTCCCCACTTACTGTCCCTGCCCAGTCCACACCGATGCTGGCTTCGCCCTTCCTCCGCCACCTTACGAGCTCCCAGTGTCCTCAACTCATGTCCCAGAGCCCCCGTATTCCTATGGCAACATGGCCATCCCAGTGTCCAAGCCACTGACCCTCTCGGGCCTGCTCAGTGAACCCCTCCCAGACCCCTTAGCCCTCCTGGATATTGGGCTGCCAGCGGGGCCACCCAAGCCCCAAGAAGACCCAGAATCCGACTCCGGATTATCCCTCAACTACAGCGACGCGGAATCTCTTGAGCTGGAGGGGTCAGAGGCTGGTCGGCGGCGCAGCGAGTACGTAGAGATGTACCCGGCGGAGTACCCCTACTCACTCATGCCCAACTCCTTGGCCCACCCCAGCTACGCCTTGCCCCCTGCCGAGACCCCCTTAGCCGTAGAGCCCCCTTCAGGCCCCGTGCGAGCCAAGCCCACTGCACGGGGGGAGGCAGGGAGCCGGGACGAGCGTCGGGCCCTGGCCATGAAGATCCCCTTCCCTACGGACAAGATTGTCAACTTGCCGGTAGACGACTTCAACGAGCTGTTGGCACAGTACCCGCTGACAGAAAGCCAGCTGGCCCTAGTCCGGGACATTCGACGGCGGGGCAAGAACAAGGTGGCTGCCCAGAACTGTCGCAAGAGGAAGCTGGAAACCATCGTGCAGCTGGAGCGGGAGCTGGAGCGGCTGGGCAGCGAGCGGGAGCGGCTGCTCAGGGCCCGCGGGGAGGCGGACAGGACCCTCGAGGTGATGCGCCAGCAGCTGGCCGAGCTGTACCTGGACATTTTCCAGCACCTCCGGGACGAAGCTGGCAACAACTACTCCCCCGAAGAGTACGCGTTGCAACAGGCCGCCGACGGGGCCATATTTCTGGTGCCCCGGGGAAGCAAGACGGAAGCCTCAGACTGAGCCGGCCCGGCCGGGCGGACCGGTGACGGAGATCCCTCCGTCCTCTTCTGAGAAAGGAACTCCCCGACCCCCCGAGGCCCACAATGAAGAACCTGACGTGTCAGGTCCACCGTGTGTTCAGTGTGGCTTGCTGTGAGACGAGTATGTGAGTGGAAGGCTGGAATCGTTCTCTGATTCGGCCCCCCCAGGTCTCCAACCGCCACCTCTTGTTTGAACTTTGGTTTATAAAGCACTCCACAGAAACAGTTTCCCACCGTGTCTTCCTTCTCCCGGGAGGGGATGAAGCTGAACGCTCCTCCTCGGAGCTCATTTCTTGGTTTTGGTGGGGGAGGAAATCCTGCCAAGCACATGTCTTTCCCCTACAGCTCTGTGTAAGAGTGGCACACACGATGTTGACTCTAGCAGTGTGCCACCTACCACCTTCATCCTCTTTTTCAGAGCCAGGGGCCATGATCTGAGGAACCCCACCCTCCCGGGGGGGGGGGGGGGAGGAAGGCCTATTTACAGAGCCGAGATTGCTGCCAAAGCTGGCGAGAGCTTCTGTGCATGGTCCCTGAGGTTTATGTAGGCTTTTGCTTTCTCAATCTTTGGAACACAGGAGAGCCTAGAATACCCACAGGCCTTTTTTACTATTTCCCTCCTCCTGCCTACTTCCATAGGACTCCCTCAGCCTGGCGGGGGTGGGGGGTGGGAATATTCCTAGCTCCCTAAGAAAACGAGTGAGAGAATTTGATTGGATATCTCTGTTTTAGGGGATTTCACACCCAAGTCTGAGTAAAACCTGCTCCACAGTGGAGCACCATATGCATTTTGGTGAACTTTTCTAATTGTTATTGATTTTAGAAAGGAAGGGAAAGAAACAGCGACAAACCATTTCACCAACCCATGCATTTATGGGTTGATTCCTGCGTGTGCCCTGAATGGGAATTGAACCCCCAACCAAGCTACCCAGCCAGGGAGGGCCTATGAAATTTCCTTATCTCCTGCCGAAACCAGTTTGGCTCAGTGGATAGAGCGTCAGCCTGTGGACTGAAAGGTCCCAGGTTCGATTCTGGTCAAGGGCAAGTACCCTGGTTGTGGGCACAACCTCAGTAGGGGGTGTGCAAGAGGCAGCTGATTCTCTCATCGATGTCTCTAACTATCCTTCTCTCTTCCTCTCTGTAAGAAATCAATAAAATATATCTTTTAAAAATTTCCTATCTCCCTAGTTATGTTAGACACTTTTTAAAATTTTATTGATTTTTTACAGAGAGATAGAGTTAGAAACATTAGTTGTCTCCTGCACACCCACATTGGGAATGTACCCACAATCAAGGTATGTGCCCTTGACCGGAATCAAAACTGGGACCCTTCAGTGCACAAGCCGATGCTCTATCCAGAGCCAGAGCCAAACCAATTTTGGCTATACACGTTATTCCCCACCCTTTTCTAGATTCTTGAAGTCCAAGGGCCTTTTATTAGTGTATATACACACATTTTTTTCAATATAATTTTGAAACAATAATTTCCAGATGTTATCAAAGTCCTCCCTGACACACTTCTATCTTCTTGGAGTTGGGTGGTTCCCAATCTTTTCAGGCACTGAATTACACAAACTTATTTTGCTTCTATTTATAATTCTATTCAAATTTACTAGCTCAATTCCAATGGGGAAACCTTACTTCTGGATTCTGTTAAGACAATGCAGTTGAGACAAAAGCAGGACAGTGGTCAAAAGATGTGGAATCTGTATATCTACACATTCTGAAAAACATGCCCAGGTTTAGGGAATCGAAAGTAATGTAGCGCTTTCTATTCCTAATAGATCTTAAAATATATATATATATATATATATATATATATATATATAGATAGATAGATAGATAGATAGATTTTCCTACAGAGAGGGAGATAGAAACATTGATAGGCTGCCTCCTGCACACCCCATACTGGGGATGTGCCCACAACAAAGGTACATGCCCTTGACCAGAATCAAAACCCAGGACCCTCGAGTTCATGGGCTGATGCTTTATCCACTGAGCCAAACCAGTTTCGATCCTAATAGATCTTAAGACAGTCCACACTTATCAACTTTTGTTTTCTCAAAAAATTGAACATGTGGGATCAAGTTATAGAGGGCAGGGCCTGGGGTTAACTGTTCCAATTTATCAGTCTCCCTAAGGCAGCAGTTGCCAATAGTTCAGACCACTGGTTGGTGACTCCAGGGAGCCCTAAGGACATCACTGTTTTCATTCTAATCCAGCTCTAAAGGCAATTCAGTCAACAATTTAGAGCATCTAGGCCAGGGTGGGCAAACTTTTTGACTCTGACTGGACTGGAGGGCTGGAAAAGCAACCTGACCATGCTGGCACTTATCTTGGGCTGCTGGTGAAGGAGCGGAGGGGAGAGCAAGACAACCCTCTGCTCCGTGGGCCATAGTGTTTGCCCACGGTTGATCTAGGCTCTGGTTCAAAGAATGAGACCCAGTGAAGAGGACAATGTCATACTTATATACACATTGCCACGAAGACCATCATATACACTGTTTGGTATGTGCCTAAAGCAGGTGGAACATGCTTTTGGAGATAAGTGGGTGAGCCAGTTTCGAAGAACTTAAAAAGGGCAATCATCTTCCTTGAGTCTATTTCCTCTAATTTCTACCTGTAAAGCATCCATCAAAGTACATGGTAATACAATTGTTTTTATTTTTAGGAGAGAAATGTCCATGAGAGTATTAACATTGATTGGCTGCCTCCTGCATACCCCCTACCTGGGACTAAGTGCATGCAACCCAGATGTGCACCCTGACTGGGAATGGAATCGAACCACGTTTTGGTGTATGATGGCCAACCAACCCACACCACACGGGGTTAAAACTTTTCAAGAATACTTGTCACTATTAACCAGCCATACCAGGAAATTTAAAAAATGTACTTGGTAAACTCTGGTAGCTAGAGTTGTCCTATCCCACCAAACCACGGAACACATGAAAAACCACATCTAGCAACTTCTAGTCATAAATGGAAATTAAGTAGCAAGATAACTTACTTAGGAAATCACCTATCTTACTACTCCCCCCCCCCCTGCCCCCTTAGCTGGGTTAAAACTGAGGAAGGACCTCCTAAAGACAGGAGAAACGTTAAGCCTTTGCTAAAATTGCCCAAGATATTTGGCCAATACACACTTGTTAAAAGATGACACCCCTCCAGATTTAACAGATAAGCATAGCTCTCGTAACCTAAGAGACTGGAGTGGGACAGCTCTGGCTTTTACAACTTGATTCTCTTGCCAGAAGAGATAGGAAAAAAAGGTATGTTCAAGTGAAATAGTTAACAGCTTACTTATAACAGGGCCAACAAGTCAGCCGTAAAGTGAGAGCCCAGCTTCTCAGATTTCAGTCCCCACAACCCAATCCTTCCTTGTTAATCTGAATGCCAACCTGTGATTTAAAATGTGTACCTAAACTGCTAGGTTCAAAATGCCAACCCTGCTCCTTTAGATTGATCCTGCTAATAAGTTTTCTGGTTTAGGCATCTGGTATATCATCTCCTATATTTCCCATTCTCAAACTTGAGGGGCACAGTATCAAGTTTACGGTAAGTATCATGAAAAGAAAATGCAAGTAAGAAACAAGGTTAAAAACATTTTATTTAAAAAGCCCATTTATAAAATGGAATGATTAATTACAGCTGCAACACAGCCAGTGAAAACTGCATAGCAGTGAAAATGAAGTTCGCATTGGCTCATAAGGATGTTCCTGCAAAAAGAAAAGAAAGGTTATGAAGTACACAAACAGATGGAAGACTCCCATTCTCTTAGCTAGAACCCAGTTGCTTTATTAACTGACTACTATCAGATCAGATCAGCAAGTCTTTTTGGCTCTGAGGCAGATTCTCTTTATTTTGGCAATAACAATTACTTGCTTACCATTACTTTATAAAAAATTACCTTTTAGCCATGAGCTTGGACAGACGAGTTTCTGTTTAAGACATGTTGATAAGCCTGTAGTATCAGACTCCTCCCTAGAAAAGCAAACAACCTTTAGAACCAGCTTTTCTGAGATCAAGTCCCATCTCAGGCTAAATCCCCCACCCCCCCTAAATGGTCCACTCACCCTCCCACCATTAGTTTAGGGAAGAGTCTAATGCATTACTTTGAGCCATTGTTTTAAGGAAATGGGTCAAAGAACTAGAGAATAAAAATTAAGGGGCAAATTTATTATTCATGGTAGACAGTTAAAACACTCATTTCCTTCAATAGTTATCCACCAAGACTAGGGAGTCAATTTAAAACAATTCATCTCCAGAAAAACCAAGTTCAGCTTAACTGGACTAGTTTTGGCTCAATATATTAAGGAAAATATAACAGAAGACTGGAATTTATATAACTATATGGATGTAAGTAAAATCTGTTCTTACCTACCAGCATAGCAATATAACCTTTCCTCCTGGTTCTGACTGCTAGTCCTAAGAGTCAGGTGTGCCTTACTTTTTTGTCTGCCTCCTTTCTTGCGATGGTCACTGAAAATTCACTCCCTCCTAGCTTTCATGGAGCGTGTCGTGGCCTGCCCCTGGCTTATCTGTACTCCACATACCACAAGTGTCTACTCTCAGCTGCAGAGTGTCTGAGCTCGGAGCCATTCGCGCTATACTTGCTAGCAGTTCCTAGTAGCTGAACATCTCTCCTGGATCTTTAAAGGCTTTGTCAGGAATCCTGAGGTATCTGCAAACTCCCTCAACAGTTAAGGTTCCACCTGCCATTGCAAACTCAGCCAATATCAAACCCACGGAACTGTATCATCCATCCATGCCTTCCCACCCACCTCCCATCCACCATCATCCCACCCCCAAACTTCCAAGTAACACACCCATGGGATGAAATACAGTCCTAGTGATAAACAAATCTCTATGCTACTAAGGCAAGTACAATGGCACTGAAAGCAAAAGGGAGGGCTCAAAAGAACCTATATACAAATAACAATGACTGGATAGAATGTAACTTAGAAATTTAGAAATCATTTTCCATACAATTAACATTTTGGGATGGTTGTGTGATCTTGTGCCATGTAGAAAGGAAAACTGCAGTTAGCATGTTTGTAAGCAATATGGTTCCTAAACATGCCCATAATTTGTTTCCAAATAGGCAACTAGTGTGGTTAAAATCTATAAACCTCTATAAAGGCCCACCCAACCAGAACCAAGGGAACTGCAGTTTTCCTTTAATGCAAGCCTATTTTGTGTAGGTATAAGAATTTACTGGTGCTGGCCAATTTTAAAAAATTGTCTCCCAAATACTCTAAGTCAGTGGACTTTTGGGGTGGCATTAGCCAGCAGCTGGCTTCTATTCTCTGGCAAAGCTTTGAACTTGAATTGTGATAGAAGTATCCAACATTATCAGGGGTGGTGGGGAGGGAAAGTCCAAAGCTCTGCCAGTCCCAAATCCATACAGTTGTCATTCAAGAGGATAGTAAATCGTTTATTGATTACACATGATAATGGATGATACACAAGCTTCATATCCATCTATAATTTTATCTGGTACCATAATTCAATTTAGATATATTGCATAGGATGTGCCAACAATCATTAGTAACCAAATGAACTCGATGACTGCTTGGGTGACCCTTTTAATGGTGAACTCCAGGTCACAACACAGTTAACTGTCAATTCAACTACACCCAAGTTTCTGAAGACAATGGCTTCTGTGCCCAAGCAGGTTTTAAGTAAATTTCATATGGAACCTGGCATCACCCTGAAGGAATTCTAGCTTCACACTGTTGGGGTAATTTACCAAGATGGCTTCAGAGCAAACTAACTTTACACAGCACATTTAAAAAAAAGACACATTTATTCAGCGTCATGATCAGACTATTACATTTAGCAATCAACAGCATGGATGCAAAAAAAAAAAAAAAATCTACATTAAAACCCTCGGTTGGAATGCTTTACACTTTCCACAGAACAGAAACTAAAATAACCTGTTATACAATTAGTCACAAATACAGTCCTCGAGTTTTTTTGCCCATTCACATGAGTATTGTCTAACACATGTCTTCTTTGTAGCAGCTAGGCCCTGCCACCACTGTGCTTGGCTGAGTTCACAAATCTGTTGTAACCTGTAGCTTCCCTGTCACTTCTCTGGCTCTCCTCTCCTGCTAAGCTTTGTTTCCTGTTGAACAATATGGAATAAAGTTGTTAATCTAAACATATTAAGACTTAAAGGCTACAATCCAATATCAAGTTTGTTTCCCACAAATTTTGCTGATCTGATTATTAGCTTAATATCCACAATTTTACTGAAGTTATAATGTTAACTATGTCGCACTGCTTAGCTACATTAGGGTTACTGGGTTCATTATCAATTATGAAAATTAAGCCAAAATACAAAAAAGGTGTTCACTTACCTGGCAGTAATTAAAACCTTCTGCCACTGCCATAGCTACTGCTGCTGCTGGAACCGCCATAGCCACCTAAGAATAAGGTTTGTTCCTTTAAACTTTTGGAAATCTCAATAGTAATGCCTTTGTATTTGAAGCAAGTTAAAAATCTGAGGTTAAGCTCAGATATTTCTAATGTGATTGCAATTACCCATCCCTTCAGTATTCTGAAGGCTTCTAATTGTCAGCTTTTCATAACCAGTGCCAGTTACAAATACACTTAGCCCTCTAATACTACTAATACAAGCCCCATACCTTGGTTTCGTGGTTTGGCAAAGTATTGACCTCCACCACCATAAGGGCCAGAGCTTCTGCCTCCAAAGTTTCCTCCTTTCATTGGCCCAAAATTTGATGATTGATTGTTGTAATTGCCAAAATCATTGTAGCTTCCACCACCTCCAAAATTGCTTCCTAAGAATGGAAAGAGGGCCTTTATTTGTTACTTAGGAAAGGTGATCGTCTTGAATCTATTTAAGAGTTGAGTAGGAAAAAAAAGATTGCATGACCTGCCTGCCTTCCTTTCTCCCAAACTTGGATGGCTTCAACGTTTATCTTTGTTTGCATTTCATATTTTCTGGACAAGGCATTCAGTTGAATAATCCAGTACTTATAATGTACCCAACTCACCACGACAACAGAGCATATTCTCTAGCCTTAAAGGCCCTTAATCCATCCAGGGGCACTGCAAACACATGCTGGATACATCAACTAAGTGCCTATAGTCCCAAAGGAGTCAACACTGAATCCTACAACAGCTAATCTGGCTCCAGTTGAACACGCCACTATCCACTTATTCAACTAGTTGGGAGTGAGGCGGTCCCAGCTTAAAGCTGGGAGGCAGCATAGTAAGCCCATTAAAAAGTACCATGCAGTGTACCACACAATGCTTTTAAGAGCATCTGATCCCCACATGGGCATAAGCTCTACAAAACTAATCTAGCTACTGCACCAAGTACCTGGGTCACTGGATACCTACCACTACCACCGCCAAAGCCGCCTCCTCCGTTGTTATAGCTGTCATAGCTGCCACTCCCGCCATAGCCACTGCCCTGGTTTCCATAACCCTGTCCACCACTTCCATAGCCTCTGCTTCCTCCAGAGTAACCAGGGCCGCCTCCTCCATAACCACCTACAAGAATACAATTCTTCTCAATAAGACAAAAGTATTCAACAATCAAAATCGGTTCGAAGGCTAATGGGAAACAGCCAGCTTTGGATCATGCTGTTATGGTCAGAGTTTAGCTTGTCATGCACTAGATGCACTCAAGTTTTAGTTTCTACCCATCTATTCTGTAGATAGCCAAAAAACCTTGTCATCCGTTCACTCCTGAAACAAACAAAACTTACCATCATTACCAAATCCATTATAGCCATCCCCACTGCCACCATATCCACCGCCACCACGGCTGCCACCAAAGCCACCTGTAAGAGAGCAAAGTTTTAAAGCAGGTTTGAAGTATATAAATAGCATACAAGTAACAGCCTTGTAAGTATAAACTTTAGGAAGTAGTCCCTGCATCACAAAAATGATTTCCATACCAGAGACTCTAACTTCTGGCTAGTGAAAAGCCAGAACTACATTAGGATAAAATGTAACTTTGGAAACATTGACCAGTAGCTACACTACTGCCACAGATTACATAAGGGACAAGTTATCTGTTTTAAATTACAAGCTTACTATTAAATGGTAACAGTGGAATATTATCAAATACCTCGACCACTGAAGTTTCCTCCTCGACCAAAGTTGTCATTTCCACCAAAACCACCTCCACGACCACCTCCAAAGTTTCCAGAACCACTTCGACCTTAATAAGAAGGGTTTTAAGTTTTAAGTGTTGAACCATACGAGTTAGAATTGGATTTTAAGGCTTAATAAAACGACAAACCCACCTCTTTGGCTGGACGAAGCACTAGCCATCTCTTGCTTAGATAGGGCTTTCCTTACTTCACAGTTGTGGCCATTCACAGTATGGTATTTCTGAACTAAATTTGGAAATAAAAAGAACACAGTATCTCAGGGTTTAGAACACAACCCAGACTTCAGAACCCCTAGCAAATATGTCATCTGACACTTACTGACAATCTTGTCCACAGAGTCATGGTCATCAAAGGTTACAAAAGCAAAGCCCCTCTTTTTGCCACTGCCTCGGTCAGTCATTATTTCAATCACTTCTATCTTCCCATACTGTTCAAAATAATCTCTTAGGTGATGTTCTTCAGTGTCTTCTTTAATACCACCGACAAAAATCTTTTTCACAGTTAAGTGGGCACCAGGTCTTTGAGAATCCTTAAAAAAAAAAAAAAAGGGGGGGGGGGACACAATTATGAGAATCTATCCCAAAATTAAGATGGAAGTTTCTTTCCACCCCTAGTGTACTTAATGGCACACTTCCAAGTGTCAAGAAAAAAGCATCACTTACTTCTCTGGAGACAGCCCTCTTTGGTTCCACAACTCTCCCGTCCACCTTGTGTGGCCTTGCGTTCATGGCTGCATCCACCTCCTCCACGGTGGCATAGGTGACAAACCCAAAGCCTCTGGAGCGCTTGGTGTTTGGATCTCTCATCACCTGAGATGCAAAATTCATTAAATACACAATAAGATCCCCAAAGCCCCTGACATTTCCACCCTGAACAAGTTAACAGGAAACTTGATACTTGCTCTTTATACAAAGCCCTCCAAGCTCCCATTACCCGTAAATCTAGGAATAAGCTTTTTAACCCACACCTTCCCGCCCAAGTTTATTTGCAAGTGTAATCCTGTTAATTTTCATAAGCATTCAGACAGAGGTAGAGCAAGCCAAGCAAAGGAAATCGACTAGTTCTACCGCCCTTTTGTCTCCTCCAAGCCTTACCACACAGTCCGTGAGCGTTCCCCATTGCTCAAAATGGCTCCTCAGACTCTCATCGGTTGTTTCAAAGCTCAACCCTCCGATAAAGAGCTTCCGCAGCTGCTCCGGCTCTTTGGGAGACTGGAGTTGGGGGGGAAGAAGAGAAGGAAGTGTTAGTGGGCGTATAACGCAAAACACCTTTCACTTAAGCAAACCTAGACAAGCAACGTGGCAGCACTCATATTGTTCCTTCTGGTCGCTACAAGCCACGTGCTTCTCCCCATTGGGGAGACCTTCTGTGGGGCCTGGGAAACCCGGGGCGCATGCGTCCCGACTTTCCGACGCACGCGCAACAAAAGGACTAGGCAGGAGGGACCCATTGCCACTCAAGAGATTACAACTGCTTTTAAGAAATTCGCCCGAGACAAAGCCTCGCAAAAACAATCGGTTTCAAGTGTCAAAGAGCCTTGCTGGGAGGAACGAGCGGCGCGATAGCTAGGGGTTGCAGGACGACGGCCTCATGGCCACGAAGAGGACAAAATGGCGACCCGAACTTCGGGAGGGGTAGGCCCTGGGCGCGACCCAAGAACTGCCGAATGGGCTGGAGCAAGCAGCCAATCCGGACTGCATCCCACAAACTCAAGAAGGGACGAGGGGGAAAGTTAAGTTGTAGAGAGAGCGTCTAACTCACCTCAGACTTGGACATGATGAATGCAACAGGGGGAATTCCGACGATGCTTACTCCGCGGCGTTCACCAGCAGAAAGGAGTGATCGAAGGAACGTATCTGCCAGCCTACCTTCGGCCTCGCTTTTTTATCCCGCCTCCTTCCTTGCGGCATTGGTAGACTCCGCCCCTTGGCAGCTCTGATAGGATAGTTGCAGTAGCTTCCGGCTCCTATTGGTCTGTGGTGCCGCATTGCTGCAACGTCATCCGTCTGGGCGTTCTACGCAGGGTCCACCCCTCGGAGACGATTGGTTCGCGAGTAATACTATTCTTAACTAATCTGATTGGCTACCCGACCAGTCATTCACATTTAAATCTACCTAGGGTCTTTAAGTAACACTTTAATCCTCCGCGCTGCAAATGTTACATTCTACCTAATTGTCAGAGCATGATTAATACTATGTATCAAAAAGTAGAGTGTGACAATTTCACTTTTTTTTTTTTTGGCAACCACCGCCCGCAGAACGCATGTGTAGTAAAATGGCGAGTTCACGCAGGCGCATTAAGAAGTTCCGCCTAGCTCCAGAAACACGTGAAATGGCGGGCGGGAGAGACGGCGGCGAACCTACGGCGCCTGCGCAATGACGGGAGTTGTGCCTCGTTTTGCGCAGGCGTAATGGGCGGAGAAAAGGTCTGGTCCCAGGATTGGTAGCGCAGGCGCAGGGAAGGATCCGTTTTGGCGGGCGGTTGGCGTTGCGCAGAAGACGGCGGCAGCGGTGGCTTGTGGTCTGGCTCTCATCACAGAGGAACCGAGGAGACATTAGCGTGAGAGATCGGCCTCGATCCCGGGTGAGTGGCGGACAGTCCTGCCTGCCGATGGGAAGTCTCCGTCCGACTCCATTTGAGCCCGTTATTGTGTGAAATGAATGGATCGCGGGGTGGGGGCTAGCGAAGTGGGGGGGGGAGCGGTGGATCCGGCCAGCCAATGGAAGGGCAGGGGCGGAGGTTTTACCCCGGGCAGGTTCTGTGGAGCGTTGCCCACGGAGAGTGTGACTGGCGTGTGTGCAGGCCAATTGAGTCCGCCTTGAGCCGCAGACTGATCGGCCCTTAGGCCATCGGAATGTGGGAGGCGGGAGTTCTCCTCCTGAGCAGCATCTTACTGAGCCAATGAGCACTAAGCGCGCGGAGGGTTGGGCTCTTCCCCGAGGCAGCGGTTTGACTCCAATGGGGAATGAGGGAGTCGGGCGCTTAAATGGATGGACCCCGGCTGGAGCCAGTAAAATATCCTATGGAGAGCGCTAGGCGAGTCGTCCAATCAGCGCTCCCAAAGACAGAGAGGTCCTGGGTTTGGGGTGATGAGGAAGGGTATTCGGTGCCCGTGATGGCGCGTCGGGGGTGGCTATTTTGTCCACAATGACTTCTCTAACGAAGCCTCCGGGCCTCCTTTCTATCAACCTCCCTGGCAGGGAGACTACGTTTGCTCCCGGATCCCTTGAGTTGGCCATTTTTTCCCACTGTACCTCCCACCATCCACCACCATAGGTTTTGGGGGGAGCAAGGGAGGTCTTTTGACTTTGAGAACCAGCTCCATTAGGAAGACTTCCTTGTGGTTTTGGAATGAATGGGACGAATCTCTATGTATTGTGGCAAGGCATCCGGAAAACACCTACGTGATGCATATTTCTACGGACAACTCAATATTTGTAAAACCAGAAAATTTTGGAAGGCTTCGTAATTACAGTTGGGACCGAGGCCGATTGGACCTCTAATGTTTAAATCTTTGCAGGGATTATAAGAGTTTGTGATTAAAATCAAGCTTAAAAAAAGTCAAGTTTTTTGTGTTTCTATTCATAATCACGTACTTCTCACCACTTTTCTCTTTTACACCGCGAAAGAGTGCTGTTTTCCCCTTAGGAACTAAGGCGATTCTCTGTCTAAAAGATAAAAATAAAAGAGTAACTTTTTGAGTACTTAGTATCTGCTAGGCATCATGCTAAGTGCTTTATAAGAAATGTTCATCTTTCCCAGTGCCTTTTTAGAATCTTTCCTTCGAGGAACTTTTCCCACCACATATGTCTCTTTCTTTACACCATTAAAGAGTTTTTAATCCTGTTGGTAATTCAAAGATTTTTAGCAAAGTATAGAAATTTTCATTACATTTTGGCTATATCAATATATACTGCTCTAGTCACTGATTTATCTAGGGTCAAGGGAAAAATGTTTAAACACTGTAACAAGTTCAGCTACATATGAAATACCCTTATGATTAGAGACCTTTCTAACATAAAAGACATGATTTTAGTAAACAGAGGAGGAATTTATTTACATGTTCTCTGGCACTTGCAAAAGGACAAACCTATTTCATACTTGGTTATGAACTATTTGTAGGTATGCAAATAATATAGCTGCTTAGTTGGTAAAAACTAAATATCTTTCCGTGATTTCTTTAGGTTTGAAAAGATAACAGTCTTGGTCTGGAGAGGGTTTCTCAACGTCAGTACTGTTGACATTTCTGGTAGGAATGCATCTCACCTCTCCTTACCCTCTTTTGTGTCCATCAAAATGTCTCCAGACGTTGCCAGATGTCTTGCAGGGTATGGAGCAAAATCTCCACCCGTTGAAAACTATTGATCTAAAATGACAAATGCTAGCCCTGGCCGGGGCTCGGTTGGTTGAGCATCCTCTCTTCCTTGCACGATTCCAAGTCAGGGCACATACACAGGTAGCAGGTTTGATCCCTGTTCCAGTCGTGTATGGGAGGCAAATGATTGATGTTTCTCTCTCTCTAAAATCAATAAAAACATATCCTCAGGCGAATAAAAAAATAAAATGGCAGATGCTAGAGTTGATTTTCTTGTCAAAATCTTTTACCAATTAGAAATTGAGGGAGAAGATGAGTGAAGTATTTAGGAAGTAGCCTTTGGTAAATTGATCTCTAAATCCTAATGATTATCTCTTCAGATATAGAGTGATCATTGATCACATCTTATGTTTGCCTTCCAAAAATAATGGCAAATAGGTTTTCTAAGAAGGTAGACTTGCTTTAGATGCTTCTTGCATTTCACGTGAGTTAAGCGTCTGACCTGGGATTCTTTTGGGTCAGTCTCTAATTTTTTTACCTTGATCCTCAATAAGAAACACATTTTATTCTAACCCTGTGCACACAATGAAACAAATTTCACTGTACAAATATATGTGCAAACACTGATATTTTTTGCATCTATAGTACACTATTTCATTTCTTAAAAACGTAGGTCATTTTCTGTTGAATTGATTTCACAGCTGTGCACTGACCTACAATTTAGAGAAAGAAAAACAACTGATCTATAGAATAGGTAACCAAATTATGCCACCTTAAATTACTCTGAGTGAATTTCTCCCATCTCTAACTCAAGTTATTGCTTGTTTTACTGAGAATTCTCTTACAATGTCATGGTTACTATGTCTGATGAACATTTCTCTGATGGGGAAATTTTAGTGGGTAATTTTAAAAAAAATTATTTCTATTGATTTAAGAGAAAAAAGAAGAGAGAGATAGAAACATCAATGATGAGAGAGAATCATTGATCAGCTACTTCCTGCATGCAGCCCACGGGATCAAGCCGGCAACCTGGGCATGTGCCCTGATTAGAATCGAACTCGGGACCCTTCAGTCTGCAGGCCGACGCTCTATCCACTAGATGAGCCAAACTGGCCAGGGCAGTGGGTAATTTTTTAATTGACATTCTGAGAGTATCACATTGAAAATTCTAACTTTAGGCCTCCCCCACCCACCCCCTTGCCTTCAAATTTTATTTATTTATTTTAGAGAGAGAAGAAGCATGAGAGAAGAAAATCTAGTTGTTCTTTCACTTACTTATCAGTTGGTGCTTGTATGTGCCCTGACCGGAGATCAAACATTGGCATATGAGGAGGATGCTCTAACCCAATGGTTCCCAGTGTGAGGCACATGCCCCACAGGTGGCAATTTGATTTTTATTTTATTTTATTTTAAAAAATATATTCTATTGATATTTTACAGGGAGGAAGGGAGATAGAGAGCTAGAAACGTCGATGAGAGAGTAATATGGACCAGCTGCCTCTTGCACACCCCCCTACCGGGGATGTGCCCACAACCAAGGTACATGCCCTTGACCGGAATCGAACCCGGGACCTTTCAGTCCGCAGACTGACGCTCTACTACTGAGCCAAACCGGTTTAGGCGGCAATTTGATTTTTAAAGGGGGCAGTTCGAGAATGAGTTATTAATAGTGAAATTTGTGCATTTCTTATGGTTCTAGGGGCCTCATATACAGTATATAAATATTGTGACCTATTTATGCATTTCTATTAGATTTTGAAACTGTATTTGCTATTTTTTTTATATCACTTCATTACAAAAACACACAATTTCTTAGTGATTTCTTCCTCAGTACTTCACTGTCCTTTCTTTCTTTTATTTTTTCTCTTTCATGGATGCCATGTTCTTTAGAAGCTTGTTTAGACCAAGTTGATGACCTTTTAGGCTTCCTCCACGTGAATAGGAGCTCACTTTTTGAATAATAAGAATTATATGTCACGGAGTGGGGGGGGCTCGGGATTTTAGAGATGCTTAGGTGGGGCATGGCCATAAAAAGGTGAACCACTGCTCTAACCAATTTAAGCTACCTGGCCAGAGCTTTTTTCCTTGCCTTTGGAGTACCTGTCTTGGTTGTTAACAAGACAAAATGTTGAGCCTATGTTACAAAAGTTGAATTTCAAGCACTGTGCTCAGTCCTTAGAAGCATACTACTGCAGCCAAACCTAAAAAGGAAAATAACACATCTTTACTGAAAACCCATCAGTAGGTGAGCAGAATGATGGTTGAGGGAAAAGAAATTATATAACCTCTGATTGGACTTTTATATGTGCGACCAAGTTCTGGTGGTTTGCAGAGCCCTGACAGTAGCTCTAGAAAAAAGAGAAAGGTGTCCAGGATACAAGGATTTCTGAGGAAGACAAGTACTCTTTGCCTTTATGGAGGTACAGTGTTTTATTGAGACACATAGCATGATTTATTTTTCTTATTGGAATAGCCCATATCATAACTCCTGGTAAGGCACTTCTTTCCCTTTTTTGTTCTTTTACTTGCTCTATTTTTATTTCCATTCACCTTACCTGAAATTAGGCCTAAAGCTGATTTTAAAAAGTAATAAATTATAGTGTGAAATATCACTTGACTCAGTTACTGTGGCTGCTATTTACATATTGTTGTTCATGAACTTGGAGTCTGGGCTGTTTGTTTTTCTCCTGATGTAAACTTTGATTTTCCTTTGCTCCTTGTAGAGGATGGCTTTAGCTGATCATTGTACTAATGGGAAGGAGTCCAGGTCATCCTGAGAAGAGTTGGCTTGTGCCGAGTCCAAGATGCAGATTTGTTGGATTTCTTTCTGCAAGCCACTTGAAGCCACATATTCATTTCTGATGACAACTTTACACTTCTGTTGGCAGAACACCCTCAGTGACAACTGTTGCCTATGTTTAGTCTGTCCAGGAGCTCTACCAGCTAGCGTGTTGGGGGGAAACCTACACTGTTTTTCTTAGCAGCTATGTAAATATTAAACCTTTCTGGTTTCGTCTGCTCAGATTCTGCCAATATTTTGGGGTAGATTGCATCCTGTGATTGTCTCAATTAACCCTTTGAAATGAGGGATTAGAGGTTTTAGGCAATCTTTGGGTCACTTGAAGCACACTTCTTTTTTGTATCAGTAATTGGTTTTAGATATATTCAGTTTATGATTTTAAAGTTTTTATTTCCCCTGTGTTAGTTTCATTTCGTTTCTTCTGATGCTGCTTCTCTCTTTTTTTTTTTTTTGTCTCCCTGTGTGCTAGTATCTGTGGCTGCTGTAACAAATTAAGCTTCTGGTGATTTTCAGCCTCATCCTCTGGTCTCATCTCTCTTTGCATTTAACATTTTCTTCTGCCTCTTTTATACGGATACATGTGATTGCATCTAAGGCTCACCTGTGTAATGCAAGAGAAATTCTCCTTTCCTATCGTTTAATCACATATAAGGTAATTCACAAGTTCTAAGGATTAGGACATGGCTATCTTTTTTTGGAGTCTATTCAGATCTGGGTCTCTAACTCCTATCCAAATAAATTTTACCTAATTTAAGAAAGAAAAGGTTACTTTACAGCAAAAGAGAGAGGCAAATGTGGGGGGAAAGGCTCCGGAAACCTGAGCTCTTATTTCTGCCATTTAAGTATTGTTATAGTAAGTAACCTTGGGTGAGCTGCTTGTCCTTAGTTTCTTTATCTTATATGGAAGAATTTGGGTAGATGATAGCTACTCACCTAGGCCTAACACTTCCATGAAGTGACTCCTAAAATGTCTAGGAGTTAGTTTTTTGAGTCAATAATTTTAAATAAAAAACTCATCCAGTATTTTGGGTCGATGTAGTTTTGTGGTGTGGTCTTGCCCAGGATTTGAGAAATGGAGGACTGAGTTGTTGGCTGGTTATCAACTCCCTGAGGTATTATTAACACAGGATAACAAATCCGTACTTGTTAATTGTGATTTTCTAAAAAGAGAATAATGGACTAGCTGGGCTGTGGACTTTGTAGTCTGGATTTCCTTTCTAGTAAAAGTAGTTTGTCAAAATTAAACACTGACAGATTTTTCTACATAAAACTAGGTCATGGGCCTAGTTTTAGAATTTTTCAATGTAGTCTGATTCTTCAAACTCACTCAGTTCCTGCTGCATTGTGCTGCATTGCTAGGAAGGACACGAAACCATGGAATTCTTTGCTGAAAGGACTATTTCAGGATCAAGTTTTAGAACACATTCATCTGTTTCTTCATGGAGAGGAGGAACCAAATTCAAGTGTTTTTCTGATTATAATCTACATTTTTTAGAATAAAGCAAATTTATATCCAAGCCAGCAGGCCTAATTTAATTATGTTGGAATAAAATGCCCTGTGCTAAAGAGGTCAACCAACAGGTTGGGATCTCTTAAGTTTGGTTTCTGAGGCAAATACTTGAACTTCATGTGCCTTGTTTCTCATCAGAGCACAAATCAGTAAGGCTCACCTCAGATGGAGTTGTGGAGTGTAATATACTGCTAATTTGTTCAGTACTTTACAGCAGTAAATTTTTTCAAAGGATCTGATAAAACATAAGCAAACCTCATTTATATGAATAGTTGGAGACAAGCATAGATAAAACTTACAGATAGTGCGGAAAATTCATTAAAGTTATTTTTAACTTCCTCTATCATCAGACATTTTACCTTCTGTTTCCTGTATATTTTCAAAAGTGTTTTCTTGTTCTTTTTCCATAACAGCATGAGGTAAGTAAGGGAAATAACTAATACTAGATTAGATAATAAAGGGATCAATCCAAGATGACATAACAAACCTAAATTTTTCACAACCAATAATAAAACTTCAAAATATCCTATATAATAAAAGCCTAATAAGCAAAGTGTCTGACCGTTTGACCAGTTGCTGACCTGCACTGACAACTAGGGGGCAGATGCCCTGACTGGTAGGTTAGCTTGCTGTTGGGGTCCCGCCAATCGGGACTGGGTGAGGTGGGCCAGACGTGCCCTGGAGTTCTTCAGTCTCTCCACAGCCCTGATGGTGCACCAGTGGGGTCCCCAGCCTGGCCTGCGCCCTCACAATCTGGAACCCCTCAGGGGATGTCAGAGAGAAGGTTTCGTCCCAATCTCCAGGCTGAGGAACCCCACCAGTGCATGAAACCGTGCACCAGACCTCTAGTATGAAAGAAAAAGCAATAGAACTGAAATATGTACATCTGCAATTACTTCTAAGTAACCCATGGGTCAAAGAAGAGATTACAGAGAAAATTAGAAAATATTTTGAACTGAATAAAAATGATAACATCAATTAGTGAGGTGTAACTAAGACAGTGCTTAGAAATTTATAGTTTTAAGTGTTTCAATTAAAGCAAAAAGGTCACCCTAGCTGGTTTTGCTCAGTGGATAGAGCCTCAGCCGGTGGAGTGAGGAGTTTTGGATTTGATTCTGGTCAGGGACAAGTATCTCTGTTGTAGGCTTCTCCCTGGCTCGGGCCCTTGTCAGGGTGCAGGCAGGAGGCCGCCAATTGTGTTTCTCTCACATTGATGTTTCTCTCTGTCTTTCCTTCTCTCTTCCACTCTAAAAATCAATGGAAAAATATCATTAGGTGAGGATTAAAAAAAAAAAAGGTCTAAAGTTAGTGACCTATTTTTCCATCTTAAGAACCTAGAAAAAGAAGAGCAAATTAAACCCGAAGGAAGCAGTAAGGAGTTGAAGTAAGAACAGTAGAGAAAGTGGGTATTTTGAGAAGGTCAATAAAGTTAATAGGTCAAGTCTGATCAGGGGGGAAAAAAGGTACAAATTACTAGTATCAGGAATAAGAGAAGACCGTATCATTACTGATCCTTCCGACATTAAAACAGATTATTATGAACAACTATGCCAGTACATTCACTGTCTGAGATGAAATGAATCACCTCCTTGAAAGACAAACTACTAAAGCTTACTGCAGAATACAGAACTTCACTAGCCCTATATCTGTTAAGGAAATAGAGTTTGTAGTTATAAACACATTCCCACAGAGAAAAGTGCAGGTCCAGATGGCTTCACTGGTGAATTTTAAGAGACACGGAAGAAATACCAATTCTACACAAGGTCTTCAGGAAAATGTAAGAGGAAGGAAACACCAAAGCATTTGTTAATTTTAACTTCATCTGTTATCAGACATTTAAATTCTTTTGCTTTACATTTTTAAAGTGTTTTTCTAGTTTTATTTTTCTCACAAAGCAGACCTATGAGGTACGGAGGACAAATAACTAATACCCTTAAGGTTAAGTGAACTGTCCAGTTCAACCTTTCAGTGATTAACTGGAATAGGACCCACATCTTATTCCTAGTCCTAATTTTTTTAAAATGTTTTTTTATTGATTTTAGGGAGAAAGGAAAGGAAAGGAAAGGGAGAAAGATACATACAGACTGACCTGGAGTCAAGCAGGCAGCTTTTTTGTGCACAGGATGACTTTCAACCAAGTGAGCCTCAACAGCCACGGACCTGGTCCTAATCTTACCATTGTTAACAAGTTACCCCTTTAGTAGTTTTTCTTTTAAAAAAAATAAAAAAATAAAAAAATATATATATATATATATTATTGATTCTTTTTTTACAGAGATTAAGAGAGAGGGACAGAGAGTTAGAAACATCGATGAGAGAGAATCATCGACCAGCTGCCTCTTGCACACCCCCTACCAGGGATGTGCCCGCAACCAAGGTACATGCCCTTGACCGGAATCAAACCTGGGACCTTTCAGTCCGCAGGCTGTCGCTCTATCCACTGAGCCAAACCGGTTTCGGCCCTTTAGTAGTTTTTCAATAACAACCTTTGGAGACAAGGCTAACCACTGACTTAACCAAGGGTAAACTATTAGAATCCTCTGCCATTGCATTGAAGGCTGGGCTAGACTCAGTAAGCCCTCAATAAATATCCCTTAACCAAGCAAACAATTTTAGAGCAAGGATCAGAATTATATTAATCATCCCTTTAGGATTTGAATCAGGATTTTAGTTGGAAGCTGGACAAAAAGAGAGTTAGGAACATCTTATTTGTCTTAAGTAACACAGAATGCTCAGTGGAGGAGCTGGGTGGGCTGGGATAGGCCGTCCCTGTAGTCGTTTATCTGATGGTGGCTGCCTTTGCATTTAACTATCAATATATCTGAGTGTAGAGCACACTTTTATGATATTGTGGCATAGTAACTCATACTTAAATGTCAATATAGATACTTGCAAAGACCTACAAGGTTCAATAATTTCTGGTGTGGGTTTGTTTCTCCTGTCATCACCCATTATGTATTTTTTTACAGCTTTTAAATTGCTACAGAGAGAAATTGGTCAAGATCATAATAGATGGCCAAGGAGCTGCCAAGGATTCTATTGTATGGGATGGGGAAAAGTTCAATACTGGCTTGATTTTATTTATCTAAATTGTAGGCTATAACTTCAATATATTTTATGTTGCAAATACACCAAGGTAATGGCAAAGCACAAAATTATGCCATATGTTGAATGAGCGCTCTCTTTTACTCCCTGAAATTTTGTAGTCTGACATATCTTATTCCAATTATATAAAATTTCCCCTTTTTGTTAGCATGTATTAATCGGATTTTAGCATAATGATTTAAATTCTAATACCATCTCAGCAGTTAAAATAGAAGTATTTTAGAAATTTTAGTTAGGGTTATACAAATTAGTTTTTATATCTCTTGAATGTCTTCACTAAACTTAGATTATGAGAGAATATAAATTGTCTGGCATAGTAGAAACTGTTCCTTAAAATGAGGATTTGTTTAAAATGACCTGAAAGGGCCTTTATACCCTTAAGCTGCTGAATTCTAAAATCTATACAAACGAGAGAGGTAAGCACCAAGCCTTAGTTTTATGGCTGTTTGAAAAATGCTTTATGACCATAATTTTATTTGGGGGTGGACTCCTCAGTTTTCTTTTAACCCTTCCATATTTTGTGAACATGTTCTGCTATAAGATTCATGGCAGCGTACTCAAGCATGGCTATTACTCATTTTTTCTTAAGATTTGTTTATAATGAAATCTCCAGGTTCTTTATAAAAGATAACAGGATCTAGTTCATGCATCATCACATTTAATTAAGAGAGGGTAGGTGTGAGATTTAACACGCACCTGAGGCCATAGCGCCTGGAGATGAGTTCAGTACATTCCAAGGATAGAGTTGTTGCAAAGTAGCATCTGGAAGACATTTGCCCATAGTGCTGCTGCGTTCTACCTTCTCATAAATCTTGGTATCTAACCTCTTGCTTTGTGATGGTTTTAAGTGCCCCCTAACTGAATTTAACAAAGACTGACACTTGAGAGAAGACATTCAGTAGATTTTAATAAAGGAAAGAAACAAATACCATATGAAATTTTTATTTTGTGGGAATGTGATCTGGTAATGAGATATCAAGAATTTGTGTGCTACTGCTAAATATACCAGCAAACCAGCCTTACAACTCAAAATAGTTTTGACACTGCTGTAGTACATATTCATTTATATTTTTTAATGGTGCTCAGATTTTGGAGGACAGTGCAGCCAAATAGAATTTATAAGGCAACCTTTATCTCCATTTTTGATGTATAAGTTTTAATCTAAAAGAAAAAGGCCCTTTATTCCCTTACTCAATGGGACACGGTGCTTGGATAATCAACAAGCAGAATGCCTGGCCTCAGAATCATCCTGTGCCTTGGCCTGGCTTTAAAGGATCGCAAACTTGGACCTGTGCTAGCCAAAGGGAGGACATTGCCTCCTACGCTCTCTATTAATAAAGTTTGTGTTGTCTATATGTGACTTGTTAATGGTAGGGGTGTTAATGACGACAGTTAATCTTTTCTCAACTCTTTTCTAATCCAGTCTCTTAAAAAGCTTTTAATTCCTTTTGAATTGGGAACTCACGGGCTTTTGGTGGAGGTGGAAGGGTAGTTATCGGCCCATTTAACAAAACCTGAGATGGCCAGGACAGCTGTAATGTGCATCTCTGCTGTGTTTTTGTCAAAATGCCACATGGCTGATACTTTGGAAATCATAAATCTAGTGGGAGGAAACATCTTTATAGAGGGCGTTTTAGTTTTATGCGGTATGCGTTACAAACCTAAAACCACTGTACTTATAGATCCTAAATAGCAAAGAACATAACCTGATTAAAATCGTTTTATAAATTTGGTTTCTTTTCATCTGTTTTGTCACAATAAGGCTGGACAGAGGACTATTTGAAGACAGTTATAGCTGACAATATAATCTTTACCTGAGCCACTAGCCTTCCCCAAGGGCCTTAGGGGAGAAATGGGAATTTCTTAAGGCTGGGCCTACCAGAATCCTCCGTCAGTGGCATATTTAATTAATGCATATGGTAGGGAGCTTTGCATATGCCCTCAATCCACCCTACTCTTTAGAATGGCTTTTTTTTTTCCTGGAGGATTTTGCCTTGTTAGACTTATAAAATTTATATTGAACTCTAAAATGAAGAGAGAGAGCTCAATGATTATGCATTTTAACATTTGATCTGACTACCACCTTCAAATAGTTAAGTGAGTAGTTCAGTGAGGCAACGTAACAGTGCTTTTTCTTTTTTTCTTCTAATTTTTTAGAAGATTTCAGAGAGGAAGGGAAAGGGAGAGAGAGAGAAATATCAATGAGAAAGAATCACTGGTCAGTTGCCTCCTGCATACCCGCTATGGGGGATGGAGCCCACAACCCTGGCGTGTGCCCTTGACCGGAATCCAACCTGGGATCCTTCATTCCGCAGGCCGATGCTGTATCCACTGAGCCAAACTGGCTAGGGCACCAGTTGTTTTTCATAACTTTTTAAATAATACACAAAAAGCCAAGAGAAAGCTTTAAAATTGTGATATATACATACATACTGTGTGTGTGTGTGTGTGTGTGTGTGTTAATACAGTATATTCCTTTGATTGTAAGTAGTGATGAAAATAAAATTTGCTACACCAAGCTCTAAGAAAAGCCGCCAAAACAGGTAGTGTTGAAGAGGGTCGAGAGGAGAGCCTGAACTGTTCAGAGCAGACCCCTATCAGAGACTCGGTGTGGGTGGCTCTGTGGTTTCAGGATTGATTGGTTAATGCAAATGTTAACCATCATCTGGTCTGGATTTCCCTAGTTTTCCTCTTTAATTTCTGGGGATTGGCAGTTTTGACACATTTTTTCTTTTATCCTTGTAATGTGGGGTTTTTTTTGTTCCCCTCTTTTTGCCTCACCTCCTCACTCCCCACCCCACGTGACCCCCTGGAAGATTCATCTGTTAAAGATGTCTTCTGTTATCAACGTGGAATGTGGATTCTGACTGTGCCTGACTTTAGTGCTCTTTGATGTTTTTCCAAGGCTCACTCTCTAGATCCCTGGTTTAGGGGTCTTTTGCCCTGACACCGAGAGGCCTGAAAGGTGAATTTGCCTTGTATCATTGATATAAAGGGTTGGTGGGGCCTGCTCTTTCCTTGTACCCTTATGCGCAGTTAAGTTGCCGGAGTCTATGTATATATGCTGATATCTTTAACAGAGAGTTCCTGTGTGTATTCAAGAAAGGGGTGAGAACTGTTATGCCTGAAAGACTAGAAATTTGAGAAGCTTTTGGAGATTTCCACAAGGATAAGGTTGCATTCAGAGGCTTATTCTCTCTTCCTCCTGCAGAGTATTGGGGTTCCACCATAATCACTCCATCATCCTGCCAGCCATGTCTCATTTCTCACACTGGGATCGCTCCCTCCTCCCAAGCTCAGCTTGAACCACCAGTCCTGATGCTTTATCTGGTCCGGGCTCTAGCCCTTAAATTGTCTGTCTGGCTTTGTGTTTCATTTGACCCTAATACACTGGGTCGCACTGTCTAAAAAAGAGAATTATGTCCCCTCCGATGTCTGGGTGCATTTCTCATTTCTTACTGCTGCTCCTGAGCAGATCTGTAACTTCAAGGTTAAGATAAGACACATTCCATCAGAACTATGTCGTCATCCTTGCCAGCTTCTGATCTGTGACTGTCCAGGAGATTTACAAGACAATTGCATGCCATTCTTTACAGAATATTATGGTTGGACTCTGACTCCTGGCATCAGGCCCAATTTGATTTGTCAGCTGTTACAAAATCCATTTCCCAAAGAATACGGGACTTCAGCCTGCGTGCCCTTTCGGCAGGTCTTCGGGGTGGGAAGGAGGAAATTGATCTGGCTCTATTCCTTGCTATTTTAGGGAGAAGGGTGGACTCCAGAACATTTTTGTCCCTTTCCTCCTTGAATTCACTCCCCCTCCCCAAAGGACAGTGTTGCTAAAGTGTTCGTCTTTCCTGTCCTTTATCCCTTCACAGAATTACTGTCAGTCTTTTCATTCTGCCATCTCCTCTGCTTTTCTGAGTTTTAAAGCATAAGTATTTTATCCTTGAGAGACAACATACCTGCCTATTCTCGGAAGGTTTATTAGTTTACCATCGCCTAATTAGCAGGGACATTTCTTGCCGTCTAACATGTTGACCTGCAGGAGTTCCTGCATATGTGACATGGCTTAATGGCTTAGGAATTTGGAAGGTCATATTTCCTGCTGCTGTTGTATTCGGCCCTATAATATTTTTACAAAAGCTTCTCTTTAGGGGACTGAACGGCTCTTTGGTTTCAACGTAAACTCACTCTTTCCCTAGGAGGTAGCGGTGGGGATTTATTTGGGCATTTTAGTGATTCTGGGATTAGATTGAAAATTTATTTACTCAAGATCACACTTGGCAAGTGAATCACAGAATCAGAACACTGACAGTTCCTTGGCATTTATTTTCATATGCCAGTTAAACAAAAAAATTTTAGTTTCCACTAAAGCAAGTCTTTTTTTTTTTTTTTTTTTAAAGGGGTTTATCAGGTCATTGCTAGCAAAAAAAAAAAAAAAAAAAAAAAAAAAAAAAAAGGACCGGTCTTGGCATGGAGTCTAAACCACCAGCAGCATGGCTAGGTAGGAGAGACAACATGTCTGTTGTCCTGGAGTTTTGCAAGCGTTTTTATACATCGGGGAGGAGAAAGATGTAATTGTTCTGGAAGGGTTCACGTTAGCTATAGACAAAGGGGATGGGAGAAGGCGAAACAGGACTGGGGCTGGGCTGGACACAGCAGAGGCCTGGAGGAAGAAATGTCTCCTCTTGTGATTAGCGGGGGCAGTGGATGGAAACTGTGTAAATCAGATGCGAAGGTTCCTGGGATTCTGCTGCACCTGGCTTCTCCCGTGCGGATAATCACAGAAAGAGCCACCTGGAAATTACTACTAAATTCCAACGGATACAAAGGAAATGTGAGAAGTTTCTTCTCAGAGTTGGTCCACAGCTATAATGTTCTCTTTCTCTAACGCTGTAATTTTAATTTAGAACATCTTGGAATATTTTTCTTGTCATCCCTTTAGCTGAGGAAGTTAAGAAAAGTTTAAAAAGGCAACTTTTACTCAGATATCATGATGGTTCATTCAAAGTTGAGAAAATCTATAGTTGAAAACTTGTCTGCTTTGCTGTCATAACCCTATAATTTCTTCTGTTTTATAACCAAAATAGCCACCATTCTCTGCTTTTTCTTCAGGTTGATTTTTAAAATTTTATTTTTATTGTCTCTTCTTTATTACTGCCCTTCGGCAGCCACTTCTGGCTCTAAAGACGAGTATCTGTAAAGCAGAGCAGGACCAGGAGAAATGCAAATTTATGGGACTGCATGTTTCCAAGTATTTGTTCTTTGTCTCAGTCCTTTTCTCAAGTGTAAGGATTATTGATATCTATATAATTTTTAGTTATATGTATTTTGGATGGGTGGTAATTATTTTAAAATTTGCTATATAACGTTACAAGAACAACGAATGAGAAGCGGTTGTAACAGTAACGACTGGGGTTGGACTGCTCTCCCCTACGCTTTTTTAAAAGTACTTAAGGATTAAGTATTTTTTCTATCTATAATTTCAGTTGAAAAGTTCTTCCGTAGTGTTTCAAGGCTTTGGATTCTGTTTCTGTATCTCGTAATCTATCAGAGAGGGACAGTTATATAGGATCCCAAATACCCTCCTTCCAATTTTTGTGTTATCTCCCCCCGCCAAACAATTCTAATGAACTGCGCGGTGACAGATGGCGGGAGAGGCCTGTGTACAGTGCTCCGGTGGCTGGATTAGGGGAGGGCGGTTTGCACTGATTCTGTTGTAGGGGAACCTGGCCTTTCCCTCCCCCCTTCCAGTTGAGCTAGAATCCTGTTAGAAGATCTGAAAATGCTATTGATTCATTCCCAGCGGTTTTAGGAATAAGCACACGTTTTGGATTTAAAACCCAAGAACCAGTTCCCTTGAGCTCTTGAGGCCAAGGTAGGTACCTTCCAATTTCGTCGGCCAGTCCTCACCGAAAAGGAAAGTTAAGGCTTTTAACTTTTCAGTTCGCCTCTCCCCCTCTTGGTCTAGTACTGCTGCCAGTTGCCATGGCAACGGGCTGGGACAGCTGCGCAGTGGCGCCCAGGCAGCTGGGTGGGGGCGGGGGAGCTGCCAGCCCGCCAAGCCCCAGATCTGGGAGGGGAGGCCCTCCTGGTAGCCCAGAGGGGAAGAAAGAAGTGGGGCGATCCGGTAGGTAAAGGAGAGAACCCCCTTTCATCTGCCCCCTTTGGGGAGCCCCTTCTGCATGAATTTATAAAGGGAGATTTCCCCCTTTTCTCCCTCAAACTGGAGAACACATATGTAAATCCTTGTTTTTCCTCGTGAGGCCGGGGAGGCCATGGCCACGGTGCTTAACTGCATGCATCTCACCCCGGGCTGGTTTTAACCCCAGCGCTCTGAACTAAGCTGCTCAGCTCCCGGAAATTCCAAGGTGAGTGGGGGTGGGGTGGGGTACTCTCCCTGGAATATGACATTTCCTGTCTCTGGTGAGGTCGGAGGCTATTTTAATTTTAAATAAATCAAATCAGATTTTTTTTTCCCTTGAAGCTGAAAAATTATTTTGAAGCCCTATACTTACATTTTCCCATCCACCTCCTCTTCCAAATAAACTATTTCAATGAAAACTTAGTTTTATTACAGGGCAGTAATGGGTACAGACAGGTTTGTTTTTTGGTGGGCAGACCTATTGCTAGCAAATTCTGAAGATACAGTGTCCAACTATTTATTCTTGAAATAATTCCTTAAATTTCGCTATTTGAAGTAAATTCAATTCAACTTTTTATGCTACGTGGCCTGAACAAAAATCTGAGATTAGTAGTGACCTTCTCCAATTCTGGGAATGGTCTGGTCAAGATGGAAATATTTTTATAGAGATTGCTGGGAAAAAAATCTTTCAAGATAAATACGGAGTTCAGCTAAGAAAACAATTCCTGCTAATTTATAATCCAGACTGTAGGCACCATTTAACATGGTTAAAGAAGTATTCTTACAAATGATTATGGTAACAACGTGGGAATTTAAAAAAACTAGGCTCTCTGCTGAGTACCCCCTGGTTGTGCATATTTCTGAGCTTAACTCAATTTCCATTTGTGTTGCCTTCAGCCCTCCTCGGGCCAATGAATGGCTCCTCTGTGTTTTGAGGCTTCGTGTTGATGTGAGTCTGGGGCCAGACTTCTCTTTCCGCCTCCTCTCTCTCTGGCCTGACGCCAGCCCAAGAGGAGAGGTGCCTCCTTCACTGTTTGTATTAGTGGAGCGTTGAGAATTACCGAGCAACCCAATGACTAATTTTGATTTTTAGGACTGAACATTTTTTTTCTCCTCCCTGCCTCCCTCCCATCCCCAAATGAAAAAGGAGGCCTAGTGTGTCTGAGATGTCAGTCTTGCTTTTGTGAGCTGATGGATGCCCCGAAGAGACAAGCTCAATTTGTTTAAGGGAAATGTACCGATCACGGAAAATGTGGTGAGAGATGCCTGCTCGGGCCTTTTCTGTGCTGCCAAGATGCTCAGAGCAGAAAGTTACATTGGTGACTTCTTTTTTCAGTTTTAGAAAGAACCCTATTTACTATAGAGGGAAATGTTCTAGCTATCGTGATTCTTTTACCTGCAGGTTTTCCACCTTTCTGTTTTAGTTTCTGGCTTGTAAACAGTTATCGGAGTGGCCGAGAGAGACATACCACGCTACTTGTCTTTTGGAATCTGAAATCAGAGGAGTTAGACAGCTGTACCGTCTACTTTTGGTCCTGTTAGTTGAAGAGAAAGTTGTGGTTTGGAAAATAGGGATTAGACCCATTTTTTATTAAATCCTTAGGGTTCATATGTAGAATGCTTCAAGGCCCAAGAGAAGGGTAACTGGCAGTTGTGTTATAACCTTTGTATCTCATCAAGAAGAGACAGAAACTTGTCCGGCCTGGCCTCTGCTTTCTCTGTTCCCTGTGCTCAGTTGTATGGGAGTCTAGCTAAGCCCAGCAGTTCTCTCTCAGTTTAGGGGGGCCTCCCTGAGGAGAGGGCCAGCTTTCAAAGGCTGAGAACCCTGGCTGGGGGGCTCAGTAGGATGCAGCATTGTCCTATGCACCAAAAATACTTCAGGCTCGATTCCCTGTCAGGGCACATACCTAAGCTGTGGTTTGATCCCCGGGGAGGGTATAGGAAACAATCGAATGTTGATGTTTTGGTTTTATGAAATGTTTTTATTGATTTCAGAAAGAGGAAGGGAGAAGAGTGAGATAGAAACATCAGTGATGAGAGAGAATCATGGATCAGCTGCCTCCTGCAGGCCCCCTACTGGGGACCCAGCCTGCACCCCGGGCATGTGTCCTAATGGAGAATTGAACCGTGACCTGGTTCATGGGTTGATGCTCAACAACTGAGCCACACTGGCCTGGCAACTAGCTGGTGTTTCTTTCTCTCTCTCACCCCCCCCTCCCCCTCACTAAAATCAATAAACGTATCCTCAGGTGAGGATTTTAAAAAAGAAGAGACAATTGTAACTCCTCACATGGATTCTGACCATTATGTCCTTCCCCTTTGCAGGAACCCAGTGGCCTTAGTCTTCAGGAGGAACAGCGTGCGACATGGGAAAGAAAACCAAGCGAACGGCTGACAGTTCTTCTTCAGAGGATGAGGAGGAATACGTCGTGGAGAAGGTGCTAGATAGGCGTGTGGTTAAGGGGCAAGTGGAATATCTACTGAAGTGGAAAGGCTTTTCTGAGTAAGTGCCTTCTCTCAGGCCCTAGGACTCTGCAGAGATAGACACCTTTGGTTGATTTCCGCATGAACCACCACCACTGTCTTTTCCTTTCCCCACCCCACCTGCACTCCTTTCCTAAGAGTCAGAAGACGCAGCAATAAACTAAATAAAGTCTTCTCCTTTGGAGCTGGTATTTAATGAGAGGCTGATATTTAATGCTTTTGAGAGGCGGTATAGTGAGTTGGGAGCCAGGATGCCTGGGTTTCTATTCTTACGCCACCATTTACAGTGATGTGAGCGGGGTGACCTTGGATAAGTTCCTTAATTTTGTTCTTCTTAGTAAAATAGGGATAAGAAATACTACTTGTGATAGAGATGTTGGGTAGATACACAGAGCCTGACACATAAGCTCAGTGTAAGTAGACGCTGTTACTGTTCTTTTGGATATAACTAAGCAAAAATATGTATGTTAAAGAAATAGTCATCGTCATGGATCCTCTAGCCCATAGCTTTCCAAAATGATGCCTGCATCTCAAAACTGCCCTAGGATGAAGCGCTTATCTTCTTTTTTTATTTTTTTTATGTTCCTTCCAGTTGTACTGTTACTTGATTTTTAAAAAGTTGATTTGAGAGAGAGAAAGGGGCCACCGATTTGTTATTCTACTTATTTATGCATTCATTGGCTGACTTTTGTATGTGCCCTAACTGGGGTTTACACCTATCACCTTGGGATATAGGGATGATGCTGTAATATATGAGGCCACAGTCCCATGTTTTGGCCCCTCACCACACCCCAACCCTCAAGTATTTATTTTTGAAAATTTCAGACGTACAGTGAGTTCAAAGAAACATCTAGTTTCTATAAATAACATTTTTTATAATTTTTTATTTATTTTATATATATATATTTAAATATATATATTTTATTGATATTTTACAGAGAGGAAGGGAGAAAGATAGAGAGCTAGAAATGTCGATGAGAGAGAAACATCCACCAGCTGCCTCTTGCACACCCCCCACTGAGAAACATCAATGGTGAGAGAGAATCATTGATCAGCTGCCTCCTGCACGCCCCCCACTGGGCATCCACAGGCTGCCGCTCTGAGCCAAACCAGTCAGGCAACTACAATAAACTTGTTAATGTAACCTATCCATCTATTCCTTTACCTAGCAATCTACTTTATATATATATATTATTGATTTTTTACAGAAGTGAAGAGAGAGGGATAGAGAGTTAGAAACATCGATGAGAGAGAATCATTGACCAGCTGCCTCTTGCACACCCCCTACTGGGGATGTGCCTGCAACCAAGGTACATGCCCTTGACCGGAATCGAAACCGAGACCTTTCAGTCCACAGGCCGATGCTCTATCCACTGAACCAAACTGGTTTTGGCGAGCATTCTACTTTTTAAAAATGCCCATATGCCCGACTGGCGTGGCTCAGTGGATGAGTGCCAACCTATGAACCCGAAGGTCATGGTTTGGGGCACACGCCCAGGTTGCAGGCTCCATCCCCAATGGGAGGTGTGCAGAGGTAGCCTATTGATGTTCTTCTCATCATTGATGTTTCTATCTTTCCATTTTCCTTCCTCTCTGAAATAAGTAAAAATATATTTTAAAAAAGAAAAATACACAGTTAGAAACCTTCTGTTTAAGTCAGCTTTAAGGATGACACTAAAGTGATGGCCAGAATGCCTGTTAGGCAGTAACTGGTTTTATGCTGAAGTACTAAAGTAGGTTATTCTTTTCTTTGGAATAAATAGAACTAAATACATTGAAGCATAGAAGTAGTACCGTATTTGCCGGCGTATAAGACGATTTTTTGGCCCTGAAAAATACGTATTTGCCGGCGTATAAGAGACTGGGCGTATAAGACGACCCCCCAACATTTCCACTAAAAAATACAGAGTTTGTTATATACTCGCCGTATAAGACTACCCCCCACCTGGAGGCATATTTTTCAGGGCCAAAAAGTCATCTTATACGCCGGCAAATACGGTAGCTTGAAAGGTGAAATGTGTGAAGCTATGTAATCATTAGGCATTTTGCCTCAATTGCTGGTTAATTCTTTTCTCAGATGCCTGATAACAAAGAATAGATTTCTCAGAACTCCAGTGAACTGATAGGAAATGGTTTAGGCTCCTTAGGGTGGTAATATCCAGTAGAAATATAACACAAGCCACATGTGTAATTTTAAATATTTTGGTGGCCACATAAAAGAAGAGCGAAATTAATTTTAATAATGTATTTTATTTAATACAATATAACAAAATGCTATTTCAACAATAATTTTAAATTTGAAATGTTTTACATTATTTTTTCATATGAGGTCTTCAAAATCTGATGTATATTTTACATGTGACTAGTAGCTACCATACTGAACATCACAGTTTTAAAGTGTAAGACTTAAATATACTAAAAGATTCAAAGTTTTCACGTACCTTTGGACAAAGCTGAGAATCAGGAGCCTTTGGAACATAAAGTTATTACATGAGTCAAAGTTTCTTATCTTGAGCACTGTTTTAAGCGAGACAGCTTGTGCATTATAGGATGCTTAGCATCTCTGTCACATAGAGAGCACCATAAAGGCAGGTAACACAACAATCAGAATATACCCTCATATTTCTAAAGAAAGATAGAAAAGGAAAAGACAAGGCCTGGGTTAGACAGATTAAGCATTTGTCCTTTGTCAAAAATGCCCAGGATGCCGAAACCGGTTTGGCTCAGTTGGATAGAGCGTCGGCCTGCGGACTGAAAGGTCAAAGGCATGTACCTGGGTTGCGGGCACATCCCTCGCAGGGAGTGTGCAAGAGGCAGCTGCTGATGGATGATTCTCTCTCATCGATGTTTCTAACTCTCTATCCCTCTCCTTTCCTCTCTGTAAAAAATCAATAAAATATATATATTTTTTAAATGCCCAGGATTTTATTAAAGACTGGAATTTTGCCCCTTTAGCATTGTCTGCAACTAAATGCCTACTGCTTTCGAGGCAGTGGTCAGAATCTTCCTAGGTTGATGTAGAAACAGCATTATCAATATGGTAAGAAAAGGGATAATCCTATTATTATAAGACTGGCCTTTCATGCCGTGAACAGACTCTCCTAACCTTACATCACGTGTTGGCATGCCTCTTGATTTTGGTACCTTAATTTTCTGGGATAGTAAACTGTCTGGTCTATAGATATGGGAAGGCTATTGTGTACAGAATCGTTTTTGGATGAAAAGGGGCTATGAACAAGTGACTTTTCTAGTTTTAGCTTAAATGATTTAAAGGTAAATTTTGTCTCGTTTTTTTAAAATTAGAAATACTCATGACTTTGTCATTAATAGCAGCCACAGATATTTCTGTTTCATGTTAAAGTTATTGCAAATGTCTCTTTTAAAAAATATTTTTAAAATTTATTTCAGAGAGAAGGGAGAAGGAGAGAGATAGAAACATCAATGATGAGAATCATTGATTGGCTACCTCCTACACACCCCACACTGGGGATCAAGCCCACAGTCTAGCCGTGTGCTCTGATTGAGAATTTAAACATAACCTCCTAGTTCATAGTCGATACTCAACTACTGAGCCACATCACTGTAAAAAGTTGTTTTAAGTCTAGAGAAATATCTCAGATTTTTTTCATCATTCTGCTTCTTACCTGAGTCAAGTTATGTCATGTGTTCAAACCATTCCTATCTAAAAATACCATATTTAAAAAACAATAGAATATCTAAAATGGATAGTACATAAAATAAAAATGTTCCCAAGTCGATGAAGGTATTGTAGGAACTGCTTCCCTGATACATTTACAGATATATCTTAATATAAACTAGTCTTTTCTATATAACCCAATAGGATTCCCTTGCTCCACGTTTAATTAGACCCAATTATTCCGTTCGGGTATGTTTATTTTGCTTATTAATGTAATTATACATATATATATATATATATATATATATATATATATATATATATTGATTTCAGAGAGGAAGGAAGAGGGAGAGAGAGATAGAAACATCCATGATGAGAGAGAATCATGGATCGGCTGCCTCCTGCAAGTCCCGCACTGGGGATCGAGCCCACAACCCAGGCATGTGCCCTTGACCGGAATCAAACCTGGGACCTTTCAATTCGCAGGCTGATGCTCTGTCCACTGAACCAAACCAGCTAGGTATAATAATGTATTTTTGACTAACTAGTAACAGTAGACTTGAATCCAGACCATTGAATTAATGCACTCCAATTCCTATTTCTGAGTCTTCTTATGCTTTGTCTATATTCTAATGATTGAAACTGCCTTTTTTCTGAATGACGATTTCCAATCCTTCAATAATTTTGTTGACATTTCTTTCAAGATATAAGTAACATATTTAAACGGGGGTGGGGGGGTCATCTGTGTGATTTATTAGATTGTCCTCTCAGAATTTGCATAGATGATTGTATGTGTGAAATCACATTATTTTGCTACTTACAGAGTTCATATTTGAGTTTTTAACACCTTTATTGAGATATCATTTATAGTCTGTAAAAGTCATTCATTGAAAATGTATGATACATGTATTTTATATTTAGCAAATTTATAGAGTTGTGTACCATCCCCACACTCCAATTTTAGAAAATTTTCATAACCTCTCCAAATTTCCTTGAGCCCATATCTAGTTAATCCCAAGACCCAGACACCAGCATCAGGAACCACTGATCTGCTTTCTTTCAAATGTCTCTCAAGTTGTCTTTCCTAGACATTTCATACAAATGGAATCAGACAACATATAGTTTTTTGCATCTGGTTTCTTTCACTTAGATAACATTTTTGATGTTTTGTTCTTCCCTGTTGTAGTGTGTATTAATTAGTATTATGTTCCTTTTTGCTGTTGGATAGAAGTCCATTGTATAGATATACCAGATTTTGTTTATCCATTCACCTATTCATGGACATTTTAATTGTCTTTAACTTTAGGCTACTAAAATGCTGTTATAAATAATTGTGTATAAGTTTTTTTGTGGATATATAATTTTCCCATTTTTCTTGGATAGATTCCTAGGATTAAATTTGTTCCTTTAAGGGTCTCTTTCCCTTTTGTCTACTTGTCCTTTTTAAACTAAGGCATTAGATCCCCCCACCCTCGCCCCCCTAATTCTTTTCTCTGTTCTTCTTGCCCAGGGAGCACAATACCTGGGAACCTGAGAAGAATTTGGATTGCCCTGAGCTAATTTCTGAGTTTATGAAAAAGTATAAGAAGATGAAGGAGGGTGAAAATAACAAACCCAGGGAGAAGTCAGAAACTAACAAGAGGAAATCCAGTTTCTCAAACAGTACTGATGATATCAAATCCAAAAAAAAGAGAGAGGTAAGTTTTCTTTCCCACAAACTATTCTTCTGCCACTCCTGGGCTCCCCCCACACCCCTAAAGAAGCCTTATTTTGTTTATTTCTGTTCTAAAGATGGCCTTCAAGGTAAAATTGTGGAACAAAAGAGCTTCCAGTATGTTGATTAACTACAGCGCCCCCTCCTGGCTGAATGAGAAATGGAATGCATGTACATTAAATTATATTAAGGTGGCAAAATTAAATCCCTATAAAACATTCAGCCACTCTCTGTCTTCAAAAAAAAAAAAAAAGCTAAGCTCTCTTAGAGAGGAAGGCTTTTTGGTGAATTTTAAGATAGAAAGGGGCTTTAAAACATTTACGACTTCCTTTTTTCTTTTGTTCCAAAGATAGCCCCTTATTTTCAATCCATTATATCCTTTCATTGAGATAAAAATTCACATATATACAATTAACCATTTTAAAGTATATAGTTCATTGACATGTATATTCTCTTTTGATCTTATTTTTATGCACTTTACATAAGAAATTAATTTCATATATATATTGTTAACCCTTGTTCACTCAAGGACCTGTTCTTTTTTTTTAGAGAGAGAGAGAAGAGAAGTGGGGTGGGGGGAGAAGACATCAATATGTGCCCCAACCAAAAACTGAACCCACAACCTTTTGGTGCTCGAGATGATGCTCCAGCCATTGAGCCACACTGTCCAGGGCTTCATCTCTTTTTGAAATATTTTTATTTTTCAGTTTGTAAAGCCTGTTTATAAAATTTTGCTTTTATTCAGCTGCTTTCGATCTCAAGTTACCAGCATGAGCAGTGTTATTGCCTCTTTTTTTCATCTATACTTTTCCATAAGAGTGTGTGTGTGTGTGTGTGCACGTGCGCGCGCGCGCATGTGCCCCCTTCAAGCTTCCGCTCCTTTCCTTTATTTCAAGGTTGTGAAGCATTTTGTGGTAAAGGATGTATCATACCCTTAAAGTTTAATAAAATAAAAGCATAAGTCTGCTTCTGAATCTTCTAGCATCACTGTCATAGCATCCGTATTTATCTTCATTCTACTTGGATCCCTGTCTTTGTAGAGCATTAGTTCTCAGCTCTGGCTGTGCATTAGAACCATGGGGGTGTGGGGAGTGTGCTTTTAAGAACCTCCAGAGCCAAAAATGTACCCCAGACCAGTTAAACTCAATTTCTGTGAGTTGGATCTGGTCTCAATAGGAGAGAAAATGGGAGACCAGCTTTCCCAAAAGAATTGTTAGAAGAGGGAAAGATTGGAGGCTGCAAGGGAAAAAGGACTCTGGGTTTGTGTCTATCTCCTTATTTGTTTCCCTCATTGATTTCATTTTTACCTTATTTGTAAAACTGCTCTATTCTGGTGAGGTGTGCATATCATGATTAAACTATATCATTATAATAAACTGCTGATAAAGAATTTGAGAATGCCTTTCCTCTTCTAAGGAGCTAAGATTTGGTTCTTTTTTTCTTTTTTTAATTTATTGGGGCAACATTGACTAATATATACATTTCAGGTATACACTTATAAAACCTTTTTTTAATTAATCCTTTGTATTCTGGCTTTTGTCATTTGACTAATTCTCTAGCTGAGTAAAGAAGCCAAAAAACAACACAGCGTAAGACTTCTGACTGGCCATTTGTGACATGTGGTGTTTATATCCTCAACCTAAGGTTTCATTCGTTTTAAAAAGGAACCATCTGGCTTAGCGCTCCTGGCCGCAGCAGAGTTTTGTTCCTAGGCCAGGTTCTGATGCTGCGACCTTGAAAACAATCCCCACTCGGCCCTTGTATTGTCATGTTCATCTGGGGCCGACAGCATTCTCAGCAGTGCTGGTGGCTGTCGTCTAGGAAGATAGGTGATTGTAAGTTTTAAAGGTACAGGAGGGGGTTGCCTTTCTTTCTTTAGACTAATGCAAAAAAAAAAATTGTTAGTCGGCATTATGCCTAATTTAAGATCACTGCCTGTGTGATGATTTTTGCATTTTCCTCGCCTCGTCACCTATTCAGCAGCTTGAACATTTTTCTTCCCCCCCTCCCTATATGGCAAACTGTTTTCAGCTGCCAACTATGATTTATGACTCGGTTCATGTGCCAGCATTCCAGCTGTGAGCATCTGTGTGCACATCTGGGAACCTCCTCCCCTTAAGAGCTCCCCGAAAAGGCTATGTTTTTGAATCAGTGCTTCCCTTGATCCATGCATGGAATTTCCTTCCCAGTGTGGGTTCTGGTATCTTTGGGGACCTGGACCCTGAATGTTTGTATGTCTCAGAAGAGAGCAAGGGAGGTGAATGTCAGATCAAAGAGATTTTATGAAAATCAGACATCAGATGTGAATTCATGTGTGCAGTCTTTATCTTCCATAATGTTTTTTTAAATCGCCTGCTTTGTGCCCTGTTGGTGTGGCTTAGTTGTTTGAAACATCATTTTGCACACCAAAAAGTGTCAGGTTCGATTCCCAGGTTTTGGGTTTGATCCCAGTCGGGATGCATGCTGGAGGCAACCAATTGATGTTTCTCCCTCTACCCCTTCTTCTCTCTGGAACAAACAAAAAAATTAAAAATTACCTGATTTGCACAAAATTTTGCCATTTTGTTCTCACCAGTGCCTTCAGAACTGAATCAGACCCTGTACTCCTTACCTAGATTGCATTCTGGCCAAATTTGAATACTCTCCTAGAGAATAATCAGTTTGTTTGTTTTTAATCACTGTACTCTAATGCTAATGTCCACATCAGGAGCAGATAGACACAGACCAGGAAGAGCATGGGTAATGCAGTGTGTGAACTCTGAAAGAAATTTGTTGTTTTATGGTACTTCCTTGAATCATTCATACCTCTGTTCTCTCATAAATACAGATGACTTTGTGAAAAGAAGTATTAAAAATATTGGTCAGTGTTAAAGTAAATTAAAAGTCTGAAAAAGTAAAATTTGAGAGATGTGGTATACTTGAAGTTTATAATACAAAAAAGGGTTTAGTTTGGATAAACATGGACTTGTTTATCCTTTCAGAAGCAATTGATAGCGTTTAGGAGATTGGGTCGGAGGAGTCCCAGGTGATGACTCCTGGATGAAGAGTTTTAGGGGCCACTCCTCATCTTGAAGGAATACTGGAGGGACGACAGCATCTTCTGGCAAAAATATATTTTGGCATCACTGTCACTAAGTGACCCAGTATTGTATTTCTTAAATTTTAAGACTTTTATTACAAAAAATGGTATCTGGTGATGTTAAATTAGGTGGTGCTTTGCTAAGCTGAGAAATAGGTTTTAACTTTTTCCCAGCTGTAACTTTTCTTCATCTTCTTGTTTGTAGCAAAACAATGATATTGCTCGAGGCTTTGAGAGAGGACTGGAACCAGAAAAGATCATTGGGGCGACAGATTCCTGTGGCGATTTAATGTTCCTAATGAAATGGTGAGAGCAATTGGGTCTACTCTACAATTGTGGGGTTTCTTTTGCCAGGAACTTGAGTTTGTGTGGAAGATAGGAAGGGAAGACTGAGTCTTTCCCAGCCAAGAATTTTGATTTTCAAGGACCTTTAATTGACACCAACTATCTGTATTAAATGAGAATTATGGTTTGGAATGAATTAAAGAATTTGAGACATTCTTAAGTTTTGGTACTAAGCCAAATTATATTAGCCCACATTCCAGAAAAGGGTAGATTTGAGGTAGGAAACATATAAACATAACCTAACCACTGTTTTTTTACACAGTTCTGAGTCATTTACCATTAGACCATGAGCCTGTGGCCATGGGTAGGAGCGAGTGGGCTTTCTGCCATCACTGAGGACCATGACCACGGAATAATGTCTAAAAGAGAAAAATAATCTGAACAAAAAGCATTAAGGATAATACTGGCCAAAGCCCAAGTCACTTCATCCGGTGGAGGGAATGGCTCTTAGAGGAAAGTGGAGTTACTTCCCCTCAGTTTGGTTTCTAAAAGACAATGTTTTACGGTCTGGCCCCCGCTCCTCCTGTGTCCCAGGGCGCTGAGCTTATGATTTAGGCTTGCTCTCTAAATGATGGTTCGTCCTCTGGTGCCGCTTAGGAAGCTAATTACCTCGAATGCTGTATAATCAAAAGGTGTAACGCTTTATTTGGTCCTGGGGTGGGGCCAGCCTGCCTGCCAGGGATGGTCCCCTACGCAGTTCCTGGTTCTTCTTTTCTCTGAGCAGCAATTTGGCCTTTTTGTTGTGGTTGTTCTTAATCCTCACCCGAGGATATTTTTTTCATTGATTTTTAGAAGGAAGGGAGAGAGACGGAGAAAAACCTCCATGTGAGAGAGGCCCATTGATTGGTTGCCTCCTGCTCTTGCCCCAAAGAGCGCTGGGGATCAAGCCTGCCCTTGACCGGAATTGAACCCGTGCCCTTTCAGTCTGAGGGCCAACGCTCTAACCACTGAGAAAAACAAGCTATTTGATCAAAATTTTGCTGGTTAATTACCCTAAAGCCTATTTTTTGAAGAGTCACTATACTCTCAGAAGTAAGGAGCTGTGTTGACTGCTTTTCCATTGCATCATATGTGCTGCTTATGATTTATAGTCACGTATTAACTAGCTCTTTGCACCACAGTCCAAATTTGAGTATCTTCTCTAAGCCACGTGTTTCCCCCTCCTCTTCTCACTCATAATACTTACCTCTGTGATTTAAACATTTTCGTTTTCTAGACAAGGACATGGTTCTCTACTCACATCTCAGTGGAATTTTGATTTAAAGACTTTTTTTTTCTCTTAATTTGAAATCCTGGTTAAGAAACTTCCTATATTTTTTGTTATATTGTAGTAGACCCTGTGTAACTTGGATAATTGAACTTTGCAGTTAATTCCTACATTTCATTTTAGTACTAGATTTTACATTTTTCCTGTTCTCCCTTTTATAAATACTGTTGCTGACTTAAATTTCTGTTCTCTTTTTGTTCCAATCCACAGTTATGGCTAAAAGGACACTAGATGAGGAGGGTTTAGGATGCTTTCACTTCGATGATCCAGAAACTGGATCAATCACTTTATGCATAATCAATAGGAGTGAATGTAGATTTGATTGTGTGTTCACGCACATGCTCATACATACAAATAAAATTTATGGCAACAGAATTTATATAATTTTAGCCTTTTGATTAAACCTGCTATTTCCCAACTAAATTCTAGCTGTGAAGGTTTCTGTTTTGTCTGATATAGTAGTTAAATGATATTCACTAATGCAATATTTAGTAATACCGTCATCCTCCATTATCTGTGGTGGATACATTCCAACCTATCCCCCCTCTGGCCCACTGGATGCCTGAAAACTGCTGATAGTGTGGAACCCTATATGTACTATGTCTTTTTTTTCTGTACATACATACCTATGATAGTTAAATTTATAAATTAGGCACAGTAAGAGGTTAACAACAATAACTAATGACAAAATAGAAGAGTAAACTGTAATCAAATTTATGTGCTCACTCGCTCTCAAGGTATTTTTATTGATTTCAGAGAGGAAGGGAGAAGGAAACGATGATGAGAGAGAATCATTGATTGGCTGCCTCCTGCACACATCCCCTCTCCTCCCCGCACTTGGGAACTGAGCCCAGAACCTGGGCGTATGCCCTGAGTGTGAATCGAAACGTGACCAGGGGTTCATAGGTCGATGCTCAATCACTTAACCACACTGGCCAGGCTCAAGACACCTTTAGGTATAGGGTGGCTACCCTGGACAAAGGGATGATTTCAGATCCCAGGCAGGCCAGCACAAAATTTCATCATGCTACTCAGAGTGGCACACAATTTAAAACTTGGGAATTATTTATTTCTGGAATTTTCCATTTAACATTTGTTGACCTTGGGTAACCAACTGCAGAAAGTGAAACCACAAGTAAGAGGGGGACTACCATCATTTAATTAATTTATTTAAATTTCTCCTTGAAAATATTAAATTAGACCCCAATAAATTTAATAAACATTTCTAAAAGAAAATGTTGAACTGGTAGGGCTCTTCTCACTTTGAAATCGGGATGAAGAGGAAATCAAGTTAATTAAATCCAGCAAATGCCAGGAACCTATATTTTGACAGACTCTCAATCTTACTTCCTCTTCTCTTAAGTTTCCTTCCTGTTCTTTCTCCCCAGGAAAGACACAGATGAAGCAGACCTGGTTCTTGCAAAAGAAGCTAATGTAAAATGTCCACAGATTGTGATAGCATTTTATGAAGAGAGACTGACGTGGCATGCGTATCCCGAGGATGCGGAAAACAAAGAGAAAGAAACAGCAAAGAGCTAAAGAAGGGGGTGGTGTCCGTCATTTCTCTTTGTACATATACATCCCCTTCCCTGCCTCCTCTCCCTCTGACCTCCCCTCTCTCCTAAACACATTCATGCAAAAACGTGCTTATCACTGTGCTCCACGGAGAAATGTTGGTATTGGTTTTCCTGTAACATAACGGATGGTCTGATTCCTGATTAGTGTCTCTGTGAAGACCAGGCATTTGCATACTGTGTGTAAAATCCCCACCATTTTTTTTCCTTTGCCCTGGTCTCTTTCTTCTGCTCCCCTGTGACCTCAAGATGAATTTTAACTTTTTAATCACCTGAGAGTCTTGATCTTTTCAGGGTTGGTCACTTTTAGATTGGGGGATTTTGTTACAATGATGGCGAAATTTGGTTCTTAAAACATGTGGATGACCAGCTAGCCTTTGCTTGAGATCTTGGGATGGAAAAGATGTTGCCCATCTTCTTTAAAAAGCCAATAGCAACTGCCTACCTGTTGGGGCGTTCCCAACCTCATTCAGCTGTACCCAGGAGAATACAGGGTTCCTGGTGTGGTCTTGGGGGCCACCCTCTGCTGTTCGTCCGCACCCATCCTCCCAGACTAGCTCCATCCTTGGAGGACTTGCAATTTTCCATTCAGAGTTGTCGCACTCCTTTTAGCCCCGGGACCTGTGGCTTTGTTTCTTAGCAATCCCCGATTCTGCTTCTGCTTCTGCAAGGTGGCGTAGTGTGTCATAAAGTGACAAGATTAATAACTGGAGCTTTCTAGCTGTTAGGACATGAAGACGATGGGGTAGGATACAGTTGTCTGTATTATTACATGTGGCATATGTGTATGGTTTCCTTCCATCCCTCACATTCGGACTGTATATTTATGTAGGTGTGAGCGACTGCCTGGTGCTTGCTTGTGCCAAGGTGCTAGGCACCCTCCAACCCTGCCAACCTCTGCGGCCTCCCAAAGCATTCCTGTTAACCAAAGAGGCTTCAAACCCGATCCTCACTTCTCAGTGGACACGAGTTTCCCCTCGATGCCATTCTTTCCAGTGAGGGATTCTTGGAGGGGAGCCATTGGCAACACTATTCAGTTTTAAATATTCATAGTGTTTATAGTCATAAACGTCCTGCTTTGTTGACTCCTGGATTTGCCAAGAGTCCCCAGGGCTCTTCCTTTTTCCGCCCTAAAACTCTGTATCTTCCTTTTAACCATGTGTTTCCGTGGGAGACTGTCACCTCAGGATGGCAGGGCCTGGCATTAGCATGTTGACACAACCGCTTTCCTTTCAGCCTCCTCCTGTTTTGCCATTATATCGAGAGTTTATTTTTCTGATAACCTGTCTGTCTGCTTAGCAATGCCCTACTTCTCTTTATTCTTTTTTTCTTCCGGGGGGAGGGGATGGCTAAAAACTCAAGGCTGGCAGTAAGGAAAGAGCAGGGTTCTGAGCATCCTGGCCTAGCCCAAGCTGAGGGAGTAAGAAGAAATGCCTGAAACAGCCTTCACTCGAGTTCACCAGTCCTCCAGGTGGCTTTGTTGTTGCTCTGATTTTTAAAATGTAGCTGGCAGGAGTATTCAACCATTTCCAGATTATTTTGAATAATGAGATTGCTCTAGTCCACAAATGAACTGAGCTGAATAATATGCAAATCATATACCCATTCATAGCATTTGTTAACATTGCTTCCCTGCTTAGCTGCTGATTGAATTCTGTGTGCTTCTATAAATTATGTCAAAAAATTATACTGCACAGTGGAAAAGACAGCTGTCGATGCAGTGACATGACAGACTGGAACGGTGAAGATTTTGGTTTAAGTCATCCAGGAAAATCCCTCTGAGTGGTAATGTAATTAGGTAAGAACTCAGACCATATCTCAGGCAGGTAGGAGTTTTATCTCTATCTTCCTTTACTCTTAAGGAATTAAAGGCCTAGATCAAGTGCTAGGTAATTGACAGTTACTACTAATCTGAAGGGCATTCACAAGAAAGGGTGGTCAGGAAATTGATTCGTCATACAGATAATTAAGGATTTAATTAGGATGGATAAGCATAGGAGTAGAGAAGGCCTGAGCTCCTGAGGAAGTGATCTGGGTCTCAGTTTGCAGCCGGAGAAATGACCGCTTAGCCATGTAGCCATTCTTCAAAATCTGATTTTTTTTTAATATGCATTTTATTGATTTTTTTTACAGAGAGGGAGGGAGAAGGATAGAGAGTTAGAAACATCGATGAGAGAGAAACATCAGCTGCCTCCCGCACACCTCCTACTGGGGATGTGCCCACAACCAAGGTACATGCCTTGACTGGAATCGAATCTGGGACCCTTCAATCGCAGGCTGACGCTCTATCCACTGAGCAAAACTGGTTAGGACAAAATCTGATTTTCTTTTAACAACCCCAGTATTACACATTAATTACTTCTCGATCATCTTTTATTGTCCACAGTTTATTGAATCAAGGTCTTATGCTAAGTACCACCAAAACAACTTTTGTCCTCTCCCTCTCCTGCCTGGCCACAGCTGCTTCTATAGAATGTAGGGAGCCAGAAGCCAGTACTGCTTTCAGCCCTCAGCAGAAAGGAAACAGATGCCTCCTTGGCCTTAAGCCTTTCTTTTCTTTTTTCTTTTTTTAAATGGTAGATACATACTTCTTTTAATATATATATATTTATTTATTTCAAAGAGGAAGGGAGAGGGAAAGAGGGATAGAAACATCAGTGATGAGAGAGAATCATTGTTTGGCTGCCTCCTGCATGCCCCCTACCTGGGGATCAAGCCCGCAACCCAGGCATGTGCCCTTGGCTGGAATCGAACCTGGGACCCTTGAGTCCATAGGCCACGCTCTATCCACTGAGCCAAACCAGCTAGGGCCCTCAAGCTTTTCTTAATGTTGAGAAACTATCCTGGCCCTTTGAGAATTGCAACCTCAAACAGAAACTTGTTTTCGTGGGGTTTTCTCTTAGAAGAGTTAATAGCTATGGGCTAACCACTCTTAAACATCTAGGTCTTGATGCTCAGTATGTTTTTGCTGTGTTGAGTTCTTTCAAAACATCTTTCTAATAATTTCTTTAGTAATCAGCATTCAAGGATCTCCATTTCACGGAATGTAGTAAAGTTTTGCCCAGCAGAGTCTACCAAGGTCAGTGTAGCCATTTTTCTGAGCTCTGGGCGGGACTGATACCCTCACAAATGGATCAACTGTTAGAAACATCAGCCCCGATGGAAGCGCCCATTTTTAACCTGGAGAGAGCCAGGCACTTTTGTCTGCTCAAGGGAGCGTTTGGACTGTGGCGCTCTAACACTCAGAAGTCTGGTTGGTCCTTGGCTGTCCCCCCAGACATATCTGTGTTACTTTCTGTTTTTTTCATGAAAGGTTGGTCTGTTCCCGCAGCCTGAGCAGTTATTCTTAACTTTTTGTTCCTGTTCTGTAGCCACCCTGCCATCCATTTGCTTTTATTTTAGATCACTTCATAGGCCTTGGAGGAGGTGCTTGGGATTTTCTTCCTGTGGTTTTGTGGGGTCTGTGTTTAGGCCAGCTCAACTAACATGCAGAGGGATCTGTTTTGGGTTGGAGAGTGATTGTCTTTGTTCTTAGGGTTTGAAACCACAGGCCTAAAATACTATTTTGCAATGACATGAGAACCCCAGGAAGGGTTATGTCATTAGATTTAAAATGTAGAAATTGTTTCTCACAAATCAGGTCAAAGGAAAAGCCTATTTTACCCCCATGACTCCGTTCTTTTGGTTTAGATTTTTAAACTAAAAATTATAGTATTGAGGTCTGTACCTTTGTAATCAGACCACCCAGCAAGCATACCTGTAGCAAAGCAGAAAGAGGAAAGGTCTGGACCCCGTGTATTCCAGTTTCATGTTGGCTTCACCACTAGTTGTAAAAATTATGTTTTCAAAAACAGACTTGACCAACCATGAATCCAAGAGCACATGCTAGGAATTGGGTACCTCTACTCAATTAATAGCGGCAGATTTGTATTCAGCCACCCATATCCAGCCACACTAGTATATATCAGTATTCATTCAACATTTTTTGGCCCAGGGGATACAAAGTTCAAAAAGATGCACTTCCTGACTTCAAAGAACTGTCATGCTGGTGTGGGGTAAGCTGACTATTAATAGTTCAGTGTAATAAATGCTTTAAGTGGATACACATTTCTGATTTGGGGCACAGACAACTGTTGGCTAGTTTGTGGCCCTGAAGTAGGATGCTAACAGTTGGTTGACATGTGGAAAGGACCTGTGACCTTGGATAAACTGAGTTAACTGGTCATAGATAGACCACAACAAGGGCTTGTTTTATTCCAGAAAATAAAAAGAACTGAAGGTTAGTTAGAAATGCTGCTATTACTGAGAACCACAGGTGAGTGGGGATTGAGAACCCAGATTTTGATCCCTAATGTAGGCTCTTTGCCAAAGTAATTAATGGTATAGTTAACCCTTATTGTGAAGAATAGTGACTGTTGCAGATCCAGTTGTGTTGCCATGTTACTGTGGGTTCTGTAACATTTATTCCTCATGGACATTTTATCAGTTTCTCACACCCTTTTCATTTCTCCTTTCTTTTGGAGGAATTAACATGAGGCTGGCTTTAAGCCTAAAACAGGGACATAATTTGACAATGACAGGAGACTTGCTAAAAAGAAGGCTTGGGGCACATCTGTTAATACCTGGGCATCTACTCTGGGCGGTGTAGTTTTACTCAGTACTGCAAGATGGTGATTTCTAAGCAGAGACTTGTCTAAATTATGTGGAAACCCATGAACATACATATTCTGGAATTTTCTATTTAGCCAGTTTGGGTGAGGCCTAGCTTTACTGAGTAACAGTCTGACCTTGAGAAATTGTTTAGTGCTGACCACAAGAAAAAAATACTTTTTTTCTGCCTGGACAATTGAGAATTGGCTATTATTTAGAAGTCAGAATTCCCAAGGATTAGAATAACTCCTGGAAAATTAAAGTGTGAAGGTTTTTGGGATAGCTTCATAAGAATTCTAGTTTCTTTTTGCTTGTGCTGGATTTCTTAAATTTTAAACTACCTCATCTTGTCTTTTTAGAGTTACTTCGACTTGTCATTGCCTCTAACATGCTTGACTTGGGCTGTTTTTAAGATGGATTTTTTCCTATTCATTGGCAGCATGTTCTCTCGCCTTTTTATCCCAATCCTCACTTCACTTAACATATCGCTTCTCAGAGAAATGTTTTAAAATCTTGGTTTATGGGAAGAAAGCGATTCTCCAAATGCTATTTGACTCAGATCGGTAGGAGAAGGAGTTAAAATAAGGAAGGGGCTGAGGGAAGGCGGGACAGAACTGCACTGGAGGCAGCCTACAAGGGAAGAGTCATTAATTAAGACAATTTCAAAGTCAACTGATTGTGATCATTAATGTCACAATAGATCAAAACCTAATTATCACAGCCTAGGTAAGAGCCATCAGTATTAATCAGACAGTCTAATAGGAAACTATTATTGAGAAATTAGGTCAAATTGAATGCAATGAACTTTTTATCTTGCCATTCTGTGTGTTTTGTGTGTATGATGTCCCCTGGCGTTGGCAGGTGTGACCTCACGGCTGATCTGGTCCCAGGGGTCAGACTGTTACACTTTGAGGAGTTCCAAACACAGACCGAATCTGAACTGTCATCGCCACTGTAATCGGTCTTGAACTTTTATCATTTGGACTTGTTTGGTGTGATCAGCAATCAATGAAAAAGGGTTTATATTTAGGTCTTGGAATGGTTGGCCCTTCCCGGAAGTAGAGTATCCCTGTTGAGCATATACTGTGTGTGTTGATAAATCATTCTTTGAGCTTCTGATGTATGTGGAGTCTTGCCGGTCTGGCTACTGCAAGGAGGTATGGGTTTAGTATTTGATTCTAAGCCAAGGCAGGCTGTGTGGATTTAGTCTAACACCCCACTCCTCACTAGTTTTAGGAAGAGGGTCATAATGCTTTCTACCAGAATCCACTGTAAATCCAACATAGCAGGGGAAAGTGTTTTTTGCTTTGCTTTTTGTTAAAGTGTTACTGGCAGGAGAAAGAATATTATTATAAGAGTCTTATGACTAGTTATAGAGAATACTTTATCCCCCCCTCCCTGAAATGAAAAGTGGGGCGGGGTCACCATTTTTATTCTTAATCTTGAGCTAAAAATGCCACAAATCCAGAAGTTGAGCCGAGTCTAGAAAGGTTGGTAAGATTCTGTCTTCTAGGATTGTCTTCTAGAAATTGCAAGAGGGAAGTTGGTGGTGCTGGGGTTCCTGTGCTCCTAGCCCAGCCTGCAGAGGGCGTGGCTGTGTCACCATTGTTGTTAGCCTCTCCCCGCCAACCTCGCAGCTCAGCTATCCGAGACCACCGCTGGGGGGATGGTTCTCATCTTCCTGGCTGAGTGTGGTCTGCATTCTGGATTTTAGGAATTTGGATTACTCAGCGCACAACTTTGGGAAATCAATGTGACTTAGTCTTTCACCTCACTATTTTAAATGTAATTTTATTTTCAAAACATCTATCAACACACAGCTTGCAGAAGCAGCTTGTTTCCCCAAGGTTCCTCACATGTGCCAGATACGTAATAGCCCTCAGTTAATACATGTGGCTTGCTGGAGTTGACCTAGTTTTCAGAGCAATGTGTACCTAACCGGCTTCATTTTGCTCCCAAGTGCACTCTAAGAAATCAGATGCTCCGGGAAGTGGAATCAGAATTGAGTGGATGCTGACTACGTGTGCCAACCTCCTTGACTGATTCATAATGGCTGGCCTTGGGCAAGCCACTCCTTTCAATGCCTCAGTTCCCCATCTGTCCAATGGGGGTGATAATACTGACCTACCTCACAGGGGTGCTGTGAGGCATTGTAAATCAGAGTGGATAGGATACTTCAGGGTCCTCAGTGGAGGATGCTTTGAGCCTCAGTCCAGGCCCGACATAGGCTTTCGTCCTCACTGAGCTGTCCCAAGGTTGGAGCTCAGAAAGTATTCTGCCCCCCACCCCTCATCAAAGCTGCTAGTTCAGATGTTGACGGTGTCTTTGTGAATGTTGGAGTCTTTATAGTCCTGACTTAGGATGTTTGGGGGGAAGGCACTCAGTATTTTCTGTATCTCACATCCACGGAGAGGCTGTTTCAGACCCCAGAGCTTTGGATTTGGGGATCACCGGGCAGGGGAGTTGTTGCTTATTCCTCTCCACAGGTGGGAACTAAGGTCCCACGCCCCAGGGCCTTGGAACAGACTCGAACTGTCTCAGAAGCAAAGTAAAGACATTGGTTTGATTTACATTGTTGCTCATCACTCCCCGAACTGACCCCCCGACACCTGGGACACCGCAGCCCTTCATGGTACCTGTACCAAGCCTCCACCTCCCCACAGAAACCGCCTGGTTGAAAAACAACCACTTCCTCCAGCCCTCACTAAAAAAAGCCACATTGGGAGATGTTTTTCTAGAGGTGTGTTTAATACTCGCAATTGGGCAGTGATAGGCTTTAAAGCTTCATCCAGGCCACTGCGTTCAGCATCAGTGTCCACAGTGGACCCGACTGACTGGTTCCTGTGGTTTGGGAGAATCTCAGATACTTTGTATTTGCCCAGGTGTGGGCTCACGAGCCTTCCTCTCCATCTCACGTGAGGGGCTCACCCAGCTCCTCTTCCCAATAGGGCTCTCTCTCCTTTCCCCCTCGTTGGCCCTGGAGGTGTAACCCGTGAAGAAGCACAAGGTCCTGGCCGCCTGCTGCAGTCACGTTCCGGTTCTCCGTGTCCCGTGGACTCTGCTCCTCCGGCCCCCCAGCGCCGGTGGCAGGCGCTCTGCGGAGCTCTGGACCGAGCTCTGACATCCTGCCCAGTAGCCAGGCGCTGGCTCCCCACGGCCCACAGCCTTCCCGCAGAGGGGATCTGAGAGACCCAAGAGGCTGGGTTTCTCAGCACTGTGCCATCCTGAGGAGCAACACAAATCACACTTTGTAGCCAGATGTCTGAATGGAAAATGGGAAATTGCATTCTCTATGGACTTTTTGGTTTGTGGGGGAGTATTGGTTGTGTTTCTCGGTTTTATTTCAGCCAAACATTCTGCTATTAATTTTTTTTAAGAATAAGTGAGATATATATATGTTCACCTTTTAAATGTAAATGTTCCAAAGTAGGCAATTTATGTGTTTCCACAACTGACATCCAACGCAGACCTCATTCTCTCCCCCTCTTCTACCCTCCTGTTTTCCCCCTTTTCATACTCTTGTATTGATTCTAATAAAATGGTTGCTTTTCAAATATGGATCCCGAGTGGTGGATTGAAGATCTGGGTCTTGCACCCGTTCTATAATTTGGGTCCTGCCATGTCAGCCAGTAGTCACCTTGTATTTCTGAAAGAGCAATGAGTTTTGGAGAACAAGGCTTTTTGCTAAGGATTGTTGATCTCTGACTTTCTGCAAATAGCCACAGGGTGGCGCAAGTTGAGGGACTAAGAATGTATCTTGCACCTTCCTCTATTCCCTTAAACCCATTCTGGTTGTATGCCTTCCTGGTGTCCTTGCTTGTCTCTGTTCTCAATAGCTCAAAGAATAAACATCACCCTTCAGGAATCCAGGGACTCCTAAAAGAGTCAGCTCCTGATTGGAATCTGTGGGAAACCATATTGACAATCTAAATCAGGTTTGAAAATCCCAAAACGTGTGTTTGTAAATATAACTTTTATTATCTTTCTGATTTACTTCATAAATAACAAAGAAACTGTCCTCTCTGAGGACCAAGTGATTGTAGATCAGGAGTATAGTGGGGGTGGGGGCAAGTGGAAGTTGGATTAGAGGGGGAAAGAGTATGCAGCTAATCAAGAATGTACTGTGTGCCGGGACCGGTTTGGCTCAGTGGATAGAGCATCGGCCAGTGGACTGAAGATCCTGGGTTCGATTCCGGTCAGGGGCATGTACCTTGGTTGTGGGCACATCCCCAGTGGGGAGTGTGCAGGAGGCAGCTGATCGATGCTTCTCTCTCATCGATATTTCTAACTCTATCCCTCTCTCTTCCTCTCTGTGAAAAATCAATAATATATATATATATATATATATATTTTTTTTTTTTTTTAAATGTACTGGGTAACAGAAGCCTAGTGCAGTTGTGACTGATGGAGATGGGCAGAAACGTGCAGAAGACAAAGCGAGGAAGACAGGGGTGCCAGAACCCAGACGTCCTCCCACCGAGATGACTCCGAAGGGCTGAGCCCTCTTGTTTCCACCAGCTCTTATCTGATTCTCCCTTCTTGCTGCTGAGTTATAGGGTCTCCTCGGTCTAATCTCGTAAAGTCTTATGAAGACATCTGTAGACTGGCTGGTTTAATGGTCCATGAACCCATAAACATGGGATGAGAGAGCCATTTGGTCCACTTGAGAGCCAGACCTTCTGGACATTATTTATTCCCTAACTCTGAAGCCTGGGACTGCTTGCCCCCTTCCCTTTCAATCTCTGTCCTGTTCTCTCACGCCACTCTGTCTCTGTCTGGGGCCCATCCGAGACGCCAGGGTTTTGACACCCGCACCGCCACTCCTCAACAAGGCTGTCTTGGTTTTTGTTTCCCTCCAGTGTGTCAGGGGGTTCTGCCTGCATGGCCCTCATTCAGATGAGCTCTCCATCACTCATGACTCTTCTCCCAGGAATCTGGCCGCCCGGAGCTCCGGAGGAGCCCAGAGCTGGGCATCTCTGCCTCTCCTTTTGTCTCCGCTCGGGGGCTGCAGAGCCAGGGAAATGGACGCAGCACTGACAGCTGGGGAAAATGGAGGCTGGCTGTGCGGGAGCTGTGCTTAGCTGGATCACTGAGCACACAGCCTGGAATCGCCCCGTTAGAGCGAGCAGCCCCCAGGCGGCCTCGCCTCTGTGAGGAAGCGTGAGCTAGGGGAGAGCCTGGTGTCGGCTTGTTGGCTGCTGCGCGGAGCGTGTGCGGAGGGCGCATTGCAGCCGGGGGCATGCCACGCTGCTATTCAAACCTGGAGAGTGACCTGGGGCGGAGGTGGGGGTGGGGGGCAGACAAGGCAAAAGCTGGAGCCATCTGACGTGTGAGCCTGCCACGCAGACAGGGGCTCCGTTACTGAGCAGAGGGGAGGGGAAGCAGTCTGCAGCCAGAGTGAGGAACCTCAGGAACTCACCTGCGGAAAGGCATGGCCCGGAGGGAAGGGCCTGCCCTCTGGTCCCGGGCTCCTTCGCCTTTGTTTCCTCCTCCCGCTCTGCTCGCCCGCCTCCCCTCCCCCCTCTGCTGCTGGAACATCTTGCTTTCCAGGTGCTGGCTCCCTCCTCCAGCGTCTGCGTTTGTACATCTGTATTTTTTTTAATGGTTCCTCCCCTTTGTCTACTATATTCTGTATGTTTTTCTCTTTCTTTGTCTTTTTCCTTCTCATTTCTGGTCTCTCCACCCCATGTTCTCTCTCTACCCTCCTCTCCCCTCCCCCCTTCCATTAAATTCCACAAACAGCCTCAATTTGGATATTTAATTTCAAACTGTTGTCTTTTTGCAACGATCTGGGACTCTTTATGAGCTCTCTCTACCCCACGCCACCTCTGGAAACAGGTGCACCTCTTTCTGTATGTAACGTGATGCCCCCTCCCAGACGCGGAGAGGCCGCGCTGGCCCTACAGCCTCGCGCCTCTTCTCTGCAACGCCTTGTGTGGTCGTTTGGTTATGAGCCAGGAAGAGAGGGGGAGATGCTGAGAATCGAGTTTGCTGATCGATGGAGGGGCTGCTGAGCGGAGAAGGTTTGGGATTATTGCACCCTCTGCCTTCTTCTCCCCCTTCCTGTGGCCGCCGTCCTCCGGGGAGGAAGCGGGAGGGGGCTGTGGCGTTGGCCGCGGGCACCGGGCACCGCAGCTGATGGAAGTCCGCTTCTCCGTCTGCAGCGCGGGCGGGGCGGGCCACGTGGGGTCTGCCGCTGGGGCGGAGGGCAGGTACACCAGAGCTGTGCGTGTGAGAAGGGATGGACCATCCGTCATGCTTTTTCCAATAGCAAGCAGCACCTCCCTATGCAGCCGGCTTCGCTGCCTTATGTTTCAGTGACTCCTGACACGAGCCAGGAAGTCCAGCTCCCAGAGAGCTGGCCTGGCTGGGCGCCTTTGTCCTCTGCCCCATGCCCCCTTTCTCTCCGGCTCCTGCTTCGCCGTTCCTATTGTTTCTGCCAGGAGCCAGCGGGAGGAGGGATGCAGCTGCTCCGTGCTACCTGGAGGGTGCAGGCACCGTCTCTCCTACAACAGGGAGGGTGCACCCTCTCTCTGTTTCTTCTACCCCCCTTTTTTTTTTAATCCTCACTCCAGGATATTATTTGGAGAGAGTAGAAGGGAGGGAGGAGGGAGAGAAAGAGAAACATAGATGGGAGAAAGATACATACCAGTAGATCAGCTGCCTCCTGCCCTAGCCCTGAATGGGGCAGCACTGCCCTTGCCCGGGAATTGAACCCACCATTACTTCTGTCTGTGGACTGAAGCTCTAACCACTGAGAAAACTGGCCAAGGCTCTTTACCCTTCTATTTTTTTTAACTTGCAATAAATTTTTTTTTATTGATATAAATGAAGGGAAAGCGAGAGATAGGAACATCAATGATGAGAGAGAATCATGGGTCCATGGGGCGGCTGCCTCCTGCACACCCCCTACTGGGGATCGAGCTCACCACCTGGGCACATGCCCTGGCCCAGAATGGAACTGTGGCCTCCCGGTTCATGGTGTTACAGAGTTTACCAGGTGACCGGGACATTCGCAGGAGTGCTCGGAGACACAGGAAAAACCCATTTGTTCCCAGATGTACTAGTACCGTGACTCAGGGGAGCCTTTTCCAAATCCTGAGCAAGCCAACATGGAGGAAGCTTTCTCTTTATACCCATTGGTTTCTTTGTCCCCCAAATATGGATCAGACTTCCAGACCTTTCGAGGGCTTTGCGAAAAGCCCCGTGTGTTGGGATGGGGGCCAAGAGACCACACCTAAAGGCCTGGCCTGGCGCCAGCACTGATAACCTTCTCTGGGGTTGTGTATTGTTCATGGTTCATGGCCTCTGTAAAATGGGAGTATTTAGGTAAACAGCTCTTGTAAGACCAGGTAATTAAGGAAGGGGCAGTGACTTGATTATAGGCTAACATGAATGTGCATTAGGAATATTGATTAACTAGGTACAGAGTCAGGCTGCAAACCCCCCACCCCCCTCCCCCCCGCCCCCCCTCCAAAATGTCTTATTTTCCTCATCAATAGGTTGATGCTCAACCACTGCACCACACTGGCCAGGTTCTGTTAAAAATTTTTAAGAGAACTTGAGAATGTTATAACCCTTCTTGAAATGGCTGGAGTCATTTGGTGTGTTGTAAGAAGGCTGTAAATCACTGTTCTTTAGTGTCCAGCTAAACCAATTAGATCCTTATTTCTGTCCAAAATTTTTGCTACCTTTCAGCGTGGGAATAACTTCCCTCTTTGAGGGTTCCCTGTGGCTCCTTAGCATAAGGGACCATGGGCCGGTGGAAACCATCTCCCGATTCCCTCGCCATCCCTGCCTGCAAAGGGAGGTGAGGAATGTGATTGGCTCTCATGTCCACCCTTTATTCCACTCAGCAGAGAGAAGGGTGTCTGTTTTGGTTTAAGGAGCTGGGTCAAGGGTGGCGGGGTTGGAGTTGCAAACTTGGCTGCAGGAGGTGAGGAGAGGAGGAGGCACAGGGGTGTCTCTGAAAAACTGGAGACTGGAATGAAATGAGAAACCATGCGAGATAAGAGCCTTGGAAAAAACACATGTGCAGGGTGTGTGTGCATGTGCACGCGCGTGTGTGTGCATGTGCACGGCTGTGCACTCACACACACATGTGCCAAAACACAGATGCAGACTCGAGGAATGGAATGTGGAAGCTCACAGGGCCTGTGAGGCTGAGGCTGCTCCCTGCCTCCGGGCAGAATGTCTTCTTCACCCGGGGCCTGATGGCGGAACTTCACGTCTGAAGAGCTCTGGGCGATGAGTCAACTTGGCACTTGCCTTCATGTGTTTTGAGTTAGAATAGTCTTCGCCCTGGACTGGATGACTGCCCTGAAAATCGAAAAAGTACTTTTGATTACTTCAGGAGGCCCTTCTGCGTCCTGAATGACTTCAATTTCCACACGGGGGGAAGGGGGAGTGTGTGTGTCTGGAATTCTCATGTTTTCTTCCCTTGATCCCGGGCCTGCTTCAGGTGGCCCCAGGAAGGGCACGAGAAGGGCATGTGCACAGGGAAGCAGATTGAGGGGTGGGCAGTGCAGGTGTCACAGGTTGCAGATGGGGGTACCCTAATGCACATTGGAGATTTCTCAGAACCGAATAGCTATCGATGCCTCCAACACCCCAAAGAATAGCTATTGATTACACACGGGGCAAACAGCTGCCCTCTTCCCCGCATCACAGTGACAGTTAGCTGGACAGTTTGTATGAGAATTTGAATATAACTCTCTGAATGTATGTTTGTGCTCATTTGAATTTATTAAATTCCATTGAGTCCAGGTTGAGTGACTCTAACGGAGGGGAAGCAATGGCCTAGGCCAGCGGTCGCCAACCGGTGGTTCACGGACAACTGGTGGTCCGTGAGGTCTGAGAGGTTGGCGACCGCTGGCCTAGGCAGTTCAGGGCAGCAGATGATCCCCAAACCACTTATGAGCATGACTGAGCGGTGCTTTGGGATGCACTCAGCACCGGCTTCAGAAGGTGCCTGTGGGCTTCTCTGGGTCAAGAGGAAGAGGTCGTCAATGGAGGCAAAGGAAAACTGCTCTTAGGTCTGCACCGGGCAGCCACACCGATCAGAGGCAGGAAACTGCAGGCAGTGTGACCCTTCAAGGCGGAAAGGCAGGGAGGCCAGAGGGCCTGAGAGGAAGCCCGCGATCGGAAGGCTAAGGGCATGGAGTGGCGGGGTGAAGCTTGGACAGAGAGGTTAGGAAGCAACATTTGTTCTCAACTGACCACCCTCCCAAATTAGCCCCAGCACCAGCCAAACACAACTGGGCCCTGGGAAAATAGCTGGCCCCCCAACTCAGCCTCGTACCTTGGAAACAGCGGTGGTTCCCGTGTTTCACTCCCAGCTCTTGTTTTCATCCCAGTTCCCTTCTTCCGAGATGGCTCATCCACTCTCAAAACTTCACCCACTGCTCACACTAAGGCTCCCTAACCCCAAACCTGTTCTGTGACCACTGGCCTTGTGCTGCCTCCTCCTGAGAATCCTGGAGACGTCCCAAGGCGCAGAGCTTGACCAAAGGAGGCACATATCATCCCTGCCTTCTGGAGCTCACAGTCTGGGACATGGTTGGTGTTGGGGGTGGTCATTACAGACAGATGGACAGTGAACAAGGATGTGGACCTACTAGTAACTTAAAGAATGGCATGACGTTGGGGGAGGTTGGATTTGTCTCCATCGTCACCAACGAGTGTGAAACTCACCAAGAACACCACCAACTGTTAGTTAGCAAGATCTTCACTGCCCAGACTGTCCGGCCTCTGCTGGCCCAGCCACACAGGTCTCCCTCCGGCCCTCCTGCGTTCACCGTGGGCTGTCCCAGTCTCAGTACCCGTGTCGGCGAGGCTGTCCCAGCACTGAGGTTGCACATTATGTCCCTTGGAGCCCCAGCGGTGATGGTTTCTGACTTTGAGATCTCCAAAAAGTGGGTCCTACATCATTCGGGCCCTGGTGGAGTCTCAGGTCCGGGAGGGGACAGGAAGAGGAACTGAAGGGAGATGATGGGGAGCACCCCTAGGCGAGCAGAGAAAGCATTTGGGATGGAGAGAGGAGATTTCTAGACTTTGGACTCTAGAGGCTAGAAGGATGGCAGGAAACTAAGTCCCAGAAGAATGAGGAGAGAGGAAATGGGAGTGGAAAGGATCGGTATATAAAAGGAGAGGAAATAAAAGAGAATATTCCCAGGCAGACTGGCTCAGTTGGTTGAACGTCCTTCTGTGCACCAAAAGTTTAATGGTTTTATTCCCGTTTAGAGTGTAGGCAGCCAATCGATGTTTCTCACATCTCTCTCTCTCTCTCTCTCTCTCTCTCTCTCTCTCTCTCTCTCTCTCTCTTTCTCAGCAAGTCCTCAGGTGAGGGTTAAAAAAAAAAAGGGAGAGATAAAGAGAATAAAAGGGAAGGTGAGAGGAGGCATGGTAGGGAGTGAGGGGAAACGCACCCCAGAGGGAGGGGCAGGGAGCTGTGCCCCGTACCTCCTGTCACCGTCACCGTGAAGGAAGGTGATGAGAGTCTTGCAGGGACAACTTCACGTCCTTCTGTCTGGGCTGAGGGGAGAGGGACTTCCAATGGAGCCCGGCCTCTTACACGTCATAATTCCTGACACACACGGCCCAGCCTCCCATAAGGTAGAGTTGCTAGTTGTCTCACCCAGAAAAGGTGCCGGTGGGGCTCCATAAGTGAGAGAGTGCTGGGACCCTGTGTCGTTCCCTTGGTGTTGGCTGCAAGCCCCGGGTGGTGTGAAGCTGGATCCAGACTGCGTCGCTCGGTGGGACAGGACTCGGTGTGGATCCGAGGGGATGTTAGGGTTAAGGATGATGGTTCTTGCCCTAGCTGGTTTGGCTCAATAGATAGAGCGTTAGCCTGTGGACTGAAGGGTCCCGGTTCCATACCAGCCAAGGGCACATGCCTGGGTTGTGGGCTTGGTCCCCAGTAGGGGGCGTGCAGGAGGCAGCCAATCAATGATTCTCTCTCATCATTGATATTTCTATCTCTCCCTCTCCTTTTCTCTCTAAAATTATATATATATATATATATATATATATATATATATATATATTTTTTTTTTTTTTTTTTTTTTAAAAAGGATGATGGGTCTTGGCATCAGTGCAAAGAAACTGAGTAGGCAGAAGATAGGGCAGGCATGAGGGCGGCTCTGGCCTAAGCAAGGGCAGGGTGAATCCTGGGCAGAGCCAGAGAGATCCCTGACTAAAACAAGCACAGAGCAAAGTGGAGCTTCTCAGGTGGTGAATGAATTTATCTGCCCAACGTGTCACCGCTGACTGGAACCCAGGTCTGTCTCCCCCAGAATTCCCTGCTGTATTCTGTTTCTGGAGACTTTGGCTATGCCCCTCCCACTCCTGGGATGCCTGTGTAGGGCAGGATTGGCCTGAGCAAGCGCAGGCTGGGCAATTAGGGGTCTGGGAGCCTGCTGTAAGCTGGCTAAGGAGCACAAAGCCACCAGAAAAGGCAGGAGAGCCCTAACCGGTGTGGCTCAGTGGCTAGAGCGTCGGCCTACGGACTGAAGGGTCCCAGGTTCCATTCTGGACCAGGGCATGCACCTTGGTTGCGGGCACCTCCCCAGTGTGTGCAGGAGGCAGCTGATCTATGCTTCTCTCTCATCAATGTTTCTAATTCTCTATCCCTCTCCCTTCCTCTCTGTAAAAAAATCAATAAAATATATTAAAAAAGAAAAGAAAAGACAGGAGACATGGGAAAGTGGCAGAGAGGAATGGGACACCAATACCTGCCCGGGAGGGGATAGTAAAAACAGGGAAGGGGGAGCAGGGAGCAGGACGCAGCTCTCTGGATGGCGCAGAAAGCTCTGCTGCCTTAGGCAGCCGGAGGCGATTTGGGAGTTTGTGCTGCCCCCTGGTAGCCATTGAGGGAACTGCAGTGAAAACCATTCTAGGGAACAAGCAGTACATGAGACCTCCACCCTAGGGAGGGATGGCTTGCGGTCCCACCTGTTCTTGCAGAATGCATATTGGTGAATTTGAGGCTCTGGAGACCTCAATCCCTCAAGCTGCTTGGCTTAGGTTGTTAGGGGAAGTGCTTTCCTCTCCAGGGGGAAGGGGCAAATGGGTCCACACATCTGCCTGGAATCTCAAAGAACTGAACATTTTTGACACACAGCAAGCATTTCGTGAACTATGTCATTCAATCATTGTGAAGTCCCCGGTAGGAAGTCAATATTATTGTCATGTTGCAGTTGAGGAAACAGCCTGAGGGAGAGGAAGTGAGTATTTTCCCAAGGTCATGCTGCAGCAGAGTCTGAACCCAAAAGGAAGGAGGAGGAGGAGCTTCTATGGGCTCACACTGAGGGTCTTCTGGGTGTGTGTCATCTTCCAGATGCCTGCGGAAACCGCAGCTGCTTTTGTTCCTTCATGCTTTAGCATTTCTGAGCATCTCCTGGTGCCCGACTGTGTGTCTGGGGACTAGGACACAACACAAACAGACGTGGTCCCTGTCTTAACTGAGCAAGCTCCCCAGTCTGGTGGGTGCAACTCACCAGCCGTTTATGCAGGACGTGCTAATAGACGTCCTTACCAAGTGCCAGAGGTGAGGGGAAGCGGGGAGATCTCCCCAGAGGGAGGGGACGTTTTAGCACTGATTAGAAATGTGTTTGTCGTCCTAGCCTAGCCGGTTTGGCTCAGAGGATAGATAGATGGAGCGGCCTGCGGACCAAAGGGCCCTGGGTTTGATTCCAGTCAAGGGGAGACGAGGGGGAGGGACAGTCCAGGTGGAACAAGGTGAAGGTGAAGGCCGGGCAGGGGGGGAGGGGCTTATTGAATTGAACGAATCTCCTGCAGTTGTGTGGAACTGGAGCGCAGGCTGGGGTGCGCCCAGGTCTGGCTGCGATGCTGGAGACAAGTCTAAAGATCAAGAAAAGGCCCTAGCTGGTTTGGCTCAGTGGATAGAGCCTTTGGACAGAAGGGTCCCAGATTCGATTCTGGTCAAGGGCACATACCTCAGTTGCAGGCTCCATCTGCAGTAGGGGGTGTGCAGGAGGCAGCCGACCAATGATTCTCTCTCATCATTGATATTTCTATCTCTCCCTCTCCCTTCTTGTCTGAAATCAAATATATATAAAATCAAGAAAAGAGGGGCTTTCCTTGGTGGGAGTAAACAATATAAGCTTTATTCTCATGCCTAAGAAGACCACAGTGTTTTAAGCTGTTGACCATGATTAGACCTATTTGTTTTTAAAAAAATCTTCCTCCAAGGATATTTTATTTTATTTTTTCTATTAGAGAGAGAGAGAGAGAGAGAGAGAAAGAGAGAGAGAGATTGATTGCCTCTCACACCGCGAATCAGGGCCGGAGATCGAACATGCACGTGCCCTTGACCGGGAATCGAACCTGCGGCGACTCTTTGTTTTACAAGCCGAGGCTCTAACCACTGAGCAACCAGCCAAGGTGAGAACTGTTTTTTAGCAAAACACCCTGGGAGGCAGGACTGCCACCTTAAGGGGATACACACTCGTCTTGGCAGCAGACTCCGGCCGGAAACCGGGTCCGAGGCGTCCGGGAAAGGTGAGCGCGTTCAGGAGTCACTGACCAGGTGGGGCCGGAGAGGGACGGAGGGAAGGGGAATGGGGTTTTAGGATGGGCCTGCAGCTGAGCGGGCAGACAGACGCCGGGAGGGAAGGTGGCGCGAACCGGGGGAGGCTGCTCAGGGAGGCGTGAGAACCCCCGGCGGGGGCGGGGGGCGGGGGCCGCGAACCGGCGCGCGGGGGGGAGCGTCCACCCAGCGTGCGGCCGCCGCCCGCCGCGGATTTACGGCCCGAAGCCGGAAGCAGCTGTGCGCAGCTGGGCATGCAAATGTATGCAAATGTATGCAAATGCGCGCTGCCGCGGCCGGCTCGGCGAAAGGGTGGGGGAGGGGCGCGGCATTGTTAGCGCTTCCGTCCCCCCAAGAGGCTCGGGCTGGGGAGGGGGTGCGTCTTCCCGCCCTGGCGGCCCCGCCTTGGGACCATGGCCGTCCGTCACGGGGGACGTGGGGTCCCCTCCCCATTCCCGAGGACCGCTACCCCGCACCCCATCCCGCCTAAGCTGTGGGCGGAGGGGCGGCTCCCGCTGCCGGGGAGAGCTTCCTTCCCGCACCTTGACCGCCACAGAGCCCGGGGCGGGGTCCGAGAACCCCACCCGCGCCCCAGCCACCCTGGCCCCGGAAGGGGAGGGTCGGGGGTCTGTCTTCTTTCACCCCTTCATCGCCGCCCGGCCTCCCGCCCCCCAGGCGCCTCTAAGGAAGTCCTTCCAGAAGTCTAACCGTAGTCACACTTGCTGTCTGTCTTGTTTTTCCTTGTGGCTTGGCGAGAAGACTCTGTCCCCGGAGTCCTTGTTGTGGGGTTTTGGGGGTGAGGGAACGGGGGGAAGGGTCTCTGGGCTGGCCGGCCACCAGAGCCCCCAGGGGAAAGGGCCTGCCCCCAGAAGACGGGGCCAGTCCCGGCCCAGACCAGAAGGGAGTCCGGGCGGGGACGTCCTCTCCGGCTCTTCCCTCAACGGCCACAAGGGGGCGGCCTTGCGCTAGGAATGGGAGCCGGCGTCGGGCGCGGCGCGGGGAGGCGGGAGGCGGGAGGCGGGGCGCCCGCCCGGCGCAGGGTCCCCTCTGCGGCCCGGGCACCCGGCCCCGCCCAGCCCGGTGGCTGCGCCCCGTTGCGGACGACCTTCAGCTCTCGGACCCGGAGCTCCGGGCTGGAGATCGATCGGCACCGCTCGATCGCCCGCTCCTTCCTCCGAAGCTGGGAGGCAGCCAGATGGCTGGGAGTGGAGAGGGGCTGACTGGGAGCTGACACATAGTAGGCGCTCAAAAAATGTTTTTTGGGATGAGTGAAAGAATGCGGCAGTGTCCTTGTACTGAAGCCGGGGGAAGGACGAGATGACCTAGACACGGTGGAGTGGGACCCCCCCCCCCAAAAGGAGGGCGCCACAGCGGGGTGCAAGTCTCCACCGGGGAAACTGAGGCCACCTGTGAGCCCAGGAGCATGGGGTTTGGGTGTCGGCGCCGCTGGAGAGGTCTGGGAGTAACAAGGGAAATCGGACAATCTTGGATTGCCTTTACTACAAAGCGGGAGAAATGAAAGATGGGGGGCCCCTAAGAGGCAGGACGGAGAAATGGGGTGTCAGCACGGAGGTTGGGATCACTTAGCTAAGAGAAGGAACAGCCAAGCATCCGCCCCCTCCCGCGAGGACAGAACCCGTTAGGTTTGGCCGCAGCTGCAGCGGGAGACACGGTGGTCAGACACCGGGAAGGACTTACCCACTGGGGTCCGCTCTGGGGCGGGGCCGGGGGTGCGGTCCGGGGTGGCGACGCTGCTCCCGGAGCCGGAGGGAATCTCCTGGAGCCCCCGTACCGTGACACCCCGCCAGGGCGGCGGGAGCGGAGACAGCGGGTCCGGGTCAGGCAGTCGCTGGAGGTGGGGGCGGCGGCCCCTCCTCCACGGAGGCGCCTGCGGGAAGGAGGGGTGGGCGGCCCCCGCCCCGACCAGGTGCTGGCGCTCGGGCCGCCCGCCCCGCGGACACCTGGGGCCCCAGACACCTCTCCCCGCACCGGGCCGGCAGGGGGTGCGGGTGAGGGCGCTGCCCAGCCGGATGGGGGGGGGGGGGGAGGCGAGCTGTGTCCGGATGCGCCCGAGCCCCAGGCCGCACCCTGGAGGCACAGACCCCTCGAAGGTCCTCCATGGGCCACCGGGGCACATCGCTGTCCGCCCCCCACTTTGGAGAACCGGGCTCTTCCTGAAATGCCTTCCAAGCTCGCTCGCTCCCTCCTCTATTCGTTTCCCCGGTGACCCTGCCCCTGAGCACAGGGGCCGGAGCGTGATCAGCACACAGTAGGGGCACCGATATAGCCTTGTGGCAGAGGCCTGGGCTTAGGCTTTGCATTCTCTAACCCTAGGACCCCGGCTTGAAGCCTCCATTTCCCCATCTGTGAAATGGGGACGTACTCGTGTCTTGTTCGGCATGAAGTAACGGAGGTAAAAGCGTTTTTTTTTTTTTTTTTTTTTTTTTTTTTTTAATGCACATTTGAGCTGCGGGAGTTCGAGCCACGCAGGCACCCGCGGGCGCAGGCACCGGTTCGCTCACAGATGTGCTCAGGCTCTCGGAGGGGCCCCGTCCCCACCCCCGGAGGCCCATCAAGCAAAAGCTGGAGAGCTACCAGACAGGGAGCCCACGAACGCGATGGGTGACCCCTGAACTGGCTCTGCCAGACCTAGGATACGACTCTCCGGGCGGGGGGGACTCCAGAGACCCGGGATGGGGAGGGACCCCACGGCGGGGGCCGCGAGCCGGCCTTGCGGGGCGGCGTCCAGCAGAGGGCGCCCCGGCTGGCGCGGCCGCCTCGCCGCAGCCCTGGCCGTGGCCTCGCCAGGCCGGCCCGCCTCCCGCGCGCCCTCTGCTGGCCACCTGGGGCGCCGCCGCCGGCTCCCGCCCCGTGGCCAAGGCGGCGGGCCGGTTTCTGCTCTGACCACGCCCCGGTGCGGAAGCCGGTCACCGGTCCCAGACGTCAGTCCTCCCGCCAGGCCTGGCTCCAGCTCTCCCTGCCCCTCAGTTCTGTGGAGCAGGGTTCAGCTCCTCCCCACCCCTCAGAAGCGTGGTGCATCGAAGTCCCGGGTTTCCTAACCATCTCCGCCCCCACGCTGGACGCTGGACCGCGGGGAAAATCTCAGCGGCCGCCTGTGTAGAGTCTCTGTCCCCACTTATGGGGGATCGAAAGGCAACCTGTCTGTTCCCAGCCTCCAGGCCACCGCCAGGTCCCAACCATAATCCTTCAGGATCCTCAGCTCAGGCTCCGGCCTCCTACCCGGACTCCCTACCTACTGTCTCTCCCCTGCTGCATCTCTTTCTAAATCACAGGTCGCTGGCCTACTCCAATCTCTAGTAGCTCCCCTGCCCCGCGGGAAAAAGTCCAGATGCAGGCTCCGGCTACCTCCGTCCTCTGTGATCTGGCCTCCTGTCTCATCAGGTCGCCGCCTCCTGCCTCCCCACTCACAGTTCTCCGGACTCTTCCTGCTCTTCGTGGCTTTCCTTGGCAAACTCCTATGCATCCCTCAAGGTCCAGTTCAAATGTCCCCTCTCTGGGATTACTTCCTCTTGGCACCCCCCTGGGCAGGTGCTTCCGTGCTCCCGGGGACTGTATACACACCCATCTTGTGGCCCCTAGGCCGGGCGCTAACTATTCACAAGGCTGTTCTCGCCCCCCAAGGACTTGAGTTCCCTCGGGCTGAGGGCAAGGCCTGCTTCTGATCTGTCCTTGCACATCCTGGCAGCCTCGTGACTGACCAACTGGTGCCCTAGCCCCCGACAGGGAGAACCAGTTTCCCGTGTCTGCCTCCGGGCCGGAACACGGCGGAGATGCCTGTTTGAAGACTGACTGGACATGCCAGTCGCCTCCTTTGCTCTCCGCTGGGGCAGGCCTCTGCTGCCCTCCCCCGAGGGCCCAGGGGAGCAGCTGTCCCCTCTTCCTCCCCACGGGGAGGAGGTGCTGCAGACCCAAATCTAACTCCAGTTGGAGCTTTGTCTCTCAGGAGCCCAGGCACAGGTGGTCGGGAGACTTCTCCGCCCTGCAGGGGGGTCCCGGAGACACCCCACTGGTTCTTGGACCCCACCCCAAGTCAGCCGCCCACCCCCACACCACTCTCCCCATCCTGTCCTGGTCCTCGCTTGTCTAGCCTGAGGCTTGGGGGCAGAATCATAAATTTGGGAGACAAGAGGTGAGATAAAGATCATTTGTTGAAAATAGTGTCATCAATCATTGGCTAGAGAGAGCACATCCACAAATTCCCCAAACGTGGGTGCTCAGCGACCCCCAAGCCCTCTGTTATGGTCCCCCCAGCCCCCACCCAGGCCTCGCTGGTCAGCTCCTTCCCGCCCTGTCCTCAGGCCCTCTCCTCCGCTCTCCTCCCCTCCCCTCCCCTCCCCTCCCCTCCCCTCCCCTCCCCTCCCCTCCCCTCCCCTCCCCTCCCCTCCCCTCCTCTTCTCTCCTCTCCTCTCCTCTCCTCTCTTCCCCTCCTCTCCCTTCCCCTCCCCTCCTCTCCTCTCCTCTCCTCTCCTCTCCTCTCCTCTCCTCTGCTCCCTGGCCAGGGTCTCAGGATGGAGAACCCCCCCCCTCTTCCCTGCCCACATGTAATGAGGGCGTCTCTGAAGGAGCCTGAGGGGGAGATCCCCAAATTCCTGGTCGGCAGAGCTTCAGGCTGAGGACGAGCAGATAAATAATGGCTTGCCAAATTAATTAATTATTTTATTAGCCTGAGTAATTATTAATCAGGTCATTAATCACCCAGCGGCGCACTGTGAATAGCAATGGAGTGGTGGTGGTGGGAGCCGGGTGAGGCAGGTGATGGCTCCCAGGTTTGGCAGCACCTGGGCCTTCTCCTGGCCCAGGGCAGCTTTGGGGTGGTCCCATCCCTCCCCCCCGCCCCCGCCATGCTGGGGGATTAGGCACAGAACGGGGTCCACCTGCTCCCTCTGGAGGGGCAAGCACCAAAGTCCTCCCTTTCTTCCTGACTTTCGGCGTTTCAGCGGATGCAGGGTGTGGAGGCCAGGCGTGTACAGAGGTGAGAGGAGAACAAAGGGGACGTCTACTGGGGAGTGTGTGTGTGTGTGTGTGTGTGAGTGTGTGTGTGTGAGAGTGTGTGAGTGTGTGTGTGAGAGTGTGTGTGTGTGAGTGTGTGTGTGTGAGAGTGTGTGAGAGAGTGTGTGTGAGTGTGTGAGTGTGTGTGAGTGTGTGTGTGTGAGTGTGTGTGTGTGAGAGTGTGTGAGAGAGTGTGTGTGAGTGTGTGTGTGAGTGTGTGTGTGTGTGAGAGTGTGAGAGAGTGTGTGTGTGTGAGTGTGTGAGAGAGTGTGTGAGTGTGTGTGAGTGTGTGAGAGTGTGTGTGAGTGTGTGTGTGTGAGAGTGTGTGAGAGAGTGTGTGTGTGTGTGTGTGTGTGAGTGTGTGTGAGAGTGTGAGAGAGTGTGTGTGTGAGTGTGTGAGAGTGTGTGAGAGTGTGAGAGAGTGTGTGTGTGTGAGTGTGTGTGTGAGTGTGTGTGTGTGAGAGTGTGTGAGAGTGTGAGAGAGTGTGTGTGTGTGTGTGTGAGTGTGTGAGTGAGTGTGTGTGTGTGTGTGTGTGTGAGTGTATGTGAGAGAGAGAGAGAGTGTGTGAGTGTGTGTGTGTTTGGGGGGCAGGTGAGGACAGTGGGGACCCCATGGGAGAGACAAAGGCAGAGCCGGATGTCCCGATGTCCCCCCAGTGTCAGTCTGACCCATCCGCTGGTGTGTAAGGGCAACGCTGGGGTTGACTCGGAGTTGGCCTTTGAACCCGAGGCTTGGGCACTGGGCAGATGCCCCGGGAGAGGAGGAGAGCTGGAGGAGGAAGACACCGGAGGAGGCGACAGAGGGGAAGGGCAAGGTGAGTGGAGCCGGGGAGGGAAAGTGAGGGAGGAGGGAAGCGTGGGTGTGACCTGTGGGTGTGGGGCCTGCCGGCTCCAGGATTCTGTGTTGCTGTCTGGCTGGGAGGTCTGGTGATTCCCTCTGTGCCCCCCCCCCCACGCATTCCGGTCCACTCCGGACCCCTCTCCCCTGCGGTGGGCGTGGGCCTCAGCCGCGGAGTCTCTCCCCTGGGCTGCCCCTGGGGAATCTGCCCGCCGCCCGCGGGGCCGGAGGGAGGGCAGAGGTGGGCCTAAGAGGAAAAGGGGAAGCGATGGCAGGTTACACTTGTCCCTGACGCCAGGCAGTCCTTCTGTCAGTCTCACCTCCCTCCCTTCTGCCGTGTGGAGGCCCCAGCCACTCGTATCCCTGCGTGGCAGCAAGCGCCTGCTTGTGAAATAACAGTCCCCGCGCGTTGCCCTGCGCCCAGGCCTTCCTGTCTCCGGGCCGGGTGCCCCCAGGCCCTTCCTTCCCTGCCCCCTGGGGAGGGTCCCTCGGTCACGCTGACCACCCTGTCCTCTGCTGGAGCCCCTGGCCGTCTGTTTACAGTGACTTTCACTCTTTATTTACAGCAGGTCCTGCTCTGTTTATGGCCTGCTGGCGGTCAGCTTCACTCGGAGTCTCCGGCCCCTCTCTCAGGCTCCGTGTGTTTACGTCTCCTCGCGGCGCCCTCTCTGCAGGCCCTTCCCCAATCCCCGCTCCGCTCTGCGGGGCACAGGGCACAGGGCCGGGAGGGCGTGGGCCGAGAGCCGGGTCTGCCACCGGAGCAGACCGGGGCTGGGGGGGGGGGGGCTTGGCCTGGGGAGGCTGGCTCACGGTCCCCTTCCTAGAGAGCCGGAGAAGGGGCCTCAGGTGCCGGGCGCTGAGCACACGGACCCCCACCCTCAGCCCTGGCCCCGGGCCTGCCCCCTGGGCACCCCTGCTCAGTGTATCCTCTCCAAGGGGCTCTGGGGGCAGGGCGGGGGTCAGGCGCGGGGGCAGCCCCTGACAAGACAGAGCCTGTCGTGAGATAAACACACAAACACGGGGCCTGGAGCCCAGCCTCCTGTCTGGAATTCTTGGCTGCGGGAGGGGGCTGCGGAGGGGGCAGGTGGTGGGAAAGGGAAGGGGGTGCGGGGAGGGGGGAGGGCAGGCCTACTCCAGGGTCTCAGGGTGCGGAAAGGGGGGACCACAGCCCTTGAGCCCTTGACGTTGCTCTAGGACTTGCTGCCGATGGCTTTGAGCAAAGGTCTGGCGTGGAAAGTCCCTGAGACTGGCCTACCTGCTTGGGAGTCACTCAGCGGGGCATGGGGAGGGGGCAGAGGCGGGGGACCTGGGAGGTCAGTGGGGGGATGCAGCCCGACTCGGGCATGGTTATCAGCTCTTCCTCTTGGCTGAGGCGGGAGTGGGGAGCGGGGTGGGGAGCAGGGTGGGGCGGAGGAGGCCGGGGTCTCCCCGGAGTTGTTCCGGTTCTGACCCTTTTCAGGAAGACACTCCAGGGACCCCCTCCAGCCCTGCCAGAGCCTCATCTGCCTGAAGACAGACTCAGTGCCCCTCTCCCCATCCGAGGGGCCTGAGGGGGCATCCTCCCTCCCCCCCCCCAAATAGTCCCCCTTCCCGTGTGTCTCTGGGGCATCACAGGTGTTCCTCCTTCTCCTCCACCGCCCCCAGTGTTTGCCAGGAAAGAAAGGAGGTTTCTTTTTCTTTTTTTAAATATATTTTATTGATTTTTAAAAATATATTTTATTGATATTTTACAGAGAGGAAGGGAGAGAGATAGAGAGCCAGAAACGTCGATGAGAGAGAAACGCCGACCAGCTGCCTCCTGCACACCCCCCACTGGGGATGTGCCCGCAACCAATGTACATGCCCCTGACCGGAATCGAACCCGGGACCCTTCAGTCCACAGACCGACGCTCCACCACTGAGCCAAACTGGTTTCGGCTATTTTATTGATTTTTTTTCAGAGAGGAAGAGAGAGGGATAGAGAGTTAGAAACATCCATGAGAGAGAAACATCAACCAGCTGCCTCCTGCACACCCCCTACCGGGGATGTGCCCGCAAACCACGGTACATGCCCTTGACGGGAATCGAACCCGGGACCCTTTAGTCCGCAGGCTATCCACTGAGCCAAACCGGTTTTGGCAGGGGGTTTCTCCCTGCCCCTGGCCTCTGCCTGCCTCACTGGGAAGCCTTCTTCAAGGTCTCCCTGCATCCGTCCTGCTCCAATCGGCTCATCCGTCCGGACTCCTTCCTGGAACACAGGGGTCCAGCCCTGGCTGCCACGCCCAGCCCGCTCCGCCCCGTGGCCCCGGGTCCCTTTATGGGTCCCCAGAGCTCGCCATGGGGACCCCCGCCTTCCCGGCGCCCTCTCCTCCAGGCGCCGGTCTCCAGCCCCGGCGGGCGGAGGAGGCTGCAGTGCCGCCCGCGGCCAGCAGAGGGCAACACACACAAGCCCAGGCAGAGGCGGCGCGGGCCGGGGGTCTGGGGGGACCGTGCGGGGCGGCAGAAGCCTGTGGCTCAGGTGGTGATTTGGGGGAAGAACCTGTGGAACATTCCAGGGGGACCACTGCACGGGGGAGGGGGTCTCTGGTGCTTTGCCTTATTCACACACACCCGAAGGTGGCTGCTAGTGGCCTCGGCTCCGTTTGGGGCCCACGCTTTATATCCAATATGTCAAACCCTCAAAAACAACCACGAGGCGCTTTTATTTTCACCTTGCGGGAGGGTAAACGGAGACTGGGGAAGGTCACCTCACGTGGAGTTCCGTGCCCAAGGTCACCCAGCAAGGAGCGCAGCGAGGGATTCGGTGGCCGTTATGACAGGGCCCTGCCTGGGGGTCTGCCTCTCCCTCCCAGATGTGCAGTGAGGAGCCTGCCAGGGGCCTCCCCGCGCCCACCCAGCCCCCTCCTTCCGGAGTCCAGCAGGGTTCAAAGAAGGGGTTGGGAGGCCGGGAGGGGGGGACCCCTGCCCCCACCAGCCTCCCTTAGCCTGGCCAGATGCCTTTGGGGCCTGGAGACAAGGGCTGGAGAATGGGGCTGCCATAAACGGTGTCCGGCTGCACCGCGAGGCTGTAAAACCAGCCGCGCAGAGGCTGGAATGTGAGGGATCCGGGAAGGATTTTCCGGCGGGGTCTGGCCTGATAGCATCTTTGGGGCCCTGGGGTCAAAGGGGAGCCCGCCTCCCTCCCCTCCCTCTCCTGGCCATCCTGCTGCTCTCGCCTTCCCCCTCCCTGCCCCCTCTCCTCCCAGGTTCCTGTGGTTGTGTCCGTGTGCCTCTACGTCTGCTGGGTCCCGCTCGGCCCCTTCTGGCCGTAACGTTGGGATTTCCGTGCTTTGCTCCTCTCACCTGTAAGGTGGGGGGTCGTGCGAGCACCTCTCTCGAAGGCCAGACGGGGGAATGTTTGAGAAGCCCTTGGGGCAGTGTCCGGCTCCCATAAGGTGCTAGGTGATGGTCTGTTGATATAATAAATACCAGTGCATTTGTTTACTCCTGTTTCTTCTCTCCGCTGGGGGGTCCGGGTTAGTCATGGGCCTAATTCCCCCTCTTTCTTCCCACAGTCTTCATCTGGACCCTGGAGGGGAGGTGGCCGAGGGGGAGGACGGGTCTGAGGACAGAGCCCGTGCAGAGTGTCCGCCAGTGCAGGCGCCCAGACCTGGCTCTGCAGACCAGGCAGCCATCCCTCTTGTGGCCAGCAGGGGGCAGCAGAGGCCTGGGCTGGGCTGCGCAGGAGAGGGTGTGCCCCGCTCACCTGGCCCCGTGGAGGGAAGGCCCGAAGGCTGTGGTTCTCAGCCTTCCCAATGCCACGGCCCTTTAATACCATTCCTCATGTGGTGACCCCCAACCATGAAGTTATTTTCGTTGCTACTCCATAACTAATTTTGCTACTGTTATGAATCGTAATGTAAATATCTGTGTTTTCCGATGGTCTTAGGCAACCCTGCTCGCGGTTCTCAACCTGTGGGTCGCTGCTGTAGAGCCTAAGACCATCGGAAAACACAGATATTTACATTACGATTCATTACAGTAGCAAAATTACGGTGATGAAGTAGCAACGAAAATAACTTTATGGCTGGGGGTCACCATGACATGAGGAACAGAGTTAAAGGGCCGAGGCATTGGGGAGGGTGAGAAGGACCAGGAGGAGGAGCCAGTCTCTGTGGCCAGGCCAGGCTGATGCCCGGGCGCCCCCCCCCCCCCCGTGTCTGTGTGTGTGTGTGTGTGGGGGGGGGGCGGTGTCCTCCTGTGGGTGCCCGCGTTGTGACACGCACAGGGCAGGGACTGTTTTAGAGTGCACCGGAGCCACCAGAGTGCACGTTGGAGCCGGAAGAGACTCAGAGATTGTCTAACGGCCTGGTTTTCCTCAGATGAGGCGGCTGAGGCCCGGAGGGCAAGCGGCCGGGTCAGGTTTGCACTGTGAGGCCGCGGTGGAGCTTCTGGTTCCTCTGCTGTGGCCCTCACAGGGGCGTGTCTGCGCGCAGCGTGACCTGGGTATGTGTGTGTGTGTGCGTGTGCGTGTGGGTGTATGTGTGTGTGTGCTCCATGCGGGAGCTTGGGCCTCCAGAGATGTGCCTGCTCAGGGCCCGCCCTGGCGGCCGCCCCGGAAGCGGTCCTGTCTCCCTTCCCCGGCTCCACCGCGCTGCCCTGGCCTCTTCCCGTGGCCCAGCTGCAGGGAGGAGATTGCCTTCTTCCCCAGATCCCAGTCTCTGGGGACCGGGGCTCTCATAACAACAACAGCAGGAACATGTGTAGAAGGGTCATTGCCACATGGATCAGGCCGCTTAATGACCTAATCCTTCAGCCACCTCATCAGGAACGCACTCTGACCATTTAAAAAAAAAAAAATATATATATATATAATTGAATTTTTACAGAGAGGAAGAGAGAGGGATAGAGAGTTAGAAACATCGATGAGAGAGCATCATCCATCAGCTGCCTCTTGCACACCCCCTAACTGGGGATGTGCCCGCAACCAAGGTACACGCCCTTGACCGGAATTGAACCCGGGACCTCTCAGTCCGCAGGCCAACACTCTATCCACTGAGCCAGACTGGTTTTGGCACTCTGACCATTCTTAATCTACACACGAGGCGATGGAGGCACAGAGAGGTCACGGCCTTGCCCAGGATCACACAGCCAGCCGGTAACCCGGCCATCCCGAGGAAGCTCCAAGCACCGAGCGCAGTGAATCCTGCAACGGTGTGGCTCCACCCCAGCGGCCACTGACCGCTCACACACGCTGCCACACTTCCTATATGCGCGGGCGCTGCTCCCGGACCGCCCGGGAGGGGGTTGGGTCGTCCTTTGCCGGCGGCGGGTGGGAGCTCAGTGAGCGGAGGGCCAGGCTCCGGGGAAACCGCACTCGAAGCGTCTGGCTGGCTGCTCTCAGGCTTTACCTCCCGGGGGGGATCTTGTTACAATGCAGGTTCTGGCCCAGTGGGTCGGCAGGGCCTGAGAGACTGCGTTTCCCTCAGCGACTTCGGGTGGTGCCGCCACCGCTGGTGCACAGATCGCACGCTGAGCACTAGGGCCGGTGGCTCCTTCCAGAGCCGGCATGAGGGCTGTCTCTGGCCGCAGGGTCCCCGTCTGCAAAAGAAGAGGAGCCCTAGAGTCCAGATCCCCAGTTCAGGCTCCTTCCACCCCCCACCACCGCCTGAGACCGTCTCTAAGCACCGGGCTTCACGCTCTTCTGGAGTGGAGAACCGGCAGAAGGTCTTAAGGACCTCCCGCTGGGAAAACTCAGACTCTGGTGGCAGTGGGCCCTGTCTCAGAATCAATCACAAAGCACATTTGTTTTTTAAATATATTTTATTGATTTTTTACAGAGAGGAAGAGAGAGGGATAGAGAGTTAGAAACATCAATGAGAGAGAAACATCAACCAGCTGCCTCCTGCACACCCCCTACTGGGGATGTGCCCGCAACCAAGGTACACGCCCTTGACCGGAATCGAACCCGGGACCTTTCAGTCCGCAGGCCGACGCTCTATCCACTGAGCCAAACCGGTTTCGGCAAGGACCTCCTGTTTTTTAACAGCTGGGAAGACTCAGACTCTGGTGGCGGCGGGCCCTGTCTCAGAGTCAATCCCAAAGCACATTGTGGCAGGGAGGACACTGGAGCCCATATCCCCGCTTCCGGGCAGTGCCCTAGGCTGGTTCCGAAGGGCCCGGGCGCTCAGGAACCCACCGGGAGGCGGGCCTGGGCAGCGAGGGCCGGGCTCGCGTAAGAGGCTGCGGGGTGCGGTCCTTGTTGGGAGCCAAGGCCCCCCTGCGTTGGAGCCATCCCGTCTGTCTGGGTTTCTCTATCCTGCCCTCCCTCCTTTGTTTCTGGCTGTCCCTTCTCTCTGTGCCCCGGCATCTCACCTGTGTCCCTGTCCCAACCTGGCTGACTCTCTCCTACTTGCCCCCAGCCTGCCGGCGTTCAGTCACAGGTGTGACCTGGGATGGCGTGGACCAGCGGGCGCGGAGGGCTCCCCTCCCGTCCTCCCGCTGTCTGATCCCCTGCTCCGGGCCCTCTGGCCTCCAGCGGAGAACGTTTGGGTGGTGGGAAACCTCCCCAGGCGGACGGGGGGGCCTGCCCGTCTGAGAGGCCCTAGAGCAGGAGGGTGGGTCTCAGCCAGGCTGACCGGAGCCCCCAGAACCTCACCCCGCATCCAGCAGCAGCAGCATTTAAGGGGTCTCTCCCCTGGCCTTCCGCTGGGGGTGTGTGGAGCACCGATAACCTTTGATCTTTTCATGCCGCTGACACGGCCCTTCCTCCCAAGGAGTCCGCTGACCTCACGTGCTTACCTGGGAAATGAGAACACCAGTGGCGGGGGGGGGGGGGGGGGACTGGGGCCACGGCGTCGGGGTCCAGCTCTCTGGGGACCCACACAGGAGGGGACAGGAGCACGCAGCCCTCTTCCTCGCCTTTCCCCAGGGACCCCAGGCAAGTCCCTGCCCCCCCACCCCCACCCCCGGGAGCACCTCATTCTACAAATGCACACTGCACACTTCCCACAAGTTCGGGGCCGGGATGGACATCCGGTGCTGAGGCCCAGCTCAGGTCCGGGGAAGAAGGAGGAGGGTCCTTACATGGGCCAGAGAGCGGGAGGCAAGCCTCAGCCACACCAGAACCAACCGGGAGGCGAGGCCCGAAGACTGACAGACATGGAGAAGCGAGAAGCCCTCCTGTTTGCACATGGGGGAGGGCTGGGGGGCGGGGTGGTGTGCAGATGGAGACCTGGCGGGTGGCTCAGCTTCTCTGGGCCCGCTTTCCCTGCCCTGGAAGATGACGTCAGCAGTTCGCAGGTGCTGACCCAGGATCACTTGGGGACTTCTGATCCTGGAGCTCCGGGGTCAGGGCCTGGCTGCCTTTCTCTAGGCCTCCGTGTTTTTTTTTTGTTTTGTTTTGTTTAATATATTTTATCGATTTTTTACAGAGAGGAAGAGAGAGGGATGGAGAATCAGAAACATCGATGAGAGAGAAACATCGACCAGCTGCCTCCTGCACAAGCCCTACTGGGGATGTGCCCGCAACCAATGCACATGCCCTTGACCGGAATCGAACCTGGGACCTTTCAGTCCGCAGGCCGACGCTCTATCCACTGAGCCAAACCAGTTTTGGCTAACTTCTCTCTTTTTATCAGTTGTTATTTTGTTTTTTGTTTTTTAAATATATATTTTATTGATTTCTTACAGAGAGAAAGAGAGAAGGATTGAAACGTTGATGAAAGAATCATCGACCAGCTGCCTCTTGCACTCCCCCCAACGGGGATGTGCCCGCAACCAATGCACATGCCCTTGACCGGAATCGAACTCGGGACCCCTCAGTCCACAGACCGATGCTCTATCCATGGAGCCAAACCGGCCTTGGCTAGGCCTCCGTGGTTCCGAAGCACAGCCCGGTGCTGGTGCTGGTGCTGGTGCTGGTGCTGGACGACCGGAGGGTCTCCCAGGGTCCCTCTGCCTCCTTCTCCCATCAATTCCTGGTGCGCTGCTCTCGGGAGGAAGCCACTGTGCTCGACGTCCAGCTGGGCCAGCCCTGAGCTGCGTTCATTAGACCCCGGACGGCACGGTTCCTCATTGTGGGAAGGCCCGAGGCCCAGAGCTGTGTGTGGAGCCATCTTTGACAGATGCCACCCCCCTTCCGGTCGGTGGCTCCCCCCCCCCCCTCTGTGTTGGCTTCTCTTCTCTTTGTGGATGAGACACTTCCCTTTTTGTCTCCCGCCGCCTCCCCCTCCTCTCTCTTCCTGCCATCTCAGTTTCTGACAATCTAACGTGTCTTCAGAGAACGTTAGAGGGGAGGTCCTCCCAGTCACCTGCCCGTGTCCCCCTCCGAGGGGAGCGCCTGGTCCCCGTCCTTCCTCGGAAGAGCGAGGAGAGAGGGCTGTAGACACACCTTTCTGACCGACACTCGCCTACCCGCCTCCCTCTCCCCCCTGGGCCCTCCCTCTCCTCGATTGCCAATGTTTGCTTCTCCTTCTTTATCTACATGTTGCAGAATTATTTGTTTGGCTCATACCAGGGGCAAAAAGCCAGAGTAAGCTCAGGGAGAAATCCTCTCCGAATCCCAGCAGGAAGGACTGAGGCTGGATGCCTGGGAGGACTTCCAAACAGCCCACGAGAGCGGCCCCGGGAGGAGGCGGTGGGCCCAGGCTGTGGATCCCCTTCCTTCCCGAGGCCCTCCTCTGCGCACGGCCCGCCCTGCCCTCTGACCTCTCCATGCAGGCTGGGGGAGGGCCGGGGGGGGGGCCCCACTGACCTGAAGGGTGGGGCTGGGCACCCTGCCACCCGGGCCTTGGCCCTTGTTTCTGCTCCGGCACCCATGCCCTCCTGTCTACTCCAACTGTCCCTCCCCTTCTCAGGCCTTCCTGGTCTCTGTCCCCCCTGTCCATGGGTCAGCTGGGTTCTGGCCGCGGACTGGGCCTCTGTCTGAAGGTGGGCGCCGGGGCTGCCTTCCCTGGGCCCGGCTCTGACCGCTGCGGCCGCGGGAGGCAGAGCTGCCTGTCCTGCCGCCGTGTGGCCACAAGGGGGCGCCGGGACCAGGTTTTTCTCCTTTCCGCAGGCAGGCGCCGCAAGAATTCCCAGCAGCCCCGGAGCCCGGCCTGGCTGGCAGTGCTGGCCGTGCTGGCCGGCCTCCCCCGGCGGCCGGGGGTGGGGTGTGGGGGTGGGGTGTGGGGGTGGGGTGTGGGGGTGGGGGGGTGTCTCTGCCAGGCTGGGAGGCCGCCGCCTGCGGGGGATGCAGCCTTTGCCAATCCCGATCCTATCCCACAAGCATCTCCCTTCTCTGTCGGGAAGTCCTTCCAGCTGTCTACCCTCCGTTTCTATTGCTCCTGGAGGGAGGAGACCAGGCTGACTGAGCCACTCTTCTCCCTCTTTCCTTTTTTTTAATTTTTATTTTTTGCACAAATACCCCCTTCCCCCTGGGCTTGAACTAAATCACTTACTCCCCTCGGCATCCCCTGGCCTTCAGAGCTCGGACTTTGCTCCACCAGCACAGCTGAGGATTGGATAGGCAGCAGGGTGGGGGGGGGGATGGAAGCGAGACATCGAGAGGGACTTCCTGGCGGAGAGGGACGTGGCTGCTGGGCGTGTCTCCGAGGGGGGCTGAGCCATGGGAAGTGGCCGCTCCTCTGGCTCTGGGGGTTGGGGAGAGTCCTCGGTGACGCACAGCCACCACCTCGACGTCCCTCGTCCCTCGTGGGTGCCGGACAGGAGGGCTGGGCCCGGGTCCTGGCCACAGAGCCGCTCCGAGCCTCAGAGGACCGTGGAGGCTGCTGAGCCCCTGGGCTTCGGAAGGGAAGAGGTCTGCGTGGGCCTTCCAAAGGCAAACACCCGCGCCCCCGCCCCCCGGCCGCTGACCACGGGCAGAGGGAAGGGCAGGACACGCTGGCAGAGCAGCTTCCGCGTCCATCTGTGTAAATGTCTCCTCGGAGCCCCGGCTAAGCCATTACATTCGTAGTTTGAACACCATCGACTCACTGGGCAGAGACTGCGCTCTGCTGGGGGCACTTCCTGGAGCGGGAGAGGACACCCCGCCTTCACCCTCCTCCCCTCCAAGTGCGGGCGACCGGTCCCCTCTGCCCTCTGCCCTCTGCCCTCTGCCCCTCCCCGTCCTCAGCGGGTGTGGAATGTCACCTGCCCCTCCTTCGGGGCTGTCTTCCTCGCTGAGAGGCCCTGGGTTGTGGGGAGAGAGGGGCTTTGGAGTCAGACCCCACCTCGTGGAGGCAGGTGGCAGAGCTCTCTGCCTCAGTTTCCACATCTGTAGGCGGGGGATAATCACTCCCACCTCGCAGGCGAGCTTTGTGACACAGAGTGTGTGACCGGCCCCCCGCACTTGGAGGGGCAGGTGCTTCCGCCCGCCTCGCCCCTGCCCGGTCTCGCTTGTTCTGGGAGAAGGGAGACGCGCCCATTTCCCAGACAGGAAAATGGGGTCTCTGCTGGGCGTGCTGGGTTCCCTCCTTCCCTTTGCTCCCCTCCCTCTTTCTTCGTTGTCCTTCTGTGACTTTTCTCCTTCTGCCCCTCACCCCACGTCTTTTCCTCCTTTTTCTGCTTCCCCCCATGATTTTGTCCCTCTGTTCCTTTCCTCTACCTTCCTCCATTCACTCCTCCGTTCATTGGCTCAGCATTAAGCTAGGTAAAAGGGAGTCCTTAAAACACCGAGAAAGGGCACATCCTGCACCCCGGCCTCTCTCCTGGGACTTCTATCGCGTGTCGCCCCAACTCCCGCTCCTCTGGACATGCCCTGCAGGCCGATGCCGCTGTTCCCCGGAGCCGGGCGGGGGAGGAAGGTGGCAATGGAGCCCGGTCCAGTTAAACAGCGTGTGCCCTGGAGAGACAGCTGAATAGGACGTGATGGCTCTTGCCCTCGGGTGCCGTGTGGTGCGGAGGGGCTGGGCTGTCCGCAGCCTGTGACCGTGCCGGGGCCCGGGGGACATCAGGGAGGACGTCACCGAGGAGGTGCGAGCTGAGCTGGGTTCGGAGGAAGGAGCTGGCGCATTCCCCATGCAGAACGGTGCGGGGAGAGAGGCAGCCCTGTGGGAAGGACTGCGGGGGGGGGGGGGGGGAAGAGAGGAAGGAAGGAGAATCCAGGGGCTGCCAGTGGTCTGTGTGGCCAGAGCCCAGGGGATGTGTGGGAGACTAGAACCCCGATCCAGAAGAAGGTAAACCACAGTGCCTCTTGCTTAGCTCACTGGCCAGACGAGAGGGTCCAGTCAGCGCGTTGCTCTTGGCCAAGTGGATGGCGAGGAGAGGGTAGGACCGGGGACGTTAGGGAGAGCGCCCGGGGCTCCCTCTGCCACTGACTTGTTGCCCACACGGTCCCGGCAAACCTGCCCGAGTGATCCTGGGCCTCAGCTGTCTCGCCTACAAAATGGGGGCAGGGTGGCATCATCTCCCCGAAGACCCTCTGGGACACACCGTGTGGTTTCTCGAGGCGCCTGCCAGTGTTGACCGCTGTGGTTTTGTGGTCATCCTGGGATGTGTGACCAAGGGGGCCTTCCTGGAAGAGGAGGGCGTGGTGCCTGGCCTTAGCCTACGGCAACGCTGAGCTCCACAGAGGGGGGTGGGACAAAGGCCAGGGCAGGACGGGGAAGTCAGGTCCGGAGGACAGTGTGTGGCTGGCACACGGAGGCGTGGGGGGCTGGCGTAGGGCAGGGATGTGGCTCGTGCTGGCAGGAGGTGTGGGAGGAAGACTCATGGTCACCAGTGTGTGAACTCCGACCTCACTCCTACCGCCCTCTGTCCCTGCCCCAACCCCAACCCCAACCCCAACCCCAACCTCCCTAGGGGCCAGACTGAGCAAGGGGAGAGCCTGGAGTTGGGAAGGGCTGACTGGGAATCAGGGCCATGCAAATGAGATGCAAATGGCATGCAAACCAGCTCCTCCCTGCTGGACCCACTGCTCGAGGCCTGCTTTGGCTAAAGTTGAGCCACAGGAGGGTGAGCAGGGGTCCTTTCACCTCCCCCACTGGGGCTCCTCCTGCCTCGTTGGCCGAGCCTCACCAGACCTGGGGACACAGTCCCCACTGCTCTTCCCTTCCCTGTCCTTTCTGCAGGCTCGGGAGCTGTCCCCTGAGCTGGAGCCCTTGTCCCTCCCGCTCATCCCTGGGGGACCGGCCCAGTTCCACGGTGGCCGCTGGAGGCCCACAGGAAGGGCAGGGCCGAGCGATGCCTGTGACCGAAAGAGCAGCTGGGCTGGGACCATCAGGGAGATGCGGGGAGGGGAGGGGACGGGTCGGGAGAACAGACACACCGGGGAAAATGGATGTGCAGACAGACGCAGGGAGCAGGCAGCAGAGGCCTGACTGACGGGGACAGACAGGCCCCTGTCTCAGGTTGCCCAGCCTGGGACGCTCAGACCAGGGCGGCTCGGTGGGCTTCCTCCCGCTTGTCTGCCTGTCCCCGGCCGAGGGTCCCTTTGTCTGTCTAGCTCTTTGTTTGTTTGTCTCTTTGTCTGCCCGGCTCTCTCCCCGCTCCCTCCCCCCTCCTGAGGCGTGTTGTCTCTGGGTCCAGACCTCTCTACCCGTGGCTGCCCTCTGCCTTGGCCATCTCTCTCCGGAGAGAAAACGGCCCGCGGGGGTGGTGGCTTCCACGGGCCTTTCCCTCCTGACCTTAGGCCGGCGCTTGCCTTTCCTCCTCCTGAACCTGGGTTTCAGTTTCCTCTTTTTTTTGGGGGGTGGCCTCGCCCTCTGCCTCCGATCATATTGATGAGACTCAGGACTGTGGGCAGGGGGCTGTGTTTACAATCGCTCAGGCATTGGAACAAAGGCTGCAATTCATCTGAGAGCCAATACTGCATTCCATTCTTCTCAGGGCGAAGCAAGGAGAAAACAATGGCTGCAGCACGAGGCACACTGGTTAGACAGTCAGGGGGACTTCCCCAAAGGGCGGTGTGGGAGATGGGAGAACGGGTCAGGTAAAAGAGACGGAGCAGCCGCCTTCGTGATCTCCTGTGGGGGGGACCCCCATGGGAAGGAGTAAGCGGGGAGCCGGGCCGCACGACAAGAAAAGGCCTTCGGATGTGAGGCGGCGGCGGCGGCGGCGGGGATGGGCATGAGAAGGCTGGGGGACCAGCTCCTGCCAGCACCTACCCTGGGGTCCCACCTGCCCGCCCTCCCTCCCCGGTGGCGGGGAGAGGGCCCCAGGGGGAAAGGGGTGTGGAGGAAGCGCTGCCTCCCCACCTCCCCCGCGTTTCCCCACCATCTTCCCGAGCTCAGGCCCACCCCGCCCCCCGACAATCCATGAGAGATGGCTGCTGGGGACGGAGTGATGTATGTAATGCAGATAAAATGTCAGCAATTCTAAATGGGCCCGGAGATGCAGCCGTGTGCGTTGGGGGGGGGGGGGGGTGGGGAGGGAGGGAGGGCGGAGCAGGGGGGGCAGAGGAAGGGAAGATGAGATGTGGGTCCTCTCCGGGAGGGACCGCAGCAGGGGCAGCGGGGGCCCCCTCCCCAGCAGAGGCCGGGGAGGGAGGGAGGGAGGCGGGCGGCGGGGCCCAAATGAGATTTTGAAGAGGGAGCGGGAGGGGGCGGAGGCGAGGCGCGGCGGGCGGGGGCGGCGGGCCGGAGCTGCTGATGTATAGCGGTTTCATAACTTCCTCAGTATTAAAGGCAGGTTCATGGGGAGGGCAGCGCCATTAATCACGGGGCTGAATGGGGCTGGGATTTGCTGAGAGGCGCGCTCGCTGTCTGCTGCGCCTGCCCGGCGCAGGGCGGGAGGGGGCAGGCCAGGGTGTCCCTCCCGAGCGAGGGGTGGGACCCCAGGAATCCGTTTGGGGGTTTGGGCACGCGGGTCCCTGCCAGGAGGGAGGGGAGGGGGCGCTGCGGAGCGTGGCAGGAGGAAGGGGAGGGAGGGCGGTGGCCGGGGCTGGGGGAGCGATGGGGCAGCAGCTGAGGGGACCCCGGGGGAGGAACACTGGGGAGGGAGGACGGTGCATGTGAACATGAAATTGATCACATGTAAATATAATGCAAATGACATGCAAACGAGCGCAGGATTTCTCTGGGTCCATAGCTCAGGCGTTCTCTTTCTTGGGCTGAGGATTGGGGCCAATTTGCATCCAGCTCCATGCCCACTGCCTTGCTTCTTTATTCTTAATATTTTCTTCCTGCGACATAAAAAGCCCATACCTGAAACCTGTATGCTCATGTGTTGACCAATGTCACCGCAATAAATGTAATGAGTAAATAAAACATATTTTCAGAGGGGAGCTCATGGTCTCCTGGGCTCCGTGCCGGAATTGCTGGGGAGAGATAGGTCCGGATCAGTATGACAAGGCTGTGTCCCACGTTCTGTGAGGTAGGCCTCGGCGTCCTCTCTTCCAGGTGACGAAGGAAAAGATCAGCCCAAGGTCCAGAGAGGCGTGATCTTCCCAAGTCACACCGCCGGCGAGTGCCAGACCCGGCTCCAGGTATCCCCGAAGGTTCCCGGCTCCCTTCAACCCGCCATGGAGCATCTCCAAATGAGATAAACGAAAATAGAGAGCGGATACACGTCACACAGCAGGCCTTTATCGAGCACCTAGTAGACAAGGCAGAGGCCCGTGCTCAGGAGGCCGAGTGCTGACCTCTCAAACGCACAGTCTGGAGGGGCCACGGGCATCTCAGCAATGGGTGAGGCGCGTCGCAGTTAGGGACGGGGCCACCAAAGAGGCAGCGGCAAAGGGAAGGTCCAGAATGCTTTTGAGGGGAAATGGCATTGGGCATGGGCCGTGGGGAGGGGGCGGGATGTATTCAGTGGCAGGGATGAGGAGGGAAGAATGTTTCGGGCCAGGGGGGGAGATGGGCCATTGAGCAAAGGCAGGAGACCCCGTTGCGCTGGGGCAGAGTGGGTGGAGAGGTGTGAGGGCACTCAAGCTCAGAGGCTCAGGGTGTGTGTGTGTGCGCACGCGCGCGTGCGTGCGTGCGTGTGTGTGTGTGTGTGTGTGTGCATGTGTGTGTGTGTGTGTGTGTGCATGTGTGAGTGAGTGAGTGTGAGTGTGTGTGCATGTGTGTGAGTGTGTGTGTCTGTGAGTGTGTGTGAGTGTGTGTGCATGTGTGTGTGTCTGTGCGCAGGATGTGAGAAGGTTGAGAGGCCAGGTGAATGCTACCTGGAGGTCAGCTGGAAGTAGAAGATAGAGTAAATGCCAAAACCGGTTTGGCTCAGTGGATAGAGCGTCAGTCTGCGGACTGAAAGGTCCCGGGTTCAATTCCGATCAAGGACATGTACCTTGGCTGCAGGCACATCCCCGGTAGGGGGTGTGCAAGAGGCAGCTGGTCGATGTTTCTCTCTCATTGATGCTTCTAGCTTTCTATCCCTCTCCCTTCCTCTCTGTAAAAAATCAATATATATATATATATATATATATATATATATATATATAAAAAGATAGAGTAAACCCTTCATTTGATCTCTGATTCAGGAAACAGACAGGTTGCGCACTAATCACATGCCAGGGCTGCCCTCGTAGCTCGGGATGCAAAGGTCTGCTGTGTCCCTCCTTATCCCGTGTCATTTTGTTAACCAGTGTCACCCCAATAAACGGGATAAAGAGGAAAAAAAGATGTGTTCCTCCTGCAGGAGGGTTGGCCAGCAGCAGAGTGCTCATCAGTAAGTGGGGTAGAAGGGTGGGCCCCTCACAGTGGTAGCACGAGGGCTAAGGGGAGGATCTCTATCACGCACCTCGGGTGCTGTCCGCTGGAGAAGGAGCACTCATAAGGGTTAGCCATTGCTGTTTTCCTCCTCCTCACACTTCCCAGAGGAGCTGGGTGGAGGACAGAGGCAGGGAGGGGTCAGCAGCCTGCTGCAAGGCCTGGGGAGGGATGGAGTGAGGCATTGTGGGAGGGGAGGAGGGGACAGGAGAAGGCAAATAGCAGAGCCAGAACCAGGGCGGAGAAGCGTGGTCTGGGAGCACTGCAGGGGGCGGGGGAGACCATCCTCAGTCCAGTCCCTGTTCTGTTGCTGGTTGCCTGGGAGTGCAGGGCGAGGCAGGGCCTGGGTGGTGGGCTGGCTGGAAGCTGGGGTTCTTGGGTCTTCTTTGCACTTGGCTCCTTGGCCCCCATCCCAGTCCCATCTGGACTCCTCTTCTCAGTTGCTTAATTTGGCTCAGCCTGTGGGAGATACTCCCCCCCCGCCCCTGCCAAATGTGTGAGGTTCTTCCTTCTGCCGCAGGACTTGGGGACCCCTTGGCTGTCTGTGTGTCTGTCTGTCTGATGTCTGTGTGGTCCGCTCAGGATAATTGCTCTGGACAACTCTAACACCACTCAGACAGATTGGCTGGCCTCCTGGCCCGACATCTCCCACCACTGCATCAAGCCAAATTACTCGGCCCCCCCAGCCCCAGGCTCTGGTGAAATCCGATTAGCGAGGAGAGAGCTGCACTGAGCTGACAGCTCCTCCGATAATTGCTTCCCAAGTAAGCGATGCAAATCAGCCCATCCAGCCCGTCCCTGCTCCCCTCCTGGGAACCCCGGCATCCAGGCCCCAAGAGAGTTGGGGAGACTTGGAGGCTGTCGCCTGCTTCCAGTTAAGTGGCCATCAATCCACAAAGCTCGTTTGTCTGTGCTGGCTTGGGGTTGGAGCTGGGGGTGCTGGGGTGGTGAGGGTGGACCAGGAACCCCACTAGCTCTGCATTTCTGTCCTAACAGGGAGTGTCACTCTCCCCCTCGTTCCCTCCCCTTGGAGAAGAATCCTATGCACCCATTTCCCAGTGAGGTAGATGGAGGCAGAGACGCAGACGACGCGGAGACAGGGAGATGGATGGCTGCACTGTTAAGGAACAAATGAACACACGCACAGGCTGATCCTCCTGGCTTTCTAATCCTAGGAGGGAGGTGGGAATGGGGCCTGAGGACCCGCAGAGAGCTGTCTCCGTGTGTGAGTCCCCTCTGCACCCGGTTGGGGGAAATACTTTGGGGGTTGAGTCCCCGCAGAGCTGGGACGAGGCGGAGATACGGTACATCTTGGGGAGCCTGTGGAGCCCGATCAAAGCCGGAGACTTTGTGCCTGCGCTTGGATGCAGTGGCCCTTCCTCACCCCGCTCACCTCAGGGACCGCTCCCCGCTTCCCTGAATTAGGTCCTTTTACAGGCCTGCTAATGGTGCTCCTTAGCACCTTTCCTTCCTCCTTTTTCTTTTCTTTTTTTTTTTTTTAAATATTTTATTGATATTTTACAGAGAAAGGGAGAGAGATAGAGAGCTAGAAACGTCGATGAGAGAGAAACATCGACCAGCTGCCTCTTGCACACCCCCTACTGGGGATGCACCCGCAACCAATGTACATGCCCTTGACCGGAATCGAACCCGGGACCTTCCAGTCCACAGACCGATGCTCTACCACTGAGCCAAACCGGTTTCGGCTCCTTCTTCCTTTTTCATCTCAAGATTCTTGTTTCTTTGACTCTGTCATCCCATCTTTGCTGATTTGGAGACCTTAAACATATTTTCTTTTAAATATATTTTATTGGGAGAACATCCAAGATGGCGGCCTAGGCAGTCTCCTAAGCTGCAGCCTCATCAACAATTTAATTAAAAAAACAACTAAAATAAAAAAAGGACTTCACCAAAACGTCAGGAAAGCTGGCAGAGTGGAGTAGCTACAACTAGAAAGAAAGAGAGAGGCTCACGGATCGGACTGGGAGCCGAAAAGCGCTGAGGTAGGGAGACGCTCGCGCACGCACGCGGCCGCCGAATACCTGCCTGGCGGTGGGAGGGGAGGAATCCCCGATTGCACGGAACCCTTTCCGACTGCACTGAACCCCAACCCCGGCTGAAATTCCGTGGTCCCAGGCTCATACGGGTGGAGTCTGGACTGCAGAGAAAGGCACCCAGAGACTCAGAGACTCAGAGACTGGGAGACCGGGGACCGGGAGCCACAGTCACAGTCTGCAGGGTCTACAGACTCGCGCGCGCGCTGAGGTCTGACCGCCGCCCCTCCGGAGCGGAAGGAGTCAGAAGCTCCAGGTCTGGCCGCGGAGGCGGCCTCTCCGGAGCGGAAGGAGTCAGAAGCTCCAGGTCTGACCGAGAAGGCTGCCGCTGCCTCGCTGTACAAGGTGGCGGCCTCTCTGTAGCGGAAGGAGTCAGAAGCTCCAGACTACAGAGACCAGCCCAAGTCCGGGTGAGCCCCTGGGGCACCCACGCTCTTGCTTGGGGAAACTGGGCCGGTCAGGCGGAAACTCAGGCGAGTGCACAAGGGCAGGGCGGAAGCCAAGACTGTCAGTTCAGCCCTGAGACTCCACCCCATCCAAGCTGAGCAGAGGCTTCTGCAGTTTTTCAAGTCTGATCCTATAAGACTGTCTCCAATACAGAAGTTATCCCAGAGTAGACACAGCTGATACCCACATCCAATTGGCCTGAAGGTCAATTCACAACAATAGAGACTTAGCTACAACAAGGCTGTGCACGCAGTCCACAGAGGGGATCACCAAGAGTGTCTACCTCAGGTAACTGAGGAGGCTGACCCACTGTGCTATATAGGACACCAAACACACAAAGCCATCCTACCAACTCTGAAAAATAGTGATAATGCCAAGACAAGGAAATAGATCTCAAACAAAAGAGATGGAGGATATAGAGTTCAGAACTACGGTTCTAAGGTTATGCAACAATATCCTAGAAAAGCTCGATAAAATTCATGAGACCCAACTAAAAAGTATAGATAAACTGACTAAATTGGAAAATATTATGCAGAGATCCAACAGCAGAATGGAAGAACACAAGAATCAGGTCAAAGAGCCAAAAGACACTCCGCTGGAGAAGGAAGAAGAAAAGAGGATCCAGAAAGTTGAAGATAGTGTAAGGAGCCTCTGGGACAACTGCAAGCGCACCAACATCAGAATTATGGGGGTGCCAGAAGAGGAAGTGCAAAATACTGAAAACATATTTGAAGAAATAATATTAGAAAACTTCCCTCACCTGGTGAAAGAAATAGACTTACAAGTACAGGAAGCCTACAGAACCCCAAACAAGAGGAATCCAAAGAAAAATTCTTCTCGACACATCATCATCAATATGCCAAGGGTAAAAGACAAAAAGAGGATCTTACAAGCAGCAAGAGAAAAGCAGTTGGTTACCTATAAGGGAGCACCCATACGACTATCAGCTGATTTCTCAACAGAAACCATGCAGGCCAGAAGGTAGTGGCAAGAAATATTCAAAGTGATGAATAGCAAGAACCTACAACCAAGATTACTGTATCCAGCAAAGTTATCATTCAGAATTGAAGGGCAGATAAAGAGCTTCACAGATAAGAAAAAGCTAAAGGAGTTCATCACCACCAAACCAGTATTATATGAAATGCTGAAAGGTATTACTTAAGAAGAGGAAGAAGGTCAAGTGAATTAAAAATCTCAGGAATAGAATAAACTGGTGAATATAATAGAATTAGGGGCAAAGAAAGGGAGTGGATAGATAATTATCAGGGTGAAAGGGGTGTGGGGTGCAGAGACTGGATTAAAATTGTATAACCTATGGATGAGGACAATAGTGGGGGGAGGGGGTGAGGGCAGACAGTGGGGTGGGAATCAGGTGGAAGGGAGCTATGGGGGAGAAAAAGGAGAAACAATTGTAATAATCTGAGCAATAAAGATTTATTTAAAAAAAATATATATATATTTTATTGATATTTTACAGAGAGGAAGGGAGAGAGACAGAGAGCTAGAAACGTCGATGAGAGAGAAACATCGACCAGCTGCCTCTTGCACACCCCCTACCGGGGATGTGCCCGTAACCAATGTACATGCCCTTGACCGGAATCGAACCTGGGACCTTTCAGTCCGAAGACCGACGCTCTACCACTGAGCCAAACCGGTTTTGGCACCTTAAACATATTTTCCTTGCAGTCATGAACTCCCAGCCCCAACCCTCGCCCGTATGGGGCGCCGTCTTTGTAGAAATAGCCAGGGACGAGTTGCCTGTCTTGTCCTCTGTTGTGTGTCTGACATGGCTCTATGGCCCGGGTCTTGTGCCTCAGACTAGCATCTGCCTGAGGACCTGGCACCTGGTCATAACAACTAACCTTATGGAGAATCAGTCTGTGCTGGACACCATACTAAGCACATTACATAATGAAGGCATTTAATTATCACAAAAGGAGACATGGCTTATAGTGATCATCCCATTTCACAGCTGAGTTAAGTGAGGCACAGAGAAGTTGAGTAAATGTCCAAGGTCACCACTAGGAAACTGGCAAAGCTGGCAGTCTGAGTCCAGAGCCCCACCTTTCAAGGCCTCTGCTGTGCCACCTCTCCACTCCAATGCTCTCTCCATGGTTATTGGGCTGACTGAGAGAGGGTAGAGGGGCTTGGGGGAGATGGCTACACTGAAAGCCAAACACGAAAACCTTTGGGGTTCCGCGGGCTAGAGGTGGTGGGAGCTGACACGGGTGACACCTGGTCTTTGGGGAGGGGAAATCATGGCCCTCACTTCTACAAATATCTGATTCTGAGCCGGAACAGTGCAGGGAGACCATTTCCCCTTCCTACTCTGAGAGCATGGAGGCAGGGGAAGGGCTGAAATATCGGAGTCAGAGCTATGACCTCCAGAGGCCGATAGATGGCGCTCATGGCACAACACAGCCCAGACAGGCCAAGGAAACCAAAGGAAAACAAGCCTGAAGTTAACCCCTTACCGCCGGTGCTCAGGCCCCAGGAACAGGCTGATGGGTGGCAGAGGGCCCTGTCCCAGGACCGGCTGGCCCCTAAGGAATGACTCAATTCTCGAGGCTCTGTCCAGGCCACAGCCGAGTCTGTTTCTATCCATACGGCTCTATCCATCAGCCAGCAGCCAGTCACTTGGAGATTTCTCAGAGGCTGGGAGTCCAAGACAAGAACAAGGCAGGCTGTGAGCGCCCCACCTCAGCCCAGTTCACCTCTCAGGCTCTATCCCTGGAAAGCTTATGGGTGTCTATTTCTAAGCATGGAGGTGTGCAGCTCCTCCTTCCCGTCTTCCCTCAGAGGGACTCACTAGGTAGGGGGGAGAAGCATGGGCTAGAGGCAGAGAAGGAAGGGTCCCAGGTCCCTCTTGGGTCAGCTCTAGGGACTCACTGTGGGTTTCCCAAAACTCAATTTCTTCCTTTGTCTGGACCCCTATCTCTGGGCTCCTTGGGGTGAATGGGCTTACAGGGACGGAAACAGTTATCCAAGTCTTCCAGGAAGTTGGAGTTGGGCATGGGGTTCTAGGGATCTCCACTTGTCTGTCACTCATTTCACTCAAGTCGGAATGTCTGACTTGAAGTGTGCAGGGCCTTCCAGGATGAAAAACTGGAAGTGCTTGGCAAGCAAGGGGCAGAGGGGGTGGGACGGGCAGGAAGGTTGTCTGAGGGATGGTGAGGATCCTAGAATTCTTAAACACTGTTCCCCATTTCATAGTAATTTTTGTTAAGAAACACACAAGTACATAGATTTACAGAGATAGAGGAGCCTGAGGGAGGTGGCAGTTCTGGAGGCTCAGGATACTCTTATTTCAGTCATTCCAGAGAAATGGGACGAAGCAGATACAGAGAAATAGTTGTACACAGAGAGAGACAGAGACACACAGATTAGCAGAGGCTAGAGATATAGGTTTATATGGGGAGAGAAAGGCAAAGACACGGAGAGGGAGAGATTCTGACACAAATGAAAGCTCAGGAAGTAATGGACTTTGCCAGGTGGATGATTAATTAAGTTTCCGAAGTCTTGCAAGGTTGAGAGTAGTTTCTCACCTTTGATGTCAGTGTGTCACTGCTCATAGTTCCCTGAAGCTCTTGCTGCACCCATTAATTTTTTTGTCTGTTAGGAGATCAGGGGAGGCTTGGGAAGGGGGTAGCATCCTTGTTTTGTCCATCTGGGTTTATTGGTCTCCTTCCTTACTACCTGTAGGGAGACCTTGCTTCTCCCTGATTTCAGTCATGGCTGTGCTGGTGTGTGCAAGGGCTGGAGGTGGGAGGAATCTAGAAGGTCACTGATTTCAGGGGTTCCAGTCTAATGAAACAGAAACAGACCCAGACAGAGGACCAGAACAAAACTGTGAGTGGGACAGCTTTGAACACTGGTATTGGGTTAGGGTTTGGGGGTGGGAAGGAATGGACTATTATGAATGCAGCCATGGGATTGCGATGGGTCAGGCGTGGTGTCCTGGACATAGTATTTGAAGGGGGAGGCTTGGGAATGATGGGAGGTTATAAGGCTGGGCAAATAGTAGTGGATGAGAGAGAATTATCCATTGACTGCCTCCTGTACTCCCCCCACTGGGGAGGGAGCCCACAATCCAGGCATGTGCCCTTGACCGACATCAAACCTGGGACCCTTTAGTTCACAGGCCGACGCTCTATCCACTGAGTCAAACAGGCCAGGGCTCATCATTGATGTTTACTAGTATATCTGTCTCCCTCTCCCTTCCTCTCTGAAATCAATAATACAAAAATAAAAATAAAAAAGGAGTTGCTAGGAGATGACAGAAGTGCCTCTGTGGATGTTCTACACGCAGTCCTAGGAGGCCTGCAAAGGAGAAGTCTCATACCTGGAGTAAGGGCTAGAAGGGCTAGAAATGGTTTCTAACCATTGTTAATACTCTCAGGTGAGTGGAGAGGTTGGGGAGGGTTGAAGCTCCTTGATTCTTAGTCCCTTTGGGAAGTTTGTGGACGAGCTATGGAAGGTTGATGCCTTTTGGGGGTTAGAACCCAGGATCTTCGAGGTCCTTAAAAAGCCTGGCCCTCGCTTCTCAAATGTTCTCTATCTTCCCCTGAAATAAAGAATAAACTACAACCCCCAGCATCGCTTAGCGCTAATTTCGTACGCTTTCCGGGGGAGCTGAGCATTTCCGGCGGAAGTGGCCGCGACTCCGCCAATCTCCTTTCCTAAGCAAAGCGGACTACGATTCCCACACTGCTCCGCGGCCGGGGGCGGGGAAAAGGAATCGGAAACCGAATGGGCAGCTGGGCCAGGTGAGGAAGTTGGAGGCTAGAAACTAGGGGCGCCGGGGGCAGGCTGGGGGTTCACGCGGTTTTGGGGTGGCAGCAAGCTGGGAGTCGGAATGCCTGCGTTTTGGGGCCCCTTGCGCTGTTTGGGGTTCGTCCCGGCGCAGGGAGCGCGGAGCCCGGGGGCGAGGCTTTCTCGCGGGGCGCACGCGGAGGTTTCTTAGGGAGCCTCAGTCGTCTACCCCCCTCGGAACCAGGAGCAAGGATGAATGAAGTGCTATTTCTGAGCGCATGCTCTATTATTTTTATTTTTATTATAATTATTGGTGTTGAGGATTTGCCGATTGTTCCTGTGTATTCCTGGGGTGCCCATAGGGACAGGGGAGTGGAGAGCGTCTTCGCTTCTTTCTTCACTTTCTGGGTTTAGTGTCAGAAAGCCTAGGTGTCTAGACTCATCGCTGGGTCACCCTCCACTTCCTCTGCACTTCATGTGACATGATACTGTCATTTATAAAGTATCCACGAGTATGTGTCTTACGTCTCTGGCTCTTGATGACTTTATTTACTTTTTTAAAATATATTTTATTGATTTTTTTACAGAGAGGAAGGGAGAGGGATAGAGAATTAGAAATATCGATGAGAATCATCGATCAGCTGCCTCTTGCACACCCCCTACTGGGGATGTGCCCGCAACCAAGGTACATGCCCTTGACCGGAATCGAACCTGGGACCTTTCAGTTCACAGGCTGACGCTCTATCCACTGAGCCACATCGGTTTCGGCTCTTGATGACTTTAGATAGTACTTCCAGGTTCCTCTTTTGAGCTCTTACAGTATTTTGTTTGGGACGTTAAAGCTCCAACCACAGTGTATTACAGTTGTTTATCTGTCATCTCAGTGGTTTCTGAGCCTGGCCTGCGTTCTTTTCATTTGGGAATTCTTCCCCACCAAGCAACAGACTGTAATAGTACCATCATGTAAAAGACTCATAAATATTGAAAAAAATAATAAATGAGTTACCTGCTGGTGGTAGGTTAGGTGGAATTTCTCATTTTCATTTCATAGATAGAGTTAAGTGACTAGAGAGAACTTCATAGAGTTGAAACCTGGACCAGAATTTGAGTCAAATGACACCCATTCTGTGGCTCTTGCTGTCAGATCAGGCTTTGAAACCCCGGAACACTGAAGATAACCCTTGTCACTTTGTGTGCCCCCAGCCTTGCTGCCTCCAGCATAGGTCTCTGAAAAGCAAAGGGAGGTCCCACTTATGGCCCGAGAGAGATCATACATCTGGAGTAGCCACCCCACTAATGTGGGTGCTGCCTGGGGGGATGCAAAGCAAGAGCCTCTGAGACATTTGCGTCCTCCACAGCTCCCTTCTTAGCGTGTGCTTGAGGTCGGATGGCCCTGGGTAGCCAGCTGGATAGATCAGTTAAAGAATTCTGATGCCGAAACCGGTTTGGCTTAGTGGATAGAGCATCAGCCTTCGGACTGAAGGGTCCCGGGTTGGATTCTGGTCAGGGGCATGTACCTTGGTTGCAGGCACATCCCCAGTGGGGGGTGTGCAGGAGGCAGCTGATTGATGATTCTCATTGATGTTTCTAACTCTCTATCCCTCTCTCTTCATCTCTGTAAGAAATCAATAAAATATATATATATTTTAAAAAGATTTCTGAGATCAGACTGGGAAGGAGTTTCTAAATTTAGCCCCTGATTCTCTCCCCGCTTTTTTTCCAGGCTGGGGTCAGAGAACAGATTGATAGATCAAGCTGTGGTGTCAACCTTGAGTTCCTATCTGGGTTACTCTTGAGTTCCTAACCTGGGCAAGGGGTTGAGAGGGAGAAAGAACCGTGTTCTACCCTATGGGAGGTCCAGACCTGATGGAGACACCCCAGAGCCTGGCAAGCCCTGGGGAGGGGCAGAGTGCAAGTGGGCAGCTGAGCCTTCAGCGAGTCAGGATGGAGAAGTGGAGCTGAGTCCATCAGGAACGGCTCCGTGGTAGAAGGTAGTTTATTTATTTTTTAAAATATATTCTATTGATTTTTTACAGAGAGGAAGGGAGAGGGATAGAGAGTTAGAAACATCGATGAGAGAGAAACATTAACCAGCTGCCTCCTATACACACACCCCCCACTGGGGATGTGCCCGCAACCAAGATACATGCCCTTGACCGGAATCGAACCTGGGACCTTTCAGTCCGCAGACCGATGCTCTATCCACTGAACCAAACCGGTTTCGGTGGTAGAAGGCAGTTTAAATAGGGATGGACAGAGCTGAGCAGGTATTCACTGAATACTTAGTAAGACCCAAGGCCTTGCAGCTATGGAGGGAAACTGAACAGTGACTGGCCTCTGATCTCAAGTACATTGAGGGGGTGGTATATGTGAATTTATGCCGAAGCTACTTATCCTGGTGACACACAATGGTTCTCAGCCTTCACCAACCATCAGAAACACCCGGGGGGGAAGCTTATCTAAATACAGATTCCCAGGCCTCAAGTGTCAGGTGGCTGTGGCAAATGCAGTGTGTTGAGGGAGGGCTTTACTAAAAGGGTAGTTTGAGCTGCTTAAAGGATGGGTATAATTTGGATCTATGGAGAGTAGGGGAGTCACAATCTTGTCGACTTCAAGCAGTGTTTGTAGAAATGGCACATGCACATTTTGAGAATTGGAGTAGGAAAGGCATATTGAGAGTGTGAGTGGTATGACCAGGCTGGAATACTGGGTGTGCATGGCAGTGGTGAGGAGAGATTGGAAGGAATGGCCTTTACAGGTTACAAAGCTTGCTTGAATATTCCCTCTGCTTTCTCCCTCTTTCCCTCTCTTCTCCCTTTCCCTTCCTCCCGCTTTACATGCAACATCTCATTCTTTTGTGTTATACTAGAGGCCTAGTGCACAGATTCATGCACTGGTGGGGTCCCTTGGCTGGCCTGCAGGGATCGGACCAAAACCAGCTCTGGACATCCACAGGCTGATGCTCTGTCCACTGAGCCAAACCGGTTTTGGCTTAATATTATTTTTAAATAATTTTATTTTTCAAATACAATTGACATACAATATATTATTTTCAGGTGTACAACTCTCTGTTCAGACATTTATACAGCTTATGAAGTGATCACCCCGATAAATCTAGTACCCTTCCGACACTATACAGTTATTACAAGACTATTGACTATGTTCCCTATGCTGTACTTTACATCACCACGACTACCAATTTGTATGTAATCCCTTCCACTTTTTCACCCATTCCCCCAACACTTCTCCCATCTGCAACCTTCAAAATGTTCTCTGTGTCTATGAGTCTGTTTCTGTTCTTGTTCTTTTATTTTGCTTTTTAGATCACACATATAAATGAAATCACTCTTATATCAACATTATTAAGTGAATAATATTTTTAGTATTTGGATGAGGAAACCAGAGACTGACCATGGTTACATTGCTTGTAAGAGAGTCTGGTAGTCATCCCACTTACCACTGAGGATTCTTGAATGTGGGCAAGAAGCTGGGTTGGGCTGGGAGGTTGTAGAATTAGCAGGGTGGCTGAATGAATCATCTAGCAGATGATTCCTGAATCCCAACTAAGGAGTGCTAAACTAGAATTTTTGGGAACATATAGGTGAAATTGTATACTTAACTAGTATACTAAGCTTAGAACACTTCTAAGTTTAGCGCTTCTAGTTGGGATTCAGGAACCTGTAGTTTAACAATTCCACCAGGTGATTCTCATCACGAGAGAAGTTTGGGAAACACTGATCTAAGGCAAGATGGTTTGGGTAATTAAGGGCTCAGTCTTGAGTCAGATAGTTTGGGTTCAAATCCCAGGTTCATGACTTGCTAACTGCATAACCCTGGGCAAGTTGGTTGATCTTGCTAAGCCTCAGTCTTCTCACCTGTGACGTGGGAGCAATAATACCCTTCTCATGGGGTTGTTCTGAGTATCAATGCGGTGTATCTGGCACGGAGCATTTGCTTACCGCCTGAAGCTATTGTAATTAGCCCTTAGTTATTAGTCTCTGAGCGATGGCTTTGCACCTGCACCTCATTCTTCAGCTCATTGGTTTCTAGGACACAGCTCTTCCTGGCTGGGCTTGTTTTATTAAGGGTGACATTGAAGGTCACCAGTAGACATTTATTGGAAGCTTACCATCGCTATCCGTGGTCTCTAGGTACTAACTAGTGACTCAAGACCTAGCCTGGTGGGAAGGCGGTTTGGAGTGGGGGATGGGTTGTTCTCACCAGGTGATGAATGAAGGGGAAGGATACTTGAAGCTGGGAGAGAAGAGGCCCTTTCATTACCAAGAACTCAGATAGGCTTAGTCCTGCCTGGAAGTTGGGGGGATGACTGATGTAGTCCCTTTCGAGTCCAGGAAATGGTAGTGAGCCCTGGCCAGTCTGGATCCCTCCCACTCTGTCCATCTCTTTTCCAGGTGACGGTGACATGGCTGTGCCCCCGGCTTTCCCGCCGGGACCCCTTCACGAGCCTGCAGGCAGCCCCCCGGGGGAGCCCCAGCTCTGCCCCCGAAGCGTGGCGGAGGGCTTCCTGGGGGAGGAGCTGCGGCTCAATGCCGAGCTGGGCCAGCTGCAGTTCTCGGAGCCCGTGGGCATGATCTACAATCCCGTGGAGTACGCATGGGAGCCACATCGCAGCTACGTGACCCGCTACTGCCAGGGCCCCAAGGAAGTGCTCTTCCTGGGCATGAACCCGGGACCCTTCGGCATGGCCCAGACCGGGGTAAAGGGCGTGGCCGCCCCTGGTGGGTGGACTGGGAAGCCCCAGGGTGGGTGCTGGGCTGCCCGTGCTGTGGAGGAGGAGGAGTACGTGTGCAGCCGCGGACGTGCGGGTGCCCAGGGCTCCCATCCCTTCCCCCCACACACACCGGCTCCTGTGGGTCTCAGACGTTCTCCGGCCTCCCTGCCCGTAGTTAACCAGGGACATTAATGCAGTTCCGTTTCCTCCGTGAGCTGTTCACTAATTGCCTCTGAGAGCCCTTCCTTCCTTCCGCCAGCCCCATCCTCACCTTACCGGATCTCCCTTCTCCTAGAGTGTGGTTGGGATCAGGAGAGAGACCAGGACTCCTGGGCCCTCAGGAGACACTGATTGACGGGGGCGGGCGTGGAATCGATGCAGCATATTCAGGCAACCTGGGTTCTGTTTCTTAGACCAGAGCCGGGCCTCAGGGCCTGCCCGCTTACCTTTCAGGCCCCGGATGAGTGACTGCCCCTCGGTGGGGTGTTTGGCAGGTGGGGGAGGGGAAGAGGCTTCAGGGCAGGAGGCTCAATCGCTTTTATTGACCCCAACTGGGGGATGAAAGGTGGTCAATGATGATCGATGGAGATGACAGCCCGAGGCTTGGGGCTGAGAGGGCACCCGGAGAGCAGTGGTCAGCCCTGTCCGTGTGCCTCCTCGAACCCTGGCAGCCTTTCTGTCTCAGGCCACCCGTTTGTCCTCACTACTGCCCATCACCCCCTGTGTAAACTTCCTGCACGTGGTCCGAGGGCTGGTGGGAATAGAGGCAAACCAATAGGTTCTGGACCACAGTCCACAATAAACAAATTGGAGAAAGAGGGCCAAGATCGAACCACAGGACGAGGAATTCTTGCCTCAGGCCTTTGGGTGAAGGCGGCAGGGTGTGTGAGCAGGTGCCCAGGTTCGACCCTCGTGGGAGAGCGAGAAGGGGGCAGTTGGTCCAGAGGACGGGTGTCAGGCCTCCAGGTGGAACCCTCACGTCTGTCTCTCTCCTCCACAGGTGCCCTTTGGGGAAGTGAGTGTAGTCCGGGACTGGTTGGGAATCGGGGGCTCCGTGTCGACCCCCCCTCAGGAGCACCCGAAGCGGCCAGTGCTGGGGCTGGAGTGCCCCCAGTCAGAGGTGAGTGGTGCCCGGTTCTGGGGCTTTTTCCGGAACCTCTGTGGACAGCCCGAGGTTTTCTTCCGTCACTGTTTTGTCCACAACTTGTGTCCCCTGCTCTTCCTGGCTCCCAGCGGGCGCAACCTCACCCCCGCTGACCTGCCTGCCAAGCAGCGGGAACAGCTTCTGGGGCTCTGTGACGCGGCTCTTCGCCGGCAGGTGCAGCTGCTGGGGGTGCGGCTGGTGGTGGGGGTGGGGCGGCTGGCGGAGCAGCGGGCACGGCGGGCTCTGGCTGGCCTGACGCCCGAGGTCCAGGTGGAGGGGCTCCTGCACCCCTCCCCTCGGAGCCCACAGGCTAACAAGGGCTGGGAGCCGGCGGCCAGGGAGAGGCTGACTGAGCTGGGGCTCCTGCCGCTGCTAACGAAATGAGCGCCCGGGGCCGCGGAGGGACCCATTCAAGGCCCCGGGTCCTCCTTGGTGACGACGACGGATGACTGCACGCCTCCCGGCCCGGACCAGGAAGACCCTCGGCTGGCCGGTGGCCCGGCCCTGCCAAGGCAGAGTTGACACCACTACGACTCGCTCTCCTGATTCCTGCCTTCTTCCCCTTCCTCTGAGCATTGCCTTCTGGAGCCCAACGCCGCAGAGCGGCAACACCTGCACGCTGCTTACTGCGCTGTTTCCTCGAGAGCCTGTGTTCAGCGAGAGACCTCCAAGGTCCTGTTTGCTATTTTAGAGAAAAGATCCTGCCGGGATGCGCACCCATTCTCACAGAGCCCGGTTCCTCCGCTGACCCCTTTCCTCGGCGTGGCCCCGTGGGGAAGGCCCGAAGTCCTTCTGAGACGTGTGACCTGACTTCGGGCATGCGGATTAACCTCTCCAAGCCTTGGGGTCCTCATCCGTAGAGTGGGGATCCCTGTCTCATGGGGTTGGTGTGGGGGTTAACTGAGATAGCACTTACAGTGTCTTGTGTGGTGCCTGGCACATAGATACCTCTTTTTTCCTGCCTCCGGTCGGGGAGTCACTGCACTACAAGGGAAGCCCCTCCACTTGAAGGCCTCGGGGACGAGTCTTAGCCTCCGTCTGCGGCCTGGGTGAGGGCAGATTCGTCCTGCCAGAGATGGACCAATGACTGTATGAAAATCCCACCCTGTGATTTTTCAGTCTAAGCATTAAAAGCTCCTAAATCATCTTGTGTTGCTTTTTCTCTGTCCTGGGAACAGGACAGGGGTGGAAAATGGTAGCTTAGATTTTCCCTCCCATCTCTACTGTTTGTGCCGGGGTCTTTCCGCAGTTGCAGGGGGGTTCGGGAATCTGGAGAAGGCGTTGTGACGTAAATTAAACTAGACACTAGCCATGAAATACAAACTTGGGAGGCATGGGGGAAAGCCAGGGGCGGCTTAGCTAAGGGACTAAGCTCTCTGAGTCTCCAGACCCAGGGCTTTTATTCACACATTTTCCCCTTTATCAAAGCAGATACACTTATCAAAGGTAAGATTTGGTGAACAGTAAAGAACCACCAGACTGGGGGAATTGCTGTTCCAGGAGCAGGTAATAACATTCAGATTTTTAGCCCCTTGAAAGAGTTCATTCAACCTTTTGAGGACTTCTTGCATTTATTATGACCCGCTGGACTTAGCCTCCAGCAGTTTGCAAAGGGTTCTCTTGGGTAGCTTGGGGGTGATGCAAACATCTCCAGTTGCCTCACCAAAGCAGCGGGCCTCCGCCACGGGCCTGTCCGATGGCTTGTCTTCCTCTCGGCACTGTGGGGAGCAGGTGGTGGTGGATGGGAGCCTGGTATCTCCAGCTAACTCATTTCTTGTGTCTGTTGCCTGGCTGGTTGGTGTGCCCATTTGGCAAGGGTTGGGAAAGCGAATCAAGCTGGGAGCAGAGAAGGTCCTGAGATCACCTTAATGAGGACCACACGGGCCCTTCTGGGACAGGTCATCTCCCGCTTTCAAAATTAAGACTTTTAGGATAAGTGTCTGAGTCCCCCCATTCTCTACACCCCACATTGTATAATAAAGAGTTTTACTGGTCTTTGTCCTTGGTTCTTTAGAGGGAGCCTCTAAAACCTTGGAATTTCCCAAGTGACAGGAATTTCTGTTACTCATGGTGGATTGCTCAGACCACAGCTGAGTTTATGATGAAGGTTGACTCAGGATGAGGGTACCGTGCCAGAAAGACCACCATGCGATTAGAGGGTTGGGGCTTTGAGCCAGGCGATATCAGCCTCCAGGGAGGAGAGGGGGCTAGAGATTGAGTTCGACCATGTGGCCAATTATTTTTTTTTCAGTATCCAAAAATGCTTTTATATATATAAAAAAAGATAAACACAAAATGATTTTTAAAATATTATTTTTATTGCCGAAGCCGGTTTGGCTCAGTGGATAGAGCATCGGTCTGCAGACTGAAAGGTCCCAGGTTCGATTCCGGTCAAGGGCATATACATTGGCTGTGGGCACATCCCCAGTAGGGGGTGAGCAGGAGGCAGCTGGTCGATGTTTCTCTCTCATCAGTGTTTCTAGCTCTCTATCCCTCTCCCTTCCTCTCTGTAAAAAATCAATAAATATTTTAAAAAATTTATTTTTATTGATTTCAGAGAGGAATGGAGAGGGAGAGAGATAGAAACAATGATGAGAGAGAATCATTGATCAGCTGCCTCCTGCACACCCTCCCACAACCCAGGCATGTGTCCTTGACCAGAATCGAACCTGGGACCCTTCAGTCTACAGGCTGTGGCTCTATCCACTGAGCCAAACTGGCTAGGGAAATGATTTCAATAAGATATGGCTACATAGTGAAACCCTAATAAAAACTCCCGATAAGACCCCCGATAAGACACACTGAAGACCCATTGGTTGCACCCAGAAGGAACAAGGGAACACCCAGAACTGGCCATAAGAGAAGGGACCTAGAGGCACTGGTCAGAGACCACGAAGGGGCCCTCCACCCGACCTGCTCTCTCTGCTCCCTTCTCCCGGTTCGAAATACTGCGTGAAGCTCTGCCCAGTGAGCGAGCTGTCACTGCCTGTGAGCCGAGCCTCTGAGGCCTCAATTGTGGCCAAGACGCTGCTGCGGCGTGTTCCTGTCCAGTGTGTGTGTCTGTCGGCGCGGATCTCCAGGTGACCTGCCTAGGCTTGTGGAAACCACCAGGACTCTGGTAAATAAACCTTGGGATTTGTGCATCTTAATATTTGTCTCTGTGTTTAGTTTATGCTCGGTCAATTTTAATTCAGTACTGTGGGCAAACCCGTATAAGTCCAGTTCTCTGGCTGAGGGACCCCAGTCACCTGTGCATACGTTCCCACCTGAGGGTGAAGTGGGAACAGGGAGGGAACAGTCCATCATTGCAGAAAGTTCTTTTTTTATTTTTTTAAATATATTTTATTGATATTTCACAGAGAGGAAGGGAGAGAGATTGAGAGCTAGAAACGTCGATGAGAGAGAAACATTGACCAGCTGCCTCTTGCACACCCCCGAACGGGGATGTGCCTGCAACCAGTGTACATGCCCTTGACCAGAATCGAACCCGGGACCCTTCAGTCCGCAGATGGACGCTCTACCAATGAGCCAAACCGGTTTTGGCCAGAAAGTTCTATTGGACAGCACTGATCTAGAGATCCGTGGCTTACAACCCTGCCCGTGGATCAGTTCACCTGTGGAGGTTTTAGAGGAAAGTGTCTCGGCTCCATTGAAGAGATTTTGATTTGTGAGGTCTGAAGTGCAACCTGGCATCTCTTCTCTTTGTACTGTGCAGAGGCAGCCAAGATTCAGGCCGGATTGCACTAGTGCCTCGAAGGCAGGAAGTGTCTTATCTTCCTTCTGCCAGCATGCAGCCCCACACCTGGCACAAAGCAGGTGTTCAGGACACATTTGCGAATAATGCATGACTCTTGTTTTGGAGACCTCCCCCAAGGAGCCCAGGCCATGATGTGAGGGTCCCCAGAGTTGTTGCTTTTCCCAGCGATGGCGATTCAAATTCTGGTTCAAAGGAGTGATAGAGGCTTAAAAAGTCTCATCCCAGCACACACACACACACACACACACACACACACCGTGATAGAGGCCAAACTGTGCTTGGGGCAGGAGTGATACTGAGGCTGAGGCTCTGAGGGAGGGAGTATGTTTGGGAAGAGACACTTTCTCCTCTTTTCTCCCTTCCTGAAACAGGATGGCATCAAGAAAGACTGAGTCTTGAGTTTGACCGCTGTGTGGCCTTCATTTTTCCCTTCTCAATTCAAAAACACTTTAAAAAAAATATTTTATTGATATTTTACAGAGAGGGAGAGAGATAGAGAGCCAGAAACGTCGATGAGAGAGAAACATCGACCAGCTGCCTCCTGCACACCCCCTACCGGGGATGTGCCCGCAACCAATGCACATGCCCTTGGCCGGAATCGAACCGGGGACCTTTCAGTCTGCAGATCGACGCTCTACCACTAAGCCAAACCGACCTCGGCTCAAAAACACCTTTTGATGTCCACTCGGTGGCACCGGAGACGGTGACAGAGGTGCGGGAGGTGGTTCTTCGTCCTCACGCTGCTCACGGTCTGGTGTTGGGAGATGCAGGCATATCCCGTAATTACGGTGTAAATCAAGTGGGAAACGTGTTGTGAACAAGTTCTAACCGTGCTCTGGGCACCGGGAGGAAGTGATCAGCCCCCAGGATGTGGGGAAGAGGCGTGTGTGCCTGTGAGGCAGGCTGGGGATGGGAGAGTTCTTCTCTCATCACTTGCTCAATCTTGCCGCTTTCATGGAGTGGCTCTTCAAAACGGGGGCCACTGTGTCATATCCCTGGAAGAATTTCTCCGCCCCAACTGCAAGGAGATAGAAAACAGGATGAGAGGAGGAGCTCCGGAGCCAGGAAATGGCAGGAACTAAGGGTTGGGCGTGGCTCTATGGGAGACAGGAAGTGGGGCTCTCTCTTTGATCTCGTGTTCTGTGAACCTCTGTGATAGAAAACGGCAGCAGGTTCTGTCAGGGGGTGTCCAGTTGCTGGAGCAACCCCCTCCTCCCCCCCACCCCCAAACCCAGAAACTCAGCCTAGACATAGCTGGGTAGAGAACATGAATGGAATGGAGGGAGGGACTAGAGATTGTGGCCCATCTCAGATTAAATCTCAACTCTTCAAATATTCTTGCTTAGGAGGATGTAGGCCAGCTGTTTCTATTTTTTTCCTAATGCCCCAAAAAGGATATCCTTTCAATTGGCGCATGAGACACTGAGGTTAGACACAGGGATAAACTTCCTGGCTGTGACCATCAGGTGATGCAGAAGAAAATCGCTTTGGGAGGAGCTGAATTGCTCCCTGTTTTGACCCACATTCTGTCAACAACAACGAGAAACAAAACAACTGCAATCACATTTCCCTGCATATCTTTTACCCCTTCTTCTGCCCCTGCACCCAGCTCAGGGCCCAGGCTGATGTCAGTCTCTGAGCCCAGCTTGCAGAGGGGGTGGCTGCGAGCCCAGAACGGCCCTGCACGGGGCGGTCTGTGCCAAGTCGGGTTGCCATTCCCATTTTCGTTAATTGAAGCAGCTTGACCCTCATCGTTTCAGGCCAGCAATTTCCTGTCTGCCCGTGGGGAGTGTGTGGAGGACATGCCTCAGCAGGTCATTCTGTCCTTCCGTCTACCTTGACGGTGCTACCGAACTCCCGGTCCCCGCTGCAGAAATGGTTCTCCTGGTGCCGGTGATGGGGAGAAGCCCAGCCTCACACAAATGCCGAGCTTCCCTTCTTGGGATTTTAAACGTTCTGTCTTCTCAGGGAGGCCTTCCTGGTGTCTGCCCTCAAGCCTGCCAGTTGTCATTTGGGCTCAGTTTAAAAAAATATATATATCTTTTTTTAAAAAAATATATTTTATTGATATTTCACAGAGAGAAAGGGAGAGAGATAGACAGCCAGAAACATCAATGAGATAGAAACATCGACCAGTTGCCTCTTGCACATCCCCCCTTGGGGATGTGCCCGCAACCAATGTACATGCCCTTGACCGGAATCAAACCCGGGACCTTTTAATCCACAGACCAACGCTCTACCACTGAGCCAAACCGGTTTCGGCAAAAAAAAAAAAAAAAAAAAAATTAAAAAAAAATCTATATATATATATCTTATTGATTTTTTACAGAGAGGAAGAGAGAGGGATAGAGAGTCAGAAACATCCATAAGAGAGAAATATCGACCAGCTGCCTCTTGCACACCCCCCACTGGAGATGTGCCCGCAACCAAGGTACATGCCCTTGACCGGAATCGAACCTGGGACCTTTCAGTCCGCAGGCCTGAAACACTCTATCCACTGAGCCAAACCGGTTTTGGCTGGGCTCAGTTTTGTTTGTTTCTCTGTTCAGTTTTAAGAAACTTGATGACTGATGCAGTTGCCTCTCAGGACGTCCTCTGATGGTACTTCCTCTGTGGCCTGGGAGAAGAACAAGATGTTTTTAAAGGAGGAAGGGTTTGCCTTCCAACCCCGAGAAGACGGCTTTGCTCCCAGTGAATGTGCGTTTTGCTTCTTGCCTAGCTTTGCGGAAGGTCCGCGTGTGACCCTGTGAGGTCACGGAGGTACCACCGCCTTGCTCCCCTGTGTGGTGGTGCTGCCCCTCTGGGAGGGCCATTGTAAGGGGCAGGGAGATGTATCCCCTCTGGAGTGTGGTCTCCAGAGTATCGCCTGCATCTGGGTGCTTTTGTGACCCATGGGAATCTTTCTTTTGTCTCTGCATGTTTTTTAAATCTCCCAGATGGACACTTGTGTAATTCAGTGTGACCCATTTTTTTGCGGCCGTTGCGTCTTTGTGTCCGGAGTGTTTTCGTGCGGCCTCTACCTTTGCATGCGTCTTCGGGGGGCGCGTGTCTTTCTGCGTGTCCTCTGGCTCGCCGGGGAGGGGGGAGCCGGAGAAGGAGCCCAGACACGAAGGGGAGCCGCCGGGATGCGGGGGGGAGCGGGTTGGGAGGAGGCGCGCTGCAATCTATGGCTTGGAAAACAGATTTGCGGAGGAGGCGAGCGGCGCGGGGCGTGCGAGGCGTGCGGGGCGGGGGCGGGGGCGCTCTGGCCCCCAGCTCCTCCGCAATCCAATTAAATAACATTTAAATGCATAACCAGCCCGCGCGGCGATGAGGCTGGAGATTGGAGCGGGCGCGGCGGCGGGCCGCGCGGGCGGCGTTTTGTGGAGCTCAGCGATTCTGGCGGCAATTTCCCCGCTCGGCGCGGCTTTTACGAGCCGGCTCTGCGCGCCCGCCGCCCGCCCGCCGCCCGCCCGCTCCGCTGCGCCCGCCCCGGCCCCGCGCCCGCCTCCGCGCCGCTGCCCCCCTCGCCTTCTCCGCAGCCTTCTGGTCTGGCCCTCTGCGCCCCCGACTCCGTCTCTCCCGGGTCTTTGGGGAGCCCTGGCCCCCCTCCGTCTCCGGCTGCTCCTCATCTCTTTCTTCTGGTCTGGTTCTGGTTCCCTCCGGCTCGCCGGCTGTCTGTCTGTCTCTCTCTGGGTGTCCGAGCCTATGGCACGTCCTGTCTGCAGCTCTGCCATCTGTCAGCGTTTGCTTCTCTCCCTGTGTCTGCCTCTCACTGTGACCCCCTTTCCTGGCTGATGGCCTCTCTGCCTCTTTCTAAATCACCACCTCATTATAGCTTCTGCTTCTCTTTGCATCAGGGCGTGTGTGTGTGTGTGTGTGTGTGTGTGTGTGTGTGTGGCCTCTCTGGCCTCTGCATCCTCCCACCCCCAAACCCTTCCCTTCAAGTCAACTAACTTCCCTTTCCCCAGCTCGCGGAGGCCTGTGGCTGGGCTGTTATGACCTCACCACACCAGCCTTCCCCCCTCAGATTGTCTCCAAATGTGTGCTGACGGGAAGGGCAGAGGAAGGGAAGGAAGCATAGGTTAAGAGGAGGGGGAACGTGGCGGAAGGGATGGGCTCAGGCCCAACTGGCCAAAGCTGGAAAAGAACGTGTCCCTGAGTGCGTGATTAGGAGAGACCCACTCTTCCTCACATCCGTTAGGGCCCGAGCACATTCTGCACCAGCGCACTGCGGTGTCTCCTTTTCAGGAGGTCCAGGGGAGTGTTGGAGGGGCGTGATGTCATCAGAGCTCGAGGCTCTTCACTGGGTCCGAGGAACCCGGATGGGGCGAGAACGGAAGGAAGACAGAGAAAGCAGAATGAGCCATTTTGTTTCTTGTATGGGATCAGCCTCCACTGTCTCCTCTTCCTCTTCACTCCCTTTCCTATCCTTGCTCAGTCCCTTCAGCATATGGAGCCTGCCATTTGCCAGATGCTCCGTGCCATGCAGATTCTGGGGAAGAGCGTTCCTGACAAAGAGAGCAGCAAGGGCTGAGGCCCTGATATGAGCGTGTCTGAGTGTTGGAGGAACAGCCATGAGGCTGATGCAGCTGAAGCAAAGGGACTAAGGGACGAGAGATGAGAGGTCTTAGGCTACGAGAAGCAGAGCATGCAGGGACTGATAAGTCACATGAGGCTGTAGCTTTCACACTAAGATGGGAAGGCACTGGAGGGCTTTGAGCGGGGAGTGACATGATCTGCCAGGTATTTTTACAGAAAAGTCTTACTATTTTATTGAGATTAGGTTGAGCAAACAAGGGCAGAACCAGGGAGACCAGTTTGGAGCCTAACTCAGTCCTGGGTAAGAGGGGATGGTGGCCTGGACATGGAGGTGGCAGTGGAGGTGGTGAGGAGTGGTCAAATTCTGGATGTACTTCGCAGAGAGAGACAAGGGATTTGCTGATGGGCCAGATGGAGGGTGTGTGATAAAGAGTGGAGTCAGGATGTGACCAAGAGAGTTGGCCTGGGTGATCAGAACCATGGAGTTGCCATGGGTTGGTCTGGAGAATACGGTAGGAGGAGCTGGGTTTGGGGGGAGTCAGTTTTAGACATGTTAGGTTTGAGGTGCCTAGTAAGCATCCAAGAGGTGTCTTGTAGGTGGATTGACACGCAGTTCTGGAGCAAAGTCCAGGCTGGAGATACAAATTTGGGAGCCATGAGTGGCACTGAATGAAATCCCTTAAGGAGTAAGCAGAGACAGAATTAAAGGACCTTCATTCATCAAGTTCAGGCATTTCAATATTTAGAAGTTGTAGAGTTCCAAAACAAAACAAAACAAATCAAAAAATGCTGAGACATCACAGCAAGGAAGACCTGAGAATGGGGTAGCAGGGGCTCCTGCACTGACCATTTGTCATTCCCCGTCCACAGGTGGGCAGACCCCCATAGCCCCAAATGTAGATGGCTCCCAACATGCTCCCCAGACCTCGGCTTCATTCTCCTCCAATCTCTACACACCAGCCAGACTGCCCACCTCATGCCACCCGTGCTCAAGGACCTACCTGGGCTCCTAAGGTTAGCATTCTGGTTGCAGCGACCAGGAAAGAGAATTGGGACCAAAAAGGACCTCAAGATCTTGGCTTGCCAATAGGGACACCCTGAGAGACAGTGACTTGTCTAAGGTCCCTCTGCCAGTAGGTTGCCAGGGCTCCAAGACATAGCTGAGTGCTCTTCTACCACGCCATGCTGCCTTTGGGTCACTTCTCAACGAGCAACAACTGTTTACCGAGCACAGGAATATACCCCCTGTGTGCATTAGCAATGGAGGGTTCTAAGGGGTATGGTGGAAACAATTCTCACCTCAAAAGGCTTGAAGTGAGGACTCCCGGACCATTTCCCCATTCTCTCCCCATCTCTTCGGTTCCTTGTGACTTCCCCACGTGGACCCTCCTCTTCTCCGTTTTATGCCCCAGGTCTTGCCTTCTCTGCAAACCTTGCTCCAACCCTTTCTTCCAGAACCCTCTCCAGATCACCTGGATCACCCTAATCACTAGGCAGCTCAGGCCCCACACCCGAGGGTCTTTTTCTAATCTCTCATACCCAATTCGTAGGCAACTTCTGTCATCGAATACATCCCAAAGCTGACCACATCTCACAATATCCCCCTATACAGTCCTAGTCGAGAGAATTGGTCTTGTTTGCACTGCTGACCACAACATCCCCTGCCGGTATCCCCTGCTTAGCCTCCTGGCTGCTGTTTAGATACCTCCAGTGCTACAAGGCCGGTGTCCTCCTTCCTAAAGCCAACTTCTAAGTTTAACCCGTACACATGTCACACACAGGCCTCGATGGTGTAGGCCTTTTGTGCTGGCCGTCGGGGAAGGGGCGGCATCTCTGTGATTGTGGAAGGGAGCCCCGCCATGCAAGTCTGGGGTTTTCCCTAACAGAGATTTACGTCTTTCCTCCTTGTATATTGCTGTCCTCTGTCACTCTCTTGCTGGTCCTCTTTCCTCCTACAGGCTGGAAATTGTGCCAGCAGGGAGGGCAGACATTGTTTCTGTGGGGGATCATGGGATATTATTTTCATCTGATTTGTTTTGGTCCCTGGTGATCCCCATGCCGATGTGTCAACAAGCAGGAGCAGCCATTGCCAGTGTTGCGTGGAAGGTGGATAGACTGATGGGCAGGCGGGGACTGTGCCCCAGTTAGGTCATCGGGCCTGGGGGGGGGGGATAACAGGGCATGGGGGCAGGAAGCCAGCCTGAGCCTCAGTTTCTCAGCTCTGAGACATCTCTGATGTGTGGCACAAAGGTGCTCAGTACACAATCAGTGACCAAGAAAAGAAACTTCTGGTGCCAACGAGGAAGTTTCTTAGCTACTCCCTGATTTCAATGATTTTCAGTGTCAGAAAGCAGAGGACTAAGTTTTGGGTTCCTCTGCAGTAATTACTCATCCTTAAGTTTCCTTTCTGGACTTTTTCTCACCCTTCCTCCCCCTGGGTCGATGGCCTCCCACCTCTACATTCCCCGCTGTTCCCAAGCTCTTCAGCCCAGAGCCTGATGATTCTTCTACAGCAAACATGCCCCGCGCATCTCAGGCAAAATCTCTCTGACCTTGCAGAGTGAGGAGGAGAGTCCGTGTCCTCGGTGTTGGCCACATCTTTGATGTGTGGCACAAAGGAGGTGCTCAGTACACAATCAGTGACCAAGTAAAGAAACCTCTGGTGCCAACGAGGAAGTTTCTTAGCTACTCCCTGATTTCAATGATTTTCAGTGTCAGAAAGCAGAGGGCTAAGTTTTGGGTTCCTCTGCAGTAATTACTCATCCTTAGGTTTCCTTTCTGGACATTTTCTCACCCTTACTTGTGATCTCTTCCTACTCTTTCATAGGTATATATATATATATATATATATATATATATATATATATATTGATTTCAGAGAGGAAGGGAGAGAGAGAGAGAGAGAGAGAGAGAGAGAGAGAGAGAGAGAGAGAAACATCAATGATGAGAGAGAATTATTGATTGGCTGCCTCCTGCATGCCCCCTCCTGGGGATAGAGCCTATATCCAGGGCATGTTCCCTGATGGGGAGTCGGACCATGATCTTCTGGTGCATAGGTCGGCACTCAACCACTGAGCAACACTGGCTGGGCTTTCATGGGTGTTTTTTTAAAAAATATTTTATTGATTTTTCACAGAGACGAAGGGGGAGGGATAGAGAGTCAGAAACATCAATAAGAGAGAAACATTGATCAGCTGCCTCCTGCACACTCCCTACTGGGGATGTGCCCGCAACCAAGATACATGCCCTTGACCAGAATTGAACCTTGGACCTTTCAGTCCACAGGCCGATGCTCTATCCACTGAGCCAAACCGGTTGGGGCTCATGAGTGCTTTAACGGTTCTGTTTATGTCTGTGTCTTATATGGTAGATCATCTCAGATATTTCCGGGAGGGAAGTGGGGAGAGACAGCATCTCTGAAGATATTGTCATGTTTCACTTCAGCTGCTGTATGATTTCCCCCCCTGGTTGCTGCCTTCCAGGTGGCTGCCGGATGAAGGGGTGCTGATCACGTGTCTTCGCACCAGGTCTTGCTGGTCACTGGGGGGAGTGCCTGGAGAGCAAACAGAAAACAAACCTGAAGTTTGGTGGGACAGCACGATTGAAAGGATCGAGGGAGGGCAAGAGAAGATGGGAGAATCAAAAAAGGCAAAGATAGGGGAGAGCAGAGATGAGGCAAAAGGGGCGGGGCATAGGATCTAGGCCTCGGCTTGTCATCTGTAAAATGGGGGTAATAGCATTGTTGTCAGGAATAAGAGAGTTAGCACATGTGGAGTGCCTTTATAGAACTGCTTGATGATAAAGATAATAAATGGGGTAATACTGCCTGCATCACAAAGGTGTTGTCAGACTCAGGGCTTGTAAAACACTTGGTAAACCGTGCTTACCTGCTAACGCTAACGCTTTCGCTGAATAATTGTTATTCCAATCTGGTAGCTCCTTTGCCACTGTCCTGTCTTCATGCTGATGAGGAGGGAGCTGCCAGAGGAGGTGTGGACCCCTGGGTTCTGTCCTGCTTTGGGGACTGTTTCCTTCCAGCCCTTCTCACCTCCTCCAGAGCAGAGTCCAAGCCCCTCACCCTCCCCGCTGCCTCAAGTGCCCCGAGGCTCCGTGCTGCGAAGGGGGGGCTGGCAGGTGGGGTGCAGGAGGGAGGTCAGGGGGCAGCCACGCTGAGAATGAAAGCCGGGTGGGGGCAGCGGGGCAGCGCCTGCGAATCGTGTCCTCGTCCTCGAACGAGCGGCCCCACCTCGGGTGTGCTGTTTCCCAGGTAGGGCTCTTCTTCCTTTGTCTCTCAGCCTGTCTTCCTGTTTCTTTCTTCTCTCCTAGCCACTTCGCCTTATTTCCTTCACCCCTCAGTACTCCCTAACCCCTCGTAACCCCTCCCACTCCCCTGACTCCTGCTCTGGGACTCTCCATTTTGTGCTCTCCTGTCTGTGTCCTCTCCCTGTAGGGTCCCTCCCCCCCCCCCCCCCCCGCATCTTCCCCTTCCGCAAGCTCTCCCTGACCTCATCTCTGTGCCATTCCCTTTTCCTCCGCTTCCATTTTCCTCTTCTATTTTCTGGCTACTTTTCCTTGTTGGTCCCTTTGCCCCCTGCTCCCAGCCTTTACCCCTGCTCTCCTCCCTTTCTCTCCCTGTCAGCGTCACTGCTTGGATTTAGGGTCCACTATGTAGTCCTCATTCATGTGATGACATCTCTCTCTTTATAAAAGGCCAGTATGCAGAGTGTCCCCTCCGGAGTTTGGACCCAGAGACCAAAAGTTCAGTTGCTCGCAGTGACCTGCGCTGACCACCAGGGGGTGGCGAGGAATGAAGGAAGGCCCCCGATTGACCCTGATCGCTGGCCAGGCCTAGGGACCCTCCCTGTGCACGGATTTCATGCACTTGGCCTCTAGTAATAGTAATAACAAGACTAACATTTAATGAGCCCTTACTATGGACAGGGTACCTCTAAGCACTTAACCTCCTGTAATCTTCTCAATAATCCTGTGAGGTAAGTTTATCATCCCCGATTTACAGATGGGGACTGTCAGGAGTAGAGAAGTTAACTTACTGGAGGTCTAATAGGTAGTAAGTGTTGGAATTGGAGTGCAAGCCAGTTTGCCTAAGCAGCCTGACCTCTTTCTTAGCCACGGGAATGGATACTGGAAGCTGCTCCTACTTCCTCTCCCAGTGAAGTTAAACGAACCCTCTTAAAAAAAATTTTTTTTTTAATTGATTTCAGAGAGGAAGGAAGAGGGAGAGAGAAACATCAGTGATGAGAGAGAATCACTGATTGGCTGCCTCCTGCATGATTGGGGATTGAGCCACAACCTGGGCATATGCCCTGACCGGGAATCTAACCGTGATCTCCTGGTTCATAGGTTGACATTCAACCCCTGAGCCACGCTGGGTGGGCAGAACCCTCTTTCTTTAAACATCTCTTGGCACCCCAAATTCCTTCAAAGGTCACATGGCCCCTTCTCCTTTCTCTGCCCAAGACCGGACCTGCCCGAGCTGGGAGAGTTCATTCTGCACGTCAGTGCTGCTGGCCCAGCCCTCACGGCATGCATGTCCTCTCCTGTGACCAGCACGGGAACCGCGAGGTAGCCACTGGTTTCACCCCCCTTTTACAGGTGAAGAAACTAAGGCGCGGAGAGCCGAGTAACTGGCTCACGGTCACACAGTTAATAGGAGCAGTGCCAGAATTCGGACCCACGCAGTTTGCTCTGGAGAATCCGCCCCCCTTGACCGTGACACTGCTTCACCTGCCTCCTGGGAAGCAGGCGGAAGTCTCCTACTTACCCCAGCTGCCGGCCCCGCTGTTCTGCGAAGTCCTGAGGCCCGTCCCATCCTCTCGCTGCAGCCTGTTTCCGTGGCGCTGCCCGTGGTGGCATAACCGCTGCCACCAGCCCTGACAGCCCCCAGGACCTGGCCAGCGCCAGCCCCCATAACCCAACCCCCCCCCCCCCCCCCCCCGTGGCAAACGATTTACTCTGTGGCCCGGGGATTTAGCCGCTGTCCCGGCCCCTCCTGTAAATTCCTGGGCAGGTAAGTAACGGAGCTCTGCCTCGAACTGGCCGATGACGGGGAGCGAGCGAGCCCGGAGCAGATGGCCGCTTCGGCCGAGGGGCAGGGAGGAAAGGCTCCAGGCTTTCTTGTGCACCGTGGCCATAAGGCCAGGCTGTGCCTCGCTCAGGCCCATGGGGTCCCCCTTAACTCTCAGGGGATGTAACTGCCCATCCTAGTGTCTCCTGACCTCAGCACCCGCGGGTTCTGGTTGGAATTGAGTGTTATCTCCGCTGCCCCATCTGAAGTCTATTTGCCTGACGTGGCTGCAGGAGGGGAGGACGGCCTGCGCCCCTGGGTTTGATTAGGCTTCAAAGGGCTGAGCACCGCGTGGCTTCTGAGGGCCCCGCACAGCACGTATTTGATGTGGGTTCTGCCCTCCCGAGAGGGGGTCAAACCGGAGCCGAAAGTGGTAAGCGCTTCCTTCCCGGTGGGAAGGGGTGAACATCTCAAACGCAGGTGACTGAGGGTGGGGCCGAGGGGACCCCCAGAATGTGGGCCTGAGTCCGGTTGGGTGAACCCCAAGGGTAGGGGTACTTCCTGAAAGGGAAGGAGGGAGAGATGCGGTAGCCAAAACCTTCCACTCTGTGGCCCAGACTCAGGGGCACAGGACGGCTGTCCTGGGTCCACAGTGGAAGCGGGGGCAGGTGGGGCCAAGCAGGGTCGTCCTTCTGTCAACGCCCCTTGTTCTTCGGGTTTCCTCCGACCCCTCTTCCTCCCTGCCACCCCTTGCTGCCCCCCCTCTGTCTTCCCATCTGCCTTATCTTTCCCATCGGGCCGGCTCTCTGAACCCAGAAAGCACATCTGCCGCTCCGCTGACCAGCCAGAGGTGGTGGCCTTGAGCTGGAGCTCGGGGCTCTGGTTCCACTCCCGGGAGCCCTGCTCAGCCGGGAGCCTGTCCCCGGCGTCCGTGCCATTTTGTTCTTATATTCCTCATCCATCTTCCCTCTCCCCCCTCCCGGCCCGCCCCCCTCCGCCGCGGCCGCCTCTGCCTGCGAGATTACAGACACTGAATCAGCAGCCAGCGCCGCCGCGTTCTGCTGACGGGGGACTTTCTGTCTCCGAGGGCTCCCGGGTGGGTTCGGGGACCCTCCGGAGCCTGGGATTTGGGAGGGGGGGAGGAGGGAAGGGCCGGGAGGAGAACAGGTGGGTAGAAAGGGAGACACGCAGGGCAGAAGATAAAGGAGAAAGGAAGGAGAGTGGAGAGATAGAGGGAGAGGGGGAAAGAGATTTGGGAGAAGAGAAGATAGGAAAAGATACAAGAACAGTGAAGGATGAGAGAGAGAGAAAGCGGGGGGGCGGGGGGGAAGATGGGAAGGGGTTGCCAGAGGGAGAGGGGGCGGCTGTGGAATTAGGGGGGGGGATGAGCCCCACCACCAGCCTGCAGGCTCAGGCCCTCCCTCCCTCCCCGGGTGTCCACCCCGCAGGCCCCTGGGGCTCAGGGTCCCCGGACGCTGGGCTGAGGGGGACCGTGGGGGCCTGCAGGCCGCGGGCCTGGGGCTTTGCCTTGCGCCTCCCTCTCCCCCCCTCACGCGGTGGTTTGTACTTCATCTTGTTTGCGGGGCGGCTGGGCCTGCTCTCGGGGTTTAATGATCTGTGCCATTATTTATAGCTTTGCGCGCTGAGAAACACACTGAATTTATCGCTTGCTTCTATAAATAACCCTGGCAAACGGGTGCCCAGGGAGGAGGGTGGGCGAGGGAGGGGGGCGCGAGGAGAGGAGAGGTGGTGGGGGGCAGGGCAGGGGAGGTCTCCGCAGACTCTGTCCCCAAAACGGGGTGACGCGAGTGCTCAAGGACAGCGGGGGCTGCAGGACTGAGCGTGGGCGTGTGGAAGGGCGAGTTAGCACGGGTGGGACAGTGCGTGTGCCCCGCGACGAGGGGGGTGGCTGCGCGTGTGAGCTGCACGTGCGTTTGTGTTCGTCTCCGGTGCCATGTGGGAGAAGCACAGTGCAGCCCCGAGGAACGCTGGTCCGTCCGTGGGTGTGCACTGGGGCTGAGGGGCAGCCCCACCTAGAAGCAGGCTCCTCTCCCTGAGGTTGGGGTGACAGAGGAGACTGCAGGGAGACTTCCTCAGGGCTCAGTGGCAGAAGGAGAAGGTGAGGCCTAGAATCAGGCGGCTGTGTCTTTATTTGTCTGTGTGTCTGACGAGGCCCGAGGCTGCTTCTAGGCTCCTGTGAAGCAGGTACAGGGTCACTTGACCCAAAATCCAGAGGGGCCTGGCTTTGGAGAGGAGGCAGGGGTTGTGCAGTGGGCTGCATTACTGCGCAAAGGGCCCAGCTGGAAGTGCTGGCCCAGGATGGGCGAGGGCAGGCGTGGGCAAAACTACGGCCCACGCGCTGGATGGCTGTTCTAAACTATTGAAATAAAAAAATAAAAAAAGAGACCGTACCCTTTTATGTAATGATGTTTACTTTGAATTTATATTAGTTCACACAAACACTCCATCCAGGCTTTTGTTCTGGCCCTCCGGTCCAGTTTAAGAACCCATTGTGGCCCTCCAGTCAGAAAGTTTGCCCACCCCTGGGCGAGGGGCGCCTGAGGCCCGCCTTCCCCGGCGGAGTGAGCCTGGTGCTGTGGTGCTGCTTGGTCTGTGCCGCCCATAGGCGCCGTGGCCCCTCCGGGGTCACCCTCACCCCAGGACTGCCCAGGACAGGCCTGGGGGACAGGAGGCCTAGCACTGCTCTGCCCCCGCTACCCCAGCCCAGCCCGCAGTCTCCTTCAGCTCCACACTTCCACACAGAAACGGCTGCAGCGCCATTAGCTCTGGGAGGCGCTCTGCATCTCTAATGAGGACATTTGCATATATAACGAAGAACCCTCACAGGTGTTAGGGAAGCTTCCCTTACTCTCTCCCTTTCTCCTCTCTGGCCAGCTGCCTTCTGACCTGTAGCTCTGGGAGGGAGGTGTGTGTGTGAGGGGGGAGACAAGGGGAGGGGGTGGTCGCTGCCCACTGGGCTGGGAGATGTGCCGAGGGGTCAAAGGAGCAGGCCAGTTGGGGCGGGGTTCTCCTTTCCGTGCGAGAAACAGGCCAGGTGAAAGCCCATTCAGTGTGTCCAGCCCAGCCCAGCCCAGTGACGTGTGCACCTATGGGTCTGAGCTTGTGGACAAGCACAGAGAGAAGGCCAAGGTCAACACGCCCCTCTCTGCCCAGGCACTGCAGCATTCGGTAACGTACCCGGGTCAGTGCAAGTATGCAAAACACGTCCCAGGCTGCCTCCATCCATGCATCACTCGCAGGGCTGCCAGCACACGCTCCTTCACACTCTCGCCCTGGCTCCGGCGCTGCAATTAGAGGAAGACGCACCTGCACCAGCGCCCCTCCGTCTGCACCGCCCCCCCTCCCCTCCTCTTCCTCCCTACGAACTGAGCGGCTTCTCATGGAGGCATCAGCCTTTATTTAGGCCAGAAAACTACCCGCCTTTCATGCTTATTCAGATCTATTAAGCACACAGCGGCTTTTTTTTTTTTTTTTTTTTTTTTTTTTTGAGTAAGATGGGCCCTGATACCCTAGATAAAGTGGCATTAAAAGGAAAGAAAAAATGCCACGGCTAGGGTGGCTGGCCGGGCCAGGGGTTAGGAGCCGAAGGCAGGTGGAGGGGTTTCTGGGAGGAGCAGAGACGGGGGGCTAACGTCCCCACAAGGTCATTCTCAGGTTATCCCCTACAGCCTGGCTCTCCAGCCTGAGGCCTCCTCCGCCCTCCCGTTGGTCCCGCTGAGCCACGTGACAGGCCCCTCTCTGGCAGCTGCCCCCGATAATGGATGCAGCTGCTCGCTGTACCTGTTGGGGCCGGGGGATTGCACAGCCCCTAATTACCTCCTCCTCCAGCCGGCGCTGGGGGCTGGGCTGCTCGGCGGCTCCCTCGCGCTCCACTGGGGCTGCGGCTGACCTCAGGAGCTAGAGCCAGACCAGGCATCCCCCGAGCGGCTCTGCTGGGGTGCTGGGGTAGGGGGTGGGGGGGCCCTGGCCGGGGGTGTGGAGAGGGGAAGAGCTTCTGGAAGGCTGATCCAGGGAACAAAGCACACCGCAGCGGCAGCATCAGTGGCCGGGGAGGCTGGGACGGGACTTGAAGTAAATGACTTTTCTCCAAGTCCTTCTCAGCGAGGGCAAGACTCGGGTCAATGTCAAGGGGAACTTCCTGGCAGCCGGGGAGGTGGAGGTAGAGGTTGGGAAGATTTCCCAGCAGGTGATTCAGATCACTGCCCAGTGGGAGGCTCAGGGCGAATGGCGCAGAAGTCAGCAGGTGTTAGAGGAGCAGGGAGGGAGCGGGGATTGGAATGGTTTCTGGGAGGGAGGAGCCTGGGTGACCCTGACCTGGACGTCCGTCCGAGGAGGTTGTCACAGAACGGTGCGCGAGGCTCCCTGCCTGGGTGGCCTCGGAGGGGTGGGAGATCTCGGGGTTTGGCAGAACTCCTCCAGACTTATCCACGCGGGCGCCAAGGTCCTGAGGGCAGAGGTGCGTTCAGCGGTTCACCAGGGCAGCGGGTGTTCGGGGGGTGAGGACGGGTGTGGAGTGCTCAGGCTGGAGGTGGGCAGAGATGCTGATGAGGAAATGAGACTTCTACAAGATTTGTTCTGACTCCAAGATCCTATGAATCCCCAAATTAGGAATCTTCATGGTTATGAAAAGGGAAACCAGGGCGGGGGGGGGGGGGCGGGGGGGGGCAGAGAACTGCTAAGAACCCCAGAAATCCTGGTCGCCAGCCTCCTTTCCTCGGGTGATGGATCTGATGGTGTGGCTGTGATAGTTGCTGATCACTATTCATTGGTTCTGTAGGTCACGGTAACGACACTCCAGTAGAATTCATTAGCCACAGAGCGGCCATGTTCGGGAGTCTCTTGTCCAAGGGAAGAGAGGGACAGGGTGGCCTGAGCCCCTTGGCATCCTGTCCCAAAGGAGGACGACATAAATCAGCTGTTCTGGCAAGGCCGTCTCCCCGTCGTTACTTCAGCCACGCTCGCAGTGAGGAGGGTAGCGGGCAGGGAGGCCAGGGGCGGGTGGGTTGCCAATGGCGACCCTTCTTCTGAATGGTTCCCTCATCTCTACTGTTTCTTTCCAAGGGGTTTTCTCCTCCTCTCCATGCTTACATGGGTCTGGGTTGGCTGTACTGTCTCCACAACAGTGCCTCCTGTCTCCCACCACGCGACTTCACTGCCTGTCTGAGCTCCCGGCCTGTGCGAGATCAGCCCTTCCCCACCCCTCACAGCCCTGGGTGTCCTGGTGCCCCGGGGCACCCTGACATGAGACTTGGGGGACCTGTCAGGTGCGGAGACGCTCTCTGTGTGTCTGCTTTCTTCACGTGCATGCTGGGGTGCGGGCCTGCAGAATGTACGCGGGATGGGGGGCGGGGAGCAACGCTCTTACCCATTCAAGGCAGTTATGAGAGGGAGATGGAAGGGGCGGGGAGCCGGCCATCCATCATCTCCCCCACCCAGAGCAGACCAGGGCGGTTTTGTGAAACCAGGCTTTCCTAATCTTAGCATCATGCTTATGTGTGCATGCATGTACATGCACACACACACAAACACACACACTCACATATACACACTCACACCTAGAGATAACACACCAGTACTCAGCCTGGCATGCTGGGTGCCTCAGATTTTCCCCAGGCAGTCTGCCCTTCGAGCTACTCCCAGGGCAGATTTCCTCTTTGCACGGGTCCTCCTCCCGCCCCAGATGACAACTTCCCATGACTCCCCAGCTCCCGTGGGTGAGCCTCAGCCTCCCTAGCCCATCATTCAAGGGAGTCTGATCTGGTCCCAACCTGACTTCCATAATCCTCCAGCAGGAGTATCTTCCTCAAGAAGATGGGTCGGCCCTACCTGGTGTTGCTTGGTGGATAAAGAGCCAGCCTGCCGACAGAAGGTTTGATTCTGGTCAAGAGCACATGTCTGGGTTGTAAGCTCCTTCCCTACAGGAAGCAGCCTATCAATGATTCTCTCTCCTCATGGATGTTTCTATCGCTCCCTCTCCCTTCCTCTCTGAAATCAATCCTATATAATAAAAGTCTAATATTCAAATAGACCAAATAGTGGAACAACCAAACAACCAAACAACCGGTCGCTATGACGTGCACTGACATCCAGGGGACGCGCGTGGACCATGGTGGGCGTTGGCTGCAACGGGATGGTGGAGCAGGTGCTCAGGGGGCACCAGACCAAGGCGGGGTGCCAGTCGCTGTCATTGGGGCGAGCCTCTGAAAATTCTTTGCTCCTGTGTGCCATAGTCCTGCCTGGCGCTCACACCTGCTGCTAGTGCTGGCCCTGGCCCTGATCACTCAGTATATCAGTGGGAGGGTGGTGGCTACTGGCCCCAATCGTCCCTCAAGGCTTCTCCCCCTCCCCTTGCTCCTGAGGGGCAATCAGGGCTGGCAGCTGCCTTGTACCCACTGCTGGTGATGGCCCTGCTCACACCTGCTGCTGGCAACAGAGCCACCACTCGCACCTGCAGTCGGCACTGGAGCCGCCACTGGAGCCACTGCTCACACCCGCTGACAGCTCGGGTCCTGCTCACACCTGCTGCTGGCCCTGGTGCCATCAGTACATGGGAGCAGTGGTGGTGGGAGAGGGGCTGCCAGCAGACAGGGGACCAGGGGCCGTGGTGGGAGGGGCCAGGCAGGGGTGTGCTGAGACCCGCCTCTGTGCCCATTGCAGCCTCTTTCAAGGTACATGAATTCGTGCACTGGGCCCCTAGTAAAAACATACTAAAAAAAAAAGAAGAAGAAGAAGAAGAAGGGTCAGATGCACTTATTTCCTCCTCCTGCATGGGTCTCCAGGGGCGTGCTCTCTTCCCACTCACCTCTCCATTGGGCTAGACCCCCTCCTCCAGGAGGCCTATTGGTTGCTTCATCTTATAGCACCGCCTGCCTTAGCTTCGTCCTTGACCTTTGGAGAACACGTCTTTCTGGAGGTTGGGTGGGAGGACCCTCTCTCCCCGCTTTGAGCCTCTTCAGGCAGGGTTCTGTATTTACTCATCTTTACGTCCTGGTGCCAACGTGGAGCCTGGCATCTGTGCGTGTCAGCAGCCGGGAGCCTGGCTCCCCCGGAGGAACATCCGTCTGCATCAGATCACGTCCCTGCGCCGACTCTCCCGGCCGTGATCCCGCCGGAGCAGGCGGCTCGCCCTCCCTGGGCAGCCGTTCCCCGGCGAGGCCCGGAGGAGTTCCGACGCTCCTCCTCGGGGGTCCCGTGTTGTGGCGGCGGTGAGGGCAGAGACGTAGATGCACACACAGTCCCTTCCGCCACGACGGGGAGGAGGCTGGCGGTGCAACGAGGTCAGTGACGGTTACACTCAAGGGTCCAGAGAGTCCCCCTGCCCCCACCTCTCCGAGACCAGACAGACAACCCTTCCCCTCAGCTTATTGATGTGAGAACTGGGACGAATGTTGAGGGCTTCTTTGGGGCACCAGAGAAGAAGATTCGGTAGTTAGAAGCTTAATTCACGCACACAATCCATAAGGGTCTCCTTCCCTTCTTCCTCTGCTCCGTTTCTCTTCTCCCTGGTCACTCCCTGGGAGAACCCATCCTCGCCTCTCCTCCAGTCCACCAGGGAGGGTGGCACCAGCCCTCAGTGGGGTCCCCGGTCTGCAGCCTGCCGGGGGGGTCGGGCTGGAGAAGGCCTCAGTGCGCTTCCAGTTCCTTCCTCCGCTGGACTCTCCCATGCCGCCGCCGCTGCTCTGCAAGAGCCACGGGATTTCCCACCACCCCAGGTTCCCATAGCTCCAGCTCCCCCGCCCCCCGGACATCCTGCCCCCCTGCCTGACCCCGGCCTCTGGGATGGCTCCCAGCCCGAGGCATGTCCCCTTGGCCTCATCAGGCTTCCCTTGGAATACCGGGGCCGGACTTGTCTGCAGGGGCCAGCAGCATTCCTCCGAAGTGAGAGGAATGGGGGGGGGGTCTTTAGTAAGGGGAGACCCCTGTCCTACATTATGGCCTCTGGCTCCCCTTCTCTTCCCACGTCCCCCCAGGGAGAGGGTTGGATCCAGGCCGCAGAGTGCCGCTGGGCCCCAGGACCTCGGGGGCTGGACACGTTGTAGGGAGCCAACAGGGACCTGGCGTATGTTCAGGGGACCCCAAGATCTGCCTTCCCAGCCCCTCCTCTGCCTGTGATCTCCAAGGACCTCCGTGCCTCCGGACCGGGGAGCAGCTGCTCTGCCGATGGTGTGGGAGCCTTATCCCTCTGACGCCTCTCAGCCGGGGCTCTGGGGGAAGGGGGTGGTGGTGGCGGTGGACGGGCTGTGGGAAAACCGAGGGAGAGGAGCCAAGCCCGGCTCTGGAAGGAGGTGTGTGGGCGACTTTCCCCCCTCCTTGGGGCAGCTGGGAGGATCTACTAAAAATCCAGCATTTTCTCCTAGGGAAGAGCGACCCTGAAAACAAGCTGGGGGGGGGGGAAACTGAGGACAGGGGAGGGTCAGCAGTCTGTGGGGCAGAGGGCGAAGCTGCTGGAAGTGAGAGAGAGCTAGAGGGAGCCAAGAGCGGAAAACGCCAGTCTGAACTCCGTGAAATTGGTTTGGCTGTGAACACGAGCAGCGCCGGGGCCGTCGTGGGCGAGAGTGTGAGGCCCTGGAGCCGGGCTGAGTCACCGTGTTCCATTTTGATGCCGGGACTGGCGTGCCCGTGGGAGGCGGGGGCGGGAGGAGGTTTGGGCACAGCCACCAGAGCTGTCCTGTCCTGGCTTCCTCTTGCTCCCGGCTTCCCAGCCACTCTCCTTTGGATTGAAACATCCGTCCTCACCGCCCTCCACCGCCCCCCTGCTCTCTCCAACCCGGTGCCCCCCTAACCAGTTATGGATGAACTTTGACCCAGGGGATCCGCTTGGGGGAGCATTTTGGGAAAACACGATAGAGCCTCGTAAAGAATTCCAACAGCTTGCAAACAGCCTGTGCTAAATTGCCCCTTCAAGTGAAAATTAAAGCAAACGACTGTTTTATGGCCGTGTTTTCTTGGGCTGCAGTTGTGGTGGGAGTGCGGGCAGCTCAGAGCCAGGAAGCGCGAGGAGGGTGGAGGCGTCAGCGTGGTGTGCACCTGGGCGGGCGGGCGGCTCTGAATGGATGCCCTCTGTTCCGCTCCCTGCATCCCGCCCGCCCCGTCTCTTTGCTGGGCAGAGGGAGTGCGGACACAGCCCGGCCCAGGCGGCCTCTCTCCAGGCTGCCTCCTCTCCCAGTGTGATCGTGGCCAGCTCTTGCTCCGAGTGGGACACCCGCCTCCTGGCGAGCCCGTGGTGGGAGCCTGGGGCCATCCTGGCCAGGGCTTGACCTGAGGCCTGTGGCACCCCGGTTTCTGTGGTGGCCTCTGGGGCTGCTGCTAGGGCCGGAGGGACTGCCTCAGGCTCCAGACCCCCCTGCCTCCACCCCCCGCCCCCTATTTCCTCCAGACCTAGTCCACCATTGTGTATTAGCATTCTGAGCGAGGTGGGTTTGAAAAGTGGTTCTAAGGCAGGGGTGGGCAAACTTTTTGACTCGAGGGCCACAATGGGTTCTTAAACTGGACCGGAGGGCCGGAACCAAAGCAACCTGACCATGCTGGCACTCTCATCTTGGGCTGCTGGTGAAGGAGCGGAGGGGAGAGCAAGAGAACCCTCTGCTCTTTCGGCTCCATGGACCGGATAGAACAGCCGAACGGGCCGGATCCGGCCCGCGGGCCGGAGTTTGCCCACGGCTGTTCTAAGGCAACAATGATGGTGATAGTGGTGGTGATGGTGGTGGTGATGGTGAAGGTGAAGGAAATCTCTGACCTGCTCTAATCCCTTCATTGTGCAAATGAAGAATCGGAGGCCCAGAGGGAGCGAATTGGGGGAAATCCCTCTCAGGCCCGGGAGACCCCAAGTAAGAACTGGACAATGACAACAGCGGCCCGTGTGTGCTGACCCCTATGCTGTGCCAGGTCTTACGTGCTCTGCATTTCCCGTGGGCCAACCGAGCTAAGAGTCAGGAGCTGGGTGAGGGACGGCTATTCCTGTGAGAACCCGAAGGCTGGGGCCCTGCAATGGCCGGGACGGAATTTGAACCCGGCGTCCCTCTCCGGGCCTGGCCCTCGCTCACCGCTCACAGAGGCCAGGGTCCAGGTCACCCGCCTGCGGAGCGGGCGCCAGGCCCTCTGCCTCGGGGGCCAGTGCTCCTTCCCCTGGACCAGGCTGTCCGGAGACATGGGGCGCACCTCGGAGAAGGGGACCCCTCGGAGAAGGGGACTTCTTGGGTCAGAATGGGGTTTTTGAAGGAGGCTTTGAGAGGCTGAGGAGAGCTTTGAAGGGCTATGGACTCCGGAAAGCCAGGGGGCTTCTTGGTTCAGGGGGCAGCTGTACAGGATGATGCCATGTCCCCTCCCCGCCCCTCACCCCGTGACCACCCACCTGGGAAGAGCTCCTGCGGTGTCGCAGCCGCCGGGCCAGCCTGCAAAGCCTCCCCGCGCCCGCGCCCCGGACGTGTCCCTTCCCTCGGGCTGTTCCGGCCTCTTCTCGGGGGCTTCACTGCGAGCCCTGGATGTGGGATCTGGCTTCCTCCTCGGAACACAATTTATGGCGACATGTCGGAGACTCTGTTTTAATGAAGTTGCAAAAGTAGGTTAATGGGCTGTGGGTGTTTTTCATTCCCTTCCCCCTGCCCCATCTCCACCCCTGGGCGGATGAATGATGCCTCTCCCGGCGCGAGGCAGAGTCGGGCCGGGGACGCAGGCCCGGACTCCTCCGCTCACACATCTCTTCCTCGGCCTTCTGCTCGCTCCCCCGCACCCTTCCTCCTTCCTTCAGGGAAGGTCCAGCCCCATCCCTTCTGCTACCTCTGCGGAGGGAGGGGGCATGGCATGTGTGAGGGGCGGGGGCTGGGGCAGGGGCGGGAGCCTGGGGGAGAAGGAAGCCGGCGTTGTAGGCAACGCATTCTGGCATTCTTTTGGGTTGGAGAGGCGTGGGGGTGAAGCTTGGCCACCGGGGACCTGGAGAGCTCTGCAGGTTTTGGGGGGGAACTGAGTTTCTGGGAGCCCCTCCAGGTGCTGACCCTGCCTCCCTGATGCGTCTCTGTGTCTCCCGGGGCCATGCCTGATACGTGGCTGCTGTTGCACATGTTTGCCGAGTGAATGAATGACGGATACGAGAATGAATGACGCGTGCAGCCGAGCATCGACCCAGGAACTAAGAGGCTGCCAGTTGGATTCTGGGTCAGGACACGGGCCTGGGCTGCGGGATCGATCGATCGCCTGTGGGGGGCATGCCGGAGGCAGCTGGCCCACGATATGTTTCTCTCATTGATGTTCCTATCTTCCTCTCACTCTCCCTTCCTCTCTCTCTCAAAAATCAATAAAAACATGTTTTGAAGAAGGAATGGACGACTCTTCTTTCCCTACCCCACGTCCCTGGGGCCAGAGCTCCTCCCAATCTGTGCTTACCTCTGACATGGCCCTCAGCCCGTCCTGCCGGGGCCCCTTCCTTCCCACCTCTGCCCAGTCCTTGCTCCGTGCTCCCTCCTCTCAGGGAGTGTTCCAGGACTAGGCTGCAGGAACGATTCTCCACGTGTTCACCGGGGTCCGAGGTGAGGGCCTGGCATCCGAGGAAGATGACAGAGGGGCCTGTTTCCTCCAGATTCTCCCTGGCAGCACCCGGCCAGGCCTTTGAGTCAGCGGGGAGCCAGAACCCAGGGGTTGGGGACACAACCCAGGAGCGCCATCCTGCTGGCCCGGCCCCTCTCCCAGGTCCCTCCTCCTCACAGAGGACTGGGCGTCACAGGGTCTGGCCCTTCCGCACCCCCAGCGCCTCGCTGCCAGCCAATGCTGCTGGCCACCATGGTTCGGGACTTGACTTCCAAGATGGGGTGCAGCAGACCTAGCTGCCCTGCAGCCTCGGATTACCCCCTCTCCTGAGAACCCGGGCCACCTCGCCCCCCCAACTCCGGCTTCCTTCGCTCCCTCCCCGGTCTGGGCCCAGGTAGAAAGAAGCACAGGCCGATGGCCTTTTAGACCAGCCCTGGAGAAACTCCAGAGAAACCCTACGACAAAGCCCAGAACCCCCAGGGCAACTCCACAGTCACCCCCAAACGCTACCCCAACACCCGGGACCTGCTATTAACCCAAAGCCCTATGGTCAGAAACGCCCGCCTGGGAAGGGCCACGGGGCCTCCCCACAGGGCCCCGGAGCTCCCGGCTCCCTCAGGGCCCCAGCCTCCTGTCCGCCACACTGCGCGCTTCCTCACTGGGCAGGACATTATCTCTGAAGACTCCAGAGGGCCCCCCCACCCGACCCCTCCACCCCCCCCAACCTTGCTCCCCACTCAGTTTCACTGCGGCCCCGGAAGGGGTGCCCAGGGCAGGATGGGGGCATGGAGGGTGTCCATCCCGGTCTGGCGAAGGGACCCCATTGTCCGCCATGTTGTTGGGGTGTCCCAGGCACCCAGACAGGAGACCTGGAGGTCGCCTGGGAGACCCTGCCTGCCTCAGCCGGGTCCAGTTTTATCCAGAGCTGGGTGAGCAGAGCGAGGACCTGTTCCTCCTACTCGGTCCGGCCTGAGGCCCACAGGCCGGGCGGTGCTCCCCCTTTCCCCTTCGCGGGCAGAGACCCAGGTGTGAACCCGGTTGAGGCCTGAGGGGGAATCCTGGGCTCCGGTGGAAATTCCCACCGACGGAGAGAGACAGCACAGACGCCACACGTGTGCCTGCCTCTACTGTGCAGGTCTGTGCAGCTTTGGGTCTGGACTGGGGGGCGGGGCGGGTCCTGCAGGGGGAGGCGAGGGAGGGCCGGGAGGTGGCAGCTCAGAGGGAAGACAGGAGGTCCAGCCCACGGAGGTCCGGGGGAGGAGACACACCCAGGACTGGCTGGAAATAGTTGGAGGGGGGAGTTCAGCCCAGGGTGGGAGAGGAAAGTGCAACCAAGGGATTTGCAATCAGGAGGGCTCCATGGAGGAGGAGAATGGGTAGCAGGATCCGTCAGAAAAGAGAGAGCAGCAGAGGGGAGGGATCTGGTTGGGGATTCTGCAGCTTTGGGGGTGGGGGAGGAGGAGGTTAGAATTTCTGGGCATAAAACCGCAAGGAGAATGGAGTCGGGGGGCAGAGGGACTCCAGACCCTGCCCTCAGGTCTCGACCATAAGCAATTCACACGCACTTCCAGTGTCTTCTATCTCTAATCTTACTGGATAAGAACTTTAAGCACCCTTTAGTAAATACATATATATATATATAGTTTTTATTGATTTCAGAGAGGAAAAGAGAGGGAGAGAAAGAAACATCAACAATGAAAGAATCATCAATCAGCTGCCTCCTGCGCACACCCCCTCACCCCCCAATTAGGGATCGAGCCCACATCCTAGGCATGTGCCCTGACTGGGAATCAGCCGTGACCCTCTTAGTTCCTGGGTCAATGCTCAATCACTGAGCCAAACCACTGAGTCACACCAGCCGTGTGTGTGTGTGTGTGTGTGTGTGTGTGTGTGTGTGTTTTGTTTTTTATTTTAAGAGACGGTGAAAAGGCCGAAACTGGTTTGGCTCAGTGGTAGAGCGTCGGTCTGCAGACTGAGGGGTCCTGGGTTCAATTCCGGCCAAGGGCATGTACCTTGGTTGCGGGCACATCCCCAGTTGGGGGGGGGGGGTGCTGGAGGCAGCTGGTCGATGTTTCTCTCTCATTGATGTTCCTAACCCTCTCTCCCTCTCCCTTCCTCTCTGTAAAAAAATCAATGAAATATATATATTTTAAAAAAGAGTGACAGTGAAAAGGAAGGGGTGTGACACACAGAGAAACATCTATGTGAGAGAGATACATTGATGGGTTGCCTCCCGCACGCATCCTGTCCAGGGCTGGGGATGAGCCTGCAACCAAGGTACGTACCCTTGACGGGAATCAAACCCGGGACCCTTTAGTCCACAGGCGATGCTCTATCCACTGAGCCAAGCCAGCCAGGGCAAGCATTCTTGATTTTTGTTTTTCATGTTTTAAAAAATTGATTTCAGAGAAGAAGGGAAAGGGAGAGAGAGATAGAAACATCAATGAGAGAGTCATTGATCAGCATGCCCCTGCACGCCCCACCACTGGGGATCAAGCCCACAACCCAGGCATGTGCCCTTGACTGGAATCGAACCTGGGACCCTTCAGTCCACAGACCGAGTTTGGCTCTATCCATTGAGCCAAACCAGCCATGGCAAGCATTCTTGATTTTTAAAAAACCTTTGGCAGGTGAGCAAAGCACGCGGGAGGAGGCTCCTGGGCCCACGACTGAACAGAGTCAGGCAGTGCCTCTCCTGGGGACACACACCAGGAGGACCCCTCTCTGTGCCACTCCCTTCCCTTCCGCTGTCTCAAGAAAGAAAGAAAAAAAGAAGGCCCGGCTGGTGTTGCCTAGTGGCTAAGCATCGGCCTGGGAACCTGAGGGTCGCAGTTGGTTCCCAGTGAGGGCGCAGGCCTGGGTTGCGGGCTCGATCCCCGTGCGGGCGGGGCGTTGGCCCGGCGGGTGGAAGGGAAGCTCCGCTGGGGCTGGGACAGCATTCCGTCCAGCTCTGTCCTTTCTGCGAGCCTCGGTTTCCCTCTTGGTGACACCAGAGGAATGGCCCCGGCTGGTTGCCGAGCCCCACCCTCATCTGATCCTTGTTTAATGAAGTTCAAGGTCCTTGAAAGAGCCCAATGAATGCCGAGGAGCTCTGCCAAAACATAAAGCATGCTCTCCACACGAGGCCTGGAGGGGCTGCCTGGGGCGGGGGTGCGCTCCGAGGGGGCCCGGGCAGGAGGGGGTGTGCTCCGAGGGGGGCCCAGGGCGGGGGGGTGGTGTGCTCCGAGGGGGGCCCAGGGCGGGGGGGGGTGTGCTCCGAGGGGGGCCCGGGTGGGGGGTGCTCCGAGGGGGGCCCAGGGCGGGGGGGGGGTGTGCTCCGAGGGGGGCCCGGGCAGGGGGGGTGTGCTCCGAGGGGGGCCTGGGCAGGGGGGGTGTGCTCCGAGGGGGGCCCAGGGCGGGGGGGGGTGTGCTCCGAGGGGGGCCCGGGCAGGGGGGGTGTGCTCCGAGGGGGGCCCAGGGCGGGGGGGGTGTGCTCCGAGGGGGGCCCGGGTGGGGGGTGCTCCGAGGGGGGCCCGGGCCGCGGTCCGTCCGGAGGGGCTGGGACCCCGCCAGGCCGCCTCCACCCCGTTCCCAGCCCTGCCGTCCCCCTCTCTGGGGGCCCAGCCCCGCTCGGGCTGGGGGTGGGGGTCCCCGGGGCTGGGGCCGGGGGTGGGAGCCTCCCTCCTGAGTGGCTCCGAGCTGGAGCACAGCAATTACGCGGGAGGATTTATGTCCCTTTGCCTTTAATCGGAAACTCCGTGTCAAGAAGAAAAATCTGCACTGTCCTCCGGCCCGGCTTCCTGCTTTATCATTATTATTGGAGGAAGGCTGATTTGGAAACTTAAAGGGAAGTGGGGTGGGGGTGGGAGCCACCGGGAAGGAGAGGTGTGGGGTCGGAGCGGGGCCCCCTCCTGCTCGTCCTGGCTGGTCACGGGGGACACAGGGTCGGGAGGGCTGGTGACGGACTAGAGGGGCGCTAGGAAAGGGCAGGGGCTGGGGGGCCCGGAAGGAAGGGGTTTCCAGGAGCTGGGGGGACGCCAGGAGGAAGGGAAAGGGTGGGCGGCCATAGGGGGCCGCCAGGGGTCAGAGGGATTTGGGGAGAGAAGACGAGAACGGGGGGGGGGGGGCGGGAAGGGCAGCGGGTGCTGGAGGGCGTTGTCGGGGCGGAGAGGGCGGAGTAACCAGGAGGGGGCCAGGGCTCTTGGGGGGGCAGTGCTGGAGGAGAGGAGAGGGTGGAGTAAGCAGAGGGGCACAGGGTGGGGGAGAGGAGGGCTGGAGTCATGGCTGGAAGAGGCGACCAGGGGCTCGTCGGGGTGGGCCAGGGGCCCAGGACTGGGCTGCCCGCCTCTCCTGCCGACCTGCCCCTGAGAAGGCCATCCCCCCCCCCCGGCCCGCCGGGACCTGCGGTGCCGGGTCCTGGGTGGAGGGGCTGACCCCCCTCAAAGCCCACCTTTCCCCTTCCCGGGGAGCCAGCTCTCCGGGCAGAGGGCCGCAGAGACGGGGATGTGCTGAGGGAGCCCCTTGACTCTGAGCCGTCCCGGGACTGGACAGAAGAACCCACGGGGGAGAGCCCTGTGCCCTGGGAGCGGGGGGGGGATCCCCACGTCGTGGCTGGAGGCCCCCTCGCGCCTTACCTGTGTCCTCCTGCTGCTGTGCTGGGGCTGGGTCCTGACGGGGGGGGGGGGGGGGCAGCAGCTCGGGAACCAGTCCCCGCGCTCACACCGCGGGTGCCGCTGCGGGCCCAGGGGGAGGTCTACAACTCGGAGACAGTAATACCTGCACGACACTCACAGCCACGGGTCAGGCCCAGAGACAACTCAGTAAAGTGCCTTCAGAAGGCCCCGTGCCTGCCCTGGGCAGTGCCCACTCTGTGCAACTGCTTCCGGGACAAAGCTCTGACCGCCCTCTGCGCCCTCATCCCCGGGCCCCCTGCCAGCGCGGCGAGGGAGCCGGGGAGGGGTGTCATCGTCCTCCTGGGGGTGGCACCCATGGCACAGGCCCCTCCGGGACCTGCCCACGGCCACACAGCGCCTCACGGGGGCCCCAGAATGCCTCGGGAGGGGCCAGAAGACCTTCCCCTGCTTTCTTCCCTCCGCCCTCCCCTCGGCACCCCACGCGCAGCCCCTCGGCCCAGGACCCGGCTCCAGGTTGGGGTGCTCCGCCGAGTGGCTCTGCTCCTGGCCCTCCCGCAGCCCGGGCCGCGCCCGCCCTCCCGCGCCTCCTCCCCAGCTCAACTAAGAGGTTTTATAGCCGTTTACGAGCAATTTCTGTCCATATATCACCGGAGATATATAGCCAGGCAAATATTAGGGACCCAAGCGGAGGTTTTAAGAGGCAAGTTTTACTGCTGCTGAAAGAAGGCGTGATGGACAGCCCGGGAGAGCCGCCGCCTCCCTCCCGCGCGGTGGCAGCACGGACCGGCGTTCGGCGGATGGGGAGCACCGTCCGTGAGGCCGGGTGTGGAGCTGGCGCCCGGGGGGCCGGGGGTGGGGTGGGGGAGAGTGGCCCCAGGGTGGGCTCTGCTCTTCAGAGGGCCCTGCAGGGGGGGGGGTAGGGAGACCGGGGGTCACAGCTGGCTCCGGTGGGACACCCTGCCCGACCCCCAGCAGGCAGGCCCTGCGTTCCAGAGGGTGTGAGCCACGGGACGGGTTGAAGTGAGACTCCAGGAACGCGCCGAGACCGGTTTGGCTCAGTGGTAGAGCGTCGGTCTGCGGACTGGGGGGTCCCGGGTTCGATTCCGGTCAAGGGCATATGCGTTGGTTGCGGGCACGTCCCCGGTTGGGGGGGGGTGCAAGAGGCGGCTGGTCGGTGTTTCTCTCTCATCGACGTTTCTGGCTCTCTGTCTCTCTCCCTTTCTCTCTGTAAAGTGTCAATAAAATATATTAAAAAAAAAAAAAAAAGAATCTAGGAAGGCACTGTCTCCCGGAGGCACACCTGCCTTCTGCCGGGGTCTTTACCAACTGCGTCTGAGCGAGGAAACCCCGGGCCGGAGGCTGAGGGCTGGACCCCGCGGCCCGGCACACTCTGGGTCCTGCGGGGGACGAGGGGTGGGAGCGGCCACCCTGGCTCCTCCGCCCCGGGCCCAGCCCCCCCCGCCCCAGGCCCTGCCGCTGCCCCGCGTGGGCTGGAGGGTGGGGTGGGCACCGAGGGGTGTGGCGAGGCTCCTGGGCTGGCGGCATGTGGTGAGAAGATGTCCCGGGGAATCCTCGCTCCTGATTTAAGCGCCTCGGACAGCTTTATGGCGCCGCGTCGGGCAAGCCCCCGACGTTGGCCGTTTAACTTTTTAGCGTCGTTTAATGCTTAGGCTCCGGCGGACAGGCAGGCCCCTCGGCCCCAGAGGCAGCGGCACTAAATCAGGACACTCCGAGGCCCCGATAAATAATTTTTACAGGGCACGGAGCCCATAGATCACCAGTCCGGGGGTGGGTGGGGGTGGGGGGGGGAGCGGCTGTGATATTTCAACCGATTGTCATATACGACTACCCCGTGCTCTGATCCAGGTCATCCGCATGGCAGCGGCTTCGCAGCCGCAGGCAGCGCCCGGGCCCGCACGGGGCGTGGGAGGGGCGGCGGGGAGCCGGTGCCTCCAGGCCCTGCCCGGCCGCCCGCCTGGAACACGTGGTCTGCCCCCCGGCCAGCGGTTCGGGGCGCCCCGATCCGAGCTCCCTCTGGCCCTGGGAGAAGGGGGGACGGCAGGCGGGCTGGGCAGAAAGGAAGAGAAAACTTTTTAAAAAATATATATTTTATTGATATTTTACAGAGAGGAAGGGAGAGAGAGAGAGAGATAGAAACGTCGATGAGAGAGAAACACCGACCAGCTGCCTCTTGCACACCCCCTACCGGGGATGTGCCCACAACCAATGTACATGCCCTTGGCCGGAATCGAACCCGGGACCTTTCAGTCCGCAGACCGACGCTCTACCACTGAGCCAAACCAGTCTCGGCGAGAAAACTTTCTGTAGGCAAAAAAAAAAAAAAAATCACTTTAGACCACCTTCCTGGTTCTCCACACAACTGCAAACCCCACGGCTGGTGAGACAGCCAGAGGGAGGGCAGCGCTGAGGGCACAGCTCCCAGCGCAGAGGCGGGGAGGCGAGAGAGGAACAGAAACACGAAGGTGGAAAGACACAGAAAGAAAGAAAGAAAAAGTGGGAGAAGCAAGGGAGATGGACAGAAACCCACCTGGAGAGGACCCTCCCACCGTCCTTTCTAACTCCGGCACCAGAGCGTCGGTGGCACGGCCGGGCCAGGGAGGGTGGCGCCCATGCCAGGCTGGAGCGCCGTGCCCGGGGTCGCCCTCGGCTGGCTGCAGGCCCGCGTCTCCGCGCCAGCCCCGCGCGGCTCCCCGCCCACCCCTCCCCTCAGTGCCCTTGCCCCGTCCCCTCATCTGTAAGATCCTGGGATTTGCAGGGACACTTAATCCATATGGAGCTGATTCATTCCCATCTAAATCATCTCCACGAGGCTCCCTAAGAGCCCTCTGATGTGCCAGCCGCCATTCCTCTCCCCCGGCGGCGGCGGCGGGCTGGGGGCTGCCGGTAAACAAACCTCAGCCGCCATCCATCCATCCGGCGTCGTCCATCAGGCCAGCGGAGACCATTCATCTCTCCACCTCTGCGCCCCGCACCTGGCCCTCCAGTCCCCCCATCGCTCTGTCGGCCCCTCTGTGCCCCCCTCCTCCTCACGCCCCTCCGGGAGAGCCTCCATCGCTCCGCCTTATTTTGGGAAGGGTCTCGAGGGACCACCTCTGCCACTCACCTGCCTGCCCACAGGGGCCTGCGTCTCACCCCTGGCTCCGAGGGGCGGGGCTCTCCTGGTCCGCGCCTTCCGGGAAGAGAGGCCTCCGGTGACCTCACCACACACAGCCCAGCTCGGGGCTTCTCCCGTCTAGCTCGTGCGTCTGAGATTCACGCATGGTCGTGTCTGGATGGAGGTGAGGGTGACGTTGTGGGGTTCTGTGCCGGGGTGAGGGTCCCCAGCGTTTGTAGAATGTATCTCTAAGGGTTAGGGTGGTAGAGGGATCCCAAGACCAGTCAAACAGTCCCCCCCGCAGAGTCCGGCCCAGCACCCAGCGGGGGCTGCCGTGCTGGGTGCTTGCTGGCCTGATCTTATTGGCCAGCTCCGGTGAGTCCAGCGGCCTCACATGCATCCCGGGGAGGGCTTCAGTGGGGTGACCCAGTGGTCCCAGGTCCCAGGTCCCAGGTCATGGCGCCTCTGGCCTGGCAGGGTCTGCAGGAAGCGCGGAGAGTCTCCGCCTGCCCTCCCACCTGCACTCGTTAGCCCAGGCCTGGGGGTTGAGCCTTCCCAAGCAGCCATGTCTTGGCAACAATGGGGCTGGTGCTGGCGGTGCCTTTCCTGGCACTGGGGGCAGGACCTTCACGTCTGGGGGAAGCCCTTATGCTTCTTCACATGCCCTAACAAGCGGGGGGTGGGGGTGGGGGGAGAGTGGGGGGAGGTAGCATCGCTGGCCCAGCTCCAGCTTTGGGTACGATGTCCTTCCCCTCCCGTGTCTTCTCGCCGGCCCGGAGTGGAGATTCTGGGGGAGAGCTGGGCTCTGCCAGCCCCTCCGGAGAGGAGACCGGGCGGTTCTGGCCCCGTTCGGTGACTCCGCCCACAGTGCCCGTTGGGGACCAACTGTCTCTGGAGTAGAGGTTGGGCTAGAGCAGTGCTTCCCAAAGTGTGGTACGCGTGCCCCCAGGGGTACGGGAAGAGTTTGGTGGGGGTACGCATTGCACTGGAGTTTGGTGGGGATGTGCACTGCACCGTGCTTAGCTGCGCCTAATTCTACGTTCTCATGAGTCAAGTCAAGACAGACTTGTGAGGCGTGAGATGGTCCGGTGTGCAAATAAATGTTATTTATAATATAACTTTTATTTATATTTTAGTATGAATAATTTTATTTTTTGTTTATTATTATTTTGTGTATGTACCCAAAAAACAAAAAACAAAATATATTTTGATTGTTATTAAAATACATCCTTGCCGAAACCGGTTTGGCTCAGTGGATAGAGCATCGGCCTGCGGACTGAAAGGTCCCAGGTTCCATTCCGGTCAAGGGCATGTACCTTGGTTGCGGGCACATCCCCAGTGGGGGGTGTGCAAGAGGCAGCTGATCGATGATTCTCTATCATCGATGTTTCTAACTCTCTATCCCTCTCTCCTCCTCTCTGTAAAAAAAATCAATAAAATACATTAAAAAATACATCTTTTTTTTTTTTTGACGAGGGGTACGAAAATTATAGAAGGGGTACACATATGTCAAAAGTTTGGGAAACACTGGGTTAGAGGGTAGTTACCTGCAGAGGGGTGGTGTGGGCGTGGGTGAAAGGGTGGTGGGTGGTGGGAGCAAGGTCACAGGGAGGGAGGAGGGCAGCCTGTGTGACAGGAGGTCCTTGCTCGGATTCCACCGTCACGGCTCGTGGGCGGTGAGGGAGGTGGAGCGATGGGCCGTCAGATGCCCCAAGCGGCTGGGGTCCGCCCTGCCAGCCTCGCCCCAAGACCCAGAGCACCTGACCTCCCCCGACTAGACCTGGCCGGGGAGTCCCAGCCTCCCCTCACTCTCCCCGCTCCCCACACGATTTCCCAGCACCTCTCCCCCTGTCCTTGGTCCCCTCCGGGAGCCACGCTGAGTGCAGAGAACAGGTGGAGCCCTTCCAGCTGCCATCCAGCTGTGCGGGTCCCTGACCTAGGCCCGCCCCCCCCTTGCAGGAATGAAGGCTCTAATTCTAGTGTGAAAGATGAGAAGAGGAGGGTGAGGGGAAGAGGGGCCAGGGCAGGGCATGGGGAAGCTCACCGCTTGCCCCAGTTGTGGGGGGGGGGGAGGCTGCAGGTGGCGAGGCCCGGCGTGTGAGTGATGGAGTGCTTCTTGGTTCTCTGAGCGAGAGACATATGGGGTATCTAAGGCCAAACAAAATGAGAAATTATTGCCAAAGAGAAAGAGAGGATGTGGGGGAATAAGAAAACATTCCAGCCAGGGAGATCCAGTGCCACCTGCCCCCTCACCACGGCGACGCCCTCTCTGTGCTTGGCGGGCTCAGAGCCCAGGAGGAAGAGGCCTGGGAACGGACCCTCCGGACCCCCCGGGGAAAAGCTGATCCTGAAAACTGCTTCCCCGTGTCACAGAGTGCACTCCAGGTCGCCTTCCTCCTTCCTCTCTCTCCGTCCCTCCCCCCCCTCTAATCCAGTGTTTCCCAAAGTGTGGTACGCGCACCCCTAGAGGTACAGGAAGAGTTTGGTGGGGGTACGCGTTGCACCGGAGTTTGGTGGGGATATGCACTGCACCGTGCTTAGCTGTGCCTAATTCTACGTCCTCATGAGTCAAGTCAATTTCATCCTCCTCATTGATCCAAATAAATGTTATTTATAATATAACTTTCATTTATATTTTATTATGAATGATTTTATTTTTCGTTTATTATTATTTTGTGTATGTACCAAAAAAATAAAAATATTTTGATTGTTATTAAAATACATCCTTTTTTTTTGACGAGGGGTACTTAGCGTTATGAAAATTATAGAAGCGGTGCACATATGTCAAAAGTTTGGGAAACACTGCTCTAGTCCGGTGGGGAACCGAGGCTCTCTTCTTCCTTTGGCTGGGACCTCAAGGCTCCCCAGCCTCCTGCACTCAGTGGCTCCTCCTCTCTTGTCCCCTCCGGAGCTCCTCCCCTTCCTGCCAGAAGCCTCCCAGGCCTCCTCCCTCCTTACACACCCCCGGCCCCAAACAAAGACCCCGCTTCCCCAAACTCGTGGCTGGTGGAAGCCCTTTGGGGTCTACTCGTGGGCTGGCACCTTGTCCACAGGATCTGACGTTTCTTTTGTCTGTCTGTTCCTCCGTCACTCAGTATGTCCATGTGTCCAGCTTTGACCGTGACCTCCTCCACAAGGCAGGCAAGAACCCAAGGGTTTATGTGGTCACCAGCACAGCTCCGGGGGCAACCTGATTTTTTATAGAGTTGACAGCCCTTCTTCAGACTTCAAGAGGCAGAAGTGTCTAAAACAGTGGTCGGCAAACTGCGGCTTGAGAGCCTCGGTTTACCACTCTGTTGACTAATAAGTTTGTCGACCACTGGGATAAGGGCTTAATCATAAGGAACAACAACAGCCTGTCATCATTGGAATCGAGGGTCTAGGTCAGTGGTCAGCAAACTCATTAGTCAACAGAGTGGCAAACCGAGGCTCGAGAGCCACATGTGGCTCAGGAGCCGCAATTTGCCGACCATTGGTCTAGAACAGGGGTGGGCAAACTTTTTGACTGGAGGGCCACAATGGGTTCTTAAACTGGACCGGAGGGCCGGAACAAAAGCAACCTGACCATGCTGGCACTCTCATCTTGGGCTGCTGGTGAAGGAGCGGAGGGGAGAGCAAGAGAACCCTTCGCTCTTTCGGCTCCACGGCTGGATAGAACAGCCGAACGGGCCCTCGGGCCGTAGTTTGCCCACGGCTGGTCTAGAAGGATGTGAGGGGCCTTCGGGGGCCACTGAGTGTGCCTGATGCCCTTGCCCTGGGGGTGCCATCTCCTGCAACGGCAAGTGCCCGAGGCTGGGCCACAGGAAGAGCTTCCGAAGGCTTGTGAGGGTGAAGGAGAGATTTCCAGGTTCCGGGGAAACTTTGAGGAGGGACGGCCTTGACCTTTCTATGCTCTGAGGGAGCAGGGGGTGAGTCTGGGAAGGGTTACTCCCCGCCTTGCAGGACTGACCCAGAAGAGGGGGGGCCACATTCTCTTTCAAGAGCCCTGACTCATTCACTCTCCACGCCGTTCCGTTCACTTTTTCTTAGATAATTGTTTGTTCCTTGGCCAGAAATCTGGCGTTTGAAGCCCCTCTCCTGTTCTCCCCGTGGTCTGGGAACCATCTTGGGGAACCAAGTCCGGCTCCGTCTGAAGGAGCCAGGCAAAGGCAGAGGAAGAGCCGTTCCGGACAGCGCTGCGGCAAACCTGCCGGGCGCTGGCACTGCCGGTGGGCCTGCCCTCCTCTCCGAGGGTTCGGGGCCCGGAGGGAAGGGCGGTCGGTGAGAGCGGGGTGTGGTGTCAGCTAGACGCGCACCCCCTCCCAGCTGGCCCGACCCACATGCGCACAGATGGGAATGTCTTCACAGCCACGGGCCCCTTCCTCCCAAGGAGAGAATCCCACAAGTGGGGAACATCTGGATCAGACCGCAGCCATGAAAGCCCAACATCAAACGAGGGTTTCCGAGCGACCCTCCCCGCAGGCCTTGCTCCAAGAGAAATTGCAGATCTTCCTGCTTGAAGCTTTTAAGTGTCACCGAAACCCTCAAGTTTGGGATCGCTCCTTATTCACGGAGACAGATGTCCCCAGCGGGAGAGAGGGTGTGCGACTGGGTCCTGGCTGTGCTGGGGGCTAACCTGGGACTTAGGGCTGTGACGAGGGGCTCCCGCAGTGCAGCTGGGGAGGGGGGGGGGGCTGGGAGAGCGGACAGGTGGGCCCTTTAAGACGTGCGGACATCAAAGGTTTGGGCCGGCTCCCTTCCCGGCGGCGTTGGCGCCTCGGGACAGGAAAGCAGTGATTTCACCACATAACTGCACGTAGGAAGGATCTCAGTCAGAGGACTTCTGGGGAATGTACAGAGGGGAGGGGGGTGCTCCCCAGAGGGGGGGAAAGGGCAAAGGGGGTTTCTCATTTCCAAAGAGCCTGCCCAGGCCAAGGAAACGGGGCCATATGCTGCCTCCCTCCCGCCCACCCCGTGTCTGAGGGAGGGGTGCATTCTTCTAAGGTGGGGAGGGGAGCAGCTGCGGGGGCGGTGGGAGGCGGGGCAGGGTCCGGTGGAGAATGAAGGGGAAGCAGAGGGGTCTCCCCAAAGACAGGAGGAAGGCGTGTAATTCTAGGAGATTCTGGGCTCCATCCGGGTCCCAGAACCAGAAAGCACAGCCCCGGGGCCACGTGCTAGCAGGGGGCCTGGGCTGTGTGGCCCAGGGGTTAGGGAGGTGCCCGGAGCTGCCTGGAATCCCAGTTCAGATTCGAGTCCGTCTCCCCGGGGACCGGGTGAGCGTGCTGGCTGGCACGTTGGCACCCACTGCGACCTTGGGCTAAGAAGGCAGCGGCTTGTTCTCGGGGTGGAGGTGGCCTTCCGTCGGGAGAGGGGTGGGGAGGAGAGGTACCATGTGCTTCCAGTTTACATTAACGCCCCCCCCCCCCCGCCCCACCCGCCCCATTCAGGATGCTTCCCTAGCCCTCTTCCCTCTCCTTCCCCCAGAGAGGCTCGTGGGTGTGTGTGGTGCTCGGGAGGCCTGGGTGCGCCTCCGGTGTGGGCCTGCCCGCGCTGCTTTAGGAAGGGCCAGTTATGGGTCTTTCCCACCTCCACTGCCAGGGCCTCGAGGGCGCAGGCTCCCTCGCTCTCCCTGTGCCCCAGCGGCACAGTGCCCGGCGGAGCGGGTGCAGAGCGGGCGCTCGGCCAGCTCGCTGCCCATCTCCAGCTGGAGCCCGCCCCCTCGGCCAGCGCTCTGGGAGCCACGAGCGGCCCAGGCCCACCCGACGGTCCTCCAGCCGCAGACCCCGAGGGCTCCGCGGCAGCTCCTCGCTGACCCGCTCTGGGAGTCGTTTGGCAGGGCCCTCGCCGACAGCTCTCTCTCCCACTTCTGAGGCCTGTTGTCCACACTGTCCACCATCATTTTATTTTTATTCTTATTTAAATCCCGGGGAGGATATGTGTTCTTTTGGTCACATGAGACCCGGTGTTCTCTGGGTCCAGCCTCTTGCAGCCCTTGGCTCCAGGCCCCGCCAGCACCGAGGAGCTCCCGGGCTGGCGGGCCCTCCCCTCCGGGTGCTGGCGTCAGTCTTCCCCGTGGTGGCTTGTCTGCGGCTCCGACGGCTGCGCGTCCAGGAGCCACCGAGCAGGCACGTCCCGGCCGGAGGGGGTGAAGGGGCCCATGAAGGAGCCCCGGTTCCCGTGAGGCGAGGGCGCCAAGTGCATGAAGGACCGAGGCTGAGACACACGTTGACGGGGATGTTGTGGAAATGGCAGAGGCCAGGCCGGCAGGTTTCATTCAGAAAGACTCTTCGGGAGGGGAACGTGTGAGAGAGGTTGAAAGGAGAGAAGGGAGGGTCAGGCAGAGGATGAAGGACCATGTATCCCGCTGGGGTAGACTCGGCAGAGGGGGAGGAAGCTAATGTACCGTATTTGCCGGCGTATAAGACGATTTTTTGGCCCTGAAAAATATGCCTCCAAGTGGGGGGTAGTCTTATACGGCTAGTATATAACAAACTCTGTATTTTGAGTGGAAATGTTAGGGGGTCGTCTTATATGCCCAGTCTCTTATACGCCGGCAAATACGGTATTTTTCAGGGCCAAAAAATCATCTTATACGCCGGCAAATACGTAGCTTTGCCTGCAGGTGAGGGCCCGGCTGTGAGCCGGACAGGCCTGGCGCCCAGGAGGGACGCTGGCAGCGATGAAGACTGGCTCTGAACTCTGAGGGCTGTACCCACCCCGCCATTACCCGCCTGCCATCTCTCCTCGAACCCTAGGCCAGATGGGGCCTGTGATTTCTAGGCCCGGCCTGACCTGTGCTCTGGCAGCATCATCTGACACCGCGCTCAGCTCAGCTCAGCTCTGCTCCACACCCTCCGGGTCCGCCGGGGGCTGGGGCGGCCTTTGAAGTCTTTGGAGAGAAGATTGGTGAGCTGTGTGCCGAGCCTAGATCTCCCAGCCGTCAGTGAGGTGGGGAGGATATCCACTTTGAGCCCCTTTTCTGGGGGCTGAAGTGTTGACACTTTAGTTGTCAAAACGTAGGCTTTTCATCCTTGGATGCTGTGTGAGGCTGACTACACCAGCAGGTCTCTCTGGGCGGAAGGGTGGCAGCAATGCTCAGTTCTAGGGACCACTATTCCCTGCACTCCTGGAGCACAACTCTAGGTGGTGCCATTCACATAGAATTCAGTGTGCGTACCCCCCCCCCCCCCCCCCCAGCTGTGTGACAGTGGGCTGCCATCAAGCCCTGTTTGGGTCAGGTTCTGTTTACGGGCCTAAGCTGGCCAACCTGAGAACCAGGAATATTCGAGTAAGGCTTTTCCCGGAGACAGAGATGGACACAATGCTCTCCAAAGTTAAGTCCTTGTGAGAAGTGGGCCCCAGGAGACTGGAGCTGTTCTGGAACCACAGGACCAGGGAGCAGTATTCAGGCTTAGACCAGGAGGCAGGAAAAGGAAAGGACACATCCCACCCCTCAGGAAAGGAATACGGCCTTACACCCCCCAGGTGGAAAAGGATAACCCATACGTAAGCACCCAGTGGGGCTGGCACTTAGTAGGCTTGCAGTTACTATGAAGGAATGAGAACCGGTGTCTGCATTCCAGTCTCTAGATCTGGGTTCTTGGGGGTGGAAAGGCATGGGAATTTGCTGAAACCTGAAATGGGAGTCTGACCCAGATGGGGGTCAGGAATTCGTTTCCTTCCCCTTTTCTCCTTCTCAGGGAAAGCGTAGTTCGTGGCTTAGGATGAAAAATAACAACCAGATGAAGGAAAGAGGGGTAATCAGGAATGATAAATAATACACTCCAGATGTGGCTCCCGTGCTCGGCATCGGAAGGAGCCCGGCGGCCTCCAGTCACCTGGGGGGACCCCTGCTCCGCACGCCGCAGCCGCGCGTCTTTGTGACCCCTCTTTCGGAGCGGGCTTCGGGGCGTGCAGCTCCGTTTGTGAATGTCCTTATTGGTGACAAATCTGCATTGTCCGCTTTTTGGGAATCAGTCAAAAAGTAATCTATAGTCAACAATGGTTATCTTTTTAAAAAAATATATTTTATTGATATTTTACAGAGAGGAAGGGAGAGAGAGATAGAGAGCCAGAAACGTCGATGAGAGAGAAACATCGACCAGCTGCCTCCTGCACACCCCCCACCGGGGATGTGCCCGCAACCAATGTACATGCCCTTGACCGGAATCGAATCCGGGACCTTTCAGTCCGCAGACCGACGCTCTACCACTGAGCCAAACCGGTTTTGGCAACAATGGTTATCTTAATTATTTTGTAAAATGACTATGAAGCCCATTTTTTTGAAAAAAATATATTTTATTGATTTCTTACAGAGAGGAAGGGAGAGGGATAGAGAGCTAGAAACATCAATGAGAGAGAAACATCGATCAGCTGCCTCCTGCACACCCCCTACTGGGGATGTGCCCGCCACCAACGTACATGCCCCCGATCGGAATCGAACCCAGGACCTTTCAGTCCGCAGGCCGACACTCTATCCACTGAGCCAAACTGGTTTCGGCTGAAGCCCATTTTTAAAGGAGAGTTTGCAGAAATGTTTTCATCGATAGAGGTACGTAGAGGGTAAGTGTATGCCCTCCTCAGGTGACGTATGGTTTTGAAGGACAACCCTGGTTTGTTCGCCCAATGATGGTTTAAGAGGCCAATCACAGATATATGTCCCATATTGTGTTCTATATAATAAAATAATATAATGCATTATGCTGCTGAAGGCTGTAGGCTGACCACTTCCTCCTCCTGCTGCTGCCGCCATTAGGAGTTAAGGCCTCTGACAATATATAATGCACTTGCTTTGGCCAGGAGAGGGAGGGACTAGAGAGGAGAGGGCAGACCCCAGTGAGGAATGGGTACAGTTATCCGGGGTGAAGGTTTGGGTTCCCATCTACATTTAAGAGTTGCCTAGCCGAAACCGGTTTGGCTCGGTGGGGTAGAGTGTCAGTCTGCAGACTGAAGGGTCCCAGGTTCGATTCCGGTCAAGGGCATGTACATTGGTTGCGGGCACATCCCCGGTAGCAGGAGGTAGCTGGTTGGTGATTCTCTCTCATCGGTGTTTCTAGCTATCTATTTCTTTCCCTTCCTCTCTATAAAAAAAAAAAAAAAATCAATAAAAAAAAATAAAAAAAGAGCTGCCTAACTCTGCCTTCCTCTCCGGACCAGCTCTGCGTCTGGTCAGCGGGACAGTGCACAGTCCTTTTCCAGGGGGAGAGCCATGTGCTATCCCGGCTCCCTGTCACTCAGCTGCAGAAACCATCACGAAGGTCTAAGAGAGGGGACCTGCCGGCTCGTGAATCGTGTTAAAATGTATTTTTTTCAGAAAAATGTGTGTGGGTGGGGGGTGAGGTCAAAATGAACCTACACAGCAAATCTGCTTATAGTAGTCATTAGTTAACCTAAACATAGAACTCTCCAGTGGAAGTTTCTAGGGAAGACCAGGAGAAAAGGGGGGAGCCCTAGGTCAGGGCGGGGGGCTCAGTCTCAGGGACACTTGTCTGCCTGGGACAGTGGCCTCTCTGTCCATCTTGGAGGCTCCGGGCTCTGGGCTTGGGGTGGGGGAGGAGGGTGTGACCTCCTGGGCTGGGGGGCAGAGGGAGGACGGAATGACCTCCAGGAGGCCTAGCCAGGCAGAACGCCCCCGCTCCGTGCTCCTCCCACTGATAACCAAGCTGCAAATCAGGAATTTATTAGGAGCCGAGACTCATTTTCCCACCCTTTATAGCCCTGACGACTCCGAGCCAAACTCTGGCAAGGGGCTTCCTCATGGTTTTAATTAGACAATTAATTTTTTATTGGGTTGTTTGATTTCCGGAGCCGATTTCACTCTCCCTCTCGTCCCCACCTGCCCCCCAGCTGCGAGCAGCCAAGGGGAGCCAGGGGGATTGGGGAGGTGCAGCAGAAACAATGCTGTCTGCCTCTGAGCTGCTCGGGCGTCAGGGAGCAGGGAGCGGGAGGGAAGCGCTCTGCCCCCCTCCGGGCGCTGCACCAGAGACACTGTCCAGAGCTCAGAGCGGCCCGCAGGCCTGCACAAAGGCTGTCTCCGCTCCCCCTGCAGCCTCTCCCAGGCTGTCGGGCTAATTAGTAACGCGGCGTGGGCGTGGGGGCAGGGAACGGGCCCAGATACATTAGCAGCAGCAGCGTTTCTGCGGTTCATCCCGCGGTGCTTGGAGGCTGTTTACCCTCTCTCTACCCGGGGATTAGGAACCTGTTTGAGTTAGGAGGGCACAGAGAGGCCAGGGCTGGGCTCTGTCCCCCACCTGCTTGTAGGAGCTGGGGTGGGGGCGCTGAGCCAGCAGGGAAAGAAAAAAAAAAAGGGAGTCCAAGAAACCTGTCTCCAATCTATCTCCCTTATTGATCTCCCTGCCGCCCAGCTGCTGGCCTGCTTTTGAATCTTGATCCTCTCCGCTCCTGCTGCATCCCTGGGCATTGCCCTGGCTGTCAAATACCAGTGCGGCTCCGCAGTGGGGGGAGGGAGGAAGGAGAGGGTGCGGTGGTTAGCGGAGGGGACGAGCCCAGCGGGGAGGGGTCCCCTATTTCAGACGTGTTCCCCTGGAGGAGGGGGGAGTCCCCTTCCAAGATGTCGGCCATCCCCTTACTGGACCCAGAAAGGAAGAGACGGCTAGACTGTAGGGAGAACTTCCTCCCAGCGGCGGAAGCAAGCGGCCCCTTCTTTAGAGCTTTCCGACATGACGGGACCCGTGTTTTATTGAGAGCAGTGCTGCTCCGAGGCCTCGGGATTGCAGGGAGAGAGAGAGGACTGCTTCCTCAGGTGTCCTGTTGGTGGGGACATTGTCACTTGCTGTTGTAGCACAAGGATTCCTGAAAGTGTATACACACACACACACACACACACACACGCACACGCACACGCATAGCGACACAGCTGCTGAGAGCCAAACTGACAGCACCCGCAGACACAGGGTGGGCTCTGGGGCCCCCGCAGGTTGAACAAGCCCCCAAAGGAATGTGCCAGGTGACCCTTCGAAGAGGCGGACTCTGAGGACCCCCCCACTGCCCACTTTCTCCTCTCGTGTCAGTGCACCCCCAGTGTTGGTGGACGCGAGGACCCTTGGCCCACCCGCCCCCACTGGGGTCTGAGAGCATAAGCTTCCGTAGGGCCAATGGCCGAAGGAAGCAGCGGCACGGGCTTGCGCTGTACGTGAGGGGCAAAGAAGATAAAGGACCCCAGCAGCTCGTGTGCAGGCTTTGGAAGCCAGGATTTGTGCTCTAACCGGATTTTCTTCTGTTTTTCCTTGGAAAACACACATTGAGTGATCCCTCCGCTCGGGCTCAAGGTGGCTCCGTGCTCGTGCCAGGCACCAGCCCCAGGAAAGGGCTTCTTGGGACACAGTCCTGCCTCCTGCTGAGGGAGCCTCCGACAGCCTGCCCACCACCCCCCAAGCTGTGCAGAACGGCATTCACCCCCGGATGTGGCTTTGGCCTAGGAACCAGGAAGTCGCTGGTTCGATACCTGGTCAGGGTGCATGCTGGGTTGCGGGCTGTGCAAGAGGCAACCAACCGATTGATGATATTCCTCTCTCATTGACATTTCTCTCTCCCTTCCTCTCTCTCTAAAAACCAATAAAACATATATATATTTTTAAAGAAGAATGGTATTCAGAAATCCACAGAAGGAAGGAACGGTTGAATATATTGGATGATAGGGTAGAGGCAGAGCAAACCCCAGATTATCCATTGACATTTGTGCTTTCCTGTGGCTTCAAGGTGGGGACTTCAGACCTCCGGAACCCAGATCCCCGGGTGAAGGGCTGCAGTGTGTGTGTGTGTGTGTGTGTGTGGTGTGTGTGGGGTTCAGTGCAGAGACCAGGGACCCGTGGGACAGTGGGAACAAAGGGGCTAGGAGCCCAAGCAAACCTCCATCAGAGAGGTCATGGGGTGGGGGGGTCAGCATCCATCTGTAGGGATTGGGGAGAGAAGAAATGGTAAACATAGGAAAGAGAGAAGAAATGAAATGGAAGGCACTGAAACAGAGGAGAGAGCAAGCTACCGGTCCACACAAAGAGGCTGAGAAACACGTGTGAGCTGGGGAGCGGGTGGCGGGCAGCAGGAGGCGGGGAAGGGAGAGCCGGGGGGGGGGGGCGGTCAGCAGCCGAAACAATCGGCCAGGCTTCTGCTGGGGAAGGCGGCAGGAAGGCAGGGAGGGGACGGGCTGCAGGGAAGCCCCCCCCCCCTCCCTGTGTGCAGAGGAGGCGGCGGCGATGGAACCGCCTCTCCCAGCTCCGGGGCTGACAGCACCCCTGCCCTCTCCCCGAGCCCAGGGCTGAGATTGACGGGCCTGCAGCTTCTCTGGGTCCTGGGTGGATTTGAATAATTAAGTCATCTGGATTCTTATGATTTACCATTTTCAATGATAAATAGACAGCGCCCAAGCCAGCCAGTTGGCAAAACTCTGGCTGCTAGTTATAATTTGTCAAGCTGCCAGCAGATTCATGTTTTATGCTAATGGAGAGAGACTCATTGACTAGGGGGAGGCAGTGACCGGGTCAGCTCTTTCCTCAGGCACCCCAGAGGTCGAGAGGTCAGGGGAGAAAGGCTGAGGCCAGTATGGATTTTCTGTAAGGGTCAGTGTAATTTTATAATAATTCAGCTGGTACACACGCTTTTGCATACATGGAAGGTCATGTATGCGGACATATGCTCGGGTCTGCGTGCACCTCCCCCTCCCCCCGCAACACACACGTGCACCTGCTCCTGTGCGGGCGTCGGGGCCCACTGCACACAGTCTGGGGCAGCAACACTCGTCCACCCTCTTCAGCTCACTTGCACAGGCACAACCTTGCTGTCACCTTCAGGCAGTGATTATAGCAAGGAAAACACACAGCCTGCTCAGAATCCCAGAGCACCCCCTCTACCCCGCCACACACACACACACACACACACACACTCACAAAATGCACACTCAAACACTCACACACACACTCACAAAATGCACACTCAAACACACACTCACACACACTCAAACACTCTCACACACACTCACAAAATGCACACTCAAACACTCACACACATACTCACACTCACAAAATGCACACTCAAACACACACACTCACACACACTCAAATACTCTCACACACACTCACAAAACGCACACTCACACACACACATTCAAACACACACTCACAAAATGCACACACATACATTCACAAAATGCACACTCAAACACACACACACACTCACAAAGCGCACAGTCACACACACACACATTCAAACACTCACACACACACACTCACAAAATGCACACTCAAACACTCACACACACATACACTCACAAAATGCACACTCACACACACACTCACAAAACGCACACACTCACACACACGCTACACACACACAAAACACACACTTACACACACACTCACAAAACGCGCACAGACAACGCATATGTGCACACACACACACACACACACACACACACAGAACGGACACCTCAAAGATGGGAGGCATCACTGGAGGACCCTGTGCCCACCACCCCGCCATCCCAGTCCCTTTATGTCAGGGCTCCCGGTCTGCTGATCGCAGCGTGTCTTTCCCTCCAGTGGGGGAGACATACGAGCCCCCGGACAGTCCTGGTTTTCAGGCGACTGGTCTGGGGAGCTGGCCGGGAAGACGGGGCTCTGAGACTGGCACGTGGGAGGCTGCAGGCAACATCAGCTGAATCCAAACTCTCTTTCCCATCCATCGGTTTATTTATGTATTTGTCCACACTCACTGAAGCCTCACACGGGCAGGCATCTTGTTTGACAGCCGTGACAGACGGAGGCAGAGGCCGTGCTTTGCACACGCTGCGCGCTAAATGAATATCGGTGGCAGGAACAGCGGACGCTACTGGCTTCTCCACGGAGCAGACTGCCCGTTCCCCTTCCAGTCCTCCATCTCACCAAACCTTCATCAGCGCTGGTTTGAGAGGCCCGAGAGGAGGTGCGGTTCTGGGTGAGGACCCCTATTCCTTGAGGCGAGAAGTCTGGGTCTTTGGTGTGATTAAAAAAAATACGAATTTTATACCAATTGAAGCAATCTGGGCTCAGCTTTGACCCCCAAATGCCCTCAAAATGAGTCAACGAGCAAGGGAGGCCTGAGGAAGGAGCCTCCATGCTCCTCCGCGCCCAGAGGAGAATCTGAATTTGCTTCTGAGCAGGGCTGGGACCTGCAAGTCCTTCCCATCAGCTGCTTGGAGGTTTGGGGGGTGGGGGGCGCTCTGGGGAAGAACGAGGGATACGGAGAAAAACATTTCATTTCCCTGTCCCCAACCCCACCCCAAATGAGGAGAGGAACGCACAGCAGCAAACTGAACAGAGAAGAGGCCCAGGCATCACGGAGAACCCCAAGGCAGAAGCCGCTGCCAGCGCCAGGCTCCAGGAGGCGGCCGCAGCTGCAGGCTCCGCGCAGACATCCAGGTCCGGAGACGGGGACGGGGTTCCCAGACGGGCCAGGCAGGGGCAAGGGAGCGGCTCTGGGCAGACGTCCGCATCTGCTCCGCCCAGGCCCGGAGCGAGCGGCCTCCCTTCTCCGCTCCCTTCTGAGCAGATGTGGGTGGCGGTGGCCTGGCTACTCAGGGCTGAATCCACCAGCCTCGCCATCCAAGAGCAAGAGGACCCCTGTATGCATGGGGAATAGGCCTCACTTATTTAATACCCTGAGTGGCCAGATTATTATGATCTCTGATTGCACAATAATCTGGCCACTCAGTGTATATCCCATATAATAAAAGGCTAATATGCAAATTGTCCCCTCGACCAGGAGTTTGACCAGCAGGCAGGCCGGCCAACCGCCCGTGTCCCCTCCTCCTGGCCAGGCTGGCCAGACCCCACCCATGCACAAATTCATGCACTGGGACTCAAACAAACAAACAAACATAAACAAACAAACAAACAAACAAACAAACACATACTGAGTGGTTCAGAGACCATAATAACCTGGCCACTCAGTGTAGTTTAAGGCACTGACCTGGCATCACTGACCTCACCTCCCCACACCAAGGTGAGTTCCTACAGACCCTCACTCACCCCGTGAGAGCAACGGCCTTGGGGCAACAGCAACTCCACCCGCAGGGGCTGGGGCAGGCCTGCAGGTGGCTGGAGGGGAGGAAGGATTTTCTGGAATGACACAGGGATATGATGGTAATAATCATGACTGATACAGAAAACAAGTTGGTTCATCCCACACCTGATCGCAAGCTTACTCCACATCATTTTGCCCTTTTCTTTCAATCCCAGTATTTGCATCCACATAATGAACTCTGAAGGGCTCATGTTAACTTGCCTAAAAGTCTCAGAACAAAGCCTCTGGAATACAAAGATAGTATAAGATCCCATCTTGGATTAGATGGAGAGAGAGAAATAGAAAGGAAGGTGGGGAGGGTGGGAGAGAGAGAGAGATGGAGGAAGGAAGGAAGGAAGGAAGGAAGGAAAGAAAGAAGCTCAAGAAGAGGGGAGGAAAGCTAGAAGAGCAACAACAGCAATGCTGGGAAGTGCAGGGCTGAGGCCCCCTAAGGGGGAACTGCAAGGTATTCTGTGGATGTGGCTTTCCAGCTGGTTTGAGGGCCCTTTCGCCCATTCTCAAGGACTGCACTATCCACTATCCTTGGAAGACCTGGCTGACCTCAGTGACCTGCCCCATCCCATTTTGGAAAAACAAAGGGGTAATCTAATTGGTTTTAACTGGGCAGCGCCCTCCCTTCTTCTCCCCCCCCTCCCCCCGCCCTTAAACTGGGTGTGGCGTGCAGGCCCAACGTGCTTCAGACACACAGCCACCACAAGCTGAGCTCCTCCACAAGCGGAACCTGCAGCCACTTGGCCAATGAATCTCTGTGTGTGTGTGTGTGTGTGAGTTCAGTGAAATACACGGCACATCTAACGTCCACTTGCCCTGGCAGGAAATGCCCTTGTTCTCTCTCAAGAGTGAGCTTCTCTGGCTCCTCCAGCACTTGCAAAACTCAAGCCAAGCTCTTTGCAGGTTAATCCCACCCCTTCTGGCGGGGAGAAACCCCCTGGCCCGGAAGGCAGTTCTCAGAGGCCGAACTGGAGATAGGGATGGCAAAGGAGGGACGTGTTTCTTCTCACAAGGAGGAAAATGAAGACGCCTTTCCCAGGGGCGACCAGGCCTTTGTCCGCCCTCTCCCGCCTGCAGGGACACCGGCAGACTCGCCGAGGTCCCAGGAGGACCTTCGGAGCAGAAAGCTCATTCAACACGGGCCCGAAGGAGGCCAGAGTTCTCAGGGCCAGAGCCTCACCAAAGAACAAAGCAGCCCGGCTGGGGCCGGCCTGGGCCAGCGAGGCCGGAGTGCGGGCACCAGGGGCAGCGGGAGGGGGTCAGGAGAGGGGCCCGCCGCCGGCCTCTCTCCCAACTGCCTCCTCTGCCGCCTGCGCTGATTTGGGAACTAGACCTTGACCTGCTGAGCCTCACAGCTGGCCCAGCTGAGGCTCGAGGAGCCAGGTCAGCTGCTTCTACGGCGAAGCTGGTGGCAGGAGGCCTGGGTAGGCCCTGGCGCTGGGATAACGGTGGTGGTAGGTCAAGGCAAAGCTGACAGTGGGGCGATCTGGTCCCTACCTTACCCCCCCCTCCCCCCATACCCCTCGCCCCCTGGACCTCTCCTTGCCCACTCTTCACCCTGTTCCTTCCCTGCCTCTGCTTCTCCCACATGGCTTCCCCTTAATGGTTATTTCTGGTTTGTTTTCTCTCTCCTTTTCTTTCTTCCCTTTTATCTCTCTGTCTTTATATTATGTTTCCTTCCTTCTTTTGCATTCTTTCTGCTCTACCTTCTCCCTTTCCCTCTCTATATCCTTCCCTTCCTCTTCCCTTTTCTCCCATCGGTCCTCCTTTCTTACCTATCTCATTCTCCCTCCATTTCTTCTTTATTTTACTTTTCCTTGTCCTTCCCTTTTCTTTCGCTTCCTAGCTCCCTTCTTTTATTAATGTGCTTGCTCTTTCCTTCTCTTTGCGTCCTTTCTGCTTTTGTTTATCATAAAACTCACCAGTCCTGCTTGTTCCTTCTGTCCTTTGTCACTGTCCCTGCCTCTCCCCCAGCCGCCCTCCCCGAGACCCCGGCTCTGCCCCAGCGTTAGGCTTTCTCACATGGTTTCTCCCCTCACCCGTCTTTTCCTCTTTGTTGTTCTCAGATTTTCCAGCCCTTTGTGCTGTCTCCCTGCCCTTCTGTCTATCGTCCTTTGTTTCTAAGTCCTCTCTCTGCAACAGGCACATGGCACCGAACAGCCCGCTCCCCAAGCCGGGGCTTCTGCCCTGTGCCAGCCCAGCGCCCTTCCTGCCATTCCTTCTCATCTTCCCTCAACTCGGGGTCCAGTCCCGAAGGCTCAGGAATGACCCCTAGGTGAGAGGTCAGGGCTGGGCCCACAGCTCCCCACGACAGGCTCAGAAGCCTTGCCACACTGCCCATCTAATTTAAAAGAGAAGAAAGGAAAGGGTAAGAGAGAGAATCCCATAGAGTGTGGGGCGAGGGGTAGAGGCAGGGTTGGGGAGGCAAAAAATATTGGCTTCACCAAAGCGGGAAGGGACAGAGCCCAGAGCCAGGCGCCCCCCTGGCACGCCTGAGCCCAGCCGCTGCCCTGGCCACTGCCCTTAGGCAAAGAGGCCTCAGGCGGCTCCAGTGGATTTGGGGGTGGGGTGGGGCGGGGTGAGATCGTCCAGCAGCTCCTCTGAGTGGAGGGTGCGCAGGCAGCAAGGGGGGAGGAAAGGAAGGGCTTAGGTTGGTTCTATCAGTGGCCTTGGCCTTCCCCTGGACGTGCCCTTCTCCAGGCCCAGGGTTTGGGAGACCCCACTTTAGGCTGGGCTGTGGCCTCCTGCACCCCTCTGCTAGGCAGGCCCCATCCCGGGGCGCCCGCAGGAGCAGGTGCGGGGCAGGCAGCGCTGGGTCAGCCTCAGAAAAGCACCGTGTGCAGCGAAAACAAAGGCCTGGCGGGTTGGGCAGGGACCAGCGGACCAGCGGCCTCTGGAATTGGAGATGCGGGGCCAGAGACATCAGGGTGTGGGCGTGGGAACTGTCTCCCCTGGGATCCAGGCCTCTCCCGGGCCTTTCCAAAAAGCGGCCCCCATGCGCGGCTGCCCGGCCGGCGGGTCCCAGGGCGGCACTGCGGAGGCCCAGAGCTCGCCGGCCTCGTGCACCTGCGGCCCCCGCGCCGCGGCTTTCCCGTCACCACCGCTGTCCCGCCCGCCCGGCCGCCAACACCCTCACTCCGGCCGGGCCCATTTCAGCCGTGCCCTCTGAGCACCCCGCTGCCCTGGGTCCCTTTTGCAGAGCCCCTCCACCTCCCCCGGGGAGTGTTCCGGGTGCTCCATCCGGCCCCGGGGCGGCGGGGCTCTCCCTTCCCGTGAGTGGGGGCCGTGGGGCGGGTGGGCCGGGGGCGGGGGCGCACTCCCCTGACTCCTCCTCAGGACCTGGTCTGAGTCCAGTTGGACTCAAAAGAAGGAGGTGTTTGGGAGCTGTTTCCCCTCTGCGTCACCCCTGGTTTAAAACCACGGGGAGCTCCGGGGCGGCAGGGCCGGGTGCCCCGGGCGGAGGCCCTGGCCGGGTCCCCGCCCCCCCGCCGGGCAGGGTGGGCGGCCGCGTCCTGAGCCAGCACTTCGCCCCCCGGCGAGGCCGCCCGAGATCTCTAAGCGTCTCCGAGGGCCGCTGGGGTGCGCGGGTTCGGGGCGCCCCGGTCTCCTGCGCCGGTAACCAGCCCTGATGGGGAGCCAGCAACCGCACCCCTCCTTCCGCGGGGGAAGCAGGCCGCCCCCTCCCCCTTAAAACCGCACCCCCCGCCTCTGCCCCCTCCGCGCGCACCCCTTCCAAAAACTTTCCCGAAGTTCCCGAAAGTTGCTTTGGGGGCAGAAGTGATCACTCTCAGACTCTGGGGGTCTCTAGGCACCCCAATCCCTCTCGTCCTCCCGTCGCAGAAGCTGCCAGCCGCCACCGCCGCCCCCAGACCCAGAGGAGCGCTGCCCCGGCCCCACGCGCGAGGCGGATGCCCAGGCCGGCGCGTCCCTCCGAGGCGGGCAGTGAGCGTCTGTCTGCAGGGCACCGGGACGGGGCGAGGGGGAGAGAGAGACGGGGAGGGACATTGTTTTCAGGCTCAAAGCGCAGCCCTCCGGGGCCCAACTCACCTGCTCCGGACCGGCTCCTCTCGGTTTTTGTCCGCCCAAAAGTTTGCGCTCTCCAGCGGCCCGGGAGGGGCGCCATCGCGGCCGTCGGGGGGAGGAGGGCGCAGGCGCCCCGGGGGCGTAGGCGAGGGGCGCACCTTCCCCAGAGTGGAGGCTGGAGCCGCGACCCGGACAGGGACCGTGCGAGCGTCCAGGGCAAGGGGTCAGGCTGTGGGCCCTGGGGCGGCCCGGGACCCGGTGGGCGCTCCGGAGGGCGCGTTCAGCGGGGCGGGCGGCCGGGGAGCTGGGAGCCGGGGGCCCGGGGCCCGGGGTGACGTTTCGCGCTCCCTCCGGTGTGTGTCATCGCGGGTGCGTCCCAGCCCACCGCCGCCCCTCGGACCCGGCACTCGGGGCTGGGACGAGGCGGGGAGGGGGGCGAAGAGGCCCCCCCTCCGGCCCCTCCCCTGCCCCCGCGCCGCCACTCCCCCCCTCTCCGTTCCGAGCCAGGGGACAGACAGAGAATTGCAACTAGAAATCCGATCGATTGGTACGGGGGACCACGTGGTCCGAGGCTGGCCAATGACCAGGCCGCCCGGGATGAGCTAATAATGGAAGCAATTTGTAACTTTCAGTAGCTCCACGGGCCCGGGCACCGGAGGGAGGCGGGCGGAGGTTGGGAGAAGGGGACCCCTAGCCCCTGCACTCTCCTCATTCGTCCAGGGACACCCAGATCCCCGTCCCTCCTTTCCCCCAGCTCGCAGGCCACTTCTGTCCGGCGGCCGGCGGCTCCAGAGCGAGGTAAGCGGGCCCCTCACCCTCAGACACTCCTCCCCGTCCTCTCTGGCACCTGCAAGCAACGTCCCCTTCCCTCCCACCCCACTGGACAGTCTGAATCTGATTTTTGTTTTTCCCTTGGTTGAAACACACAATTCTTTTGTATTGTTTTTTTCTGTATCACCTATTTCAGGTTTGGGGAAAGATTAAATTCAGATTAATATACTTTTTTTGGGGGGGGTGAGTGGTACTTTTTGGGGAAGTTTTATATTCCCTTCTTTTGGAGAGGAGCATTCTACTTACGGAAAGTTTGCTTTTCTTTGGGGATGAGTTGCACCTTGTGTTTTTTGCAAGCTCCATTTCTCTAATGGTGTCAAGTTCATGCCTTCCTCCAACCCATCCTCCAATTTCAATATTTACAATCACTTAACAGATTTCAAGTTTATTCATTTGTTTTGCTCCTCCCTCACTAGTCTCTCAGCTGTTACCGGATCTCCTTGATTTCTTTCCTCCGTGGGTGGCCCGGGAGTTAGTTTTGTGTTGATTTCTCTTTTTGTTTTGTAAACGAATTTATTGTTTGGGAAACTCTATGGGGGTGTGAACAAGGTCTCTTCTGATGGATTCCAACGCCTCCTCTTTTGAAGCACAATTTACTTGAAGTGTTTTATATATTGTCCTCATTTTTGTTTATTGTGTCTCAATCTTGTTGTGCTGTATTTTACCTCCTTTTAAAATCTGATCATTAAACCCTTTTTAAAAGTTTTCATTTTATAAACTTCACTATTTTGTGTATTGCCTTCCCTAACCCCCTTTGCACTGCGGCCTCCTCCATCTGAAGACCCCCGCTGTCAACTTCCACAATTCCCAGCTTCAGATCTGACTCACCCTCCCAGCCGAAGAGGGGCGTCTGGAAAGAAAAGAAAAAAAAATGTCCTACTCGTGTTAGAGACAACACTTGGGGGCCCTAGTTCTGGGCACCTCTAGTCCGACCCACCAAGCCAGCAGATTCAGGGAGAGCAGAATTTTTGTTCTCTTTCTAAGCTCTTTCTTCTTGGCTTTATTCTGGGCAACTCTTTTGTACATAAAGTTAAATTATACTAATTCCCATCTTTCCCCTACATTTTAAGGAAAGTACAAGCAGATATCTATTCTCCCCTAAATATAAGCTGTTAGCTTGGGCTAATTAGTTGGGGCTCTTCCCTCCTGGAAGAGGATTCCCAGAAGAGACACCCAATGTTTAGCGGCAGAACCTCCCCCCCCCAACCCCCTTTTTATTTTTTACTTGTGACTGGGGTGGAGGTGGCAGGGACTGGGGAAACCCCATTTTGATCTCTGGCTCTGGCTTTGAACGGACACAAAGAAGGAGAAAGAGCTGATCCCTTCTGGCCAGTGAGTTCTGGCTTAAGAGAGTTTGGGGTCCATCCCAGCTCGGAGGACATTGTTTTTTTAGTGAAATAAACCACTGAATGGTCTCCGCCTCTTCAGAGTCACTGCAGGCACACAAAAATCAAACGACGAGAGCAACCCTTTCCCCGAAGAAGACCTGCCTCTGGTGACTTTGTTCGTTCCCCCGAGGGCACAGAGCCCAACTGGGCAGAAGGAAAAGTGCCCGGTCCCTCCCTCTGCTGCTCCCGGGGCTCCAGCCGGCGCCGCCTCATTGGCATTCCAGGCACATGCCGCCCAGCCCCCGTCCCAGCTTCTCCCAAGTATGAATCTAAATTACTATTAATAAGGGGCCGCTCCAAGTTAATTGGCATTAAAAGAATTCATTTCAATTTGTTAATATTAAATGAATGCTCTGCACTTTAGCTCCCTTCCTCGCTCTGGCGTCCCGGATGAGTGATGGGAAGTGAAGGTGGGGGAGTCGAGTGAGGGTTTTATTTCTGACTCTCCAGCTCAGCCACGGCGGGGCCTCCCCAGGGTGGGAGATCAAGGCGCAGTGGGGGGACTCTGATGCTCTCTCTGGTGAAATTCATCTGAATCAGCTGGCGCTGGGAGGGGGGAGGGGAGAGGGGGCAGGGGGAGGGGGACCAAAAGGTAGGGGAGGCATTGTGGGGGAGGGGAGGGGCTGGAGGAAAGGGACAGGAGTGGACGGAGCACTTGGAGGAGGAGGATTGTGAGCCGCCGGGGTAGAGCAGATTTGTAAAGGAGGCTGCTGGTAGTTGAAAAACCCGCCTAGAGAAGGAGCTGGGGGTGTGGGCGGGGTTGTGAGGCGAGGCTGCTAGGGGTTCTGAGGCTGTTACAGAGCTGTGTGATGATATTAGGCAAGTTGCTTAACTTTTCTCTCTGCCTTAAGCTGCTTGATCTGTAGAACTGGGATGGTGATGATAGTATCTCTCTCAGGGGGACATTTGGGATCAGGTGAAATATATGTAATATGCTTAGCACGTAGAAACCACCGGTAAATGCTACCTCTTGCCCTGGCCTGTTTGGCTCAGTGGATAGAGCATCGGCCAAAGACTGAAGGGTCCCAGGTTGGATTCTGGTCAGGGGCACATGCCTGGGTTTTGGGTTCAGATCCCCAGTGGGGGCGTGGAGGAGGCAGCCCATCAATGATTCTCTCTCATTATTGATGTTTCTCTTTCTCTCCCTCCCTCTCCCTTTATTTCTGAAATCAATATAAATATATTAAACAAATAAAAAAAAATGTTACCTCTTATTATAGAGTAGTGGTTAGAAGCATGGATTCTGGAGCCAGCCCACCTGATTTTGACTCTCAGTCCTGCCTGCATGACCTTGGGCAAGTTACTCAGCCTCTCGGAACATTTTTACTTTCCTACCTGGGAAATGGAGTTAATAGCTCAGAGGCTGTTGTGAGGATTAAATGAGTTCATGCACACGAAGTGCCTACAACAATGTCAGTCGTGTAGAAAGCCATTAGTTGTTATTTTTTAAATAATTTTTCAGATTTCAGTTATAGTTCCGCATTGATGTTGCTTTTCTGGTCTGAGAAGGTTGGAAATAGGGGCATGGACCCTCTTAGAGGTTGAGAGCTTAGTGGATTCCCTGAGGCTCTCAGATCCATCCTGTCACCCCTCTGAATCTAGTCTAACAATTGGGGTGCCTGTGGTGAGGGCAGGGAGAGTGAGCCTGGGCGCTGGGAGCTGGGATGCCCTGGGAGTGAGACCTCCTCTGGCCTCTGTTCTGGTTCTCGGGTTGGTGATCCTTTGCCAGGGCCCACAGACTTCTGGGAGGTCAGTGCTTTCCCCCCCGGGAGGGCTCTGATGGGGGCATTGTCCTCCTGGTCTAATAGCCCCCTTTGGCAGAATCACCTCCGCAGTGTGGGCTGGGTAGAGACTGACATTTACTAAACACCCTCTGAGTATGGGCCAGCCCCCACACACGTGACCTCACTTGAGAGGGTGAAACACAGAGGGCTGAGGAGATGAAGTGACTTGCCAAAGACATAAAGGCTAAGAAAGTGGCAGAGTTGGGATTTGAACTCTGATTTGCCTGATGACAAGTTTTAACTCCCTTCTGTTGCTGTACACTTTCTGAAGGGGTCGGTGAGACCCACGTAAAATTGGGACCAGAATGAGACCAGGACCACGGGCAATTGGAAGATGGAGGTGGGGGAGAGGGGAGGATGGGGGTGGGAAGAGTCAAGTGGGAATATTTCAGTCACAGAAGACTTCCTGGAGGAGGAAAGTGTAGACCGGGGTTCAGGTGGGAAAGGAACAAGGATACAATAAAGAAGAGGTGGGGAGTGGCGCGTTGGCAAGGAAGGGGAGGAGGAAAGGGCTATCCAGAGGCTGAGTGGGTGAAGCCAAGGGAAATGAATCTGATTTGCCTGGCGTCTGCCTTGGTGGCACCAAGTAAAATCCATTACCGTGTGCTGAGCCTCCTGTGTTCCAGCTGTATTCATTATCCCACGTAATTCTCACGGCCACCCTGACAAGAACATTTCTATTCAAATGTCCAAAAGCGTCCCTTGAGGCACAGAGACCTTAGTCCCCCTTCAGGCCACACATTTGGTGGCTGGGGTTGCCTGGCGCAGAGACCCATGGCTGGGCTGCCTGCAGAGCATATCTGCCTTCCATTCTAGTCCAGGTCGCCCCGCCCCCCCCCCCCCACGTTAGTCACACCTGATGATGGGAACAGGGCTTAGAGAGTGGGGTGAGACCGGGCGGACGGCCAGCAGGCAGTGGGACAGAAACCTTCCTCACCTCCTGGTGAGGAAAATGGCGTTCTCTCTGGAGTGAGGCCTCCCATGACTTCCCCAGGGTGGACGGTGGGACATCATTGGGGATCACACTGTTTTCTGGGCTGTGGACTCCGGGCAGGGGAGGGAAAGAGGGCAGCTCAGGTGTGGGTGTGAGCCCTGGATGAAGACCGCCAGTTGTCCACTGAGGTCCCATCTCTCCTTGTTGCATGAGGACAGAGAGCCTCCCAGCTGGACACTCCAGTTCCCAGCTCCCCTGCTGCCAGGCGTGGCCAGAGCGGAATGTGAGCCGAGTAATAGCAGAGCCTTAAGACACCGGGTAAGTTCTGTTTCTGAGCTGGACCAGATGCACCTGAGCCTGTGCTTTGACTGCAGTTGAGGAGAAATCCCCAAGAGGGGGCAAAGCCACAGTCTGATTGGAACCCGAGTTCCTGACTGACCGGGTGGAGCAGAGCCGCCTGCCGTCCAGGACAGCTCCCTTCCAGACTGTTCCGTGAGAAATAAACTTGTTTTCTAGATGTGACCGTGTTCTGGACCCTTTTTGTTATAGCAGCGTTGCCACCATCCTTCCTATCAGACTTTCCACACAAATTTGTCAGATCAAACCCACCAGCCGGATTGCATCAGATCTTGGAACAGTTATAGTAACATTTATTGAGTGCCAGAGAATACACACATTGTTTAATATTATTATCCTCGTGACAGTCTTCTGAGATAGGCATCACTATTATTTCAGTATACAGGTGAGAAAACTGAGGCCCCAAAGAGGTAAGGGATGTGCCAGTGGACACATAGTAGGTGGTAGATCTGGGATGCCAACCCACAGAGTGTGCAGAGCTTAAACCAGGGGTGGGCAAACTTTTTGACTCGAGGGCCCCAATGGGTTCTTAAACTGGACCGGAGGGCCGGAACAAAAGCATGGATGGAGTGTTTGTGTGAACTAATATAAATTCAAAGTAAACATCATTACATAAAAGGATACAGTCTTTTTTTATTTTTTATTTCAATAGTTTAGAACAGCCATCCGGCCCGCGGGCCGTAGTTTGCCCACGGCTGGCTTAAACCCTTCACCCGGGCAAATCTCTTCTTTTTTTAAAATTAAAAATATATTTTATTGATTTTTTACAGCGAGGAAGAGGGACAGAGTGAGAAACATCGATGAAAGAGAGTCATCAATCAGCTGCCTCTTGCACACCCCCCACTGGGGATGGGCCCGCAACCAAGGTACATGCCCTTGACCGGAATCGAACCTGGGACCTTTCAGTCCGCAGACCGACGCTCTATCCATTGAGTCAAACTGGTTTCAGCGCAAATCTCTTCTTGAGGACAGAGATGAAAAGGGCCATGGAGCTCATGCCGAGCTTGGCCACGCCACTTTACAGTCATCACAGGACCTGGGCACCTCCCGCCCTCATTTCAACCCAAGAAGCTTGGCAGACACCCCTGTCAGAGGTTGGGCTGCTACACAAGTTTTATTTGAGGAGATGATCACACACTAGAACCAGTTTGAAAACCCCCCGTTAATGTCAACTCTCCCCCATTTTTTAAAAATTATAATGAAGCTAAGAGAGAGGAAGTGACTTTTTTAAAAAAATCCTCCCTTGAGGATATGTTTTTATTGATTTGAGGGGGGAGGGGAGAAACATTGATGCAAGACGCAGACCGGTTACTTTCTACATGCGCTCAACCAGGGATGGCACCTGAAACCTCGGTATGTGCCCCGACTGGGAATCAACGCCACAACCTTCTGGTGTAAGGACCACACTCCAAGCAACTGAGCCGCCTGGCCAGGGCCGAGGAAGTGACCTCTCAAGGCCGCACACTTCGTTTTTCTGAATCCACGACAAGTTGTCTTCCCACCACACCAGCGGCCTGGCCAATCCACAAGAACAAAAATTACCCAAACCAGGCAAGCGGGCCTGTGTCTCCTGCGGCCGTGCTCTGGGGTAGCCAAGTCCCGGCTCCCTCATTCCCCCTGTGTCCCTCCAGCTGGATATCCGCCTCCGAGAGCCGAGAGCCGCCTCTCTGGGCCCGGGAAACGAATGGGCGGCACCTTTTCCCAGCTGCCTGCTCCTCTGGATGGTCAAACATGCAGAGGGAAGCCAGCGCCACAGCCAAGGCTGGCCCGGATCCCTCTGACTCCCTCTCGTCTTCCACATCTCCCTCCTCCCTTCCTAGTAGCCCACCAGGGAGAAGGGGGAACAGTATCATAAATTTCCCCTATTTATACAAGGAGACAGAATGTTTCTCGTGCCAGAAAAAACACAGAGAGGGAGCTGTCAGGGGAGAAGGGACCCAGCTCCACACCGCCTGGGGACCATTCATCTTCCCCGGCCGTGCCCTCGGGGCTGCCATAACACTGCCTGTGTGACCCGCGGGCTTTGGCTTGGGGGGCAGCCAGGACCCGCAGTGTCTGGGCTTTGTTTCTGATGGCCACCTTCCTGCTCCGTCTCCAGCGCTCCCCCTCTCCCCCCACCCCGCTCTCACTTTTAAAAACAAGTTTCTCGAGATAGAATTCACGTACCACACAATTCATCATCGCAGTGTAGAATTTGGTGACTCCAGTATACTCCTAGATATGTGCAGCTATCGCCGTGGTTAATTTTAGAACATTATCATCGCCTCAAAAAAGAAACTCATACCTCTTAATTATCACTCCCCCCCCCGCCCCACTCCTTCCAGCCCTAAGCAAATCTTTTTATTTTACAGTATCAAGAATTTACTCATTTATTCAATGACAATCATGTCATCATCTTTTGGAACATCATCATAACAATCCAATTCCTAAATTTCCTGGTGAATTTCTTGTGACTCCATTTCTTTCAGAATCAGTGGACCAAATCTCTCATGTTTAGCAATAGCCCTAAGCAAATCTTAATCTTTTTGTCCCTCTGGCGTCCTCTACTCTAGACTTTTATATGAAGGGAATCATGTACCATGTGGTCTTTCCTGACTCACTTCTTTCATTCAGCATCGTGTCTGCAGGGTTCATCCAGGTTGTAGCATGTGTCAGTGCTGCATTCTGTCTATAGCTGACTAATATTTCATTGTATGGCTGTGCCACGTTTTGTTTACCCATTTGTCAGTTGATAGGCGTTTGGGTTGTTCCTGCCTTTTGGATACTGTGATTTTTTTCCCCCTTCACTCTCACATCTCTAGGCAGCTTGAATCACATAGAATGAGGTCTGTGGGCAAGAGCTTTTATTTTTTTATCCTCACCTGAGGCTATGTTTATTGATTTTAGAGAGAGACTACGGGAGGGAGGGAGAGAGAGAAACATTGATCGCCTCCCATATGCACCCTGACCAGGGATCGAACCCACAACCTAGGTAAGTGCCCCAACCGGGAGTCAAACCCACAACCTTTTGGGGCACAGGATGATGTTCCAACCAACTGAGCCACCTGGCCAAAGCAAGTGTTTCTTATATGAGGGAGGGCCCACCATCCAGGAAAGCAGGGTCTTGGGTCATGTCTTCTTTGGTGTTAATGATGGTCACTAAGCTGGACTATTCCTCCCTCTGCTACGTTACCGAGGGGGCAGCTATGTAACTTCTCTCTCTCTTTTTTAAAATATATATTTTTTGATTTTTTACAGAGAGAAAGGGAGAGGGAGAGAGAGTTAGAAAGAGCGATGACAGAAAAACATCGACCAGCTGCCTCCTGCACACCCCCCACCGGGGATGTGCCTGCAACCAATGCACATGCCCTTGGCCGGAACTGAACCTGGGACCTTTCGGTCCGAAGGCCGACGCTCTATCCACTGAGCCAAACTGGTTTCGGCTAACTTCTCTCTTTTTATCAGTTGTTATTTTGGTCACTTGCTCTGTTACTCAGACTAGAGGATTCAGAGCCTCCTCGGGGGGTGGGAGTGGGGTGGGGGTGGGGTGGGGTTAGACACACCCAGGTAGATGAATGGATGTCTTCCCTCGGGGGAAGAGGGTCCCTGAGTCTGGTCCCCAGCAATCCTCCAGTATCTCACGGCTGAAGGCAGGTCTGCGGAGGCTCTAAGGGCAAGGGGAAGTTGTGTCGTGGAGGCCTGACTAAGCCCAGAATGCAGGGCCCATCTCTGTCTCGCAAATTGCTTTGAGCTTCATCCACTCACTCACCCAGCAAGCGTTCATTGAGCATCTGGAGGACCCAACAGCCACGGCCCTGCCCTCATGCACCTCGCAGTCCAGCGATGTGGGTGAGATAAAAACAAGGGAACCAAAGAACACAGGTGGCGCGAGCTCTGTAAGCATTTGTTGACTGAATGAACAAATGAATGCTTGCTATGTGCTCCGGCAAGAACATGTAAACCAATCCGAGTAATGAGTCCGTTTCGGCAGCCACGACCCTTTCCAGTCTGGGTGATAGCACTCCCTTCTCCAGCCCTCAGAGGGGACGGTATGCAGACAGTGCAAAATATTAGCTATCAGCTACCGTTCATTGGACCAGGCAAGTACCAAGGGACTTAGGTAGCTCACCAATTTTCACCCTTTGAGTTAGGTACAATTATCCCCATTTTGAGGATGAGAAAAATTGAGACTCGACAACACGAGTGACTGTTTGAAATCACACAGGCAGCAGCGCACGGCGGCACTCTGGTCCAGACTCTGGGCTGTGCCTTTGTTTCCAGTCTCAGCTCCTTCCGAGGCCCCGGCGGGCGCAGAGAGAGAGCTGGCCACCTCCCCTGCCTCCTGGGTAGGGAGGGAAGGACCAGCTTTGCTTCCGCCGTCCTTTTCCTCCCAGGCCCTGCTGTGTGGGAGAGACCACACGAGGCCTGGATGTCGTCAAGCAAAGGCCTGAACAAGCCAAAGAGCGGACGATGTTGACAAGAAGGGGACCTCCACGGGGCAGATAATCAGGAGCTGACGATTGACAGCCCGTTAGCATCCCCAGCCCCTGCTAAATCAGGCCTCTGACCTGACCTCGATGACAAATCACACACTTGTAACACATTATAATTTTCACATGCGTTAGCTCACGTCCCACAGAAACAGGAGGTATCCAAGACCCGGCTTATTACCAAAAACCTACACTTGTGGGGCAAGGACCCAAGTGTCCTGCCCAATGGAATGGAATGAAATTTATGTGGGGCTTACCACAGGCCATGTACTCCGCTAAACATTTCACAACTATTAACTCATCCACTTTTCTTCACCGCCGTATAAAGTAGGTATTAATATTATCCACATTTTTTTTAAAAAAGATGATGAAACCGAGGCACAGTGATGAAGTGTCTTGCTCAAGGTCGTACAGCCGCCCGGCCCGGGGTCTGTGCACAATCACGGCCCCAGGTGGGCTTGGCACAGGGGCTCCACGGGGGAACTCCCGGTTGTTTTCCTGGTGACCCCCTCCCTCTCCCCCCGCTCCCTCAGTCTTTATGGGCCATTGGAACAAGCCAGCCAGAGCTGTGGCTCCCAAGGTGATGATCCTTCAGCTGCCTCCTTGGCACTGTCACTCCCGCCTCCCTCTCCTGCCAAGGGCTCCAGCCGGGAATCCCACAGACGGTTTGCCACGGATCGAGATTTCTCTGGAGAAAGAGCTCATAGAAAGTCTGCTGTGAGCAATGAAGTCACTGCTGTTTCCCCTCCTCACAGGAGGAGCCGAGTGAAGTCAGCGCGCTGTGGAACCAGGGCTCTCGGCGCTGGCCCGCCCGCAGACACACGTGGGCCCCTGTGCCCGGTGACTGCATGGAAACCCGGAGGTGCGGGTGATGGAAGTAAAAGTTGTGGAGGAGACCTGCGTGCCATCCATTCAGCGCCGCTCCCTGACGTGGCCCAGGGTGTGCCCAGGCACTGTGGGTAGGTTTGCTCATTCTTTTATTCTTTGTCCACTTATGTGTCCAGTCAACCCTGGGTGCACCTAAGAGGCACTGAGCTAGCGGTCACGGATGGACAGGGCGACATTCCTGCCCCACAGGGCTCAGGCTAGAGAGGAAGGTGCCAGCAATGTCACAGTGATTTGAATCAAACACGGAGGAACGCGTCATCTGCACCGCCACTGGACGTCACGAACCCCAGCGCTGTCCTCCCTTAGCCTCTCCGGTGCCCGGCAGCCCCGCCCCTCAGGCCTCTTCCTGCCTCACCCCACCTTCCTTGCCAGCGGGGCCATTGATGTGGAAGGAGGAGTCTTGAATCTCCTTCCCAGTTAGCCACGGCTTGGCTGCAGGCAGCAACGAAGGTGGCAGGAAGCCGTAGAGATGAGGCTTCGGGTCAGGAGGGCATCCTTTCGGAAAGGGGGGGGGTGTTTTGTGGGTGCCCCTGTGTCTCCTCCTGGGCCCTGAGGCGGCCCGTGCCACCTCCCTCACCCTGCTCCTCACCACCAGCCTCCACTTGGGTTTTGCCAGCAGAGCTCCTGGCACGGAAGGAAGAGGAGCCAGGCTCTGTGTTGCCTGCCCCCCGAACCCCAGCAGGGGCTGTGTTCCCCCACGACCTGTGCTCTGCCAGCGGTCCCTCTCCTGGGCCCCAGCTCCAGCATCAGGCTTTGGTGGCTCTGTTTCATCTCTTGTCCCTTCAGGGCTTCCTGGAGCCTCGTCAGCCTTTACTGGTTCCCTCCGTTCTGTCCATGCCCTGAGGATTGTCATGCCATGAACTCTCTTCAGGGAAGCCCTGTTGAAAGGGTCATTTGTTTCCTGTTGGAACCCCAATGGGCTTGGGTGCAGAGGAGGGGTCAGAGGACCTGGGGCTGCGGGTTGGCATTGTTACCCGTCTCCTCCAGGCGCTTCGGAGGGCAGAGAGAAGGTCTGCGAGCGGCAGCTCTCTATGAGGGTTTTCCTTGGCAGATGAGGAACCAGGGCGCCAGCTCTGGAAGGAGATGGAGAGGCAGTGCAGGCGCTGCAGGAAGGGCTGTGGTTGGGCCAAGGGGAGGGAGGGGGACTGCTGCGAAGGCGCACCCTGTGCTGGCCGCTCCGACAGCGGCTTTCCCAGCCCCTTAATTCACCCAGAACCTTCCCATCATTGTATAGCTGAGGGTGGTGGCTCAGAGAGGGACAGAGGGAGCAGGCGGGAGATGTAGCTGCCTCAGTCGCTCAGGCAATCCAAGAGATGCCCTCCTTTGTGACCAAGGGTTTGGGAGGGTGACACACAAATCCTGGCTTAGCACTGGGAATTGGAAGCCGTTCTGTATGGATGTGAATCCTGGGTCTACCTCTCACTGGCTGTGTGATCTCACACACATGTTACTTGACCTCTCTGTGCCTCCAGTTCCCCCTCTGTGAAAACGGAGCTGACAGACGAAACCACCTCAGGGTTGCGGAGACAGTTTAGGAAGTCTGTCGTTAGAAGGGCCGTAGGAGCAGAGCTGGGAACACCTCGTGTCAGTGTTCAAGATGGAGCTCAGGCCTCCTTTTCCGTCCCCTTCCCTTTTCTTACCGCGCTCCTCCCCAGAGGCCTAAAGAAGAGAGAGAAGCCACCTTGTCCAACAGGCAGCACCTTGTCCAGTCTGTTGACCTCCGAGCCCTTTGGAGTGTGACTTACCCTGTCCTGGCCCCAGAAACCACTTTCTTGGTGAGAGCACGAGGACCCGAGACAGCCAGCTGCATCGCCCACCCCGGCCTCTGTGCCCCGTGGCATCAGCCTCGGTGCCCGCAGGACGGCCTCTCCCTTCCAGCCCTTCAACTCCTGTAGCTGTGGGGGGCCGGGGAGCTCCGGTAACAGCACATTAAGCCCCTGTTTGTGGGAACTTTAATTTAAACACGAATTAGAGACGGCAAATGACTCTGGCAGCCAGAGAAGCTATCCCAGGAGAGCAGGGAATCAGCCAAGAGAATCCGTCGAGGTGAGGCCTGACTTTAAACCTGGAAGCGTGGGCCAGGCGAAGGCCGGAGGTACCAGTGAAGCACCCCATGTGCCCCACCCCAGCGCCCCCCTCTGGGGTCCATGCCAGCCCCCTTCTCCGCCATTCTCCGTATTTGTTGCAATATTCCCACCTGACTCCCGATTCTATCCCTCCCGCCCCCACCCCACTGATTTGGAGAATGCGACGTCATTACTTTGCTTCTCATACTTTCCTGTCATCTGCTATTCTGAGAAAGTTCTACTTGTGCCGAAACTGGTTTGGCTCAGTGGTAGAGCATCGGTCTGCGGACTGAAGGGTCCCAGGTTCGATTCCGGTCAAGGGCATGTACATTGGTTGCGGGCACATCCCCGGTGGGGGGTGTGCAGGAGGCAGCTGGTCGATGTTTCTCTCTCATCGACGTTTCTAGCTCTCTATCTCTCTCCCTTCCTCTCTGTAAAATATCAATAAAATATATTTATTTTAAAAAAAGAAAGTTCTACTTGTTACCTAACCTCCATCACTCTATTACCCGTGGAGCCTAATGCATCGTGCCCAGAAGTGGCTCGGGCTTTCTGCCCAGGAGGCAGGTGTGGTGAAGGGGGAAGACCTGGGTGCACGCCTCTGGGTGAGTTTCCTCATCTGAGCAATGCGTGAGTAAGAGGGTCTCCACGACCCCTGAACCCTGACTTTCCCAGGAGAATCTGAGGACGAGAACATCCCAGGAAATCTCTACTGTCGTTTATGAGCGGAAGTTTCCGCTGTTCTAGGAACATGGTTGGCTGTTTGTGGGGGGAGAGCGGGGAGCAGTCAAGTCTGTCTGTTCCTCTGTGAGGTCTCCCGGCTTTGCTCCCACCCCTCCACACACCACCCAGGCCCAGGCCCCGGCCCAGAGCCGCTGACTCCGGTTCCATCAAGGCCTGCTGAGCCCAACTCGGTGGGGCTGTGGCTGCTGAGACATCGTCACTGTCCTCTGGGGTGGGTGCGACATATGTTCCCTCTGTTACAGCACCTGTGATGGTGGCTCCCCCCCCCTTTCCAGCTGACCTTGAGAAATTATATCTTGTCTTTCTGGGAGGCTCAGAGTGAAAGCAAAGGGGCGCACCACCATAGCCCCAAAGCCCCCACCCATGGGAAGCTGCTGTCCTTCAGAGCGTGTGAAAAAACTGGCTATCACAAGAGGGAAGAGGGTTAGACCACAGGCAGGACTTCCAGGTTGCGGGCTAGAGCAGACTGTGACCTCCAGAGGGAAGCCCATGGTGTTCGGTCTAAGAGGATGTCTGTGAGGCCTGGGTCACGGGCAGGAATGGGGGCAGGAATCCCAGAGGCCCGTGCCAGCCTGTGACTCAGGAGTTAGAAGGTCCCTGTGACTGGCTCAGAAGGACCTTGGCATGTTCTCTGGCCCAAGGCTCTTAGACAGAGGTGGGCAGCTGCCATTGGGGCCTGAGGCCCGGCTCCCTTGCCCACCTCCCCCTGCCTGTGTGCCTGGCTGCCCCTAGCGCCCCAGGCCTGCCCGCCATCTGGGTAGCTCGGAGGAGAGCCCACTGCCAAGGGAGTGCCAGTGTTGATTTATGGCCCACAACCTTGGCAGGCTCGGCTGTGTGCCCAGAACCTCCTTTGCTCAGGAAAGAGTCGCACCTCTTAAAGGGGCAGTGGCGAGGAACGCAGAGAAGTCCAGAATGAACGCTGAGGTGGGAAGGGGACCCGGGAGGACTCTGGGTGACTCATTCCCCGGGGGAGCCTCTCCGCATCCATCGCGCCTTCACCATCCACTCCTCCTCCGTCCACGTAGCACAACTGTAACAGTGTAGGTTGCTTAATGGCCATCGCTCCTGGTTGACTCTAAACTCTGTGAGGGCAGGAATCAGATCTGCTGTGTTCATCCCTGTATTTGCAGCACCCAGCACAGTATCTAGCATGGAATGGAGGCTCGAGAAGAATTCATCAAGCCAAAGGAGAATAAATAAAGGAAGGTCCTTGCCCAGGAGGTTGGGGAGGACCGTGTACTTTCCCTCGGTTTTTAAGACTCTGCAGCACCTACTCGCCCCCACCCGCCCCGGGATCCCTCTTCCAAGACCCTTCCACGTCACTGGGCCCCATGGGGCCAATCTGTCACCCAGACGCACTTTCCTCCCCCCACTTTCCTCGGATCGTCCCTCCTCAGGCTCCACACAACGTTCTTTTCCCTCCTCCAAGAAGCTTTCTCTAATCACCTCCGGCCTCGTCTCCTGACTTAGATACTCCTTCCCCACCACTTCTTAGTATGGAAGTGCTTCACTCATTCATTCGTGCAGCAACATTTTCTGAATGAATCTACTGCAGGTGGGCCCCTGGGTGCCGAAAATTCATGAATGAACAAGAGAGAGGCGTGATCCGTGAACATAGGGACCCTACGTTTCAGAGGGTGAGACAGACAAAAAAATTAAGTAAATCCTCAAGTGTCAGCTCTCAACAAATAAAAAATGCAAGTTGTGCTATCTGCTATGAAGAGGGCTGAGGTATCACAGGTGGGGTGGAGTGGAGCCATTAAACTGGGCAGCCAGAGAAGTTTTCTCGGAGGAAGTGACATTTGTGCTGAGATTTGGAGGGCAAGACAGAGCGCTGGGGAGTGAGGGAACCGCTTTCCAGAAGCGGCTCAGTCACCTGGGTGTGCCCAGCAGAATACCCCGGGGGAAGTGTGTCTGTGTGTGTGTGATTTTCCACCCTGCTCACTCCCACTCCTCCACGTTCTGAAAACTCCCATTCCTTTATCTTAAAATCCTTGGGCAAGCAGCATCAGCCTCACCTGGGAGCTGCGTCCCCTCTTGATCCACTGCATTGGAATCTGCATTTAACAAGACCCCGAGCATTTGTATGTACAGTGATACCTGAGAAGCACAGTCTAGGTAACGCCTTAAAGGTGGGCCAGTCTGAGGACATCATGAGGTGGGCAGGGTTGAGGGAGTGGTTGCTAAAAGTTTGGATTTGAATCAGAGAAGGGGTGTGAGAGTATGCATGCATTTGTGCGTGTGTCTCGTGTGTGTGTGTGTGTGTGTGTGTGTGTGAGTGTGTGTATGTGTGTGTGAGTGTGTGTGTGTGTGTATGTGTATGTGCATCTAGCCCTCATGACCGCCAGGCCCTTTCCTTCCACCATGGTGGTTGTCTGGGGACATGTCTTTACTCCACTGCGACAACGCCCCTACTTCTACCTGCAGCTGCAAGTCAGATGGAATCCGCCGCCTCTGGGTGGTTGGGGACACCTCTAACGCCAGGCAAGGCGAGCAGATCCCTTGTTTCTGACCTCCGGCAATCCATTTATCTGACCTAAGTCTCATAAATGCGTCCTGATGAGCCCAATCGCTTGCTAATGGTTATGAGCTGAGACTTGGGGATTTATGGCTGAGGCCTTGGTGGCCACAGACAGGAGCCTGGCTGTGTGCAGGAGACCAGGCTCTGTGTGGCTTTAGCTCATCCATGGACCATAGCAGGACCCCACCCCGCATTTGGGGCGAAAGCACTGCCCTGAGGAGGGGAAAGCGGGCTGAGGAGAGAGGGACGCCTGGCTGCAGGGCCCAGGGAAGAAGGGGGAGTGTCCGGGAAACAGGCCCAGCCTGGCTGCATGTCTGTGTGTTGGGGTCGGGGGAGTGAACACTGGAGAAGTGAGCGCTGGGATTGGAGCCAATCAAGCTCGGGTTCAAATCCCGGGTCCGTTACTTAGTGTGTGACCGGACGAATCCCTGATCTCTCTGAGCCTTCGTGCCTCATCTGTAGATGAAGCTGTATAAAATAATCCCATAGGTTTGTAAGAATTAAATGACAAAGTTTGCAAAAGACACTGCAAATACTAATTGTGTGTATTTATGGAGGTGAGATTGGAATTCCAATTCCAACTCTGGCGCTGCCTTGCTGGGACAGAGCATTGGCGCCGCCACCAATGGCCTCCCACATGTGCCCTTTCTGGCCTCCGTGCCCCACAGATGTGCGGAGCGGGCTCGGCCCAATGTCCCGCTGCCCGTCCAGCTCTGGCGTCCTGCGGCTCTGACACAGAGCCCTTTGGGTGGAAGCTGGAGAGTTGAAGGGGCGGCCATGTGGAGGGTGACCCTGCAACTGTGGCCTCAGGGACAACAAGGGGAGGGGAGCTGAGTCAGAACAGCCCCCCCCCGCAGAGGTGTCTTCTTGTGAGGACAACCCCAGCAGGTGCTGGGCACGGTGTAGAGTCTGGGGCAGAGGGCTGATCGGGAAAGGCCCTGCAGCGGGTAGGGGCCAGTTCGGATTTGGTGCAAATACCTGAACCACTCACGTTGTTTGCACAAGTAGGTCTTCAAATATCTCCTCCCCTCTCCTCACCCAAGGCACATATGGGTGCTCTGTCAAGTCTGACCTGATAGGGAGAGTGAGCCAAATGGAATAGAGAGCCCCCTATCCCCGCCCCTGCCCCCGCCCCCGCCAAAGGATCCAGGCAGAGACCTAAGGATTCCTATCCCACGGGCCTCAGCCCTCCTTCCACCCCCATCTGGGGACTTCCTAGAGCCGGTCGCTGTGGGAAGTGGACATGACCCCCCATGAAGACCCTGTCCTTTTCCATGCTCTACCCCCCCCCCCCCCCCGTCCACGAGCAAGGGCTAAGGAGGGATATTAGACCTGATCCCTGTCCTCAAAATGTCACAGCCGAGGGCGCGGTGGTGGTGGTGGTGGTAGGGGGAGACAGACTTCGAACAGGAATGACCACACAGCGCGGTGAGGGACAACCACGTGCATGGCAACAGGTAGCCCGTCTTCATGGGAGAGGGAGGTGTGCGGGAGAGACGTGAGCTGCTCCCTAAACATTTTGGTTGTGGAAGGCTGAAAGCATACAAAAACAGACCAGCACACCAAACCCTGTGTCCTCGGCACCGGGTGCAACAAAGACCACCGCAGGGTCGCAGGGTCGCCTTCATGAGACTCGACTCCCACCCCTCTCCACCGCACTGTTGCTTTGGAGGGGCCTGGCTGGTTTCAACGGAGGAGCAGCAGCAGTTCCCCGTGTGGACAAGGGCTGCAGGGACACTGTGGGCACAGGGAGTGCGACGCCCGGGGCACCAAATCCAATCCAAGCTGTTGCGTGTCCCCCACCCCTCCCCGCGGACATTGGTCCCTGAGTGACTTGTCACTAGTTATGGAACTGAGAGCCTCCCGAGGCGCATCCCCCCCGCAGAGCCCAGGAGGCGCGGAGCAGGCCGCGGGGAGCTGGAGCGAGGCCCCGCCGAGGCCCGGGAGCGCGGCCCGAGCGCCCCGGCCCCGCTGGGCACCGCGCGCAGGCGAGCCCTCCGCCCCGCCGGCGCGCGGCCTTAAATATTACCCCGGAGTTTTCAATTATCTCTTCTTAATGGATTTGCAGGGGCTCTTTCATCAAGCGCGGCGTGGCTGGGTGTGGGGCTGCGCGGGGCGCGCGGCGAGGGCTGGAGCTGGGAAAATGGCCCATATTTCAATATTAAAGCCCTTTACGATCGTCAGCAGCATGAAAGATGCTGCAAATAAAACGGAGCCGCCCGCGCCAGCCTCTCCATCTCGCCGGTTTTAATTAACGCTGAGGGGGAGGCGGCTGCCGGGCGGGCCGGGGCCGGGCCGGGCGGGCGGCGGAGCCCCGGGGATCCCGGGCCGGAGCCGCAGCGCCCGGGGCGGGCGCCGAGGGCCGGCGAGGCTGCGGGGACGCCGCCGGCGGAATGGCGCAGAGCCCGGGGGCGGGAAGAAGGGGTCGGCGGCTTCTGAGTGACCGGGAAGCAAACATCTGACGCCGCCGAAGGCGACGGCTCCCGTTATTAAAGGGGAGGAGGAGGCTTATGGCCGGAGGGCTGAGCTCTTCCCGCCACCCCCCCTCCGGCCTCTTCTTCGCGCCAACAGCAACCCCCAGACGGCCCCAGGAGATGTCCCCGGACCATCCTCCCGCCCCCGCTGCACCCCCAACCACCTGAGGGGTCTCCAACGGCCCCCTTCTCCCCTCGTTCTGGAGAGGCAGACATGTTTCCTGGTCCCCGCCCTCGCGGCTCCTGCTCCGAGACGTCTGCTTTCTCCATCATTCCCTCCGCCGCCTCCGGGGCGGGCCCCGTTCTCCAGGCGCACAGGGCCGCGCGCACAGAAGCGCCACTGTTCTGCCTTGGCAGCGGCCTGGCCTGACAGCTTGTGCCTGAGCAACAGACCCATCCGTCAGGCGGGAAGGATGGAGCCGCGTCCGGCTGCCCGCTCTGAGGGCTCCCCTGGGAGCCACCTCTGGCCTTGGCCCAGGCTCCTCTCTTCCCCGCTCTACACTCCCCCATCCCAGCCCGCGACTGCCAGCTTAGCATACATATCTGTCTCCATTCTCTCCCCATCCTACCCCTGCCCCGTCCCCTACACACACAACACACACACACACACACTCACACTCTGGAGAGGGAGGACCCGGAGCACCTTTTCCTATGGGTCTCACTTAAAGGTCTTTCTCCTCCCTACATCCACACGGCTGGCATAACTCTTTGGCTAAAAAGAACCCAGGGATCTCAGTGGACCACAAGCCAAAGCTAAGTCAACCAAAGAACACTGAGTTTAAGGCAATCCTATAGAGTGAAGGGCTTAGAAAAGCAATACAAATAAAAGACATGGTCTTTATTCCTGGGTATTTACACATACTTTATGTGTCCTGACATGTTTTGCAAAAACGGAATTCTTGTCTCATTGCGCTAAGGAGCTTACAAGCACTAATTTGTTAGAGCAAAAAAAAAAAAAAAAAAAAAAAAGGGAAGGCAACCTTCCTCTGATTTCTCTTTGGGGTGTGTGTTTTTCTTCTTGTCAATTTGATAAGATATGATCATTTATCAAGACTGCTTAAAATAGCACGAACTTAACGCAGTATGGTTAGGGAGACAGAACCCACACTCCAACAGTATAGGGAGCAAGCACAAAGGGCACGTGCGGTGGGAATATAGAGGGGAGAAGTGGGTGGAAACTAAAGCACGGTTAGCTTAATCAAGGAAGCCTTCCTGGGAGAGACTGGTTTTGGAAGTAGAATATAAGAAAAGTAAGTCCCAGATGGGGGAAACACTGGTCCCCAAAGAGGACAGATTCTATATGTTGTTTGGGATTGAGGAACACACACAGGAGGCTACAACACATCTTCTCTGAGAACAGAGTAAGAAGAAACAAGACTTGTGCAGGAGCAGGAAGAATTCAGGGTAAACCGTGAGATCTTCAATGATGTTGGAGATTGAAGAGGGTGGAAAGGGCCCCGAAGCAGCCTGTCTCCAAAGGAGTCTTCCCATTCGTGCGTCCGGCTACGGGAGGGACACCTGGACTCAGGGACTTGGCCTCCACTTCTGTGGCACCACGAAAGGTTTGAATGTACAGACATCAAAGACAGGAAGGGCTCCACAGCTTCCATCACCAGTTCTGGCACAGGTGGGGGAGGAGGGAGAGAGGAGCAAAGGTTCTCTCCTCCTACCCAGATAGCAAGGGGAGAAACCAAGGTCCAATCACTCCACTCAATAAGTACTGAGCAGCTACTGTTTGCCACACTCTCTATACAAGGCACTGAGGACCAGAGATGGCCGGGCATAGGCCTTGTCAACAAGGCGTGCACAGTCTCATGGGGGAAACGATTCATTGATTAAAAAATGTATTGAGCCCTGGCCGGGTGGCTCCGTTGGTTAGAGCATCATCCCATAGACCAAAAGGTTGTGGGTTCCATTTTTAGTCAGGGCACATACTTAGGTCATGGGTTCTATCCCCCATCGAGGAATGTACTGGAGGCAACCCATTGATGTTTCTCTCTCACATCAATGTTTCTCTCTGTCTCTCTTCCTTCCTTTCTCTCTAAAGATCACATTAAAAATGAAAACATATCCTCAGGTGAGAAATATATATATATAATTAGATTGGACTTCCTTCTGGGCGTCCTTCCAGACGAAGCCGGGGCTGCGAGGGAAGCCCAGGTCCCGGGTGCCAGAGGGAAGCTGGTGCCGGCAGCCAGGGAAAGGAAGGCCTGTTCTTGCATGAATTTCATGCATTGGGCCTCTAATATATATATATATTATGAGCCAGGTAGAGTCAAGGAAACTAGAGATACAACTGAAAATGAGACAGACTCCATCCTGCCCTCTGGGAGAACACTGTTTGGTGCAGAGGATGGGTACACACCAGACAGTTAGAATTCAGGGTGGTGTGTGCTGGGAAGAAGGACAGGTGTCATTCAGGGACATGTATACGAGGGACACCTACTCTAGCCTGTGAAAGGGGAAGCAAGGACGATGTGGAAGAGGTAACCCCAATCTACTTCAAAGAGTGCAGAGAAATCAGGGTCAGGGTGGCGTGGGAGGGCGCTCTGGCCAGAGTTTGGGTGACTGTCTAGCAACCCACCAGGAACTGAGGTCCCTCCAGGCACAGGACAGCACCGACCTGCCCCAGCCAGCTCTCCCGCCAGCAGTGGGGAAGGCCAGCGGATCACCCAAACAGAGCCGGGCCAGGGGTGAGGTTATCAGTTTCCCTCCTGCTGGGACGCTCCTGCCTCAGGGCGAGGCTCTTTGGGAAGGCTGGGCGGTGGGGTTGGGGAGGGTTCTGTGGAGGGTCTTACCGCCCCCTCACTGATAACAGTGTTGAAAGAAACCAGATTTTTAAATAAAAAGAAACAGGTGATATGTCTCCCTAACTGCAGCGGAATACAAACCAGGACAAGAAAGAATTGTCCTCCCCAGAACGTTCCTACCTCCCGGATCCTAACCAGCTCCCACGCCCGCCAGGGGCAGGAGGGAAGGAGCTCAGGGAAAGGCACTGACCGGGCAGGGCCCCGGGCAAGAGCACCTGTGGCATCTTCGGGAACTGCCGCTGCCCTGCCCCGATGCAGGAAGGAGGTTGGCAGAGTTCATGAAGGCCCAACACACCAGGCCGAGGAGGTGGGGACAGTGAGGGGTCCCTGAGAGTTTTGTGACTTAAATGTTGGCAAGTTTTCCTGTAATACCCAAACCAGAATAATGTCACACTCTTGTATTCACTATCCAGACTTAAAGTTTAATGAACCTATTATTGTCATTTTGTCAGCTTTGCTCTGGAAGTTTGTTTGTTTGTTTGATTGGTTTTTTAAATATTTTTTAAATTTTTTACAGAGAGGAAGAGAAAGGGAGAGAGTTAGAAACATCTATGAGAGAGAAATATCGATCAGCTGCCTCTTGCACACCTCCTACTGGGGATGTGCCTTCAACCAGGGTACATGCCCTTGACCGGAATCGAACCTGGGACCTTCCGGTCTGCAGGCCGACACTCTGTCCACTGAGCCAAACCAGTTTTGGCTGTTTGTTTTTTTAAATAGACAGATCATTACAGATAAAATTAAAGCTGCCCTTTCCCTTCCGCAGTACCATTCTCCTCCTTCCCAAAGGCATTATCATCGTGAATTTGGGGTGGTTCTTCCAGACCACCCATGTTTTTCTATTTTTACCACATATATCTGCATGAATAACATATAGTCACGCGGCCTCGTGACTATATGTTAGTACTTTTTAAAAAACTGTCCAATGGTTACAATAGAATTTACAATTTAAAATTTTTTTCACTTTGCATTTTTTAAATGTCTTCACATGAGGTTTTTGGCAAAGCACCAGCAAGGGGAGACCTGGGTTTGTAGATCACTTTGGGTACCAACCAGGGAGTCCTAGGTGACAGGGAAGGACCTGGGATGGAGACCGTGGGGAAGAGGGTAAAACACGTTTGGAAGGTTGCATCCACATGGTCGGGCACTGACGGCAAGCTCATGAGGGCAGGGATTGGCTCTGTACATGCTGCTCTTCAGCACCACGAACAGGGCCTGCCTCTCGGAAGATGCTCAACAGTATTTGTTGACTGAGAAAGGTTAATAGGGGAGGAGCAATCCAGGATGACTCCCCGGTTCCCAGCCCAACGGGACTGTCTGTAAAATAAGGGTCCCAGGCAGAGAGGCTGGGTTCTAGGGAAAGAGGCATCCAGAAGCCACCTTGCTGGGCCAGAGGAGGGGAGGCTGCCTCGCACAGGAGGCACCGGCATTAGGGAGCAGACCTGCCTTCCAGCTCCCATGATTGAGGGCCATGAAGGATCAGAAGGAACCCAGGGATTGAAGGGGGAGGGTCCAGTCCTGCTGGGGGTAAAAGGTAGTTGAAAAACAAACTAATTTCAAAAACCAGTTCTCTCAGAAGGCAGGAGGGCAGGGCCCAGCCTCTGCATTCCCCACCATGTGTCTTATTGCCCTTGGCGTGGTGGGTGCCCGCAGCCCATTAGCCAAAGCAGAGGAGGAGGAAGAAGGTGCAATAAGTGATTCTAGAATCATAAAGACCTTGTCAGACGCCCACACTCCCAACTTTACTCCCGCTCATATTCATCAATAAGATGGACCAGCGGGGTGCTCACAATTGCTTCCTAGGGACTTACTCTTGACCAAACCCCATCCCTCTCTTTAGGGAAGGATGTGAAGTATAAACTGCTTTCCTGCCCTTAAGACCCAGAATTCTGGCCCTCACTTCGAAGGGCTGCCCTCTGCAAAGAGCTCCCTCAAAGCCCCTGCCACCCCTCCTTTCCTCAGCACCCCTCCCTTCCTCAGGCCCCCCTCCCTTCCTCAGCACCCCTCCCCCGCCCCACTCCAGCCATCACCCACCCTCTGCTGCCAAGTCACCTTTAAACAGTCCCCTGTTTGTCTTGCTCTTCTCCTTCCCTGACACACTCCCCTCCGCCTGCCCGGTCCCCCTCACTGCTTTCCTGAACTCAGCCTGGCAGCTCCCAGTTCCGGTCTCATCTGTTTTTGTCCCTCTTCCCAGCTCCTTACCTGAACCGTGGACAGCCTGGCCCTGTGGATCTGGGGAGTGGTTGAGTGGCATTTCCTGTGTCACCCCTGGGCTCTGGGGCAGGAATGCTTTTACCATCCCCAGTGCCGCTCTCCTGTGGGGACCGGAGGGTCACTTAGTTTTGTTTGATCTGGCAGAGTAAGGCATTTCCTTCTCCCAAATGGAGCTCTTAAAGACCTAAGTCACTGGCAATTAGACGTGTTCTTTACTTAAGGAAATTTAAATATCCTTAAGTAATGGAGTAGGTGCAGGGGGAAATCTTGGTAGGGCTGGCCAGGGTCTGGTCATTCCATTTCCCTAAGAGTCCGCCATTTGAAGGGGCAGTAACAGCCATTGCAAAGGCCCCAGTGGGTCCAACCCCTACAGTCACCAAGAACCAACCTAATGATCCTCAAATCCCTTCCCACCTTGAACTTGAGCAGGCTTCTGATTTTTATCAGAGCAATACACTTTACACCTCCCTGATCCCCAACACTGAGCAGAGTGACACTATGTTGATGTCCACCTTAAACAGGTGGACATTCCACATGGGCTCCCCAAAGTCATGTGACCTGCCCAGCTGACCAAGGTTCTGTCTCTCAGTGGAAAATCTACTGAGACTTTTCCCCCTCTCCTCCTTTTCATCTATTGGGACTATTCAATTTCTCTGCATTCAACATATTACTTGTACTATTGAGAAGAATAAAGTAAAACTTTAGGAAGGCCAGGAATTAGGGTGTAGATGCAGATCATGGTGGCCGCTGCTGAGGTGGGAATGCAGTCCTAGTTGGAGGTGTGTCCTGTGGGTGTCCTAATGAGTCAAGGGCCACTGGGGGGCTTTTTGAGGACAGGGAAGCCATGAGCCCTGGCCAGGCCCAAGGCTGGGCCAACAGAGGGCCCCTGCCGATGACTAGAGTGGGGGGGGTAAAGAGAGAAAAGTGCCAACAAGACCCAGAGAGGCAAATTCCTTCCCGGCATAAAACCTCAAAGATCTAAGTAACAGTCAGCCCTTGGGTCTTTCCTGAAGGATCGGGCCAATGTTAAGTGATCTGCTTTGCAGCCATCTATAAAGTGTGACTCTTCACCCTGTTGATGATTAGTGGTCTGGCTAGTAATTATTATACAGGAAGGAATACAGAAATACGTTGTTTTAAATCCAATACTTCATGTTCTTAATGATAAACTGGAAGGACAAACAGCGGGAAGGTGGAAATAGCCGTGTTGTTTGTTTTGCTCTTTTAAAGAGTGACAGAGTCAGAGAGCCTGGCTCGCAGCCCAGGCTCTGTCCCCGACAAAAGGTTTCCCAGCCTCTTCTGCCCGAGCCCCTTTGATGTTAGGGGAAGAGTGGTTTGGACCTCCGTGTCCTGAGGACCACACTTTTTTGAGGCCTTAAGTTTTAGCTTTAAAATTATGAAAGCTTGGCCGAAACCAGTTTGGCTCAGTGGACAGAGCGTCGGCCTGCGGACTGAAGGGTCCCAGGTTCGATTCCGGTCAAGGGCGTGTACCTTGGTTGCAGGCACATCCCCAGTGGGAGGTGTGCAGGAGGCAGCTGATTGGTGATTCTCTCTCATCGATGTTTCTAACTCTCTATCCCCCTCTCTTCCTCTCTATAAAAAAAAATTTTAATAAAATATATATTTTAAAAATTATGAAAGATTGGCATTTTATTACATAGTATATTTTGTGTCTTAATATAAAAATGATGTTTTAAACTACTTGCCATCAAAACACCTCAGAGAGGCTTCTTATGGCACGTATCCTGTGACACCCCATCATGCGGCCACTGTGATGCAGCCCTCGGGCACGGTACCCCAATGAGAAGTGCTTCAGTGGGCGCCTCCCCCCAAGTAAGTCCCTCCTCTGTTTGATTTTTTAATTTTTAAATTTGAATTTTTAATTCCTTGCCACTGTCTCAGGTTATTTCTCGAAGGGCTACCATTTAGTGAGCACTTTCTATATGCCAGGCTCTGGTGCCAAATGCTTTACATGCCTTTTGTCATTTAAATCCTTACAACCGCCTGGAACTCAGAGAGGTGGAGTGGCTTGCCTGCGGTCACACAGCTGCCTAGAGCAGAGGGAAGGCCTACGTATCAGCAGACTGCGGTCCCCTGCCGCCTCTCAGGGCCCACGGCTGGAGTGCGGGCTGAGTGAAGAGGAGGCTCTCCTGAGGGGAAAGAGGCTCTTGTGGTGCATCTAGAAGGAGCGCGGATGTTATAGGAAGAGTTAGAAAAGCTGGGCTAAGGGCCATCTCTGCCCTGACCGGCTGTAGGTTCTGGAGGGAGCCCCTTCGCCTCCGGGTCCTCATCTATAAAATGGATAAACGAGGTCTGTGACAGGGACCAAGGAAAAAAGATGAGACTGGAGTCAACATCACAGGTGACTTTCTTGCTCTGCCACTGACTGGCTGTCATATTAGGCAAGCCACCGACTCTCTAAGCCTCTGTCTCGCCCTCTGTTTCGCTTCTAAAATGTGGAAAACAGCCCTAGCCAGTGTGGCTCAGTTGGTTGGGTGTCAGCCTGTGCACTGAAGGGTGGTTGGTCTGATCCCTGGTAGGGGGCATGCAGGAGGCAGCTGATCCATATTTTGCTGTTGCATCAATGTTTGTTTGTTTGTTTGTTTGTTTGTTTTCTCTCTCCCTCTCCCCTTTTCTCTCTCTAAAAACAAATAAAATATAAAATTTTAAAAAGATGTGGAAAATAGCCCTAACCGGTTTGGCTCAGTGGTAGAGCATCGGTCTGCAGACTGAAGGGCGCTGGGTTCAATTCCGGTCAAGGGCATGTACCTTGGTTGCGGGCACATCTCCGGTAGGGGGTGTGCAAGAGGCAGCTGGTTGATGTTTCTCTCTCATCGATGTTTCTAGCTATCTCTCTCCCTTCCTCTCTGTAAAATATCAATAAAATATATTTTTTAAAAGATGTGGAAAATAATACCTACCTCACACGGCTGCTATAGGGATTAAAAATAACATATGTAAAACACCTGGGACAGAGTCTGGCCTGTAGTAGTTGCTCAATGAATGCTTCCCAATAGCAGTAAACCTTGTAATAGCAATATCAGCGACAGTGCCCATATTAAGAAATTGTGATTATTAAAATGAGGGAAATGTGTGAGAGCAAAACTACAAAGTAAGGCAACCCCTTAAAAATGGGGAACTGGGATGTCCACTAAAATATTTGTTTACCTTTTATGTGTGTTTAGAAATGTTTAATAATAAAGTATAGAAGGAAATAATTGGCGAATGAATTAAAAATTTAAATACACATTATCACACCGGAACAAAGGGAACTGGGGAAAGGTCTACCTGAATGGACCCCCATATTGCTCTGCTGGCTGAAGGCCTGGAGTTCCCGTTCACTGAGAACCTTCTAACGTAAGTCAAAACCCGAGAAGGAGCCACAGCTCAAGTTCTTCCTCTTTTTTTCTTTCATATTCTCTTTTGTATCTCTTCCCCACCATCCCAGAGCAAACACTCCTCCAGCCCACCCCACTCCCACCGGTGCCCGGCCCCCAGGATGCGTCTGTGTGGAGTCCTCCCCAGAGGAAAGACCACCAAACAGCTCCTGGAAGGGGACGGAGGCTCCCTAGAGAAAGACGCCTGAGGCGGGTTGAGGTGAGGTAGGCAGGGTCCAGGCCACTCTGCCAGCCAGTTTGGAGGACAAAGCCAGACCCTCCAGCGCGCAGACTCTCAGGGTCTCTCTCAGCTTTGACTTTGGCTCAGCCCAACTCTGTGACTCAGCCAGTCAGTCCTCAGTGTGGGTGGGGCCTCGAGGGGTCACCCACCTGCCTCGGCAGCCACACAGGCACTTCCCAAAGTCTCAGGATGGGGGTTCTCTCTGAAGAAACTTCAGGGCTTGACCCAGTTCTGCCTCTGCGTCTCCCTGTCGGGGGGGACTTGCAGCCCAGCCGGAGCGGGAGTTTTCCAGAGCTGGTGGGCCCATGAGTGGCCGAGGGGCTGTGCATAGGATGGGTTCTCCTCTCCCCGGGCCTTTTCCCCCTGAGCTGGTGTGCCAGGCACCTCTCCCAGTTTGGAAAGCAGATTATTTATGGTTTATTTTTGACACCAGATCATCGCTGCCCAAGTTTCATCAATTTGTCACTGTTTTTATTGTCAGCAATTGCCCATAACTGGAGCACATTTAAAATGTCATTGATCTTGGTATTACAGTGTCATAATCTGACAGTAATAGGTGTAGCCAGCACAGGAAGCCCAGGCCCCGAGATTGATGGCGTTCAGCGCACCAATTATATTCTGTCCATCTAAGTGATAAAAGAGTACGTAGGAGGCATTCAATAGATAAATTAGATATCGCTCCCAATTATGTCCCTTTATTTTATGGAGTCGTATGTTCCCCTTAAACTTTTTTTTCTTCATTTGGCTTGTAAAGGGGGCATTACTTGACCCTCAAAAACCAGGGCTGCTCGTCTGCCTGCCCCACCTTGAGTTTCACCCTGATGTCTCACCACCTTCTGGAAGTTTCTCACATGGACTTTCCCTGGGACACACCTAGGAGCTTCCCCAGTGCGGAGGGTGGGCACGGGTGTGGAAGGAAAGAGATGGAGGCACCTCGGTGTCTAGGGAGGGGTTGGAGCGGGCCTTTGGAAAGGTCTGGTGTTGCCTTTCCTTTCCGGCAAAATAAACGAGATCAGAAGGGAAGCCATTCAATGGCTATGGTCCTCCAGCCCCAAACAGCTGTGAGCCTTCAAGTCAGGACAACTGGCCAATGGCCACTGCTGGGGAGGAGGAGGACGGTCCGAAAGCTTTCAGGCCTCAGGAAGTGACTCCATCCACCTCCCTGCCTCTACTTTCCCTTGAGTTGAGTCCATTTGAAATTTTAATCGGAAGAACCCCTGCCCCCCAGAACCTCCTGCACCCCATTTCAGGCCAGATCAGATGCTTCCCTCAGCTTGAGTTCCAGCTCTGCCTTTTGAGGGCTTTTCTGGGTGCTGTAGCGGGCCCCCTGCCGGGGAGCAAGCCCCGGACCAGCTCATTCCTGAGATGAGAGCTGGCCCAAGGCAGGGAGGGCCTGGCCAGAAATGAGAGGCAGGGGATGGAGGAATAGTGAGGAGGTGACTTTATTTGGGGCATATTACTCTGAGGACCGCCTTGACCTGGTCTAGACCCCTGTCCCCGTCCCCGCTCCCCCCATGTTCCCGGAAGCCGGCAGGAAACACAGAGGAGACAGAGACAACAGGTGGTAAGCAGTGTTCCGCGTCCATTTATTGAGCTTCGCGAGAGGAAGTGTCCGCGGCGGGCTGTCCCCGTAGCCCGCTGCCATCTCTCCTGTGTAAATAATCCTGGCACTAAGTGCCCTGCTCCGCGGAGGGGAAGTTGTCCTTGTGGTCTGAAACTTGAGAACATGGGTCGGGGGAGGAGGGGAGGCGGGGGACGGGAGAGAGAGATGGGGAGCCATCACCCCGAGGCTCCTCGGATACACTCCTGAGCCGGTGATAGATGGATTTCTGGAGCAGCGGGTGGCATTTCAAGTAAAATGTTTATAGGAAGCGAGTGTGATTTAAACAACGTCTTGGCCGATAAACACCAGCCAGACGGGGGGGAGAGGGCAGAGGGAGGAGTGGAGGAATCCAAGGCCCAGAGGCCGCTGGTGTTAAGTAGCTGTCTGAATCTCTGCTCAAACACACTCACCAACTTTGGTCTTAACATGTTTTTAAGAGCTGGTTATGATTTCCTCGAGGGCGGCTCAGAAGAAGACGAGAGTGGAGCCCCCAGCTGAGCCTTCAATAACTGTCCATCACAGTCTTTAGAGACAGCGCCTCCTCCCCGCGGCTCCGGCTCCGGCTCCAGGAGCCCGGACAGGGAGCTTCTGCCGGGCCGGCCTGCTCGCCGGCCTGTTCCCAGGCCGCACTGGGGCTTGCGGCCCTGTGCCCACGCTGCGCCCTGGATCCTGGCACAGATCCTGGGGACATGGCTTAAGACCCACCCTCAAAAAGTCTTCAAGGAAAGAGAGAACACACAACCTAGAAAAGAAGACAGAGTGAAGAGAGGAAAAGGAGGGGAACCAGCCGTGGCCTGAGTGGCTGAGCTGGGTGAGCGTGCTCCTGTGCGCCGAAAGGTTGCCAGTTCCATTTCCGGTCAGGGCACAGGCCCTCGCTGTGGGTCCAGTCCCTGGTCAGGGCTCATGCGGGAAGCAACTGATCGATGTTTTTCTCTTTCTCCCTCTCTCTTCTATCTCTCTAAAACAATTTATATATATATATATATATATATATATATATATATATATATATATATGTTGAAGGATGGAAACCAAGAAAGAGAAAACTGTCACCAAATCCAGAATCTGGGCCCTTCTCACCATGTCCACTGCTGCTACTCACCTTTCACTTGGATTAGTGCAATAACCTCTCAACAAGTTTCCCCACATCTTCCCTTGCCCCCCTGCAATCTATTCTCAGCACAAAAGACAGAAGGACCATTAAATCTTAAGCCTGGTAATGCCTTTCTTCCCCATTTCACTTGCAGTAAGGATCAAAGTCATTAAGGCTGCCTACAAGGCCCTGCGTCACCTGGCCCCTCACTACCTTCTGATGCCATTCCCTCCCACGCTTCGCCGTGGTCTCTCTACGCCGGCCACACCAGGCTCCAGGATCCACAGACTTGCCAGGCATATGCCTGCCCCAGGGCCTTTGCACCAGCTGTTCCTTCTTCTTGGAAGTCTCTTTCCCAAGATACCTTGGGGCTTATTTATCTCCTCGCCTCTGAGTTTTGCTTCAAATACTATATTGTCAATGAGGCCTTCTTCACTACTATATTTTTAAAATTGCAGACTTCTCCTCCATCCTGGTTTCTCATTCCCTGATCTGTATTTTTCTGCCACTCTTAATATATAATATAATTTACTTACTTACTTAATACATGAATTGTTTATTACTGACTCTCTCTGCTAAAATGTAAACTCCACATAGGCAGGGGTCTTTCTGGGTTTTGTTCACTGATGTATCCTGAGACCCCGGAACAGTGCTCAGTAATAACTGCTTAATGCAAAGAATGGGGTTAACCAGGGAAGGGCTTGGAAGGGAGGAAAGGGGGGACCTTTCCAAGTTTGGGGTTACCTTGTGTCTTATCTCACCACAGGCCAAGCGTGAGGAACTGAAGATCAAGGTGATCTGCACAAGTACAAGAGCTGGGCATCACCCACAAGGAGAGATTCAATTGGAAAAGAGACTGGCCTGGATTTACCCCTGATTCCGGTGCAAAACCTCACTTTAGGTCGGGAGTTCATCATGTCTGTGCCCAACCTGTATTTTGGGATAATAACGCCAAAGGGATGTGCCAGGCAAGAATGAAGGGATTGGAAAGGAAGGGTGGACTGGGAGTTCAGAGGCCCTCGAGGTCGAGCGGAGGGTGGCTGAGATAGCAAAGCAGGCATGTGTCCTCCAGGACTGGAAAAAAAGATGGAGGTGGAATTACAGGGCCTGAAGGAAGATGAAGATTGGTTGTGTACGTCAGGGGAGGGAGCCAGGCCATCATTTCAAATAGGATGTCCCATGTCCTCGGGGGGCAGAATGAAAGCCACGGGCTGTGCCTACAGAAGAAAGACTTGGAGTTAGACTCCAGGTGGGAGAGGGAGGCGGAGCCTTGGCCTCTGGAGACCCTGAGCAGGACCCGACTGGGTGACACCTCAGCGAGGCTGACACTGAGGCCCCGAGGGTCTGCACGGCCCGGAGCAGCTGCGTGGGGACCAGAGCCCTGGAGAGGCTTTCTGCCTCTGCCTGGCCCCCGCCCTCCCTCTCTCACCTGCAGGGGTTTCTGAGCAGCTAATCATGCAGCCATCTTGCCGGTGTGGATGGAAAAACTGAGAGTATTTGGTGTGTCCCTTCACCACCTCTCCCTGACACCTCAGTGCTCAGCTCAGCTTTGGGGTGACTTCCAGGTATAAGCCAGGAGAAGTAGAAATCTCTCTGGGGGGTTACACAAGACGGCAGTTCCTGTGGTTATAATGGAGAGAGGATCCAGGTGGCCTGGGTGTCCTGGGGATGGAAGAGAAACTTACTCGTCTCTGTACAATTTTTGGTGCCTTTGAGTGTTCAACCATGTATATGTATTTCCTATTTGAAATAAACACAGAATAATTATATTCAGACAAAAACAACAACAACAACAAATAGATGCAGGGAGGTTAGAACCTGATGCCTACGCGGATACTTGAGGACAATGAGCTGGCCCTTCTGGCCCCCATCCACCCCCTCCTCCCATCTGGTATCTCCATGCTCTACAGGCTCAGAGAGGGGTGTGGCTAACCTGATGTCACACAGCATTTAGGGGCTAGCAAAGTTCTGGGGGTCAGTTTTTCAGACTCGCAGTGTCAGCTTTTTCTCCCGGTCGTCCATGGTCTGGTCTCCCCCCCCCCCCCCCCCCGACCTCTCCATGTTATTTGCAGGGCTGTGTAAATGCTACAAATCAGCCTTCAGAGAAATGTTTTCAGGTGTGTGTCACTTAAATGCCATCTTCCCCAGAGAGCCATCTCTTATGAGCTCTCCTCTGTCCACCCATGTCGTATCAGCATATTCCCTCCCTTTCTGCATCCTTTCCACCACCCTTGACCACCAACGTGGCCCACTATCCACTGCAATTTGGCCCTGCCCCAGAGGAGACGTGTGACCTTGAGCAAGTCATTTAACCTTCCTGTGCCTCTGTTTCTTCATCTATAATCGAGGATCATGACCTTCCTCCCACGGTTCTTCATTCATCCATTTGTCCAACACGCATGTGCTCTGTGCCAGGCGCTGAACCCAGCTCTGAGCATCACACGAGACAATGCATGTAGAGTCAGGATAGAGACACACAGCCTCCTTCCTTGGCTGCTTTTCTGAGCTGGACGTGGAAACCTTGGAAGAATTGCTTCAGTCCACTCCCAACCTCTCAGCGTCCAGCACTGCTCCTGGAGTGAGGCTGACACCCTCCTCCGGACAAAGTGTCAGGGGCTGTAGAAATAGCCTCGTTCCCAAGCTCTCCCACTGGCTACATCCCCAGGGCGTTGCTCTGCCTGCAAGAAGAGATAGGACTGCAATCCACCCGTGGGTCTTCAGTCTGGAGCTTTGGGATTGTCCAATTCTCTTATCCCCTGAGAATCTGCTCCTTCTGCTCTGCTCATGTCTCTTCTTTCCTGAGCGAGCTCCACGCCTCGTGGGCGCTGGCACAGAGGCTGAAGATCTGGGACAAGACACTCTCTCACATTTGCCTCCCTCTAAACGTAACCTGGACTGTGGAGGGAAGATGACCCCCTTCTTTAAAACAAGGACCACAACCTCAGAACATACAGGAACTTGTTTCCGATGAGAAGTTTCCAGAGCTCTTGGGGAGAGGTTATGCCCATCCCCTGCCTGCTCACTGGGGATTGGGTGAGAATCACTGGGAGGGAGAGGGGTTTGTGGAAAAGACACTCTGCATCAACCTGGTCACAACAGGATCCCAAGTCAAGTCAGAGTGGCCATGAGGGACTATGGGGAAGAAGGGATCTAGTTTATTTTTTAAAAATATATATTTTATTGATTTTTTTACAGAGAGGAAGAGAGAGGGATAGAGAGTTAGAAACATCAATGAGAGAGAATCATCTATCAGCTGTCTCTGCCCACAACCAAGGTACATGTCCTTGACCGGAATCAAACCTGGGACCTTCCAGTCCGCAGGCCGACACTCTATCCACTGAGCCAAACCGGTCTCGGCAAGGGATCTAGTTTATACATAGGGAGGCATTTCCTGATGGTCAGGGAGTTGTGGGTTGAGATGGAACCACTCAGACACAGTTCTCCCTAAGCCAGGGGGAGGATGAGATGATCTGGGAGTTGCAGAGGCTTCGGGGATTCCATGATGCTGCAGGACCGGCCGGGACTGGGGAGGAAGCCAAGGAGATGTCAGTTCATCCATGTCTAGAGGATAGGGGGCAGATTCTGGGGACCCCCCCTCCCCAACACACACACACACACACACACACACACACACACACACACATACACACGCGCCCAGCACAAAGCCTCATAAAGGGCAGACTAGACAATGTGACCGAAGAGGACAAGTCTTTTCCTGAAGATGGTGCCAACTCCACCCTCAGGGAAGGACCGCTGCTTTGTAGCCCCAACAAGATGGTTCCAGACTGTGGCCCCCAGAAGTCCGTCTCTGTGTCCAGCCCCAGTCCCGTTACCACTGCTTGCTTTGGCCTCACTGCAGCGTGTGGGGTTTGCCCATGCCCAGAGGTCACACCAAGAAGGGAATAAGGGCCTTGTTCTCAGGCCTGGCCTTTGGAGCAGAGCAAGTGGGCCAAACCTCAAGCACCTGACCCAGCTCCGAGGAGTCCTGTGGAGGCTGGAAAGGGGGTTCCTCCTGAGATGTGGAGGGCAGAGAATGTGGACAAGGGGGAGATGAGGGTTTAAAGGGGTAGACCTGGAGAGGAACAGTGAGAGAACAGGAAACCGCTGGTGGGAAAAAAGCTTAGACATAATCTAGTGCACCCCCGCCTTTTACAGATGGAGAAACTGAGGCCCAGATGGGATCTCTCATCCAATGATCCACTCCAGCTGCTGGGGGGCCAGCTCCAAGCCCCATGAGGGTAGATGCAGACAGCAGAGGGGGTGCTGAAAGGCTGGTGAGGAAACTTTTCTGAATGCTCAGTCTTTTACCCTCCTGGGGAAAAATTGTAGCTTCTGAAGGGTGGGGACTGAGCATTATGCCAGGATCCCCGCGCCCAGCACACAACAGCTGCTCAAAACCTATGGGCTGGGTAAGCTATGTACACATATAATACCTTAATAAATTAAAAAAAAAAAAAAAACCTATGGGCTGGCCCTAACTGGTTTGGCTCAGTGGATAGAACCGTTGGCCTGCAGACTGAAGGGTCCCAGGTTCGATTCCGCTCAAGGGCATGCACCTTGGTTGCAGGCACATCTGGGGAGTGTGCAGGAGGCAGCGGATCAATGTTTCTCTCTCACTGATGTTTCTAACTCTCTATCCCTCTCCCTTCCTCTCTGTAAAAAATCAATAAATATATATATTTTAAAAACCTATGGGCTGAATGGAAAAATGCATCCGAGGGCCTGGGGCTGCCCCCCCCCCCCCAGCAGCTGGAGTGGATCTTTGGATGAGAGATCCCATCTGGGCCTCAGTTTCTCCATCTGTAAAAGGAGGGGGTGCACTAGAGTATGTCTAAGCTTCTTTCCAACCAGGGGTTTCCTGTTCTCTCACTGTTCCTCTCCAGGTCTGCCCCTTTAAATCCTTATCTCCCCCTTGTCCCACATTCTCTGCCCTCTGCATCTCAGGCTCTCCCCTTTCCCAGCTTTTCCTTTTTTACAGGTGTTCTCCTGTCTGTTTCTGGTGATTCCTCCTGGCAGGACGCAGGCTCTCTCCCTGGAGGCTTTTGTGTCTGGGTTCCCCCTCCCCCGCACTCCCTCCGTCCTGGGCTCCCTTCCTCACTTTAGAGCCAGAACCCGGGGGTTGTAAGGAGCGGAGGGGTCCTAAGGCAGCCCCTGCCCGGCTCCCTCCCGCGGCGGCCCCGGCAGTGCCACCCCCCCCCCTCCCCACGCGCTCCCCGGGGCCGCCCGCCGCTCTCCCGGCAGCCGGTGCCGCCGCGCCCTCGCCCCGCGCTAATGCGATCTGGAGAGACCCGGGCGGGCGGCGGGCAGTCTGGCCGGGCGTCCTGGGCGGCGCTGATGGATGGTCCCCTGACAGTAATCGCAGAATGAGGACGCGCCGGCGACGCTCTCGCCCGAGGCCCCGCTGTTTGGCGAGCCCCGGAATCCCTGCCTCCACCGGCGCCTGCGTCCCTGGCGCTGCCCCCAGCCCACTGGGCTTTGGGGAGGCCTGAGGCCTGAGGCCTGAGGCCAGGGCCGAGGTGGGGTCTTTCCCTGCCCCCTCCCCCCCCCCAAGACAATAGTTTCTGTTTTGGAATCTCCCTAGGATCCCACACTGTGCCGGTGATTCTGAACAAGCTACTGGGCTCTTGGAGCCTCACTTCCCCCTTCTGTCCAATGGGAAATGATGGTCTTTCTAAGCCCAGGTGGGGAGAATTAGGTTCAACGGAGAAAATACGGAGGCAAATGAATGATCACTCTCCCTTTAGCTCACGGTGCTCAGGATGATCTGTGCTGGCTCTGGCTGGGAAGCTCAGCTGGTCAGAGCATCCTGCCAGCCTTGCGGGTTCAGTCCTGGTCGGGTCAGGGCCTATACAAGAACCTACCAATGAATCATAAATAAATGGAGCAACAGCCCTAGCCGTTTGGCTCAGTGGCCAGAGCCTGGGCCTGCAGACTAAAGGGTCCCTGGTCTGACTCCGCCCCTGGCCCAGCCCAGGTCAGGGTACATGCCTGAGGCAACCAATCGGTGTTTCTCTCTTTTTCTTTCTCTTCCACTCTCTCTAAAAGATCAATGGAAAAATATCCTCGGGTGAGGATTTTTTTTTTAAAAAAAGGAACAACAAATATATCTCATCAATAAATAAAATTTAAAAAAAGGGCCGAAACCGGTTTGGCTCAGTGGATAGAGCTTTGGCCTGCGGACTGAAGGGTCGCAGGTTCGATTCCGGTCAAGGGCACATACCTTGGTTGCAGGCACATCCCCGGTGGGGGGTGTGCAAGAGGCAGCTGATCAATGATTCTCTCTCATCGATGTTCCTAACTCTCTCTTCCTCTCTGTAAAAAATCAATAAAATATATATATTTTTTTTAAAAAAGGGATAATCTGCCGAAATTGGTTTGGCTCAATGGATAGAGCATCGGTCTGCGGACTGAAAGGTCCCGGGTTCGATTCCAGTCAAGGGCACGTACCTTGGTTGCAGGCACATCCCCAGTAGGAGGTGTGCAACAGGCAGCTGATCGATGATTCTCATCGGTGCTCCTAACTCTCTATCCCTCTCAATTCCTCTCTGTAAGAAATCAATAAAATATATATTTTTTAAAAAAGGAATAATCTGGGCTAAAGCTAATAATCTGAAGCTGAATGAGAGCTGAGTGAATATTTACACATAGAATATCTGTTTATAAACATACACATGCTATAATGTTCTGGGCTAATAAATATATCTGAACGTAAAGGATGTCAGTGTCAGTGCTGCTTAGGTGTCGTTGAAGAGAAGCTCACCAGCACAGGTGTATGTCCTCAGGTGGCTGCCTCCAGCAGGACTCTCCCCATCCACTGACTAAGCCACATTCATTCCCCATCCAATCTTGGGATCCCCTTCCACACAGGGCCCGGCTGACTAAGGGATGTGAGGAGAGGATCCCCTTAGGGAAATGTTCCTGGAGGACTTTCCGACCCCTCACCCACTTCCAGGCGACTCAGAGTTCCGAGGTCCCCCACGCCCCACCCCAGGGGATTCCCCTTGGGCCTAGGCCCTGCTGAGGGTCTGGGGGCAAGGATCCAGAGCCAATTACAATTCTGAGAGCATGCCCAGGCACTTCCTCAATCCCTTTTAACCTTTCCCTCTCATCAGAAGCCAAATTGAGTTAGTCTTGAGTTTTTATTTAATTCCCTAAATGGAATCATAATCTGTTTAGTGGCCTTTTTCCCAGGTCCTGGGTACTAAAGTGTGTGTGCGTGTGTGTGTGTGTGTGTGTGTGTGTGTGTGTGTGTGCTGGGGGTGGGTAATGAGGGCAGCTCTGTGGCTTGTGGAGAACCCTCTCACACAACCTCTAAACAGCACCAAAGAGCAGGAGACACCCATGACCCTAATTGCCACTGGTGTATAATTGTGATAATTATGGCGATGATGGTGATGACAACTAATATTTATTGGGCATCTCCTGTGCCAGCCTTGAGCTAGGCACCATCCATGCATTTCTCACTTAATTCTCACCTTTACCTTCCAGCTAGGTACCATTTACAGATGAAGAAACTGAGACAGAGAGGTTGAATAGCTTATGTCATATCCTACAGCTATTTTTTTTTAAATCCTCACCTGAGGATATTTTTTCCTTTTTTTTTTTTTTAGAGTGGAAAGGAGGGAGGGTAGGAGAGAGAAAGAGGGAGAGAGAGAGAGAGAGAGAGAGAGAGAGAGAGAGACCAGATGTGAGAGAGATACTTTGATTGGTTGCATCCTGCATGTGCCCCTGCCAGGCTGGGCATCAAACCTGCAGCCCAGGTATGTGCTCTTGACTGGCAAGCGAACCCAAGGCCCTTTGGTGCACAGGCCAACACTCTAATCATTGAGAAACACTGGCCAGGGCCACATCCTACAGCTATTGATAAAATAGGGCCAGCGTGGAAACCACAATCAAACTACAGAGGCCGTGCTCTTAACCACTCAGCTGTGTGACGCTGGACAAGATGCTTTTAACTGCTGCAGACTCCAGTTCCCTCATTTGCATAATACAGATAATAAATGAAGACAATACACTCCCTTCTTACGGTTGTTGTGTTGATTGAATGAGATAAGACATTCACCCTTCTCACAGTAAACGTTGGATTAAGTGCCGTAAACGTTGGGATAGGGTGGAGCGAGGGAAGGGGGTATAATGCAAGGCAACAGGTGACTATTAATGACAAATGGTGACTTCTGATAATCACAGTTATCCTGTTTTGGGCACATGCACTCAGACAAGGGGAAAAAATGCCATGCCTGTTTTACAGATGAAGAAACTGAGTTTCAGATGAATTAATAAATTGCCTACAGCCAACCAGTTAATAAATGGCAGAACAGAGTTTAGATTCAGACATTGGGCCTTTTGGACTCCAACGCCTGCCGCTCCTCCAGGGTCACCACTATTGGCCTCTCCTGGAGGAGGCCAAGGCTGCCAACCAGCCCAAGTCACAACCTCTTCCACCTGGGATCCAGTTTTTCCAGGTGAGCCATGTTTCCTTAAAGGAACAGGAGAGTAAATTAAAAAAGCACCCAAGACAGTTTCTCCCTCCCCCAAAGCCAATGTGGAGCTTCCCCCACCCCCTGTCCTCACGCCCCTGTCTCCTCTGCTCAAGTTTGTGGCCATTAACTAGAAGAGGAGAAAGTTTGAACCAGGCATGAAATATTTATCAGTTAATTACAATATGCAGATTCTGTTCTTGGGGGTGATTTATCTTTTTAGAAATATAGGGAAAGATCCTGGAAACTTGTATCCTAATTGCTTGGCCTATTATTGTAGCAACCAGGTAGAAACTCCATTTACTATGTAACTGCAAATTTCCCCACCAGCTGCCTCTGCCTGGGACACCGGTGGTCTGGGGAGTATCCACTTTTCTGATGAAAGGGGGGCCTGTAAGAGGTCAATCTGTCCATTCCCCGGTTTCCTCTTGGGGAGGCCCCTAATAGTTGCAGGAAATGAGAAAATGAGAGTTTCGGAAATTCTGGGATCTCAAGAGAAGCGTATCCTATGTGACAGTCTCCCCCACTGAGGCGGCGGTTGCTGAGGGGGTGGGTCCCGTGTGGAGACGAAGCTCTCAGCTGAGCACCCTTCCCTCCATGCTGTTTGCTTACACACAGAGTGGCCTCTTACATCACCTCCTAGGGCCCATAGCCACCCCCTGGCTGCACGTTAGCATCATCTGAGAAGTTTTAAAAAAGGCAGATGCCTGGGCACTACCCCAGACCAACAACATTAGAATCTGAAACAAGGTCTCAGTATTTTTTGTTGTTGTTAATCCTTACCCAAGGATATTTTCCATTGATTTTTAGAGAGAGTGGAAGGGAAGGGGAGAGAGAGAGAGAGAGAGAGAGAAGCACTGATGTGAGAGAGACACACTGATTGGTTGCCTCCTGACCTGGGATTGAACCTGCAACTGAGATACGCACCCTTGGCTGGAATTAAACCTGGGACCCTTTTGTCCGCAGGTTGACGCCTTATCCACTGAGCCAAACCGACTATGGCAAGGATTAGTATTTTTAAACTCTGTCCAAGGGGTTCCAATGTGCAGCAAAACATGATGAGAATGTGGAAGAGAAAGGGAAAGACAGAGAGAAACATCAACGTGAGAGGAGCACTTGATTGGTTGCCTCCTGCATGAGCCTTGATCTGGGCCCCCGCCAGGGAGGAGCCTGCAACCTAGGTACATGCCCTTGATCAGAATCGAACCCAGACCCTAGCCAGTTTGCTAAGTGGTTAGAGCTCTGGCCCTCAGACTGAAGGGTGGCATGTTCGATTCCGGTCCAGAGTACATACCTTGTACCTCGTACCTGAGTTGCAGGTCTGGTCCCTGGTCCTGGTTGGGGCATGGACAGGAGGCAACCCATGGCTATGTCTCTCTCACATGGATGCTTCTCTCTCTGTGTCTCCCCCTCCCTTTCACTCTCTCTAAAAAAAAAATCAATGGAAAAAATATCCTTAGGTGAGGCTTAACAAAAAGGGATGAGAACCTCTAGGCCTAATAAGAGCATGGCTGCCCGGTAAAGGGCCCGGCTTCTGTGTGGGACCACAGAACCTTCATCCCTCCCTTCCAGGTGCTGGGGGAGGCCGTGCCTTCACTTTTATTGGAATCTGAAGAGCGTACTTTTTTTCTCCCCGTGAGAAGCTTCTAATATTAATAACTACCATTTATCAAGCCCCTGCTGAATGCTTGGATCTATGCAAATAAAATTTAATCTCATCTACACAACAACTCTATAAGGTCAGTGGGTATGTCCATTTTATGGATGACTCAGAGAGGTTAAGTAATTTGCCTAAGGTTGTACAACTAGCAAGTGACAGGTCTGGGATGTTGAGCCCTAAAGCCATGTGTTTTCACCGCTGTGCTGCCCTGCCTCTCAGTCTCTCAAGGCTGGAGGGGAAGGGCTTCAAAGCCAGTGTCTGGAGGGCCTAGGAATGTGCTGGTGAGGGCGGGGAAAGAGAAGGGGTGCCGGAAGGGGCTGCGCATGCGCATAGATGGGGCATGCAGGGAAGAGGGGTGGTGGGAGACACGGGAGAAGCGGTGTGGGGACTGTGGGGTCGGGTTGAGGTGCCTGAAGGGGGGCGTGGTGAGGGAATGGGGTGGTGGCTGCGGGGAAAGCTGGGAGTGGGGTCTAGGAGTGGGAGCTGGCAGCAGCAGGGCAGGAGTGGTGAGTGGTACCCACCGTGGCTGAATAGCTGGAGAGGGGGAGGGACCTAGTCTCGGGGGAGGGGCCTTTGTGAGGCGCGCCGCGGCGAGGAATGCCCGCCATGAATACTAAGGGCAAGAAGAAGAGAAAGGGCCAGAGGGGGCTGGGTGATGTTTAGCTGCTGGGGTGATTAATGGGGGTGAACGGAGGGTGAAACTCAAGCCTTCGCACTGAGATGATGGGGAATGGTTGTCCAAGAACAACAGTGCACTGTTTCATCCAGAAAGCCAATGTCCAGGGGAGGGGCGGCGGGGAGGACCCGGGCTCCGTTGCTCCTTCTCTCTTTCCCCCAAGGGCTCTTTATTTGCCACCGACCGGTAAATTAAAATATACGTTCCAGTTCTGGGAGATCTTCTGGATGGGCTTCCTACTTGCCTCCCGGTTTGGGGAAGACGCAGGGATGCTGGGGTGGCTCGGGGGCAGACAGAGCAAGTGGGGTTTAGGGAGGTGGCTGAGGTGACTCCGTGGACCACTCCACCGCGGCATGAAGTGGTGACAAGCTGGCTTCGCTCTGAACCAGAGAGGCGCTGGGCAATCCATGGGGGACTGATCCCTGAATGTCCTCATTCTCAGAGCAAAGGTCTTAGAGCAGCCTCAGCCTCAGGGAGGGGGGAGAGGGAGAGCTGGGGGAGGAGGAGCAAGGCCCTGGCATCAGGGTTATTTACTGGGCTTGAGGAATGGAGGCGAAACTCATGGGAAGTATTGGGTTTGAACCCCTTCCCTCATTTCCTGCCTCTACCTCTCTATAGGTGCAGCTGCTGCAACTCCCCAACAGCATTTTCAGAGGGCGGGAGAGGAGGAGGTGAGCAATGTGTGAGAGATGTCTCAGAGTGGGGGAGGTGAGCTGTAGGCAGGGATTTAAGTGGATATAGTCTCACAGAACAGGAGCAATTTTCTCCCTCTCTAGGCCGTTGCAGATGTGAAACAACTGGCAGATCCTGCTTCCCAACCCCAGCCGACCCAGGGTATGGTATATCTCGCCTCCTATAGAAGAGCAGGATGGGTAGAAAGGGGCATCAGGAAAAGGAGCCAGATGTGTACTCAGGGGTCCCCAGAGATCGGCATGTCCCGAGGGCAGGAGAGGCAGAATGCCCATCCCCGACCCTAGATCACTGGAGAATTTTGCCTGGGAACCCTGCCACCAGGCCTTAATTCCTGTTTCTACCCAGAACTTGACCACGCTGCTTCCCCTTGTTGGGGTCTCACTTCCAGGTACCACTATATCTTTCCAGGAGCCAAGCCTACAAAACCCTTTAAAATTTGGAGTTAGTGGGAGGTAGTTTATTGAGCGCAAATACTCCGTGAGGTGCAACATGACTTGACTAGTAATGAGGCAACCATTCCCCATAGGGTTCAGGTTCAAGGGCTACTTTCCGGAGGGGCCAGGCCTCAGTTTGCTTGTTCTGAGGGCAAGGGCTAACAGAGGCTGCCCAGTAACTCTCAGGGAAGGAAATAAACGAGCCCACTGGAGAGCAATGGTCACAATTAACAGTCTTAATTATGAATTAATAATTCATAATTATTCCAGACTTGCAGATAAGCACAAGCCCACTGAAATTATTTCTCGGGGAGAAACATAGTTGGAGGGGGTGGGGAGGGGACTTCAGTGCAGCCATTCCTTCTGAAGGCCTTTACCTTCATCCCTCTGCTTCCCAAGTAGGCCTGAAGAGACTCATTCGCTCCCTTGGCGGGTTCCCCTCACAGCCACCTCCTCAAAAAAAGCTTCCGGACACGGGCCACACTGCCTCTCTGTTCTTCCTGAGGCCAGAGGGTCATCCCTGCCAATGTGACCTCCGAACCTGGACTCTAGATGTCTGGGGTCTCTCTGTTCCCTGTTGCCGGTTTTGGTATTTATATGTGGGTACCCTGCAGGAGGGGCTGGCGCGGGGTGTCCCAGGGAGGTGTGGCCACCTTTCTGGCTCTGCTCCCTATCACACCTCCCTTCTCGTGGGGATTGCCTGGGAGCCCTCCTGTTGTGGCGGAAGGCCACCTCAGCTCTGTGGGGAGGGAGACAGAGCGCGCCTCTTCTCTGGTGGATGCTGCTGGTTCCGGATCTGGGCGTGCGTGGCTGACGCTGACCCCCTGAGAAGGCATCTACATGGCACCATTAATGGCTAGGAAGGCTGTCCAACACCAAAACCAGCTTTCTGATGCTTCCCTCCCCAACACCCATAACCCCAAATCCCCACTCCAGCAGATTTTAAAACATCTTAAAGGAACTTCAAAGAGTAGCTCAGATCCTCACCGCTGGGGGGTGGGGGGGGAGAACCTCTCTCTCTCTCTCTCTCTCTCTCTCTCTCTCTCTCTCTCTCTTTCTCTCTCTCCTGAAAAGGAGGAGAGATCCTGTTCTTCCAAATAATCAAGGACTTAAACCACAAAGGGGCTTTATCTTCTGGCCATTAGGAGCTCCTTGACCACCTTCGTCAAGTGCTGGAGGAAGAGGTGAACAATCATGGGCCAGGGGACCTGGCATTAGAAAGGGGATCTGGATTTGCTTCCCCCTTGGCCTCATCGTGTGTATCTAATACGCATGTCAGGCTAACTCTACAGGATGAAGGGAATTTGGAACACTGAGACCTAAAAACACCCTTTTCCAAATCTGCGGGTACAAGAACGTGCTTGAAAAGCTGCTCTTGGGCAAGGCGGATGGTCTGTGGAGCACAATGGCTGGGCATGGGGACCACACACCCAGCCCTTCCCCGGGTTCAGGAGGAGCGTCAGTTAGGTGCGAGTGACCCCAGTTACCCAGAGAACGGTGAAAACAGGACTGAATGCCACTCTTCTGGCCTCCAAATACAGGTCTTTAAATCCCTTCCCTCGCTCCTCCTATTCTCTACCCCTTGCCCCAGTAGACACTCCCAAATCCTAGCTACCACCATTTCTAAATGTGTGTGTGTTGGGGGAGGGGGGAGGAGGGGGAGGCAAACTTTTCTGGTCTACCATTTCCCCCCACCTGCAACTCCTGCCCCCTCCCCCCAATTTTCTCTCTCTCCCTCCTGAGCCTCCGCTCTTCGCTTCTTTAAAAAAAAAAAAAAAAAACCGAAGAAGAAGGAATTTTCAATAGTCCCACTTGTCAAGCGAAGACCATCTTTTAACCTTCAACAGCAGCGAAAGCCGTGTGAACTCTCGGTGAACCAAGATTGAAGCCATAAATCACGCGTACAAAGGCGGCTGCGGAGGCTGGCGCGGGCTGCTGCACCTTTAACGCTTTCTGGGGCTGACAGGCGGCGGCCCAGCTAAAGTTCACAGCGCCCGGGGAGGGCCCGCCGCCCGCCGCCCGCCGCCCTCCCCCGCCGCCCGCCCGCCCGCCAGCCCGGCCCGGCCCGGCCCGCCGCCGGAGGAGCCCCGAGCTGCGCTCGTGGAGGCCACGGGTGTGCGTTTTCGCTCCACAGGCCCGCTGCATCCCGATCGGTTACCCCACCCTCCGCTCGCAGCATTTACACAGGCAGTGGGCCCACGCGGACACAGGAACGTAGCCCGTTTTGCACGGGGCACTTCCTGCAGGGACCCCAAGAGAGGGACCCCCGCCCGCGGTCCTCCATCCTTCCTCCCGCTCCGCACAGGCCCAGCGACGCCGGTCCCGGGTCCGGTGGGATCCGAGTCACTGGGACCAGAACACCTGGCGGAAACAACATGCCCTATAATGAGAGGGTTTTCTTTCTCCTCGCCTTCTGTTTCTTTTTTTTCGAAGAGGGCCGGGCGTGAGCGGAGCCGCGGGCGGGGAAGGAGAGCCGCCCGGCCGGCCGAGGTCTCCATCAGCTCCCGCTGCAGCCGCCTCGCCTCCGTTCCCCGCCTCTCGGCCTCCTGCTCCCATCGGTTTCGCCTCCCCTCGCCATCTTCTCCGTTTAATTAAAGTTCAGCGACTCCACTTGCCTTTCCTTCCACTCTCGGTTTTTTGTTGTTTTGTTTTGTTTTGTTTTTCTCGGAAAGCAGAAAGCAGACGGCCCAGCGGCCCCAGCACAGCCGGGGCCTGCCGCCGCCGGTGGGGCGTCCCCTAGCCGGCCTCCCTCCCTCCGCTGGCGACTGCCTTCTGGACCGGGCCCCCTGCCACTCCGCCACCCCGAAGGTGTGCAGCCACTGGCCTGGGGGATCTGGACGCCGGGGGCTGGGGTAAGAGTGTCCCCTCTTCCCCTGGACCTCCAGGCTCGCTCGCTCCAGAAAGTTTGAAGGGGGTAGACCCGGACTCAGACAACCCGCTCCCCCAAACCCACGACCAACCAATCTATGACAAAAGCCCGTGATGGATTTGGTATATGTTCCTTCACAATGCCCTTTCCTCCAGAATTTAACTATAAGTTAATACACACCGGAAACCACGCGCATACACGGCCGTTAATGGGCTTAGGTATTAGCGAGTCCTAACGATGCATACAAATGTGCTCTGCGCTCTGTGGGCCCCTCAAGATTTATGGGCCTTGAGCTCTCTGAAGCTGTAAACAAGGAGTAAAAAGAGAAAGAGAGAGAGAGAGAGAGACTGGGGGAAAAGGGACAGGGGCCTGACTTACCCCTCCAGGTTGTGGGAGACAAGGGATCTCTGCGAGTGGGTTTTACCTATTTTCCTTTCCTGACCAGCTCCCCTCGCTGGCCAGCGTGGGTTTCGGCAGGGCCGGGGGTGGTGTCTGTGGCCGAGAGCTGGTGTGCGGGGCAGAGTGTTGTTTGCGTGCTGGGGTGGGGGGATGGCTGCCTCCTGCGACTTGTTGTGCGGGCCTGAAAGGAGCGGGCACTGTGGGCATATGCTGTGTGTGCACACCTGCTAGGTGTGTGTGTGTGTGTCTGTGTGTGTGTGTCTGTGTGTGTACACATGTGACATGCAGCCTTCCCTCTGGGTCTGGCTGCTGTACTCTGAACCCAGTGAACAAATCTCCAACAACAACCATAACAACAATAAATAAAGGCGGTAGTTAACAGCCCCTCCCTAGCAGGGTAACAGTAAAATGCAAGAGGAGATATTTTGAAGAGGGGATGGGGGAAGGGGTCATGGTCACTGAATCTGAGGGGAAGGCAAGAAAAGAAGTTAGCGTCTTCGTACATCCTTGGGGGGCTGGGGCTGGGACCCCCGGAGGAGGTTCCTCAGCCAGAGGAGCAGAGGGGCAGGAGGCCGCTCTTGCCTGCTGCTCTTTTCCAGCTTTTGCTTCGTGTGATCAGGGGAGAGTGGTGGCTTTGGGACTTTCTGGAGCCGCTGTTTTAAAGAGAAGGCCAACCGTGTAGGGTCGGGCCAAGGGGCAGACGCGGGAAGGCGATGACCACAGCCTGGGCCGTGGTGCGGGAGGAGGGGTGCCCAGGAGGAGAGCGCAGCGGCCAGGCAGGGGTGGGATTTATGGCCGCGGAGAGAGGGGAGAGCAAGGGCAGGCTCGGCAGGCCCAGCGAAAAGTTCCCTTCCTAGGGTCTTTGGAGAGAGAGAGAGAGAGAGAGAGAGAGAGAGAGAGAGAGAGAGAGAGAGAGAGAGAGAGAGAAAAGAAGGAGAAAGGGGAGGCCCGTTGAAATTTCCTTCACGCGGGCTAGAACAGAGCGAATTTCCGTAAAGGAAGAGAAGACCCGGTCCCGGACCCTTCCATGGACGCCTCACTCTCTCCAGGTACAATTTTCTGATGACTACATGAATTTATTTTTTTAGGGGAGGACAGAGCCAGCGGTGTAGAGATATATGACACTGGCCGGGAGGAAGCCACCCCACAGCTCCACAGTTTTGGGTCTAACGAAATCCCCCCTTTAACAACAATCGTATCTACAAAAAAAAAACCCAAAACACAAAAAACAAAGAGGAAATAGAAAAACACAAATTAGCCAACTTTTACAAGAGAAGAAAAGAAAATCACCATAACAAATGAGCGTGAGGGCTCGTAAACGATTTCGGTCACAAACCTTTCCAGAGGTTTGGGTGCTTTTTCCTCCGCCGGTGACCCATCTGGCCAGAAAAGAGACGGAGAGACACCCTTCGCACCGCGGCGCTCCCGTATACAAGCAGCGCACACACAGATTCCAGAGACCCCGGGCATCCCCAAGAATGTGCAAACCACACGGGGTGGAGGACACTACGGTGGCCAATTGGGCAAAAGTAAATAAAAGAAAATAAAACCGGTCGCACCGCTGAGCGCAGGACGTGGATCGGAGAGGCCCCGGGTCTGGGATCCAGGCGGCCAGCGGCCCGGGGACGGTGTCAGGGCCGGCAGGCTCCGCTCGCTCGCTCGCTCGCTCGCTTGGTCTCCCTCCCAAACCCAGCCTGCAGCCTGCTTCCCCCCAGCCTCCGACCCCTCTGCTCCTGGCTGGGATGCCAGGTTGGGGCTTCCTTAGTGCGAGGATTTGGGGTCCAAGAGGGGGGGCAAAGTGACTCAAGCCGGTCTCTGCTCCGTTTCTCTCCCCTAGGCCTCTCTCTCCACTGGCCCGAGCTCTCCGCCGGCCGCCGGCCACCAGGAGACGGACACGGCAGGAGCCTGTGGGCCGTGGGCTTCGCAGAGTCCAGCCACCTCCACCCTCTTTGGGGGGAATGTCGGTGCCAGACCCCTCTGTGCCCTGTCATATGTGACTGCGCTCACGTCAGGATTACCTTACAAAGAAGAAGAAGGAAAGCCGGGTGTTTATAGCGAGTTCTGCTGATCCGTTCACATCTGGAGAGTTTATTTATAACTCCCACTAGAACTCTCTCTGTTTGGAAGCACCGGTGGCTCCATTGACAGACTGATGCCTAGAAAATATTGCTCTATCTCTAACCATACCTAAATGTGCTGCGGTTGTATTTACAGATTTATGCTCGAGGAAAATATAATTATTTCCATTGTGTTTGTGCATATACAATAGTTACAGGAGCCAGATTTATATATGGGAAAATATACGACTCTCTTATAGCCATCCAGCTTTATGGACATTTGATATCCTGACAGATTTATGACTCTGAGCAGCTATATAGATAAATGTATATCGTTGGAATTACATACCAGGAGATATATACTTATTGATTGTGATATAGAGTGGTTAGAGCATTCACTTAAAGCCATATATGGGGATGGAGATATTTCTATATTATTATCACTATATATAGGCATATCTATTTATAACTACATAGTTATAAAAATAGACATAAGTAATTATAGTCCTATATGTACATGCTGCTATCTCTCTTGAGAGTTATAGACACTTGCGAATATAACTCCATAGAGATATCTGTATGTATATAAGGGTGTAATTATCTCGTGATGTGTGTAAATTGGGGCTTAGGCCAGTCTATCTCTGTACAGACATATTTATATGGAGGGGCTGGGAGAGACTTATGCGCGGAAGTATTTCCAGAGGGCCAGCTGCAGAGCTGCCTGGGCCGTCTAGGAGAGCCGCTATTGGAGTTCTGACTAATGGAGGGATGGAGTTACACAAGGGTAAACAGAGCACAGGAAGCCGCCAGCAGAGGAGGGGAAGGGAGAGTGCCGGGCTCCACAGGGCAGGAGCCGGTGGACAGGGAGGAAGGGGAAGCACCTGGGAAACACCCGCTGGAGGTGGAGGCCAAACTGGTTTTGGGTTTTAGGGAGTGGGTGCGGGTCTTAGGGAAGGGGAGGCGTGAACAGTCCTATAACCCAGAGACACCTCCGCGGGGGGAAGGAGGGAGCGGCCTCCAGTCGGCTTTTAATGCACTGAAGGTCAGCTATCCCCCAGCCCCTCCCGCATTCCTTGTGCGTTTTTTCTTGAACCCTCATTTTAGGGTCTTAAACCCTCATTTTAGTGGACTTCAGAGGTGAAGAGATGCAGGAGGGGAAGGCAGGGAGCAGGGTGCCCTCTGATCACACAGCCAAAACGCCCGCCGAGGCAGCGCTGCCAAAGGAAACTTGCTTTCACCTGGGCCCCTGGGCCTCGGGCGGCTGTGGGCCGGGCCTAGAGCCGGCGGTGGAGGGGTAAATTTTCTAGTTCTGGGCCTGTTCTAATGAGGGTTTCAGGAGGCCTTCCTCACAGGGGCCTAATCCTGTCCACTGGGCCGCTTCTCTGTTGCTCCTGAAACTGGGGTTCCCTCCCCTCTGGGTGCATTGGGGCTCCTCTAGCTCCCTACCATCTCTGCCCCGGGCTTTTATGGGGAGAACTTGACTCTAAAGAGCAGGGAGCAGGGACCTCTAGCCCTCTCTTCTCTCACTCACACCTACCCGGCTCTCTCCCCCCGCAGCCCTCTTCCAGGCACCCCTGGGCTAAGGCTCCGCAATCCTTCCCCTGCCGCCAGCCACGGGAGGGGGGCGACACACCCAACCCCAGTTCATTGTTGCTTTGTGAACCAAGGAGTCACAGGTATCTCGGCCGCCGAAGGGGCTGTAAGAAAGGTTTCCCTGCGCTTCAGGATCCCTCGGATGCTGGGGAAGGAATGCCCAGGGCCGCCCCCCACACCCCTCTGCCCACCAGACTGGCCCCCAGGGCAGCGGCTCTCTCTGCTGCCTGGCACAGAGGAGACGCCCAATACATACTTGTTGAGGCAAACTAAATGGCAATTAATTCGAAAGCTTTTGGCAAAGAGAGTCTCGCCCTCCTCAGCCACAGCGGGTGGCAGGCACCCGGGCCCCAGGGCCGGAGTCAGGCTGGGTAACATGGCGGCGGGCTGTGCGGGCTCTGCAGGCCTGGAGCTGGCCTGGCCTGAGATGGCGGGTGGAGGGAGGTGCCAGGAGCCAGGACACGGGAGAGGAGGCAAGGCAAGTGCTGCCCCCCACCCCCACCCTGCCCCCCCCCGCCCCCCCAGTCTCCCAGCTCTCCAGACTCTCGAGTATAAGAAAACCAAACCAGAGCCAGACTTGGGCCGGGAAGGAGCCCTCGGTAGGCCTGCAGGCCCGAAGAGGAACCACCACTTGGTCCAGGAAAGAGCACGCAAATAAAAACATATTAGCAGAGACAGGCAGCCTGGCTGTAGGAAAAGGCCTCTCTCTCGGGCCTGCTCTGCTCCAGGGATACTACCAAACGGAGCAGAATTAATGTTTAAATTTTTTAACGTTAAAAAGCTCACACATTTTCTAATCTAGCCGCACCCCTGAACTAGGTTATTTCATAGAGTTATTTTTCTATCCTCCTCATCTCTGCCCACCCACTCTTCAGTCCCAGTAGAATAGTTCCCTCCAGGAGTTTGGGGACAGGCGGTCATAGTCAGTGACAGGTCCTGAGTGTCCCCATCCAGTAGGGTCCCGGCCTTCCCCCTTCCCCCTTCCCCTTTCCCACAAGGCTCTGAACCTTCCCAAACTTTCCCCTAAGGACCCTCTGAGACAACCAACCCCGTGCCTGGGTGAGGGACTGAGGTGCAGAGAGGGAGCTAGGTTAAATGTGGGTCTCATTTCTGGTCCCCCCAGCCTCTGAGTTTCCTCCTCGGACACCCAACTCCCTCTACCCCTCCCCCCAACACCTACCGCCCACAGGGACCATGGATGCTTTCCCTAAAGAAATGTAGGGTGCGGAACTGTGGGGCCAGCATTTACATATGTTTGCTTAAGTGGGACTTAGGCAGGTGTCAGCTCTTGGGGGAGGGGAGGCTGATGGGAGCGGTGGGGGTAGGGGGGGAGCACTATAAACCTCTGAACCTTCCAACCAACCTTCTAACCTCCTTTGGGTTTCAGGTAACAATTGTCCTTAGCCAAAGGCAGGAAATGAAGAGACACTGGCCATCCATTTTGAGCCTAGGGATTTTGGGTTCCTTTACCTGGGCCGAATGACTCTTAGCTGTTTCTGGGTTCCAGACCCCTTTGAGAACTGATAAAAACAATCTGCTCTCTCCCCTGCAAAATGCGCACGCTCAGCGTTGTTCACAGTTACTGGGGTTGCCCGGGAGGCACAGGACATCTGGGCTGAGTAGCCCTAATTTGTATAGTTTCCCTTTCTTTCCGTGACCCGTGCCCAGTTGTCTGATTTTGCTTTTGCCCTCCCTGAGTCCCCTTGCTTGGGAGTCAAGAAGTTCCTCTCCAGGTATGAACCCTGCCATTCTCGACAAAGCCCTTTTCCCGCTGCTCGGCTTTACCAGAGCAGGCGCCAGACAGAGGCCTCGCGTGCGTGTGCGGAGCTCCTCGAGTGCTCCCCTTCTGCAGACACGGGGACTGTCTCTTAACTAAGGCTGGTCCAATTACTCCACTAATCCGGAGGGGTGGGGGGCGCCTGGGGGCATATTGACAGCAGTGGAGGCCAGGCTATAAGGGGACCAGCTCCCATCTCTAGTGGAAACTTGAGTGCAAGGAGCAAGTTGCAATTGCTATAATAATCATAATAATAACAATAATAATTTATTTAGCATATCATTAGATGTGTATTTACTGTCTTCCCTGGGCTTTTTTACAAGTGTCTCCTAAGGAATTCTCACAACACCCAGGGGAAACAATAAGAAGCTAATTACCACCCTTCAGCTCCTTCTCCTCCCATCCACAAAGTCACCCTCGGAGATGCAGCATTTAGAGTCCCTCCCTGTGTTTTACACTTGCCAAACACAGTCTCCCCATTCCTAAGTCTCCCTTCCATTCCCAATTTTTAAAAAATCATAATGATGGAAGTTTCCCCATAATTTGGAGGAGGAAAGGTTGGGAAGGGTAGTAGCTGAGGCCCAGAGAGATGTAGGTAGTAATACTGTTTCCCTGACATCACAGTAATATTTAGAATAATGTGTGTGTGGGTTTTTTTTTGGGGGGGGGGACCAAATTCTTACTTCTCTGCTCTTTGGGGGGCAGAAACTGCCTGCACATGGCTAAGAGGCAGACCAGGTTAGACAGAGAATCCATGCAGCCATGATGCCAAAGCATGAGTCAAGTTTAGGAGTGTGGCCAGTCCTGCAAATACAACGGCCGCATTAGTGGCCTTCAGATTGTTCAGGCCAGAGAGAACTCAGAGATGCCAGACCCCACACATCCCATTGGCCTCCTTTGGCAATGGAAAGAAAAGAAGAACGTACACATAATATTCACACATATTTGAGTGAATAACCATGAAACTGGTTATACTTTTTAAAAAATATCCACTTCTTTATGCTTTTAAATATAAATTCATATCTTCTCAGAGACTATAATTAAAACACAAACCAGACACATGATTTTGGATGATGGATTCTGGGTGGGCTCTTGGACCACCTAAAAGGCCCCCTAGAGTCCCAGCTATCAGCAGAGCATACTCTTACGTACTCATTTTCTTGGCCCCAACCCGGGATGGAGAACTGTAGCTGATGTCATGGCGGTCCTGGCCAGAGACAAGGCTGCTTGGCCTGCCATTGAGCTCCTGCTCAAACCACCTAGTCCCTGAGGCCAGCACTCCACCTCTCTGCCCAAGTATGCAATTGCTCCCGGGAAGAAGCAAGTCTGAACTAGAGGGTATGAGAGCCAAGTAGAGTCACTATGAAGATGAACTGGAAAAGTTAGAATTGAATGTACTTTTTAGCTCCCTAAACCCCAGGTGGCATAGTGACATTCCCAGTGGTCCCATAGACCCTTTGGTATCTTTCCCCATTTCCATGGTCCTGGTCCTCATGTCTTTCTGCTGTTACCCATGCTTCCCACTGTATGCCTCTGGCACGTTCACCTCCCCAATCCTGTCAAAATGTCCTCATCTTGTGCCCCAGCCCTATCTCTCCTGGGCCAGGATACCAGGTTAGGACCTTCACCAATGTGTTGGAATGTGCTTTCTCCCAGAAAATGGTGTGTTTCTTGCAGTGGTCTTCAGAAGCCATTGCCCAGATGGAAGGAAAAATAGCTAACATGATGGAATTTCAGAACCATGGCAGGTGGCATGATATAAATTTGTGTGAGGTGGCTAACTATTTTTTTTAACCATATCATGGAGATAGCCACCCATCCTGTTTGTGGGTAAGGCCATCCTTGTCCCAAACCTAAGGTTTCTAGGCTGCTTGGAAGGATCCAGAACTCTTTCTGCTTCTTTTATAACCAGATCTTGAGAGGTAGCATGAAGTTGGAAAAAGACTGGAATCCTCTGGGTAAGAAGATCATGCATTAATTCTCAGGGTCTAGCTTATGATTTGAGAACATGGTAGTCATTCATTGGATGACTTGGTTCCAATTCAAGGGTAGTGTCCTGAAGCCCCCTCAATACTCATAACTAAAAAAGCTTCCATTTATAGGGGATTACTATATGCCAGGTGCTCTCTGCTGAATTTCATGAGGAAGTGTAATCTCAGAAAGGTCAAGTCACCTGCCCAAGGTCACCCAGCCAGATTTGAACCCTGGCGGGGTCTTTCCTCATCTGCTAGGTTTTAACACCTCCCAATCGTGTCTCCTGGATTAGATAAACAGCAAATAATCACAGAAATGGGGGGAAATATTTTTCTGAAATAGTTTTACATCTTCTGGCCACCTAGACGGGGCTCCACAAGGCACTTCTACCCTGGCGTCTACAGTGGCGGATCCAAGTGCATGTCCACTATCGGAATTTTCATCTCCCTGAATTCAGTTTTACCAGCAGCACCTGTGATTTTGGGGCATGATAACCACCCACCTCTTTCCCAAGACTAGAAATATACCCTTAGCTCGGGCATCTGGTTTCTAGGAGAGTCCCTGGTTCCCACGTTCCCGGGCAGAGTCTAGCTTTCTCACAAGGGCCAGCCAATGTTGAGCTGAGAGGTATCTAGAGATAAATCTTCAGAGCCCCTCATCTCCCTGAGCTTCCCCTCTAAGCACTACTTTTCTGTTCTATCCTTGTTTGACAAAGTATCCCCACGGTGCTTTTGTATTTTAAAGGATGTGATCTGGTAGGACTGAACTTTAATACCATGTGCTCTGTTGGTGGAACTTAAGGCATCTCGGTGGCAAGGCAATTGGGGAGTGGGAAACAGCCTTCTGGGGGCTTTAAACCGCATCACTGCAGAAGGCCTCTTCTGCATCTCATTATCCATTAACTTCAGATGAAAGCTATAAAATTGGACCCCTTTATTCTGATACTTGAAACTAAGCAGAGAGTGGGCTGATTTCTCTGTTTTTACCTGGCGACTGGCATCATGCAGACACCCCTCCCACTGTTTTGCCCCATCTTGTCTTGGCCTCTCTTCCCTCAGGGCAGGGTACTTAAGGGAAACAGCTCCCCACGGTGTGTCTGCAGGAGGCCGGTGGAAAAGGTTGAGTTGTCAAATGAGGAGACACCACAGCTAACACCCCCACTCCCCACCCCCCACCAACTCTGGAATGAAGATGGAGGGTTTTCTGTGCCTGGTTTGGTTCACGGAGACACATAGTCCATCATTTGATTTGCTACAAAGAGTATTCCTTCCCTGCCCCCCAGCACCCTCTAGTTTTTGCTTAGAGTCTCAGAGCCGGAGGGATCTTAGTGATAACCTAATTGAACCACTTCATTGTGAAGGAAGGGAAACTGAGGCTCAGACAGAGACCAGAATCCAGGCGTTCTGGTCCTCAAACCAGCATTCTTCCTACCACCACACTGCATCTGGCTCTCTTTCCCTCTCAGCTATCTATTATTGGAATTGCTTCCTCCGAACCCCAGAATCCAAGCTTGTTTTTCATGGCAGAGAACACAGGCACCAACCATCATGATAAGATGGGCCCTCCTGCCTGGTTGTGGCCACTTTTTTGGCACGAGCCTCAGCATACTCACATCATGCTCCCACTGCAGCCCATCTGTGATTTCTGTAAAATTAGAGGGCCTCTCTCTTGCCTGTTTCTGAACCACATTACATGCCCAATCGCCTCAATCCACTCCCTAGAGCTGACCAGGGCCTAGAGAGGGGCTTAAGGTCCCAGGACAGATAGTAAAAGGGTAAGAGCACTATTTTTTCTTTTTTTCTTTTATGGCCTCTGACTCTCTACTCTCAGCCTCAGATGAGGAGAGAAAGAGGAAGTCGGCTGTCCTGAGTATATTGTCATGCCTTCACCGAGCTTCAAAGGGAAGAAAACCTTTCTTATTGTTCAAAATTGAGGACTGAATGCAGGGGAAGGGGGTGGAGCTTAGCACCAGGATGCTGATTGTGTATAAGGAAGAACTTGGGGCCTTGAGAGTTGTTGGACATCTGTGCGCTCTGAACACACCAGGTAAGTTTTCGTCCTACCTCCTATCTAGACGGTCAAGTCAGCCTCACAGGGCTCCTTCTAGTCCAAACATTCTGGTTAGAAATGTCCTTTTCTCGTGTTTGTTGGTCTGTCTAATCCTAGATTCCTTAGGCAGTGCTCACTCCTTTTCCCATCAGGACTTGACTCTGAAAAACATTTTTTAATTTTGTGACGGTCCTAAATAACAACTTCTCTACCTCGAAGAAACAAAACAAAATCGAAGCAATCCAGAAAAATATAATACACCAGTTCACCTATCTGTGGGTTTGGTATCGAACTCAGGGGTCCAGAGCATTGCAGTCTGTTAGAGGCTGTGGTATGTCCCTGCAAATTCATATGCTGAAGTTCCAACCCCCAGCACCACAGAATGTGACTGTAGTGCGAGGCATGGCCTTTACAGAGAGATAATTAAGGTAAAATTAAGTCTGGGTAGATCCTCATCCAGCCGTGGGCAAATTACAGCTCATGGGCCAGATCCAGCCTGTTCGGCTGTTCTATCCGGCCCGCGGAGCCGAAAGAACGGAGGGTTCTCTTACTCTCCCCTCTGCTCCTTCACCAGCAGCCCAAGATGAGAGTGCCAGCATGGTCAGGTTGCTTTTGTTCCGGCCCTCCGGTCCTGTTTAAGAACCCATTGTGGCCCTCTAGTCAAAAAGTTTGCCCACCCCTGTGACTTAATCCAACATGACTGGTGTTCTTTTCAGAAGGGGAGATCAGGACACAGATGGACACAGAAGAAAGACCATATGAAGAAGACTATCCATGAGCCAAGAAGAGAGGCCTCAGAAGAAATTAACCATACCAACACCTTTATCTTGGATTTCTAGCTTCCAAAACTGTGAAAAAATAATGAATTTAAACTACCTAGTGTGTGCTTTGCTCTGGCAGCCCTAGCACAGTAATATGGTGTCGAAATGTGTCTCAGCCATTCACTTGCTCAAGTGTGACCTTGGGCAAGTCATGTAAAACACTCCAAGCTGCCGTTTCCACATGAGCTCTCAGGGCCTTTCAGTACCTAACGTTGTGGGCAGGAGAGGGTATGGGAGGATAAATGGTAATGGAAGGAGACTTGACTTAGGGTAAACACACAATACAATATACATAAGATGTATTATAGAATTGTACACTTGAAACCTCTATCATTTTACAACCAATGTCACCTCCATAAATTCAATAAAAAAGAAAAAACAAAAACAAACCTAACAGTTCTGTGATTCTATATAAAAGGACAGTCCCAGTTACACTACACAATGTTTCCTTTCCTGCCAATGGTGTTAGTTTTAAGTGGACACATTTCTAGATACATGTACTCATACAATCACCTACACAGCTTTGAATCACCACATTATCCTTCTAAGTGTACAGCCACTTACCCTAGCCTTTCCTTCCTCTAAACGCCAGTGTAGATCCAACTTGCAATGCAAACACATTGCGTCCCCAGAGTCTCCGATGCTGCATTTCACAAAAAGTGGTTGAAATGAGAACATTTTAGTCAATTGGCTGGTTTTGGTGAACATAGTGCCAAATAGCCCCACTGTTTTATCTCTATTTAATTGATGGATCTTGTTTTTAAACTGTCAGATTCTGTCCATATTTTTTGACTCAGAATCACTCTATGGCCATGGAAGGCCTAGTCAATTCCATCACCGTTATTTGAATTGATTGGTAAGTTCACTCAAAAGAATCAGCCCAGACAATTGACATAGCTTCACTCAGACCCAGAGAATATATTCTCAGGTCATGTCTACAAGATGCCAAAACACTCATTTTGGTCAATCAATTTAGTGAAAAAAATCAGTCTAACCTACAGCTATAACACAGTGTAGGCAAAGCAATGTTCTCTTGTCAGCCTGAGATGACTCAAAATCTGTACATGGCCAGTGTCTACCCACTCCTCACTGAATTGTCTTGTTAAGATAAAGATATGTGTTTATAGGGACACATACACACATATATACCATGCCACACTACTCTTAGTTTTGTCTTTTGAGGAGAGGGAAGACTTGGGGATGGAAAACTTGTGCTGGTAGGGGCAGTGAGAAGACCTTGGGATGACTTACCTCAGGTGCACATTTGCATGAATGTGACTCAGATTGGAGCTTTGGCCAATAATTCCTTCATTTGATGGGATGAGAGAAAAGGAGTCAACTGGAATGGGGGTTGGCCATGTTAACTGGTCATCGGTAATAATGGCCCAATGTGTATTTGCATGTCTCTGGGCTTTTGTATTTGATTTTTATATATTTTTTCTTGGACCTGCATGTTTGTATCCCTGCATATTCACATATGTCTGAGTATTTGGTTTTGTGCCTGTTTTCCCACATTCCTGAGTTTGCTGATATATAGTTGTACATTTGCATCTGCCTCTGAGTGTGTGCGTGTGTTTGTATGGCCAGTGTGTGAGCAGGTAGATTTGCCTGGGCCTCTGTGCATATCTCATTTGAGTTTCTATAAGAGGATGCTATTTCATGTATCTGCATGTACCGTATTTGGAGATCAGTAACTCCAGTGAGACTTCAGATGTCTCTCAAATCCCAGGCAAGCCAAGGATGAAATCTGATGCTGGAGAATGGTTGGACAGTCCCTCTGCTTAGACCCCTCTGGCTCAAAAAATGATTGTCTTTCAAGATGAGGTTTGCAGTGTCTCCCAAGGACCTATTCCATCTGCCTCAACCACACCTAGACTTCCAGGGTCCCTGGACACACCATTTTTAATGTACCTAATGAGTAGAGAGGAAGCTCTGGAAGTGAATTGGGACTTTAAGATAGAAATAAAAAAGGAAACTTCATCTTTTCCTCCCCATTATCCTCACTTTCCCTTATTGACATTTATCAAGCACAGGGGAGTCAGCTACTCTGCTATTTTAGAATTTTTTTACACTTTCAAAGCTAAATAATTTTGCTAAATTCTTTAAGTAGGTATGATAATCATATGTGATTATGTTGTAAAAAATGTGTGTTTGTTTTTTCTTATAGAGATATCAATTGAACGGTTCACAGAAGAAATTATATGATGTCTAGGATATGGTTCAAATATATGAGGTAGGGTTTGGTTCAATTTAGATGAAACTAGATTGGCCATGAGTTGATCACTATTAAAGTGAGGTGATGGGTACATGAGTGTTTGATTATACTATTCTTTCTACTATTTTGTTTGACTTTTCCCTACTAGAAAAGAATCACATCCACTCAGGCATTCCCTACTATTTCCCACTACACTCCCCATCTGGAGATATAGCTGAGACTGTAATGAGTGTCCCCCCTCATCCCCCCATAATGGGGATAAGAAAGTTGTTACTATCACTGTAGTGATTTGCTTAAGGCAACCAGGAGTGGAAAGCTCTGACTAGAATTGAGCAAGCCTAACTTCCCACCAAGGGTTCTTCCCATTGCATTGTGCATAAACACGAGCCTCATATAGCCATAAGATATAGGACTTGTGAGTAAATACCTATCTGATTAACGAAAGAACTGAGACTCCAGTTGTTCATGCATTTGCATGGGATGTGCCTAGACAAATCTATGGGTTCCACATTTCATCTGCAGAGACACATACACACCTCAGTTCAACAGCTATACTTTCCTAGGTTATACCCTGGTAGATCACTTGTTTTGAAAAGGCATGTTAGACATGATACATAGGAAAAAAGAGAAGGGGACCAGATTGTTATTTCTAAGTGCGCCTGTTCTGTATGTTCATGTGAAGAGCTGGGCTCTCATACTCTTGGTGAGAACATACCAACAGGGAACCTGAAAGAAAAAGGTGCCCCTGACAATGGATAGATCAAGCCCTGGATCACAGACACTTGGAGTTTGGTAAGATAGGAAAAGCTTTGGCAGGTTAGTGCCTTATATCTCTCAACAACACTGTAACTTTACACACAGGGGTATAATATACTTTTCTCCTTGAATACATAGGTATGTCCCAATTAAAAACAATCTATACACTTTCATAAATAGTGTGTCCATCTTCCATATGCATGTTATGCAGCCATGTCTTTAAAGAGAGGGATTATAGCAGGTGAGCCTCGCTCTAGGAGTCAGAGGACAGGAGGTCTAGTCTACTGTCCACCACTTGCTGAGTATGTCATCTTCAGCAAGTGACATCACCCCTCTTTGGCTCAGTTTCCCCTTCTGAAAAATAAGACTGATATTAATAGCCCAACTCTCCATGTCAAATAATGCTAAACACATAAAAGCTATTCTATCTATAAATCTATAGTTTACTCTACATATTCTTACTAAAAATAATGAATACGTACTTATAACATACATAGCTATCTATCTATCTATCTATCTATCCTATCTATAGGGTAGAAAGACAGAGTAACTTGCATAAAATAACACAATTTGAAAATAGCATAGAATAGTGAAATGACGATGAGTTTTGGAATTAAAAGTACCACCAAAGAGCTAAAAAGTTGCCCAATATAATTGTTATGGAGTTACTTCTGCTGGTTATCTCAGTTGGTTAGATTAGTGGTTCTTAGAGTGTGGTCCAACGAGCCTTTCAGGAGCTCTGTGAGGTTCTTTCTCTCCCAACTTCACATTTGCATGAGGCTTTGTACTTCATATACTTCAACCAAAACAATACATTGCAACTAATTGAATGCAGAAATAGATATGGGAATCCAATCATCTTCTATTAAGCTAGACATTAAGGGGATTTGCCTAAATATAAAACAATGACATCCTTCTCACTAAATTGTTATTTTTCACAGTAAGTTAGTTAGGTTAACATGTAATATATTTATTATTATTATTTAGAATATTTTTGAAGGGTTTCAGTTTTGACTTCTAAAAGGCAAAATTGATAGGTATTAGCCATACAAAAAAGTTCTTTGAGATTCTAATAATTTTTAAAAGTGTAAAGGGATCCTGAGATCCAAAAATTTTCGAGCTGTGTTAGAGCCTATTGTCGATGAGGTCAAGAACCTACCAAGGAAAAACCAAGCCAGGTAGCAAAAGCCAGGTTGCTCTGGGCTTATTGCCCTCAATCTGGTGCTACCCTGCACCCTCACTAGCGCTGCCTAACAATCTCAGCCCCATCCTAACAGCGGTGCTGTGTGTATGCTCTACCAGTGGAGCATAGCACCATCCTCCTGGGCCTCAAGTAGCTTCCCCTTTTGTAAAAGGGGTCTATTCCTTACAGTGTTGTTACAGGGCTCAAGTGAGAGAATGAATTTAGCACAATGCCTGGTACTAGTAAGCACTTAAGAAAATGCCTATTGTTGTTAATAGTAATAAATAGCACTGACTGAAAGACCACTGTAAGGCAAATGCTCATATAAGTGCTTTTCATACATGAATCCACTCAATCCTATAGTGTCACTGTAAGGCTGTTAACAACCCCAGGACATAGTTACTCTGCATTTGCTGTGGCTCTTGTGGTGGTTTTGGTTGTTTCCTAGGTCCTGCCCTGTGAGCAGAATAGTGTAGATTGGAGGGTTAGATAAATGTTTCTGGTTTTGATTTAACTTTGACATAGAAGCAAGAATACTGTGAGGAATCTGATCTTCTAGAAGCCTTTAATTTCCACCTGCTTCTTCTTTAGCCACCCCAGATCTAAGGAAACAAATTGCAGGATCAAGAATGAGTCCTTATGCCACATGGTCTTCGGCAAAGGAACAGGCCTTTGGGAAACAGGGGACATACTGTGAAGTGACATCAGTGATAAATCAATGAACCTACTTCATAGGTGCTCTAGTTGGAATGTTATTCTCTGTCAGTCATCAACTCTATACACACACACACACACACACACACTTTATCTTTAGCAAAATCACCTCCTCATGCATATATGAACAGGAGAAATGAATGTGTTGAGGTCCTTGCATGTATGTGCTATTCGTGTTTTTGAGGGTGTACCTCTACGTAAACATGTGTACAGAGAGAAAGGACCCTGTGAAATTATAGACTAGAGGGAGGGACTCTCTCCCCAGTCTTCCCTTCCATTCTGATTAATTACCAAAGATGCTATAACAAAATTATAGGCTCTGATCTCCTGAATCTTTCTTAGATCAGGTTCCTCCAGAGAACATTGTGGCTGGTCTAGGTCTATCCAACTAGTGGGGTAGGGAAGGAGATGATGTAGTTCAGTTGCCTCTCATCACTATGGAAACTGAATGGCAGAGCCATGGGGAGTACAAATCTGGGGCTTTTGGGCAACCACCAGTTTTCAAGGAGAGAAAAAGGGCCAGGATCCCAGGTAGGGCTGGAGGGAAGGGTGGAAGGAGGACTTACATTCTCTGGCAGTTTTCAAATGTGGGCACTAGGACAAAGACCTTGGGATAGTCAGGTCCGGTGCTCTGGGATGTAAGATGGGCTATTGCTAACGAAAGGTCTGCCAACTAGAGTTCAATAGTCCTGGGCCTGACATTAACTGGACACAGATTCAGCTGGGTTGACTGAGAGGAAAAGACAGGCTAGTGTCTGCCTGGTTGGGTTTATAACCCTCTCCTTCAAGCTTTGGAGACCACGCATTCCTGGATCTGAGTGGAGGAAGGAGGATGGGAGGGACTCACTTTTTGGTTCTTTTATTTTTTTATTTTTTGGAAGGTGAGAAGAAAGGCTCTCCAATGTGCACTGTCTTGGTTTATATTAGGGAATTCTGGGGGGGGACCGAGGGGTGTTCTCATTGCTCAGAAAATGTGAGAGAGGGTGATAATGACCAGGTAAAGAGGTTAGAAAAGGCCTTCTCTCCCCTATGTCAGAACTGAAGATATGGTCAAAATCTGGAGTCCAGCAGAGAACTGGGGCAAATTATCTAGATAACTCAGCACAGATTCCTTTGACTTCAGATTCCTTGACGAATTTAATGGATAATTGTCCCCAAGAGAAGACACTTGTCCCTGGCAGGACAAGACTCAACCTGTGGGGTAGGGAAGGAGAGGATGTAGTTCAGTTGCCTCTCATCACTATGGAAACTGAATGGCAGAGCCATGGGGAGTACAAATCTGGGGCTTTGTAGGACCCTCTCCAGCTGGGAGAAAAAAATGAAAGTGACTGGGGGTTGGGGAAGTGGTCTCAAAGTTTGGGTCCAAAGGTCTCTGGGCCCTAGGGTGACAGAACTGGCTAGAGGACAGAGGCCCTTCATTTGGGGACTTCTTTGACTGCTAGAGGTGAAGGGAGGGGGGGGGGCGCGAAAAGGAGGGTGTTGGGGGAGGGGCAGGCAGGAACAGATGCTTCCAGATCTAAAGAAATAATTTGAGGGGGAAAGCAGGAAGGGATCAAACGGAGGAAGAGGAGGGGGAGGAGGGGGGAAGGAAAGAGAACAAAGGTAGAACGGGGATTGTAGCCTCTTTGGTGGAGAAGAGATAAAGGGGAATCGGGGTGAGATAGCTAAACCAACATCTGCCCCAGGCTATAAAACCTGTTCCGTTCGCTCCCGGCGCGAGGGCCACTCTGGAGCTGTCAGCTCAGCCCCTGAAGCGGCCTGGACTGGAAGCTCTTCAAGGAACCTTTGAACCTCAGTTTTCCCTCCCAGATTGCCCCCCCCCCGCCCCCCTTTGGTTCCTCTTTCTCAGTTGGAGGGGAGTTCCAGGAGCAGCACAGGCTGGAGAAGGTCCGGGAGGATTACTGCGGGGTGAGAGGGGCTCAGGAGCAAGGGTGTGAGGAATACGGAGCACAGAAAGCAGCGGGGATGTTGTACAGAGACCTTCGAACAGCCGAGCAAAGACAAGACAGACAGACAGACAGAGCTGGAGGCAGTCACATTCTAGGACAGTTCAAAATCATCAGAGAAACTTAAGTTCAAGAAGAAAGGTTTCTTGCTGGGAGGCCTGCATCTCCCCACCTCACCTGGAGTCCCTCTGTCTGGTGAGGTTGAGGTGAGGGGCTGGAGGAAGGCAGCTAAAGGAATATACAAAAGGAATATTCCATACCTCCCCCATTTTTCTCCTCTTCTCAAATGGTCTGCCTTCCGCCCGCGCCCCCCCCCCCGCCCCCTCCATTTAGGACTCAACCCCTATTCTGTAGCCTTGTTTCCCAAAATCTGTTCCAACTGAATGGGAAGACCCACGGGTACAAAGTTACAAATGCCGTGCTCCTGCCCTAGGGAAGTCACAAATAAGAGCTATGAGGTGAGGAGAGCTCTTCCCAACAAGAACAGACTGGTTGGGAGAGATTTTCCAAGTGACTCACTCAACCCCAGCGCCCCCTCCCTCTACCACCCCCCCCCCCCAGCTCCCACGGATAGCCCGGCCTTGTCCCTGCCCATCAGATTTGAGAATGCGGTTCCCTTGTTATAAGAGCCCTGATCCTAACCTGGCCTCCAGAGACAAAGGCCAGAAGAAAAGGGAGGCGATCCTTCCTAAGATTTGGGGTGGGGGTGGGGGCGGGACCCATCCTGGGCCTGGAATTCCTCTGAGGGAAGAGACTGTTGGTTTGATGGCCTGGGATTCTTCAGTCCTGCCACGTCCCTGTTAGGGAAGGCTTCCACGACCAACTAGATCGCCCATCTCCACCCCCGCCCGCCCCCCTCCACCCCTGCCCAGATCTTGAGAGGGTCCCATTTCCTGCTCTTGTAATGCAGGAAACTATCCTTTCACTTGTAAAGAAAAAGGAAATCTCATCTGGTAACGGTAACACTGGGTCCTGGTCGGTCGGAGAGCAGTTCATTGAGACTACCCTCAGTTTCCTGTGGGAAAACGGGAGGTGGAGTGGGGGAAAGGACAAGGGGCCTGGGCTCTCAAGGGCGACCCCCCAGGGGTGCGGAGCGGGTTCCTGGCGCAGCGAACCCCCGCTCGGCGGCCCGCTCCCCGCCCGCCGCCCGGCCCAGCGCCCATTGTCCTCCGGCCGAGCCCGGGGTCGTGACCCAGTTGAAGGCGACACCGCGCCCGGGGCGGACTCGGCTCGGAACCCGGAGGAGGGGCCAGGCCGCCGCCAGCCTCTCGCATCTCGCCTTGGCAGGGCGGCCCGCGATCCTCTAGATTCCCGGCGCTGGGACCCCAGGAAGGCAAGCCGCTTTGTGCCCCGTTCTCTGCTGCCGGCTGCCGGGAAGCCAGAGACCAGAGCGGGAACCTAGGGCTGGGCTCCTGGGCCGTGCCTGCCTCCAGGCTCCGTTTTAGGGTTTCTCTGCCCAGAAGTTCACAGAATCTTTGCTCTTGCAATCTCTGATGCTGAGAAGGGAGGGTCCGACAGGAGGAGTGGGCAGAGGTGCCGCTTCTTTGGTCCCGTACCTCTCCCCGCTGGCAGCGCAGACCCCAGAGAACCCTGACCTTCCAGAATCCCGCAGTTGCTGATGGGGACTGGGCACTGAAAATCGCTCCTTCCCATTATTAGGCTCTGTAACCCTGCTCGCCGGCCAGCGCCCTCTCAGGCCCTCCCTACCATCCTGGCTCCCCAGGCCTCCGTGTCAGCTGGGCCTCGGACCTGAGAGCAGGCAGGTGGAGCTGAGGACGCCTTACCCCTCCTTGCATGGATGTGGGCTCAGCTCCTGGATGGACCCTGCCTGCGTTCAAAGAAGCCACAGAGCTAACACCAGAGAGGAGTCGAAAAATCCCCAGGAATGGCAGGAGAGCCGGTTCTGAAAAGAGGCCGCTGGCTCTGGAGGGCAGTGAGCAAACCTTGGTTTCTTCTCTGCTTCCCAAACCCCAAAGGGACCTGAGCTCCTCAAGCTGCACAGGCTGTAAGGTGGCGGAGGGACCCCTTCGGGTCTCTGGTTCAAACAAGGCACCCTACCAGTCTTCACTCTCAAGAGGCAGCTAAAACTCGGTGCCCGCTGCAGGAGCAAAATGGGAATGTGGGTGCAGCGGGGTACAGGAAAAGCAGGCCAACGGGGTGGTCAGTTCCAGCAGAAAGATTGGTCAGAGGCAAAGACTTCCTTTCCTACCAAATCCCCCAAATGTTTATTTTGGGCTCCTGCCCATCCAGATAAATCAAGCTAACAGATTAGGAAGTTCATAAAATTGTATTCCTTGGTAATGATATCCAGAGAGGCAATAAATATTCCCTCTGCTCTGATGCCTGCTGGAGTTAGGGGATCCTCCCTCTCTTTTTCCAAGCTTGGGAATGGCTTATGGAAAGGGGAACTTGCCATCGGAATTAGCTCTCCAAAGGTGGGGTGCCAGATAGAAAGAAGCCGTGGAAACCATGAGAAGTGGCTTTGTGAGGGCAAACTCTCCCAGGACTGGGCCAAGAGCGGAGGAAAGGTTTCTGAGACTGCCCCAGCCCACTGCTCCCCCGCCACCACCCTCAGGCTCAAGGGTTCCCTGGGTAGTCACGGCCCCTGATCTTAGGAAAGCAGACAAAGTGTGCCTGGCAGGGGCTACCCTGCCCCAAGCTCTGGAGAACCCTTCACTTGTTTTATCTTCCTTACCACTCCCCCAAATACCCACATGCACTCGAGATTGCAAGCCACCAAGTCCATGCATGAAGATTGCGGGGGGAAAAAAAAAACTTTATAGGAAAGTTCATACCAACAGCACTGGGAAGCCTCCAAAGAGACAAAGTTACCCTGGCCTCTACCCCAGGCTCACTTGCTCAGCTCTCTCCCCCTTTACAGGCCAAGTTTTTTTTTCTTTCTTGTTTTTTTTTTTTCACTCAAGCACACCAGTCAGCCAGTCAGCGCAGAAACTCCATTTCCCCCAAGTAGGAGTGGTCCGTTCAGGACTAGATTTCCCGCCTTCCCTCCCCAGGACCAGAGTTGAGATTTTAAAAAAATTGAATGGCAAACAGAGACAGAATTGAAACTGCTATTCGAGCGGACCGAGTGCTAACTACTTACATGTCAAGGGGATTTTTGACCTGTGGGGGATCTCTTGGTGCTTGGAGAGAAGGACCTTGGAAAATTGGTGTCGTCGTTTCGCCCTGTCTTCTTGTTTACTTGTCCATTGGAGAGAGAGAGAGACACACACACAATGTGCTGGCAGGCCTTCGTGCGCCTTGCCTCTCCCCATTACTCTGGGCAAGAAAGCGCCAGCCCTACAAAAGCAGTGGCATCCTATCTGGAGGCCCGGGGCTGAGCCAGAGCTGGCTCGGGAGGGTCGGCGATGGGGGTGGGGGAAAGGTCAGAGGCGCTGGCGAGTATAAAGGCGGTGTGAGAGAAAATGCTGTGCCCTCCCCGTGAACCTGGGCCGCGTCCCCCCTCTCCTCCCCTCAGCCTTTCCCCACTGCTCAACCCAACTTCAATAAAAAGCCCCAGCCCTCGGCCCTGGGCTTCCCAGGGAGGCCGCAGGAGCAGCTTCGGGTGGAGCAACAGCTGCAGGGGCCAAGCCTGCCAGAGCGGAGGGAGGGCCCTGGCCCAGGTTGGCCCCCACCCTCCTCTCCCCCACCCTCCCCAGCAGCCTGAGCCTGTATCTGGGTGGCCAGGTCCAAGGCAGAGGGGAGCTTTGGGGGGACAGAAGAGAGAATGGAGCCCACTGGAGGGAAGACCAGAGGCCGGAATCTTAAAAAAAACTCAAGTGTAAAGGGGTTTAGTTTCATTTTATTGGTCAAGAATTATGGATTTCTGATGTTTCAGAGCAAGAGGGATAGAGGCACAGAGAGAACGACTATGCGTCTATGTGTGAGAAGCGGGAAGGAGACACTGTGCCCCTAAAGAGGGGAAATAAAAGACTGTCCAATTCTTTTAATCAGCTTTTCCTTCAACAAGTTCTGGGAGAAGCTGAAGAGATGAAAGACAGCGGTTCCCCCATCCTTGCTTTCATCCTTTCCCTTTTCAGGAGGAGAGGGAATAAGTTCCCGTAAACCAAGCGAGCAAAGTTAGGACAGGACTATGGATCTTAATTTTCTTTTTTTCACCCCTCTCTGTCCAGCTTAGCTTCCTCGCAGGGCTGGGAAGACAGGCAGGTCCACCCCTCAGAGCCTCCTTTCCTTTTCCCAAGCACAGCTAGACCCTCTCCTTCTGCCCCAAAGTCAACTCTCTCAGGAGGACAGCAGCTACAGTCCGATTTGGCCCCTAATTCACTCGATTACATAAAATAACTCTCGATAATTGTGGGCCCCGCTTCCTTGCTCTGTAGGCAGCATGTTTTGCTGTCTCCAGGGCACCATTGAGGGAGGAGAAAGTAGACCTACAGGACCAAGTGATTTCCCGGCACACACACACACACACACACACACACACACACACACACCCCACTCCAAGAACCAGCCAGCCAGCAAGTGGTACCAGAGGAAATGCACCCAGGGCACAAGCCAAACAGATTTTCACAACTTGGTCCCCCTGTTGCCTTTCACTCCGGGATCTGGGGAGAGAGGGAAGGAGCATCCCTGGCTCTCTTCTCTGCACCCAGATCTCTCCTCCTTCTCTTTTCTACTTCTGATAGTGCTTCATCCTAAAATTTGGATAAATTGCCTGAGAACCTCACCAGCTGCCTCCCCCACATCCTGACAAACAAGCAAAAATTGGAGCGGGTCCTCAGAACCAGAATTATGTGGGAACCTTTGGCTTAAATGAACTATTCAGGTAATCTAGACCAGTTCTCTTACTGTGCTTCTTTTTGTTTTTTAGCCCCAAGGAAGTAAGTTTAAAACAATTTATTTATTTACTATTTTTTTTTCACAGCCAGAGAGCCTTCCCTTAGCCATGCCGGGACCTGGGAGGTTGCTGAAACAGGGTGGTCCCTGCCTCTCTCTGTATCTTTTCTCAACACCTGGCAGGTCCATGATAAAAGTTAGGGGGGAAATAAAAGTTGGTCATTATCTCCAGGCATCAGGCTTTGAGGCCTACCCAGGCCTCTGGCCTCCACTTCACCCTTCCCTCCGAGTCTAAACAAACAGAGAAGCCATCCTGACAGGTCACTTCGCTGCCTCAGAACCCCCAGCTCAAAATCTTTCTTCTTTTAAGGAGACCATACTTGTGGAAGGGGCATCTTTCTTAATGCCTCCCACCCCCCCCCCAAAAAAAACCCTAAAAGGTCAAAGATTTTTTCCCCCTCCTACCTAAACTTGCCCTCTTGTCTGAAATTAGGCAGGCCTGCTCAGCACAGAGAAGGAAGAAGGGGGGAGAGGGGAGATAGAAAAAAGAAAGCACTGGGCCTAACTACAGAAAAGTGGGACCCCCGTCCGTCCCCTCCCTGGCTCCCCTGTAAGTACCCCCAGGAGAGTCTGACCTCTGCAAAGTCAGAGGGAAGGGGCCGGAGAGATCAGCCCCAACCTTCCACACGCCCTCTCCTGAGGGTCCCCTGTCCCAACCCCCTCAGTGGTTCTTCCAAGGATATTGTAAAGCTAGAGTTGAGAGTTAAGGTTTGTGTGTTTGCTCAGAGTAAACTTAGGTAACTATAGAGCAGGGAGGATGTCACCAGACCAGAACGAGGAGAGGGGTAAAAAGAAACCATCAGACATTGACGTAAAACTAATTCACATCCACTGGTTTATTATTGATCACGGGGCATTTCACATCGACACTAAAATTCTTTATTGCAAGTTTTACAATAATCAAGTCAATTCAGTCCAAAAACACATAAGCATGACGGGGCGGGGGGCGAGGTGGGGAGGTTCTACCTACGGGCTGCCCCTCTGAACTGAAAGTTCATTTTTTTATTTTCTTTTGGCTCCTCACACTGAACAGCTCCGAGAGGCTCTCCAGATGCATTTAGCTTTGTCTGCTGTCTTCCCCCGCCGCCTCCCAGCCTCCCCCCACAACAATAATACAAAAGAACTTCATAGCTTTGTTCTCCTTAAAATGACTTCCCTCTCACTAACCTCCCCCGGTGCATTTTCAATGCAAAGGGCCTAAGGAGAGAGGGGGAGAGAGGGAGGAGGAGGAGGAGGAGAGGGATGAGAATTAGCTTTAAAAATCTCTTTCATTTTTTTTTCTTTTCCTCGCTTCCCCTGAAACTCACCCAAACCAGACCAGCACACCTTGCACTATATATAATTTTTGCAGTTCTCTTTTCTTAAAAAATAAATACCCCCCCCCCAAAATGGCCTTAAAAATAATAAAACAAAAACAACCCAGCAGGTACCATGCTAAGACAACATCACATGCTTTAAGGGTCCTTAATAGTAGAAGGGAGGGAAGGGCAGGGGGCTCGTTTGTTTATCTGTTCTGTCTGTTTGGAACTGACAGGGGATGAGGTGGGAAGAAGAGAGAAAAGAACCAAAATATATATATATTAAATTCTATAAATAAGAGTCAATTTGTATGTGAGGGGAGGAGGGGGGCTGGGGCGGGGGCAGGGTGTGAGTTATGTTTTATAACCTGGTGATGTCCTCTGCCCGCTGCTGCTCCTGCGGCGTGGCGCTCTGGGAGTGGTCCTCAGAAGTGCCCGGGGTGGCTGCCGAGAGGGTGCTGGGCGCCGCGCCGGCCGGGGGCGCTGACCGGACTTTGGTGTTGGGGAGTCGGTGGTCCTTCTTCCATTTCATGCGGCGGTTTTGGAACCAGATTTTGATCTGCCTCTCAGAGAGGCACAGCGAGTGGGCGATCTCGATCCTTCTCCTCCGGGTCAGGTAGCGATTGTAATGAAACTCTTTCTCTAATTCCAGGACTTGCTGCCGGGTGTAGGCTGTCCTCGAGCGCTTGGGTTCCCCTCCGTTATAATTGGGGTTCACTGAGGGGGGGAGGGAGGGGGGGTTGGGGAGGGGGGGAAAAGCAAACAGTGGGGTTCAGAGGCTGCAGCTCCCTGCCCCCACCCTCACCCCGACCTCAGGCTCTGTGGACCGGGAGGAGGGGGTGGTGGGAATAAAGTCATCAAGCTAAACGGCTTATAAAGAAGTTGGAGGAAGCTGGAGACTTTGTAGTGTAATAAGAGGGGAATCCTCATTGTAACGACACTGAATTATTTATGCGCCCTCAGAAAGCGAGCACAGTTCTCACACATACATAACAGATCGTAGCACATGGCTCGGACTGCCCAGAGTAGCTAAGCCATAAAATTTATGGGGGATGTAATTACCCATTCTCGCTCGTAAATCCAGTTCAATTGTGCTAACCCAGAGTAGCTCCTGGAGAGAGAGAGGGGGAAGGAGAGAAAGGAGGACGGGGCCAGAGGGGGCCCGGGGAGGGTGGGGAGCGCCGGGGAAGAGGGGAGGGGGGGGGGAGAGCAAAAAGCAAAGTTGCCTACCCGTGCTAACGTGGATTTTTTTCATCCATGGGTAGACTATGGGCTGCTTGCTGGCGTTGCTGGAGGGATGGTCAGGGGCTGGCTGGCTGCAGGCTGGCGGGGCTGGGGACGGGGAGGCGGAGGCGCCCGAGAGAGGCGCCGGCTCGCAGAGCGGCTGTGATTTCTCGGGGTGGTGGTGGCCCGCCTGGGCAGGCCCGTGGCCTCGCGAACTGCCCGGCCCCTGGAGGCTGGTGCAGCTATACTGGCGCTCGGGGTAGCTAGGGCGCGGAGGCGGTGGTGGGTACAGCTCCTGGTGGTGATGCTGGAATCCCGATTCCCTGGTCCGGCCGTAATATTCCGGACTGTGTTCAGGGATGTAGCTATTTTGCGAATATTCTTCGCATGGAGGAAATTTCGGATCGATGTAGTTAGAGTCCATCAAATACGAGCTCATGATCATTAATTTCTGGAGTGGAAAATAATTTTTCTCGCTTTGTCGTTTTTCTGCTCCATAAAGCCCTCCTACTAGCTAGCGACCCTGTAAAGTTACTTTCACCATGTGACTCCGCCGGCCAATCACACGGAGCAACCCAGTCCCCGGATAAGGAACCGAATCGCTTTATTCAAAATGTATCCAATTTTTTTGTGTGTGTGGTGGTGGTGGTGCTGCTGGGTGGTGGTGGTGGTGGTGGTGTGGGGCTGGCTGGCAGGGGCTGGGGTGTCTCGGTGCGCACCCCAAAGGCTGGCAGCCCTCCCCTGTAAAAGGAGGGGAAGCCCCCAGCGAGCCTCCCCAGCCTGGGCATGGGGGGGGGGGGGCTGTGGGAGGCTGTGACCCAGCCCCCTCCTGGAGTCTCCCCTTGAGCTTCCGATGGGCCCCCTGGGCCTCGGCTCCTGGGCTTCCGTTCGTGGCGATCCTGTCTGTCCGTGCAGGGCACCGGGCAGCGCCCCTCTTTTGCAGGAAGAGGAAGTTGAATGAGGGCTGGAGTGGAGGTTGGATGGGGAGGAGCCCAGGCTGAGCCCAGGAGGCTGAAGAGCCCGGGGTGCCCCCCATCCAAGCGGACCGGACTGAGCCCAGCCCCCTCCCGTGTGCACACACTCACCCAACCCTCCGGCCCCGGGGGGCGGCGAGGCAGGGTCCCAGCTGGACCTGGCAGGTAGAGGCAGGGGGATGCAAATGATTCTGACGTCATTTCTGGAGGTCTGGGGGTTGAGCCCCGCTGAAGAGAGACAGGAAGTGGTTGGCAAAAGCAGAGTTCAGGAGCCTTGCCCTCCCCAGCGCCCACTGAGCCTCCCTGCCCCAGCCCAGCACCCTGGGACCTCCTGTACTGCCGGCTGCTATCCCCACTCCCCATGCGGTCTGGCCTCCAAGCTGCTTCCCCCGGAGCCTGGGCGAGGAGCAGAGATCTGCCAGGAGCCGGCGCCCGCCCGAGCTGTGCCCGCCGAGGCCCGGGGCGCTCTCCCTTCCCCGTCCCCACAGAGGGCAGACCCAGCTACGCGGGAGGCAGGCCTGCGTGGAGAGAGCTTGCTCGGGGCCAGGGATTGTATCCATGTAACACATGTGTTTACATGTAAACACACATTCCCAGAGGCCATATCCAGGCTGCCTTCCAAAAGCTGAGGGGTGAGCTCACCAAGCTGGGTCGGCCGGGTACACCTAAGGGGGGGAGATGTTTCCTGCCCCCTCCCCTTTCTCTGCCACCAACCCACAGGAGCACCTTTGTGCCTGGGGTGGCAGGGCGGGGGGGGGGGCAAGAAGGGTTGCTTCCCCCCCCCCCCCCCAGATAGGGATGGCCGCGTCATGCCACCAATTCCAATTAACTGATCCCATAACACAGAGTTGGGGGGGAGGGGGTGGCGGAAGGGAGAGCCCAGGGAGGGAGCCGGGTCCCCTTGTTGTACTTGATAACAATTATAGTTTAAAATCATAGCTTGCCGGGGCTCAGCTATATTTTACTTGATAACAATAAAAGTGACACATAAAGTTAACTGTTTATGTTTTATTTATTAGACTAAATCTGCCAGCGGTGGTAGGAGCGCTTGCCTCGTCGCTACAGCTTTTATAGGGCTGTAAAACGTCATAAATCAGTCTCGCGGAATCGCCCGCACTCTTTGTGTCGGCGGCGGCGCAGGGCTGGCGGCCGCTGGCTGCCTGCTCCCTCCTTTCCACGAAAAGTCGTAATGTGATTTTTCCCCCTCTGATTTTATTATTATGATCGCCGCCGTGATTAGTCAATCTACCTTTAATTCGCCGCCCTACGCTGCCTCCTCCCAGCCCAGCCTGGTTGACACTTGAATAAGTACCTTTTAAAACGGCATAACAACTATTTGAGGGTTTAATTAGAACATCTGCAATTAAGGGAATGAGGAGGGGAAGAGGAAAAAAAAATAATAAAGCCCTTGTGAGAGGGAGACTGAAGGCGGGAAATTCTCAGCCTGTCTCTCACCGCCTCTGGGATGCGAGAGAGGGTCCCCTCTTCCAAATTAGGGCTCACCAGAAGGCAAGAATGACACTGGGCCACGGCTGATGGCCAGAGGGGCTGACCCTCCACCTGGCCCCTTCCTTCCTGCCCCCCACCCTCAACCCGGGTGCCTGGGGAGGGGGTCCCTGGATACCCTCTCCCGAGTAGATGATGCCCTGCCCCCGTCCCCTGCCATCAGGTGGGTGGGGGAACAGGAATTCCCTGGAGGTGTACCATCTCTTGGAGGAGATTCCCAAATGTCCACAGACCCCCACGCCTGTCCGGGACCCTCTTAGTGTGAGGACTGGCTGGTTTGGTTGGAAGAGGAACATGAGACTTCGAGGAGGGGTTTGGAGTGTGTGATGGTTTTATTTTTTGTAATTTTTGGTGAGGGGGTGAGAGCAAGAAGAGGGCAAAGGGAAACCCATGCTGAATGCTGACCTGCCCCAAGGGGAGACCAAAGCTCTGGGGGGTCTCAGGTGGGGGGTAGGGGAGCTAAAGGCACTGAAAGCCTCCTAGCCCCACCCCAACCTCCCTTGCAGGCCAGCACCTGGGCCAGGCTGCCACCCCAATCTGGCCCAGATGTTCTCCCCACCTGACCTGGTGAGGTCCTGGCCTGGCTCCCCTTCTCCCAGCCCTGCCTCCACCTCGGTCCTCACCTCTTCTCCCTCCTTACCCTCTGGGGCTTGTTAGGGGGTCCTTCCCAAGGCACTGCCCACCCCACATCCTACGGACTTCCTCCCCAGGACCCTGAGCTCCTGCAGGTGGCCAGAGGGAGTGGGAGGAGGAAACCCACTTCAGGCCAGTGTGTGTAAGTAGCTGCAGAGAGTTCAGATGCCTCCCACTAAATGCCAAATCTGTCTTTGGTTATTACAGCTAACAAATATATATATATATATATATATATATATATATATATATATATATATATATATATATATACTACTGATGTTTATTAATATATTAAATGCATCCTTATGCAGCCACAGATATATGTGTGGTTCTCATTGCAGGCTTGCACAGCTAAATCAACATGCACATTCATAAGGTGAAATCCGGGCGATTCCCCCAAATATGCCCACACTTACCTTTATCACTTACCAAAAAAAACCCCCACAAAAAACCCAAACAACAAAAAAAAACTCTCTTTGGGCTTCTATAGCTTAATAGCAAGGAAGTTGCCTATCTCACGAGGAAAATAGCAAGCCAGACTGCACCACACACATACATACAAACATTTTCACTTATTAGCAGTACGGAAATCAAGCCCTGCACTTAGCACTCACTGGCTTAATTGGGGGGGGGGTGCAGGGGGCCGGGGGAGACACTACAGCAGCAGCGGCTCCCCTGCCCTGACGCCTAGTATCTGGTCCGGCCTCCTTTTGTGCATTACCCTCCTGCATCTGGCCTTGCCAACCCAAGGACCTCTCTCTACGCTCCCTACTCTCTGGCTGGCTCTGCCCTCCGCCCCTCTCTGACCCAATTTTATTTTTTTATTTTTTTCTGACTACCTTTTGCCAGCTTCTAAACACTCTCCGAATTGCCCCCCACCCCACCCCACAAACCCCCGACCCCATATCCTTTCTAAATCTCGATCTGGTTTCTCTTTCGGAAACACGTTTCAGTACAAAGCGCTTCCCCTCTGACACCGCTGAAGAAAAATATGTGTCCATTGTGTGCGAGGCCTTATTGTGCCCGGATTACCATACTGACCGTTGGATAACCCATATTCCTCCCCTCCCCGGTAACACGCTGCTGCCGGCTGAGAGACCTCAGCGGCTCCACGGATTCTGTGCTGCATTGAAATCCGCCTCTCAGACTCCCTGAATTTTCCTAGGGAGAAAAATAAATGTGAGGACCATGTAGGATTTGGAAAGCAAAGAGAAGGAAAATGAGAGTCATTCCTTTCACAGGAGTGCAGGGTTTTGCTTTTAGTGTATGTAATGTGGTTGTTTTTTTTTTTTGTTATTTTAGAGATTGAAAATGGCAACATATCTCTTTCTTCTCCCTGAAATAAATTGACTTTTAGATAGTATGCAATCAGATAATTCATTTCATTTTTATTTTTTTCTCCAAACAACCTGAAAACCCCAAACTAAAGCAAGATTCTCATCCCATTTCCCCCCTGTGTATGTATGTATATGTACACATGTGTGTTTTGTCCCTTTCTGATGCCAGCAGGCAGGGCTAATGTATGCAAAAGAATATGCAAATGCTTAATTGATTTTTTCTTAAATCTCTTGTCAGTAAAAGTAATGAATTGGTCTAAAATGATTTTAATAACCTGGACGTGTCACCAGAAAATACTCAACCTTTTTTTTTCCTCTCTCTCTCTCCTGGAATCGCTTATAGTCTTGGAGGGGAAAAAGCAATCATGGAATGTTAATTTGCCCCCTTTTAAAATATTAAAGATAAATTTCCCTTGTTTGTTCCAAGACCATAGGCAAAGGTCCTCTCACGGATTTCCCCCTCCTTGCCTTGCCTTCCTTGGAATTCAATTTTCCTCAAATCTCGTTTAAAGTGGCTTTTTAAAAAGTGGCCGCATTTTAATATTGGTTAGACAGAGTGACCTGCATTTCACCTCGGGTGTTTGACTTGTTCCAATAGGTCACTGCCATGGGGTTATTGATGGGGAAACTCCATTGAAATTTGTCTCTTCGCAAATGGCCTTTAGATCTTCCAGTGAGTTCAATAACTAGTTATAATGTGGAAGGGGAAAAATGAAGGCCCTGGGCTAACGAATTTGATGTTTCATTTTTATGCTGGAGAAATTGTTAGTTAGCAGAGGGTGGGTTCGCCACCCCCTTCTTTGCTCATCCCGGCCTCACTGACCCCCCACTCCCGGCCAAGGCTGCTGGATTATAACCCCTTTAAAACTTGGACTGGGGAGTCCCTTTCTCCCTTGATGTAAGCTTTAATTCTTCTTATTATTATGAATATTGTTGTTGTCCAAATCCTGATTAAGAGTGCAGGAAGCTTGCGCTCCTGGAGATTTGTGACCCGAGCTTTCTTGTTTAGCGGGGGAAGGACTTTTATTTTTAAAGCTTAAATGCAGTTTTGAAAGATTCAGGAGTGGAGCTGGTTTTAGGGTCTTTTAGGGACGGCTCCCCGGCTCCCCGGCCTGGTGCCCTCAGAATTAAGGTGATGATAGGAAGCTGCGATCCCTTTTGGGGGTTGATGAGGGCATCTGCCCTCATCTGTTTGTGGCCTCCGAGCTGCCAGAGACCCATGGGATCAGGCACCCAGGACCGAAGAAGGCGGAGACTGGAAAGTTTAAGGATGGACGGAGAATCCCATGGAGAAAGGAGGGGAGCCCTGGGTCTCCTCCGGGGTCAGAGGCAGAATCCATGGGGACTTGGTCTAGTAACTGCCTGCCGAACTTCATAAGCAGGGCGCCCCACAAAGCCCAGCGCCCCAAAACAGTGTGTTTTAGTGAACGGAAGAGAGCAGAGGACAATGATGGGAGGCATGGAGATTTTATAGGGTTCCCTTTCTGCTGGAATCCTCAGGAGTGGGAGAGGAAAGGGGGAGAGAGGAAGGTCTTTATTTTATTCTCCCCAATCACCAAGTTGGGGAACCCTTGACTTCTCGAGAGAAGACTCTGTGAGAAAGGATTGTGTGGAAATCCTCTCTGCAGGCTGACCCAGCCATACCAGAGGTTACCATGATTAACCTCAATAATAACAAGAACATCATTCCCTCACAAATCAGCTGCCTCATGTCCTTCTTCCAGGAACCGCTCCTTCTCTTTTCCTGCCGGAAGGGGTCCGGTTTGCTCAGCCCCAAGTTTCCCCTTTAATAAACCCACCTGCTTCCTACCCGCTTCTGAGCCTGGGCTCCGGGGATGGGAGCCGTTCCCAAGGCAAGCACTGATGTCTGGGTCTAGCGGGGTCGAGGCCAATATGTCAGTGCCTGAAACCAGGGTGCCTCTTCCCTCTGTCTGTCCCCCCAAACCCAGAGGCAGTGAGCAGCTCGGTGCCACCTGTGCTCTCGGACAAACTTTCCTAGGCAGGGCCGTGGCACCCCGGAGTCAGGAGCACCCCCGGGGTCAGGAGCAGCCCTGAGCCGGGATCTCACAAACATGGGCGAGTGCGAGAGGGGGCCCGGGCGCTGGGCACCGGCCCGGGAGAGGCCCCGCCGCGCTGCCCAGCCGGGCGGGGACCCGCCGCGCTCCGTCCCCCGGCGGGCGAGTCCCTTCCCCGGGCGCTCGCCCGTCCGGCCCGCACCTCGGCGGCCGCCCCCGAACCCCAGGCCCCCGGCCTCGGCCTCGCCCGCTCCCCGTGTTCATTACGTGATTGATTTTCGCTTGGGCCGCCTCGAGACGCCTGTGCCTCCGACTGGCTTTAACCTCTCGGTTCCCTTTTTGTCTCCGCGAGTGCCGCCGCCGCCGCCGCGGAGGTTCTCAGGCCGCCGCCTCGCCCTTCACACCAACGAAATGGTCCTCCGCCCGCCCGCCGCCCGCCGCCCGCCGCCCGCCCGGGGTCCGAGGCCGCGGAGCTCCGCGCTCCGCTCTTCCCGGCGGAGGGCGCCGCCCGCGGGGCCGGGCCGCCCGCCGGCCTGTCCTCCGCCCCAGAGGCGGGTGTTGGGGGGCAGCCGGGGCCCGCGGAGGCGCTGGGCTCGGCGGGGAGCTGCAGCCGGGCCCCGGCCCCGGTCCTCGGCCCTGCGCCCGGGCCCACAGCGCCCAGGAAGCGGACAGGCCCCGCTGCCCACCGCCGCGCGCCCCCGCGGGACCCGGGCCGGGCTCGGAGCCCCGCCTGCCCTGGGCCGTCTAGGCTGGTGTCGCCCCTCCCCAGACGGAGGTCCCGGAGCGCCGCAGTCCCCGGGTCCGAGGGGCGGAAGGTGAGGCCGAGGCCGCGAGAGAGGGGAGATTTTTAATTTCCGAGAGGAAGAGGTGTCGGGGTGGGGAGTGGAAGGGGAAGACCTGAGATACAGAAAAGCAGCCCTTTCTCCCACCGCAGCCTCTCCTGCCTCCAGACACACGCAAAGCCAGCCCCGTCTTTCCTCCCCAAACCGCTGGTGTTCCGCTTAATGTCTCGTCTATTTACAACTAATAAACACCCTCTGATGATGCTCCCACGGTCTGCTCATCCTTTGATCCGTTCCTGGGAGGCGAGCGTGGCTTACTATTAGCAGTATTTTATGATTACACTTCCCCCTCGGGGAGAGGAGGGAGCTGGGAATGGCTTTCTCGCTGGGGAACAAGTTCGGGGAAACTTGAGTGGGTCGCAAGCTTCTCCCCGCGCCCCCTTGCCCCCCATCTACCTCGCCCCAACCTCTGGTCCCCCAACCTCCTTCCCCAGCAGCGATGTTGTTGGGTAAATACGAGTCCGCCCGCCTGGCTATTAGGATTCCGGGGACGTTGGCATCTGTAGCAATCATTAGTCAAAGCCGCGGAAGCCAAAGGAGCCGAGGAGTTGGACAGAAAAAATCTTGGAAATGATATACAGGAGCCGCGGAGGCATCAATCCCGCCGATAAGAGCGCGGCTGCCGGGAGCGAGGCGGCCGCTTAATTGGGCCCTGGGCACCCGGAACAATTGGGGATGGGGCACCTATGGGGTGGGCAGTGACCCTGGCACCATTTGGGCACCCTACAAAAATAGCCAGGGGCTGGAACACCCTTTCCCCCAAGGTCAAAGGCCCAGTTGGGTGGGGTGGGGGGGCTCATGCCTCTGTCAGCCTCACCCTGGGAGCCATGAGGGGCTGGGCGGCAGGACCTTCCCTCTCTCCAGTGCCCGCTCCTTCCGGCTCTCTGAGGAGCCGCTGCAGGTTGGGGGGCCTGGGCTGGGACTGCAGGTCTCGGGGACAGGCTGGACAGAGGCTGTGGTCCCAGAGTGGGTTTTCAGGGGACAGATAATTCAGTTGGACTAGATTTGAACATAGCCTTGGAAATAGCAACAGAAACACTTGCTTTAATAAACAACACATCCAAAAGATATTTGTTCCTTATCCCCACTCTTTATTGATCACAGAGACAGAGAGACAGTACGTTTCAATCCTTCCAGACGGAGAGCTATGCCCCTACATGTAGATGTGTGCATTATGAAGCCATCTCTAAACATATGTGCTAATATTTAAGTTTCTGCAAAGACTACAAATATCTCCAAATATTCTGCTTTAATAAATAGCTGTTTTATGAGTTGGGACCCTTACATAAATCAAGATAAAATTTTCAAAATAGAGATTGAGCAACACATACACACACACACACACACACACACACACACACATATATATACATATTGTTTTTTCCAAGTGAGAAAAAAACCCCACCAAATATTCATCTATATGTTTAGAGAGAGAGAGAGAGAGAGAGAGAGAGAGAGCTGTACCAATACATCCTAGCATATACATCCAACACTATAGAAGGATTGGTAATGTGCACGCAGGAATTCGATAGAGGACTGTTATGTTCACTGTGGATCTATAAATCTAGAGATCTATAAATCTGTATTTAAATGTGGAATAGAGAGAGATGTAAAACATACATCCAGTTATAGAGACATAGAGCGGTCTATAAATACATTTTCTCGTGTGCAGCTACAGGATTGTTCAGCTCTCTGTAAAGACACCTGAATATTTTTTTTGGAGTCCTAGGAATGAGGGCCATTCTCTAATGCTTATGAGTTTGAGATGCCCGAGCCCGGAGTTCTCTGGGAAATAAACAAGGGCACACAAGAGCCCGTGCAGTGCTGAGAGCCCAGGGGCTCAGGTAATGTACGGCCTCGTTCCCGGCATGTGGAGACATTTCTCCACCGTGGACCGGAGCCCTGGTGCCTGGGCCTGAAAACGTCCTGATCTACTGAGCCCAAACCCAGACGGAGGGAGAGGGCTCTTTGCTTCTTTTCCCTTCAGCGCCTTAGCTCCAGGCTCAGGGGATACCCGTGGGAAATTGGGATGTCTTTAGGAGGGGAAGGTTCATTAACATTACAAAATAGAGCCGTGTAGGTAAAATATGATTTTGTTTGCAGAGAAATGGGTTAGAGCGAAATAGGAGAAGGCTGTGAGCTTTCACACACACCCCTGCACCCATCTTAATTACATAAAACCAGTCACCACAGCACTGCAGAATTTCCTCCATTCATGTGGTGCTAGCTGGGATTCTATATGCTTCACTCCCCCCCCCCCATAAGTTCTAAACACCTAAACACCTTGTTCCACATTGTCAAGGAGGAGTTTGGAGCTTAGGAAAGGGGTCACAGGGAGAGCAGAGCCCTGAGGAGTCTTGGTATCTACCAGCAGGCTCAGAAGCTGATTGCTTGGATGTTGGTTCCTTTTTAGTTGAGGGGTTGGGGGAACAAGGTCTGTGTGGACAAAAGAAAGTGAAAGGTCCCTGGGCTGATTTTTAAATCTGGAACTTTGAGGAGGGGAATCGCCAATAGGCTCTTTGCTTATTGGAGGTGGAAGTTTTTGGGAGCCCTGGATTCCCTTTTAGTTTCCTTCTTTGGTTTACGGGGGAGAGGGAGGTACAGAGGGGCCCCAGGTGGGCTTGGGGAAGTGCAATCCAATCTTGCCGGCCAGATTGGGGGAGAGTGATTTACAAAGCAAAACCTCAGATGCTACTTCCTGAGAAGTCACCAGATCAAAACAGCTCCTCTAGGCTTTTATGACCCAGTCTCTACTCCCAACAGGAAAAGCACCCCCAATAAAACCTGGGCCCACGCCCCCATCCTCTATCCCGAGGAGGGAGAGAGACACAATCTAAAATGAGAGACCTGACCCTTACTTACTTCACACACACACACACACACACACACACACACACACACTGGGCTTTCTAGGTGACTTTTAAAAGAAGTATTTACTAGATTTTTCTCTACCGCCTGAGCAAAGAATCAGCCATGAGAGATTTGGAATCTGAGCCTGGAGCAGAGGGTAAGGGTGATTTGATCAGATGAGGGTCTGGCTTCAAAGTCTCTTATTATCTCCCAACTCTCCACAACCCAACAGGCCAACAGCAGACGAAAGGTCACCAAGAGCCTGGCTGCCGCCATCTGTGGGGGCTGCTCCAGGGTCGTGGTGTTCCAGAGAGGCAGAAGGAAGGAAACTGGACAGTTGCCCAGGGCTTGAGGGCAGAGGTGGGGAGGGCAGGACAAATGGTCTCCAGGCTGGGTGGGTGGGCAGAATGGGGCAGGGCAAGGGCTGGGAAGTTGGTTCAAGACTGGTTTACTGTGTGCAGCCTCTTCAGGCCTCTTTCATACCATACTTGGGCACATGCATATACTTCTGTGTGTTCATGTGTGGTGTCTGGGGCCAAGGACTGGGAGAATGGGGGTCTTTCTAGGGAAGACCTGGTCTCCTCTACCCCTCTGAGAGCTGTGGTGTGCACGTACTGAAGGATCCCAGGGAACTAAGCCTACACATTCCACCACATTCCACCGAGCCATGCTGCAAATCATGGGAGAAACTTCACTGTAGTGTGTCAGGTGTGAAGAGGTAGCCTCCTGCCTGCACTGGCTCCCCGGCATGCCCTGAGCCCTCTGTTCAACCTCCCGTGGTAGCTCCTAAGGCCTGGCCACCAGAGAATGAACAAGGTGCTGGGTTACCTAGTGCAACTTTCCCAAGTCCCAGATTCTATCCCCTGGTCCCCCTACACGGCGGTTTCTCCTGGGTGTTGCTGTTCCCTTTTGCCCTTCAGTGAGCCTTAGGAATGGGAGAGGGAGGTAAATCCCAGGTTCTGCCGGACTCATGGGCCAAGAGATCTCTATCGCCCCAGTCCAGCCTTCCAAATTCCTTTGGCTCCTGGGGCCCATCAAAGCTCATTAAGGAGATATTATTAGAACAGACCCACCATTCTGGGTTACCAGGACCCATTAAGGGGGATGTGATTTTCTTGGCCCTCTGTCAGCTCCATTTCTTATATTGAATCTCTAACTCAAAGATCCCTACCTTGGGGTCCTGATTTCCCCCCTTCGCCACCTCAAAGGGCTCCAAGGTCTCCAGACCCACTGAGGAGGAGGCTCAGAGTGGTGTTGTCTTCTCAGCAAAAGGAAAATACAGAATTGAAACCAAAGCAACTACACACAGAGAGGGAGAGTCAAAGAGAAATAAAACGTTTACATGGATATTAGGAGGGGTTAACCAATAAAATCTCTCTTCCCAGTGCCTGCTTAGGCAACCAATGGCCCCTGACTTTCCCCAGCTTCATGGGATCTGGAAACTCTGGTGTGAGAAATCCACACTGGAGGTGAGGGTTGGTCTCAGACAAGACTACCACACCATCTACCCGGGGAAAAGAATGTGTGTGCTTTCATTCCTAACCCATGGAAGAGTCAATGGAGCAGTATGATGAAGGTGATGTGGAAAGTGGTGGCTCAGTGGCTTCCAGAAGAGCCGCCTTCCCTCTGGCTTCTCTTTCTAATCCTTCCCACCTGTGGCAGAGCTCCTAAATCAGCCCTACCCAGAAGACAAACAAACAGGAGGGTGCTGACAAAGCCCAGCTCACACTGGGTCACCCCTCCCATCCTGCACCCCTGAGGCCCCTCAGAGGAGGGCTTAGCCTTCCCAGGGGCACAGCCCATCAGAACTCCCTCCTCTCAGTCAGCTCAAGAGGACCAGAGATCAGAAGAAGAGGAGAGAAGGAGAACTCAACCAGAAAATTAACCCTGTAACAAAGTCCTGGAGAGGGGTGGGGATGAGGAGTACCTGGTCTGCACTCATGAGGTGGCTGGGTCAGGGCCCAGCCCAAAATGTTTACGAAACACACACTTCTGTCATACATGCACTCTCTCTGTGTCATCAAATGCCCTTGCTCAGAAATAGTTTCTCCACCCGTGGCTTGTTCTGACTGACTCATGTATACATAAACATTGAAATCCACACCTTCAGTGACTGTGTCCTTTGACCAGGACACAGGATCATCATGTAAATAAAGCTAATGACTCCTGGAACGTTTCCAGAAACACAAGTCAAAAGAGGCCTCTTCTAATCATCACGCCTGCCCCCAAGAAGATTAGAAGAAAATGGTAACTTGTACAAGGTGAGTGCATAGGGAATAAGCATACTCAGAATTTGAATTCAGGGTTCCAGTTCATAGCCACACCTGCTGCCCAGCCTAATCTAGAGTCCACATCTATAAAACCTAGAGACTTGGGTAGGATCACACAAGCCAAGATGGGAGTAATCCAGAGGACACCCTCCCAACTTCTGATCCCTGCACAATTGAGATTGACCTCCAGGTACAACTTCGTTAGAATAGAAGCCAGGGGCTCTCCACAGCTGGTTCAGGGACAGAGGCTAGAAAAGTCTCAGCAGTGCGCCCTGGCATCTGAGATAGGGCGAACCCAGGAGCTATAGGGAGAGGCGGGGAGGGAGGGAGCCGAGGTGGAGGTAGGGTGAGGCGAGACAGAGACCCAAGTACTTTGGGCTGATTGGTTGGTGAGGGCCATGTGACCCTACTTAGAGCATTCCTGATTGGTTGCTTGACCCTTCTAGGGTTAAAGACCCAGGAACAAAATTTAAAGCTTTCCGGGTTGGCTGGGGCACCTGATTGCCGCCCCCCCCCCCACCAGTGGACCCCTTCAATTAGAGCACGAAGTGGGGGTGGGAAAACCAAGAACTTCATGCAGTTTGTATTCGTCCTACTTCCGTGTATCCCACTACAAAACTGGAAGGAAAAAAAAAAACCCGGCCCACGTAAATTATTGGAGAGGAAGGACGATTTATTATTATTGGGATAATAAGGAGTGACATTTTTAAGCCTAAGAAACAGAAAACGGGACGAGGAAGTCATAGCCCCCCTAAGAGACGCTGTGTAACCCGAGTTCACCGCCCACACCGAGCGGAGGGAATGGGAAGAGATTTGGCCAGGAGTGGGGGAGGCCAGGGTGCGTATCTTTGCCCGGCTCAAATCTTGGTGAAAGACCAGGAGACTCGCTCCTTAAGGCCGTGAGGAGGCCGGATCGAGGGGAAGAACGATAGACCAAGGCAAACTCCCACCTCCCCACTGCCTGGAGGAAAGTTTTCAGAAACCCTCAGAAGCACAGACTGGTGGAGAGGGGGGAGTCCGGGAGGGCCAGGAGTGAGGAAGGGAGAACCTGAGAGCTAACTTTCCAAATGGGCTGCTGAGGGGATCCAAATGCCCACTGTCTCTCTCCCCTCCCGCCCCCCAGGAAATAAAGAACTAAGGAGAAGGGTGGAGAGGCCAGAGCTAAGCTAGAAACCGAGGTGGCAGGGGAGGCATAGGATTTCCCCAGTCCTCACACCAAAGACCCTTGGACTGCCAGAGTGGGGGCTGGGGCAGCTCAGACTCGCTGTATGTGGGTCTCTGTCCCCCTTCACCCTTTCAGAGTCTGCCTGAGCTCCGACAGTTGATCCCTGCTTCTTCCTCAGTCTCTAGGGCGATAGGGGCAAGCTAGCAGCCTCATCTCCCCGTCCCCAAATGCACCTCTTCACAAAGCGGGTGCCTAGACCCCTGCCTCGTGCTCCCAGGCAGTCCCCCACTATTCTGGAAAGGCGTAGACCTGGCTTGCCTCTCCTCCCCCTCCTCTTTCCCAAATTGCCCACCTAGGGGCCGCATTCCCCCTGCTTCGGAATCCCTGGAGATTCGGTGGGCCCCTTCCAGGAGCCTGAGCTCACATGTGGCCGCTCTCCTGGCTCAGCTCTGGGTGAGGAGGTGGGGTACCACTCACAGGTGCGGAGGACACGTGCTGCTCCTTCCCACAAACCTGAAGGGAGCCCAGCCTGAGACTGGGCCAGGGTGCCATGCCCGCACGGGGCCCTGTGGCCCATCCACCAGAACCCACTCCCTCCTGAGGGCTGCTGAGGCCTTGTCTGGCCAGCCTAATAAAGACAGTTGCCTCCATTCCCCCACCACTGATGCTCCGCTCATAGCGGTCACTCTAGGCCTCCCAGGCCTAGTTTCACGGTTGGCAGGGGCCAGGGGTGCCAGGAGAGACCCCAGCAGCTAGAGGGAGGAGGAGGCGTGAAACCACACTGGCCCCAGACAGACTAGAACCGCAGACCCCTGAGGGTGAGACAGCTGCCCACCCAGGCTTGCTGGTGAAGAAGAGAGTGTGTTAGGAGCCCGGGGGCTCCACTGGCCACCTTTAAGATGCTTCTGCCATGTCAGCTCGAAGCCTGAGGCTTCAAAAGCCCCAAAGCCCTCCTTCCCCAGCTGCCCAGCCTGCCTGGCCGTTGGCCAAGGGCCACGCTAGCCTTTCCCTGGACCAGAGGCGTTTTTGCGCTTGTGCCTACAATTTACACACTCCTGCAAACACCCACTCACCAAACACCCCTATGTGGCCGCCGTCTTTCTTCCCAGCGGAGGAGGGAGAGGGGTCAGGGAGACCTGGCAAAGCTCTGGAGAGCCCAGGCCTCTCTCTGCCCCGGTTGACTCCTCACTGGGGGGACAGGGCGGGGAGGAGAGGGCTAGTCTGGGGCGACAGGCTCCCCATCCTCCTGCGTCCCAGCGGCTTCTCTTCTCCTCCCTCGGCCTGAGGTGCCGGGGGAGGCCCTCTCCCCTCCCCTTAATGAGCGGGGACTGCCTCCTCTCATGGAGTGGGAAGATTAGGTAAACGGGAGAAAGGGTCAGAGCGAGAAAATTAACTTACAGCATTCGCCTGGGATTCATTTGCGAAGAGGTAACCTCTCTCACCATCGTCCCCAGCGCCGTAATCCCCTCTAACTGCCAGGCCCTCTGTCCTAGCATTAAACCTCACCAGCAGCTGCGTGGCTGGACAGTTAAGATTATATATGATGTAAATATATTGTGGGTTTGTCAGCTCTCCCTACACCATAAAACTTGGTTTAATGACATCACGTGGTCCCCCAAGAGCCACTCACGGGCTTGCCTTCGGGCCATTCACATAAATAACCTCCAAAAGTTTCAAACTCCTAAATTCACATAGAAGCCGTGGGTATTTCTCCAATGCTCAGTTACACTAAAAAGACCTCGTGCCGCTCCTTTGCCCCACCCCCGCACCCCCCTTGTAGGGTGGGGAGGGGGGGAGAGGGTGGATCCTTATTTATTTACTTACTTATTTCCATAAGGACCTGTCGCCCTTCGAGGTCGTGTTGGTATTTTTTTTCCACCTATTTTTTTTCCTCCTCTCTCCTCTAATTGCTCAGAGTGGGCCGTGTCCCCCTCTTCCCACTCCCCCGGGAAGGTAAGTCACGCTTCTTCCCCTTCTTTCTGGATGACAGAGGGGGTGGGTTTCAGGGCAGAGCGAAGAGGCAGGCTTCGTTGTCTCTGTTTGGGACCCAGGCGCCCCTCACCGAGCTCCCCCAGAGCAATGCTGCACCCTGGTACGTGGAGATTGTGCCAGGGGGCTGGCCGATGGGGGAACCACCTCAGACTCCAAAGCAGAAGCCTCTGCTCAGGGCGAGACGCAAGGGCCTGGGCTGCACCAACACCCAGCGCAGGGCTGTGGCGACTGATGCTGCTGAGGCGGAGGCTGGGGCCCGGGCGGGCGAAGACCTGCGGACTGTGACAGGAGGGGGCATCGGGCACCTACCCACGCCTGCCCCGCTCTTCCCGGGAAAGAGAGGCCCAGACCCTTAGGGAAGGAGACAGTCCGTGTAAGGTGGGGCTGGAGCGCCCTGCCCCCACCCCTGGCAAAGTCCCGGTTCTCCCCCTGGGGCGGTGCGTCCCCGGGGGAGGGAGCCCAGGGCCCCGGGCAGGCGGGGAGGCTGGGGCAGGTGATGGCAGGCGCCAGGCCCCTTTCTTAGTTAACAGTTACCCACTGGCAACGCCAGTGCTTCTCCATGCTTCAGCGCCCACCCAATAGTTTTACTCAGCATGGAGAAAAAATTAAAATAACTCCCTGACGAAAAATTACACATTTTATTTGAGAAAGTAAGGGAGAAAGGGACAGAGAGAGAGAGAAGAGAGGAGGCAAGCTGGCCCTGGGCTGACTGCTGTGTGCTAGTGGAGGCCTAATGCGGCCTGAGTGGGTGCAGTGTGGAGAAGGGCGCAGCAATGGGTGCCCTCGTTCAATAAACATTTGGCGAGACCTCCTACTTGCTGGCATGGAGTGAGGAAAGGCTCTTGGGTCTTTTTAAAAAATGACAGGTGGCTTAGGCAATAGGATGCAGAGAAGTCAGCCCTTATAATAAATCCAAGGAGCATCAGCATTAATAATCATAAATATTCCCCTTACCCCTCCCCAGAGCCTCCCTGCTCCCTTTCCCTCTTGGCTGCTGGAGGAACCTTCTAGCCCAGCTCCTGAACCTCTTTCTCCCCCCTCCCCGCCCCCCAGTGTGGGGGGCCTAGGCTTGGCTCCAGGAAATCACCCCATTGTGGGAGGCGGGAGAGGAAACGCAGTAAAGTTTTATGGACCCTTCCCACATTTGTTTCTCCGATAAAGTACTTCCTCCCCCTTCCCATCCCAAGAGCCTGAACCAGAGCCGGGCATGGGCCTAAGCCAGCTCAGGCTCCACCTGAATTATCTGCCTTTCCCCCTTCCCTCGTGCCCATCCTCCCCCCCCCCCAAAAAAAAATCCCAGCGACCAGAGATAAATGATGGCATACATGAAGCTCAGGCACTGGTCTATGCAGCTCCTTTCCAGTTAATGTCCTGCGTAGCCCTAGGCCCTAGAGGGTGGGGAAACAGTCTGAAGATCCCTGCAGACTGCCCTCCCTCCCTCCCCACCCTCTGCCAGTATCCGAGAAAGCCGAGACACACCTCCTCCAACGCTCCCAGCACCCTTTTACTAAGCAGCACCCAATCTGAGGATCCTTCTGAGACCAAATAGGACCCTAGGCTCAGCCCTCTCTCTATGTCCACCTAGGCCCCCGGGGGACCCCTTAACCCTGGAGAGATCTTCAGGGGGCCCAGCCTGAGTACTGCAGGGCCACCAGCCCGTCCCTGCAGCGAGGGCCGCTGTCAGTCCGGAGGCCCCAGACCCACCGGCCAAGCAGGGAACGGGGTCAGGCGCCTGAACGCCTTGGACGGCCACAGCATGGGACAGCACCTGGGTCCTCCCTGCCCCCAGGCCCTTCTTGGGCCCAGGGGTCAGGACAGGAGCTCAGCTCACCTGCCTCGTCTCACTAGCCCAAGAAGCTCCTACAAATTCCTTTAAAGGGGAGGTTTAAAGGCCGCGGGCCTCCCCCTGCACCTCACAGCCCATTTAGACTTTTTTTTTTTTGCCCAATATGTGCCCCAAACAGAGAGGAGCCACTGCATTTTTTTTTTTAGTCCTGTTCTCTCTTTGTCTTTATTTGATATGACAAAATATAGTTTCAGGAAAGACCTGGAGTCAATAAATAGTTGTACAACAGCGATGGGGCAGGCGGGCACAGAAAGTCGCGGCCAGGATCCTGGCAGCCAGGAGCCCCTCGGACCGCTGCTGGGGCCCTGTGGCCGGGAACCTCCATAGTCGAGCGAGCTAGCGGTCTGAGGCGGGGGGCCTGAAGGCATGCAGAGGGCGCAGGCTGGAGAGGTTCCCGGGTTTGGGGGTGGGAGAAAGGTTTAGAGAGCATCGGACAACAACCCGAGGAGCCCCAGGCAGACTTCAATCGGCTCCCCTTTTATTATGCAAATTATTTTAAAAGGAACAACTTGAGTGTAGTCACTACCACGAGGCACCCCGAGTCTGGCGCCAGAGTCCCCCAGGCACACAACCACTCTCTCGCCAGATGGAAGCGGCCTGGCCAGCCCAAACCGGGAACAAAGGGGAGAGCCAGGCTTGGAGGGTCGGGCGCCCGGCCTGCAGCGACCACACGGCCCACCTGAGCTCGGGTGGGGCTGGCCGGGGCTGGCAGCCTGAGAGGCGGCCCAGGCCGGTCGGGCAGCGCCAGGAAGCCGCAGCCCTGGGAACCCCGCGGAGCTGGCCCGGGCGCCCCAGGGCTGCGCAGAGCTGAGGGGAGGCCGCACGGAACCTGGGGCCGGCGGAGATGCGGAGAGCCGGGGAAAGCGCTTTTGTCTTTGGGGCCGGGAGCGGGTCCCCGGCCACCGCCCTTGCCCTAAAACAGAGAGAGGAAAACCGAAAAGGAAAGGCGAGGGGGGTGGAAGGAGCTCGCTCGGGGTGCGCCGGGCGGGCCTCCCCGCTTGCCTCCTAAAGAGCCTCTTTGCTTTTCATTTTGGAATCTTTCTTCCACTTCATCCTGCGGTTCTGGAACCAGATCTTGATCTGTCTCTCGTTGAGACACAAGTTGTTGGCGATCTCTATGCGCCTGCGGCGGGTGAGGTAGCGGTTAAAGTGGAATTCTTTTTCCAGTTCCAGAGTCTGGTAGCGCGTGTAACTGGTTCGGGACCGCTTGCCGTCCGTCTCTGGAAATATAAGCCCCCCCAAAGCCAGGAAGGGGTGAATAGCGTGCAGCGCCTCGGCGGCCCCCGCCCGCGCCCCAGGCCCCGACCCGCGGCGGGACGGAGGGCCGGGGGCGAGGCAGGCCCGGCGGGCCCGGCCCCGGGAGAGGCGCCTCCGCCCCGGCAGCAAACTTTCCGCCGCCGCCGCCGCCTTCACGCCGCGGCCAGAGGGGCTGAGGGGTGGGGGGAGAGGGAGACCCAGGCTCGGACCGAACGACAAGCACCCTCAGGGTCCGGGCTCCGGGGACCCCCCTCCCGCCCCTCCCAGGTCGCTGCAGTCCTCCGGAGCGGCGGGCGCGGGCCGGGCCGGCGCCGCGGGGGAGGCGGGAGCCGCGGGGGGATCCCCGCGCCGGAGCCCCGCGCTCCGCACCCTCCAGGTCCCTCTATTTTTTTAACTCCCTCCCTCTCCCCCAAAAATTGAATATTGCCTTTTATACACGTTTTGTTCCTATGATCCAATTATGTCGTCGTAAATTTGGGCGCACACAGCCTCTAAGCCTTTTAGTGGACAGTTTTACGAGCCATTGATGCCTGGATCGTAAAATTTATGGCCGCGGGTTTTTTTTCTTTATTTGCCCCGCATGGCCTATAAAACCCAGGCGGACCCGAGCGCGCAAAATGAAGTCCTAAAGTTTACCGTGGCTCATGTGCAGTTTGGTCATCCACGGGTAAATCTGTGGCGGGGCCGGTGGCTGGCTGCGTCCGGCAGGCTGCCCCGCCTGCGCCTGCTCCTCTTTGATCTCCCCACTGCTCCTAGCTCGCTCCTCCGGCGCCGGGCGAGCCGCCTTCTGACTGTACATCCCGGGGTTCGGAGGAGCCGCTTCGTCTCTGCCCAGCGCGTGTCCCGGAGCGGCCGCGGCGCTGCAGGCGGGGCGGTCGGGGTGAGCCCGGGGGCTGGCAGCCATGTCTACCCCGTGGAGAGAGTTGGAAGGCGCAGGCGGTGGGAAAGTGATGCTTAAGTCCAATCCGCCGTAGCAGTACCTGGGTGCCTGCACCTCTGAGGCCGATCCATAGTTCCCACAAGTTTGCATGTTATAGGCAGGGATATTGGGGCTCTGCTTATAGAATGAATTGGCTACGTAGGAGCTCATGGCGGGGAGGGCCCAAAAAAATTTCTGCACCCTTTTTGATTAAGGGTGATTTGTGACTCTTTGAAGTTGAGGGGTTTTTTGTTCTCCAAAGTGCACAATTTATAGGTGGAGATATCTCTTTCTTTATCCTATGCGCTCTTCCCAAATAAGGGAGCCTTAAATAGAGTCACGTGACTCCGGCGGCCACTCATAAATTTGGTTTGATGACCTCCGGGAGGTTAGTGATGGAAGCCGGCGAAACGCATCTTGATATGTTGGCAAAGCCTAACCAAAGGGGAGAGGGAATGAGAGAAACAGAGAGAAGGGGGAGGGAAAAAAAATGGTTCTTTTGAATTGGGGGTAGCCGGGACAACGAGCCCACAGCGACACCTGGTGCCTGCTTGGAGAAATTGCAGCCTGGCGCGCCGGCTCGCCTTTCAGACGGATGGATTTTTCTACCCTGTAGAGGAGAAGCTGGTTTGTTGCTGCAAACAAGCCCCTGAAATGGCCTTTGAAATTGTATTTAATTTTTAAGGGAAGAGGAGGCCTCGTTTAGGATGCCCTGAGGATTGTTTTTTTTTTTTGGTAACTGACAGACCTGTCTTCCTCACCCCCAGGACCTTCCAGTCTTCAAAAATAGCTGAGGGAAGGGGACTTGGGTGGGGGAGGGGGCCTGCCCGGGTTGGACTTAGAGGGGGCTTCTCTCAGGTTGGAGGTTCCTCTCCTTGGATGTCCCCAACACTGCTATTGCTGAGAAGTTCATAGTCAGCGTGGAAAAGTGAACCAAGCCTCTGGAGAGGTAGACAGGATGCCCAGGAGAAGAGATCCTGGGTGGGCAGAACTAGATGGGGGTGGGGTGGGGTCATGAAGCTGAGAGTACTGGGGTGAGCCTCGAGGTGAGGAGCCATGGTAGCTCAGTAGATAGACCTCCTCACCATGCCTGAGACCCCAGAGTAGCAACAAGGTCATTTTCAGTGTGTGTGTGTGTGTGTGTGTGTGTGTGTAACAGACACAATGGCCTGGCAGACTGCTCTACATCCCTATGTATGACCCTCATGTGATACCTATGTCTGATATTTCAGATAGAAAATAGATGTTGGTTGAGGGCATGGAAAAGCAAGGTTCCAGCCTCCCCAGATATAGGGGCAGGGCAGAGGACAGGACCTATTTAGTGCCCTATGGAGGACAGGCCCCTGGACCAGGGACCTAAATCCACCGGGTCCACAGGAGAGGACTGCTGAGCTAGATGGAGGTGCAGGAGGAACCTGAGTGGGGGTAGGAGAAGGGGGAGGGCAGAGCAGGCGCCTGGGCAACCTTCGCAGCCCATGGTCAGGGGCTGTATCCCTTTCCGAGCCCCCTCCCCAGCTCCCAGTCTTATTCTTTCCTGCCTGCCTCTCCCCAGGAAATCTCCGCCCCTGCCTCCACCCCCCCCGCCCCCCCCCCCTGCAGGCGGAGGCGCTGGAGGGGGCGCTGGCGGGGATCTAGAAGGCCTAGAAAACTCTGACAGATTTTTCCCCTCTCTGGGAGACCCCTCACTACCTCACCCTCTAGGTCCACTCAGGTTTCTCTGGCTGGGCTTAGGGGAGAAGGCCCGAGCTGGGGAGAGGGTGAGGCCTGGCTGCGCTCCTCACCCGCGGGGGTGGAGGGGGCCGGAGGAGTGAGGAGCCAGACGGGGCTGGGGCCGTGAGGAAGGAGGAATTCTGTCCCAACCACGTCAGGAGTCCCAGGGCCGGCGAGAGCTCAGTTTCCAGGCTTTCTTTTTCGAGATGTCCTTGAGTCGCTCGGTGCCGAAGGGCTCCCGTCCCGCGGTCTTCCTTTCCCCTCCTCTCTCCGCCTCCGCCGCCGCCACGTTTCGCAACTGTGGGCCTGGCGCGGGCAGGGGGCTGCTCGCAGGGCGCCCCCTCCTCACCCCGAGAGTGGGCGGGGGAGCCCCGGAGCCCCGGATCACGCCGCTTTGCTGGGTTTGGAGGGCTGGGGGGTCAGAAGACGGACCCCAGGCTATCACAGGCAGGAAGGCAGGCCTGTGTGGGGCTGGAGACCAAGCCGACTAACCCCGGCTTCTCCCTTACCCCCATCCAAATCCCAAGCCGCTTTTTTTTTTTCCGGGGTGAGCGTGTGGCTCCGCGGAGGGAGCCCAGGAGAGGCCCCCGGCCCGCGGAGAGGGCAGGACAGGCGGCGCCGCGGGAAAGGCGAGAGGAGAGGCCGGGGCTCGCAGGCTGCGGGCGGCGCGGGGCTCGGAGGGAGCCTGCCCCAGCCTCCCCCCCAGGCACGGCGGGCGAGCCAAGTCACAGAAATCCCCATATAAACTTTTAAAAATAATATCAGTTTTATTAAATATCCGGGGACGGATCCAGAGGTCGGATTTATACAGGAGGGTAACACGAGGGGATTTTTTAGAATTTATTATTATTTTTTTTCTCCTACTGGCTAAACAAACGTCATTCACTTTTTTTTTTCTCTTTTTGTAATTTCCCCCCCTCTTTTTTTTTCTTCTCTTCCCTTTTTAAGATGGGATCGGAACACGGACGGTGCTAAACATAAATATAAATACAGAGACCACAAATACAGCTAAAAATATTCACACAGAAACGGTCACAGTTTGTAATATGCCATAATGACCCCCAGGATTCTTTAAATACAATTCGCCGGGGCAGAGGGGCCGGGCGGGCGGGGGTGCGGGGAGGCCTGGGGTGGCCGCGGGGCCCAGACGCGCCTCCCTGGGCCTCCCGCCCTCCCCGCCGCCAGGCCGGGCTGAGGCCCCGGAGCGAGGCCCGGGCCGGCGCCGGCTCTGCGCGGGGCGGGCGGGGGCGCCGAGGGGGGGGGAGGCCAAGTCCTCATCGGAGGGAGAACCGTGGAGTCTGAAGCGAGGTTCAGGGACAGAGCCCCCAGGCCTAGGCGGGGAAGGGGCCTGCAGACAAGCCGAGAACGAGCTAGCGAGGGAGGAGGAGGAGGAGGAGGCGAAGGAGGAGGCGGAGGCGGCGGCGCGGAGGGAGAGAGTTTGTGCGGTGCGGGCGGGGGTCCAGAGTTTACTTTCAGGTCCATATCTGACTCCCTAATTTTTCTCAGGGTGTCGAGACACACCGATTGTGCCAGTGATAAATACAGAGAGTGTGGTCAGGAGGGCGCCGGGGGAGCGAGCGGAGGACGGAGAGGGGTGGAGGGGCAGCCGGTCACTCCTTCTGCTTCTCCTCTTCTGTCTCTTCCCGCTTCTCCTCCTTCCCGCCCAGGCTGTCGGCCGCCGCCCCTCCGCCGCCCCCCGAGAGCGTGGACGTGAGGTTGGATTCCTTTTTCCACTTCATCCGGCGGTTCTGGAACCAGATCTTGATCTGCCGCTCGGTCAGGCAGAGCGCGTTGGCGATCTCGATGCGCCGGCGCCGCGTTAGGTAGCGGTTGAAGTGGAATTCCTTCTCCAGTTCCAGGGTCTGGTACCGCGAGTAGATCTGGCGGCCGCGCCTCCGGTCCGCGCCGTAGCCGACCCCTAGAGACCCGGGCACAAAACACACCACACACGGTCAGACCGGTGAGCCTAGCCCAGTCCGCACCCTCCCAACTGGACCAGCAGCAGCCCAGGGCCCCCCCAGCCTTCTCCCTCCGGCCCTGCCCCACCCCCACTTAGGGGTACAGCCAGGATCCCAACTTCAGTCCCCCCCCCCCACACACACAGACCCTATAGGTTAGTAGGTGTGTGTCCCACCAGAATGGTGGTGGTGGGGGGGGGGGGCAAAAACCAGGCAGAAAGCTGTACATCTAAAAGCTGGTTTTTGAAAAACCCTAAACACTGGGGATGAGGGCCCTATTTCTCAACGATTGCACTCCCCCACCTCCCCAAGCACCCTAGCTCCTTGGAAACTTCTCCTCACCCCCCCCCCACTTTCTGCCCCCTCCTTTCCCCCTCCCTTCTCCTCAGACTGACTCAACTTTGGGGGTTCCCCTCGCCCCCTGCCTCCTCCCCTCACTCCCTGCCCCGTTTCTGCCCCCCCTCACCCCCAGCTCGCCTCGGAGCCCTCCAATCGGCCAGGGGCCGAGGGGGCCAGGCCCCTGCGAGCAAGCGGGAGGCGAGCAGAGGGGGCAGAAGAGGGGGCCCTGTCTCGGCGTCGGCGAGGAGACGAGCGTGATTGTTTTTATGGGGCCATAAAAAACTCTCTCCGCCCGTTCTTCTAGGGAAGCCGGTCATAAAGCCAGTTCAGTTTATTTAATTTATATCTCGGAGCCGTAAAACTCACCACTGTGCGAATTCATTCGCTGCATCCAGGGGTAAATCTGGATACTGGCTTTCTGGTCCTGGGGCGCAGTCCTGCCCTGCTCAGAACTAAAATCCTGAGCGATTGAGGTCTGTGTGTTATGTCCTAAGGTGTTTTGTCTGCAGTTTGAGAGCATGTCTTTCTCCTGGTAAAAGGAATTAGATCCATAGTCATACGGCCCCCGGCTGGAACTGAACACGACATTCTCCTGTGGCGAATAAAAGGGAGTCGAGTAGATCCGGTTCTGGGCAACAGCCGCTCCATAGGTCGAGAAATGCCTCACTGGATCATAGGCGGTGGAATTGAGGGCGACGTTGGGGAGGACGTCCTGGCCCCCGGCGAGGTGGCAGGATAAGGAAGGGTTAGTGAAGTAGGAATTCATCCCTTTGCCTTTACCTGGTCGGGCTATGATTTCTTTAATATTTATTTCTGTCTCCAGTTTGTACTCGGAACTAGATGGTTATAGGGACGGCTCCAATCCAGGACAGACAAAATGACAAAGTCAGCTGACCCCCTTCCAGCCAATCGCAAGCCAGATGTCAAGAAGGGGGAAAAAAATCGCTTCTGCTTCTGTTGATTCCCTAGTTGAGACTAAGTGTGTGCTTTGAAAGTAAGACTTGGATTTTTTAAAATATATATACGCGCAAGGGAGCTGATTTGGAGGTGAAGGAAGGGTGAATGTCCGCGAGCAGGGCCGCGGGGCCCAGGGGAGGAGCGCTGCACTCGCCCAGCCCCAGCTAACTTTGCTGTGCAGTGGCCAGAGCCAGGGCTGGAGAATCTCTGTATTTTCTGATTTCATCTTTTATATCCGCTCTCTTCTAAAATTACATCTTGATTTCTCCATGGGAGGAGCCCCCTCCCAGCTCAGGGGGGGATCCCCAGAAATCCTACAGGAAATCCTGGTTTGATATTCCGCGAAGAAGAAGTGATTCCTCATCACCAAACCAGCATTTTTCCCCCCCAATATATATATTTTTTAATCAAGAGTAAGAAGAAATTCTTAAACAGGGTGCTCAGAGGAAGGAGGGTGTGGCTGAGAGTCTTGGATGTAGGGGAGCAAGTAGGTCTCAAGGGGGGAAAGGGTGAGACTTCAGGGCAGTGGCAGATCTGAGGGGGGCAGGGGGGCCAGGCAACTGCTTTCCTCTCCCCCAGCTCCCCCTGCCTCTTCCTCAGCACCCCCTTTTGGGGGAAACTCTAGCAGCATTTTTGGGAGAATTTTTTTTAAAAAATATACTATACAAAAGGGAGGGAAAGAAGCAAAAGGTGAAAGAGAAAGAGAGAAAGGAAGGAGAAAGAATTCAGTCTTTCTAGACACATCAACTCCTGTTTATGTTGGTGAGAATTTATGATTTGGAGCCATTGAGGGCCGGTGGGGTAATTCACATAAGATCCAGCCAGAAAGACAAGGCTGGTGGGGCTCTGATGGACATTTAGCATCTTGCAAGCTCCAGCCCTTGCACATGTCAGAAGCCCCCTGCCCCCTCTGGGCTCTCTCCCCTGCGAGGGGAGGCACCCTTGGACCTGAGCTCTGGGGCTTGGAGATTCCAGCAAAGTGCTCCCTAGGAGGGTCAGCCATACCTGGTGTGGCCCAGCCTCTCGGTAGCCCTTACCCCCCGCCCCCCATTTCTTTCCACCTTGAGGCTGAGAAAAAGGAAGAGAAGGCAGCTGAGTCCGAGGTTTCTGAGGGAGCCGCAGTGGGCGAACTGAAGCAGCGGAAGGTGTGCAGATGGGGTTTTACTCCTGATTAATCCAAACTTAATTTGCTATCGTGGCATAGGCTAGAAAGGCTTTGAGTTGACAAAGGGGTGGTGGGGCAAGTGAAGAGGGCAGTGGAAGCTCATATTTTCCCCTCATCATTTTTTTTGGGGGGGAGGACTGGCTATAACAAGGACCCGGATGTCGCCAGATTTTATGATCTTTTCCTTCTGTGTAACAAAGCGGAGTAATCAATGGGTAGCAATAAAGCCATAAACGGGACTATGCTGGGGGAAAAAAACTCGTTTATTCATCTTCTGTAACGTTAAGGTTTCCCTGGAGTGTCGCTAGGGGGGAAAAATAAAGTTTTTGAACCCAAAAGCAGACAGTGTGTAGGAGCTGGTGGCGGCAACATGTTAGTTAGTACGTGAAGCTCCTTACCGGGTTGAAGAGTCTTTCTGCCAAATAATTTGTGTTGGCTTTTAAAAATCACAGGCTCAGTCCTTCAGAGAAGGAAATCTGCTGTTATTTAGAAGGGTAGGGAAAAGACCCCTGTAATTACAAAGGTTCTTCCTCTTGGACCATACTTTCCTCTCCCCAAGAAGCTGAAGGTGAAAGGGCAGGGTTCTTAAATTAAGAAGAAATTTTTAGATGAATCATCTCATTTTTGGGGGTGACGTGGCAGGTTCACAGAACACAGACACTGGCGTGAACTGCCTTCCCCTTCTAGAATCCAGTTGTCCTCCAATTCGTGGCATGCCTGGACAGAGGTTTCCAACAGCTGGCTGGGGCTCCAGGCCCCCTGGAGGGCAAAAGGGAGAGAGAGGGGGACAGCTAGGGGCGGGGAGACCCAGGGGGCTGAGCTCAGGAACAAGTCAGTGCACCCCTGGACACAAGTAGCCGCTCTCAGAGTTCACAGACTCATTTCTGCCCTAAGGGCAGCGGTGTAACACGTAGAACAGGCCACAGAAAGAGTACATTCCACACACACACACACCCCCATTTCAGAGGGAGGTTGCTAGAGGGATAAATCATGTCAGTGATATTTCCTGCAAGATATTAAATTGTTGCAATGTACAACAAATTGAATGATAGAAGATAGGACATCTTAATGAAGTTTTTGCTTTCAGTGAGTGTTGATTTTCTGTGTATTTTTAAATCTCTTTTTATGGGTGGGTGGGTGGGGGAAGGACGGTCCTCGGAAGAAAGAAGGGGAAACACGTATACTGCAGCTCTCCAGCAAGGATGCCAGAGTTTCTTGAGCCCCTCCTACACCACGTCTAGAGGGGAAAGGGGCCCCAAAGTTGGGGAGAGTCTCCTTTGGGCCTAAAGGCAGTGGGGGGGGGGGGGGGGGACGGCAACCTGAGGAAAGTCTCAGCCCCAGAAAGTTAAGTGTTTTATTACATCCCTAAACAGAGGGCAGAGACTGAAAGGTCTGGCCGGTTTATAATGAACAGAAACCAGCTGCTGGGGGGCGGGAGGGGGGAGGCAGAAATGTTGGGAGGGGGAGAGAAGGGGAAGCAGAAACACAAATAATTTCCCCCAAAGCTTAAAGACTTTCAGCAAAATTAATTTGCACCACATTCTCCCCCATCACCTTCCGTTCCTGAGGAAAGAAGCTTCCTCCTTTCAGTTAGATCTTTAATTATGCAACTGAGATCTGCTGGAGGGATTCGCTCCAAGGGGGGAGAGCAGGTCAGAGGAGCCCAGTCTTCCCTCCACTGGATTACATTTTCCTTTTCTCATTTTATGTTCATTTCATTTTCTTTTTTTTTTTTGGCAAAAGAACGACTGTCTATGGGGAGAAAGCTGGGACTTGGGTTTTTCTAAATATATTTATATTTTCCTGTTAAATTTGTCTGAAAACAATTATGGAAACTCATCAACAGAAGCAAGAACAGATGTTTTATTAAAACTGCAGTTGAGCTCGGTAAATATGCACACGTCCTCGGAAGGGGAGGGATAACTTGCTCTTTGTTTCTATAAAACAAGCCCGGGGAATCGGAGAGCACCCCCATCAGGCCCGCAGGTCTCCGGGTTGCTCTGCCCTTTCGGCCTCGGAAATCAGGCATTCCGAGGGGGTTTGGCAGCCAGAGCAGATTTTTGCTTTTGGGAGCTGTAATTAGCGGATTCAAACACAGAATTCAAAAAACACACAGGACAGGAATAAAGGGGGAAAGTTGCCGCGTGCTGCTCCAGCCCCCTCCCCAATCCAAAACACATGCTTCTCACAGGCACTAATTATAGGAGAGAAACTTACTGCAGGCCTGCCCTGGGCCTGAGTGGGGGGCAGGCACTGGGCAGGAGTCCCCAAGGCTAAGGGGCTAATTGGAAGCTGGGCGCTTGAGGCTTTCCCGAGGCGAGTCAAGCACTCCTCCTCCCGGAGCCTCACCCGGCTCCAGGCCGGGGCCTGGGGGTCTGGGGGCCTCTGAAGGGGGAGGAGGGTGGGTGGGCCTGGGTGGGCTCCGGCCCAGAAGGAATTCGTAGTCAGGCCTCACCTTGCTCGCCTTTGCTTTCCATTTTGCTCTGGGAAATATGTTAATTTCTTCGGGGCGGAAGGTATCTGACGTGAGAGGGATGAGAGCTGGAATTTTTATTTGGGAACAATCAGAGGTCCTGCTTAGTTTGTGTCCTGCCAGTTCTCTCTCTCTCTCTCCCCCAGATCCCCCAAGTCTGCGTGTGGATGTCTGTGACCCACCCAGTCTCGCACACGGATGCACACACTCCTTTCCTGCCTGCCTGCGCCACCAGCTACAGCTCGGCGCCTCCAAAGGCTGCTCAGGGACCTGCGGACACTGCAGCCCAAGTCCTCAGCGCTCTGGCTCGGCTGGGCCCTGGGCCGGCGGCGTTTGGCGGCCTGGAAGCCACAGCAGCTGCCTGACCCACCCCGCCGATCCTCAATTTCCAGAGCTGGAAGGAGCTGTTGCCCCACCGGCCCCTTTTGTGCCACTGGGCAAGGGCTGAAATCCCTCTTGCAGAGAAAGCGGAGTTTCTGTACTTGTTCAGCTCACTTCACAATCGCGCTGTTTGGTTAAGACTTTGCTGTTCTAAAGCGACTGACTTACTCACTTGGCCCCGACCTAGTCTATGATTAGCTTTTGTATTTAAAAAAAAAATTAAATCCTACACTAAATGCCCAGCGTTTTGTGCGCGAACTCCTTTGATCTCCACGGAATCCAGAATAAAAGGATTGCAGAATCGCTCGGTCCACCAAATAACCTGAACGCAGGGAACTGGGTCTGTTTGGGGGACATCAAAGAAGAGCTCGCTCCAAGAGCCCCCAGTTTTTCACAGATACGTGGGAGAAGCTGTCTGAGTACATCCCTCCCCACATACACACTGCATTCCCAAACACGCTCCCTCTCCTTTCAAAGTTCAGGCGGGGAGACGCTTGGAGAAAAGTGAAATTTGACACACCCAACCCGGAAATGGATTCCATCAGGGGGTGCCGATATTATAGGACAAGGCCCAAGTTGGCCAGCTGAATAAAATTGGGGGTCCACAGGGAGGGAGGGGGGGAGAAGGGAGAGGCCAGATGGGGCATGTCAAGTGCCTGAGAACTGCTTCAAACACCTCCGAGGCCTGGCTGGTGATTCCTCTTTCGAGTTAAGAGGTTTTAAGAGGGTTAGAGGCTGCCCAAGCTGCTTTTGTTTTATTTGTCATTAAACAGAGAAGAAAGGTACGTGTGGAGGGGCTCTGCTAACTCACATCATATTTTCTCTCCTCCCTCTCTCTTTCCAGATCTCCGCCTGACCTTTCATTACTACCACTCCACCCAATGCTGCTCCCATCAGCGAGCATCAGCTCCCGCGCTGCTGTTTGTGTGGCTTCTCCATCCACTTCTCTGGCTTCAGGTTAAGAAATGAAACGGGTCCCAAGTATATCTGTCCCGTCATACTCAGTCTTGTGGGCTCCCTCCGGAAGAGATCATTTCTGGCTTTTGTGGCCTGGCCCCCACGCGCGTCCTACCTTTATCTCAAGCAACTGATTGTGAGCTGAGGAGGGGGCATAGGGAGAGCTGTCAGGGGGAGGGGAAGGGACTCTGATTCTGAGGGGCAAAGTGAGTGGTTTGCTTGGTCCAGGAGGGGAAAAAATGAAAATCCAGAATATTCAGAATATTTTTGGCTCCCAGAATGAGGCCAAAGGATTCCCGACCTCCTGGCTTCTCTTCCGTCCCTCCACACTGAGCAAGGGCTGCTTAGACCGATTTTGGAGGTTTTATGAGAATTATAAAAGTCAAGAACATGGCATTTATGACGTCACCGTGAGTTGTCATGAGGAAATTGTAAATGTCATAAAAGTTATATACAGCAGAAGCTTTCTGTGTGTGGGTGCCCTGCCTCCCCTCACTCGGTTTTCCTTCCCCCCTTCTTCCCCCTGTGTAAGGTCTCCCACTTGAAAATAAAATGTTATTATGTTCTGGAACAATAAGCCAACAATGAAACATAGTCCTCATTTCCCTATAAATAATTTTATCCTTTATTGTTTGCAGATTTGAAAGAACCGTTTAATCTGTGCTGGCGAGGAGAGGGAGAGAGACGGGGCGGGGGGAATTAATTTCAGAAAGGAGAATATTACTTACTTCAATGATGCTCTTTTAGATTTGATAGCCAGGAGCAAAACCAGAGGCAAGCCGAACCGCCTCTCTGGCTCTACACCTGGCGGGACTGGAAATTTATAGGATCTTTAGCGAAGGGGCAATTTAATTTTGTAGGATTTGCTTAAATTCACTGCTATTTTGGGGGGCTGAGGAGAAGGGAGGGTGAGCGACATGCTTTATCTAGCTTCACGAATCTGCCAACATTACCCTGATTTAAAACCCAACAACCTGTGTCTCGGGGAAAAACTCCTGCAGAAAGGAGTGGGGGAGAGTTGGGGGGGGGGACTCAACTTTCTCAATGACTGTGGCCCCCTTAACCAGGCAGTTGCCAGGGGAAAGGAAGAAAAGCTGGCGGCAAGGGGAGGGCTGCTCCAAGACTCTCTACCACCAGGACGCCGAAGGTTTATGGTGTCCCCATAATTCCCCAACCCTATAAACAGCTGCCCTATTTTAGAACAATTTCTGCTTCCTCCCTTCAGAAAGGGAGCGGGAGGGAGGAGGTGAGGGCTGTAAGGGTGGCGGCGGCGCGGGGGCTGGGAAGGGGAGGGAGCCAGGATAGCGCTGCACTTTGTTCTCCCGGGTGAGTTTGCTGGTTTGGCGGGTTTCAGACGCAGGGTGGCAGCAGACAAAACAAGTAAACAACTCCTCACAGACACAATAAACAGGGGCAGCTGCGCCCGCAGCAGGGGCAGAGGCCATGGGCCAGAAGAGGGGCACAATTGGGGGGGGGGGGTAATGTCACACCAGCACCCAGGGGTGCCCGAGGCCCAAGAACCCAAGGCCGCTCTCGGTGCCAATGGAGAGAAGGCGGAAGGAAGCTGCAGGCCCCTGCGCCCACAGCCCCACAGCGTGTCTGGACAGGAGAGTCTCGGTAGCAACCTGATCGCCTAGGAGGAGAGGAAAACGCCACCAGCCCCTCTCCTGTCCTTACTTTCTTTTATGAGGCTGTGTTTTTTTTAAAGGACATTTTTATTTCCCACTTGCTCTGTCTTTTTGTGGCCCCATAAGGGAGAAAGGCTAGGAAAGGAAGCTGGTTAATTGCTTGCCCTGGCCCATACTCAATGCTCCAGGCCCACAGGGGGCCAGCCCCTCTGGCATTGCCCCATCAGCCTTCTCCCAGCTTACGGGGCACACTGGATTAAAACAAAGTCTCATTAGTAACCAGATCTCGGCATGTTGGGAACTTAGAGAACCCCTAATCTGCCCCGCAGACAATGACAACGAACGAATGCAGGCAGACCTTGGACCCGGTAAACGGACAGAGTGAGCGAGGCTGGAGGGTAGCTGCTCACCGCACTCCTACCCGTTCTGGCGGGCCTCTCCAAGTGCCCGAGCCCACAGCTGCCCCGGGCCACGACCCAGAGGACCCAGAGGCCACGCATCAGCCCCGCCGCCCCTGCAAGGCTTTAAGCACCAAGCGAGGTCCACAGAACCCATGGAAGATTTCCCCACAAAACTCACTTTCAACACAGCTGGGTAAAAACAGTCTCCGAGCTGGGGAAGTTTGGGGGGAGGTGAGGAGAGAAAGCAGGAGAGATCGGTATTTCCCCAGCCCAGCTGCTGGGACAGCAAAGGTATTGAGGTTGGAGAGAGCTTTTGTAGTGTGTGTTGTTGACTGGAACCCGCATACGCCAATGGCAGCACATACACATTGTACACATTTCCATCGAGCGCGCACAGAGAGCCTTCCTGGGGCACCCAGCGTCACCTTGAGCCCATGCCCACCTCTCGGGAGGGCTAATAAAATTTTGCATGCACATAAAACGGTGTCTGAGCGAATATAGGCACGGCAATATACAATTAACCAACGAGGAAACATGAGTCTGTATATATTCGCACAAAAGTCTGAGCCTGTACACTGGAGCCTGTACAAATGTGTCCGAAGCTACCAAGCCTGGTTTTAGAACACAACAGCCAACTCAACAAGGCCGCCTTCCCCAAACAAGGTCGCATTCTTCATGGGGATCACAACTGTCAACCGGGGGAGAGAAAGGGTTTGCTCTGCCCATTTCTTCCCTAGCTAGGAACTGGTGCGTGAAATACAGCCCGTGCCAGGGCTGACAAAGCCTGTGAAGGGGCAGGCCTGCCGTGCCCAGAGAGTGGCCTCAGAGCTAAATACTGGGGGCTTGTGTCAGCTTTGCCGGGCGCTAGCTAGCACACAGGGTCAGTGCCTCTGCCCAGCCCCGAGCCCTGGCTGTGCGGAGTCCTTGAGCCAGCTTCTATTCTCAGCAGCCCGGGCTATTATTAGATCATCCATGGCTGCAGCAGGCCCCTGCACCGAGGACCATGTCTACAGGGGGCCTGGCCGGCGAGGTGGCTGAGAGTTGCCACTGGCAGCCCCTCTTCTGCTTCTGCTTGAGCGCCAGAGAGTAGGAGGAAGGAAGCGAATGAAAATCGAAAGTAAGGAGGGAAGGAAGGGGCTGGCGGTTGGGGCCGGCTCTATCCCCTGGCCAGACTAGAACACTGGAAAACCAAGGCCAGCCCCCGTGGCTTATACTTTCTCTGCATCCTCCTGCCTCATCAGGAGTCTAGGGATGAAGGGCTTGGCCGCCATAGGACCCTCCTCAGGAAGAGACAGAAAATCAATCGATAAAAATATTATACAAGGGCATCTCAGGATGGTGCTGCTAACCCGGCAACTGGAACCCTAACACCCTGAAACCTCACCAACAGCACATTCTGGGAGATCCCCCCCTGCAGTCTCGAGAAATACGCCGCCTTGCCCAGGCCCTCCTCTCCAAAGGGAAGGGACCCTCTAGTATCCCCCACGGCCCCAGTGGCCTTCTTTAGAAGCCCTCTCCCCAGGGACAAACAAAGGCGCTTGTGTGCCCCCACCCACCACCCCTCCAGAGGGTACGGCCATCTGCAGGGGCGGGGGCAGATAAAATACAGGCAAAAGAGAGAGAAATAGAGGCCTCACCGGTCGGTCGGCGGGTTCCCACATTACGACAGGAGAAAAGCTCCCATTTTCGGGCCTCCGGGGGGGCCCCTCCACTGGCCCACCGGCCTCCCCTTGCCCTCTCCGGGTCTCCCGGACTCGGGCTCGCGGCGGCCGCGGCCTGGCTCCCGGAGGCGGCCCCGGAGCGGCGGCGAGCGCGCGGCAGCCGGAGCCGGCGGCGGGCTGGGCCCATTTGGGGCGAGCCGAGCGCTTTGCTTGCCTCGATCGTAAACAAGGAACGCGAAATTAGCCCCTCGGCAGACGCCTCTGCCGACACACACAGTCCTATTGGGGGGGTGGAGGGAAGGGGGAGAGAAAGTGCCATTTCTTCCCCCGGGAGAATACCTCGGAGGCCTTTATGTCGTCTGCGAAAGGGGAATTTTGGGGGGGCTGGAGAGGAAGGGAAGGGGATCGAGGGGGGAGGGGAGGGAAGATTCACCGTCAACTCGAGCCCAAGGGGTTTGATTTGAATGCAGTCGAACTATATTTTTTAGGAATTTGATAAAAACAGGTTCTCTCCGCCGCTCCCCCCCACCACCACCACCCCCGCCCCCAGGCGACGGGTCAGGGTTTAAACAGGAAATCATCGAGGAGCGGTCCCCTCCCCCACGCGGGCTGGTGGAGGTCGGTCGGGCCTCTGGGGGGTTGGGGGGTCCGGCTCCTGCCTGGGACTGGAGGTGAGCCTGGCCCCCAGGCCCAACGCCCTCTGGAGGAGCAGGCGCCCCCTCTCCCAGCTCTGGGGTGTGTCTGCCCGGCTGTGCGAGCGTCTGCGTGCGCGTCGCCCCTTTATAAACAGAAGCTCACACACACATATAGGGGCCGCCTCGGACCCAGGCCAGGGAAGCAGGGCGGGTCATATATCACATTGCCACACATTCAGGGCCACGTACATTTGGAAGAAATTAAGCCACTGTGTTATGAAACCATATGTGTCGGGTTAGGACTATACAACACGCCATTAGCACCAATTATTAGGAAGAGCCCGGGCGCCCCAAACCCTCCGGGCCGCCCGAGGCTGGCGGCCCGACCCAGGGAGCCGGCCACGCCCGGAGCCTCGCTGCCTCCTCCACTCACCCCGGAGGCGCGCCAGCCGGCCGGCCGGCGAGGCCCGGGCTGTCCACCCAGGCTGGGGCCTCCCCGATTCCCACGTCCGCCCACACAGGGCCGCTCCTCGCCCCGCGCGGCCAGGCCGAGGCGGGCGAAGCTGCCCAGGACGGATCCCGGGTGGGGTGGCCGCCGTTGGGGGTGGGGTGGGGGGCGCGCTCCGGGGCGGAGAAGGCAAACAGGCCCCGGTGCTCCCAGCGCCCGAGGAGCCGGAGCCCCCCACCCCCACCCCCACCCCTCTGCCCGCAGCGCCGGGCACCTCCCATCTTCCCAGCCGCTCGAATGGGAGCGGGCGCAGGGGGTGCGCAGACGCTCTGCCCTCCGCTGACGCTCACCAGCCACCAGCCTCCCCCTCCCCCCGGCCCCCCCGTAATTGCCAATTAACAGGCCCCGCCGCCCGCCCGCCCGCCCGCCCGGCGGCGCGCGCTTCCTGCTCGGCGGCCCGGCCCCGGGCCCGCACTGCGCATGTGCGAGCCCGGCGGCCGCGCGCCCCGGGAGGGAGGGGGCTGCGCGGCGGGGAGGGGCGCTGCAAAGTTTGTTTGGGGGGCCGGGGGGCCGGCTCTGCTCGGGGGCGACGGCTGCAGCCTACAGGTTACCCTCCTGCGCCCCGCAGAGCGCGCCCCTGGGCCCCCTCAGCCCCGGCCCCATTAGCCCGGAGGCCGCAAATCCAAACAGCAGGTAGGGGACGCGCGGTGAGCGCCGGCGGGCGGCGGGCGGCGCCCTAGACCCGGCCTTGAGCCCCAAGGGCGCGGCCTCCCGCCCGCACCCCTCAACCCCCAACTTCGGCGCACAGTGACATCAGGACAACACCAGCACCCGCCCCCCCCCCCCCATACACACACACACTACCTAATATTCCAGTTTAACCCGATTTCGCCCCCCGTCCACGTTTCCTCCCCGTAACCGCCCACGCGCCCACCCCCCCCGCACCCCCTCTCCTCCCTAACCGGGACCGGCCGCGGCCGTCCTTATCTCGAAACCGCCACCCGGCTACGGACCATTAGTTACATATTTGAACCAATAAGGAAACACTTACCGGGCGCTGCTGTCACTCTCCCTCTCCCTCTCTCCCTCTCTCTCCCTCTCTCTCCCTCTCCTCCTCGTCCTTCCTCATTCCGTGCCGCCGCCGAGCCTGTCTCAAGCTCCACACACGCCTATATACTTTATATAAAATTTAAAAAATAAAATAAATGAACCCCAATCACCGGAAAGCCAAATAAAACCAAGGAGAGTTGCAAGAAGGGGGCAGGCGGGAGCGCCCGGGAGAGGGGAGGGGAGGCAGCTGCAGCTCCGGCCCCAACTCCCGCGCCGCATCCTCCGCCCCTGGGGGGCCGGGGGGCCGGGGGGGAGGGCGGGAGAGGGGTGCCCCCAACTCCTGCCTCCCCCCCGCCCCCCGCCCCAGGTGCCCCCAGCTTCCGGCGACTCCACCTGGGAGGAGGGGGAGAAATTAAATGGGGGGGGGGGAAGAAAATAATTATTAATCAGATTAATAAAAAAAAATACTGATAATGAAGGGAGCGCCCAGCGCAGGTTTCCCTGGCAATGGTTAGGCTCTTACGGGGAGGACTGTTCTGAGGAGCGCTCCGAACGGACAAACCACAATAAAAAGTTCACGTTCATGGATGGAATCCACATGACTTCTTGTGGCCAATCCAACTTGTGAGTCGATCGTAAACTTTTATTACTCAGCTGTAAATTTTCTGCAAACAACCGGGAATGCGATGCATTTGTGTAGCGTGTGCAAATGGGCGCCGCGGTCGCCATGTTTACCCAATTCTCTCCGAGAGGGAGCAGCCCCCGACTCCCCGCGCACCCCCACCCCCGCCCGCTCCCCCGGCCCCGCTCCGGCCGGCCGCCGGGCGCAGAAAGGGCAGGGGGGATGCGAGAGGAGGTAAGGAAGGATGGGGGCGCCCAGCGGGCTGCCTCCCTTTGCCACGCCGATTTTTTTAAAAAACATTTTCCTTAATAACTGGGTTATTAAGGTTGGATCTGGGGGAACCGAAGCTTGGCCAAGGTTTGTGACATTGGGGCAGTGAGGGCCGGCAGGGTGAAGGGGCTGAGAAGGGATGCGCTCCTTACCCCTGCCTTTTTTTTTTCTCCCCCTGGTAAGTGAACAACATCCTTCCCAATGGGGTGTCTGGGCAGCCCCCCACTGCACCCCAAACAGGAATGGGAGGGGCAGGCCCCTGGAAACCTCGTAGGCAAGCCTGAACCGACTGACCGAGGTCTGCATTGCAGGGAGGGCTGAGGCTGGCCTGGGCAGTCCAGCAGAGCCCTCAGGACGGGTGAGAACTGGGAGCCGCTTCTAGAACCCCCAAAGCACCTCTCATCCCCCGTTCCTTTTGCAGAGAAAATACATCCCACCCCCAAGACCACCCCTACTGTCCAGTCTTCTCAATTCCAAGGTTGAGATGGCAGCTACTCCCAATCTTTTTAGAATTAAAAACAAAACTAAGGCCCAAGGTCTTGGTCCCCACTTCTTTCTCCTGTAGGTGTGAGGCGGCGGCTCGAAGCCCTTTCTGTCTGGTCTGGCAGCCCACACCCGCCCGCCTTTTTCTCAGAAACATCTCCCGCATCCTGGCAGCTGAGGCGCACCTTGGAGGCGCTGCATAAAGAACCTTCTCCCTCCCTAAATTCCGCCTTCCTTACTAAATTCCGAGCACCCGAGGAGGCACCCCACCTTAGTCCGGACCCCACATTTTGGCGATGCGTGTGCAGTGTGGGGGCGCTGGGAATCAAGTCCCCATAGAGACTGCCTGCCCATCAGTCACACAGCCCAGCCACTCTGCCCACCGGCTGCAGATCTGAAGGCCCCAAGCTCTTCCCTCGCACGGCGGGGAGTTGGCGTGGGGACTTTCAGGGCTGGGTGCCCTACCCCAACCCACAGGGGTCCCCGGTCCCCTCCCCAAGCGCCCTCCACATAAGCGGAGCAGTTCCCTCCGCCGGATGCAGGGACCTCGTTTCTTTTTACAAACCCACCCATAAATTTTATAACAGGTAGTTAAAAATTACAACGAGGAAGCGCTGGCCCGGCTTTTCACAATGGGCCACAGGGAGCATGGGACGGCACTGCGGCAGCTCGCCCGGAAATTTTCCTCCTCGTCTGTGGCGCAACCTGTCCCGAGTTCGCTCTAATTGGGGCGCGGCGGCTTCTCCAGCAGCGGGGGCATCTCGTTTGGAGAAGATGAGGATGGAGAGGCCAACCTACTCTCCCGTCCTAGGGGGTCCAAGGGGCCTTTTGGGACACCCAGTGCCCACCCGCCTCCCTCCTTCCCCGCTCCCCGCAGGCCTGCGCCTCCCCTGGTTTCACAATGAAGCGGGGGAGAGAGAAAATGATGAGGGATATTTTTTTTTAATCCAGAGAAACGAATTTGCCCCCCAACTTAATAGCTGCATTATCTCGTCTCCACGGTTGAGATTAGAATAATAAATTCAAGGCAAAATGAGGGAGATGCTTCAACTCAGCATTTTGAAAGATACTATTTTTCACAAATCACAAATCGCTTTCGGAAGCCACTTTGATTGGCTAATAAAAAAGTAAAGAATGGGAGAGAGTTCTAACTGCCTCAGCCGAATGGTCCCCATTCCCTGTAATGGGACGGCGGGCGCGTTTGGGAGACGCGTTTCTAAAAAAGAGCGCATCCTGCTCGCAATTAAATTCCCCCATAAAACGGGTTTTACCTTCTTTTCTCTGCAAACGAGAAAACGGAGGCGGTGGGCAGAAGGGGTGGGGGAGTGGGTGCCGCAAGAGGGGGCGGCTAGAGCTCTCTAGGTCTGGCCCACGTCTCAAGCGACACCCGCTCCAGATGCCCCGGGCCCTCCCTCCGACGCCCGGTTTGGGGCCACGGGCATTGCCGCCGAGCAGGGCCAGGGATGGGTGGGACATTGGGGGGAAATGAGGTGAGATCCTTCCCAGCCACTTAGTATAGGGTTCAACCCCCTCGGCTCCTGGACCAGCGGGTTTTTATGAATAGCATTCATAATTCCACATTTAAAAACGAAACGGCCCTCTGCCAGCCCTCGGAGTCTGGAGAGGGTGTGCCGCCGCCGCGCGCGTGGGAAGGCCTGCGGTGAGAGCTAAATGCTGTCTTTTAGGACTTTCCGGGCGGATGGGGTCTCGCGCAGCAAACCGGGTTACCTGGCTGGCTCTGTAGCCCTCCGTGGGGACCCCAGGTTCCGAAAGATTTGCCCCCCAAAGCTGTTCCTGGCTGCCCCCGGCATGGGCTTTCAAATGACACCCTCTCTCGCACCCGGTCTCAGGCTGCAGTAGTTGCCTACCCACGGTCCCCGGCTCAGTCCTGTTTTCAGGATCACTTTGGTGGGAGCCAGGGCACAGAGTGGAATTACAGAAAACAAGAGTTGGCCTGGGCCTAAGTCTGGGAAAATCATTGAGAGAGAGAGAGAGAGAGAGAGAGAGAGAGAGAGAGAGAGAGAGAGATCTGGCCTCAAAATATTTCAGTCTTTAGGGGATCTGGTTTTTAAGACCAGACGATCTCACCCCCTTCCCTTTCCCCCTCTCCTGACTGAACCAGATGACTGACTTTTATCTCTGGAATTTGGTATTCTTTGACCAGAATCTTCCTGGCATAAACAGATTTCTCTAAGACCGCCCCCCCCCCCCACACACACACACAAGGAAGAGTGAGAGACCGCTTTGCCCCCCTGAGTCCCGTAGCCTTTGACCCTCTATTTTGGAGAATGGGGAGTCCATTGAAGACTCCCCTTACCCTGCTGTGGCAGGAGCGGAGGTGCTGTCCACTCCGCAGGCCTGTCCCCTCTCCCCAGGCCAATGTCCTACACCATGAGGGCAGGGCAGGCTGCCCAAATGCCAAGGTGAAGCCTGGGCTGGGCGCGAAGCAGCCAGAACAGAGGCCGGAGCGGGAGCCAGTGGGTTAAGTGAGTGATGGCTCCGCTGACTGAATTTGAATTTCAGAATGGGGCCCCACTCTGCCTGGTGTACCAGCCCGCTCACTCTCCCTTTCCTCCGGCCTTCGCCCCAGCTGGAGCTTCCCCGTCCATAGGTACCGCCTAGCCAGGTCCTCCAGGCTGCCCGGCGCCTCATATTTTCCTGGCGTGTTCACTGTTCTAGTGGTGGGTGCTGGCTGCCCAGGGTTGGCCATGAGGGGCAGGTGGCGATCAGAAAGAACCTCATTGCCTCATCCTCAGCCCCAGCCCCAGCCCTGGAAATAAAAGGCCTCGCTTTGGGAAGGGCATGGGGACAGATTCTTTGTCTGGGCCCAGCCCAGGGCTGAGGAGGAGTAAGGTGGGTAAGTGGGGAGGCGCTTTCTCCCCATTTGGGATCCTGGCATCCAGAATCCCACTTTGTTTGGAGCCAGGGTTTTCCCCAAGAGCACAGTGCTCTTCCTCCTCTTCCTCCTCTTCGCCTCCCTCCTTTCACCTGCCCTCCCGGCCTGCCCTTTCAACTCTCCATGAGTTCCACACCCCTACACCCCAAAGCCGGGTCAGTGGAGGAGACCTTTTCCAGAGTATTGAGAACACAGGATGAGGACGGGAGGGGGCAGATCATAGGGAGGAGGGTTTTGGGAGAAAGAAGCAAGTCATTCCAGATTCAAATATTTTTCTCCTTTTTTTTTTATTTATTATGACTCACGTATACAATACAAAGTACTTGGACCAGGAACAGGGCTGCCGGGACACAAAATCTACATTCATAGCTGGACAGAAAGACAAATGACCAAAAATTATTATTATAGATATATTTTTAACGTGTTTTTTTCTTCCTTTCGAGCACATTGCATAAACAGAATTCAAGACAGCGTTAACTATACATTCAGTGCAATTTAGTTCTACTCTACTGGGGTTAGAAGCACAATAAAAGCGCACAGGACCGGCGAGCTAGGCAGTCTCAGTTGTTGGGTTTTCTTAGTGAAATAAGCAGCAACAAACGACAACAAAACCGCATTACGAATACTCTCAAAGCAGGATTTCTCTCTATAGGTAGTGATAAAATACGTTGGAGGTTTTTTTTTTTTTCATTTTAAAATTTTTCTCTTTTTTTCTCCCATATTGGGATTTCTAAAATTTTATTTTTTATTTTTCAAGATTATTGCAGGCTCCCTTTAGGTAGTATGTTAAAGACATCAGTATTATTATTATCATCATCAGTATTATTATTATCATCAGTATTATTATATTCATGATTATGGTGATTTCTGAGCACTAACACTAATGCAGCTCAGAGAAAGCTAGGCCCAACAACACAAATCAGACAGCGAGGGGGAGGGAGGCATGGGCCTGGATGACCATGGGATGACTAGGTAGGATCTTCAGCAACTGCAGGTTCCTGTCTACCCTCTGGAAAGGGTAGGAGTGGGGGGGGGGGAATGGTCTTTCTAAATGGGGGGGGGGAGCCCCAGAAAGGGAGAAGGAATATTGCTTGCTATCACCTTTTTATGTCTTTAAACATTTCCCCTTTCCTTTGCTTCCTTCATTCTTTCCTTTCCTTTCCTTTGAAAAGAAGTAAATCTAATAGCCTAATCCTAGCATACACACAAAGCCATGAGTCTTCTTCATTTTCAGGGGGGGGGCTCCCCTCTAAAATAAATACCAAAGGAGCAGGGAGGTGGGAGTGTGGCAAGAAGGGGCGGGAGAGGGGGCAAAGAGGGCAGGTCTCAGACCTTAAAATCCTGGCTGGTCTCTGGAGGGTGGGGGTAGGGACAAGTGTGTGTGTGTGTGTGTGTGTGTGTGTGTCTCTCTCGGGGGCAACGACTGAGACAGAGACTCTCAACTTTTCGCTGTGTCTCGGTCTCCCCCCTCCAGCCCCCCAACAAATAAAGATGGGGGAAGTCCAAAGGTAATAAAACCAGAACTGCAAGTATCTGACAGGTAGTTAGAGTTGTGAGTGTCATTCTATTCTCTATAAAAGCAAATGACAGTCGTAAACTTCTCAATTTATCCGCTACCATAAAACGAAACTTCAAGGGAGTTGCTAAAGGGGTGGTGGTGGTGGAGGGGGGTTCTCTCTTTTTTTTTTGCTTAGTCCTTGTTTTCTTCCTTTTCCTCCTCTTCTTTCTCCTCTTCCTCGTTTCCTTCTTCCTCCACCTTCTCCTCGTCTCGGGCTCCGGGCAGTTTATCCTTGTTGTTCTCCTTTTTCCACTTCATCCTTCGGTTTTGGAACCAGATCTTCACTTGTCTCTCCGTCAGTCCCAGGGCGTGAGAGACTTCAATCCGGCGCTTTCGTGTCAAATAAGGATTAAAGAGAAACTCCTTTTCTAGTTCCAAGGTCTGATACCGGCTGTAAGTTTGCCTTCCGCTGCGCCGCCCGGGAGCTGGACAGAACAGAACCCCAGGCTTGTTATGTTTGGGTGGGGGCTCAGCTTTCCCCCGCCATCCTTTCTCCCCTAAAGTCCTCCTCCTGATCTCCCCGTTCCCCTTCCTCCCGCAGAGCAGGCAAGGGCAGAGAGAGAGGCGAGGGCAGGCAAGGGCAGGAAAGTTTGGGAGCTTGTTTTGGTTCGCTTCACCTTGGGAGGGGGGGGCTGGACGGGGTCTGTCTGGAACCTGGGGGGTGGCAGGGGCCGGGGATCCCGCAGGGCACTCCGGGAGGCCTGCAGTCCCAGGAAAAGGGCCCTCAGCAGCTTTGTTTACAAGTGCAGAGTGGCATTTGGTGAGCAGGGCTGGGGACAGCCTGTTTCTTCCCCCCCCTCCAAAAAAAGGGAAAAGGTCTGGGGGTAAAGAAGAGGGGCTTTGCTCACTGTCTCCTCATCAAACCTCTCTGACGAATGCTTTGCCAGGAAAAAAAAAATAATTGATCTCCTGGAATGTATCACTGCTTGGCCTGATTGCTAACTGGAGACCAGCAAATAAATCACGGGCCATCCCCGCTGGAACTTGTCGCTTTCTTGCTTCCCCTTTTGCTTCGAAATTGGGCCAGGAGGGGCCACCCTTTGAGGGGCACATGACCTGAGCCGCTCTTAGGGTCTCCAGGAGACCCAGCTAGCCTCTGGGAGGGGGTCGGTTGGCGAGGAGCTGCAGGACCTCAGAGCCCTCTAATCTGTATGGTCTCTCTTTTAGAGCACTCTCTTTTTTCTCTCTCTGTCCTCTCTGGCTTCCTCTCTTCTCTTCAATGGAGGGAAGTACTGCAAAGTTGGGGTAGTGGCCCTGAGGCCAGCTCTCTGACAGGAGGCACTGGGTGCCCCCCGAGAGCCAGAGCACCTGTTCTTGGGGTCTCCCCACCCTCTGACCCAGACAGGGGAGGGGAACAGGGGTCTCTCTTCCCCCCAAGAAAGCCTGGACTAAGAGACTCTGTGCCTTAGGGAGACACCGATTTGCCCCAAAGGCCGATCACCTCGGGGTCCTCAGGCCCTTTCCCAGCCACGTCACCAACTTTGATCTTAGAGACGGTAAGAGGGAGAGGCGGACAGACAGACAGACAGACGGAGGTGAGAAAAGGATGGCTTTTAACCCTTTGCACCCAGGCACCCCCTCTCTCCCCCTCCACCCCAGTCCCCCCAACATCCCAGGCAAGCCCCGCGCCCCAGCCCCCCAGAGCTGGACCTCCCAACCTCCAGAAGCCCACCCAGGCACCCAGGTGGGGCCGGGGAGACCCCACGGCCGGCCGGGGGAGGGAAAGCCGGGACAGACAACAAGGAGGCGAGGGAGGGGGAGGACCCCGGAGCGCGGGAGACGGAGGGGGAAAGAGAAAAGGCTTCTCACCGTGGGGTCTCATCCATGGAAACATGAGGCTGGGAGACGAGTTTTGATTTAAGTGGCCTTGTCCTTCGCTACTGTTAGTGTTGGCGGAGGATTTACAGTCGGGATATTGCACCACGCTCGCCTCTTGCTGAGCCCCATAAAGGGACTGTCTGGGGAGCGCCTCGTAGCCATAGAATTTGGAGGCGTCTCCGTGGCAGCTCAGCGAGCAGGGGTTCTGCTGGTAGCCCGAGTTGGAGATGCCCGAGGTGCCGTGGTGGAAGAAGTCCTGGACGTGGTGCGAGGCGTGCTGGAAGCCGGGCGCCGAGCCGCCGGGCCCGTACACGAGCGCGTGGCTGCGGCCCACGCTCTGGGGGAACCGGCAGTCGTAGTAGGCCGGCTCCAGGGACTCGCCGCCTTTGTACTTGGAGAACAGGGGGTTGACGAAGTAGGAGCTCATGCTGGGCACATGAAAACCCGCCGCCCCCTCCCCTCTGGCTCGAGGCTCCCCCGCCCGGTGCCCCCCAAACTCCCCTCCCCCCGGGAGGGAGCGAACCCCGGCCGGCTGGTGCCCGGGCTGCCCGGGCTGCGCGCTGGGCCGGGCCGGCCGCCGGCTCTGCGGCTCCGGGCTGGGCGGCGGCGGCGGCGCGGGCGGCGCGGCGGCGGCGGCGGCTCCCTTCACGGTCGGTAGGTAGAGCTCGCGCTCCCTCACTTAGCTCCTTCCTTTAACAGCCCCGGCGAATTCCTCCGGCTCCCGGCGGCGGCGGCGCTTACACGCGATTCGCGTTCATCAATCCACGACATGAAGACAGGCGAGAGAGGGAGAGAGAGAGAGGAGAGAGAGGGAGAGAGAGAGAGAGAGAGAGAGAGAGAGAGAGAGAGAGAGAGAGAAGGAGGAGGAAGGGATGGTGGTGGGGGGGTGGAGGGGTTCAGAGCTGGGGGGGGGACCTGGAGGGAGGAGAGGAAGGGGGAGGGATGGGGGTGTGGTATATATGTGTGTGTGTGTGTGTGTGTGTGTGTGTGTGTGTGCGTGTGGGGGGGTGAGCCAGCCCAAGCTAATGGCTGGGGCCAGTTTTTCCAAGGTGCGCATTCAGATCTGAAGGTGCCTCTCCCCCTCTCCTCGCTCCCTTCCTCTGGGGGAGGGATACCTGAGCCAGCAGGTCAGCCCAGGTCACCTCAACAGGTATAAGGCCCCCAGGGGCAGGAGCGCCAGCCAGGGGGAGCAGGCTCCCCGAGCCAAAAGACGAATCCTACGGGCTCCTGAAGTCTGGAGACTTTGAAGAGGAACAAGCACGTCCTATCCCCAAATTCTTCAGGCACCAGGCGCCGCCATGCCTCTGCCCCTCCCCTGGGTGGGAAGCTGCCCTGTGTTCCCTCTGCCCTTAAGAGATGGGCAATCTCTTGCTGCCTGCTGTGGATAGAGAAGAGGTGGGGTGACTGCACCCACCCAGGGGGGCTGGCACTGCCCCTTCAGACACCAGCTCCTGCCTGAGGCAGGGAGCCAGGAAATGGCCAGGAGCTTGGCTGGGGGCTCTGAGAGCAGAGGAGAGGTGGGGACGGAGGAGAGGGCAGCTGGTGGAGGAGCTCTGGCTGCTGGCTGGGTTGATTCGGGGTGTCTCTTCTTGGCAGGCAGGCTACTTGTACCAAGGCTGGAGGGGGTTAGAGCAGGCCTCTCTCTTGTCCCCACACACCCTACCCCACCACCAGAAATGCCAGCTCTCCCTGGGCACCCCCTGGCTCCACCTCACCCCCCACTGCCCCAGGCAGGCTGCCCAGGCCAGGATGTGGATGAGAACTGTCAACAGACACTCTTCAAATATTTACCCACACTTTCTCTGGGCTGTTCCCCCGTCCCCAAGACAGGGTACATTCACGTTAACCCGGATGAATAACCTTAGTTCATCAGCACCCTTCTCTGGCCATGTGTGCGCGCAGTTATGTGGGCTGAGCACAGACAGAGAGAAAAGGGAGGAAGCGAGAGGGCTGTAGATATGTGTGCTGTGTGCATACGAACGGAGGGGAGAAAGAATGATATTTCTGGTCCTCTCTCTATACAGTGTGTGAGGTTGTGGCACACTGGGCAACACCGAGGCGCGCTGGGGATACACAGACGCTGTACCTGCTACCTCCCACCCTGGAAAGCACCAGTGCACGCTCACTGACCTACCACGCCTTAAAGCACCCCCGACACCCCACAGATAGTGTGCACACGCATGCACACCCAGGCGCATGAGAAAATAACACCTAACACACACACACACACACACACACACAGAGCTTTAGCTCTTTGCCTCACCAACAAATTTGCTACCTATTTTCCTTCCACATCCTGAGCCTTCCATCCACATCCTGAACGAGGAGGAAGGAGGCAGTAGGAAACCAGATCTTTTTCTTCCCCATCTGGAAGCCAGCTCTGGGGATGGAGGGGGGGATGGCAGTGCAGGGGAGGGTGGTGCTGAGAGAATGAGCCTCATCCCTCTATTATCTAAATAATTGCTGGGGAAATGGCCACCCTCTGCCAAATTCTCCAAGGAGATCCACGGGTGCCCAAGCAAGCCACGCTTCCTCTGTCCTCTGAATCTAGAGAAACGCACCCCCATCTGGGTCCCGGGGAGACCCCGAGCAAGGACCCTGGGGCGGCAGGCGGGGAGGGTCAGAGGGAGGCTGGGCCAGGGCTTCGGGTCTCCCCGGGGCCCAGGAGCGCGGAGGACAGAGAGGGGTGGGCACGCTGCAGCCTCGGTCCCAGCCCTGCCTTCGCTGAGCCTGCTCTGCAGTCCTGAGCGGATCGGACGGACGCTGGGCTCCCAGCGTCTGGATCACCGGGGGCTGTCATAAATACTTTCTCTCCCGGCCTGGGAAGAGGGGGCTCGCAGGCCGGTCTGCTCTGGAGCCTGCACCTTATCTTTTAGAGGGCGGAGGGGATATCTCTACAGTTTATGGTCCAGCGAAATCCCTGCCACACGGCTCTTCTTCCGGGTCTTTGTGTCTTGGAATGCGACTGTCCTGAGTGTGTGGCCACAGCCGCCTGCTCCGAGAACACACCAGTCCCGAACCCCCTGGCCGGACTTGGTTTCCCCCTTTTATTTTTTTTTGGGGGGGGCATCACTCGCCTTTTCTTCCTTTCTTTCATTTGATTGTTTTTTTTCTTTTACACATTACTGGTTGATTTCCCTTCGGGAGCCAGGAAATAAAGAACCACAAGCTGCCATCCTCGCTGGGGCGTCTCTGTCCCTCGCCCCGAGGCCCGCACCGCCGCCTTTCTAGGTATCACGGATTTATGTTCGTTCGTCTGGGTCATTCTGCCTTTTTTGTGTTAATTACGCGCTGCCTGCTTCGTTCTTATCTCCTCCGCAAAGCGATTATTTTCGACACCCGCCCTCCCTCGCCTCCCTCGCGAACCTGCTGTCAGAGCCAGGGCCCGTCTCCCGCCACCGCTCACGATTTATTTACACCTCGCAGGTGAGAGGATTGATTTGCTCAGCCAGGAGGGCCGGGCCGGGCCGGGGCGCGGGGCCTTCTCGCCGCGGCGCCGGGGAGCCCGGCCTCAACTGTCAGCGCGGCCAGGGCGCCGCCGCCGCCGCCTCTAACATTGAACAACAGCGCCACCTCGCGTTCATTTCCGCCAATGCAGCCCCGCCGGGGGAAAGGCCAAGGGAGGGAGCAAGCGGGTCTCAGGCTTGGCCCTGGGGTGAAAAGGGGCAGCAAGGGGTTTCCAAACGGGGGAGGGAAAAGAGGGGGGGGGTCCCCTGCAAGGGAGTTCCCCCGGGACCGCTTTTCGTTTGTTTTATAGGTTCTCGAGATAAACCTTGCCAAAGGTCTCACGCTCTCCTCTCTTTTTGAAACCTTCCCTTCCCGCATCAAGAGACACCACGCAAAGGAGCCGCCGCGATCTTCCCTCCGCCCCTCTTCAGGCGCATTTCTGGCCTGGGAACACCTCCGCGCGCGCCGCCGACGCTCCCGCAACCACCTGCCCCGGGCTGCGCCCTAAGCGCCTGGCTCTTCTTACCCGGCCGCCGGTCCCGCACCGCCTATTCCGCCGCCGCCCGCTGGACTTTGGGGTGGGACTCTGCCTTCTCCCGGCCGGCCGTGTGCCCCCCGGTTTGTAGCCCATCCCTCTCTCACGCGCGCCCTCCCCACCTCTCCCTCCCTCCCTCCCTCCCAGCCAGTGAGGTCCTGCTCTCCGTGGGCCATAGACAAAACATTCCTATAATCTGATTTCAAAGGGAAGAGTGTCCACCTTATTTAAACCATAAAACAATTAAGCCCAGACGTCTAGCCAGCTCCGCGCTGCTGTTTTGTTCGGCCCCATTCAGAATCCAGCGCAGGGAGACAAACAGCGCCATAAAAGTGGCATCTCGGTGCTGCGGAAATGTACCTATCCCCTGCCTTTCCGAGTGGAACAACCTTTAGGGTTTTTGTGATTCTGACAAAGGCGCAGAGGAGAGGTGGGAGGGGAGGATTGGGGCAGGAGGGCGTTTGCGAGCCCCTTTCCCCCAGCTTTCGTTTCTCTCCCCAGATGTGTGTTGTGTTGTTGTGATGGTGTTTAACTCACAGATTATAATAAATAAAAAAATGGAATCCAATCCTGACCTGCAGGCGGCCGAGCTGGTGCTGAGCCCTGGGCCGGGGCGGGCGGGCCTGCTCTGGATCCCGCGCTCTCCTCGGGCCCTGGAGCCCGGCGCCCTCCTTCCTGCCCGCATTCAGGCCGCTCGGGCGGCCGCAGGAAGCAGGCCCCGCTGGCGGACGCGGGAGGCGAAAGGGCCTTGGAACAGGGCCGGGGTGGAGGCCCCGAAAGGCCGCCAGGCCCGGGGCTGGGAGGGAGGCCTGAGTCCCCGCGTCAGGACCCGGGCGGGCGGACGGGTGCCTTGCTCCCCAATGGGTGCGGGCCTGAGGCCAGGCCCCCAGAACTGCACAATGGCCAGGGGGAGGAAGCGGAAGCGAGAAAAGCGAGCAGTCTACAGGCAAAGCACCTTCCAAAAGGACCAAGGAGACGATTGGTTCTGGAACTGGAAAGGATGTTTCCTACGCGGGAAAGAGGAGAGGGTGCTTCAGCTCCTGGGAGAACCGCACCACCGGTCCTTTGCGACTTTTGATGGCCCGACTCAAAATATTATCAAAGCGAAATGTTCACCCCTCAAGCCCCCAACATCAGAGCGCTTAATGGAAGGAGGGGGTAGGACATTCAAATGATGGGGAGGGGCTGGTCCCTCGCCAGTCCTGTAAGACAATGCGGTGGCCCAGGGAGCTGCACAAGGCCCGGGGTCCCCAATTATTTTCTTTTATGATACACCCCAAGAATTCAGAGCAACACCCCGCGCCCTCTCCAGAGTGGGCAGCCTGAGATATTAAAGGGCTATATTTCAGGCAGCCTGAGTTTAATAGTTTCCAGATTGGGGGATTTCCGAGAAAGGGGGCGCCCAGGCTGAGGCATACCCTGCAGCTCGGGTCTGCTTCTGATTAGCGGATGAAACTGCCAGTTCTGGGGAGGGCACTCTGGGGGTACAGTGCAGCTGACAGCCCCACCAGGCTGTCAGACACACATCTCTACATCCTTATGCTGGGGCCTGGGGTCCTTCAACCACCAGAGAGCACCCCCGCCTGACTAGTCCCCGAGTAGCTTCCTTGGGCCTTGGCCACACTGCCCCCCAGAAATGCTGCAGCTGCACAGCATACCCCCTGCACCCCAAGACCACCATTCAAAGGAGCCATCCGAGAGGCAGAGAATGCACTAAGAAGTAGAAACTGAAGCTAATTCTGATTGTATTGGCTTTGCCATTTTTCTCCTTCCTTAATCTCCCCCACACACACACACACACTCTTTCTCTCTCCCCCATCTTCCTCCTTTTAGTCTCAGGGGAGTCCTCAGTGCCTGCTCTCCCTGAGGCCTGCTGGCCTTCCTCCCCCACACCGCTCGCCCTCCCTCCTCAGCCCCCCTAGCCATCCTTCGAGGCACCGAATGCAGCCAGGCAGGCATCCAGCCCGGGCCCTCACCCAGCACCCAACTTTCATCTTCACCTATCTCTCCCCTCCGATCTCCTGTACTCATAAATTATTACAATTAATTACAGCGAGGGAAAGCCATTCATGCCAGGCCCCCACCCTTCCCCCTGGACGCCGCTGAGCTACCAGGAAACTCCTGGGCAGCCGTCAGAGCAGGCACACACCGTGCCCAGGTCTGGGCAGCCCGCACCCCACCCTGGAGCCCTCGCCCACCCCACCCGCCTGGAGAGAAGCAGCAGGCACTTGCCCTCCGGAGGTCAAGAGAGCCCCTTGCTGGCTCCCGCCTCCCCCAGAGGACCTGAGCACTTGCTCCTGCACCACAGCGGCCTGGGAGCCACGGGGAGGAGAAATAATGAGAACTGGATGCAGTTGGGTTTCTGGGTTTTTTAAGTGACTTCGATATATTAACACAGAGCTGTTCTACCGTAACAAACAGAAGCACATAACAGGACGGACGGACGCTGGGGGTGACAGGAAACACTATGTACATGCCCGCCCGAGGCACCGGCCTGCGCGCTGGACCCAGCCTGCGGCTCCGTCCCGGCCCTCGCCCCTCAGCCCCTGGGCTGGGACTCCTTGTTGTGTATGTATGTGTATCTTTTTTTTTTTGTACAAAATCTGCACGCAGAGCACCCCAGGCCTGGGGAGAGATGGCCCGGACCAAATATGATACAGGAAAAAAAAATAGAAATATAGCGATTCAAGTACTGGCTTCTCTGAAGAAAGGAGAAAAAAAAATCACATTGTGTGTCATTTATTTCAGTTGCGCAGGAGGAGAGAGTGCGGCTCCTCTCCCCGCCTCCTGATCCTCGCTGGGTAGAACTAACTCTAAAACACCAATTTCTCAACACCGAGCCCTCCCAAATCGCAAGAGTTTTTCCTTTCCCCTTTCCTTTTTTTTTCTTTTTTCTTTTTAAGCTGATTGGCTTTTCTCTATCTTGCTCTTTCCTTTCCTTTTTCTTGCTCTCTCCCGCCTGGGCTGGGTTTTTTTTTATGGTTTTTTTTTTGCGTTTTTTTTTTCTTTCTTCCCCTTGGCTGTGCCGAGGCCGCAGGCAGGCCGGGCAGGGTTTAGGATTGCTCCTTGTCGGTTTTCTCTTTATTCATCTTTTTCATCTTCATCCTCCGGTTCTGAAACCAGATTTTGACCTGCCGCTCGGTGAGGTTGAGAACCCGGGCCACCTCGTACCGACGGTCCCTGGTTAAATACATGTTGAAGAGAAACTCCTTCTCCAGTTCCAGCGTCTGGTACTTGGTGTAGGGGCAGCGCTTCTTCCTCGTGGAGCGAGCGTGGATCCAGTTGGCCACGGGGTTGCCTGGAGGGCCAAACACAGGCAGGGGTCAGTGGAGACCCTTTCCAGCCCAGGATCCCTGCCCCTCCACCCCCAGTCCTAGCCAGGCTAGCAAACCCCAATAATTGAACCTGAATTTGGACACTTTTTTTTTTTTTTTGCTGTAGGAATTTCCCCTCACTCCTTTTGCATTCTGCCCCCTCCCCATCTCCCCCTTCCTTCAGTTTCCTAAAACTATAGGAAATCAAAGCTATCAAAGCCCCAACAGTCTGGTCCTCAGCTTCAAGAGTAGTAACTCGAGAATATCCTCATAAAAAGTCCAAATTCCCAACCGTTTCATAGGCCCATAAATGCTTCTCTCCCTTGTTTTTTTATTTTTATAGTGAGGTCTCTCTCCTCCCCACTTCCCTCCTCCTTTGCCCCCTCCCACCCACCCAGCCCGCGACCAAGTCCTGAAATGTCTGCAGTTCTGCTTCCTGACCCTGAGAGCCCCCAAACCCCTCGCTGCCCTCCCCAGCGCCGTGGCTCATCTCCGCGCTCTCTCGGAGTCCAACCCTGCTGAGGCGAATTCTCTGGGTGATGCAGGGCCAGGAAAAGCCTCTCTCCTCTCCCCCAGAGAGCTGCTGGCCTTGGAAACAGCCCCCCCTTACATGGGAGCGCCCCTGTTTGACTTCCAGTGCCCCCACCCCTCCTGCCAGCCCCGGGACAGGCTCTGCGGGAGCCCAGCCTCCAATTTCAGGTTTATGAGAGTGGCTGAGGGCAAGGAGGGAAGCTCAGAGGGGTATAATTAGGCCCTGGCCCCTCGCCGGGCTGGAGGAAAGGATTTCCTGGAGACTCCCCCAGACACTTCCTCACACCCAGGGGGCTGCACCCCTCCCCTGCTGTTTCTCTTCTCTCCCCTTTCTCTGGCCCTACAGCTCCCACCTGCCCCTCCCCACCTACCCCTGCCCTTCTTTGCAACACTCAGAAGGCTCCTGTCTCCCTGACTGGGGTGTGTGTGTGTGTGTGTGTGTGTGTGTGTGTAATTTTCTCATCTGGGGAGATGCCTCTCCCCCACTCCTCATCCCTGACACCCCCATTTTCTACCTTCTCTCCTGCAGACCCTCAGAGGGAGGGCTTTCAAGTTTGAGGCTGGGACCCCACTTCTCTCCCCCAACTCTGGAAGTCCTGCCCCCTCCACGTTCCCCCCAGACCCTTCCCTCGGTGGTCCTGGGAGAGAAGTCCATAGACCTTGAGTTTTATTAATCTCTAGTGGGGTGAGGACTACCCCCCCCACACACACACACCCCATCATGCTGGCTGGGAGGTAGGGGTGAATTTTCTCCCTGCCCCTAGTGTCCTCCTCACCTCTGTCCCGTCCCACCTCACACCACAAAACGCACCTCGCCCCCACCCCACCCCCCGGCGGCCCTGTCTGCATTTCTTGGAAAGTAACGACTGAGCCAAAGAGCCGGGGCCGGGGGTGCGGGGGGCGGAAGGGGGGGTCCCTCTCATCCAAACCTGCTCCTGGGGAGAAGGGGGCCCCCCTCAGCCCTCTCCCAACCTGGCTCCTCCTCGGGGGGGCCCCCTTTCAGACCTCCCTGCCCCTGCAAGCTCCCCAAAGGTAATTCGCTTTTATGGAGTGCTCGCCCCCTCGCCCTCGCCCCGCTCCCGCGCTCCCCGCGCCGCTCCGCGGGGCTGTAATCCGGCGCCCCCCTCCCGCGCCGGTCGTAAAGGAGGATTGCCCCCCACTTACTGGGGTCCAGGTCGGCCTTCTCCTCTTTGTGCTTGCTGCCGGCGAGCGCGTCCGCCTCGGGCGAGGGCAGGGTCTGCGGGGCGCGGTCGCGCAGCTCGCCGGGCGAGCCGTACACGTAGTCCGGGTAGCCGCGGCCGTCGCCCGGGCCGCAGTCGGCGCGGCGCGCGGGGTAGGCGTCCGGCTTGAGCGCGTAGTGGCGGCCGCCGGCCGGGAAGCTGGGGAAGGAGACGGCGCCGGACAGCGGCTCGAGCCAAGTCCGCATGTAGCGCGTGTCGGCGCCGAGGTGGGGCTGGGGGCCGTACGGGTGGTACACCACGGACGACTGCGAGGGCACGGGCGCCCACGACGTGCTGAACACGGCGGGCTTGGGCGCGAAGCTACAGGACGGAAAGTCGCCACAGTCCGGCACCAAGCCGCTGGGTCTGGCGGCGGCGGGGTGGGCGCCGGTGGCCGGAAACCTGGACGCTAGGAGGTCTTCATTGTCGTGGGAGATGAGCGAGTCCACGTAATAGTTACTGATGGGCCCCGTCGCCGACATCGTAACGGGGTTTTACATACATAAGATTATTGTATGAACTGTATATGTACTTTTTATCTGCTCACAGAACAATCAAGGCAGGTAATTATTTTTCCAGCCTTTTCCCCGCAGCCCATTGGCTCCCCGGCCCCCACGTGATCGTATTTACCCAAAAATACGGCGCGGATCAATGCGCAGGGGCTTTTTTTTTTTTTTTTTTCCCTTCCCCTGGCCTTTTTTTTTTTTTTTTAATACCTTCTTCCCACCCCCTTCTCTGCCAGGATCCCCGCGACCTGCGTTTTCCTGGGGGTCCGGAACTCGGGACCCAAGGCATCCGTCACCCCCCCCTTCCCCCCCGGGACAGCTCGCCTCTCCCCCCAGAGAACCCCCTGGCCCGCGCCCGCCCCTGAGCGGCTGGCCCCCGCCCCCGCCCCCAGGAGGATTTCTTAATGGGGCGAAAATGCCGGCCCCGGAACCGGGGCTCCGGGACCCCCGGGGCGGAGCTGGGCGCCGCGGCGCGGGCACCGCGGCCGCCGAGGTAGGTGGAGGAACTATTTCTTGACGTAATCTGTCTCTGTCGGCCCCGACGCTCCCGCAGTCTCCGCGCGAGCCCGAGATCAGCAGCGATTGTCAGTTCGGAACGTGGCTTTTAAAAATGCGTTTTTAAATAGTGTGCATGTATGTATTTCTTTCGGGAGCGGCGGCAGCCGGAGAGGGAGGGTGGGAGGGGACTGGAGAAGCTGGGGTTGGAGGGAGGGAAGGAAGGAGAGAAAGGGCAGAGTGCCTCTGCCCTGGCCAACGCAGCCCCCCAAACGTGGGGAAGGGGAAGGTTAGGGAAGGTGGTCCGTGGGTGGGAGGGGTCGGACCTCTGGACCTCGGACACCTTTAGCATCCGAAGTCCTCTCTTTGCTTCGGTACAGATAGGCAAGCACCTCTATTTTGAATTTATTGTCTATATCTACCCCCTTTTTTTTCTCCCTTGCCAGCTTGAAGAAGTGGAGGAGAGATCTACACAACTTACGTGGGGCAACCCCATCCCATCTTCCTGCGCACCCACGTTTGCCCCCATTCCATCTCTGGGACACCCTGACCCCCCAAAAAAGAAGCCACCCCCCGGGTTCTGTCTGCACCAGAGCCAGGGTGAGAGCGGGCAAGGCAAGAGAGCGACCTCAGTCGTGGGCAAGTAGCTTGTTTTTACGTCCTTCAATAAAATTTTTATGAGGATCATTTGATTGTTCATAAATGTGTCTTTCATTAAATAAAATTGTAGGCTGTTTTTGGAACGGGAAAAAAGCAACGGAGGGCTGGGAGAAAGCAGTGTCTTTGGGGCCGGACACAGGAATTCTGGAGAAGCAGCGTGACTGCGGGGAAGAACAGACAACGAGGGTTCCTTCCCCCAATAAGTTGGCTGTTACCCTCCCGTGTGAGTTTGGGGTTCGGTGCCCAGTCCTCTGCTTTCCATGGGACTGTCCCACGGTGGTTTAGCAGAGGTGGGCTTTGCACAAGCAGGACATTCTCAGAACGAGTGCAAAAGGGGGGGCAGGCAGGTTGGCCGGTGGGGGAGCTGAGCAGGTGGTGACCCTGCAGGCAGGGCACCCTGGGCAGGGCAGGGCGAGCCTGAAGGAGGGGTGCAGTCTCAGGGCCAGAAGGAAAGGGTCCCAGTTTGTGCTGGGTGAAACAGGCAGGAGCTGAGGCTGAGAGGAGGCTCTGAAACGGCAGGGAAGGAAGAAGCTTCCCAGAGCAGAGATGCCTGCCCTTCGTTCCCACTCCTGTCCCCGGGAGGGGACCAAACGCCAGGGGTGGGGGCCCAGGCTGGTGCTCCCCTGCACCCAGGTCGACCTGTCTCCTCTGGGGCAGGAAGGACGAGCGAGGGGTGTCCCAGAGAGTGTAGGATGCATGTTGGGGGGAGGAGGAAAGTTGAGGGGGGAAGAATAGATGTGACGCCCAAACACTGAGCCCAAACACTGAGCCCAGCTTTCTAGGCCCCCATCCCCAGTCCCTGTTCCTCCCCCTTTGCAGCTCTTTCCCTTTCGGTCAAGCGGGACTGGGATTTCTACGAAAAGGGGGCGAAATGCCTAAGGGCTGGGGAGAAGGGACTGGGGGGGGGGCTCAACCTCCTCACCCTGGGCTCTGATTGGATTATTCCCCCCACCCCCAGGCTAAACAGGTTTGGAAAATCCAAATAACTGCAAGAAACAGAGTATCTCTTTGGCCTTGATGGAGTTGGCTTAGCTGTCAATCAGAAATCCTCCCTCACTAGTTCAAGGAAAAGACAAGAGGCTCCAGCGCCCCTGCAGAGGTTCCTCCACATCCCCAGCGCCATCAGCACCTCCCCCAGCCTGGCGGCCGGGGACCCTGACCGGCTCTTGGGCGGCTGCTGGCAGACATTGGAGCCTTTGGCCGGCCCAGGGCCAGACTGTGACCAAGAGGACATTAGGGACAGAGCCCGAGAGAGACTGCGCCCGAGCTAGCCTGAGACCGAACAACTGAAACGCAGAAAGGAAGGAGGGGAGGAAAGAAGGAAACAGAGGATCAGGCTCAAAAGAAGGAGCGAGGGGAGAATTAAAGAAACGAGGGGAGGCGAGATGAAAAGAGAGAGGAGAGCAGGGGAAGGAAGGCGTGCAGAGAGCGAGCCAGAGGCAGGGCGGGCGGCGACAGGCAGGGTGGGACAGAGAGCCGGCGGAGCAGCCATGGCATTGTGCAGTCCGCTGGCCTGCGGGGCCTTTGCCGGCGACAGGCTCCAGGCACAGCGGCCACTTCTGTCCTGACACAAAGGAGGAAGAGGCCTTCTCTCCGGCCCTTCCCAGCGCCCTGCTCCTGTGGGTGCACCGGGCTCCGGGGATATAGAACCCCATTTCAGCTGCCGGGGCTGAGCCACGCTCTAGTCAAGGAGCAAAGAAGACGTGATGGAGGAGGTTTCACGCCCTGCTCCTCTTTTGGAGGATCTCTGCCAGGCCACAGGGCCCATCGGCCCGATTTCAGCTTTCCCAGAAGAAAGACACCCCGAAGGCCCTCTTCTAGGGGCCTCTGCTTTTTGGGGAGAGCTCTCACACGGAGGGGCTGCAGGCAGATGCCCCTTTCTCTCCTAGCCCCTTTGGCCACTGCCTTCTTTCCAGCCCTGCCCAGCCGGCAGAGGCGGCAGCGTGGGGCAGAGACGGCAGAGTGGGGCAGCTGAAATCACGGCTGAAATCCTGCAGCCCACACTCCCCGCCGCTGTCAATTTCCCCATGAAGCCGAGGGGCGATTGTCACCTTAGTTACAGAGCGTGACTCCAGACCCTCCCTGCGCAGGCACAGACAGAGCTGTGGGTCAGGAAGTAGGCCTCGCCCACAGCCCCCTCCCCACCAATACCCCATTTTCCCCAGGCCTCGCTTAGAGAGGTGGCCTTGGGGTGGGGGTGGGGGGCTGGAGGAGGCTGGGAGCCCCCGAGTTCACCAGACCCAGGTCCCTGTACACTGCATATGGCTTGTACCCCCATTCTCTGTATTTGGAGGAAGGGTGGCAGGTCAGGGCTCTGAAGCAGATTTCCAGGCTCCCCCCAAATCCAGGCCTCTAGGGATGAGAGCACAAGGATGTGGGGACACCACGACGGAGGGGCCTGTCTTCCCAGGTTCAGCTACTCCTCCTGCACCCCCAAGACTCCCTTTCACCCCCACCTCTCCCTCCAATTTTCCTCAGCGCCAGTGGGGGAAACTCAAGGGCCTGGAGGCCACTGGGAATCCCTGTTGTGGAGAGGGTGACCCCAGCTTCAGCTGGCAGCTCTGCGCCTGCTCCCCTCCAACCCCAAAAGGTTTCCCTGGGCACAGGGAAGCCCCCCAAGGGGGGAGGGGCAGCCTTACTCGGTCACCTCGAACCTGGGCAGCTGCTGCTGCAGCCCAGCTAGCACCACCGTGGGAAGGACTGCCAGAAAGGCAGACACAGGTTGGAGGCTTCCTCTGCCCGCGCCCCGCGCCTCCTTTTTAGTGATTTAAATTCCCTCCGGTTCAATCCACACCGTCAAGTTCGGATTAAATTTAAAACAGGCTTTCCCCGGGCCCCCAGCGGGCTATCCCAGCCGCCGCGGGCGGGGAGGCCGCTCCCGGGCGGGCTCGTCCGCACCCGCCCGCGCAGGGGAGGCTGTGCTCCATTTGCTTTCATTTTCCATCTCCCCCCGAAATGGGCTCTCCTTCCACCTCTTCGCGGCCCTCTCCCCCCTCCCCGCCCCCTCCCCGGGTCCCCTCGACTTTCCCCCCTTCCCTCTCCCGACCCCTCTTTGTTGGGAAACACACACCCACACACCACACACAACTCCTCCTGGCCAGGGCCTGCGCTGGAAGGAAGCAGAAGCGGAACCCTCCCGGCCCGCCGCGAGGAGCCCCGCGCCCGGCCCCCACCCCAGGTGGGTACCCGGGCCCCCCGCGCACCCGGGCCCGGCCCCTCCGCCCAGCAGGAGCGCACCCCCGGGGCCTGTGAACCTGGCCCTCGCTCTCAACGCCACGGCCCGCCTTCCCGCCGGCCCCGGCGGCAAACGGGGCTATTTCCGGCTCCCCGGCCGGCCCGCCGCCCAGCCCGGGCGGGGAGTGGCTGGAGGGGGAGGGCCCCGGGCCGGGCCGCTCCCCGCCGGGAGCCCCCGTGGCCCGGGCGACTTGTTACCTGATCTTTCTGTGATGTGTGTGTCGCAAGGAAATTTGCAGTGACTTTGGAGCCCAGACTGCGGAAGCGGAGGTGGCGAGAGGAGAGACAATACGGGTACAATTAAGGGGCCGCGGCCGCGGGGCTCTCCCCCGCCCTCCCTGCGCGCCTGGGAGCTGTCTGGCCTCCACCCGCGGCGCGGCCCGCGAACCTGGAGCCGGAGCCCGGCCCCCGGCGGGGGGACCCGGAGGCGCTGGCTCCCAGCAGGCGGGAGTGCGGCTCCCCTCCAACCTGGGGGCACCGCCGCCGGCCGCACCGAGCTGCAGAGGAGGCAATGAATGAAAGTGCACATGCCGACCAAGCTCCCCAAACTGTCCAGCCTTTGCAAGGAGCGCCTCGGGCTCGGGACGCCTCAGACAGACAGACAGGCAGGCAGGCAGACAGGCAAACCGCAGCCCCAGAGGCAGGCTGGCTCACAACATGAGTGTGAGCCTGCCACCAAATACACACGTTGCACGTTCCCTGAGGCCTCTGCCAGGCCGGAGGCGCGCCGATCTCCCTACCTTCTCTCCCCTCCAGGGCGCTGGACAGAGACCTGGAAGGCTCGGTCCCCTCGGGCTGGGTCCAGTCCCGCCTCGGGAAGCGCCTTCGTTACCTGCTCCTCGGCGCTCCCCACGGCCGCAGATGCAGGGCGGCCGCCTCCCCGCCGGGGAGGGAAGCCCCGGCCGCCGCCGCCGCCGCCGCCGCCGCCCGCCCGCCCTCCTTCCCTCCCTCCCTCCGGCTCGCCCTCCCTCCCTCTCCCTCCCTCGCGCGCCGCCGCTCGCGGGCCCTCCCGCGGGCAACCTGTTCTGGACCCAGTCCAGGTGTCTCCGAGAGGGAGAGGGAAAAGGAAAAAGACATTCTTGTGCAAAAGCGAGAAAAAGAAAGGCCCGTTAACCGCATTTATTCGTCACGCCCTGAGCCCGGGCTGGCCTCGGCGCCCAGGTCCTGGCCACGGCCCTGCCCCCGCCGAGGTGCGCGGGGCCTGCAGCCTCGCCCACGAGGCCCGCCGCGCCCCACGCCCGCGGGCTGCGCGCCGTGGACCGCCGCGACGGCCACGCAAGCACCGCTCGGACCTCGAGGTCCTCCCCGCAGACTCCACATCCGGTGGTCCGCTCGCCGCGGGCCTGCGCCCGCCCGGGGAGCCAGCGCTGCTCCGTCTGCAGCCGCGGGGCGCAGGCGACCCACCTAGCCTGCGCCCTCCCGCCGCCCCGGCGCCCCGCCCGGGCGCCGCGCCCGCCGGGCACCCTGGGGCTCCGGGCTCGCCCCGGGCGACAAGCCTCCCCCCGCGCCCCGGACCCACCCACACAAAGCCCGGTGCCCGACGCTCCCATGGAAGCCCCCGCCGCCGCCGCCGCCGCCGCCGCCGCCCTTCACCTGTTTCCGAAAAGAGCTGCAGCTCCTCCGCATCGAGCCGGGCCGGGGCCCCGGCGCAGGGGGCCGGGGAGGCAGGGCCCCGGGAAGCCCCGGAGGATCCGGGAGCCGCGGGGCTGAGCCAGAGCCCCCGCAGCCGCAAGGTATCTCGGAGCCCAAGGCTCCTCTCCTTGGCGAGCTCCTGCCTTCTCCTCCTTCTCCCACAAGTCTTAAACACTCACATGCCGAGAGTTCAGCTCTATAAATCCTGTTCCTCTTTCCCATATCATAATTAAAAAAAACCAGTAGGGGAGGTTTTAACTTTTATTGCGATTTCTGGAGTTGGGCTGCGGAGCATATATTAAGTTTACGCTCGTGCGCTCTCGGCGGGGAGGGTCCTTTAAGAAATAAAAATCCATCTTAATATCTGCAGACGAGAGAGATAATTTTTCCCCTCCTCTTCACGCTGTTTCTTCTGAAGACTCCCTTCCAGCGAAGCGAATACATAATCACCACCACCTTAGCCATGATCCATGGCCCCGGGGCGGCCCTCGGGGCAGACGCTGGCCACCAGACTGGCCCTCACCTTGGCCCGAGGAGAACTCACCCCAGCCACCAGGACTCTTTGGGGGTGGACACCCAGACCCATGGCTCAGTGACCAGCCCCCATAAGCTCTTGGGATCTGAAACAGAAATGGAGGCAGAGGGACCCAAAGCCCAGAAGCCCTTCATTGGTGAATTTCGGCCCATCGGGGACCCAGGCTCCAGGACAGGCACCCTGAGAGCACCCGCCTTTGCTGGGGACTCATTTCACTTCAACTGGCCCGGGGCTTCTGGCAACGTGAAAATTCAGAGACTGCTGGGGGGGCGCCCAGACAGGGGGTCCCCCTGCCTGCCTCTAACCAGCTTGGTCTTCCTCTCTGAAAACCTCCCTATTCCCTGAGAGCCATAGAGAGATTTGACCACTTTCATCCAAGGGAAGATATTTTTTTTCCTACAAATGGCTAAGGAACAGATGGAAAGTCAACCTGACAGATTCAGCTGGAGCAGAGAGAGGCTCTGTGTCCATTTCTCCCCTGTCCTCCTCGGGGTGAAAACAAATCTCTTTGTATAACAGAGAAAAATAAATAAGCATATATATATATATATATATATATATATATATATATATATATATGATAGGGATATAGCAACAGAGACCCACACTCATCCAAGGCTACAGATATCCCCTAGCAGACAACTGCAAGGGTATGGAACTCCGTGTATATGTTTTGTTACGGGGGACACGACTTTATTTCTCTGTCTGAAAGTTTATAACGTTTTAATAACCACAGTAATTCCCAAGTAAGGAAACCCGCCCTCCTTTTGGCTTTCCCTTTCCCAGTCCGAGAACTGGGGTGTATCTCCCCATTCTCCTGGACTCCCCCCCCCCACCCTGCCCATTTTTCTTCACAGGCAGAGAAACCTCTTTTGAGAGCTTCTCTCTAGCAACAGGGTCCAGAATCGAGGAACCAAGGGCGAGGGGCGGAGGGGAAAGGAGGGGAAGAAGCTTTGCAAAGTTTCGCATTGCTCAGATCTCCTCTCCCTCCATTTCCTCCCCTCCTTGCCTGGCATCAGCCAACAGCCTTCCCAACAACGTGGCAAATGAAGGTGGGCACTGGCAGCCTCCCTTCGCCCAGACATTTCCGCACAATGCAAAGACAGGCAGCCGCCTGACAGCCACAGACACAACCGACCAAGGCCTGCGGGGCCACAGACAGCCAGACAGAGACCAGAGCTAGCTAGGTTCTTGCCCTAATGTTTCCTAGTATGTGTTGTCTGTGTGTGTGTGGAGGGGGGGCGGCATTTCTACTTGGACTTGATGCTTTCCTCTAACCTACTAACACCCTAACTATGCCCTTCTCCTGGGCATGGAGCCACGGAGGGGGAGGGAAGGTGACTGAGCTAGTGCTCAGAGGTCCCCAATTGTTGGGACCCCCCCCAGGCACCCCACTTTTCTAAGGGGGAGCTTCTGTCTGGAGGCATAGTTTTTCCTTGGAGGTGGCAGGTGAGAGAAACGAACCCTTTCAGAGACTCCCTTCTCTTTCTGTGCTCTCCTCTCTCCTAATGACCCTGCCCTAGCCTGGCTGGCCCGCTAGACCACCTCTTTCCTCAAATTCCTCAATTTCCTTGGAATTGGCTAGACCGTCTTTGTCTGTCTCCATCAGCTGAGGCCAGGAAACAATAGCTGCAGGAGAAACTCCTCTCCCCGAGCCCCAGGGACTGGGACAGGCTGAGGAGCAGGCAGTAGAAAGTGGGGTTTTCAGGCTTGCCTGGCCTGGCCCCACTCCCCGCTTGCCCTCCTCAGCCTGTATCCAATGTGCCCTACCTGGAAGGGGGCTTGGGGCAGGCCCCCAGGGGAGGGACGGAGCTGGATAGGTGGGTTGGGGCCCTCGACGAAAACCGACTGATGTAACTCAGGCAGTTTCTTGTTGCCGAGTTCAAAACTCAATCCCAACAACATGAAACTACCTAAGCCACAGATCAGCTGAGCGAGCAGGGCGGGAGATTCAGCTTTGCATCTATCGGGAGGAGAAGGGAAGGGGGTTGGGGAAGGAAGAAATTCAGCCCCGTCCCCCTTTCCGCCCCCGAAGCCTCCCTAAAGGCTGGAGCGTAGACTTTGGGTGGCTGGGTGGGTAGGGGTCTGACTGCCTCATCAGCTCCTGGTTCAAGCAAAGCGTTCAAGGAAACTCTGGTGAAATGGGACCTCCAGCCGCCAAACCCACGCCCCCCGCTCCAGCACCTCAGCAGACCTGTCCCCCGCCTCTGGCCCTGGCCCTGGGGGAAGCCCGGTGTCTGTCCACTCTGGGGCTGGTCGCCTGTGCTGTCCATGGGGCTCTTTCCGCACGCTCCTCCTAGATCCTCCCTGATCCTCTCTCCCTCTCAGCTCAGCTCTGGCTTCCCTGCGTCTGTGGGTAGCCGAACCACACAGCCTGCGCTCCCGCGCTTCTTCCAACCAGGCCACTTGCCTGGCAAAGCCCCATGGTTAGCGAGCGTGGGGACCGAGAGAGCTTGGCTAAGGCTCACATCCAAAACCGGCAGAAAGCAGGAAAACCTAAGCTCCAAGCTCCAACCCTCTCCAGCCCACCCTCCCTCCGCTCCCCTCAGCAGACAGCCAGACCGAGCGACATCTACACCCATGTGTCCACCTCGAGGCAACCCTAAGGGCCATCGGAAGAGAAAGGAAGCCAAAACCTACCAATGTACCCGTTTAACCACTGAACCCCACAGCAACAGGCCGAGGAGGGGAGGGAAGGGAGCTCACGGCCACTGCCCTCCGCTGCCAGCATCCACAAGTCCACAAGCAAGCCCGGGGCTCTCCGAAAGCTCCGGCGCCCCGAACTCCTTCCTTCCTGTTCTGCCCGCTGTGCCCCGGGCACCTGGGGACGCCGCCAGTCCCCACTCTGCCGCCAAGAGAAGAACAAGAAACCGCTTCTCCTACCTTGTCGCCGCCTCCTCCTCCTGCCGCTGCTGCCGGCGCTTCTGCTGCTGCTGCTGCTGCTGTCGAGGGGAGGGGGGTGGCTGAGCTCCTCGTGTCCCCCTCCAGCGGTTAAGTTTATTCCTCTCTTTGGATAGGTGGGGAGCTCTTGGGGTTCCCCCCGGGCAGCGGTGGGGTGTGCCTGGCCCAGCACCCCAGGCAATCAGATCCGTCTGCTCCTCAAGATTGCAGTTTGCTCTCTGCCTCTTTCCCTCCTCCAGTCACCTTTAAATGCATCTTTTACTGCAGCACCACATTATATTTGCAGATCATAAAATCCACCTCTCGCGCGCACCAAGACCGTCCTGACATTACTGTTTTATGACCTTGACTTATTGTGGTCACCTGGATAATATTTAAATCAACGTTATGGTCTCTCACTTACATTACACCCGCCAAGAGACGTTCTAGAAAGGCTCTAGGAGATGAGTCAAACACAAAACACACACAGCCACACACTCAGCCTCTTCAGGGAGGGGGTGTCGCTAAAAAAAAAAAAAAAGCACTAAATACAAAAACCACCCATTTGAGGATTATGATTCTGGAAATTTATTAGCATTTTTTTCTCCATTAAGGAAGCTACATGCAAAAGATACAACATACAGAATATCTTTAAATAACACAACTGCCAGACAGGGGCTGGGTGATATAGGAGGGGGGTTCTGTCTTTGCTTCACTATGCTCTATTTTTTTAATTTTTCTGTTTCTCTGGATGGCAATTTTCAGATGTCAGTGAATGGAGGGTGTGGGGTGCTAGGAGGAAGGGAGAAATGCAGAAAGCAGTACAAATACAAGACTTCAAGCAGATTCTCAGAGCGACTGGGAGGTAAAGACACGGAGAGGGGTTTGGTGGAGGCGCTGGGCGCTACGATGAACATACAAACACTAGCCGAACTTCCCAAAACGTCTATTCTAAGGAGGAAATACAGCAAGAAAGGAGCAATTCTGACTGTGCTCTGTGAGATTACAGACCTTCTCTCCGGTTCATTTTCGTCCTCTTCCCCTCCCCCCCCCCCAATTGGGTGTATTCGACCTTAACTTTGCATAGAGAACAGGATGCTGTGTGTGAGTGCGTGGGTGAGTGAGGGGTTCACACGCACACCAGTCACACTCCCACCCTCATCTATGCAGGCACACCACACCCAACCCCCTGCACCCCATTTCTCATGCTTTAGGTGGACGCATCTTCACAGCACGAACCATTGGTCCCTTGGAAGGAGAGTCTGAGGTCTTTGCCTTCTTTTTGCAGGCGCGTTGCATTTATACTCGGGGAGGGGAAAAAAATATACCACCAGGCACAAAGGGAGGAGGGGCGGGGAAAGGGAGGGAGGGGTGGGGGCGAGGGGAGGAGGAAGGGAGGCCAAGTGCTCAGGTGAAATTAAAATTGGAAGTCAGTTCCCGGATCCGATTCTCTCGGTTCATTTTCTTGAGTTTCATTCTGCGATTCTGAAACCAGATTTTGACTTGTCTGTCTGTGAGGTTAATGGTCTTGCTAATCTCCAGGCGGCGCTCTCGCGTCAAATACATATTGAACAGAAATTCCTTCTCCAATTCCAGCGTCTGGTGTTTAGTATAGGGGCACCTCTTCTTCCTTCCGCTCTTTGCTGTCAGCCAATTTCCTGTGGTGTTTTCTGCCTTTATCTCCTCTGTTAAAAATAACATTATTTGCATAAGTATCCCTGCCGAGGCAACCCCTCCAGAATGCTGCCGCCTCGGCCAGCCTGCGGCGGGGCGGCTGATGGAGCCCAGGGGCGGGGCGGCTGATGGAGCCCAGGGTAGCTGCTCTCGTTCTACGGGCCTGGCTGGCTGGCGGGGTCCTCTTGGGCTCAGGGCCCTTAGAATATCTTTGGGGTCTAGACCTACAGGGGAGAAAGACAGGAGGTTCTTGCCTCCGAGAAGCACTTATTAAATTTAAATGACCCCCAATCCACCTTGACCTCGCAGGTTCTGAGCACTCCCCACTCCCTCAGCTTGCTGACCCTGGTGGGCACTTGAAACCTCACCGGGCCCTCCCTCCTCTCGGTTCCATTCCAGCTCTGGAAAAATCCACCCAGAAGGAAAAGCATTCCCCAGGCCCCAGACTGGGTGGCTGCGTCCATCCTGCTGGGGAGAGCCATTCCCAGAGAGCTTTGACCCCTTGCAACTCGGTGGGGGGATGTCGCCCCATCCTCTGCAGCCAGGGGCCGTTGCAGCTGCCCCGTACCAGCCCTCCAGTCCCTGTTCCCACCTGAAGTGCCACAGAATGACACTGTCCCATTTGATCTCTCCCACTGCCAGCTCTTCCTCTCCCGGCCACTTCCCCCGGGGTGTCAATGGCTGAGGCAAGGGAACTTGTACAGGCAGCAGAGGTCAGGGGCAACAGCTCTGGGGCATGCTGCATGGTCCTCGGGCAGCAGCCCGGCCATAGGACCTAAGGTCAAGGGAGAGGGATATACTGAGGGAATGCAGCCTCTTGGAAATCTCCTGCCTGCATATCTACATAGATATGCATGCCTGCATGCCTGTGTGTATTCCTGCAAAGCGTTCTCCCACACACATGCAGACGTGCTATTTCTATAAGGAGATACTATGGGTAGAGTGTGTATTTCCCATTATCTTTTTGGTAGCTTCTCTCCCTGGGCCATGTTCTCGCTGAAATGGACCGGTCTGGTCTTACTCTTCAAGCAGCGAAAGAGACCAGGACTATCTTTTCTAGGGAGAAACCCCGGGTCCAGAGACCAGAGATGGGCACCCAGCACAGCACTCTGCTATGGCTCTGCACTCTGTCTCCCCTACGCCAAATGAAATTGCCAGCTTCCTGGGCCTTATCTTGATGGGGAGCAGGGTGGGGGGTCCGGGGGAACCAGGATGTGCCAGAAAAATGCAGACTTGAGGCTGTAGTTTAAAACACCCAAAATGCCCTTCATTCTGCTCCCACCTCTGCACCTGAAGCCTCCAGTCAAATCAGTTAAAGGCTTTTCACATCCAAGTCTGTCCTGCTTATTTTCTTGTTGGGTTTGTTGGGTTTGGGGGGAAGGGAAGAAATTACAAATGGTGAAGTCTGGCCAAAAGCCCTCTTGCCTCTGGCCAGGTGGTGACATCAAAATGGGAGGGGGGAGGCAAGAAGGGCAGAGGCAAAGAGCGGGCTGAGAGGGATTAGTTGGGGTGGGACGATTGTTTGGGGGGGAGGACAGGAGAGAAAAGGGAGCTTACCAGAGTGGGGCAGTTTGAGCCAGGAGGTGATCTTATTAACCTTGACTTTGCTTTTGGTGGGGCCAGAACAGCTTTTCCTATCCTACATGTCTGCTCCCCAACCAAGCTCAGGGTCTGAGGAAAGGGTGTTAACATTAAACTTTCACGTTGCACAAATGCCACAATGAAGGCTTTGTGGGTGTGGGGGCCTCCCTCTCTCCCTCATGCTCGCTCCTGAACACACCTGACCTTCTGGCCAGGGTCTCCATGAGGTAAGTTGCCAAGGCCACCTTTGCAGAGGAGACCCGAGGAAGCGAGGCTTAGCCCTTGCCCCCCAAAAGAGAGAGTGTGAGCAGGCATGCGTGTGTGCGGAGCATGTGAGAGGGGTGTGTGTGTGTGTGAGTGTGACACAGGTCGCCAGGCATGCGTGTGCCGCATCCATATACAAAGCACCACAAGATCCAGGCTGCTCAGCTCTCACTAGCCCATCCATCTGCCTCCGCACTCAGAGAGCCCCTCTTACACACAGCCCCCCGCAGCCCGACCGCGCCTTGGGGAGCAGCGTTATCCCCTCCCCTCCCAGTTGGGCCTTTCTGATGCTTTTGGCTCCAACTTTTCGGGGAGAGTAGGTCTCCGGTCTCCTCAGCCTGACTCCACTGAGGGTCGGAGCCATTTGCTCCCTCCACATTCCTCTCAGGTGTCAGAGAAAGGTCCTGGAGGCCTCCAGTTCCCGCAGCAAAAATGAATCTTGAACCCTGAGCTTGAACTCCGACGAGGCTTTCTCTCTCAGACCAGAGTCACAATGCAAACCAACTAACGCCACACTTCCTTGCCATTCGCACAAAAATTTCCCAACGACTCATTTGCAAGCAGCTATTAGAAACCAACGAAAAAAAATTTTTAACCGGAGAAAAGGACAAGAAAAAAAATTAAAAGGGAGACAAAAAACTTACAACAGTCCAAATGCCCCTTTCCAACGCCATACCCAAGCGAGGCGCCTGCGGAAGGGGGGGACCCGGCGGGCGGCCTCTCACCCTCTCACCTCCACCTCTTCCGCTCCAGCCCCGCCGCCCTAGGCCCGGGCCCGGCCCCAAAACCGCAGGAGCCCGAACCACGCGCACCGACGAGGCACACACACAACACATCCGCGCCTCACGGGAAACAATTTTCCACTGGGAGAACACAGTAAAGCGAAATCTCCTCTCTCCCCGGTCTTCCTTAGTCCCTGACCCAAGATCGCCATTTTAAGCTTTTTTTTTGCAAGCTTCAGACCTGAGCGGGGGCACATCAGCCCGGCCCGGGACCACAGCGCAGAGCAAGCCCACCAGACCCAGCACATGCCTGGGAGTGGCCCTCCGCCCGGGCAGCCGGCCGCCTTCCGGGCGCGGTGCGCGCCGTGCGGTCCGGGCGCCCGCGGCCCCGCGGCACCTCCCCTTGGCCGCTCACCTTCCGCGGCCCCAGGACGCGCCCGCCGCCGGGCGCTCCGCAGACAGGAGCCCACGCCGGGGTCTCATCTTCCCCGGACCGTCCTGGGCCTCCTCGGCCCGGCCTTCTCCCTCCCCCGCCTCCCCGGCCCCGGGCAGGAAGACCACATAACCGAGCGTTCCTGCCGGGCCACGGCCTTACCTTTTGCTTCGTTATCCGAGGTGTCCGGGCTGGAGTCGGCGGCCTTGGCCCGCTCCTGTTCGCCCTCCAAGGGGCTGGCCTTGGAGCCCGCCAGGCTCTGCTCGGTCTTGATCTCACCGGGGCTGGGGGTCTGGCTGTCAGACTTGGGGGTCTCGGGGAAACTCACTTTGCCCCCGAGCTGGGGCGGCTCCAGATGCTCGGCGCGCGGGTGGAGGCCGGCCCGCTGCTCAAAGGGGGCTTCGAAGTCGCTGGTGCCGGCGGCGGCGCAGGGGGCCGGCTTGTCCAGCGCCGAGTAGCCGGGGCTGGCGCGGTAGTAGCTGGGCACGGGCACCTCGTGCTCCCCGAGGCAGGACTCCGGCAGGGGGTGGGGGTAGAGCGCTGCCTCGGGGCCACTTTTGGCCCGCTTCTCCGCGCTGTACATGCAGCAGACATTCTCCTCCTTGACGCTAGGTGGGTAGGAGCAGGAGGAGAGCGGCCTGCCAACAGGTTGCTCCAGGCGGTAGGCGGCCTTGGGGTCGCCCCAGGAGTCCAGCTGCGAGAGGTAGGACGGGTAGGTGTTGAGGGCGAGGTTGGGGCTGCTGCCCTCGTCCCTCTTGGAGAGCGAGGGCGTGAGCCCGCATCCCCGCATCACCCCGCAGCTGAAGTCGCTCCCCGACTGCATGTACATGCCTGCGCTCCGGCCGTAGCGCTCTCCTCCGCCGGGCGCGGCCAGGGGCTCCGCGTACGAGTTGGGAGTTACATGGCGAGGGCATGTCATTTTCAGAGAGAGGGGTTTTTAAGGAGCAACACTACGGCGGAGGAGCTGACATCTTTTTTTTCCCCCCATCCGGGAGGGGGGGGGCGGCTCGAGGGGGCGGGAAGAGAAAGGAGGGAGCGGGGGGGGAATATCAGCTCCATAATTATCCGCGCATTCGGGCCTCGCCATGTGACAGCTAGGCCAATGGGATTTGAAAATGGCCTTGATGATTCAGACGGCCGTGACGTCAGCGGGGTCAAGTTGTCGGCGGGCGGAGCGCGGAGCGTGGAGTAACAGCGCCACCTAGCCACCGCCGCGGGGTAGGGGCGCCGAGCGCTCCTCCGCGAACAAAGGAAGCGCCGGGGGCGGCGGGGGCCGGGGAAGGTGGAGGGAGACTGGGCAGGGGTGCGGGGTGGAGGGCGGCTGGGGAGAGTGGGGTTTGTTTACCCGGGAACCGGCCCGTACACTCCTGGGGCAGGGGGTGGCAAGGGGGGGAACGCAGGAGAGACGGAGGGAGCAAGGTAACTCGCGGCTCAAAAACAGTCAAATTCAAATTAAAAGGTCAAGACACCACCGTTCAGGTACTTCCTCCCCTTCTCCCCACCTCCCTTCTCCTCTCCTGGGACTCTCGCCTCGGCTTCTTCCCTTGGGGCGGGACGAGGGTGAGGTTTGGCGGGAGAGGGCTTCAGGGGGAGGGCAGAGAAATGGGGGGAAAAAAGTTAAGGAATCCCAAACAGAAGGAAAGTTTCTGCTTTCCCGGATCCTCCTCTGGCCGGCGGCGTGCGCGGCCTTTGGGACTGAGAGCTGGGGGGCCGCCAGCCACGGAAGTTGATCAAGTTTCAAGTTCCCCTGGGAGTTGGCAGGGAGTCTCCAGAGTGGGAGAGGTCGGGGAGGGGGTCCCCTCACGTCAGGGCTGCTTGGGGAAAGGAGGCTCGGAGCGGATCCGGGGTGGGGAGGAGGAAGCTGGTGACCGAGACAGGGTGGGACCCCGGAGTGCCGCCCGGCCCGGCTGGGTGGGCGGCTCCTGGCTCACCGACTCCGGGGCAGGAGGCTTTGGCCTTTGGGTGGGTTTGGCTGCTTTGCTCCAGGCCCCAGGGGCCCTCGCATTCCAGTTGACCTTGCTCCCACAAATACGGGGACTATTCCCAGAGAGGAAGAGGGACCCCGCCGGGCCTCGGCCCGTGTGGGAGAGCTGCGTCTCACACGGAAAACCCAGACACCAGACTCGACAAAAATCCTACCCGGAGAATTGTCCTTTGCAGAGCGCACGAGCAGGGGGCATTTTTGAAAGGAGCAAAGGCTCGAGTCTATCACTGCGGTTATTTTTTTTTCCAATAAAGGGAAGCCAGGAGTAAGGGGCAAGTAATGTCTGAGATAGTTCTTTTCGATTCTCCACCGCCTTTCTCCCAAAGCGAACCAAACCCTCCACGCCTTCCTTAGGAAACAGAATCTGGAAAATAACTTGTTTTTCTGGTCGCCCCACATTTTCCCCTGGGCCAGCCTCAGGTTTCTGCTTTCCCGAGGGCCGGCGCCTGGCGGGGAAGAAAGAACCGGAGCTCTGCGCGCCTGGCGTGGGGCGGGGAGGAGGCTGGACCGCTCCAAGGAGGCCCGAGCCCGGCAGCAAGAAGGGGACTTCGGAAACAAATCCCCAGGTTCTCTCATCCAGCGGCCCAGAGAGAAGGTGCGGGGGGTCCCCACACCTGGAAGAGCAGGAAAAGCTGGAAGAACCTCTGTAATGTATGACTCGCTTGCAGGGCCAGCCGGCAGAGATTGGAAATGGTTTTGTGTTTTCATTCGCAGGGGTCGCTGCCGTGGGCCGGCGCAGAGGCCGGCCCAGGCAAGGTTAGGCTGTGCAGGCTTCCAGAGGAGACCTGGGGCAGCCCGGGAGCACTCAATCCAGAGAGCCTTTTGTCCCACCACCCACCCCGAGGGAAACGGAGGAGACTTTATGGCCACTCTGTTTGCATTATCTGCATAAGTCCTTTCCCCACCAGTGTGATCGAAACTGCTCGCTTTTTACGAGGACCCAACGAAAACCCCCCGTCATATTTATCAGCCGGGGATAAAAATTTAGTATGGGAACTGATATTTCCTCATTTATGGGGCGATGAAATTAAAGACCAGAGCAATTGAAAATTATATGGCTTTGGGGGGTTCCCTCCCCCCCTCTTTCCCAGCGCCTTTATTTCCCTGCCTCGGTGTGCCCGTCCCCGGAGCCTGGCGGCCAGGACGCCTGCCCTCGCTCCCTCTTTGGGGTTCTGCTGGGGGCCCCGTCCCCCTGCTCAGGTGCCCCGTGGCCACCTTGGCCTTCCCTGGCCTTTTCCTCGGTGTTGGGGGCCGGGGGGCCTGCTCGGAACTAGGGAAGTCTCTGCCCTGCTAGGCTGCGCGATCCGGCTGGGGCAGCGGGAAGTGGAAGTTCGCCGTGAGCCTCCCAGAGAAAGGGTCTGAGCTTGGCCTGGGAGGGGGTGAGGGAGGCTGGGGAGGAGGGCGCAGGAGGCGGACTCCAGGTTACCCCTCAAACCCAGCGAGTCCCTGGGCTTAACCTGGGGGGAACCAGCGGGGAAGGAGTGGGAGTCACTCGGGCGTCTCCCCTGCCAGCCCGACCCCCCAGTCCAGCTCACTCCTTACCTCACGGGGGAGGGGACGGAGTCGCTCCCGGATCCTTGCCATTATTAATGGAAGGAACCCCCGCGGGCCGGGGAACCTCCCGCCCGGACTCCCACTTCCTCACAAGAACAAATAGTGTTTAAAGTTGAAATAATTAGAAGTATGATAAACACGGCCCATTAATGAAAAAAGAAATCAAATTCATCAGCCTAAGTAGGACCCCCGGTGGGACAAATGTTTGCCTTTAATTACGCAGGATAAACGCAAACTCGGAGCCTTTAAACGGGAGCCCCGTGCAGACGCAGACCTGAATTCAACTTGTAGGGTTTTTCAGACTTTGGGATTCTACCCCCGGGGGGTGATGGGAAGGAAGACTTGAGGGGTGAGCGTGAGGAGGGGGCTAGAGGAGCCGTTTGGGCAGGTCGGTGGGCCCCCCTCAAGCTCCGTCTTTCCCGAGGCCACGAGCAAAGGCCGGCTCAGCCCTATTGTCCGGGCCTGGCGTTCAAAGGCACCGAGTTGCCAGGGCATCCTGCTGCCGCCGGCGCCCACCGGCCCCGCTCCACCAGGCCAAGGCCTTCCGGCCTGAACCCCAGGGAACTGGGTCGGGGTCCAGGAGAAGTCTGCGTTGCTGGAATTGCCATGTTGAGACGCTTCCCCAACTTCCCAGGAGCACCGAGAGAGAACTGTGACTCTTGGGCTTCCTCTTCTTGCCTCCACTCGAGGATGTAAAAATCCAGGGGCTGCAGGCCAGAGAGGGGTTCAGGCTGCACCCACATCTTGACAGATCCCTCCTACCCCAAGAGTCCTGGCTCCCTGAGCCCGTCTTCCCAGTACCCGGACCTTGGGCAAAGAGTAAGCAGGCAGGGCTGGGCCTCCTGCCGCTGGAGGGGCTGTGGGCGAGGGGGGGAGGAAGGTGCTCCTGGCATGCATATTCCGGGGTGTTGGGTGGGCTCGGGGGCAGGCTGAGGGCCGGGGCACTCGTCTCCAGGTAAAAACAGAAGAAAAATGGAGTGCTTCACAGACAGAAAGGAACCTCGGCTGGCTGGTTTGTTGTTGTGGTGGTGTTTTTTTTTTTTTTTTTTTTGGCTCAAACACTCCAAAAAGCACCCCCAGAAACACCCTGATTTCGCCAAGGAAAAATTAGTGAAGCTTCTCCAAGAGGTGAGGGAAGTCAACTAGGAAATTCCAAAGGTGAAAAGAAAAAGGAAGTGTGTCTCTCCCTTTGCGGCAAAATAAAAATAAACGTGTGTGTGTCTTGAAATCTCATCAAGCAAAATAGAAACCAAAATCACACTAGTGAAAATTGCAGGGTTTTTTTTTTCCTTCTTGTTTTGGAGTCCCACGTAAATAATTTTCCTTCCAAAACCTGAAGGAAAGATTTGCTTTTTTTTTTTTTTAATCCCGGCTTCACTGGGAGAAAGGAAATAAATCCCAGACAAAATACAAATGCTCAGGAGCCCAGGAAAGAGCTTTGCAAACAGGTAGAGAGAGGGAGACGGGAGGCTGAGGACGCCTGGAGGGGCCTCTGGTCTCCCCGACCTCGCAGCCACTCATCGGGGGAAGCCAGCCATCTGAGCCGCTCTCACATCTGGACCTTGTACACACATTGGCACCGATGCTGTGGAGTTTACCAATTACACACGTGTCTAAGTTGTGCTTAATTTTGTACACAGAGCCACCAATATTCACTTTTACCCGAAAATGCGCTTCCTGCAATCCCAAGCCCCGAAGTCGAATAACCTGACAGCATAACCGCTTTCTCTGCCTTTCGGAAGCCGACCAGTGCTTTCACCTTGCCTGAATCAAATCGAAACCAGACAGCAAACTCGCCCAAGAGGAGCTTAGGGAGGAGGAGACGGGTGGGAGGATGTGTGTGGGGGGAAGGCCTTGCTCCCCACTTTAATGGTTTGCTCCCAAGTTGCCCCAGTCGGTCGGGTTTCCAGCCCGAGCGGGGACGGAGGTTGGGCCGGCTCACTCTGGTGAAATCCCCGCTCCTTCCTTACCGGCTAAATTCCTTTTCCAGGATCTGTTTTCCATCAGTTACCTTTCTCTTTCTTTCTTTCTTTCTTTCTTTCTTTCTTTCTTTCTTTCTTTCTTCCTTCCTTCCTTCCTTCCTTCCTTCCTTCCTTTCTTTCTTTCTTTCTTTCCTTCTTTCTTATTCTTTTCATTTATTTTTTGCTCCCCCTTCTTTTTCTGCATTTTTTCTTTCCTTCTCTTTTTTCCTGCAGTTCCTTTTTCCTTCTCGTTTTCTGATCCTTTCCTCTTTCTTCCTTAATTCATTATCTTTCTCATGTTTCCTCCTTTCTTTCCTTAGTATACAATTTATTCTTTGCTCTTTTCTTTTCTCCTCAGTGCTTCCCTTCCTCTCGACCTTCTTCCCTCGCCTTTCTTGTTGGTCTGTTCCGCTGTTCCGCGGGGCTCTGTGAGGGGAGAGAATCAGGCTCCGAAGCTTGCGTCCCTCCCCAGCCGGCCGCTCACGCTTGGAATTGACCTTCTCCTGCTTTCGGCCTTAATCCGGCCCCTCACAAGGGGAAGTGTAGGGCTGCGCAGCCAGAGGCCGGACTTAACAGTCGCCATTAGAGGAGACACGGACTCCGATGGCTCCCCGCAGCGCTGGCTCCAGGGCTCAGGTATCTTCATCTCAATCTCCCCAACGGAGCCTTGTCTGCCAGGCCTGCCTTTGCACAATTAGCTTCATCTTTGTGTTGACTTCCAGAACTGAACAGTAAAGTAACTTACTTCAATTTGAGCCCGATTGATTTCCCTAAGGCCGCGGTCAGGGGAAATGGAGGAGTGGGGTTCTGTCAATCCCATGTGATTCAAGGAGCAGATCCAAGGGCTCACTGGCGGGCTTAGTAGCCCAAGGCCATGTCCACTTGGGCACCTTTGTTCTCCGAGCTCCCAGACTGCAGCCCCGCTGGCCATCCTCCTCCTCCTGTCCGGCAACCACTGCAACCTCTGGGTTGAATTTCTTTGGCGTTTTGAATTCTTTCTTCAAACTCATTGTGGGCTTAGCGGGAGGCAGAGCTGTGTGTACCGAGACCCTCCCACATCCCAAATCTGTGGTCTGAATCAAGGTTATGGGTTTCCACTTTATGCAGTGGGTTGAGAGTGTGTGCAGGGTGTGTGTGTGTGTGTGTGTGAGAGAGAGAGAGGAAAGAAAGAAAGAGAGAGAGAGAGAGAGAGAGAGAGAGAGAGAGAGAGAGAGAATGATGCCTGCAGTCAAACAAGAGGGCATGAGGGGGGAGGCCTGGTCCCGCTGACATTGGCACTCCCCAAAGCCGGGTCCAATGTGGGCCTCAGAAAACATCGACCTCCATCTTGAAGCCTTATTTTGCCTCAGGCCGAGCAAGGCAACTCCAGACACCCCCCCACCAGCACCCCAGAGCCTCTGTCTTTCCAACCTCCCCCAAATCTTGCAATTTCAGTCATAGCAAAACCAAAAACTTTAAGTTTTAAAAAAAGGGGAGGAGGAATCTTGTAAAACTTTTATGCCAAACGAAGTTATAAAAACTTCCGGGGGAAGCTTTTCCAAAGGTTTATATGAATAATAAAGAGCGCAGTCGCGTGCACGGGATTCTGCGGGGCCCTGAGAAGGGAGGGCTCCGCGAACAGCACGACCCAGCCCAGCGGCACCAGAAAACCCAGGGACTGCCCCCTGAGGGGATATTGGCCCTTCGGATTCCTGAGAGAGGGTGGAGAGGGAAGGGGTGGTGCCCTTGACTCCCTTGAAGTTCAAAGTTCCTCTTTGCTCTGGAGAGAAAAGTCCTCTCTGGGCTTTTAGACTGCTCAAGAAATTCGCCCCAGGTAGCCTGCCCCCCTCTGGCTGAGAACTGGCTCCAGGTGTCCCCAAGTCTGTTCGCCTTCCAGAGATCTGGTCTGCAACGCTCAGAGCAGAGCTCCCAGCCTCTCCGTCCGTCCGGGACCCCTCGCAGCACCCGCGGGCTTTCTCTCAGAGGCTCCCGGTGGGTTCCTGTGACCATCGTCCGAGGGGCCCTGGCATCATTTCCCAGCAACCTAGAGTCTGAGTGACAAAGAAACCCCAAGCCCCAACCCGCTTCTCTTTTCAAGTCCCCCCCTGGTTCCTCCTGCACCCCCAAAACCCATAGCAGGAGGGGGAGGGGCTCAGAGTGCTCTCTCTCAACCCACACCACTTAATACCCTTGTAAACTCCCACGTGCGCTATAAACTTGGATTTTTACAACCAACATTCCTCCTCAGCTCCAGGAAACTTTGAACTCGGCCTCGGGTTTATTTACTGGGGTGGGGGGGGGGTGGCGGCAGGGAAAGGGGGTTGGGGAGCTGGGAGCCGAGAAAGGCTAGAGAAGGGGGAACTGCCAGGCAAGGGGGTAATGGAGTGGGGGTCTGGGGAGTGTTGGGGGTGCCAAGACTTTCCACTACCGGTTTGTTTACTATTTAGGGCGGAAGCGTTTTCTAACACAGGCCAGACTGGGTCGTTAAGGGCGAAATGAAACTGGGTTTAGAGGCCGGGGGTGGGGTGGGGGGAACGCTTTATGGCGGCGTCTAGACGGGGATCTTTTGTTCCAGGGCAGCGCCGTGGCTGGAGGGGATTACCCGGAGAAGTTGAGCCCAGAGTGGCCCTGACAAAAGGGTGTTGGACATCCCCAGGGTCCGAAAGTGGGTTTGTTTGGGAGACAGGAACCCTTTTTTTCTTCCTTATTTTGTAGAGGGTCGCCGAGGACTGGCAGGTTCCAGGGCCTAGGGTCACAGCAGCCTTGTTTTTCTTCCACTCTGACTCCCCCCAGCCAACCTTCGGAAATCCCTCCTGGAGTCCGGGACCTTTTCTGGGCTGCACATGGCAGGGGACGTGGTAGTTGAGGATTTAAAATATTTTCCTCCAAAATCAGGAGTCTTTGGAGATTAATATCTTGCTTTATAAGAGATTTGTTCTACAGAGTTATCTTCATGTTATTTTATGGGGAGCGTGGCCAGCAGGCCACTACTCCTGGAAATGACTAGCAGATAAACACCTAGAGAAGGCCCACACTCACGCACACACTCATACACAGAGGGTCCTCGGCTGCATTCCTGCCGATCACCAAACGCTGCCTGCCATAGCTTACACACCACAGAGGACACAGCCTGGGTGTGCATGTGGTCAGGTCTGCTTCATGCTACAGGGAAAGCGTGCAAATGCCATTCTTTCTCATGTGCACCCACAGGCACATTGACTTAAACGCATTTGTGTGGGGGCGCATGGGGGACCTGGGGGGCTGCATTGCATATGCAGCTTAGTTGGCAAATTTTGTCTCAAAACCACATTTTGAAGTCAGTCAGACACCTAAGCTGCAGGGATTCCAGTCGCCAAAAAAGGAGGATGAAGACTAGAAGCAGTAGTCCATTGTCCTGGCACCTTTATCTTTCCTTGGACAGAACTGTATTGACAGCAAAGTTTTCTTTGAATTGCATAAGAGCAGTTCCAAAGTGGGGGAAAGATGCAAGAATTGGCCTCAAATCGCTGACCCCAAATAAGGAATGAGTTTGCATTGGAGATGGCCAGAACGCCCTCACTGAAGGTGCAGTGCGGAAAGGACTGTGGCTCTTTATGTAGAAACACATGCATAATGTGGCCCACAGCGCACACAGGTCATTTTCCCTAGCGTCGCACCCCATGCCAACCTGTTAGAAAACAACCCCCTGGGGCTTTCTCCTGGGGACACCAAGTGTGTGAACATCAGGGCGGCCCCAGCCCGCGGGACTGTCTGGAGGAGCCTGGCCATTTGTGCTCACCAGTCCCACCTTCCCCTCGGGGGCAGCTAAGGTGAGGAAGGGAAGGGGGCTGGGTTCTCCTCCTCTTCCCTCCCTCCTTCAAAATTGTATACAAAAAATCCAACAGTCTTCTCCAGAGAGAGAGAGAGAGAGAGAGAGAGAGAGAGAGAGCCCTCTCCTCAACCCTACACACTTAACTGCAACAGACGGAGACATCTGGCAGGAGGGCAGTGGAGCCAAGAAAATTCCTATAAATTTAAATTTGATGATGGTTACAATTAACTCCACAACAAACGTGTACTTAAATGGAAAAAGCATTGCCGGGCATTTGGGCGCAGCTTGGGCTGCACGTGAGAAAGGAGAGCTTTAAGAGAAGCCACGGAATGTTCTCAGCTTGAGATGGGGAGGAAGCTGCCACCACGCGCGGGCCCCAGCCCCTGGAGAGGAGGGGGCGGGGTGCAGGCCCACCAGCCCCGGCCTGCCTCACCTCCACCACCTTCGCGGCCTGTCCACACCACCGGGCGCTGCCCGCTGCCTCCTCCTCCACCTCGGGAGCACTGAGGGTTTTAAGAGGAGAGAGGCTAATAAAAAGGTCAAATAAAAATCATAATATTGAACAGAATGAAATATCTTTATTTGCCACCATCAGAATTTCACAGCAATCCCTCTGGGACGGAGGCAGGGTGGGGATTGCACATGTACACGCACTCACGCACACGGAGAGAGGTGGGTGATTGGAATCTCATTCCAGGCGAGTCCTCCCCCTGTCCCCTCCGGGGGTAGAAAGAAACGCTTGCGAAATTTATTTACAAAAACTACTCAGGCCCCAGCATGGGGGGAGGTGCCCAGTCCCATCTCCCTGTCTGCTTCACCCACACCACTCTTTTTTTTTTCCTTTAAAAAAACAAAACAAAAAAAAAAGGTGGGAGTGGGGTGGAGGGCAACAACTGCATAGACTATAGCTATAAACCCATGGGGGTCACGACTTGGAAAAAGGTTGGGGAACCTCAATGCACACCCGTTGGGACATTTCAAAGGGAGGGCTCTCTACACATCCACAGGGAGGACAGCTAGGCTCGGGCGGGGCCTGGGCGCGGACGGAGGTAGGACACGGACTTTGCACACCCAACACCAGGTCGAAGGTACGGACATTTCACAGCAAGGCAGGCTCACATTCAGCTGCCCCCTGGCCGCGGGGCAGGTGGGGTCGGGCCGGTACCCCGGACATCTCCAGGCCGCAGACGCGGCGGCGGCGGCGTGGTGGCAGCAGGCCTGCTCGCTCGCAGGGGGGAAGCTTTTAGTTCGGCTCCGGCGCCACGGCTCGTGCCCCGCCCCCGCCGGGCCCGAGCGGCGAGGCCTCGTCGCGAGGTGCGTTTTCTTTTAAATACAGTCTTGGCCCCGGCGCCCGGGAGTCGTCCGCTCGCCGGCGGCCGGCCGCTCCCCGCGCCCTCCCTCCAGGCCCGGCCTGGCCCGGCCCGGCGAGAGTCCGGCCGGAGGGGAGGGCGCGCCGCGGCCCGGGCCGCGGTCCAGGTTTCCACCCGCGGAGAGAAGGCGAGTCAGGAAATGATAGAACATAAAAAATAAAATAAAATAAAGATCTCCCCCTTTCTTCCCCCTCTCCCCAGAAAGGGGCCCGGCCGGCGGTTACAGCAGAGGGTTTCCCGAGAAATACTGCAGCCGGTCTCTGCTGAGTTTTTTTTCTTTCATCCTCCGGTTCTGAAACCAGATTTTCACTTGCCGGTCCGTCAGGTTCAGCATCCGGGACAGCTGCAGCCGCTTCTCTTTGTTGATGTACACGTTGAAGAAAAACTCGCGCTCCAGCTCCCGGATCTGGAATTTCGAATAAGGGCAGCGCTTCTTGCGGGTGCGAGGGGCGTCTGGAGGGGAGGGGCAGGTGCGGGGAGGGGGAGAGAGACACGTGAGACCCGGCGACCCGGACCCCGGACCCCGGGCCCCGGGCCCGCTCCCGGCCCTCCCGCCGGGCCGCCGCCTCCGCCCGAACCCCTGCCCGCCGGGCCCGGCCGGCCCCCAACCCGGGGCGCGCGGGACCCCCACCGGCCGGCGAGAGAGAGAGAGAGAGAGAGAGAGAGAGAGAGAGAGAGAGCCCTGGCGGGGGCAGACGAGGGGCCCAGTGCACCCCCGGCCGCCGGCCTGGGCCCTTCCCCCGTCCTCCCAGGGGTTCGGGAAACGCGCCGTCCCTCCCCCAGAAATGGGGGGCGCGGAGAAGGGGCGCAGAGAGAGCGGGGGAGGCGGGAGGACGCGAGCGAGCGGAGCCAGCGGGCGCCGGGGACTCCGCGAGCCGCCCCGGGGCCCGGGCCGCGCCTCCCCGGGCGCCGGGCGGGCCGGGCGGGCGCGGAGGCCGCGGGGCGCCGGGAGCCGCGGGGACCCGGGCCCGGAGCCGCCTCGCCCGGTCCCTCCGTGGCCGCTGACCCCGAGAGGGACTCCGTCCGGGCTCGGCTCGGGGACCCGGGGAAACGCCGTTTGAACATTTTCCAAATCCGTTTTTTAAAAGAAGCGGAGCGGGCCCGGCGGGCCTCCGCGGCCCCGGGTTCTGCTCCAGCGCCTCCCTCTCCCACCACTCCCCCTCCCGGCGTCTCTCCCCGTCTGCCCCGCGCCCTCCCCTCTCCCCCTCACCCCTCCCCTCCCGCCCACCCCTCCGCGGCCGGCTCCCCGGCCTGCCTGCCTGCCTGCCTTCCGCGCCCCTCTAAGTTCACGACCAAAGTTAATAATATCGCCCATCGCGATGGTGGCGCTTTTAAAAATTTCACAGACAGAGGGAGATAACGGGGAGGCGGCGGCGGCGGGGGGGGGGGGACCCCTCGCCCGGCCTTTTCTAAAGAGCCCCCTTCCCCTCCCTCCCCGCCCGCGCTCCGTCGTAAAAAGTCGAGTCGTTGGGAGAGAGGGCTTTGTAGGTTATAATAAAAATCCTTTGAATGCTTATAAAACTCCACATAAAATCGGGCTGACCCAAAACACGAGGCCGGCCGTCCTTCCCCGTTCCCCTCGCCTTCTCTGCCCCCCCCCCCCCAACCCCAACCCCACCCGCCCCCCGGTTCCCGCCCGCCCGCCCGCCCTCCGCCCCCGCCGCCCGCCCGCCCGCCGGGTTCCCGGCCGCCGCTACCTACTGGGGGCGGCTCCCTTGGCCGGTTCCTTGGCCGCCGAGTGGGTCGAGCCGGACGAGCTGGGGTTCGTGCTGTCCTCAGCCTCGGCCTCGGCCTCGGCCCCCGCCACCTCCGCCCGGGCCCCGAGCGCCGGGGCCGGGGGCGCCTCGGGGTCCCCCTTGGCCTCGCCCTTGCCGGGGCCGGGGGGCTCGGCCGGCGCGTCCCCGCCGCCGCCGCCGCCGCCGCCGCCGCAGTAGGCGTTGTCGAAGAAGCGGTCGAAGGCCTGGGGCAGGACGCTGTTCTTGCCGACCGAGGGGTAGAAGCCGGCGGGGGCGGCGTGCGGGGCGCCGGGGTGGTGGTGGCCGCCGTAGGAGCCCTCGTTCTTCATGAGGATCTCGGTGACGGTGGAGGGAGGCAGGCAGTCCCGGTGCATGAGCTCGTCGGCCGCCGCATAGCAGGAGGAGTAGCCGTTGCGGGGGTGCCACTTGCCGGAGGGCTCCAGGCCGTAGGAGACCTCGCGGACCGGGGGCACCTGGGCGGAGTAGGGGTAGGAGATCTGGCGAGACGGGGCCTGGGGCAGGAAGGAGGAGACGGTGGAGAACTCGGGCATGTAGTAGGTGCAACTGGGCAGATAGAGGTTGGACGCGCAGCTCCCTCGCTCCCCGAAGTCGGCGCCCCGGTCCTTGCGCGACGGCGAGCAGAAGTTGCCCAGGTTGACCGAGTTAAACATCGTTCTCTTCTCCCGCCGCCGCCGGCTCCAGACGGAGGTTTTGGACCCGGTCGAGCGAGGGGGGAAAAATTTGGGAAGGCGAGATGACGCGTTATCCGTCTTAGTCTCCCTCTCTCTCTCTCTCCCCCGAGCACGTGATCCAAAGTAGATATTGTCATATATCAGTTCGGAGCACTTCGCAGACGTAGGAGGGGTTCTCTCTTAGGTAAGATGGGGACGTTCAGGCGATTGGTTTGCAAACACCGCAGAAACATTATGAAAATCAATTGCAGATTTGTATTCGTTTGCCTCTCTCACTCCCCTCCTCTCCATTCCACAGAGCGAGCAGAGGAGGAGAGAGAGAGGAGAGGCTTGGGGTGGGGTGGGCGGTGGGATGGGCAGGGGCGGTGGCTGGGAGGGGGTAAATGTATTTTTTCCTAGCTGCTGCGCTCTTTTCCCCAGGATTGGGGGAAGGAGGAGGGCTCTCACGGAAGGGGTTCTAGCCTCCTCCCCTGCGTCAGCAGAGACTAGGATGGGGGTGAGGACTTCTCTCCCCACTGCATGATCCCGCCAGAGATGTTAATCGTTCACCCCCTCCCCCCAAACTCTCAGGGACCCGGAGCCCCCGGAGCCCGCGGGGCTGGCGGACCGGAGAGGGGCCAGCGCCTCCTTGGAAGAGTTGGAATAAATCAATCCTTCTTCGCGCCGGGGCTGGGTGTCAGGACTACCTTTCCCTTTGGAGAAACTCCTCAGAAGAGTATCTGAAGTTTCTCCAAGGTGAGGCAGCCCAGTAGCAAGCCAAGGTTCCAACTTTGTCTGGCTCGCCGCGCTGCGGCAGCTAGGGACTTAGATTAGTCATAAAGGAGTGGAAAGCAGTGCGCCAGCCGCCCAGCCGGTGCCTGGCAAAGTCTGGGAAAAACCTTCTCTAATGTTGTGTTAAATATTTAGTACGAGAGAGTGGCCCTGGGTGAATATTTCATGCCTGACTTTATTGTCAATCAATGCACAGAAAGCTACATCCACGGTGGGTTGTTGTTGTTTTTTTTTAAATCTCAAACCCCAAAGAAAAAGGTTGGAACGAGTGCCATGTACCTTTCTCTTTGGGCTGGGGGCTCAGCCTCAGCTTGGGGGGTCTGAAAAGAAGACCCGGTTCGGGAAGGATATGGTTGCAGGCAGGACTCGGTCTGGGGCTCTTATCCTTAGGTGATTTGGGACTGGGAGGTGGGCGGTGTGGCCAGAGGCAGTGTCCATACGGACCAGCAGGGCAGTGGAAGGGAGCTGAGGAACCTGGGCAGGCGGGGCGGTACCTAGGACCACTCCCTAGGGGAAGCTCCCAGCCGGGCCTGGGTGCCGCCTTCCCGTGTCTCAGACCTGCCCTGCCTCCTTCCACCGCGTCTGCCAGCCTTCTGGATGGCTGTGGCCCAAGGGGTGGCCTCAGTGGTTCTTCCTTCCCTTGCCTCCCATCCCTCTGGACAGCACAGGACACGTTTGGTCAGCTGAAAACCACTTTATTGAAAGGTTCTGGACCGGGTCCAAGGGGCTGGAGCAACTGTCAGGAGCAGAGAGCAACCTTGGATCCAAGGAGGAGCTGTCAGAGCATGATTTGTTCTGGTAGGAGGGGAGGGACTGAAGCCCCCAAAAGACTCAGCTCACAGCAACTCAGGAACAGCCAGGAATGACCCAAATTATCTTGACACCCACGTTTGGATTAAAATTTGTTTCCACTTTTAAAATGTCATTTGGATTTGATTTTTTCCTTGCTGAGCGTGATGAGGTACTGAGGCCCCAGAACCAGCTGTGGAAGACACAAACACAGTGCCTTGTCCCCAAATCCAAGCCCCCCAAATCTATTCCTTCTTACCCCCCCCCCCCCCGCCTTCCCAAATTTGCTCAGTCTTTCGAGCAGCATCTGGGGAGGATCTGCCTCCACCGTGGGTCTCATTCTTGAGGTGGCTCTGGGATACCCAGGGATAAGACTCTGGCACCCTCTGCCCATTCATCCATCGCCGACTAAAAGGCCCTTCTTTTGTCCTGACTAGATCTCAGCTGAAGGCAAAGACGAACTAGGTTGGGGCTTTGCAGAAATGTTGGACTGCTTCGTTGGTAAGGGGCTGCAAAAAGAAAAAAAATCTGTTGCTTTTCCTCCTTTTCTGTATCCCCTTTTATAGGGTGACTTCTCTATACGTAAGGGGCTGCAAAAAAGAAAAATCTGTTGCTTTTCCTCCTTTTTCTACCCCTTTTATAGGGCATACTGGGGCCAGCGTTTTTAATTATAATGATGGGGAACTATGGACTATGGCTTTTATGGGGTTCATACTGACCTCATTAAACCTGAGTTTATAGAAGGCAAAATGTTCCCCAAACAGTGATAGGGACCAGCAAGAGGCTGGTGAGAGATACCACTGTTCTTTGCAGAGATGCGGATGAGGGTTCAGCGCCTCAGCTTGGGATTTCCACTTTCTCCCAGGATCCTGCTTTCTTCCCCCATCCTGGCCTCCAGGGCAACGTGGGGCCCGAGCCCCCAAGGCGCATTCTGCACCGCCAGGGCCGACAGTGGGGAGGGGGTGCGCTTCCTGTGAGGAGACAGCTGTGGGCCTGAGCACTTGAATTTGACCACCAAAGTTTATTCCAGGGCCACCATAAAAGTGAGCCGGGCAGCTGCAAGTTGCTGCTGGCAGCTCTATTTCCTTGAAACAAAAAAGAAAGACAGAAAGGAATGTCCAAGGAGTGGATGTCCAGGAAACTCCGGGGTCTCCCAAACAGAGGCTTCTGAAAATAATATTCTTCCCCCTAAAAGTAAGGCATCAAGTTCCTTTTTTTTTCTTCTTTCTAGTTTTGGTCTGGACTTAAATTTTCACCAACTTAAAAAAAATAAATTCCAGCAACTGGAGGCTGGTGCTGAAGTCAAGGAGAAAAGGCCCTTGCCACTGAGGTCTGCAAAGAATTGATTGGCAAAAATGCCCATGATATGGGCTATGGACCTCCACCTCCCTGCCTGGCCCTAGGTCCAAACCGCCCCGAAACATGGACTGAGCTGCCTGCCCCAGGCTGCACCCCAGGGCATCAGTATCCCCAAATCTATTCCTGAGAACTTCCTATTCCCCACTGCCTGGAGCGGAGGCGGCTTTTTCCTTCTCATCTCATAGGTGCCTGGGGCCCCTCCACCATCCTGGGGTTCCGGCTTTCACATGAAATCCTCCTCCCCCACCCCTTCTCCTCCCCGCAAGGGTCATCCTGCCCACCCCAGGCCTCTTGATGGCCTCGGTAAGCACTGCCTGCCCGCTAGCCCGCAGCTGCGGTCTGGGGAGCTGCCGAGGTGCCCTGGCCACTGGCCAGGCCCAGGAACTCCAGCTCGCTTCTTTTCCACACGGACACAGAGACGGCCTCAGGAGGGGGCAGCGTCTCCCCCATTCCCGCCTGGGAGGCCCCGGTCAGCATCCTCCATTCAGCCCAGGCCGCCTTGCAGCAGCGGGGCCACCTCCTCCTGCTGTCTGGGCTCTAGAATGGGCTGTGGGAGGGAAAGGGGCCCACCCCGCCGACCTTGAACTGGGAGGGAAACCGGGGAGGCCACAGGGGCTGGGAGGGCTGTGGTGGGCTTGAATTGTAAATTCGGTCCCCGCTGGGTAGAATCAATAAAAAGATAAACAATAAGCACATGGACTCTCGGGCGATTGAGAAGCTGGCGGCCAAGGATGCACCCTCATTGGAAATGGGCTTGCATCTTTTTGCACGTATTTCTCTTTCTTAGAGCAACAGGGCTGTTTAATAATCCTCTTAGTATGCTTGGGGATTTTCGGGCCAGTGGTTTATCCTGCACTGGGGACACCTCCCACCCCATCTAGGGAACTAGAAGGGAATAGGACCCCCGGCTCTTGGCCCCCCACCTCTCCTCGGCCCTGGCCATCACCCCAAGCCCAAAGCCCCGAGTCAGACCACCTAGACGGATGGAGGCTGCTCCTCTGGGCCCCCGGACAGGATCAGGGGAGGGAGAAGGGCAGCTCCTCGGCCCCTGAAGCCCCACCCACCTTCCTCAGCGGAGGGATTGTCCCAGGAGGCTAGCAATGCGACCCCATTTCTCCCCATAAAAGTCCCATTTTACGAGCCAGTTTCATTGGCCCCCCTCACCAAATGCTCTAAAATGAAGGAAATGTCTTAAAAGCAGTCTGGAAATGGAGCGACTACCTTTGCATCTTGGTGTTCCAAACCCAGTTGCAGCAGCACAGAAAATGCTTTTTTTTCCCCTTCTTTTCTTTTTTTTCTGCGCAGGATTGCCCTCCTGGGCCGCTGGATGGGGCTCCAGGTGGAGCGGCGAGCAGGGACTGGGCCCGGTTGGACGGGACACCCCACCATTCCCGGACTTTAGCGCCTACTTAGGCTCGGACCCAGTTCTCCAGATCAAAGTGAGCTCTCTCTCGGCATGTTTATGAGATCAACTCAGTGGCTCTTTACTTGTAATCAGATGCCTGGGTCGAAAATGCAAAAGGGAACGGCCCATCAATCCAAAAAGGAAAAGGAGAGAGAAAGAATTCAGGTGCCACATAGCAAGAAGATCCAGCCACCAATAAAAAAGGCCCTTTGCCTGCAGGAGAAATGGTTTGTGGGTCTGTCCCAGCTCCAGGCCCTCCCATCTGCCTGCACATTTCTCCCGATTTCCAGAGCCCGGAAGCCCAACTCCGCTGTTTTCCGAAGTTTGATTCAAAAGCTTCCACACAGCGTTGTTGACACGCCACCGGGGGCCAGGGTGGCCGCCTGCACTCGCTCGCCCCGGTGTGGAAGCGGCCTTCTGCTCACGACTGAAAAGTCTTTCCCAGGTTGCTGCTTTCCTCTCTGCGGTCTCTGGGCACCAGGGCCAGAAGTTGAGTTACAGGAAGATTCGCCAGAGATTTATCGCTGGCCCCAAACTTGGAAAGCCTCGTTGTCATAAACAGCCATCTATTGTCTAGACTTTTATCTCTGGGTATGGATCGTGCATTATTGAGGCTCAGGAGACCCGGGCCTGGCTCCTCCGTGGGGTGTGTGTGTGCGCAGCTCAGTGCTTGCTCCTCCCACCAAGGGGGTTCTCTGGCAGGGTTAGGAGCGTGCACAACTCTGTGTGCGCTGGGCAGGTACACCTGAGTGTCCACGGGCGGAGACCGGACGTGGGGAAGGCCTCTTTGTGCCTGGGAACATTCTGGTGCATGTGCTTGTGTGTTGGATGAGGATTTGTCACGGTGTGTTTTGTTTCTAGGGCATTTTAAGTGTTCCTGTCTGGGCTTTTGCGGGTTTTATTAACCTGCATCTGCTCGGCCTGTTTATGTCCCTTAGAAACAGATCATCTGGTGTTTTTCAATCTCGGGGCCCATTGTGTGTGTGTGTGTGTGTGTGTGTGGTGTGTGTGTGTGTGTGTGTTTGCCTCTCTGAGGAAATGGGCTTGGGTGATACCTCCAATTTTCTTCCCTCGGATTCCTCCACCCACCCTCCACTCCACCAGAGTGTCTGACCCTGCCCCACGCCCTGCAAGTCCTGAAATCTCCCAGGCCGCTACCATTTTCTGTCACGGATCCGAAACACATTTTGCAGCGTGAGGTCTGGTCGTCTCTGTCTTTCCCCACACTGTGGGGGAAAGGTCCCAGCTCCTAAATGCCCGCATTTCCGGGAGCTCTTCTTCCTTGAGCCGAGGGGCACCTCAGAAAGGGCCTGCCCAGTCCATTCTGACCTTTTAAAATACTCTCCACAGCACCCCAGATAGCGCCAAGCAGGGCCGCCTGCTCCCTTGCTCCCTGCCTGGGGCTTCCTGGCAGCAAATGTCCAAGCCCTGGCCACCCACCCCCTCAGCCCCTTGAACCCTGCAGTCGGACCTTTTTGCCTGGATTAATGTTTGTGGGAGAGACAATTATCACCTTAGATCTCAGGGTCAGATGCTGCTTTTGAAAGCCAGGATCCTTAACACGGGCAGAAATAATCAAATCCTCCCCTGTGTTTTCCATTATCTGAACATGGGGTGGGCGGGCTCCACTGACCACCCTCACTGCTGCCGCAGCCCCTAGCCCTCCTAGCCCGGCCGTAGGCCCCAGTCAGGGCCCTCAGGCGCCCTCGGCTGAACAGGTAACAGGGAGGGGACGGATCCCAGAGGCTGGGTTCCAGTTGAGAAAGGTGGAGGCCCCAGCAACTAGGGGGTTGTGGTGCGCCAGGCTTCGCCAGAAGCCCCCACCGTTGCTTCTGAGCATCCCTCCCTCCGTGCCATTAAAAATCCCACTTAAAACGCGATGGTTAGACTTGAAAAGGGCTCCTGGGGCGCGGAGCGGTGAGAACAAGCGGTGAGGTCCCGGAAAAAGGACACCCCACGCCACGTTCAGATCCTTCCTCTCTCCCTTCCTCTCTCGTCTCTCCCTCGGTCTCAGCCCCGGTGCACCCTGGAGGGGAAGGATGAGGATTCCACTCCAGGCTCCTCTCTCCCTGCGCCTGGGGCTGAGCCTGCCCGCCGCCCGCAGCCCGGGCGCTGGCTCCCCTCGCCTCGCCTCTCTCGGGAGCTCCCTTCCCCTCGGGCGGCCCAGCTGCGGCGTCGCTCTACTGTCTCTCCCCGTCCCCCTCCATCCCGCCTCTCCCCCGCCTCTCAAACCCGCAGACGCCTAACAGGCTCTTTCGCTCCGCGCCCAGGGCCTAGGCTGAGCGGTGCAGCTCTGGGCGCGCTGCGCTCCCACGCGCACGGGCCGCCTCCTCTGCCGGCCGCCGGCCGGTGAAAACGCCTCCCTCTCGCTCTCCTGCGCCTCGCCCTTCCTCCGGCCTCTGGTCCGAGAAATAACATGAACCCAAGTCTCTGCCTCCTCGTCCCCGGGCCCGCCCCGCGCTGCCTCACTGCTCCTTACCGAGTGCACCGCCTTGCTTTCGGGAGGAGACCTTAATAGAAATGTAAGCTGTGAATGAACTTTGTCTTTGTGACGGCTACTTTTCCCTCCAGGTCTCGCGTCCTGCTCCGCGTCGCGGGGGAGTGGAGCGGGGTTGGGGTTGAGTCTGCCGGAGGGGAGAGGGGGGCGTGGAGGGAGACGGGGCGCGGAGCCGCAGACGGAGGCGAGAGACGCGGCGGCGGCGGGCGCGAGACGTGGAGAGAAAAGAGGCGTCTGGGTGGAGAAAGGAGGGAGAGAGGGAGGGAGGGAGGGAAGGAGGGAGGGAGGGAGGGAGGGAGGGGGCCCCAGCTGGCAGGAGCCGAGCCAGAGAGAGAAAGGGAGAGAAAAGTTTCCCCGCAGTCTTCATTAGTAGACTTCTCTGCGAGCTGCTTCCCTAGCCAGCGGAGCTCACCCCCCAATTAAGGAAGGGGGAGGTCCCCTTTCTTAAGACCCCAAAGAGTTCAGTGTTTACAAGATCAGAAATGCCATGGCCAAGTCTTGGCAGAAAGAAAGGCTGAAATGGAGGACCGTCACCTTCCATATAAGGTACGAAGCTAACTTGACCTTCACTTTGTCACCGAGCCCCCCGCCCACGCAGACTCCTGCAGGCAGCCAGCCGGAGCGCGCGCCCGCCTGGCGGACCCTGGCTTCTGCCTCCGTCCCTCCTTTCTTTCTCTTTCAAATCTCTCTTCCTTTTCCTTTTTTCATCTCTCTCCTTCCCCTGCTTCTGTCATTTTCTTCCCCTTTTCCTCCTACCCTTTCCTTTTTATTTCCTCGCCTCTTTCCCACACCTTCTACTGCTCCCCTTCTTCATCCCCTTCTTTCACCCATTCATTTCCCTCGTGCTTGCTGGTTTCATGGTTTTCCTTGATTCTCTCTTGCCTCGCTCTTTACTGTAATAATCTCTTCTTCCTCTCTCCCCCACAGTCTTCTGTTCTGGTCTTTGGAATCCCAGAAACAAAACATATATTTTTAAAATTCTTTCCCCATCCCCACCCCAGATGATCTCCACAGCTGTAGCCGGGCTTCTGCCCCCATCCACATGTCCCTGGGGAGGAGGGTCAGGAAAGAAGGCCAATTTGGGGTCAAAGGGGCTTCACTCTGAGCCCGGCGGCCAGTTGGGGATAACAGTGAACTTCTTAGACCCTTGTTTCCTCTCCCTGGCCTCACCTGCAAAGTCTCTGCCATCCTAATTAGTGGTCCTGAGCAGAGAGCGGAGAGCAAAGGCCTTGATTAAGGATGGGGTGGGGGGCTTAGTGGGGGGTAGGGGGGTTGGGGGCGAGCAGAGCCCACTGCTCTTGAGACCAAAGAGGAGATTTAAATATCAAATTGTTGTTCTCTGAGTTCTTAGCCCCTTAAATCCTAAAGATTTCTCTTAAGACATCTGGGGATAAAATGTAGAGGATTAGGGATTTCTGGAGATTCACACACACATAAAAATAGGAATGAAAAGGACTATGGGGGCCACTCTACCTCACTTCTTGCCGTCTCCCAGGCTCCAATAGAGCCACCGACATTAACTCTAATCATGTCTTGTGAGGCTATAAAATAAAAGATATTATGGACACCCCTATAATTGTCTGTTATTTGCTTACTTGTGGTAATTACAATAGTAGATGAGACAGGTCTGTGCAGAAAAAGTAAAGCCAAGCAAATTCCTCAAAGATGAAACCGTTTCACTGAGGCCTTCAAACTCTTCTTATCCCTTCTTCGGTAAGCTCCAGAATCCCTAAGCTCCTGCCTAGGACCTCTTTGGCTTAGGAGTAGCCATCTTATGGGGGGGGGGAATAGGGTGAGATTGGGAGATCCTACCACCTCCTTTTACTCTATATCCCATACACCCCCCTCTTCTGCAAAGATACCACCGAGGATCAGACAATAAAAGAGAAATGCTTTCTCTCTGTCCCCCTACAATTATCCGGATAATTGCATGAATTCTTCTTTGAATGCTGCTGTGTAGTCAGGGTTGGGGTTTCAGCAGGAAGTGCCGGGGAAAGAATTCCAAATGGGGGAAGCTGAGAGAGTCCTGGTTCTTACATTCCCAGACTTTATAGTTCTGTCTAGTGTTACATTGTCTCTTCAGGCAAAGATCTTTGTTCGCCTTCAGTCATATTTCTCCCTTCCCCTTCCTTTTCTTATTCTCTCCCTCCCCCCTTATATTGGCCCCTTTAAAGGAGATTCAGATCATCTCCCGCTTTTAATACACGACTATAAAAGTAAAATTAATCCCCCCTTGCCCTTCAATATCAATATCTCTCGGTTAAGTATGCACATCGGTGAGAATAAACATAATTAAGTGCTACAACCCAAACCAGCAATTACATCCAAGGTATCCCCCCACTGGGTTTGGCTAATCTAGGGGTGTTCGCTCTGCAGTGAGATAACCAGGGGGTGTTTGTATTATTTTTATAAGCTCCTTGGGTCCCGAGTCAGCACCAACTTGGTAGAAAAAGCAACCATGAAGCCAGAGAGAGAGCCGCAGGAGGGAAGAGAGCGCCAGACCAGCCGGAGATGAACCACGGGGAGAGACACAGAGAAAGGAAACGGCGGCAGGTCCCTGAAGAAACGCGGCCGAGGGCAAGAGGGGCACTCACAGACAGAGGTGTATATATTTTTATTTAAAGGACTTTTTTTTTTTTTAATGAGGGCTTGGTGAAGAAAAGGGAAAATTCAGGGAAGGAGAGGGGAGCGAGAATTATCCGAGCCACAGCACGAACGCCCCAGGAGGGAAGAATGGCAGAATGGCGTGTGGGCATGGAACAGCTTCGTAGGTCCGTGCAGTCCTACAGGCTGCTGGGCTGGGTCCTCCAAGCCCCCACCCCCACCCTCTCCTGGCCACCAGGGCTCCCTTGCTTTCCTTATCATCTTCATCTTTATGACGAGGCTTGTTAACAAGACCAGCAAGCTGGCCGAGCAAATCTATCTCAGCCACTCGGGCTCAGCCAAGCAGCATCCGGTGGGGTGGAGTGGGGAAGGGGGGGGAGAGACTAGCAAGGCACTAATTAATTGATTCCTTTGGACAGTAAAATATGGCCGCGTCTACACAGAACCCATCGACTCATAAACAATATCTCTGCTGGGTGTGAGCGCACTGCTTCTCAAAGAATGTTCCATAGGCATGTGTCATGCAGTCCTGGATCTTTAGCTGCTAAAGAAAGGCCCACATGGGACTAATTTTTAGGGGGCCACAACAAGAGTTAGCTCAGTGCCAGGAAATGCTTTAAGTTACTACTGCCTCTCAAAAAGCATTGAGAGTGGGTTTTGTTGAAGAAGAAAAAAAAAAAGCTGGGATTATGGGATATAATTTCCCTGCTGTCTTTGTAGACTCCACCAAGGGTAAGATTGGGAACTGGAGCTGAGGCGCTGGACAGGCCAGAACCAGACCCGGGGTAGCTGAGAGGGAGTAGGATTGCTCTGGGATTTGAGAAGGGCATAGAAGAAGAGGTTCAGTGTTTGCTTCATGCTGCTGCTCCCTAGACTTAGATGAAAAGAATTAAAAAATTTAAATGGAAATAACTCTTCATTTTCAGGAGCTCTCAAGTGCCCGGCACATACCTGGAACTGCCTGTTAGCTCAACCTGCCGGTTACACACTTCTCTGGTCGCTGCATTTCCTCTTCCCCCTTCCCTCCCTGGCAGCCCAGAGTAACTTTATAATATGTTTATATTAGGTCCAGAAGAACACGTCCTGAGGCACAGGGGATAACCTAATTACATAACTCTAATTCCATACACCAGTGATTATGCAGCCAGACCCTGCTGCAAACAGGACTTAGCACTCTAAATATAGACCCTGACTTCAGACAAGAGAGGCAGGCAACAGGGAGTCAGGGCTAGGAGACCACTTATATAAATAATGCATGGAGATGTCGAAGGGTTTTTAAAAGACAGAAATAATAGGAATAAAGTGCAGAAAAGAGGCTAGCCCATGGAGATTGTCATTGCCCACGCCTGATCTTCCTCCCACCACTGTTTTAAAGATTACCCGAGACGTGTATATTATAAATACGATATGTGAACCCAAAGAATGTTTTTCAACAATATTTGGTACACACCATGTATGCAGACATAATTTACAGGATGTATTTTTTTTTCATACACTGGGTAGATATGCACTGTGCGTGTGTATAATAATATGATGTATTTTAATGCAGTGTTTATGTGGATATGTTACTATCCGGATGTATTTTCTATGCACTGATTTTATATGCACTACGTAGCGAAATAGGTACAGGACTGTACATTCCTTTTGTAGAATATATGGAAGTGTGCTGTTTGTTCATGTAAATGAATTTTACATGTGGTGGATATATGTGCTTTATGTAATCTTTTTCCAGGAGATCGCTTTTCCCTACAATAGCTGGAAATACCTCTGAATGTATATTTTCTAAAGAAATGTATTTTCCATGCCCAGAATGTATATGTAATATAGATATCTATGCATTTTATTTGCGTGCATGTTATGGAACATCTTTTCCCTGCCGGTGGATGACAGTAAACAATATATATGTATATTGAGTTCCATCCACACAGACCTGTCTTTGAAAGAAGTTCTCTACTCTGGGTCAGAGAAACTGGTCAAGTGGAGGCTGGTCTCCACGTACCCACGAAGTGGCTCCGGCTCAGGGAGGAGAAAACACTCACAAACAACCGCCTGGTCACACCGGGCGAGACCAAGCCCAGTTCCCTGGCTCCCTTGCCAGGCTCCTGGGGCAGTGCCGGCTTGTGGGAGCCCCGGGGCAGAGCCGCTGGGGTGAGAGGCGCGGCGGGAGGGCTGGCCGCCGCCGCAGCGGGGCCGCCGCGTGCCCGGCGGAGGGAAGGCGCTTAGGAAAAGGCCTGGCTCCCGGAGCCCCGCAGCCTCAGACCCCGGCTGTTCTTCGAGGTCTCCCACAAACTCGCGGGGCGTCCTCCAGGCCCGGGGTGCTCAGGGGCCAGCGGATGAGCCGGACCCGGCTCCGCAGCCTCCGCGGCTCCGGCCAGCAGGGGTCAGCCCACCCCTCCGGGCCCCGCGCGGCGGGCAGAGCGGCGGCGCTGCGCGGCGGGGCGCTCCGCGGTCCCCCGGGGCTGGGAAGCGCGCCGGCTCTCCTCGCCTCGCGACGCTGGAGCGGGCCGGAGCCCGGGCCGGGCCGGGCCGGGCGGGAAATTGGACCGGAGCCGCAGGCGCCCGGCCGGCCGGGGCTGGGAGAGGGCGGTCCAGGCGCCCGCGTCATCCATCCCCCCGCGGCCGGGGCGCCTTTGTCTCTCTCGGGGCCTCTGCGCCGAGCGGGGAGCGCGGCGCCGCCCGCAGTTTCGCGGGGCGCCCGGGGGGCGCGGGCGCTGGCCTCGCACTTGGCGGCGGAAAACCGGCAGCTCGGTCTCCACCGGGACGGACACGGAAGGGCAGCCACTCCGACCTCCGGGCTCGTGACCTCCGCGGCTCCGGACCCGGGGCCTGCAGCCACCTCGAGTCGAATTACAGCGGCATCTTCGGCGCCTCCATGCGCGCGCCTCGCAGAGAGGCTGGGGAGCTCCCCGGTGTGTCTCCCGCGCGGCCCGGGGCCGGAGAGCCGCTCCTACTTTCCCGGTAACGGCGGGGAGGATGGGCAGGGGCTCCGGGCTGTCGGGGACCTGAGTCCCGGGGGTTTGCTTTGTTCGCAGAGCGAGGCTGGCTGTCCCCGCTCTGCGCTGGATCGGAGCCATCGGCCGCGCCGGGTTGCCGGCTGCATTCGTCTCCCCAGAACCCCGGCTGCCCGGACCACCTTTCGTCCGCTGCGTGGTGGCTTTCAATACCCTGGCTGCCTTTGTGCGGACCAGCGTGGAGAGGAACTGAGCGGATGATCAGGGCCAAATGCACAAGCTATTTGGACGGCACAAGCTTACAAACACACGGCCGCAGGATTATTTTCTATCTGGATTATCCAGATTAGTCTCCCCCTTGCTTGCCCCGGAAGACCCAGTGGAGACACAGGATGCTTTGTCTGAACATCGGTGGAGTCCATTGTAGTTTGAGGCCTTAAACCGGACAGATAGTTGCAACATAGATGCAATCTTTGCCCAGATCAAGAGCTCAAGCTGTGTGCCCTAAATATTTGAGTTGTGTCTCAACCATGACCTTCTCTTTGGCCAGGAGACCCAAGGTCTTGTTTTTCAGCCATTGGGAGGAGATTATGGTGTCTTTCCTTCACTGACACTCCCCTAGTTATTGCGGGGGGAGGGGGGGAGGAGGCAGCTGCGTAGACACCACCCAACAAGATCTAGTCTCTCTCAGATCTGCAGTATCTCAGAATAAATCAAGGGAATAAATTAAGGGCCAGTTATTCCTGGCCTCCCTAAATTCCTTCCTTCCTTTTTAGCCAGAAATGTCTCCACTGTTAACTTCCCGTATAGATGTGTCCCCGGATTCATTGGGATTCAGATCCTCCTCCCCCCTTTATGCAGATGCAGACACAGCCACCCAGTCCCTCCCCCAGCTCATGGCTGCCAGACGCTATCTCCTTCCCAGCCTCGCCCCCACTCTGAGGGGCCTTTGTGTGAGTACCCTCAAAGCTTGGGATCACCTTCTTCCTGCCCGCACCCCTCGGTTATACAAGACAGCTGGGATTAGGGGCAAAGGGAAATGAGGCTTGGTTTAAGTTTACCAGTTTTACTATGGTAGTTGCAGGAGAAAGGAAAGGAAGAGTGACAAAGTTTTCAGGGCAGAAGGCGTGGTTTGCAGGCTGGACCTGGGTGGGGACCCCTGCTGTTCTGGAGAGGGCCCAGCAGGGTGGAGGGGGAATTTGGAGGAGACTCATGATTGGAGCCAGGCTGTGAAAATAAGAAACTCGGGGACCAGAGGCTCAGGGGTAGGGGCATAGGGAGGGCGTTCCCCCTACCAGGAAGGGGTGAGGCGGAGTTGCAAAGGGCTCATGCACTCAGCTGGAACCCAGACTCTGGCCTGGACCCGGGCCTCTCTCCAGCACGGCCCAGAGGAGGTTACTGGCTGAGAGAAAAGGAGCCAATTTCTCCAGCTTCAGGTGGTCTTTAGTCCCCTGCCTGGTCTTCTTGCAGTGCACAAAAATATGCTCCCGAGAGCAAAGCCATGGAGTCAGGGCCTTGGGGTTGAAGTGTGGGCCCACCAAACCCTGTCCGTGTCCCACTCTCATCATCCCAGCTCCAACCTGCTCGCACCCCTACCCTGGCTTTGCTTCGTGGAGACTCTGCAGCTCGGACTTTCCTTTCCCAGCCCTGCAGGTAGGTAGTCTCAGCCTCCACCGAGCTGCTCGCATTATTTTTACAGACTTCTCAGATATTCCTCTCCTCCTCCCCCCCAGTCTATGGTCCCCCAATTTTCTCCCCGCTAGTAATTGCTCAGGACTGGAGATGGCAGCTCATCAACAGATTGTGATTGCTCATATATTTTTGTTGGCCCTGAAACGGCTCTTCCTTTATTATTATAATTATTCTTTTTTATGATTCACCTGAGCTGGAGAAAATAAAGTGGAAAACAGCCAGGAGGCTGAGGATCCCGTTCTTCCTTGGGCAGAGGAGACAATGTGTGGGGGACCAGTTTAATTTTTGTTTCTAAAAATAAAAAAAAAATCACATCATCATACAGTCATGTTTTAATTAGTATTATTAATATTAATATGATGAAGAAACTCTGTACAAGGACTATATAAAGGGGAAAACGTGCTAAAGACAGCTGTTTGAATAGGAGGGCGCACTACGGAGAGCTGGGGAGGGAGAGAAGGGAGGTGGCCTACCCACAGGGGGACTACACAAGGTACTAGTAACAGACACAGAGAACAGGACACAGATGGACCGAGAAGTTCACAGAAGTCAAGTTTAAAGCGACGGGAAGAGAATATTGCATATCTTCCTCCCTCCTCCACCCTTTGGGAGTCTTCCGGCCTCTCTTCTCTATTAGGCGGTGGGACTCGGGCTGGGCTGGAGTGGGGCAGATGGGTTCCAGCACCCCAGAGCCCCTGAGGTCACAGGAGGGGTTGCATGAGGAGGTTCATGGGTGGCCAGGCAAAGGGGAGAGTGCCTCAGCCCCAGCAGCAGCAGACAGGTGGAATGGCAGTGGTGGCTGCGAACTTGCACATACGTGGAACAAGTTCGCGTGGCTGGGGAAGTGTGTGTCAGGTCTCCGGTGGAGGGTGGGAGCATGTGATTATATGGCCACTCCGTAGGGTTGCATCTGGGGATATGAGGCCGCCTGCTTGCAGGTAGAGCCAGGGGAGTGGGTTGGGCCCACTGGTGTGCTGGGCTCGGCTGTCCCTATGAGTTTGCCTCTGCACAGTCCGCTATAGGGACTTGAAGCTGTGTGATGGTGAGAGAATGGGGGGGGGGAACTCTATGGATTATGGATTGCCTTTCAAGGGTGTATTAGGGGAGACTCTCCCCAGGCAGGAAGGACTCCCCGCTAGCAGGCCAGTTCCACACTCCCCAAGCTGAGATGAACTCCCATCAGTCCCTTGCTCCTGGCAAGGGTGGGTCAGCAGATGGGAGGATGGGGGTGGGGTGGGGGGGACTCTCACCCAGAGGAAAATGGAATATGGGAAGGCAGGCAAGTTCCTTCACTGCTTCTGTCTCCTAAGCCAGGCTAGTTTCTCTGTGGCTGAGACTGGGGGTCGGGCTGGGGGCGGGCTGGGGCCTGATAGGGGCTGTGAGAAAAAAAGGCCCTCCGCTGGAGAAGCCACTCTCTGGCCTCCAACAGGTTCTGGAGATGTGCTCCCCTCTCGGCGTTGGTCCCTGTACTCGCAGGCTTGAAGCCCGGAGGCAGAGGCAGTGGGTCCCAAGACAAAGGGCCGAGTTGGGGAGAGGGTGGAGTGGGAGACAGAAGCAAGTTGGGTGGGGGCCGCAGTGCCTCCTCCTTCATTGTCACCGGCCTGGGAAACCTGGGCTGAGCGGGGCCACTGCAGCCAGTCGCCCCTCTGGGGGCGGATTCTCCTCCTGCCTCATAAATTATGCCGGTCCGGCCTCTAGCCGGCCGTGACCATGAACGCCAGCGGGAAAGGGGGAATTAGCTGCGGCAGCCAGAAACCCTTCCGTCCGCCAATCAATGCCGTGCTCGAAGCCCCTTCCACCGCCTCGTGGGTTTCCCCGGAGGGCCAGGTGGGGGTCCCTAGAGTGACTATGGAATCTGAAGCTGCGTCTGCTTAGCCCTCAATCCCCGGCTTGCGGTTCTGGTCCACAGCCACCTAGGGGGCAGGAAGAGAGGATGGCAGCACACCCGTGAGCGAATGGGCTGGCGGGAGGCTTGGGAGAGGGCTGGGGACCAGGAGACGCTCGGACAGCCTGCCCTAGAGAGGACATCAGGTTGTGATCGCCTGTCTGCAGCCAGGTCTGCCAACCGCTCATGCTTCCGCCTGCTCGGCGGCCGTCCAGGCCTGGAGGACGCAGACACCCTGGACATGGGTATTGCTGACCATTCTGTCCTCCCAAACCGCACTTCCTCCTGGACTCCCCCACTTCCTCCTGCGCTCCCAGAGCCACCCTGTCCCCCTCGACTCTCTCTGATGACCTCTACTCTTGGTCCCTCCTGTCAGCGGCTCCTAATCCCAACAGCGAGTTCTGGGAGACTTTGTTCCTCTGTCCCTGCCCTTGCCTACCCCTGCGGGTGGACTTAAGATCTCAGGAGGGAGGTGGTGGGAGCAGGCGCCTGGGTCCTCCGCCTCAGCCTGCCTCCAACCAGCCCTCCCCCGGTCTGTCCCTGTCCCCGGCCTGCAGCTGTGGGCTTCTGTCTCCCTGGCTGGGCTCTTCCCTTCTCTCGGGGGCCTGGCAGGACCGGCTGGGGGTGTGTGAGAGGGGAACACGAAGAAAACAGACAAGAGGATGTCCAGAGAGGGCCGGCCAGAGACTTCTGGCATTCTAAGCGGGGAGCCTGGGTCCCAGGCAGCGCCCCCTCTTGCTCTCGGCCAGAGACACGGGCTCAGTCTGGGGCTGGCTCCCTCGTCTTGCCCCCCCCCCCCTAAAAGAAAGAGAGAGCTTGCTCCCTCAACAGAAGTCTTTTCTTTTTCATCCTCCGGTTCTGAAACCAGATCTTGACCTGCTGGTCACTAAGATTCAAGCGGTCTGAGAGTTCCCTCCGGCGCTGCCGCGTGATGAACTCGTTCACGAGAAACTCGCCCTCCAGCTCCGCCAGCTGCAGCTTCGAATAGGGCTTGCGCTTCTTCCGCGAGCGGCTGTGGATCGGGTACCAGGGCGTGCCTGGGTGGAGATGAACCAGGAACGGGGTCGGTCAGGAGACCAAGAGGGGACCGGCTCGGAGCCCTTGCTCCTTCCCTAGTCCTCTCCAACCTGGCCTAATGCCCACCCCAAGCCCTTCCTCTCCTCGATGCAGACCCCACCCCTACCAACTCCCACCCCTGGCCATTCTGCTTTTCCTCTTTCACCTCTTTTCCTTGCCTCCCCAGCCCTACCTGCCGCTGCAGTACCCCTGGCCCTTCTATGCTCCTCTTCCCTCCCTTTTTCCCAAACCTCTTCTCCAGGACACGCTGGTCCCTTCCTCTCACATCTTCCGGGAGGGGGTCCCTGATCAGTTAGAACAGACATGAGCGAGTGGCGAGCGTTAAACCAATCCGCCGGCGAAAGCACGCAGGTAACGGAGGCTGCGGGACAGCGCGGCCAGAGGCCCCGGAGGAGCGGGGACCCGGCTCTGGGTCTCACCTTCCCGCCCCTCAAGCCCGGGGAAGCCTCGGACGAGAATCTCCCTCCTCCGGAGCTCCCTGCCCCCGCCAGCCGCGGGCTAGAGTAGAAGGGAACCTCTCCGGCTCTTTTTATGGGGATATTTACATGTTTATGGGGCTCCCCAACCCCCACTTCTTTTTAAAAGAAGCGCTTCCTCGCCACACATCCTGTCACCCCGGGCGGCCCTCAGCTCGGCCCGGCCCCGCCCGCCCCGTCCGACGTCCCGCCCCAGGGCGCCTCCGGGGCGGCCCGGGGTGCTTACCGCTGGCCGGGAGCCCGCCGCCGGGGTTTAGGGGGGACACCAAGCCGCCGGGGTCGCCCGCGCCGGCGCCCTTGTTGCCCTCGGTGAGCAGGGACGGGCTGGAGTCGGATTCCAGGGACTGGCACGAGGGCGGGTCGTGCGGGGGCCCCGCGCCGCCGTCGCCGCCGCCGCCGCCGCCGCCGCCCGCCGCGTAGTCGTACTTGAACCCGAGCGCGGGGGGCCCTGGCGGCTCCAGCGGCAGCAGCGCGGCCCCGGGGCCCACGCCCGCGCCCGGGTCGCGGCCGCGCTCCTCCCGCTTCAGGCCGCCGCCGCCCTCGGCGCACGGCTCGCGGTAGTAGCCCTTGCCGTCCTCCACGCGCGCCAGCTCGCACGTGCGGCCGAAGGGCGGGTTGAGCGACACGGGGCCGCCGAGGTAGGGCTGCGCGTAGCCATTGCACGGCTCCGCCGACGGCCAGGGCAGCGAGCACACGTTGTCGCGGCGCGGGTAGGACAGCGAAGGCAGCCCGGGCAGCTGCGCCCCGGACGCGCGGAAATTGGGGAAGTAGAAGGTGTCTCCCGTGTGGATGTTCACCAGCGGCCCCACAAACCCGGGATTCAGGAGATTATGCTCTCCCATTTCCGCGGGGCCCGACCGGCGGCTTCTACTTTATTGCTATCTGACATTAAACATAGTTAAACCTGCACCGGCCACCCATTGGCCGTCCAACTCACGTGGGTACCGCCGCCGGAGGGATGGGTGGGGACAGCGAACCCCCCCCCCTCCACCCCACCCCACCCCACCCCGCACCCATTCCAACTTCCCCCTTCCCCAATTGGGGGGGAGGTGGGTAGCGAAACGAGGGGACAGATTTATTCGCTGGTGTCTAGTTTTTTTTTTTTTTTTAAAGAAATCATATAAAACCTAACGCAGAGAGTGAGGCAATCGCCGGACGCGGGGCGAGGGGAAAATAGCCACGCCAAAAAAAAAAAAATCCCCGCACGTCCACACCTCTGCACCCCGCACCCCCCCCCCAGATGTATTCTCTTCTCACCAACAGCTGGCCCAACACAGCCCGTCCCTCTTTAATTAGCTCCTTTATTAACTAAAACCGTTGGAATTTACAATATCTCCCCCAATAAATTACTATTAGATATTGTGTCATATAAAGTTTACTGGCTGTTTAAGGAGACGGATGAGCCCTTTGGCTCGGGGTTTATTTACAGTAGAGGCGAGCGGGGGTAAAGGCAGGTTTTCCTGCCGCTGTCTCGCTCAGCCCTTGGCTGCTGAGCTTTTCTTCTTCAGCCCGTTCTCCTCGGGCACTTGGGGCCTTTTCCTCCAGGAAGGGCTCAGGGAGAATTATGAATGTAGGGTCTCCCCCCAGGCTGGGAGCCACCCTAGCCTCACACTTCCGCTCAGCCTGTAGAGAAGGACGAGGAGGGAGGCAGGAGAAGAAGGCGCCCAGCTCCGTGTGAACCTGCCCCCCTGCTCTTGGGAATCTGGGGGCTCGGGCTGCTCTGCACTGTGATTCTGCGGGTCACAGGGGCTTCTGGAGGGGAATCACCCAGATTCTTTGCAGCGAGAATCTCTGGGCCCCTAGCAGAGCTTGGTTGACCGGGGAAACTCCTGACTCACACTGTGAAGACATTGGCACCCCAAAACTGGCCCAGCCTCCCCTCGGGACCAGCAGATAGCAGTGCTGAGGCCACGGGTGTGCTGGGAGCGAAGGAAAGGACTCCAGAGAACCATCCTGTTGGGTTATGCTTATGGCGCTGGCCTCAGCAGCTCCTTCCGGAAAAGGCTGAGTACCCATCGCTGGCCATTGGTGAGACTCATCAGCGTAGGGAAATCACAAACCCTTTTCAACTAAGACCACAGCGCACAGTCAAGTGGATTAAAAAGGAGAAGAAGGGGGGGAAAACCAACACAGCAACACACACACACACACACACACACACACACACACAATACAAAAACCTTCTAAAGTGGGTTTTCTATCAGTCTAGTAGACAAATAGTCGAATTTCTATGTGATTATTTCAGGCTCCTATCCAATGCCTAGCTCTAGTAATACGAGGTGTGAGATAAATAGTTCAGGAAACATCTAAATGTGAGGAAACACCAGAAGATTTAGAGAAAATTAGAGACTAAGAGACTCCAAGAGAATATGGGAGAGGAAAAAAACACACCCAGGTAGGTGAAAATGAAATGTCTGAGCAAAAGCCCAAGCAGACCGACCTAAGCAACAACAACAAAAAAATACCATCTCCCTCTTTTTCTCTCTCTTCTCTGCACGACGCAGCGGAGAGAGACGCAGATTCTTAGAATTCCACAGCTCCGGGCGATTTCATATCCCAAACCATAGCTGCTCACTCCCACAGAAATGCGTCCGTGCAGGCGTCGCCCAGCCGGCTGCCGGCCGCAGGGAGAAGCTCCGCGTCGTCACCTTCCCCGCCCCAGCCCGCCGGGCTGGCTCGCCAGCCACCCCTCCCCCACCCGCACCCCCACCCTCCCCCCATCCAGGAGCCTTTGGGGGCCCAACTTGCCTAACCCGGACCAAGCAGTGGGATGCCAGCCTGGCGCAGTCACCTCCCGTCAGAACCGCAGGAACCGGGCGCCAAACAGTGGGCAAGAGAGCCGCCTGGATTTGGGGCTTGCTGCGCCTAAGACTGATTAAAGGGCTGCGGCTGAGAGAGGAGCATCCCTCAGCTGCACACCCCACGTCACAGCACCTCCAACACATTATTTATGCCTCCTTTTCAGGATGCATTAATGAGCGCCACTGAAACTGTAATTTTTTTTAAAAAAATTATCTGGGGGTTATTTTGGCCATAAAACGAAACAAGGTGTGACTTTAATATTGTGGCAGTTTTCAATCAGAGCATTGCGCCCGGCGGCGAGGTCTGCAGGCCTCGGCTCACAGCCGCTGCTATTGTCGGTGGGAGAAATGCCGAGCTGAGCTTTGCGGAATAATCACTAGTCCTGTGAGGCTTCTCCCCCCTTCTCTCTTCCCTCCCAGAGGACCCCAGGAGGAAGGTCTCAGCCTCTCCCTAGTCTCCCCCGAGCTTGGAAATATGGGGCCTAAACCTCTGCTCGCTGCCCGGGGGCGGCCGCCCGGCGCACAGAGCTGCGGCCACAGGGCGGCAGATGCAACGCCCGCCGGGGGAAATGAGGATGGAGAGAAGGCTTCCTTCACTCGCAGTTTCTATCAGACTGCTTTGACCCCATCAAAAAAAAAAAAAGGCAATTTTCCCAGGTTTTGGATTCTGTGGCCACTGCCACATGCTTTTTAAACCTCTTCTCTTCTGAGCTTCGGACCCTCTCCGGGAGAGCTACCAAGAATCATCATAAAAATTTGCATCTCCAGTGTCCTGTTCCTGGGGACCCAGAGTGAACCTAGGGGTTTGCAGGGTCGCAGCGAGGACCCTGGCAACGTAAAGCGCTCAGCCTCCCTTTGCACCGAGCGCGGTTCCGTTCGCCTGTAAGACACCCGCTGCCCGCAGCCCGGGCGCCCCTTCCCGGACCCGCTCAGCCAGCCGGCCCCCAGGGCGCCGCGCCCAGCCTGGGTCCCCGGGGCCGGCGGGAGGCTCGGGTGCGAGGCTTCCCATCAAACCGAAATCCAGACTCGGCTAAAGCTGCTAGCCCTGCGCCCACCGGGGCTGGATGCGGGTGCCGGGAAGGACTCCCGGCCTAAAGCGCTGGACAGCCGCGTCCAGAGCGCGGGGTTTGATCCGCTCGCACTTGGCAGCCGCCGGCAAAGCTCTCATCGGCCGGGGACCCAAGCTCCGGAGCCGCGGAGCGGTCGGAACGTCCACTCTCCTGCACATCCATCACGCCGCAGGGTTAGAGGAGACGACCTGCTGGCCAGCGTCTGAGCCACGGCGGGCTGCGGCTGCAGCTGGTCTTGGCGCAACCGTGGCCCGCCCGCTCATTAGCTCAGGGGTTAATTAAAACTGAAGGCCGGGATGCGGTCCAAGGCTTTCCGTCAAAGACCCGCGGCAGCCCTCGTGCCTCCGCGCACCCACCAGCTCCTCTCCCGCCTCCGCGGCCGGAGCCTCCGTCCCTCCCGCATCTCCGGGGCCTTCTCCCGGGGCCTCGAGCCGCCGCCGCCGCGGAGCCGGGCCAGCGGGGTTAATGATAAAATCTACGCCGCTCCGGTGGCGGGGCCAGAGCGGCGGGGGAGGCCCCCGCGGGCGGCGGAGAGAGCTGCGCCCGGGCTCCCGGGGTCGGAGTGATTCGGCGCGCGGCGCCCTCTGCTCCCCGGTCAGGGGCGAGGCCGCGACGGCCCGGTTCAAGGTCACTGTCTAGTTGGCGGAAAGCCGCTCGGCCGCGTATGCAAATGAGGCGGGCCTCGGGGGCCGGAGGGAGAGAGGAGTGGGGACTGAGCAGGCCGGGAGCGGGGAGGTGAAAAGCCGAAAAGCAGCGAATGTGCAAGGTTTGGGCCCCGACCGACCGACCCCTCAATCCTCGCTGTTTCGCCCCTCTATGGCAACAGGATCTGGGTCGGGTTCAGACTGGATGGGGCAGAGGAAGGGGGTTCAGTCTCCTCTTTTTGCTTCACTCGCTCCTCCAGAGGTCGGAGCCCTCTTGGTTCCCAGATCTTCCTTTGAGAGCCCGGGACTTAAAAAAAAGAAATTCGGGAGGCCCCTTCCCTAGGCATTGCCTTCTGAGGACCTACAGCCCGGAGGTGGGGGCTTCAGAGAAACCCTGGGTGAGGGGCCTGCAATCAGCAGCATCCTTCCGTCCTCCGATCCTGCGGCTCCTCTGAGCTCCCTCCCACCGCAAGACCCCAGCCCAGCTGCCACTCAGGAAATGGGGAGAAGGGGTGGGGAGTCCCGGCCGGGGACATCTGGGAAGCCATCTCTCCACCTCTCCTCTGAGCATCCCTAAAGGAGCCATCTTTCCCCCATTTTTCTGCCTTTCCAGCGCGCTAATAGTTAAATTAATTGCGTGGCTCTGACATTTTCCACCTCCGCCAGCAGAGGATCTCCTCCGCCTAGTGAATTACTGAGCGTCAAGAAAGGTGTGGGACCAAGTTAAAAAAAAAAAAAACCAAACCCAACACACAACAAAACACCTTCGCCAAACGCCACACCCACAGCCGCCTGCCAGGGGGCCTGTTCTCCGCAAACCTCGGAGCTCCATGTGGGGTGAGGACTGCCCCCAGAGCCCCCGGCCCCCCGGCCAGCGGCTGGCTGTGACCCCGGCCTCCGGCCAGGCCTAGCGACTGAGCTCGGCCTGGGCTCTGTTCTGCCCAGCTACCCAAACGCCTCCCCAAGCCAAGCCCCCCTCCCCCGCGCGGGGTGGGCAGCGCGGGCGGACGGGCGTGGGGGCGGCCGGCCCAGGAGGCTGGTGGTGGGAGGACGCGCTCTGCACCCCGAGGGTGGCTGGGCCGGAAGAGCGGGGTCCACTTACCTTTGGAGACGGAAGAGGTTCGGAAGGTGCGGGGCGGGGGCGCTCAGCCTCTAGACGCCCTCTCCCCCTTCCCTAGAGCGGCCGCAGGCCCGGCCGAGGTACCGGAGGAGGGCGGGGCGGAGGCGGCGGAGGGAGCGGCCGGCGGCAGGCGCGCGGGAGCTGAGCGCAGAGCATCTCTGGGGAGGCCGCCTTTTATGGTCGTTATTAGCGCCCCTGTCTAGACTGAAGACGACACCTCCTCTGTGTGTAAACAGAGGCGGCGGGCTCTGGCGGGAAGGGGGACGGCGCGGCGAGGGGGCTCGCGGCCCTCCCCTCCTCCGGCCACCGGAAGATCAAGGCCTTCCCCCCCCCTCCCCCCTCACATGTGCTCCTGGCGATGTCAAGGTCAGAAAGACCTAGTCACGGTCAAGGCTAAAAGAGGAAGAGCCTGGTTGGTTGTGAAAGGCTCTGGCCCCCTCCTCCTCCTGCCAGAAGCTCCTCGCTTCCCAGGGCCCCTCAATCCTCCACCACCAGCGCGGGTCTGGATACACATCGGATCCAGCGGTGGGAGTTTTTTGAGGGGTGGGCTCAAGCCAGCAGCCTGGGACCAGCCCCGTCCTCACCAAGGCCGTCTGAGTCAGACCCAGGTGGATCCCCGTGTGGGAGTTCTCTTTTGAACATAGGGGCTGCCGCAGTGCCCCCAGCTCCAATCCTCTGAGCCATGGAGAATGTCAGAGGGCTGTCCCTGCTTTACTCCCCGAACTGCTGACCCAGCTGTCTGTGGATCAGCCTCAGGAGCAGATGGTCTAGAGACAGCGGTGGAGGAATCTCCCGAGAGCTGCTGGCCTCGCTCCCTCAGGTGGGTTCTTGGCTGAGGGACTCAGGCCGAAAGGCCCAGTGTGCTGGCCCTGGGTCTGGGGATGCAAATGTGGGTGGGGAAGGATATGAAAGGATACGACTGAGCCCTCCCTGGCAGCCTGGTAGCGTGGCCTCCAGATGGAGAGGCCTGATAGGCTCTAGCCCCATCCAGGATCCCCAGTCCTGGCCTGGTGGGACATGAAGAGAGGACAATGCCTTCACAGACTGTGAGAAAGATGGCAGGAGCTTCCATCCCAGAGGGGAAGGGCTGTCTCCAGGAGAAGCCTCTGTGCTCACAGCCCTTCTAGTCCCTTGCACTCTCATATTTATTGCGGCATGAACCTCACACCAACACTAGGAGACTGGCCTTCGAAAGAAAGGCTTTTTATAGATTTGAATAAAGAAGAGAAAACAAGTCTATACCTTGAGATGAGTGCCAGCTGACAACACTCCTACCTACATAGTTGCACACACAGGCAGTAAAGGCTGAAGAAATTCTCCACTGGTCAAAGGCTCTACACACACACACACACACACACACACACACACACACACCCTTCACAGGAATGTTTCAGAGTCCCCAGTGAGAATGCTAACTCTTGGAGGACAGAGAGGTAAGGGATCAACATGATCAGGAAAAGAATAATACATTTTCCCAACATTGCCACCTTAGAACACAGTCACACAATACCTGTCTTATATGGGAGTTTCCATTCTCATGCTCACTTACTTTTATGGGAGAGGCATCTTAAAATTGATCCAGGCATGACAATTCTCCAAAATCCACCCAGGCACATTTAATCCAGGGCATGAGAGGGTCTTAAACACACTGGGACTCACAAGTACTCGGAGAGACTTCAGTCTTTGTCTGGGTTACCAGGGTCCCAATGCAACCCCAATGAGCTTCCACAGGCTTTCCCCTTCTCTTTTCTTTTAAAAAAGTTTTTATTGATTTCAGAGAAGGAGAGGGAGAGATAGAAGCATCAATGATGAGAGAGAATCATTGATACACTGCCCCCTGGACACCCCACACTGGTGCTTGAGCTGGCAACCCAGGTATGTGCCATGGGTGTGGGGACAGAGGGGAAAATCAAACCATGAGCTCCTGGTCCATGCTTGCTGGGCTCTCTTCTTTTCCATCACCCTCTTCTGGGGCTTTCGTGCCAGTCCCTCGGCGTGTGGAAAGATTCACTCATTTGATTATGTGTGAGTTTGTGTGCAGAAGCGGAGGGCCCCTCAGAGAACTCTAGACTCCTCCTGCCCGAGTGTCCAACTTCCACTGTATGTACATTGCATGTTGAGGACTGTTCAATGCATCTTCAAGTCAAAAGAGGTGGGGGACCATATCAAGAGAGCCCCAGGCCTCTTATCTACTCATTTCCTTTTTCTGATCAAGCATACATTTAATCTTCAACTCTTTAAAAAATATATATTTTATTGATTTTTTACAGAGAGGAGAGGAGAGGGGTAGAGAGCCAGAAACATTGCATCAGCCGCCTCCTGTACACCCCCTACTGGGGATGTGCCTGCAACCAAGGTACATGCCCTTGACCGGAATTGAACCTAGGACCCTTGAGTCCTTAGGCTGATGCTTTATCCACCGAGCCAAACCGGCCAGGGCAATCTTCAACTCTTTTCATCTCAAGGAAGACTGTTTTTTGGGGAAAGGTTAGGGTGGTGGATAGGAAGAGAAAGGCAGGATGGAATTAAAAATGAACCTTATTCCTGGGAGATTCCCTTACACCCCCTGTATCTCTACTTCCCAGCATGATTTTTTATAGTTAACCCAGAGTTAAAGTGCGGTTGAATGAGACTGGTGCCACATCAGTAGCAAAGCCTCCAGAGATGGTGAATTCTTCTTGTCTCTCAGACTCCCTGTGTGTGTGCATGTGTGTTTCATCCTCAGACACATTTATTTATTTCCATAAAATATTAAAAACTTCAGCCAACAGGTACAGAGAGACAGGAGAACTCCGATTTCCAATTCAATGCCTCCGGTCTTTCTGTGTCTCAGGAGAGGAAGAATGTTATATATAAAAATTGCCGCAGTAAAGATTTAATCCAAGATAACATTGTTTTAGGCTATGTTGCTTTTTAAAAGTCTCCTAACCTGACAATTTAACAATCTCATTAACTCTGCCAAGATAGGGAGATAGGCATGACAGAAAAAAAAACACACATGATTGGCAGAGCCTATAGTGCTCCAGATTGTTTGAAAGACGGAGGTTTCCAGGAATGCTGGAGAATAAAAGTGGGGTTGGTTTAGTAAACTGGGGGCACCAGGGATCCTAGCGGCCTGCCCTCTCTACATAGGTCACCGGGGAAAGACAGAGTGCAGCCTGGGAACACCGAGCAGGGTCGGGTGGCAGTTTGGACGGACCTCTCCCTAGACTCAGCCCTGAGCTGGCCGTAGGAATTTGGGACCCTCTGTGGACAGTAAGGCCTCAGGTCAGCTTCCCACTGCTGCCACTGCAGCATCGGCTCCAGCACCCAAATGCAGATCTGAGACCCAACTACTAACTGAAATAAATAGCAAGTATTTTTCTCACTCACCTGCTCCCACGGCTTTTCAGTTGCTGATTGCATCCTTCTCTCCATCAGGATGGAAAGAACTTTTCTCCTGTCTAGATAATTTCAACCACCCAACGTTTTAAAAACAACAACAACAAGCAAAATATGAGTCAGGCATCTTCCCAGCCGGGGTGATGGCTATGCTCTTCTAGTGCCCATTCCGGCTGAGTCAGGCACCAGAAACTTCTCTGAAGAGCCACTGGAAAGAAGAGGCTTCAAAAGACGTTGAGCAATAAAATCAAGGCCCAAAAAAAAGATTTTATTTTAAAAACAGGTCTGTGGGTTTTTCTTTTTTGCATTCAATTCAATACATGGTCATTCAGACATCACAATACTATATACAGATACACAACATTTTTAAAAAGCCTATTTCCGACGAACATTGCAAAAGAACACTGTTTTGTAATGCGCCAGTGGGAGAAGGTGAGGGGCCCCCTAGCACCAAGTTGGCCTTGAAGAGGGAAATGTTAGGCAGCGTCTACATTGGCTGGCTTTGTGGGGGCCCTTATTTTGGCTTCCTGGAAGAAAACTGCTTTCCTCTGGACAGTCAGTAAAAGTGAAAGTATGAGGCCTCTGTTCTCAGCTATTGCTATGATGGAGAAGCGATTGGAAAGGGGTTCTGCTGGGGACCCCAATCTCCATACTGTGGTTCTTTCTTTCTTTCTTTTTTAAGATAAAAAAATTCTACTTCTTTCTGGCTGAGAGAGGGAGGGAGGGAGCGAGGGAGGGAGGGAAGAGGAGGAAGAGGAGGAAAAGAAAGAAGAAGAAGAGGAGGAGGAGGAGGAGGAGGAGGAGGAGGAAAGAAAAATATTTAGAAGGCTGGTTAAGCTTCTGACCTTGGATTCCTGCGTGATGACTGGGAGAGCAGAACAGAGGAGGCAGTGGAGGCAAAGGCAGCTCCTGAGAAATTCGGTTTCTTGGTTGAGGGGGGTAGGTGGCTCTTAGGCCAATTCCAGCTTTTGTTGAAACAGAAAGAAAGAAAACCTATGTGCTGCCTGTACTCCAATCACGGTGCCAGATCCCTAATAATTATCATTCATATTAACACGAATTTTAAAATATGCACAGAAAACCTTAATTGGGAATGCTTGCCTAACTAAGGAGTGCGGCAGGGATGGGGAGCAGGGGAGGAACTGGAAGGAAATTTTAAGTTCACCGGGTCCCGCACTGAGGTTGGGATTGTGCCTCAGGAGGATCCTCTGCCTGCTGGGCAAAGGAGGCGGCAAGAATGGGGTTCTCCAATCCTGCTTTGTTTGGAATGATTGGGCTCATCTGCCACTTGGCTTTCTCATAAGGAAATGGGAGAGGGGAATGGGGGGCGGCAACTTTGCTCCCACAGCCCACCAGGGATCCACCCCCAAAGCTGTTGAGGCCCAGTAGGTCCCATCTAGATGGGGGTGGGGTTGAGGGTGGGCTGGGGAGTAGGGGGGGGGGGGCGGCAGGGCGCCCCGCCCCGTTGGATACTCTCTGCCTCCCAGCCACGGTTCCTCTTTCTCGTTAACATTAAATATTCGTCTGCACCAGCGAAGGGTCCTTCGGTGAGTTTGGTTATGGTACAAAGCCGCGACATAAATAGAGGGGGAAGGTGGCCCCGTAGGCGGTCAGGTGGAGTGGAGATGAGGCGCTTTCGATTTGCTGACCACCTTCTTCTCTTTGACTCGACGGTTCTGGAACCAGATGGTGACCTGGCGCTCAGAGAGGTTCGTGGTGGCAGAGATGCGCCGGCGCTTCTCTTTGGTGATGAACTTGCTGGCCGCGTATTCCTTCTCTAACTCCTTCAGCTGCACCTTGGTGTAGGGCACTCGCTTCTTGCGCCCCCGTCGGTAGCTGCTCACCTCAGGCTGCAGGGGAACCACGTCTAAGGGGGGGAGAGAAGGCAGGCGGGCAGCTAGTGAGTCGCATGGCTGGACCCTGGACTGGGCTAGGGGCATCGAGGCGGCACCGTAGACTGGGAGCAAAGTTCTGGCAGGGACTCAGAGGGGGCCAGCGGACTGCCCCCAGATCTCTCTCGTCTCTATCAACAAGGCCAGGACTGTGGTATTTTTCTCTGGTTCAAACTTTAAAGGAGGGGGCACAAAACACTCAGTAATCAAGATAAATAATACCTGAATACAATGCTTTAAAAATATCAAAATGAATGCAAAATATCCATGTTGAACAAAATACCAATTTTTTAAAATAAACACGGGGACAGTATTACTGATTTCCCTTTTGTCTCGGGCTTCATCATGGGTTGGCACAGCAACCTCTGTGTCCCGAAAATCTCTGTGTCCCTAGCCTCTGTGCCCTTAGAGGGGTCCCTTCAAATTTCACTTAAATCATTTGGGCAGCCATCAGCTCATCCTCTGTTCCAGGATGAGAGAGAGGTGTTCTGTTGTAGGTCTGAGGAAGGACATGGCGGGCAGGGAGATAGCTTCAGTCGGCACAGACCACTAAGTGGCTGCTCACGGCTCTGCTCGCTGGCTGTGCACTAGGAATCTGATGTCTGACTAGACAGAACAGTCCAGGTGACACCAGCCTGAGTGGGAGCTTTTCAGTCTAGGAGTTCAATTTTGTGAGCCACTTAACAACATCCAAGGTAGGAGGCCCTGGTCCTGAGATGTAGAGAATCAGTCCTTGGAAGTAAAGGGTCCGTGCCCCAGGGTCTGTCCACCAGAGAGAGCCCTTCTTGGGGGTAAAAATCAGCTATTCACTCAAGTCTATAAAAAGAACTCTGTGTCCCCCTGCCCCACCAAAACAGAGCAAATTCTGCTCTGTTCCAACCCCCTCCTCTCCATTCTTCCAAAGCCCAAGAAAAATCTCTTCATCCCATGCAGGAATCCTAAGCCTAAATCCTAAACACCTTGTCATCCTAACCACTAGTAGTACCGTTTCTTTATATTCTGAAAATTTCACTGGAACCAAAACAAAAAACAAAAACAAAAAAAAGTCACGATACCCCTCTTCCACTCCACCCTCCTCTCTGTCAACAAAAAGGTCATAGCCACACTTTCAAGGGGAAGTGGGAAAGTAGGGAGATTATCTAAATAAATAGCTTCCTAATTTTAAAAATGCAATTATTAGAAAGAAGCTAGTAAGAAGACAGAATATCGGGGGTTTCTCCTTCATTCTCTACCCTTTAAAAGTGTAGAAACAGTGGGGAATGAAAACACGAGGCTCTTCCTGAAATGCTGTTCTCACCCACCTCATACAAGAACTTCCCTCTACCCATTCCCATCGGTCTGCTCCCTCCCAGGGACCCCTGTCTATAGAGGATGGGGAGAGAAGATATCTCCAGAGGAAAAGTGCTCAGAAAGAATATGGGAGGGGGGGGGGTTTCCAATGGCCTGGTTTGGCTGTCTTCGTGATGACAATTTCTCAGGAAAATTGTTGGATTTGTCACTTGTCTCTGCCTATGTATGAATAGGCCAAGGTTTTATAAAAATCTGAAAAACAAAACAACTTAACTTTAACAGAGAAGATCCTTTAGGTTAAAAATGACTTTTTGTACAAGATACTTTAAAAAACAAAACCTCTCAGTCCTCAAGTTGTCTTTTACTCTCACAGATGTAGTAACTATGATTCAGAGAATCGATGATTCTGGGACAAGAATAATACAGAGAAGGTAAGTAATAATATCATGAGGATATCCTGAGGTTTTCCTTTTGTTTGTTTTAATCCCCAGAACTTTTTTTTCAGGATTATTTTATGAAACTAATTTACAGGATGAGAATTTGAGGCTCTAGACTGGGTAAAATAACTTAAGTGGCAGAGCCAGGTTTTAAGCCCAGATTTTTGGACTCAACATAATGACACAGTGAGTTCTCAAATGGAAATAAGCCACCTTATATACAATTCAGCTTTTTAAAAAATCTCCTTTTCAAAAATAAAATAACAAAATAAAATACCTTCTTTTCCCTGGAGAGCAAAATGGAATACAAGTGGCATTTGATTCCTGAAGTAACCAAATAATTGTATTCTTGTTGTTGTTTATCCCCACACTTTCTGTAAATGCTCACAACTACCTACTCAACTTTGAGTCCCCTAACCCTAACTCTAATTTTCCAGTGAGGTTTAATCAATGCAACCCTAAAAATCAGTTTGAAAAAAACAAGTAATTAATTGATCTAAACCAGTGGTCAGCAAACTCTTTAGTCAACAGAGCCAAATATTAACAGTACAACGATTGAAATTTCTTTTGAGAGCCAAATTTTTAAACTTAAACTTCTTCTAAGGCCACTTCTTTAAAATAGACTCGCCCAGGCCATGGTATTTTGTGGAAGAGCCACGCTCAAGGGGCCAAAGAGCCCTGTGTGGCTCATGAGCCGCAGTTTGCCGACCACGGATCTAAACTACCTATTTTTCTCTGTAGACTACCAGGATTGATTTGGCCAAGTTTTCCATGGGTCAGACTAAACTGCTGGGGATTTTTTTAAGGCCTCCTGGGGAAATACCTTCCATCTTGCCTTCCCACAGAAGCCCCTCTTCATTGTCTGTTGTCTTGTCTGAAAAGGAAGTGGGATCTACAGATGTGGAAACATCTGGAGCTTAGACTTGGAATAATGTCTATACTGCCTAAAGTAAGTAGGTGAGTTGGCTAATTAATATTACAATCAACCCTTCCCTAGTCTCTCTCCAGAGCATACACGCACCCAAACCACTTCATACCTGGGAATCTAATAGACACCTTTGAGGAGCAAATAAATATCAAGTCAGTGCTCAACCATAGCTTTCTCTTGGAGCTCTGTGTACAGGTTCCTACTGCTCCCTCGCTCTTGCCCACTCACTGCCACAACAGGGCTTTGCAGAGGATGCCTTGCCCAGCTTGAAATCCTAGCTGCTCTTCTCAACCAAAACCCAAAGGCTTGTCAGTAGGTACTCCAGCATGGTCCAAAGAACCACTGGATGTTTTTCTCTTTCTCTCTCTCCCCTAATCCTACCATATCTGTCTCTTCCCATCTTTTCTTTGCTGATTCTCTCTCAGAATTTTGGCCTCTGTCTGAGAAAAAAAAAATTCTACACTCACCATTCTATACACACACACACACACACACACACACACACACACACAGAGAGAGAGAGAGAGAGAGAGAGAGAGAGAGAGAGAGAGAGAATATAATGAAGCAAGGGTCTATATAATTGGGGGAAAGGAAGAAGCCACAACACATCTTGGCCCTAATTATTTGGATCTTTCTGAACAATTGCTCCATCTCCCACACCAGCTCAGACTGCCATAGATGAGGTTTCTCAGAGCCAGAGGCGCTGAAGAGAGACAGTAGTGTTTATGCCTAGATGCTGCGGAACAAACCACAATTGCATAGACAGAGTTATCTGGAAATCTCGCTGCTTCTAAAAGATCTCTGTGTGGGCAGAAAGATGGAGGGTGTCTGAAGAGCATTTCTTTTTCATCTGCCTATTGCCTGGACCTCTGCACTCACTGTGATACACCAGCCTGATTCTATTTCCACACAGGGAGTGTTTGAGCACATAGCTGCTGAGACACACTGGGTTTTATATCCATTTCCATGATGTAATTTGCATGCCATAATTTGCAAGTGTATTAAATCTCAGTTGGGTTATATATTTTTTATTTCAAAGCTATTTTTCTCTAGGAGGCTGTGATCACAAAGTGTTTATTTCCAGCACATTTCCCCCCTCTGGGAATCTTTTAAATGTATGTTTTATTCAAAGATGTTTCTGAGCTTCTCTTCAATCCTTCATCCCTATTCCACTCCACATGCATCATGAGGATGCCAGAGAAGCTCCTCTTCACTTCTTCACATGAAACCCATCGCCTATTGCTCTAGACCTGCACCTCTGCCCAGAGCAGGCCTGGTGGGCACAAGTTCCCCTGCCTTTTGGCCCTTAATATGGCCTATTGGCTCCACCTGCTCTAAGAATTCCTGCTAGATACCCCATTCCTAAGGACCTCTCCATTTGGGAGAATTGGGGGGATTAATTCATGTGAACTGCCTATATTCTAGAAATATACTAGTGTATGTTTCATATTTGGTGGTTAATAACAGAAATGTTATTATGTAAAAATATTATGGCCAACGACAAATAGGCAATGTATGATACCATGTACTAAAATTCTATCATCCTTAAATCTTCTTGCAACCAGAAATGGGGTGCCTCGGGTGGGTTCCACCGGGTATTCAGTTGTATGCTACATTGAGTATTCTCATAATATTTACAAGGATGTTATTTGCTACACTTTCTAACACAATTCAGTGATATTTTCGCCATCTGCCCTTTCCCCAGTCCCGGATGCAGAGGATTTTCAGGCCCCCTCTTAAGAGGTCTTCAGTCTATATTTTCCAATGAAAATGTCCCTAGGCCCATATGCAGAACTGAGGGACCTCTGGGCAGTATGTGGCTGCTCTGTGGGCATCAGAAGGGAGCTAGTCTGCCCTCTCTCCCTGAGCTTACAGCCTGGATCTGTTAGACCCCAAATCCTGATTTCTCAGTGCAGTGCTGAATTCCCAAACAGTTTTCAGAAACTGGAGACTGACCTTTCCCCACTTGGGTGGGTTGCAAAAGCCCCTCCTATTTAGGGAAAGGAATAGGGCAATGATGAATTCCACCGCCCATACCCCACACATAGCCAGACAAAACTGAGGGGTTCTCATCCTGGGCCTGGACCCCAGATCCCTTCAGAACAGGTCTTCCTCCTCTATACCTCACATCCTCACCACCCTCTTTCTGTGTTTGAGGCATGGCTAACTCCCCCCACACTTGGGGCAGTTAGCAGTGGAAACACCCACATTATTTGACCTCAGTATACCAGAGAGGAAAATAAAATTTATATCTCAAGAGAAGGGTTCAAACTTCCTTCTCTACACACCCTCTTAAGAGAGATTTTAGCTCTGGTCTTTTAACAATCGGGAAATTCGTGGACAATTTTTTTTAATACATAAAAACAGAAAAGGGTAGTATCTTACATTTCTGTAGACAGTGGCAAATCGGACCCCCATTTAACACACACACACACACACACACACACACACACACACAACTGTCTAGTTCCTGAACGATCTCGGAAACTCTGGCAAAGAAAAATGGGGGTTCCTATTCCCCCTCCCCGCCCCAGGCATTCGGTGGGTTGAGGGTTTGGGGCTGGATTGTGGATTCCTAGGTACTCTAGGCCCACCCCACCCCATTCTTAGCCGGAAGCGGGCTTCGCCGGCACCGAGCCACGCGTGAGCCTGGAGCCGGCTGGGGGAGGAGGAGGCGAGCTACCGACTGGAGCGCAGCCGGCGGCCCGGCGCACGGGCGCCTGTGATTGCTTCACCCTCAGCCAGGCAGCTCCGGGGAACGTGTCGGAGCAGATTTCTTCCCCGGAGCATTCCTCAGCGCAGCTCGCCGGGCCAGCTCCATCGGCAGCCCAGCGCAGCCGGCGCGCCGGGGCCAGACGGCGGGGGTGGCTGGGGCGCGGAGCCCCGGGGCAGGCGGGGCGGGGAGGGTCCCTGGCGGCGGCCGCGGCAACCGGGCCCCAGCCTTACCTGGAAAGGGAGACTTCCAGAGGTGGGCGGACTGCGACTGCTCTTTGGAGCAGTACACCTGACTGTCCCAGCCGTTGGAGAGCGCCCAGTGCTGGTAGCCTTCGACAGGGATGAGCGCGTCGTGACGCGGCTCCGGGTGCCCGCTGATCCCGGGCACCACCGACACGTCCAGGTAGCCGGGCATCGCCTGGTAGGAGCTGGCGAAGCTGGGGTAGAAGGCGAACTCCTTGGCTCTGGAGGACAGGTCGTCTGCGGGCAGGGCGCCCGACGGCTCCGGGTACTTGTCGCCCGGGTGGTAGGAGCAAGGCTTTTGCTGCAGGTTCACGTTGTGCGACAGGCGGCAGCCGTAGTAGCTGCCGCCAAACGGGTAGCCGTAGCCCAGGGTGGCGCTGGACGAGGTGGGGGGCGCGGGCGGCGGGGCGCACTGGCGCGCCGCCTCCGGGGCCGGGATGTCCGTGTAGACGGCGCCCTGAGGGGCCCCCAGGGGAGCCGGCGGGCGGCCCAGCACGGGGTGCGGAAGCAGGTCGCGGCAGTGGCTGGCCGGGCAGCTGCTGCCCAGCCCGTCCATGCTCGGGGCTTTGCCGGGGCTCGCTCCGCTGCAGCCGCCCCCCGCCGCGCCCGCGCCGCCGCCTCCCCCGCCGCCGCCGCCGCCGCCGCCGCTCTCCGCCGCGCTGTCCTCATAGACGTACATAAGGCTCTCTGGCCAGCGCGGGTGCAGGAGCAGCGAAGTCGTCATGACATGATCTGCTCGAGCTTTTTAAAAACTCCACTTGCCAGAGGCAGCGAGCTGGGGAGACACCTCGCTCTCTTTTCCCCTCCCCCATCCCTCCTCCCGGCCCTCCCCACCCCTCCCCTCCCCTCCTCCTCCTCCCGGCGTGTCCTCCTCCCTCCCCCTGATCCCTTCTACGCATGCGGGGACACTTCATTAAGAAATCCGCCGGCTGGCGCCCGCCTCCCCTCCGCACCCCTCCAGCGCCCACGTGACTCGGCCTGCGCCAAGCGGGCGGGCCCGGCCTCCAGGAGTTCCCACCCCTCCAGATGGGGCGGGGCAAAGTGGAAAAGCTCTATGCGGATTGGCTGGCAGGAGGGGCCAAGAGGAGGGAGCTGGGAGATTTAAAGGGACAGGGCAACGCCCCTGGCAGGCCCTGGGGAGGGAGAATGAGGAGGGGGGGGGGGCGAGGAGGCTGAATTTGGCCGACGCAAAGGGGTCTGGAGAGGCGAGGACTATTCCTGGGCGTCTCCCCCTAGGCATAGGGTGTATGTGGGGGAGACAAATCCCACCCCACCCGGAAAGATCGCTGTGAGTGGATTGGAACTTGGAGCTAAGGGTGAGGGAGAAACTGGATTTTTTTTTTTCTTAATAAATGAAGAAACTAGAAAGCAGGCTTCAGGGGTTGGGGATAGAAGCTAGGGGGGAAGGGCTTGGGGAGCCCTGCTGTGGTCCAGGCTGACACCCCTGAAACTCGGGGCAGGAAGAGAGACTTTGATGAAGGGATGGCGGTTCCATTTCCTACTTCCAGCCACTTACCCTAAAAGCCCCAGTTTTCTGAGAGGATCTGCTGATCCCTAAGTCTTTCTCAACCAGAGCCAACAGTGCTGGAAGGATGTGGTCGCCCCCACACAGATCACCGCACACAAATGCTCTCAGTGAAACATGAAGAGAGAATAAAAGGAGGGAAATGGGAAATCGGGGCAATAGAATAGGCTGATGTTTCAATATACAATAGAAATAAAAAGCCTCAGAGAGAGATTTTTCAAAGAAAAGGAGGTGGAGGGGGCGAGGGTTAGGTCTAGGGAAGCTAAAGAAGCCCTGGATGTGAATAAGAGCACTCCTGTTCTCATATCTGTGGACGAAAGAAAACTTGAAATGAGGGAGAGATGGAAGGCCCAGGAGGACAGACCTCAGTCAGGGGCCAGCCCTGGGCCGTTAGGCTGGTGAGGGCCAGCGGGCCGGGCAGAGCCGGGATCAGAGCAGTTTTAGCTCCCAGGGCTTTCTTGGGGTCACTCCCTTAGAATGTGAATTGCTTTCATGCCTTAAAATTATCCCATATTTCAAAGGACAAATTAACTCCAATTTACGGTAAACCCCCTTTCTTCCCTCCCAATCTCCCGACGTATGCGCCTTCCTATGCCCAGTGCGATGCCCTAACAGAGTCAATTCTTCCAGGGCACATTTCCATTTCCGTGGGATTAAGCCAACCTCCCTGTCAGCGCAGGGCCACCCAGAGGAGAAGAGGCCATGAAGAGAGAGGGGGGATGAGAGGGAAGAGGGGCTGCAGCCCCTCTTTTCTGCCCCTGGACATCGTTTACATCTGGGTATTCCTGTCCGGGCGGCACACAGTCACCCCGGGCTAAGCCAGACCCACTGGACCCCGCCAGCCCCAGGAGCAAATGGCCAGTCTATCCTGAGACCCGGCCCACGCGGTCTCCCTTCTTCCTGTAGGCGGAAGGTGGTGTCTGAAGATGGAGAGCGTGGACTTCGTCCTGGCAGGCAGGCTGAGTTAGGATAAGAAACTAAGCTTGGTCCGTGTGATCAGCATCCTCAGGTTCTGGCAATCGGGCTTCAGGCCGGGCTGGCAGTCGGAAGAAAATACGACAGCAGCAGGCTGGCAGGCGCGGTGAGGTGATGATGGTAGAAGGAGGAGAGAGGAGCCGAAGTGAAGGTGGGTCTTTCTGGGAGCCAGCTCCTGGCTGGGAAACTGGCTTCCTTGCCTCCGGAGTCCAAGGTCAAGGTGAAATGAGGAGCGTAAACTTGGCCTGGCCAGTCTAGACGGGTCTCGTGACCTTGGCCCCGCGTCTGCCTGTGGCCTGGCTGGCGGGGGTAGGTGGGAGGGGAGGTTTTGGGTGGGTTTCCAGCCGAGAGAGGTGGTCCGAGGCCCCAGCTTCCCCTCCTGGTGATGTGCTGGTGATGTGAGGAGGAAAGAACCCAGGCGACAAGCACCGGGCTCTGTGGGACCACGAGGACAAACAAAGGGCCCGACGTGTCCACTCTAATCCTGGGGCTCCCTCCCTCCCGGGTACACGAATGCTTTAGCCCCGTGCTAGGGGCGAATTCATCGGGCCAGACCCCAGAGACGTCGCCCAGATTCTGGGAGAAGGGGGCAGAACCGCGGGAAGGATTGGGCTGCCCAGCAATAAATAAAATTAATAGTATGTTCTTTTCCAGGTTTATATAAGGACACATCAACTATTCCTATTGCAATGAGATATAGATTTAATTAACCCGGCCACTTTACAATTCCATTTATTAGGAGCACGGTGCGGCCAAAATGCAGCGACAAGAGGAAAAAGCTGGAACCCACGTCCCCTCCGCCAGGAAGACCAGTCTGCGATGTAGGTCCCCGGGAGAGTTGGGGACGTGAGAAGGCGGGAGGGGAAAGTTCAGGGCTGAGGGAGGGAGAAGCGGCCGGTGGGGTGTCCTCCTGCTCTTTCTGTTCGGTTCCCCAGCACCGTCCGCGCCTGAAACTGCCGGCTGCGCGGCTGGGGCGCGCCGAGCGGGCGGCGCGGGAGGCGGCGTTGCCAGCGCCCGCGGGCGGGCGGGCGGGCGGGCGGCGGAGAGTAAAGCTTTGTTGGTTAATTAACTTTAAGCCTGGGGTCGCTTCTCCCTCCTCCCCCGAAAAAAATGTGGATCTCGCTGAGACACAAATAAAGCCAAATTAAACACTCCAGGAGAATATGCACCACTGGAGACGTAGTAATTACATCTCCGAGGCGATCCCGCCCTAGGAAGCCGGTGCCGAACGCTGGGCTCCGCGCTCACCGCGCCTCCCGGGACTCGTCCGCACCCCGCCCCGCCGGGGAGCGCAGACCGGGCGGCGGACAAGTTCACAGCAAATCCAGGCGAACGGCAAGGAGCGTGGCTGCCCGGGTCTCTAGACGGGCTGCATCACGCTAAAGGAAGATGGAAAACGGCCCGGCAGCCCTGGCTGGTGGGAAAGCCCAGCTCGGCTCTGGGCTCTTTTTACAAAGGGACATTTGCAAGCAGCTTCTACGGACTGAGGCCCCGGCTCGGTTCAACTCTGAAATTCTTTTTCTCAGAAGCGATATTCTTCGTGACCTCTGTGACGCCGGGGACTGTGCAGGGTGCATGCGCTGCTCTGGCACATGCCCGGGTAGGCACAGCCCAAAGGTGCTTATAAAGACACCCAGCCCTCTGCTGAAACCCTCTACTGCGAATAAAGACCTCTGCGGATCTATTCTTCTCCGCGTGCACACTTAATTTACATGCTTATCTTCTACGTAGGCATCCCAAAGGAAAATACTAGGAAAACGAGGAGGAGGAGGCAGATGCCCGCGTCTTTCTGAAGTTGGTGGGTGGGATGCCTGGCTCCCTGTGTTAAAGGCAGAGCCGGAGGTGGCAGTGCGTGGCATCGGCAGCAAAAGGGTGCAGGACGGAGGCATACACTTGGGTGTAGCCTGCATGCCAGGCAGGCTGGGGAGAAGGATGAGAGAGATGAGCGTGGTGTGCCCCTTATTCAACACCCGGATTGTCCTCTCTGAAAATTAAGCATTAATTGATTTCTTCCTTCTTCTGTTTCCTCCATATTCCAGAGGGGTAAAAAATAAAATAAAAAAGAGCTCCGAGCGCTGAAGCTCCTGTTCCCCCCCCCTTTTTTATGGGAGAAAAAGTCCCGTTATAAAAAAAAAAAAGAGGGGGTGGGTTGAGGCTGTGGGAAAACAAAGAGCTTCACCACCATGGGGGTCTGGATTCTGGCCTCTGGACTCAGGACTTTGGTGGGTGGGCAAGGATTTTGAGGGTCCCTTTCCTGCCCAGGGTTCAGGCTGCATGGCAGAAAAGGAAACTTACGGAGGAGAAGGGACATCAGGCTTGAACTATCCAGGAAAGAAAGGAATTTTTAAGGTGGAGAGGCCACTTGTAGGAATGGGTTAAGGGTCCAGGGAAGGCACCCTGAGAAGGGAGTGTGTCTGAGTTAGGAAGAGCCTTGGAGAAACACACTTGGAGAAAATTCCTGGTGAGTTGCAAAGAGTGGTATTGCCGGGGAAGGAAAAAGTGGCTGATCCTGGCCAGGCGCCCAGGCCCTGCCAAGCCCTCTCCCCGCCTCTCCCTCCACCTCTGCGGGCTCTGCGAGGTTGTGGCGGCCCGAGGAGCATGCAGACACGGATGCCACCTCCCAGGTCCTGGGTCCCTCTGGAACCTGCTCTACTTTACTGTCTCCACGCCCACAGCCTGGCCTCAGAGGAGAGCCACCCAGGCCCCTCCTCCCAGTCTGGGGACTGGCCTCCTCACCAGTGGCTGCCATCCTGTTGTCTTCCACGTTTATTGCTTTCCCTCCCCGGGCCCCCCAGTTTGAGGGGAAATGGGGCAAGGATGGCTGAGACACCACCTTTCTCCTAGTTCCAGGGTTTTCTGCTCTCAAACCCAAACTTGCCTTCCTCCAGGCCTCTTCACTCCCCTCTTTCAGGCATTAAAGAAATCCACTCCCTTCTGCTGCCCCCTCAGGGCTCACAGTCTGGGGAGCTACACCAAACTGTCCTTTCTGGTTCTGCAGGGACCCACATAGGGGTCCTGGTTTAGGCTCTTATCACCAGTCTTTTCTTGGATTCTCCTCCGGCCTGCCCCCAATGGCAGACCCTGCCTGGTGGCACACTGGGTTTGGGCGGGGCGATCAGGTGACCCCTTCCATGGGGAACTCTCAGGAAACCTCCAGTGGCTGCCAGGGTCCTACCCCAACCCTCTTTCTTCCATTGCCTCCCAGCCCCTGCCAAGCTCATTACAGAGCCCCTTCCCAACCCTCCTATTCTCCCCTTTCCCAGGCCACCTCTTTTCTAACCCCCATCCCGCCTGCTCCCTTTTCTTTTTTTTTTTGGCAGCATCTCAGCCAGTCACTTGCCCTCCCCCACCCCCAGCTGATAAAAGAAGTTCAGGGGACAAACACAAAGTTGAGAAATTAACAAAGTGTCTCCTCCCCCTTCTTGCCTCCCCGGAGCTCCTACCCCCACCCCATCCTGTGTGGTGGGAGAGAGAGCCCTCTGTCCCTTCCCTTTCTCCCCCAGACACCTCCCCCTTCGGGAAGCCCTTCAGAAACAGACAAATAAAATCTCTCCTGGTTTTAGGGCCTGTCTGAGAGGGAAGTCCAAGTTCATTTTCAAGTTAGACAGGAGAGCTGAGGGGGGTTGGGCAAGAGGTGGAGGAGTGTTGGCTGGGGGCTGGATTTGGCTTCCTTGCAGAGATCTGACAAAGGCCCCTTTTGGTCAGAAAGCCAACAAGCCAAAAGCTTGGAAAAGGTATTTATCACTTTCTATCGTTTCCTCCATCTTTTAAAGTTTAGATTTGGGGCTCCTAGAAAGGAAGTAGGCATGCACACAGACGCCACCTCCTAGGTTCATGGGTGTCCTCCCCCCCAACCCTCTCTCTCTTTCTCCCACCTCTCTCTAATTTCCAGTTATTTTAAAAGAGAATATGGAAAATACTATTTTCCCCATCAGGGCAAGAAGGGGCTGTGGATTCCAAAATAGCATTCTTCTGGTTAAAGTGGATTGTTTAACCTCTGCCAGAGAAAGACTAAATGTAAAAGGCATAGCTGGGGGCTGGACACTCTAATTAGGTGAGAGACCCTGTTAATGCCACCATAATGCTGTGAACTGGAGTTTGGTGCGGCCCTAAAAGGCAGATGGTAGAGGATGCATATATATTTCAGCATGGGGAAGAGAGAAAGTTGTACCCTAAATGGATCACAGCCTAGCTCTCCTCAGGACCAGGCACCCTCAGAAGTCATAGCAGAAGACATACTCTGATAGCTCATGGAGCAGAACCCAAAAAATTAATCGATCTTCAAACAATGCCTTATCAAAAGAAAGAAAATTTAATTTCACCATCTCAAAAAAAAGGGGGTGGGGGAGGCGAACACCCAAAACTCCACTAAACCAAGAAAAGAAACCCCTCTTTGAAAAAAGCCAATCTTGCTTGGGATCTACGGAGCTAAAGGCAGACGGGTACTTGGCACAAGAGCCCTGCTAGTGGTGATTAATTCAAACTTCCTAAATATATATATATACATACATGTGTATATATACATGTTTATATACATATATACACACGTATACACACATACATATATATATATATATATATATACATATGTACACACACACACACACACACACACACACACATATATATAAAATTTGGTGCCATTTTAGTGACTGAAGGGAAACTATCCCTACGATATCCTTGGGGAGAGGGCGGTCCGGCTCCCTCTCCTACTGCCTTCTCTTTGTCACCCAAACCTCCCTTTCTCTATGGAGTATTTAAAAGAACTTTTTTCTCTTTGTTATGGTGTTGTCTTGTTCATGCAGCAAAGTCAATGAAACCTAAAGAAGTAGAAAGAAGGATGGGGACATTCGTTTTCTCTCTTCCCAAAGATCTGCATTCACTTGCAAAGTCAGAGAAAAATTAACTCAGATAAGAAGAAATACCTCTCAAGGAAGAGAGACCACACGAGTTTTCAGGCACTGGATGACCTTCAGCATTTCTGGGCAGAACGGTTGTTGGGTTGGGTTTTGGGACATTCCTGGGTATCAAACATACTGGGGAACATGTGTTGCAATGCATGAGCCTCAGGCTTGTATAGCACGGAGACGTGTTCAGGTCAGTGGTGACAGCGGTGCTGCTGGGGCCAGCTGACCGGGTGGAAGTGAAGGGAAAGGGAATGCATTTAGGATGTGAACTTGAAGAAACCCCCATGAACCCACCAACTCCAGCTCTCTCCAGAGGTGCATTCTCTCCTCTGGCCAGGCTACTATATAAGCAAATGGATGGGAGAAAAAAGCATCCGAAAGTTTTTCAGAGATGCAATTTTTAAGGCATGGGAGGAGGGGAACCTTGTGCAATCCCTTTCCTATTCCGAGGCCTCAGGAAAATCCTTTTCTGCTAGAATCTGCGTTTGTGACTCAAAGCACTCCTACATAACTCTTTTCCCCCTGTGCTTGGCTTATTAATGAATTTCCCTCCAAGGAAGTAATAGAAATGTACTTTTCTTTCAGCTATTATAGACCTATCATCTCTAGACAAATAAGGATAGAATATGTGCTTTGTTAAGGGAGCTTAGATAAATATTAATATATGCTATATGTCCATGGATACCCATATCCATATGATTAGGTAATCTTGGTAAAAATTTTAAAATATTCCCCTAGAATATGACAACATAGTCATGCTTACTTTAAAAAGTTTTTAAGTATTTAATTGTCTTTATGCTGATGCTAAGATGTGTGAAGGGGGTCTGACAGACCTACAGAAAGGATATATGTTGGCACAGACATTCTTAAATCCACCTCCTTTAGTGTTTTCTCTGAGGCGGTTAGCAATTAAATGGAAATGGTATTCAGGCGCATGTAAGGCAAAAATACTTTTTTAAAATGTTATTTTAAAGAGAGAATAAAGGCACCAGGTCTGAGGCTATCAAGGAGCAACTTTGCAATACATGGTTCTCAGACCCCCTCCTTTCCCCAGCCATCTTGGGGAGATAGGTGCCCGCCAGAAGCCAAGTTGCTGCCCCACTCAAACGGGCAGAATCCTTGCTTGGAGTCCGTTCTTCCAGCACCATTTCCCCTGCAAGGATTTAAAAAGGTTTGGGTCACTCCGGAGCCTCAGTGGCGAGTTCCCTCAGTCTTTTCTTCTCCCGTTAGGATCCAAAGTCCACGAAGAGGTAGCAGTCACCGCGGCTTCGCGCGGGGAGGAATGGGGCGCCAGCATCCAACGCCTTTCTCTGTTCTGTCTGGGTCGCTCTCAAGATTTCGAGAGCTCGTTATTTATTTTGATAGGCTGGCCTTTTTTTAATTTTAATTTTTAGTGTATAGTGATTGTTTAGTATTTGATTTCAATAACTCCTATCAAGGTTAAGCTTGGTGAAAGCCGCCTTCACACAGGGCGATCAGTGGCCGGCGGAGGACAGAGGTTCAGTACCCGCTTTGGGAAGCGCCCGCGCGCACTCCCCGCGGCGCCTGGGGGACCCCGCGAGCCGGGCAGTCCCGCCCGAAGTCCGGGTGGGCTCTCTGTGTGCGCGCTGTGGGCACCTAAGGCTGAGCACACAGGCGGGCATCTTTATCTGTAGGGTGAGCAGACTCCTATGAGGTCCCTGGGAGCTCGGTGTGCGGGGAGGCGCGGAGCTGGGCATTCACGGGGCGTGCTGGTGTGAACAGATTTGGAGGTTTGGGGCGTTAGGTCCCTGTGTGCGGGGGCTCCTGTGCCTATCTGCGGGGACACTTCCCGGCTGCAAATTTCTGTTAACAATCACCACCGCCAGGAGCAAGGAACAGCCGGCTTTCTCTTCCTTCTCTCTGCCTGTTCCTGTGGGAAAGACACCTCCCAAAAGGAAAAGGGGGGAGAAAAAGATCTTATTTTCTTTTTTAAAAAATACCAGTCTTGAAATATGGAAGTGATGAAAGAAAAATCATACGCCTACAAATGTTTTTCAAAAAAAAGATGGAGAGAATCCCTGGTTTCAAAAAATTAAAAATGGGTGGGTGGGAAGGGCTGGGGCCAGAGGCAGAAAAGCCACGCGAACAGACTGCTGCAAAGCCGGGAGCTCTGGTGGGCAGAGGGTGAAAGGGGAAAGCAAACTGTCCAGATGATAGGGATCTCAGCGCTAATTTCTGCGTGGCTGTGTTTCCGTCTGCTGCATATAATACATATACAGTGGCTTGGCCATGTTTTATATAGAGACTCAATGACAACATCCCCACATGTTTCCGATGTACTCCTACCCTTGGTGCCCTGCGGATCTGCAGATTTCCTGTACAGGGTGGGGCAAGCGTAGGCTTACAGTGGTTCCTGGGGAAAATAATACAATAATTAATAAATAATACAAGAATTAATTGCTTCACCTACTCACAACTATAAACCTACATTTTGCCCCACCTTGTATTAAAAACGTTCTTTAGGATATTTTATACTTTAAATAGTAGGGATAGGATCGTAAGCACTGGTGGATTTCTCGTTTCAAACATGGCCAGTAAGAAATTCCCTCTCATTACCTTTCAAATCTTAGACCAGCCCTTTAAAAAAAAAAAAGGTTTTTCAAATGTGATTGATCTCGGGAAGAAAAAAAGCCCAATCCCGACCCATCTCCCTGAAGATGACTGCTCTCTGGATCTGATGGTCTGGGCCTCGGGGTGCAGCCGTTAGAGGGAAGGAGATCCAGGGACCCCCATTCGTGTCCACCCGGCCTCTCAGGGCTCACTCCTCAGGGTCTGAACCAGTGGGGATTTCTCAGATGCTCTGCCCAGCTTGGAATATGGATCTGCCTCTGTCAGTTCATGTCAAGTGGGGGTGCTATCCAAACTCACCCTGCAATTGCATATTCAGCCTGAAGGTTACGTGGAGGGGACTGGTCCTACCCAGTCTCCATCATCCTGGGAAAAGCTATAACCCGAAGATTACTCCTGCCAAGATATACATTTTCCATCAAGGTAAGCAGAAAATCAGTGCTTGAGTTCCCTTTCCTTCCCTCTGGGTTTCCATAACTCTATCTAACTTCTTGCCCTTCATCATAACAGAAACAATATCCTTCCAGACACCCCAGAAAGGCTCTGTCCTTGTACCACCAGGAAAAAAATGCACAGGGGACCCAGCCCACCATCCTGCAAGCACACTGCACCGGTCTCCATTAGATTTGCCTTTCTTTGTGTGTTTTTTTTTGGGGGGGAGTCTTTTTCCTTTCCAGCCATGATGAGTCCCCACAAGCAATCAGAATTCACCTTTTCCTAAAGTACTCAAACAATCAAAGGTAAGCGAGGGGAAGAGCTGTCCGATGTGTAAAGACGGTTTTGCTGTGACGATGTTTCCTTAAGAACGCTGTGGTACTGCCCCCCCCACTTCCATGGGGAGCCTGGCAGCTGGGACCAGCCCGCACGGAGGCCTGGAGCATGAGGTCCACGCTCTCGGAACAGGGGGCTTATCTGTAATAACTTCAAATCTCCCTCGGTTACAAACCCCTGGGACGGTGAAAAACCGCTCTAGGCACCTCCACCTCCACCTTCTCTTCAGCCTTCACTTGGTAGCTTCCGTTTCCAGGGCCCCCTTCTCAAGGCCCGAAAGATACCTGTTTGTGGCCCTGGGGACAGAGCCAGCTCAACGTATAGGCTCATGGGGGGGGGGGGGGTGGTGTGTGGGGTAGGGGGGGGGGAGGGAGCTTCACGGGAAAAGCTAGTGGGGCATCATCTCGCATTACTCAGTTTTCTTCCCCAGGGCTGTTCAAAGAGCCCAGGAATACTGCCTTTCTATCTAACTCCCCAGCGGCTTCCTACTCTGCCTTCGAAAGCAGACGGCCTGCTGCAGCCGAAATGGGGCGGAGGGGCGGCTGCGCCCCGAGCTGAGGACTGGCCTTCTCCTCCCCGCGCCTCAGCCTCGGGCGTCCAACCTGCGCTTTCTGGCCTGCGACCTCGAGGAGGAGCGCGGGGTCGTGTGCTCAGAGCTTTCTCTCTGGCCGCCCCCACGGAGACCCAGAGATCCGGGTGCAGCGGGGCGGACGGCCCCGCAGAAGCTCCTTTGAGGGCCCCGCACTGCTCACAGACACAGGTCAGAGGCCCAGGTCCGCGGACTGTTCTCAGACACAGTCCAGAGGCCCAGGTCCACGGACTGCTCACAGACACAGGCCGGAGGCCCAGGTCCGCGGACTGCTCACAGACACAGTCCGGAGGCCCAGGGCCGCGCCCCTGCCTGGCCCGGGCCGCCCTCACTTCTCAGCCTGAACCCAACGAAACCTGCGCCCGCGGGACCTCAGGACCCAGACCCGGTGGCGCCTGCCAGTCCGCGTCTTTGCGGTTTTTTTTCCGTGTGTGTGTGTGTGTGTGTGTGTGTGTGTGTGTGTGTGTGAGAGAGAGAGAGAGAGAGAGAGAGAGAAAGAGAGAGAGAGAGAGAGAGAGAGAGATGAATTTGCAAACATTCCAGGCGGAATTTGTGTGGATTGGCACCGGGGCCGGGCATCCGCCCCGCCTCCCCGGTCCCAGGCGCTGGGTCCGCCGCGCCGGCTCCACTGGAGCGGCCGCGCACTCCCTCCTCCGCCCTCGCGTGGCTGCGACCCGTCGCCCCCAAACGCCGTTTTACCAGAGGGCCGCCCCCTCTCCAGGCGGCGGCAGAGCGGCGGGCGGTGGCCAGGGGACGCGCGGCCCTACCGCCAGGCCCTTCGTCTCCCGCCGCCTGGTCCCAGATCTTCGAAGCCGCCCCGGCGGGAGTGAAGCGAGGGACCCCTGCCTTTCCGGGTCTCCCCAACTTCCCTCCGCAGCTTTGTGACCCTCAGAGCTGCTCTCGCCCAAAGGGGCCTGCCGGCAGGGTCCTTCCTAATGGTGGCTTTGGAGGGACAGGGGAGTCATCTCAACGCCCAAGTGTCTACACGAACGGATTAATGTTTTCCAAAGTACTTTTCATTTATTTACTTGGGAAGCCTTATTTGCTCTTAGCTTGGAGGTTTGACAGACCTTCTCCTCCTCGCTCCCCCTACCCCCTGCTCCGCGGGCTTTGGTTTTTCCAGCATGTGTTCCAGCACCTCAAGAAAGCAGGCAGGAGAGGATGCTTAACATAAAGCTCCAGGGAAACGGGGAGAAAAGAAAGTGCTCCCTGCACACATGCATGAAGAAGGTAGTGACTGTCCCTGCAGAAGGGAACCTCTGGGGGAGAATGGAGACCCCCCTTTATTAGCGAGCTTAAGGCCCATGATGTAGGTAACAGAGGGGACCGAGTTGCTGAACAGCCACCAGTCCTGCGAACCTGTTTGCTCCGCCAAGGGTGAGACTCCCCAGAAAGAGTGGTGTGTGTGTGTGCGTGTGTGTGTGTGTGTGTGTGTGTGTGTGTGTGTGTGTGTTTAAACATGAAAATTCTTACTGGAATGATCTCATTGCTACTATATGTGTATTCTGGTCCAAAATGAGGCACTTTTAAAAAAGTAAATCCAATTTGGGAATTCCTCTAATGTAAACTATGATTTTGTTTAGGGTTGAAGGGCCAGGAAATCCCCCTGCCTTCCCTGGATTTTACTGGCTTCTGTGGCCTGTGGCAAATCTTACCGGATTCTTTCAGTAGCAAAAAGGTGTTATTTGCTTGTTTTTTAGGCCTGCATCCACTTCCAGGCTTCCCAAGACCTAGGGGTTTCAGGCACATCTTCATTACACAGGAGGCCGGAAACGGGAGAAGGGGGCTGAGGGGTGGAGGGTGGGGGGAATCGGGTTCCTGCAAGTGGAAGGTCTGAGCAGTCAAGTTACCGGAGACTTGTTCATCTTCATGGCCACCTGACTGTTGTCACTTCTATTCCTGTTCTTTCACTGGAGTCCTCTCCTTTCTCCCCCATTCATCCATTCATCAACACACACCATCTGGAGAAAAGTCTCTTTCGAGACTGATGGCTTTGTTGTTGTCATCGTCTTCATTGGACAGTGAAGACACGAATGGGAAGAGCCTGGATCCCAGAATTGCATGTAGAGGAGAGCTGTTCGCTGATAAGAATCATTTGTCCATCACTTTACCTGAGGGAGAAGTAACATTCTATATGTCTGAGCCTCTGCACATTTTAGAGTGTATTATTGTCATCTAGTCCATCCTTACTTATACTCTCTCTCTACAAGACAAAATGCAACTTAATTTTTGTTTTCTATCACCACTCAAAAAGTCAATGGATGTTAGGTAATCCTTCTTGGTTCTGGGGTTTAAAACTGCAGGAGGCCCCAAGACTCTTCTACCCACTTTTAGGTAACAGACAGTCCTATAACAGCTTCAAGTCATCTAACATCTTTAAGTCCTATACACAATTTCAAATCTGTAGTTAAAATGTCCAGTCCAATGTATCTTCAAGACTCTGAGGTAGATTTAATGTGAAATCTTCCTCCCCTAACTCTAAGATTGCTTCATCTTAGATGCCTACAGAGGAAAAGAAGGAGGTAATGTGGGGTTCTCTATTTCTTAATCTGTGTTTCTCTTCCTCCCCCTATCCTCAACACCCGCTAGTGATTCAAGAAGAGATTCAGAGAGTCAAGGATTGGCTTGAACAATGTTTTAGTGATTTTGTGGAGATAAACCAACTAAATCAGGGCTATAATTACATATCACCACATGAAGTGGAACTTTGGCAATTAGTTACTTATTTTGACATGTAGACAAGAGACTGTAAATCTGGACAGTTTAAGAATTTAAATAGATTATTTTAATTATTTGGTTTGATATATTTCTATATCTAAGTAAAGAATCACTGTGTATTTCTCTCGGTTGTGTAGGAACAACCCAATCAATTCCTTGAAAAGGTAGCCGGTATAAAAGCCTATTCTCCAAAGGTGATGAGGACACATTGCTTTCAATTGGTTCACCCACATTTCTCCCCACCCATCCCCTTCACTGGATATATAGACTAGAGTCACTCTCAGGAAATGAGTTCCTATCTTTTTGTCTCTTCCAACACTAGAAATCGGGCCATCTCATTCCTGCAATTCTGTTTTGCATTCTGCTTCTTCTGTTATGGAAATATAGCAGCTGTCTAATAGTCAGGATGCCTGCCAGACCCTCTGGTACTTTTGAGACACTGGCATCTCTCTTTATAATCAGTGCCAAGCCACTAGGCCAGCTTGGAGGTCATCAGGTGGGAAGAAAGCCTGTCTAGTCATCTCATGCCAAATGGACAAATGAAGTGTTAATGAGGCAGTTAACTTTATCCATGGACACTGCTCAACTACAAGATTTTAGGGCTGCATGCTGACAAAATAAAACTTCAATCCTTTATTGGATCATTCCCAAGTATCCAGATATGTGGCAGCAAGTAAATGGATTAACCAGATGACATTTTTCTCCTGCTTATGACCAGTTGCTTGGCATTACCTAGACCCTTATTACATGTGCATGCTATTGAGTGGCACCAGCATTTTCTAAGACTGAGCTGGGGAAAGAGCTGTAGTGTGGATGTGGGTAGACAAGAAGCATTTAAATCTGTGAATGAGACTAAGCATTTAAATCTGTGACTGAAACCTGCTTATTATTGTTAGCCTGCAAGGATTTTGGATGTCTATGGTTAACAGCTGAATCAGTCTGGAAATTACTCTGGTCTTTGGAAAGAATGTAGATTGGGTTAAATATTGAATTAGACATCGTGGATGACTAGTTGGTCCACTTTCTCTGGATTATGTCCAATCTGCTAATTCACATTTTCAAGTCAATACTATGTTATATTCACCATCACCCCCTTTTGGGGAGAACCATTGAAATGAAAAGGACCTGACATTAAAAATGAAACCCCTGGCTGGTGTGGCTCAGTTGGTTAGAGTATTACCCCATGCACTGAATGGTTACCAGTTCGATTCCTGCTCAGGGAACATACCTAGGTTGTGGGTTTGATCCCTGGTAAGGTTGGTATATGGGAGGCAACCAATCAATGTTCCTTTTTCACATTGATGGTTCTCTCTCTCTCTCTCCCCTCTCTCTAAAATCAGTAAAGACATATCCTCCGGTGAGGATTTAAAAAAGAAGGAAAGAAAAGGAGAAGTTATGGGTCCATATAATGAAATACATTATTCTGGCAGGGAGAGCTGTTAGATAATGGAATAGGAATTAAAGAGTGTGACATCCATTCCTCTCATGTAGCACTTTGAATACTAGACTTTTCTCATTTACCTGAGCAGAAATGGATGGTTACTAGCCTGGAGACAGGGGCATGTCCAAGGTGACCTCTGAAGGCCTCTTTTATTTTTGCCTTTGGCTTCTATAATTTTCTGACAACAGCTGTACCTGTAAAATGTGTCAGATTCAGTAGCAGGGTCAGGGGCTGCTGTCACTTGGCAGACTTCAACAACATGACCCTGGCAAAGACTTCAGAATAAAAACATCAGGAAAATAAACACTCAATGCTCCATAGCCAGAGGACTGGCTGGGAGCTGTCAGGTTGAAATACTAGTCTATTTGGGAAGGGAAAGAACAGGAGCAAGGCCTCTGACACTCCTCTGCCTCCTGGAAAATACCCCTCTAGCAACAGAGCTGGTGCCAAACACATCAAATTAATTAAGAAAAGAGATGGAAGTGCTATTATTAGGCTGAGCTCCTATTCCAGCCAGTTTGCTAATCAATACTCTATCAGGAACAGGGCATGGCCAGGGCTTGGAGAAGGGACACCACGAAACAAGGGATTAGGCCAATCCCTGTATGTGGGGAGCCTCACCCCATCTGTGCAGGGAAATGGAGCATATATTCAGGACCCAGAAAGAAAGACGAGAAGTCTGAGACAAGAGAGATTAGGACATTAGGGGGCGGAAGCTGCAGAGAGACTGGAGGGATCGGACAAAGGAGTGATCCCCAAGGAAGAGATAATTTAGAATTGGGAAGGAGAGCTGAGATGGAATTGAGGGCAGACATGGGAAAGGCCTTGTGTCCCTGGTCAGGCAATGGCTCATGCAGTTTAGAAACTGAAGAGGACAAGGTGTGCTGGAGAGAGTGTAGGATTCTGCATCAAGGAATCATGGGAGAAGAGACTCAGAAGCTGATGAATTATAAAGCTGGCAGGATGAGGTGAACCAAGCATGAATTTCTGAGTAAAGGTGTTTGTGACAAAAATGCTGACCAGAGAAGAAGCTTTTGCTCAGGCTACCTTTTAGAAAACAGTAGAATCTAAGTAAATGAGGCTGATGCAATCATTCCTGATCAGAAAAAAGAAGGCAAATACAGAAAAAGCAGGCTATTTCACTGGTTTCCATCGGAAGCAGCAATAATACCTGCCAGCTATCGCAGGAGTATCCAGGGAAGAGCCAGGGACGGTGTGGGAGCTTGTGCTGGCTAAATGTCTCTGACTGTGTATGTACATGTGTGTGTTTAAGGCTGTGTGCATGTCTTTATATATTCTGAAGGTGTTTCTTCTTGAACACCTTAGAAAAGTGTGCAACAGATGTACTAAAAATAGACATCAGACATTAAATTAGAAGGTAGACTGATGATAAAGTCTGGGTGATATGCATCTCATGGAAGAAAACATAATACTAATATCTCTGCACCACACAAATATACACACACACATGCAGACATTGAATAACATTTGTGTATATATCAGAAATGCACAGAAACAAAGACACAACACTTCAGATATGAATAAAACACAAGTGTTATCAAGTAACTGCAGTCCCTTTCACAGGTATACTATAGAAAAGACCAAGAGAATGTAGATTTAAAATGGTGTTTAAATTATCTTACCTATTCTTTTGTCTATAAGAAAGAACATCAGCTAAACAACTACTTCAAGCAACATAATGCCTTTTTGTCTGAAAGGGCTCTAAGAAATTAATCAATCTCTCACCCCCACTAATGTATATTGTAGGGGAAAGTGCACTAAATCCTGCAGGAGTCAAACATGTGGATTATTAATCCACATCTACCACCTAACAGCAGAGTATCCTATGGTAAGTAATTCTATTTCTTTTTAAAAAAATATATTTTATTGATATTTCACAGAGAGGAAGGGAGAGAGATAGAGAGCTAGAAACATCGACCAGCTGCCTCTTGCACACCCCCTACCGGGGATGTGCCCGCAACCAATGTACATGCCCTTGACCGGAATCGAACCCGGGACCTTTCAGTCCGCAGACCGACGCTCTACCACTGAGCCAAACCGGTTTCGGCAGTAATTCTATTTCTGACTCTGTTTCTTTATCTATTAAAAGTGAAAGCTGTTTATAAAAACAATGGTTGCTGCAGTCTTAAGATATATATATATATATATATATATATATATATATATATATATATTCAATGCCCAGAAGTTTTTGGTAGAAAAGAAAATTGGATGACCATAGTTATCAACAAAAATGTCCAAAAAACTTTTCAGTTCTGTTTTATAATGGAAAAATTCTAAATTTTTTAATATTGTGAGGACTAAGGGGTTAAGAACTGAAATTTTCATTTTTTCAAGAGCTGAGTTGGTGTTATATAGACAATGAACCTGAGAATGAATAGGTCTACAGTCAACTGTTCTACACAAATGTTGGAAATGGGTCCTTTGATTATAACTGTAATTACACAGTCTCAAAACAATAGGATGACTTAACCAAGTCATAAAAAAAAAATCAGTTACATTGGTCATTTGGTGCTGAATAGTCAAAAACAACTCTTTAAGAACATTTTAAACAGATCTAGTCTTTGAGTTATGAGTGTGTGCCAGTCTCCACCAGAATTAGTGCTTGGGTCTTCTTCTCTCTGGAGTTCTCACTACCCTTCACCACCAATGCCCAGCACAGAGGGTTTGCTCAGGGTTCCCAGAGTAGCCACATTATGAAAACTTATTATTATACCAGAACACCTTTCCATATTGAAGAATAGGCATACCATCAGATAATAGCATCCTTTCTTTCAAAGTCTCTTAGTATAGTACTGGCACTTGTTATAATATTCTACTGCCCCCCTCCCCCCCAAAAAATAAAAGTCTGCAGCTGGCAGACTTTACCCTGAATGTCAGCAGGAGGCTGATCCCATAACACACTAGCCTGAGATAACCCAAATCACAAAGCCAAGCTGGTTGTGATTACTTAGCATTTATATAGCACTTTATCTAGGTCCTATATGTCAGCATCATTAATGGGAGATAACTCACCAGAAGTTACAGCTGAGAAAAAAAAATCATGACCAAAAAGAAAGAAGGGAAAGCTTAAAGGATCTGAGTGATTCCGTGGGAGCTTGTGGTTACTCAGTAATGGAGAAAGGGCAAAGATGCTATTCAAAGAGGACAAAGAAAGCTTTTTTTTGTCTCTCCCTTGTGCACAAAGGTACAGTGCACAAAGGTACAGTGACTGAAGGTACAGAAGGAGAGAATGAGCTAAAAAAATAAAGGAAAACCCCACAAGTGAGACTGGCTAAGTTTAAGAGTTTGACTAAAAGAATTTATAGTTTGTCTTCTATAGCACCTTAGATCCCGGGAAATTATCATTTAGTGAGGACTGTAAGTGATGGTTGGAGGGTCATTCTGTCTGGAGGCAAACCCAGAAGTCTATTAAAAAATAGAATATTAAAATTTTTATTAAAATTTCTCTGTGGTATTTTAGTAAAGTGCAAATTAATTCAAATCCTCTGTTGTGATAAATAATGCAATCATTCAGTTATCTGGAAATATGCAAATAATTACCAAAGCATCAGCAGATTGAAAATAGCTGTGGTTCAATTTCTCCAGTCAACACCCAATTCCAGTCAACACCCACTTTTTTTCCAATCTTTTAATAGTCATATAGGAATGGGAATCAAAATTTGACCCAAGTAAAAAGGAAGAGTAGTAAAAGAATGTCTGTTTACTAGTGAAAAAAGAGGGCAAGGCAGACAAAGACAAATACTGTATTTCTCTTTTATGAGGAATCTAAAAACAAAATAAACAAAACAGAAACAAACTCATACAAAACATCAAACAAATTGGTGGTTGCCAAAAGGGAAGAGGTTGGAGGAATGGGTGAAAAGGGTGAAGGGATTAGGAAGTACAAATTGTGCGTGGCTCAGTGATTGAGCATTGACATATGAACCAGGACGTCATGGTTTGATTCCCCATCAGGGCACATGCACAGGTTGCAGGTTTGATCCCCAGTATGGGGCCTGCAGAGGGCAGCTAGTCAATTACTTTCTCTCATCATTGCTGTTTCTATCTCTCTTCCTCTTCCTTCCTCTCTCTGGAATCAATAAAAACATATAAAATATATTTATTGCACTACCCAGTGCTTGCTAGAAAGGCTCATTAATACAGTAGCTATGAGGACAAGGTTGGAAATTATGCAATAAAACAGATTTTCTCTCACTGAAGCAGAGCTGACTATTATGTACACCCTAAGGATAATCTGCCAACAGCACAGACCAATAATGAGACATATGGTACTGTACCTGAGGAGACCGGGTAAGGCAGGTTGGTGATAGTGGGTCCTTTTCATCATGGAAGAGGCAGTGCTTATCCTCACTGGAATACATTTTCTGGATAATTCTTTTCCTCTTCTGCCCATCATGTGTATGTCAGCATACTATCATAATGATCTTACCAAATGCCTTCTTCATCATCACCATTTCCCACACTCTATCTTTCCCATCCAAGTTTACAGCAAAAGAAGGCAGTGGGCTCATGCCCACAGGACTCAGTAGTCTTACCATGCACTCCATCAACAATAAGTGGCTAACTTTCTGGAATGGCAGAATGGCCTAATGAAGGATCTAATACAGAGCCAGATGGGAGACAACACCTTGTGAAGTTGTGGTGCTATTTTATAAGACTGACTTGAGCCGTATTTGGAGATATTTCTTTTATAGCTAGAATCTATGGACCTAGGCACTAAGAAGTATACAAGGCTGACTTCTCTGTCACACATATGGCCTACTTAAACATTTCTCTTGCCTCTCATTCCCTTAACTTTGGATTCTGCTGGTTCAAATGTGTTAATTCCTCAGAATTAATAGACTCCTGGCCTTTTTGTATTCTTTATGCCACTGAGCCAACAGGCAAAGGTGAAGTGAAAGAATGGTTGCCTTGCAATGAGAACAGGGAGAAGTGTGCTTAAAACCCAGGGGAACTTCTGGGTACCACAGCACCTCCTTGACTCATGGAAAGCTAATGGAAGATTAGAACATCCTAATACAGGAGGGACCACGAAAGGCCAGTTCCTTCAGGACTAAAGGTTTGGATTTCTCCACTAGGAACCTGAACCAGATCGGTGCTAAGGAAAAAAGAACATGGAATGGGTAGTTGACTAAGTTGTTATAAATAGCAACTATGGCCTTGTTCTCAGAAGCTTTGTGGCATACATAGGTGGTGCTGGCAGCTATGATGGTGAGAGCAGCAGCTTCCTGTCCTCTTGATTACAACCACAATGGTATGTTCTTCAACTAACAAGTTTAATGGCACCTTTGGACTCCTGTTCTTTCAGCCCTTCCAATAATTTTGTAAGCATTGAGTTTCCTGTAGTAAATTCCTTTCTGCTTGGAATATCTAAAGCTATTTCTATTCTTGCACTGAGGCCTGACTGAATCACATAATGATTAAGATAGTGTGGAATTTGCATAGGGATAAGTCAAATTGACCAATGTAAAGGATTAGAGAACCCAGAAACAGACCTGTGCTAATTAAATCTGATACCTGACTTTTCAAACCAGTGGAGAAAAGAGTGGACTTTATAATACAGGTTGCTGGGGACCATGGGAGACCCTTGGGGGGTGGGTGGAGATTAAATGCTTTTCTCTCACTATGTATATAAAAAATTAATTCCTACTGAATTAAAGATCTAAATGTGAAAAGCAAAAGTAAACACTTTTTTATTTATTTTATTTTTTAATTTTACTTTATTAAGGTATTTTCTGTGTACATAGTTTACCATTGCCCCCCCCCTCCCATTTATGCCCTCCCTCCCCAGAGTTCTGTGTTCATTGGTTGTACTTATGTTCATGCACACCAGTCCCTCGGTTGTTCTCCTATCTCCCCCCAGGTCTCCTTCCCCTCCCCGCTGTCATTTAGCAGTCTGCTTGTTTTATGGTGACTATCTCAGGACCATATGAATAGAGTCCGCTCCTCCTCTGGTTTTCACCGCCCCTTCCCCTGGGTCCCACTGCCTCCCCTGGTACACACGGCTCGCCCGGGGCACACTGCACCCTGGGACACTCGGCTCACCCGGGGCACTCGGCCCCGTGGGACACTCGGCTCAACCGGGGCACTCGTCCCCCTGGGACACTCGGCTCAACCGGGGCACTCGGCCCCCTGGGACACTCGGCTCACCCGGGGCACTCGGCCCCCTGGGACACTCGGCTCACCCGGGGCACTCGTCCCCCTGGGACACTCGGCTCACCCGGGGCACTCGGCCCCCTGGGACACTCAGCTCACCCGGGGCACTCGGCCCCCTGGGACACTCGGCTCACCCGGGGCACTTGGCCCCCTGGGACACACGGCTTACCCGGGACACCCTTCCCCTTTGGGGGGTACGGCTTACCCGGGGCACATGGCCCCCCGGGGACACTTGGCTCACCCGGGGCACTCGGCCCCCTGGGACTCTCGGCTCACCCGGGGCACTCGCCCCCCTGGGACACTCGGCTCACCCGGGGCACTCGGCCCCCTGGGACACTCGGCTCACCCGGGGCACTCGGCCCCATGGGACACTCGGCTCACCCGGGGCACTCGGCCCCGTGGGACACTCGGCTCACCTGGGGCACTCGGTCCCGTGGGACACTCGGCTCACCCGGGGCACTTGGCCCCCTGGTACACACGGCTTACCCGGGACACCCTTCCCCTTTGGGGGGTACGGCTTACCCGGGGCACATGGCCCCCCCGGGGACACTCGGCTCACCCGGGGCACTCGGCCCCCTGGGACACTCGGCTCACCCGGGGCACTCGGCCCCCTGGGACACTCGGCTCACCCGGGGCAATCGGCCCCATGGGACACTCGGCTCACCCGGGGCACTCGGACCCGTGGGACACTCGGCTCACCCGGGGCACTCGGACCCGTGGGACACTCGGCTCACCCGGGGCACATGGCCCCCCGAGGACACTCGGCTCACCCGGGGCACTCGGCCCCCTGGGACTCTCGGCTCACCCGGGGCACTCGGCCCCCTGGGACACTCGGCTCACCCGGGGCACTCGGCCCCCTGGGACACTCGGCTCACCCGGGGCACTCGGCCCCCTGGGACACTCGGCTCACCCGGGGCACTCGGCCCCCTGGGACACACGGCTCACCTGGGATCCCCTTCCCCTTTGGGGGGTACGGTTCACCCGGGGCACATGGCCCCCTGGGACACTCGGCTCACCCGGGGCACTCGGACCCATGGGACACTCGGCTCACCCGGGGCACTCGGCCCCATGGGACACTCGGCTCACCCGGGGCACACGGCCCCTCTAGGGTGTTGGGGTCACATATTGGAGGCACCGCACTAGCTCCTTGCTAGCATGGCGGGAAGGCTGGGACAGCTGCAGTTGGGCTGAGATGGTTGCAGGCGGGGGGACCACCTTTAAAGGTGTCTCGTTCGGTGTGGGAGCGGAGCAGGTAACATGGAGGCTAAGTTCTGAGGTCGCCCACTCCCTGAGCCCAAGGCGTGGTGAGCTCTGTTCTTGGTGGATTTCCTTTATTCTCAGCGGCAGTGGTGGGTGGCGGTGCCAGGTGCAATATTGACGGTCGCTCCTGTGGTTCAATTACCACTATAGTTTTAAAGTTCACATGGCGGTGGTGGTGAGAGCTTCGGCTTGGCCACGTGGCATCGGAGGATGGCCTGCCTGGGTGGGTAATGGAAGGCACCGTGCCATTTCCTCACCAGCGCGCTCCATCTCCCTCCCAGCATGGTGGGTGTGCTGGGAAGATTGTGGGCGGGCTGTGATGGCTGCATGGGGAGAGTCCGCCCTCAATGGTGTCCTCTTTGTTGCGGATGTGGAGCTGCTGTGGATGCAGAGGCTAATTTCTGAAGCCACATTCTCTATGAGCCCGGTGCGTAGTGAGCTCTGATTTCGGTGGATTCCCATTCTTGGGGGCGGCGGTGGGTGCGGCAGCGATGGTAGCTCCTGTGGCTCAATTTCCCCTGTAGTTTTAAAATCCGCATGGTGGTAGTGTCTGATGCTTTGGCCTGGCCATGTGGCAACGGAGAGAGGATTCTCCGGGTCTGCCGATGGAAGGCGCAGCGCCAGCACAGCGTGCGCGAAGGGCTGGCAGAGCAGGCCGCGGGCGGTGACGGAGAGTCCCCGTGATGTCTTAGTCTTTCAGACTTAGTGGAACGCTTCCCCTGAGCCAGGACAAGCAGTACCACCACAAATATTGGCCAGCTCAGTGCTGCCCCTCTACAGGTGACAGTAGGGGCATCCTCACCTTGGTAGGCCTTTTCTCTTGGAGGTCTTAACCAGTGTAAGGCAGCATGGTACAGAACTGCCCCACCTTCTCAGTCCTCCGCAAAAGTAAACACTTTTAAAAGAATATGAACATCTGCATTATCTTTTATTAAATTAGTGATTTTTAGAGAAAGAGGAAGTGAGAGGGAGAAAAACATCGATCACTGTCTCCTGCATGCCCCTTACCTTGGTGATAGAGCCCGCAAACAGGGCATGTGCCCTGACCAGCATCGAACCGGAAACCTTTCAGTGCACAGGACCACACCCAATCAACTGAGCCATACTAGCCAGAGCAAAAGTAAACACCTTTTAGAGGAAAATATATGAGAATTTAAAGCAAGAAACATTATTATGCTAATAACCTTTACATTTACATCTCTAGCTTATACATATCCCCTAAACACCACTTCTTCCAACTCACAACTTCCTCTTAGATATCTATTATACACCTCAAAATTAACATCTTCAAAGACAAAATATTCATTTCCCCCCAAAACTTTCTCCTACTGCAATGTTCTTCCTTTAAGAAAATAGCACCATCACTCATCCATTTGGTCAGGCAAAATAACTTGGAGTTATCCTTGAGTTCTCTTTCATACAATCCTCATCAAATCCATTGCAAAATCTTTTTAGGTCTAACTTCAAAATATATTCTGAATGTGACATTCTCATGATTCTCTTTGCTACTACCCTGGCCTAAGTCAATATTACCTCTCACTTAGACTACAGCAACAAACTCCTAACCAATCTTCTTGCATCTATTTTTACCTCCTACTATATTATGATAGTAGTCATAAAGATCTTTTAAAAATCAAATCAGCCTTGCAGGTGTGGCTCAGTGCTTGAGAGCTGATCTATGAACCAGGAGGTCGTGGTTTGATTTCTGACCAGGGTACATGCCTGGTTTGCAGGCTCGATCCCCAGTAGGGGGCATGCAGGAAGCAGCCAATCAATGATTCTCTCTCATCATTGATGTTTCTATCTCTCTCTCCCTTTCCTTATATATTTTCCCCCCAAAATCACTCCTGTGCTCAACATACTTCAATAATTTCCCATCACAGAATAAAATCCTTGGCTACTACTCTGAAGTAACCACTTAATACTCTTTCCCTTACTCATGGGACTTGGCTATACTGACCAAACATTGGATAATCCACCAAGCAGGTTAATATCTTGAGCCTTTGCACTTGTTTTTTCCTCTGTCTGGAATGTGATTCTCCTTGGATAGTATCACTTGTTGCTTCCTCACCATCTTCAGTTCTCTGCTGAATGTCACCCTCTCAGGCCTTCCCTGACCATTCAATTTAAGTAGCAAAGAGCCTATTGGTTTCTCTTTATCTCCCCATCCTGCTTTATTTTTCTTTATGGCTTATTTTATATTTATCTGTTGTTTACGGTCTCTCTCCCAGACTAGAATTTAAGTCCACCAGGTTATCTATCTTAGTCAGAGTTGTATTCTCTGAGTCTAAAACAGTTCATAGCACATAGTAGACATTCAATATATTTGTCAAATAGATGAGTGAGTGAACGAGAATTCTTTATGACATTAGGATAAGAAAGAATTTTCTAATCAAGATATGAAAAACACAAACCATAAGAAAAAGTTTGAGAAATTTGATGAAATTAAGATTAAACACTGTGTTGATTCACTTCAAAACAGTATTACAATAGTATTGTTTTTATCGCATTTAAAACATAAATATAATGGATATACAAATTTAATGCTAGGAGAAGATATTTGCTATGCAGAGATTGGACAAAGGATTAATATTTGAGATACACAAGATGGGGCAAAAGTAGGTTTGCAATTGTTCATATGGAAAATAATATAATAATTAAATAATGATACAGGAATAAACTCTGTGTTTCATGTACTCCCAACTGTAAACCTATTTTTGCCCCACACTGTATAAAGGACTCTTAAAAGTTAATAAGAAAGAGACAAGTCCCACTTCTGGATAAATAGCAGAAAATGTTTAATTTGCTGAAAATCAGATACTTTACCAGATGGAGCTATCACTCAGGCCTTTCATTTTTCTAATTAACTTTCTAACCTTGACAATTTTGGAAGTTCTAAATTAGAGTCGTTCCTATGATTTTAGCTAAACAAAATGAAAGCCAAAATTTGGCAAATAGTTTACTGACCCAGCAGACTTAATTCTGCTCTTGTTGGAAAAGAATTGGTCTTGATTCTTCTGACTTTTATACTGATTGTAAACAAACAAACAAACAAAAAAACCACACAATCAGAATATGATAGTATTTGCCTTATTTAGTTGAATATATAATGTAGGTATTATAGATCACTTTCCTCTATTTGGGATGTTTTGTATTTGAAACTTAATATGCAAGAAAAAAAGAGACAAAATTCAATTTAAAAAAAAGGAGCAAAGATAAAGAACAGGAAAGTAATAAAAGAGGAACCCTAAATGGTAAACAAAAATACGAAAGATGTTGAACTCTCTAGTTGTCAGAAACACATATTAAAACCACAATGAGAAATCATTTCACACCACTGCACTGGCAAAATGTGTGAGTTTGATGACACCTGGTATTGACAAAGGTATGAAACAATTGGACCTTTCATACTTCTGGTAATAGCACAAATTGGAGAGCAATTTGGTAATATCAAGTATTTTAAAAATAAATTTATCTTTTCTTTTAAAATTTATTTATTTATTTTAGAGAGAGACATAGAGTGAAACACTGATTTGTTGTTCCATTTATTTATGCATTCATTGGTTGCTCTTGCTTCTTGTATGCACCACGACTAGGGATTAAACCCACAACCTTGGCTTATAGAGATGGCACTCTAACCAACTGCATATCAGGGCAATATCAAGTATTGTTGAAGATACATAGACTCTACAACCCAGCAATTCCACTCCCAAATGGGAAAAGGTAGCAATGTACTACTCATTGTAGTATTTCTCCAACCCTGGACCTTTCACCAGCCATTCTTTCTGCCTGATACTTCCCTAGATAGCTACATGGCTCACTCCCTGATTTCCTTCAGGTCTTGGTTCAAATGTCACCATTGCAGTAAAGTCCTCCTTGACCACTCTGTTTAAATCACAGACCGCCTTAGCGCCCCCTTCCCCAGCTCCTTTATCTTACTTTTTTTCTCATAGCACTTCTGATCTATTATATAGCCTTTAATATGTTCATTATGGCCCTGGTCGGTGTGGTTCAATGGATAGAGCATTGGTCCAAATACACAAAAAAGTCATGGGTTCTATTTCTGGACAAGGGCATGTACCTAGGTTGCAGATTCCATCCTCAGCTTTGGTCAGGGTGAGTGTGGGAGGCAACCAATTGATATGTTTCTCTCACATTGGTGTCTCTCTCTCTCTCTCTCTCTCTCTCTCTCTCTCTCTCTCTCTCTCTCCCCTTCTCTTTCTTCCTCCCTTCTATTCTCTCTAAAAATCAATGTAAAAAATATCCTTGGGTGAGGATTAACAACAACAAAAAATATGTTCATTATGTTTATTAACCATTTTTCTTCCACTACTTTGTAAATTCCCAGAGGGCATTCGTTTTTGTTTTTGTTTTTTTGTGGTTTTGGGTGTGTTTGGTGTTTTTTGGTGTGTGTGTGTGTGTGTGTGTGTGTGTGTGTGTGTGTTTTGTCTTTTGTTCACCTAAAAGAGTACCCAAAAGTATTAGGCACTCAATCAAAATTGGTTGACTAAATTAAATAAGTTTGTAATAGTAAAGACTTGGAAGCAACCTCATGTTCTTCCAAAGTAGAATAGATAAATAAACTGTAGCACATCCTTTACATCGGCATACTATACAGTTAAAATGAATAAATTAGAGTTTCATGTATTCACACAGATGAATATAAAAAATAGAATACTGAACAATAAAGCAAATTGAAAGGTAAGTATGGTATGGCACCACTTATAAAAAGTAAAACACATTAACAATACTATATATGGCTTATGTTACATACATATGTAGTAAAAGTATAAAAATGTCCATGGTAAGCACCAAATTCAGAACAGAGACTACCTTTAAGAACAGAGGGGCAGTAATGTGAAAGGGATACATTACATCTGTAATGTTTTATTTCTAAGGTGGAAAGTGGGCATATAAATGTTAATTTCCTTATTATCTATACCCTTTTATATGCCTGAAATGTTTAATAATAAAATTAAATGAGATAACAGTGTTTAGCATGTAACAATAGTCAATATTTATATAGAGTATGGTCCTAGTTAGGAGCTGTTCTAAATGTGTTATATATGACAGCTCATTTAAATTCTCACAGCAACCCTCTTAGGTAAATACTATTATTAGCTCCACTCTAAGGATGACAAAACAGAGACACATAAAAGTTACAGAACCTATTTAAGACTGCCTGATGGAACTCTGTGTTTTTAATCATTACACCAAATTGCCTCACAGTCTTATTAAGCACACAGTAGGTTCTTAATATTCAGCTGAAATTTATGTGATTACCATTTTTATAAGCCAAAATGGTCAAATATCTAGCAATTGCATGTGGTTCAACCTAATAAATGTCAAATAAAAATGTCAAATACAACTGACCTTATAATATCACAAGGCTCTATGATGACTCTGCAGTTGCTTTTAAACATGTATTTTGCTTTCATGCTTTAGATGCTGTTAGCCCTTGAAGCATAAGGGAGGAAAACTAAATTCCAGAAGCAACTTTCCAGCCATTATCATTGAAATCAAGTGAAGAAAGCAAGCCTTTTAGGAAAGAGTGGTCATGACCAGCGCTGGGTGGTGTTAAGAGCCAATCATGGGTGGGAGGACGGTTGAGTTGTCCTCTAAACAACCAAGTCTGCCTTCCCCTTTGCCTTTCTTAGTTTGTTGAAGAGGCAGCTTCAAATCAGCCAAGACTTAGCCATGGGTTTGGCTTAGAAGTCCTTGTTTGCAAGCACCTGAGCAGACTGCTAAGAAATCCAGACAGGATGGCCCGACTTCCTCATCCAAAGGTGTAAGATCAAAGGTTCCTCTTCTGTAGATCCTAACCCCCAGGAAACTGGAAATAGAAAGAAGGAGATGGGAGACAGATACACATTATCCCATGTTCAGTCAGTCTGGTTTTGGCAGTTACAGTCTTAATTTTTTTTGCTGAAGTTTCCAAGACTTGCCTCCTGCATCTGCCCAAAGCAGACTAGTAGACCCCTTTTCAGTTTTCCTGTCTCTAGTGATCAAACTTCACTCCCTCTTATATAGTATAGAGTGGTTGACAGAATACCCGTAAGAAACACTGCTTTCCTCATGTCCTTCTTTGAGAACCATTATTTACCATAATATATTCAAAATCCTTAGTGCAGATTTCTGCAACCCCTTGTTACTTTCGTGGGTGCCCCTCTCATACCATGTCAACCTGAACAAAATCCACGTCAGTGGTTGGATCTAACCTGGAGTCTGTGTGGAAACAGAAGAACAGAAGCGTGGACAGGATTACTTCTGCAAAGCATAATGAATTATGTTGCACACTATTGCATATATGCTGTTTTTATGGGCAGGAATGTATCTGTATGCATACACAGATGTGGGAGAGCGGGCTGTGCATGCACGAGTGCACAAATGTAGTTGATAAGTGTGCCTGAAGGTGGTGTGAGCATTTTCTAAAAACCTATGCTCGAAGTTTCACTCCATAAATCTCTTTTACTGGCGATACTCTGAAAGCCAAGGGCTGTGTAATAATTTACACTACATTGTCCTTACTCGCTTGCTCCCCTTCACTTGCCTAGGATGAAAAGTTAAAGATTGATAGTGATGTTTCTTTGGAGGAGCCAGGAATGTCATCCGTCCCCAGTCTCTCAGTCCATCTTTCTAGAGCTTTTCCTATCACTCCACTTCTTCTGCTCTGCTCTAGAGGACAAGCTTTCTGTCTCTTCTTCTTCCCCAAACCTTAACCACTGGCTCCTAAAATGTCCTCCTCTTTGGAACAGCCACCCTGCTGTAAGTAGAACAAGAAGGAGTTTTCAGCTGATCTAATCATAAGACAAAAAAAAGTTCTCCCCAGAGATCCAAGCAGCTACAGAGATCTCCTTCCTCCACTCAGAGCCATTTTAGTCCAACTTCCCAAGGTGCTAGGGAAAGTGTGTCCTCATTTCTGTGGGACCACAAGTAGAATATTTCTAATTTTCAATGTTTTACTTTTCATCCTTTCTATTGTGGTTTCGGCCACATTCTCTTGAGATTATTTTATTTCTGCTAGATAGAAAGTTCCAGGTGAAGGGTAAGGGATACATTTGTATTCCATTGTGTAGATGTACCACAGTTTTCTAATCCACTCATCTGGTTATGGGCACTTAGGCTATTTTGAAATCTTAGCTATTGTGAAGTGTGCTGCTATGAACATAGGGTTGCATATATCCTTTCTGATTGGTGTTTCTGTTTTCTTGGGATATATTCCTAGTAGTGGGATTACTGGGTCAAATAGGAGTTCCATTTTCAGTTTTTTGAGGAAACTCCATACTGTTCTCTACAGTGGCTGCACCAGTCTGCATTCCCACCAGCAGTTGCCATTAGTTAATTTGTTAATGATAGCCACTCTGACAGGTGTGAGATGGTACCTCATTGTTGTTTTGATTTGCATTTCTCAAAACTTTGAGCATGTTTTCATATCTTGGCATTCCGAATGTCCTTTTTTGAAAAATGTCTATTTAGGTCCTTTGCCCATTTTTTTTTTATTGAATTGTTTATCTTTCTTTTGTTAAGTTGTATGAGTTCCCTGTAAATGTTAGAGATTAAAACCTCATCACAGATAACAATGGCAAATATGTTCTCTCAAATAGTGGGCTTTCTTGTTGTTTTGTTGATGGTTTCTTTTGTTGTGCAGAAGCTTTTTATTTTGATGTAGTCCCATTTGTTTATTTTCTCTTTAGTTTCCATTGTCCTAGTAGCTGTATCGGTAAAGATATTGCTACAACAAATGTCTGTTATTTTGCTGCCTATGGCTTCTTCTAAGATTTTTATGGTTTCCCATCTTACGTTTAAATCCTTTATCCATTTTGAGTTTATTTTTGTATATAGTGTAAGTTGGTGGTCTAGTTTCATTTTCTTTTTGCAAGTATCTGTCCAGTTTTCCCAACACTATGTATTGAAGAGACTGTCTTGTCTCCATCGTATGCTCTTGCCTCCTTTGTCAAATATTAATTGAACATAATGGATTGTGTCGATTTCTGGATTCTTTGTTCTCCACTGGTCTATATACCTGTTCTTGTGCCAGTACTAGGCAGTTTTGAGAACAGTGGCTTTGTAGTATAGCTTGATATCTAGTATTGTGATCCCTCCAACATTGTTCTTCTTTCTCAAGATTGCTGCAGTTATTCATGGTCTTTTTTTAATTTCAAATGAATTTTTGGATAATTTGTTCTAGGTGTTTGAAGTATGCCCTTGGTATTTTATGGGGATTGCATTGAATTTATAAATAGCTTTGGGTAGTATGGATATTTTAATGATTCTACCAATCCAAGAATATGGTATATTCTTCCATTTGTTCATATCTTCCTCTGTCTCTTTAGTTAGTGTCCTGAAATTTTTTGAGTACAGGTCCTTTGTTTCCTTGGTTAAGTTTATTCATAGGTATCTTAATTTTTTCGATGCAATGGTAAATGTGATTGCTTTTTTAATTTCTCTTTCTGTGAATTCATTATTGGTGTATAGGAAAGTCAGACTTCTGGGTGTTAATTTTATATCCTGCTACATTGTCAAATTCATTTATTAAGTCTACTAGTTTTTTTAATGGAATCTTTGGGGTTTTCTATGTACAATATCATGTCATCTTCGAATAAGGACAGTTTTACTTCTTTTCCAATTTGGCTGCCTTTTATTTCTTCTTTTTCTCTGATCACAATGGCTAGTACTTCGAGCACTATGTCGAACAGGAGTAGTGAGAGGGGGCATTACTGTCCCTGTTCTTAGGGAAAATTGTTTCAGTTTTTGCCCATTGAGTATGACGTTGGCTGTGGGTTTGTCATATATGACTTTTATTATGTTGAGGTATGATCCTTCTATTCCCACCTTGCTGAGAGTTTTTATCAAGAAAGGGTGTTGGATTTTGTCAAATGCTTTTTCTGCATCAATGGCTATGATTATATGATTTTTATCTCTCAGTTTTTGTGGTGTATCACATTTATTGATTTGTGGGTATTGTACCATCCTTGCATCCCTGGAGTAAATCCCACTTGGTCATGGTGTATGATCTTTCTAACATGATGTTGGATTTGATTTCCTAGAATTTTGTTGATGATTTTGGTGTCTATGTTCATGAGGGATATTAGCTTGTAATTCTCTTTCTTTGTATTGTCTTTATCTGGTTTTGGGATTAGGGTGATGTTGGCTTCATAGAAAGAGCTTGGAAGTGCTCCTTCCTCTTGAGTTTTTTAGAATAGTCTGAGGAAGATAGGTTTTATTTCTTCTTTCAATGTTTGATAAAACTCCCCTGTGAAACTCCCCTGGCCCAGGGCTTTTGCTTTTGGAAGTTTTTATTTTTTATTTTTATTACTGCTTCAATTTAAAGAAGAAAACATAGAATGTCTTTATGGCTTCAAGGTAGGGAAAGATTTCTTAAAACAAGATATGAGTAAGTTATAATGGAAGAGATAGATAAATTTGAATGGATAAAAAACTTGTTTTCTTAAAGGCCTCCATTTAAAAAAAGTGACAAGAAAAGATAGAAATAGAGATTTTTGCTATTAATGATCTATAAAGGATTTGTATGCAGAATATACAAGAAAATACAAATAAGAAAAGACAATAAGAAAGACAAACAGGATAACAAAAAAAAAAAAAATGGGCAAAAGACATGAATAGGCCATACATGTAAGTGGAAATCTAAATAACCAATAAACATGTGAAAAGATGCTCAGACTCTCTAGTAATCCATAAAATTCAAATTATCCCTGGCCAGTGTTGCTCAGTTGGTTGGAGCATTGTCACTTGTACCAAATGGTCTGGGATTCGATTCTCAGTAAGGGCACACACCTAGGTTTTAGGTTCCATCCTGCTGTCAGGGCTTATACAGGAGGCAAATGATCAATGTTTTTCTCTCACATCAATGTTTCTCTCTCTCTCTCTCTCTCTCTCTCTCTCTCTCTCTCTCTCTCTCTCTCTTCCTCTCCCTTCTTCTCTCTGTAAAATCAATTTAAAAAGCATATCCTCAGGTGAAGATGGAAAAAAAGTAAATTAAAATAACCCATCAGGTTGGCAAACTTTTAAAATCATGACAATACCAAATGTTGGTAAGGATGAGAAGCAAAATTCTTGTACACTGCTAGTGAGAGTGTAATTGGCACAATAACTTTGTAAACAATTTAGCTTTATTTTCTAAAATTGACGATATGCATATCCTGTCATATTAATTCTGTGTGTGTGTGTGTGTGTGTGTGTGGTCAAAAACATATAATATCAAATCACCATTTAACCTTAAGTGTACTGTACACTGTTGTGCAAAATGATCTCTAGAACTTTTTCATCTTGTAAAACTGAAATTATATACCTATTGTAAAATTCCTCTTTTCCTCTCCTAGCCTCTGGCACTATTCTACTTTGTGTTTCTGAGTTTGACCATTTAAAAAAATATTTTATTGATTTTTTACAGAGAGAAAGGGAGAGGGATAGAGAGCCAGAAACATCAATGAGAGAAAAACATTGACCAGCTACCTCCTGCACACACCCCCACCTCCCCCCATTCCCCCATGTGCCTGCAACCAATGTACATGCCCTTGACTGGAATCGACCCTGGGACCCCTCAGTCGGCAAACCGATATTCTATCTACTGAGCCAAACCGGTTTCGGCTGACCATTTTAAATATCTCATAAAAGTGAAGTCATGTAAGTTTTGCCTTTTTTTGTGACTTAACTTAGCATAATGTCCTCAAGTTTCATCCACGTTACAGCATATGACTTGATTTCCTTCTTTAAAAAAAAGTATACTTTTATTGATATTTTACAGAGAGAAGGGAGAGAGATAGAGAGCTAGAAAACGTCGATGAGAGAGAAACATCGACCAGCCGCCTCCTGCACACCCTGACCAGGAATGTGCCCACAACCAGTGTACATGCCCTTGACCGGAATTGAACCCAGGACCTTTCAGTCTGCAGACCGACGCTCTACCACTGAGCCAAACAGGTTTCGGCGATTTCCTTCTTTTTATTAAGCTGAATAATATTCTATTGTGTATATGTACTTCATTTTCTTTATCCGTTTTTTTGTTGATGGACATTTAGATGGTGTCCATATCTTGGTTGTTATGAATAATACTACAATAAACGTAGATGTGCAATGGGCATGCAAAAATCTTTCTAAGATCTTATTTTCAACTCTTTTGGAGGGATTGTTGGGTCATATGACAGTTCTATCTTAATTTTTGAGGAACCTTTAATGCTATTTGGAGGTGTACCATACAAAGTGGCTGTACCATTTCACATTTCCATCAACAGGGCACAAAATTTCCAATTTATTTATATCTTCACTAATATCTATTATTTTCAGTTCTTTTTAAATTATGGCCATCCTAAAAGGTAATAGCTCATTGTGGTTTTGATTTGCATTTCCCTAATAATTATAATGTTTAGCATCTTTCCATATGTTTGTTTGCCATATATATATATATATATATATATATATATATATATATAATGTCTATTAAAATCCTTTGCCCATTTTCTTTTCTTTAAGCTATAAATTGCTAAAATTTAAGCAATTTATAGCTTAAATGCTTGCTATTCTTATAGTCATAAGCTTCTTTCTAATGAAACTTTTTTACTTGTATTTTAATACTGCCTTAATAATCACCACTCTGAGAAGACTACATTGATGCATTCATCTCCAAAGAGTTAGATGTTCCCTCCTCTGTGTGCCCATTGCCTTTTATTTATAATTCCATTTTAACTTTTATAATGTTGTTTTTAAAGTTTTTTTTTAAAATCTCTCTCTGCCACCTCTCTATAAAATAAGCTCATTCAGGAAAGGAGTCAAATTTTATTTATCTTTGTATCTGCTGTGCGCAGAGCAATAATTGGCATCTAGTTAGTAAAGACCAATAAACATTTGTCGTGACTGCACTGGCAGCAGTTTCTACTGGGCAGTCCTAGGCAATAGATGTGAAGTTAACAGCACTACTTTTTCAAACATGCAAGAGAACGTTCATCAAGCGAATAATCTGCAGTTATAGGGTAATATACCCCAGAGACAACTGCAAATGATATTTGCTCTTTTTCTATTATTTGGATTAAGTTATGTTTTAGATTAACTACTATCTTGGATGAACTCTGCCTCTACCTCCTTCCTATAATAATTCTTGTGGTGGTGGTGGTGGTGGTGGTGTGGAAGTTGCCTGGAGAATGGAAGATTGTTGCAATCGTTCAGTATAATAATAATCAGAGTTAAAACCAAAACAGAGCAGAGAGCAGAAATGTAATCAAGAGATAGTTCAGATATGCAATTCAATTGGTCACAGCCTTGGTGATCAACTTGATATGGAAGAAAAAGAGACTTAAGGATAATTGCAGTTTTTAGCTTGAGAGACTGTGTGGATATGCCTCCATATACTGAGATAGGGAACACAGGAGAAAGAGGCTTTGGAAACATGATGGGTTAAAGGAAATTGGAAACGTTTTAGGGAAAAGAGATTCACGGAAAGGTTCGTTTTTGGTGAGAAAAATGAGAACGTGGGTCAAGGGCAGGTGGAAGAGGAAGGAGACTGAGTGAGAACAGAAGTGGAGAGGACAATCCAAAAATAGTAAGGCCATACATTCCTCTGATTAATATAAAATACTTGGAGGAAAGACTATGTGGTTATAATAAAGTTTAAAGGCAAGGGGGTGGGGTGAAATGGAAGTTAGCATTAGATGTTTTTAATTGGGAGACAAGAGTAGAAGGAGGTTTATCTGGTGAGGATGAATAGAAGATGTGAGATGTTAAAGAAATGCTATTATGTGTACTTTCCTATCTGTATAATATTAACGATGTTGCAATTGTAAGCTCCAGTTACAATTTATAGCTTAAATGCTTGCTATTCTTATAGTCTTATCATCTCAGTTATCCTAGAACCTCTTTCTTCCAATTAGACACGGACATTCACAAAGTTGGTTGATATCAGAACAAGTTCAGTTAGCAGATCAGTGTGATTCCTGCCTGTGCTTATGGTTAAGTGCAAAATTGGAATCACTGAGAACTCAAACATCTGCAAAGACTTTTTGACACGACTCTTCCAGTTCAGCCAATCTGATGAATATTTAGCAATATGCTTAAATATTTGAATTTTTTAGAATTGGTGCAAATTCCCAAAGGAAAACCCAGCTCCATTGATCATATTTTGAGAATTTATGTCCCAGGTGCTGCACTAGAAGCTAGGGAAAAGGGACTTGTAAGACACAGCCTTTTCCCTTGGGCCGTGGGGTAGCTTTGCTCTGGTGTGTAGATGTTTTTATATACAATGAGATTTAGGGAAATTCGTACTCTGTTTTTACTTTAAAAAAAATCTTTATTTTTGAAAGTATATATATGAAGCCTGTTTTTACTTTTAATGCAGCATTACTTCTGTATGTAGATGATTAATATAGTCAGATTTTTATTTATTTATAGATGTTGACACACACACACACACACACACATATGCCTAAACAACTGTTATGACCGTTTGACCAAAGGACCAGTCCACCAGTCGCTATGATGCACACTGACCATTAGGGGGCAAATGCTCAATGCAGGAGCTGCCTCCTGGTGGCCAGTACATTCCCACAGCCAATCTTCCATGGCCAGCCAAACCCCTGCAGCCTTCCCTCTGGCTGCCAGCCAATTTCCTATGGTCTCTCCCCCTGGGAATCAGCCCCAATCAGGACTGGGTGAGAAGGCCCCAATCAGCCCTAATTGGCCCCAATCGCTGGCCAGGCTGAGGGATCCCACCTGTGCACGATTTCATGTACCAGGCCTCTAGTACAGTGTTTCCCAAACTTCTCTCAGGATGAGAATCACCTGGTGGAGTTGTTAAAATACAGATTTCTGAATCCCAACTAAGAAGTGCTAAACTAGAATTTTTGGGAACATATAGGTAAAATTGCTCTTAGCACTAGTTAAGTATACAATTTTACCTATATGTTCCCAAAAATTCTAGTTTAGCACTTCTTAGTTGGGATTCAGAAATCTGTATTTTAACAACTCCACCAGGTGATTCTCATCCTGAGAGAAGTTTGGGAAACACTGCTCTAGTACATTTATAAAAGCAGCATCACAGTCAAGATAATAAACACATCCATCACCCCCAGAAGTTCTTTCTTGCTTCTTTGCCATCTCCTCCTTCAATCCTTAGTCTTGTCCAGGAAATCATTGATCTGACTTGGCCACTATGGAGTAACTTGCATTTTATAGAGTTTTATGTAAATGGCATCATATACTATGGTTTTTGTTTTGTTTTTTATTATCTAGCAACATTCAGCTTTGACACACCATACTAAAGGAATATTAAAATATATTTTTTAAGTCATAAGGGAAATGATTTTTAAATAATACTCAAGATCTTATGGCTTGATGGATCAAGTTCTTCTGTAATTTCATTATGAGATTTAAATGCATACAGATTGACCATTGGGGGGGGGGTGACACTAGAATATTCCTTTGATTGGGCTATAGTAGAAAATGGACAGGTTTAGGAGCCAGAACTATATTCACATTTAGGTTTTACCATTCCTAGAAGAGTGATGTTGAATGACTCACTTAATCTCTCTGAGTTTCAGTTATTTAATCCATAAAATGGGAATAATAAGGACCTATTTATTGGGTGACTGGGAGGATTAAATTAGATTTGGATATGGAAAGTGTCTCCCATTCAAATATTAGCTCCTTTCCCCTTAACTGTGATTCTTGTTTCTATGAGAATATTACTTTAGAATCATAAAGAAAGTTATCTAGATATTATCCAACAACAAAAAAGGCCACTTACCAGCCTTTATGAGAACATATCTAGTGTGTAGAGCTGTGTTAACCTCTGTAATCTTTTTTACAGCTGCAGGTTGACCTTCCTAATTCTGCTTTGTCCTAACTGACATGAAAAAGAATTTGATATTAGTGTTCCTTGACTTCTCATTAAGGTTGAAAGACGATAGCGAAGAGACCAGAGAAGATCAGGAACTGACCAAAGAAATGACCATGTATAAACTCCAAAGTGGATAACATGTACGGAGGAAAAAGTTAGGTAATAATGGTAGCTAAAATGAATGAGGTGCTTACTACATGTCCGGCTCTATGCTAAGACTTCACCTGAATTGCTGTATTTAATTCTCACAACCTTTGAATTAAGTATTATTATTAGGCCCATTTTATAGACGAGGAAATCAAGGCTTAGAGAAGTTAAGTAACTTAATGAAGTTCAAAGCGATGGAAGTGGCAAGGAAGAATTCAGACCTAGGTCTCTGACTTCAGAGCTTAATTACTAGCTACTTCTCTTAGCGAAGCATAGACCAATCCCAGGCTCAAACCATGTCCCTAATGTCCGAATACCCAATTCTCTCATGATAAGCTTTAAAGAGGTTTTCTGATCTTAGAATGGCAGGAAAAGAAACTACCACCAAAATTGTGTCCTGAATTTTAGGAAAACAATCATCCACAATGATTTCTTGGTGATCTTTTCTAGACTACCTTACCTATTTTAGGCCTTTCCACCCCATGCCCACCCATCACCTCCAACATATGCCCTTGAGTTCCCTCACTCTTGGAAAATGACTCCAGTTGTTGAATCTCAACTCATCCATTGAAGTGGTGACCCTCCAGTTCTGGCTAACACCCACTTGCCTCCAGGGCTTTTTGTCGAGGAGGGGGTGAGTAGGGACTTAATGACATGCTTTCCTTAACAATCTTCCAAACCTATCATCTAGGTTAGGGTTTATAAGCATTCATCAACAACACCCTAACAAAGTAGGTTAGTAGGATGAGCCCACTACCTGTTTAGGAATCTGGAGGGCTAGGGAATTTTTACCAAAACTCGGGACTCAGGAGTTCCTCCTGTACTGAAAGGCCTTTAGTAAGCGGCATATCTGCTCTGGTTGCCTATCTTCTCCTTACCTTCCCTCCGCCCCCACCACCATCATCTCTTTTGGCCTTACTTCCCACAGAACTAATTAAAGTTTATAAAGTATTTTGAGAACATTCAGTGTGAGGTTCTTGCCAAGACAGAATTATAGGTGGGAATGGCAAGGAAAAGGAATATATTAAAACGAGGATAGTCAAGTTGCTCTTAGAAAAACTCTGATAAGCATAGCCCTTTCCACTATGAATCTTAAAGCTCTTTCTCTACTGCTTGCTCAGCCATCTCAGAGAAGCATTCCCTCCTTTTCTCCTTTCACAGGCTCAGATAAAAGACAAAGTGATACCTGAGTTCTACAGCTCTGTCTACCCTTTCTCTTTAAAATCACACAGACTCCTTCAGAGAACATTTGTCTTCTAAAAAGAAAATGGTTGGGCCTGGCTCTTGTTGCTCAGTAGTTGAGCAATGACCTATGAACCAGGAGGTCACAGTTTGATTCCCAGTCAGGGCATATGCTTGGGTTGCAGGCTTGAGCTTCAATGTGGGGCATGCAGAAGGCAGCCAATCGATATTCTCTTTCATCATTGATGTTTCTATCTCTCCTCCCTCTCTCTCCCTTTCTGAAAAAAATAAAAAATATATATATATATTTAAAAATGGTTGGATTATATTGTAGTCTAGAGCAAATCTTCAGATGCAGGGTGTTGATTAGTATGTTTTATGGGCTTCAACTGTGGTTGACTGATCATTGCTCTTGAGCTCTAGCAGGGCCTTAATACAGAGCAAGCTCCTCTGAGATTAAAAAATTGCTCTAGCCGAGGTCGGTTTGGCTCAGTGGTAGAGCGTCGGTCTGCGGACTGAAAGGTCCCGGGTTCGATTCCGGCTAAGGGCATGTACATTGGTTGCGGGCGCATCCCCGGTAGGGGGTGTGCAGGAGGCAGCTGGTCGATGTTTCTCTCTCATTGATGTTTCTGGCTCTCTCTCTCTCTCTCCTTTCCTCTCTGTAAAATATCAATAAAAATATATTTTAAAAAAATTGCTCTAGAAAAAAAAAATTGCTCTAGAGACTCAAGTCCTTCACAGGAGGAATTAACCTGTGAAGGCAAAAGATACTCAATAAAAACAACCTAAGAACAATTACAAAGCAACACATTAATGTAGGCAAATAAAAGGCACTGGACAGAGCAACTTTCTGCTACAATAGATATTACAGATTCTCCTTTGCTTGGGAAGTTTAGGAATATCCCTTGTTGAAAGTAAGGGCCTTTCGGCTTTAATATTCATCATTCATGTTACAAAAGTCTCAGTTGGAGGATCTTATATCCTGCTTATAGCAGGTCAGTTTTACTTTGGGTGTTTTCCCTTCCTTCTCTCATTGTCTTATATAACTTTCTCTGGCTCCATTTTCCCCGTTCCCATATCCTGAATAGCAAAGGCTTTCTACTGTCCAAATGAACCTATCCCATTCGGAGACATGTTATAATACCAGCCAATATGCTGCTAGATGAAGGTGAGCAGTATTACTAAATACTCTTTTTAAAAATATATATATTTTTATTGATTTTTTTTTTACAGAGAGGAAGGGAGAGGGATAGTTAGAAACATTGATGAGAGAGAAACATCAATCAGCCGCCTCCTGCACATCCTCTACCAGGGATGTGCCTGCAACCAATGTACATGCCCTTGACCAGAATCGAACCTGGGACCCTTCAGTCCGCAGACTGATACTCTATCCACTGAGCCAAACTGGTTTCGGCTAAATGTTCTTTAGTTAGTAAAATACTGACATCATGGGGCAAGGAGGATGAGGGTTAGGAAAGGCATTTATAATTTATACCTCATACGTTCTTAGGGATTGAGCTCCAGGTCATTTAACCAAAGGCTTCTAAGGCCTTTAACCCTTTTAGGAAGGGTTGTCTGTAGTCCTAGCTGTTCATACTTCTGGTAGCAAACTACGACACTGATAGCCAAAATAGGAGATTTCTGATGCAATGTGAGAAGGTTCTCTGAGGGGTCCGATCTAGCATGAAGGGTTTCCCTAGGAGGAGTGGCTATCATGAGGAGTGTGTTCCAATCTAGCCCTCACCAAAAGATAGAGCAAGGAGATGGCCACACCCACAGGTGCACGGTGACAGGAACAAGCTAGACCAGGACAAAACATTTACTGCAAATATTACAAAAATGGATAACAAAAAGATAATGACAAAAATGACAATAAGTAGGAGATAATCAACTTTTGCCAGGATTGTATCTTCAACAGAAGAAGAAAGAAGGGGAAAGGGAACTCTCTGGTTTGGGGATGGGAAGGTGATTATGGAAAGGAACTCTAGCACCAGATCACTCTGCAGCTGAGGTTTTAGGCCAGCGGTTGTGTTTTCAAACTTGCAAAGCTAACGCCTGCAGCCCTGGAGAAAGGTTCTATTCAACGTGTGGCTCAGCCAAGCCTAAGAAGCCAAATTTTCTCATCCAGCCCTATTCTACTCTACAGGCTTTCTCTTCTTCCCTACAATCTGCAGTGTGTACTTATGTTCCTCACCTTTTTTCTTTAAAACACATGTCAGGCTTTTTGGACTCCACTGGATGCGCTTAAGGAAAGTAGATGAACTATGTCTTAATTCAGAGCAAGCTCCTCCGATATGGAAGATCAAGTAATACATTCCATAAACTTGAAATGGCAAGTGGGCCACTAATAATAACTTGATATATGGGCAAGGATCTTTCCCTAACATCTTCTATGGAATTCAGTAATATCAAAGAATAATGTCAAAGAATACCAGCTCCAGGGGCGCTTACAGTCTAAGTGGGAAAACAAAACACAAACAAAGACACATGAGAAAAATCACAAAGCTCACATACTAGTAATTCCAGGCAAAATTACATAGCACAAGCTAGAAGAGGAGGGACTGAAGCTAGATTTAGCTTTATTCTTTTCAGCTGCCATTTTTGAGCACTCACCATCAGCCAGGCTCAGTGCTCAGAGGTATTTTACATTCTTTTTTCTCTTAACCCTCACAAACCTTTGCGGTCAGTATTTTATTTATTTATTTATTTATTTATTTATTATTATTATTTGTCTCTCTCTCTTTTTTTATTAAGGTATTATATGTGTACATATCTGTCCATTGTCCCCCGCCGCCCCCCCCCCCCAGGATAGGTAAATATGGAGGAGATAAGAGATCAACCGAAGGACTTGTATGCATGCATATAAGCATAACCAATGGACGAAAAACTCTGGAGAGGGAGGGCATGTATGTGGTTAGTATTCTTACCACAAAGATAAGATTAACTAACTTGCCTTAATAAGCAAGAGAGTGAACTGAGACTCTTCGGTACTGAAAACCAGACCTATGTAACTCAAAACTTGTGCCTTTAACCTCCACCCCATATTGACTCTTTCTTTAGAAGAACTTTCTACCTTGAAAGAAGTTATAAACTCTTTCTTTGTTCAAGAAGAGGATATACTTAGAAGCAGTATTGTCAATGTAGAAAAATGAATTATATGAACTTGTATCTTTCAGTTGTCTGATTGGTCCACCCAGTTCTTTTTTTTAAAACTATATTTTTATTGATTTTAGAGAGAGAAAGTGAGAGGGAGAGAAACATAGATGTGAGAGAAACATCAATTGGTTGCCTCCAATGTGCCCTGACTGAAAATCAAACTGGCGACCTTTCAGTACATAGGACGATGCTCAACTAACTGAGCCACAATGGCTAGGGCAAGACCACCCAACTCTTAAAAACAAAAACAAAAACAAAAAAACTATACGTTTAAGAGATACTAAGGTTGCACAACCTTCGAGGAGCCTTTGGTTGAAAGGCACTGTTGGAAATCATTCTCCTGATTCTACATAGAAGCCTCTTTGGACTCCAGGAGGTACATTTTAGGCAAGAGGATAAACTACATCTTAAAACAGAGCAAGCTCCCTTGACATAGAAAATCACATAAAAGCATTTCACGAACCTCTAGATTTTTTTTTATTTTTTATTTTTAAATATGTTTTTATTGATTTCAGAGGGGAAGGAAGAGGGAGAGACAGAAACATCCATGATAAGAGAGAATCATGGGTCGGCTGCCTCCTGCAAGTCCCCCATTGGGGATCGAGCCCACAACCTGAGCATGTGCCCTTGACTGGAATTGAACCTGGGACCTTTCAGTTCAAAGGCCGACGCTCTATCCACTGAGCCAAACCATCTAGGGTGAACCTCTAGATTTTTAGTCTTCAATTATTTAGTCCTTTCATTGTTTCAGTGGACTCAGTAAAATGAACAGAAAGGGATATTCTTGGGATCTTCACTGATTTCCTGCAATGGCAGTTTTCCCATATGCTGCTGCAAGGTAAACATGGGCACTTCACATACCCTCCGGGGAACACAAAACTGTAAAAATGGTCATTGTCCTCCAAGAACTTATGCCCTTATTTATTACAAGGTACTTATAATAAAAACTAGGACTCAACATGGGAGAAGTATGAAAAGAGCTTGTGGTCCTTAGTAGCAAGAGCCTCTTCAGTCAGTGATATTTCCAGAAGCTAATGGAACCACGATTTATTTGACAAAGTCTTGAGCAAAAGTGCAGGGCACTTGACTCTTAATGCTCAATTTGTATTTCTAGCCCATCTTCTCCCAGAATTCATGGAACATTTCCTGGGCACTTATAAGGTACAAGACTGGGAATATGTAGATGACTGTAATATGACCCTGCCAGCAAGATGCTCACATACATGGTGGGGAGCTATGTCCCATCCAACACATCCATCTTCAGTAAGGAGTTTAATTCTGGAGTGTGTGTGTGTGGGGGGGGGGGGGGGAGCACGGGGATTAAGGGATTAATGCTAAGACTTCATTAATGCTAAATGGAGTCAACAGTTTCTCCACCCCCACTTCCTCAGAAAGTGGGGGAGTTGTAGGAAACCACAGGAGTTTCACTAATCCCCCATCAATAGCACCCATTGCATTACTGGCCTCATTATTTCTTAATGGGACTTTGTTGATTACAGACTGCTTAATTACAGTGACTGACTCCCTTTTTGTTGGGGGGAGGCCTTGAGGCAAGAAAATAAGGGTGAGAAGGTATGGGGGTACTAGTCTCCCCCCCCCCCCATACAGGGCAGGAACTAAGGTGAAGAAGAAATCTCTGACTAGCAATACTGGCCCTCTCACCACCAATTTCTTCCCAAATAATAAAACCTCCAGGGATAAGAAGGAAAAAAAAATCAACTTCCTCTTACAGCTGTTTTTTTTAACATCACTTTCTTCATTAGGCTTTTTAAATATCTTGGAGTTAGAGAGAAACAGCAATATTGTGTCACTACTGAACCACAAGTATAGAATAACCCATGGCATATAGTAAGCAATTAATAGATTTTTTTTATTAAATAAAAGATTATAGAGAAACAAAATAATAGGGGCAAAGGCAAATAGAGAGAGCAAGCTGATGGTCTCTCTATGTTGGGCTTCTTAAATCAAGTGGCCCTTTCAGAAAAGCACTTTTCTGCATTCAAATCACCAATTGCATGACAAAGCTGACAATACCAAAAGCACTTTTAGCATTATACATATGCATTTAGTGATTAAAAGAGAGGAACAAAGAAGCGGGGAGCTTTTTTCTATGTGAGTATGTATATATATGGCCATCCTGAAAAGGCCAGGTCAGGAGAGCAGAGAAGAGGCAGGTGAAATTTTAAAAAACATACAACTAAACCAGATATATCTCAGAGAAAAAGGTATGGGACCGAATGGGCATTTCAGGCAGTAGACAGAGAGGATTTGGGGCTGGTCTGTTGGGCCACATCTACTTCAAGGAACATGATTTAGTTCTTTTGTGGCCTTGAACTGACCTTACCATGCCATGCCTCCCATACCTATTCCAGGCACCCAATAAATAGTCTTGATTTTTATCTCAGGCAACTCTTGTCAATTGTAGTAATAAAATGAAGTGAACCATGAACTATTAGAAATTATTACACTGATTTCTTTTATCCTCACCTGAGGATCTGTTTATTGATTTGAGAGAAAGGGAAAAGGGGGTGGAGAGAGAGAGAGAGAGAGAGAGAGAGAGAGAGAGAGAGAGAGAAACATCCATCAGTTGTCTTCTGTACATGCCCCAACTGGGGATTGAACTCTCAACCTAGTTATGTGCCCTGACCAGGAATCAATCCTGCAACCTTTTGGTGTATGTGATGATGCTCCAACCAACTGAGCCACCCAACAAAAGCTCAGACTAATTTTTAAATTTGATTTTACCCAAGGAGTTATATCTTTGCAATTATGATTTACACTAGAGGCCTAGTGCATGAAATTCATGCTTGGGTAGTTGTCCCTAGGCCTGGCCAGCATCAGGGCTGATCAGGTTCCCCACCTCCTGACCTCCCCTCCTCCTTCTTCCCCTACTCCCTCACTGCCCAGCCATTACTGGTGGTCACTCGACATATTCTGCTCCACCCCCTGGTGGTCAGCACATGTCTTAGCAAGCGATTGAACTCCTAGTCTCCCAGTTGAACTACCAAGAGGACAATTTGCATATTAGCCTTTTATTATACACTAGAGGTCCGGTGCATGAAATTCATGCATGGAAGGGTGGGTTTCCCTCAGCCAGCCTGCACTTTCTCCAATCTGGGACCCCTCAAGTGATTCTGACTGCCCATTTAGACTTGGATTGAGTCTAAACGGGCAGTTGGACATCCCTCTCACAATCCAGGACTGCTGGCTCCCAACTGCTCGCTTGCCTGCCTTCTTGATTGACCCTAATTGCTTCTGACTGCCAGCCTGATCACCCCCTAACCACTCCCATACCAGCCTGATTGATGTTTAACTGCTCCCCTGTCTAGCCTGTTTGCCCCCAACTTCCCTCCTCTGCCAGTCTGCTCACCTGTAACTGCACTCCCCTGCATGGTTAATTGCCCCCAATTGCTCTCCCTTGCAGTCCTGGTCCCTCTCAACTGCCCTCCCTTGCAGGTCTGGTGCCTCCTGATTGCCCTTCCCTGCTAACCTGATTGCCCACAACTGACCTCCCTTGCAGGCCTGGTCCCTCCCAACTGCCCTCTCCTGCTGGCCATCTTGTGGTGGTCATCTTGTGTCCACATGGGGGCAGGATCTTTGACCACATGGGGGCAGCCATCTTATGTGTTGGAGTGATGGTCAATCTGCATATTACTCTTTTATTAGATAGAGGCCTGGTGCATGGGTGGGGGACAGCTGTTTTGCCCTGAAGGGTGTCCCAGATCAGGGTGGGGATTCCCTTGGGGTGTGGGGTGGCCTGGGCAAGGGGCCTGTGGTGGTTTGCAGGCAAGCCACACCCCCTGGTGACCCAAATGGAGGTCCTAGTATCTGGGGTTTATTTATCTTCTACAATTGAAACTTTGTAGCCTTGAGTGGAGCCAAGCCTCCTGCTCTATTGGGACTTATGTATCTTCTATAACTAAAACTTTGTAGCCTGGAGTGGAGGCCTAGGCTAGCCAGGGCTGCAGAAGCTTGGCTTCCTCCATTACTAGGAGAAATCCTAGCTTCCTACTCTTCCAGCTCCATGCTGTCATCATTTCTGTTGGGATTTATTTACCTTCTATAATTGAAACTCTGTACCCTTGAGTAGAGGCCTGGGCATCAGAGTGTGCAGAAAGCTTGGCTTCCTCCATTGTCAGGGAAACTCAAGCCTCCCTCCTGCTCTCTGTAGCTGCAGCCATCTTGGTTGAGGTCAATTTGCATACTTGCTCTGATTGGCTGGTGGGTGTAGTTGGTGGGCATGACTTGTGGGTGTAGCGGAGTGATTTTAATTTGCATATTACTCTTTTATTAGATAGGATGATAAGCATTCATTGAAAAGGGTGTGTAATACCAATTTGGAGATGATTGGGTTTGGGCAAGAAAGAGTCAAGATGAATGCTGATGGGCAAGGAAGAATCAAGTTAGGATTTAAAATTTCCTAAAGATAATTTACATGCCAATACTTAAGAGTTTACTGTACCCACATTCTGAACCATAAAGTTTATGAACAATTTTCTAATGTCTCATCTTTCATTTGTTATATTTAATATCAGATGTAGATATATATCAGGGTTCTTTCTTCTTTCATATAAACTGGGTTATTCCTTAATCTGGTAAAGTATTAAACTGTCTATAAAACTCCCTAAATTAATTACCAAATAGTTTAAACATAATAAACGTGTGAACTGTCTCAGTTAACTGGCTTAAGAAATCTTGTTCATCATTCAAATCATTTGTTTCCTTTCTCTCACACTTCCCCTGTCACCCTGAATTAATGTCATAAGCAAGAAAAATTTGTTCTTGACAAACTCTGGATTCATATCCAAAATTAAAGCAAGACTTTAAATAGGAACGTAAGAAATAATCCACTGGCTTGATTATTTATTAGATGTGTAGTTCAATCACTTCTGAGATGACTATCTTACATTCAGGGAGTAGAGGGAAACTCCAGAGACAGAAGATGAAGTCCCTTCCCACGGGGAAAATCCAGTCTTGTGGAGAATATGGGATAGAACCCATGACACAGGGACCAAGCCACATACATACAAGGACAAAATAGAAGGCCCTTCAGTGAACTCCAGAGGGAAGTGCTAAAAAGATATGAATAAACTAGAGAGAAACCAAGTCAGGGAATAAAGGATTAAAGTGAAGGGTTATGCATGAGATTCCTGTGTGTGCCTCTGCGTGTATGTTTTGCAAGGAGCAGCAGGAAAGGATGGTGAAATAGGAGTGAACTTAGATCTGTAGAGAGAATCAAGGAAAGGGTCCTAAGTCTGGGGAAGAAGCCTAGGAGATGAAAGGCAGAAAGGAGTGATGTAAAGATGGTGAAAACTAGGTCACAAGCCTTCTATTCTCCCTGGCTCTCTATTCAAATCCACATTCAACAGGGATGGGCAGGCCAGCAGCTTTATGCAAGGCCATTTGACCCATTTGAAATATGTCTTCAGAGCCAGAGAATGAAAAAGAGTGGACTCACATTATGACGCTGAGCCTCTACTGAGGAACACTTAGTGCTAAGTCCGCTCTAATATGAAATGATGGGGACTGGGAGATAACCATCTTCCACACATAGTGAACCTCAAATATCTGAAGACTTATTATTCACAGGACCACCCGTAGCTGTTCTTCATTCTTTCTTAAGAAATAAAATCTCAGGAAAATAGAATGAAGCTACAGAAGAAGGGATCATCAGACAGAGGAGACATTCCTGAGTGAACTAGTCCCCCTTGATATTTGGCTGTTGGCAGCCTTTAAGGTGGTCTTTACTATGTCCACCCATCAAGATAACTGAGATATCAATTCATTGAGCTTGTTAGAAAAAAGTGCAAAATGTAATGTTTTATCATATGGTTCAAATAAAATTATAATGTTTCACAAAGATGATATGTGAGAAAATGCATAGCCCCATGAAAGGCCCCCAGTAGAGAGAGAGAGAGAGAGAGAGAGAGAGAGAGAGAGAGAGAGAGAAATAGAGAGAGAGAGAGAGAGAGAGAGAGAGAGAGAGAGAGAGAGAGAGAGAATTTCTTTAGTAAATATTAATCCTCTTTTGGCTCCCCCTCAGTTTTCTTAAATGAAAAATGGGCATTGACTATATCCTTCAGAGCACTTGGTATGGAGATCAAAAGGATGGAAAACACTTAGAAATTGTAAACATTTAGAATTACATGTTATCATTAGAATCTCTATGGAAATGTTTTACCAACTGCCAGTATGTACAGACCCCTTTTATTCCAGGTCAGTGTCTTTGTTTCATGAAGGGTTATCTCCATAACCCTTGACACTCATGCAGAAAAATACCCCTTCACTGCCGAACCCATCCCCCCACCTCCTGATGGTGGGTCAGTCTTAGGTGAGAAGAAAGATCATAAGCTAGGAGTCAGTCAAGCCTGAGTTTAAATCACAACACTGCCAAAACCGGTTTGGCTCAGTGGAAAGAGCGTTGGCCTGTGGACTGAAAGGTCCCAGGTTCGATTCAGGTCAAGGGTATGTACCTTGGTTGCAGGCACATCCCCAGTAGGGGTTGTGCAGGAGGCAGCTGATCAATGTCTCTCTCATCGATGTTTCTAGCTCTCTATCCCTCTCCCTTCCTCTCTGTGAAAAATCAATAACATATATATATATATATTTTTTTTTAAATCACAACACCACTATTAATATCTTTGAATCTTGATCTCCATATTTACAAATGGAGATAAATACTATCTACCATTTGGATTTAAAAAAATAAATTTGTTTTCTTAATATATTTTCTCAATTGATTTCAGAGAGGAAGGAAGAGAGAGAGAGAAACATCCATGATGAGAGAGAATCATTGAGTGGCTGTCTCCTATAAGCCCCACTCTGGTGATCGAGACCATAACCCAGGCATGTGCCCTGACCAGGAATCAAACCGTGACCTGCTGGTTTATAGGTTGATGCTCAACCACTGAGCCAACGCCAGCCAGGCTACCATTTGGATTGTTTTAAAGTTTTAATAAAATAAAAAGCCTGGCCTATTGAGGATGGTCTTTGGAGTATAGTTCTCTTTCTCCTCTCCCTTCACATGACATACATTGCATCCCATTACAGATCAGGGTTCTGCTTGAAGACAAAAGAGTAAACACATTGATCTTTAAACATTTAGGACTTGCAGCAATGTCTGAAGGGCAGGGAACGTGACTAGGAGCACCTAAAAGAGGGCTATACTGCACCTCGCACAGAATGGTTGTCTTTTCCCTAATCTGTTCTTCTCTTTCCATGTCCTTCCCCAATAGAGATCCCTCATCCTTTCTCCCTAGGAATGCTGTGCTACGTTAAATGGTCTCCAGCCTCAAATTAGCCTTTCAGGCCTGCTTTGCCCAGGAGAATGGAGAACAAGTACTGGCAATTAAGAAAAAGGGTGGGTGGGTTGGGTGGGTACTTTTGCCCTGGCCAGTGTGGCTCAGTTGGTTAGCGTATGTCCTATATACTAAAAGGTTGTAGGTTGAATTCCTGGTCAGGGTACATACTGAGGTTGCTGGTTTGATTCCTGGTTGTGATGCATATGGAAGGCAACCAGTCAATGCTCTCTCTCACATTGATGTTTCTCTCTTTCTCCCTTCCCCTCTCTTGAAAATCAATAACAATATCCTTGACTGATGATTAAAAAGACAAAAAAAGGTACTTTCATCCAGGGCTTGCTAAGTTCATTTCTAAAATTGGTTCAATATAAATACATGACAGTTTTCAAGGAAATTCTGCTCCTGACAATCCTTGCTAGAGAAAGAAGAATGGAGATTGGACAGAGAGCATATGAAGGGGTATGTATTTGTGAAGGGGAAGGCAGAATAATTATCATCTTGGAAGGTTTGATATTTGGGAATATATATGATTAGTGAGATTATACATTGGACAATGTTGGAAGTGTAATGTGCAGGTGCTAGTGTATATTTAGCATGGCATGGGTGCTAGAGATAGGTGTGTATATTGTATATGTTGGTGTCTGTCACTGGGAAATAAGATGACAGAAAGCTACATGCAGTTAGAACTCAATTACTAAATTAAAGTGGAAAAACAAAGCCATATATATCTGAATTGAATTTGTCATACAACATGGGCAAAAATCTCACTTTTTCATTCTCATTCAGTTTCACAGTCTAATCTTCAGAGTAAACCACTAAAATACAAGGTTCATGGGGGCAGCGATTTTGACTTTCTTGTGAACTGATGCATCCTCAGCACCTAGAACAAAGAGTACCCAGCACACAGTAGATGTGAGATAAATTTGAAATAAATATTAGAATAAACATAAGTGTAAAATTATTTTAAATCACCCTTGGGCTCATTCTGGCCCTGCCAAGTGGGAGCTGGGATGATGCCAAGGACAAACTAGAACCAGATGGATACTGATACTTAAGAACGCATCTGGAAGAATTAATACAGGCCGGGTCCTCGGAGGGATGGGAAGGTAGAGTAGAGGATTTTAAACATTCTATGCAAGAACTTATTCTTATAAGACACTGAATACTTATTCTCTATAAAATATTCTTTTTCTAATATATTTTATTGATATTTTACAGAGAGGAAGGGAGAGAGAGAGAGAACCAGAAACGTCAATGACAGAGAAACATCAACCAGCTGCCTCCTGCACACCCCCTACTGGGGATGTGCCCGCAACCAATGTACATGCCCTTGACCGGAATCGAACCCGGGACCCCTCAGTCCGCAGACCAAAGCTCTACCACTGAGCCAAGCCGGTTTCGGCTCTACAAAATATTTTAAATATTATAAAATATTCTCTATTTTATAGAGAATAAGTATTCAGCCCACTGTGTGGAGGACTCAGTATTTGGCGGTGTGGTTATCAAGATGAACAAGCTGTGGCCTTGAGGTTTGTGCTTTGGTGAAAAACAATGTGAAATCAGACACCAAAATAACAAGGGCATGGGCCTTAGTGACAGTTTGTAAAAAGTATTGTGGGAGCAGATGGGGTGGGGAGGAGATAGGTTTTGAATTATTTAAGGTTGGTTCTGAAGCATGAGCTCTTCCTCACCACGCGCAGAAGAGGAAAGGATTTTCCCAGCAGAGTAGGGCAAAGGCCACGATGCTTTGAGGGAACAGGAAAGGGCTCAGCTTACTGGCAGTGACTCAGAGGATGCACGAGGAACCCAGGCTTTTGATGCAAATATTTCCTAAAGATGTTGTCTTAAAGCAGATCATCTGTCAGGCAAAACCTACTAGCACATGTGCTATATATCAACTGCAAATGTAGCATTGCTTTCAGACTTATAGTCAATAGCAGAACGAGTAATGTGTAGATAAAGTTATAAGAAATTACATGGAGAGTTTGATGAGATAATACCAAATGAGCAGAATTATAAAATCCAAGTGAAAGGAAAAGGGAAAATGGCTACTAAGGAGACTTTCTTGAAAGAACGTAAATCCACTTTAAGGGAAAACAGCACACACACACAGAAAAATAGCTTAAAAACACAAAGCAACATATAAATAAATACAAGCAAATACAGTACAGACTGAGTCCCTTGGTGCTATGAATAAACAAGAAACCAATATTGGGTGAGGAGAACCAGGGATTGCTTCCTGAAGGATGGAGATTTAATTATTGGAAATGCTGGGGTAAGTGTTTGTTGAAAAGAATTACTTGGGAATGAATCAACCCACGTTAAAAAAAAAAAAAAAAAGATAGAATAAGAAAATTGCCAGAAATCAGCCAAATTTGTCCCCTGACTCACTCCCAACATGGTTTTATATTTTGCCTGCCACAATGAACCCATTACTCATTTGCCACTTTGAACAGTCTGTTCATTTCCTACGCTGCAGACACCACCTCACGTCACCCCATTCAGTTGCTCACAGACAATTATGACTCTGAGCTCCTGTGGCTCCAGCAGTATGGGGGTCAGGTTTCCCTACACCAGTGACTTCCAACCTTTTTCATCTCAAGGCACACAAAAGCTAATTACTAAAATTCTGCAGCATACCAAACAGATCTGTTAAATTTTTTGCCGATATGACAAAAAAAATAGGTAAACTTTTAATTCATGTATACCAGATGGTTATTGTTGTGTTGGCTGCTGTCATTTGTTTTTAACTTGCCAATTTAAGGGAAAATTGTCAGTGCTCCTGACTAAATAGTCAGTGCTCCTGACTAAATAGTCAGGCATTGCATGTTTGAAAAATTCTTGAGGCACACCGCTTGAAAATCGCTGCCCTAGACCACAAGGTGGCAATTACTCAGGTAATTTAAGTGGCAAGCTACTTTATTTGAATAATCAAACTCATCCATCCAATGCTGTGCTTCCCCAAACCCTGGCAGCTGACCATCTTGAGACGGGCACGTGCAGCACCAAGTCCTGAAGAACTTAATTTGCAGTACAATGTGGCCGCGTGGATATCACGGAGGCTCCCTTGCATCCCTCAACCACCTTTTCTCTCTGCCATTTGGTTTGACATACACAGCCATCTTCAAGAGCCAATGCAAGTTTCCTGTAGATAGAGGAGTACCGACAAGCTCCCAGTTTTGTTAAATTTGAAAACTATTGTATGTCACTCACCTAGAGAAGGAATATGAGTCCTCACCATAGGGATCTCCAAGCTAGAAAACTGTTAGCCTAGATTCCTATCAATGCCGGCTGCCTCCCCTAAAGACAGACTTGAGAAATATTTAAGAGTTAAAACCAACAGGATTTGGTAATTTAAGTAATAGTGGAGAGGGAGATGGAAGGAGAAGACAAAGTCAAGAGTGATGGCCACGTTTCTGGCACAGGCAGCTGAGTACCCCCACCTGAAATAGGGACTCCAAAGAAAGAGCAGGTTAGAGGCGGTGGGTAAGAGGTGCTTTAGAGCACATTTCATTTGAGCTATTTGGGGGAAGACTGGATACTACAGTCTGTGTTAGACTTGCTGGCTCTGGGTGTGTGTCCTGGTTTACTATTTCATTCCCATGTAGGAGATCTGTACCCCCTACCACATTTCATGTCCTGAGAGGATAAGTCTGAGATCTAATGTCCGTTTTTTATTCCCCTTTTATGCCTCCTGTGGGGCCAATACCTGGAAGAAAGATATTTGAATGCCCTTCCAGAGAAACCTCCTACCTCACAACACCTAGCCTTATTTGTGTGATGTTTCTTTGGACCCAACATAGCCCAATTTTGACCAAAAAAAACTTTGTTGCTTCAGCGTGCTCTCTCTCTCTCTCTCTCTCTCTCTCTCTCTCTCTCTCTCTCTCTCTCTCTCTCTCTCTCAAAATGAAACTGGTGTGTCTGCAGGAAAGTGAGCTCTTCAAAGATGGTTTTCAGAAAAAACCTGAGTTTCATGCAGTACAGCCTTGTGTGGGGCAGAAATGAGTCTACTGGTTAGGTTTTTAAGTTGTTCAACTGTATGTTGAACTGAAGGTAGGGAAGATGATTTCATAAGTCTGTCATCATGATTGCATTCCTTTTTACTAAAATGTATGCCATAAAATGGATTAAAAGCCAGACCTAGCTTGATCCAACCCCACTGAAAATGCATACATGATGCCAAATAGTGATAAGAGTATACAGGGAGAGGACTGTGACCCAGGAAACCAGAGACTTTCTAATCATGTATTTGTGATACAGACACTTGAGCCCCCACACTTTAAGGAGCTCTAGAGTGGACTTTTAGTTCCACATTTCCTCGCTGCAGGGAGAGTACCTTTACCCACCTCCCTCCCCAGGTCCCCAAGTTCACTAACTTGCAGCTAACTTCTAAATTTGCCCAAATCTTTGGCCTATACAGTCAAGCCATTACCAAAGCCTTCTCATTCCTCTGCCTTATTACTCTTTTCTCTTCTTTGCTATAGAAATTGGAGCTGAATCAGATGTTCATGTGCTAATACTTTATTGAAGAATGCAATCCCAAGAAGCAAGACTGAAGGATAGGGAAGAGCAAAGCAAGGAAAAAGAAAGAGCAAATAAGAAGGAATGTGCTGCATAGCTGGTCACTGCTTCTGGAAAAGTTGGTTGCTTCACATGAAACATGAAAGGATATTTCCAGAGAGGCCATGTGAAGTACTGCATCCCCAAACTATCAGTACAGGGGGAAGGAAGGGGGATGATTTAACTACTGGCTCCCATTATTCAAGTTTTGTCCCTTGAGGTGTTAACTATCCTTCACTTCTGGGTCTCCTATGCATATTGCTGTGCAGAACCTTCTTAAGTATCAACAGCACAGGTAAGCCCCAAGGTGGGAGACAAAAGATGGACAATGTAAGTGTGAGATGAGGCCAGTCTGTGTGCCCACAAGCGACACGGGGGACCTTGTCTAGCTGTAGCCAGTCTCCTGGACTTCAGCCAGAAGGCAGGGCAAGACATGGATCTGGCCTGGCATGGCCCAGAAACTGAGTCTGGCATGCCTTCTTACCATTTGTATAATCCTAACCTGGTCTAGAAGCAAATTGGTTATGTCTGGATCATCTCAGCAGACTGATTCCAGCTTTCATGCATCTAGTCGTTCCCTTCTTTAAAGCAAGTAGTCACTGATAAATCAACCATTCATAAAAGCTGTTTTCATGGAGTCCACATGTTATGCAATAGCTACTGCTGCTCATCATATCAAATCAAAGCTCCTCAGTTTAGCCTTAACTAACCTCTTGGGCTGCTTCCCCTCTCCCCTCCTTCTCAACCTCCCCTCCAGCTAATGGCTTTCTAAATGGAATCTCCTCTCAGGTTCAAGTTCTCTGCTTCTTCTCTTTCATACATGACATACTCATGCAAAGCTTCAGGCCTTCATATAAAAAATGTTTGCCTCCTCTCCAGTAACTCAAATTCCTCCCCTTTAAGATTTTTTGAATATTTATTATGTGCCAGGCATTGTGCTTCAGCGTGCTCTCTCTCTCTCTCTCTCTCTCTCTCTCTCTCTCTCTCTCTCTCTCTTTTATGCAACTTTTTGCACATCTCATCTCTATTAACATTAAAAAAAATCTTATGGCAGGTACTATTATTATTTACATTTTAATAAAAGAGTTAACTGGTATTTAGAAAGATTGGACATTTTGCCTAATATTACCTGGATAATGAGTTAAATTTTGGTTTTTCTAAACTCCATGTAAAACTCCCTTTCTGTTAGGTTTTTAATCTAAATCTTTGGTGATGGCTGTAGTGGTCAGAGAGCATATGCTGTATGAATTCAGTTCTTTTTTTTTTCCTTTTTTAAAATGCATTTTTTATTAAATTATTATATGTGTACATTTCTTACCATTGCGCCCCCCCACTCCCATATATGCCCTCCCTCCCCAGAGTTTTGTGTCCATTGGTTGTACTTATATGCATGCATACAAGTCCTTCGGTTGATCTCTTATCGCCCCCATATCTCCCTCCCCTCCCTGCTATAATTTGACAGTCTGTTTGTTGCTTTACTGACTCTATATCTATCTTTTGGTTCATCAGTTTATAATGATCTTTATTATCCATAAATGAGTGAGGTCATGTGGTGTTTCTCTTTCATTGACTGACTTATTTCACTCAGCATGATGTTCTCCAGTTCCATCCAGGTTGCTGCAAATGATAAGAATTCCTTCTTTTTTATGGCAGCATAGTATTCCATTGTGTAGATGCACCATAGTTTTTTTATCCAATCATCTGCTGACGGGCACCTAGGCTGTTTCCAAATCCTAGCTATTGTAAATTGTGCTGCTGTAAACATTGGGGTGCATATATCCTTTCTGATTGGGGTTTCTAGTTTCTTGGGATATATTCCTAGGAGTGGGATTACTGGCTCAAATGGGAGTCCCATTTTCAGTTTTTTGAGGAAGCTCCATACTGTTCTCCACAGTGGTTGCACCCGTCTGCATTCCCACCTGAATTCAGTCCTTTAAAGTTTAGTAAGACTTGTCTTATGGCCCAGCAAATGGTCTATCTTGATAAATATTTCATGTGTACTTGAAAATAATATATATTCTGCAGTCACTGATGACAATATTCCATAAAGGAAAACTAGGTCAAATCAGTTAGTGATGTTATTCAAGCCTTCTATCTCCTTACCAATAGTCTGACCATTTGTTCTATCAGTTCTTGAGTTAAAATCTTCAGTTGTAATTGAAGATTTGTCTATTTTTCCTTATAGTTATGGTGGTTTTGCTTCAGATATTTTGATGCTCTATAATTTGCCAACTACTTATTTATTATTATTATTATTATTATTATTATTATTATTATGGCCTCTTGATCTGAAACTTCTATTATAGTGAAATATCCCTCTTTATCTCTGGACTTGTACTGAACTCTACTTTGAAATTAATATAGTACCTTCAATCTTCTTGCGATGTTGACACATCTTTTCTCAGCCTTTTATTTTCAATCTATCTGTGTTTCTATACTTAAAATGCATTTCTGACAGAAGGCATTGTTTTGTCATGATTTTTTTTCATTCTAACTGCAACCTTTTAATTAGGATATTTAGGCCATTATAGTTAATGTAATTATCAATATAATTGAGATTAAGTCTATTCTTCCCATCTGTTGTTTTCTCTTTTAAATTAAGTTTTAGGATTCCATTTTTTATCTTCACTGTTGGCTTAATAGTTATGCATTTCCATTTTATTATTTTATTGGTTGCTCAAGGATTTTTACAATATCATCTTTAACTATCAAAATTTATATTCAAATATTAGACCATTTTATATATAAGAACTTTACATAGTTTACTTTCATTAACTTTGTGTTATTGTTTTCTACCTTTTACTTCTATGTGTGTTATAAGCCCCACAATACATTGTTATTATTTTTGTTTAAACAATTAGTTACCTTTTTAAAAAAATATTTTTTTATTGATTTCTCAGAGGAAGGGAGAGAGAGAAAGTGATAGAAACATCAATTGTAAGAGAGAATCATTGATTGGCTGCCTTCTGCCTGCCTCTCACTGGGGACTGAGCTGCCACCCGGGCATGTGCCCTGACAGGGAATCGAACCCTGACCTCCTGGTTCACAAGTCGATGCTCAACCACCGAACCATGCTGGCCGGGCCAGCCAGTTATCTTTTAAAGAAAAATTTAAAACAACAAAAAGAGTATTTTAATATTTACCTACATATTTGCCATTTCTTAGATTTATATAAACCTTTCCATCAACTATCATTTTCCATCAGCCTGACAAATTTCCTTTAACACTCAGAATTCACTCAGCTTCTGTTTGTCTAAAGAAAAAAAGGTTTTATTACACCTTCATTTTGAAAAACATTTTCAAAATAGATATAGAATTCTATGTTGTTATATACTTTTAACATTTTAAAAATGTCTCCTGGCTTGCATTGTTTCTGGCAAAACATCTTTAACAATATTTACCTTTGCTTCCTTATTTTAATATGTCTTTTATTATGTTTTCTCCTTATTTTAATACTAGAAGCTTGGTGCATGAAAATTCATACACTGGAAGGGGGGGTCCCCTCAGCGTGGCCTGCTGTCTCTCACAGTCTGGGAGCCCTCAGGGGCAGTAGGCAACCTGGCAATCAGGGAAAGGCAATGCCCCCATCACACCTCTGCTGCTACCACTGCCAGCAGCACAAGCCTAGGCTAGTCCTGGTTACTGAAGCCTTGGGCAGCCCTAAACGGCTGGACAGCCACCATCTGAGACTTGCCTGCACCTCAAGCTGGCCCTGGGCGGCTGGGGGGCTGAGGAGACTGGGGGACTCAGGAGGCAGGCATGTGGAGCAGCTGGACCTGCCTGGGGGCGGGCCCAGCCATGCCACATGCCTGTCACCCCAGCGGGGATGAGGAGACTGGGTGTCACCATCTTGTGGCTGTGGCACCACCATCTTTGTGGGCAAGGCAGTCAATTAGCATTTTACCTCCTATTGGCTGTGGGCGCTGTCATCTTTGTGAGGGTGTGATGGTCAATTAGCATATCCCCTCTTTATTAGATATGACTAGGGACCCAGTGCATGAAATTCATGCACTCAGGGAGAGGGGGGTCCCTCAGCCCAGCCTGCACCCCCTCACAATCTGGGAGCCCTGTGATAGATAGCATCAAAGAAGTAGTCCCTGTCCACCCAGCCAGGGTTCTGTGATGGATCGCCCCTGCAAGGTGAGACCTCGCCCACCCACCACAGCCCACCGGTTGGTGACTTGGGCCTCCCTCTTTGGGGCTATCGTGGAGCCACCCAATTGATTGCCCTGCCTTGGCTAGGCTGGGTATCATAGCGTGGTTGTCTAGTCGTTCTGCTGTTCAGCCATTCAGTCGATTTATGTATTATGCTTTTATTATTGTAGTCTAGAGGCCAGGTGCACAAAATTAGTGCACTGGGGGTATCCCTCAGCCCAGCCTGAACCCTCTCCAATCTGGGACATCCCTTTCACAATTTGGGACTGCTGGCTGCCAGCTGCTCACCTGCCTGCCTGCCTGCCTGATTGCCTCTCACTACTTCTGCCTGCCAGCCTGATCACTCCCTAACCACTTACCTGCCAGCTTGATCAACGCCTAATTGCTCCCCTGTCATCCCAATTACCCCAACTGACCTCCCCTGCTGGTCCTGTCACCCACAACTGCCCTCCCCTGCTGGCTTGGTTGCCCCTAATTGCCCTTCCCTGCAGTCCTCATCACCCACAACTGCCCTCCCCTGCTGGCCATCTTGTGGCAGCCATCTTATGACCACATGGGGGTGGCCAACTTGTGTGAGGGCGTGATAGTCAATTTGCATATTACCCCTTTATTGTATAGGCTATCTGGCTACTTTTAATTTTTTATCAATTTGATTCTGATGTGCTTTGATGCAGTTGTCTTTTTGAAGTTCACTGAGCTTCTTGAATTTGTAGGTTTATTGTTTCTATCAAAGTAGGGAGAAACTGGCCACTATATCTTCAAGTATTTTTTTCAGTGTCATTGCATGGATTTTAAACTACTTGATATTGCCCCATAGGTCACTGAGATTCATTCTTTTTGGTTTTCAGTATATTTTTCTCTGTGTGCTTTGGTTTGTATGTTTCCATGCTTTTAAGCTTACTGATCCTTTCTTCTGCAGTGTCTAATTGCTTTTAAGTCCATCCAGTAAAATTTCCATTAATGCTATTCCATTTTTCACTTAGAGAAATCACACTTTAAAAAGTATCTTTTACTTCTATCTTCTTTAGGCTCATGTCTTCTTTTAAATCCTTGTGCATACTTTAATTGCTATCTTAAGGTCTTTGTATACTAATTACATTATCTTTGTCTTTTTTTTATGTCTGTTTCTATGACTGATTTTCCTTCTATTTATGGATCAAAGTTTGCTGCCTTATGGTGTATCTAGTAATTTGAGGATGAGTTACTTTAACCTTCATACTAAGGCATCACTCTTCTGAAGTTGCAAGTGGCTATCTAGATGTTGTTCAATGATATCACTACTCTGGGTGGATAGAATTTGAATATTTCCCAGCCCTGCCTAAACTCTAAGAACTGTTCAACTTACACTTGCCTGTTGTTCTTTTCTCAGCATCATGGAATCTCATCCTACTCATGCACACATTAGTGTTCAGCCAAAGATTTCAAGAGAGTGTATGTGACTTCCAAAACTCTTTCTCAGTCCTCTTAAGTATTCTAACCCACCAGTTCTAGCTGCCTCAGTTTCCCTGAACTCCAATTTCTATCTCCTCACTGTAGGATGACCATCATACTCTGCTTGATGCCCCCTATCCCTGCTGCCACTGTTTGAAAAATGCCCCCAGGTTGGAACCCAGAGTGATTATAGGTTTCACCTTGTTTATTTCCTATCTCTCAGGGATCATGGTCTGCATTGATTCTTCTTCTTTCTTTCTTCTTCTTCTTTTTTAAAAATTGATTTTAAAAATTGATTTTAGAAAGGAAGGGAGATGGAGATAAAGATAGAATAATCAATGATAAGAGAGAATCATTGATTGGCTGCCTCCTACACGCCCCCAACTGGGAATCAAGCCTGCAACCCAGGCATGTGCCCTTGACGACTGGAATCAAACCTAGGACCCTTCAGTCTGCAGGCTGGTGCTCTACCCACTGAGCAAAAATGGCTAGGGCTGCATTGCTTCTTATCCCAATGTCTCAAAACCGTTTTTCACAATATAGCTTCTAGTTCTTCACAGTGAGAGGACAAGTTCCATATCAGTTACTTCTTTGTGTTCAGAAGCAAATCTTTTACCTGGCTCCTTATTTTCTTTTTTTTCTTCACTTTTCATGTTCTTTAGTTTCATTAACATATGTTAGGTGTGAACTTCTTTTTATCTTTCTTGGGATTTACTAGGCTTCTTGGTAAATTTAGTCAGTTTTAAACGATTGTGTCATTATCTCTTCAAATACTGTCTCTGCCCTATTTTTTCTCTCCTTTTGTTTTTGAACTTTAATTAATGCATGATAAGTCTTCTTGATGTCGCCCCTATCTCCCAAACCTCTTGCATATTTTTACATTTTTGTCTCTCTGCTGCCATCTGTAATCCTGACTTGCCTTCTAGTTTATTAATTCTCTCTTCAACTAAATCCAATCTGCTGTTAGATTCATTCTATTTGGTTCTATTTCAAATCCACTAGGTCACTTTTCATATTTTCTTGTTCTCTAGAACCATTTCAAGCTTGTTATATAATATATACCTGATAAGTTTGATGTCCAAAGTCATTGTGAGTCTGTGAGTCTGTTTCTCCAATCTCTCTCTCTCTCTCTCTCTCTCTCTCTCTCTCTCTCCCACTCCCTCTCCCTCTCTCTCTCTCTCCTGATTCTCATTTATGGCACCTTCTCTCCCTGTGTACTTGTTAATTCACTGCATTAAAATAATTACTTGAGAGGATTTTTAAAGCTTAGGATGTAGGGGCCTTCAATGGTGGAGAATTTGTATTTGCCTTTTCTAGGTGCCTAGAAGAAATACTTGTCTGGAATCATTTTATTTTATTTTATTCATTAATTTTTTTTATTGATTTCAGAGAGGAATGGAGAAGGAGAGAGAGATAGGAACATTAATGATGAGAGAGGATAATTGATTGGTCCCTTCTGCATGACCCCTACTGGGGATTGAGCCTACAACTTGGGCATGTACCCTTGACTGGAATTGAACCCAGGACCTTTTAGTCCACAGGCCAATGCTCTATCCACTGAGCCAAATCAGCTAGGGCTGGAATCATTTTATTTTTTTCCATTTTTTAAAAATTTATTAAGGTATTATATGTGTACATAGCTTACCATTGCCCCCCCCCCACCTCCCATTCATGCCCTCCCTCCCCAGAGTTTTGTGTTCGTTGGTTGTACTTATATGCATGCATACCAGTCCTTCGGTTGATCTCTTATCTCCCCCAGATCTCCCTCCCCTCCCCCCTGTCATTTGAAAGTCTGCTTGTTTTATGGTGACTATCTCAGGATCACATGGATAGAATTCGCTCCTCCTCCGGTTCACACCGCCCACCCCTCCCACCCCCCCACCTCCCGTCCCACCACTTCCCCGGGACACACGGCTCTCCCAGGGCACATGGCTCACCCGGGGCACAAGACCCCCTGGAGCACACGGCTCTCCCAGGGCAAACGGCCCCCCTGGGGCACTGGGGGTGCAAACGGAAGGCACCGAGCCAGCTCCTCACCAGCACGGCGGGCGGGCTGGGACGGCTGCGGGCGCGGAGACCGGGCTGAGATGGCTGTGGGCGGGGAGACTGTGCTCCAAAGAGTCTCGTTCTGGGCTGGAGTGGAACAGCTTCGGATGCGGAGGCCAAGCTCCAAGGCAGCCCACTCCCTGGGCCCGAGGCAGAGCGAGCTCTGCTCTCGGTGGGCTTCCCTCACTTGCGGTGGAGGAGGCGGTGGCTCCGGTGGCCCCGGCAGCTCCGGTTCCACCGTAGTTTTAAACTCCACATGGCAGCAGCAGCGCTTTTCTTTGTGTCTAGTTGTAGCCATCCCATTCCACCAGCTTTCCTGTGGGTCTGATGTGATCCCTTTCGATTTTAGCTGTTGTTTTTTTCCAAATTGTTGATGAGGTGGCAGCTTAGGAGACTACCTAGGCCACCATCTTGTTTCGGTCCTCTAAAAATAACTGGAATCATTTTAAACTAAATTTAAAGTTTGAGGTTTTCCCTGATTGCCTAGGTAATGTAACTTTGGAGAACAAATCAGCCTGGCTTATAATTTTTCCCTGGCTCTGCTTAGCACCAAGAAAAGTCTCTTGCAATCCTTAAGAAGATTTAAGAAGGTGGCAGAAGGGTTAGGTATACCTGTTTTACCCATACCCTAAGGGTGTAACCCTTTGAGCCTTCAGTTTAATGCAGAGAGGGTCTTCTATTAGGCTCCCTATTTTGAGCCAGCCCTGAGTTTTAATTTCTGAGACCAACCATCAAAACCAAATTTCAAGCTTGCCTTTATCAGCTAATACCTTCTTGTCTAAAGGGGCCTTTCTGCTCCACTTACACTTTGAGCTTTCAGCTTTCATTAGATTTGACCCAGTATTCCCTTACTATCTTGTCAGCTCTTTGATGCCTTTAAGATGTTTTAAATATTTTAAAAAGCATTTTTAGTTGTACACTTAAATAGCAGGAAGTTGATTAAAATAACCTAGCCTATCATGTTCCCAGAAACTGAAGTGATTTTAGTTTTTAGTGTCTAAAAAACAAAACAAAAATCGATTCCATCAAATAGTCTCTATAAACAATCCAAACTAGCATTGTTTTGTTTTTTTATTTGTGGGTGAGGGTTATTTGTTAGTTGGTTTGTTGCTTTTGCTGGCTAATGTGTCTTCTCCAAAAAGAACCTAATTTTTAAAAGTCAAGTGATTGAGAACAAGCACCCTATATAATAAAGAGGTAATATGCAAATTGACCATCACAAGATGGCCTCCACAAGATGGCTGGCAGGGAAGGGCAGTTGTGGGCAATTAGGCCAGCAGGGGAGGGCAGTTAGGGGAGACCATGCCAGCAGAAGAGAGCAGTAGAAGGTGACCAGGCCGGCAGGGGAGGGCAGTTAGGGGCAACTGGGCCAGCAGGGGAAGGCAGTTGGGGGTGATCGGGCTGGCAGGGGAGCAGTTAGGCATCAATCAGGCTGGCAGAGGAGGGCTAGGAGGTGATCAGGCTGGCAGGCAGAAGCAGTTAGGGGCATTCAGGCAGGCAGGCAGTTGAGCAGTTGGGAGCCAGCAGTTCCAGATTGTGAGAATATCTGACTGCCGGTTTAGGACAGATCCCAATCCCCTGTGGACAGTTGGACATCCCTCAAGGTGTCCAAGATTGGAGAGGGTGCAGACTGGGCTGAGGGGGACTCCCCCCCCACAAATGAATTTCGTGCATTGGGCCTCTAGTATGGCATATAAAGAGTCTCACAATACCTAGCATAGGGTAGGTATTTAATAAATAATAGCCTTTTCCACCTCTCTCTCCAATAGCTCTTCAGGGACTCCATTTAAAAAAAAATCTAATTAGTCTAGTTAACTAATGTAAAAAAAATCTAACTAGTCTAGTTAACTAGTAAACTAATGTGAGTCTGTCCCTGCTTAGGGTAAGTGGCATGGTCAGCATGACATTTCTCTAACTCTCTTCTAATCCACAGTAATAATCACATGAATTGTTCTCTCTCTCTCAGCCACATAACCTTATAAATTACAGGGGTTTATGGCCTTTCATTTTACAAGAATTGTTATGAAGCATAATGACCAATATATCATAGAAGAAACTCAAGTTCCATTTAGAAAATAAAGATTATTTTGGAGGTTCCAGAGAGAAATTGTTTTCTTTTTTATCCACGTAGTATTTGGGAATTTCTAAGAAAGAAACGAGTCAGAACTTGATATAGTGTCTTTCTTTGGTGACTTTAGTGATGGTGGGCCAGGCTTTCCACCGCAGAGGAAGCATATGTCTAGGATATTAGGCCACTATGCAGGCGATGTAAGACATACGGATAGCCACTTTCCTGTCCTCTAACATGTATTACGGACATTTCTGTAAGATCATAAAAGGTTAAGAGATGCAGGAGCCTTTACCCCTCCTCTCTTATTCACTACAAATTACCAATCATTACTACCAGCACCACCTATACATTAAAATGCCTTTTTCCCCTATCATTTATGTCCTTTTTGTGGCATGAGCAGAAATGTATCTCTCACAGTTTTGGAGGCTAGAAGTCCAAGATTAAGGTGTTGGAATGTTTGGTTTCTTCTGAGGCCCCTCTCCTTAGCTTGTAGGTGGCCAGCTTCTCCCTGTGTCTTCACACGGTCCTTCCTCTGTGAGTTCTTATAATGTCTTTTAATTCATTCTTCCTCTCCTAGTCTGTGATTCCCTTGCTTGTAGAGGTCTGTCCATGATTTTGAAGAAGACCAAGAAAGAGAGAAAATTACAAATTCATAACATTTTTCAAGTTTGAAGAATTCTTAGAGAGGCCCTGATTTCATGCTTATAAATAATTATAATTAAACTGAAAGGCCAGAGATGTTATGAATTGCCCAAAGTTACAGACCCACACTAGAATCCTGGGGCTCTTGACTTCTATGTTATTACACACCTATCTATCTGCTGGTTCCCTGTACGTTCCTCAGGCTTTTTCTTAATCAGGACTTCATATTTGGAGTCAGTGAGGCAAGAGCAGAACTTCATGCCACATGTGTGAAGTTCTTTACATTGCTAGGGGAAATGGAATGATTGAGGATACAGAGAGAATGGAAAGAGAGAGAGAGAGAGAGACAGAGAGAGAGAGAGAGAGAGAGAGAGAGAGAGAGACAGAGGCATCTAGATTGAGAGATGGAACAGGATTCAGAAGGAATGGAAGGTTAGACTGATGAGAGGGAAAGGCATCTCAGGTGGAGAAAACTGATATTTGAGCGTCAGTCTAAAGAAAGGATGAGATATGTTGGGTTTGGGGCACAGAAACAATAGTGACTGAAATATACAGTGTAATACTAGCTGAAGTCAACTATGAGGTGAATTTCAAATATCACTTTACTCTTTTGGCATAAGGAAGAGATGAGGCTGAACTAACATTTGAGAAGATATAAGAGGAACACGGATCTTCCTTTCCACAATGAGAACTAATGGGCTGGAATTGCCATAGGATATTAAGATTAGACAATAAGGGCAAAAAGTTGTGCACGTTTAAACCAAATGATGCCGAAGATTCAGTAAATCTTGAAACAGTCTAGAGGAGACACCCTTCAGTCTGGGATGAGTTAAGTTCAGTCCTGCCTGGAGGCAGAGGGAGGGTTGAAATGTCCTGTCACAGAGTCTAGAAGTCTGGATCAGGGCCGATTCATGAAAACAAAGCATCTCATTATGGAGAGAGGTGGAGAACAGCAAGAAAAATCCCCAACCTATTTGCCTGGGGCTTCAAAGCAGTATAGAAACTTTCTGGTTTGATCAATTTTAGGCTCTGATTATAACAAAACAAAACAAAAAAGATTTCAGTTAAACCAAAATAAAAGAACACCCCATAATACTTTCATGGAGCTTGGAACTCACTTACTGGGAGTTTGCAACTGGGAATAATTAGCAAGTACAGTTTAAGCACAACTGGGAATGAAAACAGAGAGGAATAAAATTATTGCTTGGTTTGGGCATTTAGGATTTGGCTTTGAGGTCTTGGAGCTTGTCAGGGAGTTGATTAAGTGAGGGTCCTCCCAGCCTAGTGGCTATGCAAGAACCCGCTTCTGGGAACCCACTGTGAAGGCTGGGTGTGTCAGAACGTGTGCTAAATTCCTGGCTTCAATTACAGACTACCAGGCGGCTAAAGAGTCTGTCATTGCCGATGTCATCACATTTACAAGATTCATAGGTCCCCTCTCCAGCAAGACCCAAGAATGAAGGCCTCTCTCACCTGCAGGCCTGGCCCACTGCTGTGCACTGTACGAAGAAGCAGAGCATTGAATGACGCCGAAGTGAGGGTCTGTCTGGTGTGTCCATTCACTCCCACCAGGGGAATGAGGATATGGGAGCATGGAGACTTACACTGAGCTTCCACCGCCCTGGTAGGGCCTTCATGTTATAGGTCAGAAAATATCCAAGGGCAGAGGTTTTTATTTATCCAAAATGAACCCAGAAGTATGAATAAGCTGATCTCTCAAATTTCCTTTCAGTTGAAATATTCTATGATACTTTGCTGTCTATGAATTGTCCTCTTCCTATTAAAATCCATTTAAATTCTCATCCTGCCAACATCTTGGGGGATTCAAAAATGTGTGGGTGCTCAGTCTGTCTTCTCCAGCTAATTGTTTCTGGGCTCTGCCCTTGGAGATGCCATTAGAGAACCTACAGGCATGGGGAACCGGCTTCTCCTCACAGAGTGAAACTCCCAAACAACCAGCTCCACATTCCTCTCTGACTCATGCCACCAACCCCCCACTGTGCCCTGCAGGTCAGTGGGCTGGGAGCCCTGCCACATCTGGAACAACTGCAGGTAGAATAAGATGTCTGTTCTGATAGCTGGGACTTACCTCCTCCCATCCCCAGCCCTGGATCACTCCCTGGCCTGTGCCTCAGGTGTTATGATAAGATGCAACCAGTGATAGGCAGAGGACAAGGTATCTACCCTAGAGCTGGCAGCCTCACTGGGGTGATCTGATCACAGTCTCTGTGGCTCATCCACTTGCCATAGTATAGAATCTCCCAGCCCCTGAGACACAGACATTTCTCATTGTCCAAATCAGTGGATAAGAACGGAGGCACACATATAATTTTTCATTTGTTGAATGCCTACCATGTGTCAAGTCCTATACTAAGTGGTAACTATACAAGGGTGCACAAAATAGATATGTCTCGCATGCAGTTTACTGTCTCATGGTGGAGGCTACCATTAAACAGATTCACAAATAAATATATCAGCTCAGAATAAATTAGTACTACAGAAAAGTTAAATAAATTTACATTATTTTACCTACACAAAGTCACTCATGCACACACACATACACTCCCCGCCCCCCAATCTGTGTCCATCTCTGATGCTTTTTCTGACAGTGTTTCTGCCAAACCCAGAGCAGTAGAAGTATGGAGTTTGAAAAAAAAACCACAAAGTGGATAATCTAAAAATCTTAAATAAAGATGTCAGTATGAAAATCAACCTTTGCTATTTATCTAGATATGAAAATAACATCAAAATTGGTCACATCTCATTTGAATAAACTTTATCCTCACTTCCTCAAAGTCTTCCATCTCTGAAGAAGAAGGGCAAAAAATATTTTGGGGAGAACCAGAGGATCATGCAGCCACAGGAAAAAGAGGCCTGAAAAGATGGGTTCCAGTGGCTCGTTTCTTTTTCTGTGTCCTATTCTGAAATCTCTGAGCTTAGCCCTGAAGACAGAACTTTGGAGGTCTTCTCATTCATTCCTTTGCCTCCAAAATCAGGCAGACAATTGGTAATTGACTCTCAATTCCCCTAGCTCCTCAGATAAAGGGAGTACATGATTTCTTTTTAATAATCTCAATAATCTACTCTGTTAGGAAATTCTTTCTTTGATAATTCTAGTTTTTCTTTCTCTACTTGGAATTTTTTTTATAAACCTAACTATACCAAAGGGAAGATGTAGACACGTTACAATATCTCCCCCCCTCATTCATAAGCATTTAAGCATTATATGAAAAGGAGCCCCCCTCCTCCTTCTGTAGCAGAGGAAATCTCAGCAGAGGTCCATGGTGGAAATACCATAAAAGTCTGGGACTCTCCTTTCCTGTAGTCAGTTAGCATAACCCAGATTTGGGAAATCTTTCTCTACAAGACTAGGAAAATCCAGAGGCAGTTTCTTGGTGTATATTCCTCCTCTCAAGCTTGGTCAACCCAGAAAGGTAAAGGTCTGTGGATAGACACCACATGTGAATGTTTCTTTGTTTTATCACGAAATTTTGTTATACAGACAAAATAATTAGACTGGAGGATACGAGAGCATGTGACTGGATAACTTACTTGTGTAGGGTCATCTTATGACTCCAAAGTAGAGCCCATCAAAATGAAGTCCAGAGTCCATTTGGATGAACAATTTACTGCTGAAATTTAAGCGAATTTTAAAACAAACTAGACCTGAGGTTTATTGTTATTGGTCTTTGTTCTTTACCTCATGTTAGCACACCACCTTAGTCATATAGTAGTCAGAGTTCCAAAAACCTTAATCCACTTTTCCCAAAAGCTAATGGAAATAATAAAATTTTTGGTTCTCCTAAAGTTATTTTATTTATTCCCCTGACTCCAGTTAGGAAGACACATTATCCTATGTTGTTCATCTAGGTCCTACACCAGTTATACCCTAATCTCTCACCAAACCCATTTCTATTGACTTTTCCTTCTTAGACCTTGTGTTTCACCAACCCATTTACCAACCGCATTCTCCCAGTTATTCCCACAGCTAAGCCTGTGCTTGAACATTGTCTCCTGTCTGCTAGAATGTTGTCTTCATGGCTTCTACTCGAATCCCAGCTCACAACCCTTTTTCCTCCAAAGTGTTTTTATTAACTCTAACTAATTGAGATGACTTCTTTGCTCCAATTTCACCTATTTGGTTTCAATAATATTTCATTGCATATGGGTATGTGTTTTATAGGATATTGGTGAAAATTATGGTGTTTGTCTGGTTTGTTACATTTTAAGTTCCTTAAGGGCAAAGACTATGGTTTCTTTTCTTCTCTCTCTCTCTCTCTCTCTCTCTCTCTCTCTCTCTCTCTCTAGCCTCCCACCCTATTCCTTAGAGTTCTTCAGGAAATGTTAAAATTATGTTTCAGACAGACTAACTGCTTATCAAAGAATGAGACACAGAACAACTTTTCTGTGTAAAGTTCTGGGAGATAGATTAATGATGAACAGCAATACCAAGAAAGGGGAGAATGATTAACAACAACAAAAGAAATCTTAATTGTGTACTCTATCAGGGACTTCCACACTTGTTTGGGAATATTTGATAAGTAATTTCTCATATCAGACCAACGTCTAAACTCCTACTCACAAAGAGCATTAATCATAAGCTCACAGGGAGAAAGCACTGTAAAAAAAGCAGTGCCTCATACACAGCAGATCCTCAGCCGGCATTTGTGGGATAAAGAAAATGTGGAAAGAATTAGGAAGGGATCAAGAAAGTCAACAGCTTCTAAACTTCTCTTTATTGTTACCTGTTAATGCTGTTGGTTTTCTAGGCAAGAGGAAGCCAGTCAATGACTTCTCTGAGTGCAGACACTGGAGGCTATGTTTCTCTAGTTTACTTCTTTGGCAAGAAGGAAGCCACAGAACTGAGCACCGAGGGGTAGGACTTAAGAAATTACTCATGTGGGCCATCAGAAATGAAAGAGGATAACAGGAAAAACAATTTAATGGTTTATCTTAGGATGAAAATGCCTTGTTGAAAGTCAGGAGAACTGAAATGGTGGGGTGTGAATAGTTGGTAGAAGGAACTGGTAAGAGACTCTGGAGGTTTAGATGTGTCTTTTCTTAAGTATATGGAATATTAGCAGTCATAAAACAGCCCATTTTTCACCTTCTACCTACAAGCAAATGGGATCAGAACTGTTAGCCCCTCCTTTGGCACCTGACAGGAAAGTATTGTCAGTGACATTATTGTAGCTGAAGGAAACAAGCTTGATGCCAAAAGTGAAATAAATATCTCTAAGCAAATATACTGCCCTTTTTTCTGACATACAAAATCCATAAAATAATCTTATTCTCAGAAATCATTTTCCTCTTATCTTCAGTTGCCTCTCCCTTGATCCGGTTTCTCCCTGAGTGGCTCTGCACAGACATTCCTTCAAATATCCTTTGCCAAGCAGAAAAGCTCATCTCAAATCAGTCCAGAAACTTTCCAAAGATGAATCTGTTTACAGGGTCTGCTCAAACCTGCAGTCTAACAATTATTTTAGATGCTCTGCTCTTACCATGCTCTGCTCTTACAGAGGTGGAGAATACCCGAAGACTGATTTGGACAGTGATAAAAGGTGAAATGGTTAAGGAAGAGCAAAATAAACATAAAACATGACCTTGTTATCCAATTAATTGATATTACTGAGCACCTAGCATGCAAAGCATTATGCTAAGCACAGAAAATAATATAAAGTTAAAAATATATATAATCTTCACCTTACCAAGGCTTATAATCTAGGAAAAGAGACAACTGCATATATAAATTAATCCAGTACAGAGCAGAGCTATTATAGAGGCTCAAATAATATGACACCATAATTGGGGGAGAGACAAATAATAGTCTCTAGAGAGATCTAGGAAGTATTATTGGAGGACAAAACATTAAGTTTGGCTTTAAATGAAGGATAGGACCTTGATAGGTGGATGAGAAAAAGAATGCCATTCCAGAGAGAAAGAACAATATGTAAAAAGACCTTGAGGCAAAAAGGAAAGAACAAGTTCAAGAACCTCACATAGACCCGTGAAGTTGTAGTGTAGGTGATATGAAGGGATGCAGATGTAAATATAGGCAGGGTCACTATGGAGGGCTATGAAGACCAAGCAACAGAGTTTGGATTTTATTTGATATATAATGGAGAATCAAGTAATTATGATAGATGCCTCATATTTCTTTGAAATTATTAGATAAATGACTCAATTTCTGAAGTTTTAGAATAAACAATTTTCAAGATATCTTAAGGAAAATGGCATTTCCCGTGGATTCCTCTATGGAAGCTGCTATCTTGACCAAGTTCACCCACATCCATACAACTTCAGTGAACATAAAAATGGAAGGCAAAGGAAGAGTATAAAGTCTTTTTAAAAAAAGGCTTTAACAGAAAAGAGATTTTCATTTACTTAAGAAGGTTGATGGTAATAGTTTTGCTTTAAATCAGAAGGCTTGAGGAGAAACAAAGATGGCAGCACAGGTAAACACCTGAACTTGCTGCCTCACACAACCACTTCAAAACTACAACTAAAAGACAAAATGGACATCATCCAAAACCACAGGAAGGCTGGCTGAAAATTTTACAACTAGAAGGGAAGAGAAAGGTGCTCAGAGGAGGTGCAGAAGTAAAGTGCGCAGGTATAAAGGCACACTCAGAAAGAGCTGGCAACTGAATACACAGTTGTATTTTCAATCAGGAGGGAGACACAAGCTCTTGACTGCTCTGAACTCCAGTTCTGGGTGAGACTCTGGGGATCCAGATTCATATGTGGGGAAACTGGACTGTCTGGCATTGGGCAGGAACATGAGGGCAGCTTTTTCTCAAAGGTGCTTGCAGTGATTACCATGGAACACTGAGACCTGGGGGCCTTTTACGGCAGGGCTGAAGGTCAGCCATTGCTATTTGCTCTATCCTGTTGATTCCTTGAGACCCTGCCCCACCCAATTTACAACCCCATCCCAGCTGTGCACAGAGGTTTTTGTATATGAATGGCCTGGCCCTTTGTGATCTAAAATTACCTAACAAACTGCAGCTGGGTCAGAGAGCCCCAGAACTTCCAAGGCTCCATAGCAGCTTGCATTGCTTCCTAGCTAAGCCTCATAGAGGCATCTCCAAGTCCCAAACAAAGAAGAGGAATCTGCAGATCTCTCCATAGCTCTTGCTGGGTTACCTCAAGCAGAGCTAAATTTGCACCTTCTTGGAAATCCAAGATCCAGTGTACTCAGTGGTCGGAGTGGGACCATCCAGATTACAACTCCTCAGATCCATAAGGGACACACTAAGGGAGCTGACTTAGTGAGCAACAAAGCCGCACTGAAGCTAGTCCTGCCCCATAAAGGTGTCTCTAGCCCAGAAGTTCTCCCATAATAGACAATTGATCTCCAATTGGCCTGGAGATCAATTCCTCCCAGGGATACCAAAAACAGTCAAGGCTTAACTACAAAAGACTGTGCACACAGCCCACAAAGGGGTGCACCAAGAGTGTCCATCTCAGATAATTGGGGAGGCTGAGCCGCTGGGCCCTATAGGTCACCTAGCTCACAAGGCCACTCTATCAACATAGAAAAGCAGCCAAACTGTGGAGACAAAGAAACAGGTCACAAATGACAGAAATGGAGGAAAGCAAACTACTGGATATAGAGTTCAAAACCATGGTTATAAGGTTTTCAAGAATTTTCTAGAAACTGCCGATAAATTTAGTGAGTTTCTTGAGGATATGAAAAAGAACCAACTATAAATTAAGCAGACATTGACTGAAATAAAGAATAACATACAGAGATCCAACAGCAGACTAGAGGATTGCAAGAATCAAGTCAAAGATTTGAAATAAGAAGAAGCAAAAAACACCCAACTGGAAAAGAAAAAAGAATCCTAAAATATGAAGATAGTGTAAGAACCCTCTGGGACAATTTCAAGCATACCAACATTCAAATTATAGGGGTCCCAGAAGAAGAGAGAGAGCAAGATATTGAAAACTTATTTGAAGAAATAATGACTGAAAACTTCCACCACCTGGTGAAAAAAATAGACTTACAAGTCCAGGAAGCACAGAGAACCCCAAACAAAAGGAACCCAAAGAGGACCACACCAAGACACATCATAATTAAAATGCCAAGGGCAAAAGTCAAAGAGAGAATATTAAAAGCAGAAGAGAAAAACAGTTAGTTACCCACAAGGGAGTACCCATATGAATGTCAGCTGATTTCTCAACAGAAACTATGCAGGCTAGAAGGGAGTGGCAAGAAATATTCAAAGTGATGAATAGCAAGAACTTACATCCAAGATTACTCTACCCAGCAAAGCTATCATTCAGAATTGAAGGTCAGATAAAGAGCTTCACAGATAAGAAAAAGCTAAAGGAGTTCATCAACATCAAACCAGTATCATATGAAATGCTGAAGGGTATTCTTTAAGAAGAAGAAAAAGAAGAAAAAGGTAAAGAAAATAATTATGAACAACAAATACATATAGATCAACCAGTGAATCTAAAAATCAAGTGAATAAAAAATCTGATGAACAGAATAAACTGGTGAGTATAATAGAATCAGCAGCATAGAAAGGGAGTAGACTGACAATTCTCGGGGGGAAGGAGGTGTGGGGGTTGTGGGAAGAGACTGAACAAGAATTGTATACATATGGATGAGGACAGTGGGGGGCGGGGGATAAGGGCAGAGGGTGGGGTAGGATCCGGACGGAGGAGAGCTATGTGGGGGAAAAGAGAGGAACAACTGTAATAATCTGAACAATAAAAATTTATTTAAAAAATTTAAAAAAATCAGAAGGCTCATTCAGGTGGCCACAAGAAGTCCACTGATAGACTTAAACAATAGGACAGAGAGATACATGCAAATAATATATTGAAAACTGTAGAATAACGGAGTCCTAGGAACCAGGTAAGTCCACTTTCTGATGGAAAAGAATTTAGAACCAGGTATACAAAGAGGAGAGGGACAGAGTTGAACAAGGAGGACAGAAAAACAGTACATAAGTTTGGGGGAGGAGGGAACTGTCCTAAATAAATGTTTGAAGGCAAGTACCAGCATGCACATGTGGTTAGTGTCATGTGTGGGAGACAGAGAACAAATGAACTCAACTGGAATGGACAGTCTGTAACAAGAGCTAACAAGGGCTCAGTACATAGGTAGCCCAGTTTTCAGCACAACAGCCTGGGTCAACTGGTCGGATGCTACTCCTGGCCTCTCCAGAGATAAGAAGCAACTTCAGTCTCTATTGTCCCCTTACAAGCTCATGAGACATAGGTTACATTCCTATTTGTTCTGGACTTTGACTCATCCTCCTGTAATGAATCTGAGTATCCTATGATGCTCTGTATTGTACTGAGGGATAAAGTGAGGCCAAGCCAGAGAAGGCTATGGGGCTCAAATTCAAATGAGGTGTCAAAGGTTCTGCTTGGTGTCAAAGGTTCTGCTTGGGCTAAACTTACATTCTTAGAATTCCATTCCTCATTCTCTTCTTCCTCTGTTCCACCTGGACATCCTGTAGGATGCTGAATTCTACCTAGGCCAGGTAAGGGAGTGGTCAGATGTGGAAGTAGAGGCTATTATAGGATGAATTCAGAAGGATTACTATGCTTTGGGTTAGCTGCCTAGGCTAAGGGCACAACATTCCTATTTCTAATCCCATCTGAATCCACAAGTGGCCACAATGAAAATTTCCTGAAAAGTCTAAATGTCAGAGTAGGAACTGCTTTACTGACCATTCTAAGCAACCAGTGAAGCCATGTGGACCCTAAACCTTGAAGGAAAAACTGGGTTCAATTTCGCTGCGTAGAGCAAGACTTTCATACAGCCCAGCCGTGTAAAGATTTATTAACTGGGAACCAAGGCATCCCTGAAACCCAGCTGGAGAATCTCTCCCTCATGTTCTATCTGAGCTCCACATTCTATCACAGAAAACAGTAAAAAGGGGGTTGCCCCACACCCTTCTGTAGGAAAAAAGGTACATTTTGGGATGGTTTGGAGGCATCAAAATGGTAAGCAATTTTAGGGTACAATTAAGACCTGGCTGCTCAACCCTACAATAAATTACCATCAAAGGCACTCACACGTCAATAGAGAAAAAAAAACACATGTGCTTGCAAGACGATGTGTGTTTGATGCTCATAAAAAAGATAAAAATATAGGTCATCATCATGTAACGAGCTTGTAGGTGTCAGAACGTGTGCTGTTGGGGGATGTAGGGGAGGGGAAATGTCGAGGGACTCAGCACACCAAAAAGGAAATGGAAATCAGACTCAAATCCCCAAGTTCTTCCCTTCAGTAGGAGACAGTGGATGAGCCATGGGGGTCACAGATGGACCCATCCCCCATTTTTATTTCTTGGAACACCCCCTACCCTGTTCCCCCCAGCTGGATTTCCAACATGTTAATCATCTCTCCCATTTTGAAATCAACCGGTCAGGCTATTATTCAAGCATTGTTAATGACACCATCGACCAAGGTATCAATTAGGCAAGTTGGGATAAGAAGAGCAGAGAATAGGGCTGGTCAGAGAGCAGAACGCAAGTCTGTTTTGGTGTAGGTAATCCACATGACAGCAAGAGCTCCTAACCCTTTTATTCTACTCCCCTTAAAGGCAACTAACTACAAATACTCTGAAATCTCCACTCAAAACTTAAACCAAAATACTATTTCTTAAGCATTTCCTACCTTGCCCCCTCAGTCCACCCTGAAATGGACTTCAGCTAATCACACCACACCACTCAGGATATACAGGGAAAGGGCCACAGTTAACCAGTTCTGGGCACAGCTGTTCCTGTGCTTGGGGCCCAGTGTCATGGGAGGGAATGTTTCCTCAATCCACATTTGAACTACCTTTAAAAACTAGCTCAACGTTTTCTCATGCACATAACTATTTTTTTCAAATAAGGAAAGTCTATTTGTTGATTCTTTATTTCTTAAATTCAAGAGCTGAGTATTGTTTTTCCCATCAGGCTGAGAGTTTCCTAAAGACCAAAGCTAACTTTTCCCCCCCTAAGTCTCTGTCTCACACACCTAACTATACTCCTCTCTTTGCAGACAGGCTCTGTTCAAAGGGGCTGTTCAGAACAAATGGGTGTGACAGGTACTCAGGTCACTAAAATCTGGATTCTGGAGAAAAGAAGGAAACCAAGACTAGAGTTAAAATTACAGCATGATAGGAGTCAATTCAGTCATCAAGCCATCCACATTCCTTCTCATTATATACTTAGGGAGGTTTTCCGAGCATTTTGTTCTTAGGCTTCTTGAGTCATTCCCTAGCTCCTTCTCATCTTTCCACTCTCAAGAAGGATGCAAGTTCTCCATGGCTTTCTTTCCACAACTACCAATTATCCAGATCTTGAGACAGATGTGGGAGACTAGAGAAGGATATAATGTCAATGCTTCTTTAAAAAAAAATCTTTAATTGATTTCAGAGAGTAAGGGAGAGAGAGAGATAGAAACATTAATGATGAGAGAGAATCATTGATCATCTGCCTTTTGCATATGCCCCACTAGGGATCCAGCCCACAACCTGGTTCATAGGTCAACGCTCAACCACGGAGCCACTGTGGGTGGGCAATGTTTTTAGTGTCTTTGGGCCCAAAGAAGGTGGCTGGACCAATTCAGTTCCAAACACCATAACCAAAATTAGAAATCTCAGTAAAATATATTGATGTTTAGAGTTCTGAAGACACAGTTCTTACCTAATTAGATTAGCTAGATTTCCCAGGATTCTTCCCAAAGCACTTAGCTCCTTGGGTTCCCTTTTGCCCCTGTTCTCTGCCCTTTTTCTCCTCCTCTAATGTCTTTTCTGCAACTTTACCCTAAACTCTGAAACATTAAGTAAGCTGCAGAAGTTGATAGAAAACAAATTAAAAAGTAAACTTTCATAATGAATTAGCCATGATTTTAAAGATTAAAAAAAATTGTTTTCAACTAGCTTGTAGGTTCTGTAAGGACAGGCACTGTATTATAATGCTAACTCTTCTTTTAAATAAAACCTTTATTGAGATATAATTCACATACTATTTAAAATGTACAATTTAATGGTTTTTAATATATTCACAGGGTTGAAAAACCATCATCACAATCAATTTCAGAATATTTTCATCACCCTAATAATTTCTGTATCTATTAGCTTCCCATTTTCTACCCCTACCCATAACTCTCCCAGTTCTAGTGAATCACTAATATATTTTTTCACTTTAGAGTTACCTACTTTGAAAACTTCATATAAATGGAATCATGTGATATGTGATTTTTGTGACTGACTTCTTTTTGTTAGCTTAATGTTTTCAAGATTTAGCCATGTTGTAGCATGTATCAGTAATTCATTCCTTTTTTATTGCCAAATAATGTTCCATTATATGACTATTCCACATTCCCTTTATCCAGCTGATGGATATTTGGGTTGTTTCCACTTTTCAGTTATTATGAATAATACTGCTATGAAATTTATATACAGTTTTTATGTGGACAATTTGTTTTCATTTATCTCGGGTATATATTTAAGAGTGGAACTGCTGGATAATATGGTAACTCTAGGTTTAACATTTTGAGTAACTGCCAGACAGTTTTCCAAAGAAGATGTATCATTTTGTATTCCCACCAGCAATGTATGAAGACTACAGTTTTTCCATTCCTTACCCACACTTATTATAATATTGTATTATTATTATTATTATTATTATTGCCATCCTAGTGCTTTTGTTCTTCATTTCCTTGATAGTTGACATTGAACATACTTTTCATATGTTTATTGTATTTACTAGAGGCCTGGTGCATGAAATTTATGAACGAGTGTGGTCCCTAGGCCTGGCTTGGGATTGAAGCTCAAGCATCTGCCATGGAAGGGCAGGTCCCAGCTGATCTCTGGGCCCTAAGCAGTACCTAGGCCCCCAGACACCCTCACACCCACCTTCTGCCTGAGTCATGGAACCTAAGTCCTGGCATCCCTGGGGGAGGATAGCAGGGGAAGTGAGAGCAAACTTGGTGGACACCTTGCATTCTCACCACACCCCCATCACCCTCATCCCCAGGTAGTCACAGCCCTCCCACCCCTCCCAGGTAATGTGGGAGGTTGGTTGCCACCACCAAACCCCAGGTCCCCATCCCAGCCCAGAGCCCAGCCCTGATTGGGCAATCAGGGCCTGCTGGCCGCTAGTCACCAGGAGCCGGGACACAGACCCACCCCCTACTGCTGCTGGTCACTGTTTGTGGGACAATCGGCAGGGCCATTGGGTCCCCACTTGCATCTACCTTGGCCTGGAACTGCCTTTTCACCTGCTCCACCATCCCACCGCCGTCTCACTTTCATTGGGGCCCATTGGGACCAGTAGCTCCACCACTGCCATCCACTACCAGCACCACGTCACTGATGACTGCCATGTTCCACACTGCCCTTGGTGGTCAGTGTACATCATAGCAAGCAGTCAAAATCCGGGTCGAACTCCCAGTCAAACAATTTGCATATTAGGCTTTTATTATCCTATCTAATAAAGAGGGAATGTGCTAGTTGACTATCATGCCTTCAAAGATGGCGGCACCCAGTCCCCTCAGCCCCACCAGGGAAGTAGACACATGGCACGGCTGGGCCCTCCCGCAGGCAGGTCCAGTCACTCTGTGCACCTGCCTCTGAAGTCCTGCAGTCCCCTCAGCCCCCCAGCCATCCAGGGCCAGTATGAGACTCAGGCAAGCCTCGGGTGGAGGCTGCCCAACTGCCCAGGGCTGCCTGGGGCTCAGCTAGCCAGGGCCAGCCAAGGCTTGTGCTGCCTGCAGTGGCAGCAGCAGAGGTGTGATGGGGACACCTTCCCCTGATCACTAGGTCACCTCCCGCCCCTGAGGGCTCCTGGACCGTGAGAGGGGACAGGCCCCCTTCCAGTGCATGAATTTTTATGCACCAGGCCTCTAGTATAGGATATATCTTCTTTAGAGAAATGTCTATTCAGTTCTTTGCCCATTTTTAGTTGGGCTATTTGTCTTTTTATTATTAAGTTATAAGAATTCTTTATATAGTCTAGATAAAAGTCTATTATACGATTTGCACATATTTTTTTCTATTCTGAAGGTTGTCTTTTAACTTTCTTAATGGTATTCTTTGAAGCAAAAGTTTTATAGCCCTGGCCAGTGTGGCTCACTTGGTTAGACATCATCCTATGTACTGACAGGTTGCTGGTTTGATTCTTGGTCAGGGCACATACCTGGGTTTTGGGCTCGGTCCTCTGTAGGAGCTGTGCAGGAAGCAGCTGATCAATGTTTCACTATCACATCGATGTTTCTCTCTCTCCTTCTGCTTTCCTCTCTGAAAAAAATTTTAATCTTTTTTTAAAAGTTTTATGAAGCCCAATTTATCTACTTTTTTTCTCATTGTGCCTTTATCTAAGAAACCATTACCTAATCCAAGGTCATGAGATTTACATCTATGTTTTCCTATAGAAGTATTATAGTTTTAGTTCTTACATTTGGGTCTTTGATTCTTTTTGAGTTAATTTTTGTATATAGTGTGAGATAGGGATCCAACTTAAATTTTTTGCATGAGGCTATCCAATTGTCCAAGCACTACTTGAAAAGACTATTCCTGCCCCCTACCCCCCCCATTGAATTGTCTTGGCACTCATGTCAAAAATCAGTTCCCTGTAAATATGAGGGTTTATCCTTGGACTTTCATTCTGTTCCATTGATCCATTGATCTACATGTCTTTCTGTATGCCAGCATCATACTCTCTTGATTACCGTAGCTTGTAAGTTTTAAAATTAGGAAATGTTAATCCTCCAACCTTGTTCTATTTCAAGATTGTTTTGGATATTTTGGGACCCTTGAGTTTCTGTATGAATTCTGAGATCAGCTTGTCAATTTTTGCAAAGAAACTAGATGAGATTCTGCTAGGTATTGTGTTAAATCATTTTGGGAAGTATTGCTGTGAACATGGGATTTTTTACATTTATTTAGTAATTTTTAATTCTGTTTCAATAGTGTTTTGTAATTTCCATAGTACAAATATTATACTTTTCTTGTTAAAATTTATTCCCAAGTATCTTATTTTTTAAATTTAATTTTATTAAGGTATTATTTGTGTACATAGCTTACCATTGCCCTCCCCCCTCACCTCCCATCCATGCCCTCCCTCCCCAGAGTTCCGTGTTCGTTGGTTGTACCTACGCTCATGCATACCAGTCCCTCGGTTGCTCTCCCATCCCCCCCCCCAGGTCTCCCTCCCCTCCCCGCTGTCATTTGACATCTGCTCGTTTTATGGTGACCATCCCAGGACCCCATGAATAGAGTCCACTCCTCATTTGGCAGTCTGCTTGTTTTATGGTGACTATCTCAGGACCACACGACCAGAGTCCGCTGCTCCTCTGGTCCCCACCGCCCCTTTCCCTGGGTCCCACTGCTTCCCCTGGGACACACGGCTCTCCCGGGCACTCGGCCCCATGGGACACACGGTTCACCCGGGGCACTCGGCCCTCTGGGACACTCGGCTCACCCGGGCCACCCTTCCCCTTTGGGGGGTACAGCTCACCTGGGGCACACGGCCCCCTGGGACACTCGGCTCACCCAGGGCACTCGGGCCCCTGGGACACTCGGCTCACCCGGGCCACCCTTCCCCTTTGGGGGGTACGGCTCACCCGGGGCACACGGCCCCCTGGGACACTCGGCTCACCCGGGGCACTCGGCCCCCTGGGACACTCGGCTCACCCGGGGCACTCGGCCCCCTGGGACACTCGGCTCACCCGGGCCACCCTTCCCCTTTGGGGGGTACAGCTCACCCGGGGCACACGGCCCCCTGGGACACTCGGCTCACCCGGGGCACTCGGCCCCCTGGGACACTCGGCTCACCCGGGGCACTCGGCCCCATGGGACACTCGGCTCACCCGGGGCACTCGGCCCCCTGGGACACTCGGCTCACCCGGGGCACATGGCCCCTCTAGGGTGTTGGGGTGGCATATTGGAGGCGCTGCACTAGCTCCTTGCTAGCATGGCGGGCAGGCTGGGACAGCTGCAGTTGGGCTGAGATGGTTGCAGGCGGGGGGACCACCTTCAAAGGTGTCTCATTCGGTGTGGGAGCGGAGCAGCTGCAGACATGGAGGCTAAGTTCTGAGGTCGCCCACTCCCTGAGCCCAAGGCTTGGTGAGCTCTGTTCTCAGTGGATTTCCTTTATTCATGGCTGCAGTGGCAGGTGGTGGTGCCAGGTGCAGCAGTGATGGTCACTCCTGTGGTTCAATTACCACTGTAGTTTTAAAGTTCACATGGCAGTGGTGGCAAGAGCTTCGGCTCGGCCATGCGGCATCGGAGGAAGGGCTCGCCTGGGCGGCTAATGGAAGGCGCCGTGCCATTTCCTCACCAGCGCGCTCCATCTCCCTCCCAGCATGGTGGGTGTGCTGGGAAGATTGTGGGCGGGCTGTGATGGCTACATGGGGAGAGTCCGCCCTCAATGGTGTCCTCTTTGGTGCGGATGTGGCCATGCGGCAGCGGAGAGAGGATTCTCCAGGTCTGCCAACGGAAGGCGCAGCACCAGCACAGTGTGCGCGAAGGCCTGGCAGAGCAGGCCGCGGGCGGTGGCAGCAGTGGAGGCCGCAGGATCCACGGGTGTGGCGCAAAGGCAGGGCCGAGCTGGTCGCGGGCGGTGGCGGAGAGTCCCCGCGATGTCTTAGTCTTTCAGACTTAGTGGAACGCTTCCCCTGAGCCAGGACAAGCAGCACCACCACAAATATTGGCCAGCTCAGTGCTGCCCCTCTACAGGTGACAGTAGGGGCATCCTCACCTTGGTAGGCCTTTGCTCTTGGAGGTCTTAACCAGTGGAAGGCAGCACGGTACAGAACTGCCCCACCTTCTCAGTCTTCCGGAGGTATCTTATTATTTTTGATGCTGTTATAAATGGGATTATTTTTTCTTAAATCCATTTTTGGATTATTTATTACAGGTATTATATTTTTCTTTTAAGTACAACAGTGATAAACATAGTTATTTCCAAAGTACCAACTTAGTGACAAGTGCTCTGCTAAGTTGAATGTCAAATAAAGAGTATAAGACTTGGTTCCTGAACTCAAGGAATATACAACCTAGTTAACTGGAAAAAAAAATGCTTTACATATGTTTTACCTGTACATTTTTTCTAAGGTATTTGAAATACTTCATCTCATTTGATTCTGACAATACCATTCATTTATTTTAAAAAAAGTGTTTCTTGAGTGACTAAGCACTGTATTAGATGCTGGGAATTAAAAGGGAAGGAAAACAAACACAGTTCCTATCTTCATGACTATTGCTGCCAAGTATTAATCACATAAAAATAAAAAAATGTGGTAAATGCCATAAAATAAAAACACATTGAACAATAAGTAGGGGAGGATCACTATATCCATTTTGCAGAAGAGAAAACTGAGGTTAGTAAGAATTTAAGTGTTCTAGAGGCCAAGAGCTGATAATTCTATGAGAAGTACACCTTCAGCTTTAACTTTTTAAGAGTATTATGCTAAGTGAAATAAACCAGTTGGAGAAAGACATGTATCATATGATTTCAATTATATGTGGAATCTAATGAACAAAATTAATTAAAGTGAATACAGACTCATGGATAGAGAACAGATTGGCAGCTGTCAGAGGGAAGTGAGTTGGGTGCTGGGTGAGAAGGATGAAGGGATAAAGAAAAAAAAAAAAGACAGACTCATGGACAGGAACAATAGTATGGTGCTTGCCAGAGGGAAGGGGGGTGGGTAGAGGTAGAAGAGGGCAAAGAGGGGATAAATGATGATGGAAGGAGACTTGACTTGGAGAGGTAAACACATAATACAATATATAGATGATGTATTAAAGAATTATATTCCTGAAATCTTATGTAATTTTATTACCCAACGTCACCCCTAATAAATTCAATAAAATAAATAAATAAAAGATTCACAGAAAACTAGGAAAGGACATGGTTATAACAAGCTGACAACTATTTTATGAATAGATTATAGAAAGAAAACTTTGGTTTTATTTCTTATGTATTATACATATATTGGAAGGAGGGACAGTATATTTTATTTAACCAGAGAAGTGGAGGTCTGGAATTTGTCCAGGATTTTCCCCTAATTTCATCTTGACAAGCAGTGACAAGGCCAACTCATGAACTGTAATCAAGGAACCTAAACCAGAACCCAGACCTCCTGACTCCTATTACAGTGCTTTGCTGCTGCATTTCTAGAGACTTAATGAATCCTTGATTAATTCATCCAACAAGCATGGCTAGGACTAGGAGATGCAAGGATGAATAAAATAAAGTTCTGGCTCTTGTCCACTGCTCCTCCTTGACAGTCCACCCCACACCCACACCCACACTCAGAGTGGGTTAGATACCGTTCCTTGTGCTTTCATGATACTTAGTGCATTGGTTCTTTCACTACATCTTACCATTGTATTGTACTTATTTGTTAATATATCTATTTCTTCCACTAATACTGTGAGTACCTTGTAGACGAGACCTTGTTCTCTGCTACCTTGCATAGTGCCTGGCACATAGTAGGGTTCCATAAATCTTTGTTGAATGAGTAAACCAGTAGCTGGTCCAGTCCTTCTAGTCCCACTTCATTCTGCTGGCACAAACTTTGGTAGTATGTGGCCACATATCTCCCAGGTGAAAACTGAAAAACTGATATGTCTAAACTATGAGGAATGGCACCACCAGTAGTGGATGAACTAGCACAGCATCCATGAAACTAACACAGCAATTCCACTCCTTCTTCCTACATACACATGCCAAAGTAGAGATCTGGATTCAAGTAAAATGACCAAAATTGGTTTTGCATTGGATGCATGTTTGAGACATGAGTGGAATGTTTGAGACAACCAACCAATTCAGAAAACTCCCTTGTATTTTATTTTTTTATTTGGTTAATCCTCACCCGAGGATATTTTTTTTCATTGATTTTCAGAGCAAGTAGGAGGGAAGGTGAAAGACACACAGAGAGAAACACTGATGTGAGAGAGACACATAGATTCCTTCGGGTGCCCCAACCAGGGCCAGGAATAGGACCTGCAACCGAGGTGTGTGCCCTTGTCCAGAATTGAACCCCGACCCTTATGTCTGTGGGCTGACACTCTAACCAGAGTCAAACTGGCGAGGGCAAAATTCCCTTTTATTTTATTTCATCCATAAGCAGCCGATCTTGGGGTCAGACAGGGTGGTCTCTTTCCAAGGCCAGGTTGTTTGCTCCTCATTGGCCTCATTGGGATTTTGCCAACAAGGTAAAGGAAGCCGTTAGGAGAATCAGATGCATGTATACAGCTAAATTGTCGCTGAGCCAACCCAGGCAGAGAGGCATCTGAATAACACTCACCTATATTCTTCTTCATTAAAAAAAATCATTATAAATGGACCTCTAACGTGGAGTCTTGGGAACCTCTATAGTCTAAACTATCTACCTGGGACAGGTAGATGACAGTGGATGGCTTCCCTCCCACTCCCTATTGTCCACCATGTGACTCTGAGCCCCAGCTCTTCGGAGCAGTTTGGGGAGACACAGTTCCAATAACTTATCCATTTTCAGATACATCAGCAAGCTGGGAGATAAGTAGAAATGACAAAGAAGTCAGGTAAGATTTTGTAGTTGTTTGTAAACAATTTCTTCACCAAGCCCTTTTGGGACAAAAGCATATCTCTGTATAAGTTAGCATGTATCCACTCATGTGTGATGCTCTGTTCTTGCTTCTAGAGACTGCTTAGGTTTGCTTTCTCCCCGCTGTGGAGCATCAAGCTGATGTCAGTCCTGCCCGGAAAGAAATGAGAGTCAGTTTGACAAAAGGTGAGTGTGCATATTTATGCAAGCATGTACCTACATTTGTGTGTGCAGGTGTGCCTGTGTGTGAGAGAGGAGGATAAAGAGTAAGAGATTCTATTCTGATTTCATCACAAAGCCAAACTGAAATTCTTTCTCATAGCTATTTCTTGGATAGTTTTCCACTCTTCCTCCCTTCAAGAATGCAGATAACTAAAAGTAGACCCAACAGGTCCTACTAGCTATTCACCTACACCTGTATCCTCAAAGGCAAAAGGAAATGCACTCAACTGGTTCGAAGTTTAAAGGGTCATAATCTATGTAGCACTAAATAAGTAAAGATTCTAGATCCAGATTCCCATAAGTGTAGTAAATGCAGATGATCTAAGCCCCAACATAGATTATTTGATTCTGAATTGTCCACTTTGGCTATCTACACAGAATTTAGTATTTTTCCTTAAAAAAAGCTAACAGAAACAACCAACATCTATATACAAATGGAAAATATATGCATAATTTGTAAGTCTACATACTTGGGAGCATCACAATACTGGATACATTTTCAGTCAAAATATGAAAATGGCTACAGTTTTCAAAAAATATGACTGAGATATCTGTATAATTACCTCCATGCCTCATAAGGCTGGTATAGTCATATAAATACGGTTATATACCACTCTATTTCAATCTACACATACACATATATTTTATAAGTCCCTAATACATATAAAGTTATATATGTTTATGTGCTGAGCCATATGGGGGTTCATTTACGTTATTTATTTTATTAATTTGTTTATTAGATTCTATGAGACATGTCTATTTTGGTTTACTATCTGGTGAGACTCTGGCCTCACATAGCCCTGCCCTCCCTCTTTCCATATTCCTGGCTGACAGGAAGGCTTATGCCCTGAACCCTGGGGGCTTTTAGCTACTTTCTTCAAACTGGGGGAAAGGTCAATCATGGCTTAAATGAATCCAAACACACCGCCCCACCTCCAAGAATGCTTATCTAGAGTCTATCACCTATAACTATCCGCCCTATAGATAACCTTCGTTAAGTAAACAGGGACAGCTCTATAATAGAACTGGCTCCTCTCTGGGGATGAGGGGAGAGGAGAGGGGGCCATCTATGGATTCCTGTTCTCATCTGGGCTTACTAGGTGTATCGGTTAATAATGGCGGATTTTGTAAGTCCAGGTGAGGCCCAGAATTTGTATTTCTGTTTTTAAAAAAATATCTTTTATTGATTTTTTTTTGCAGAGAGGAAGGGAGAGCGATGGAGAGTTAGAAACATGGATGAGAGAGAAACACCAATCAGCTGCCTCCTGCACAACCCCCACAGGGGATGTGCCCACAACCAAGGTACGTGCCCTTGACCGAAATCGAACCTCAGACCCTTCAGTCCCTAGGCCAATGCTCTATCCTCTAAGCCAAACGGGTTAGAGTCAGAATTTGTATTTCTAACACATTCCCAGGTGAGGCAGGTCCAGGGACCACACTTTGAAAACCAAAGCTACAACTGAAGCCCCTGCACATGCAAAAATGAACGGAGGGAAACAAAGCTTCCCTCTAGCACTTCACTTCAGTTAATAGAACATCTATATGAAAAGGTTACCATAGTTACTCCTTTCAGATGGGGAAATCACAGGGAATCCTTTAACAGTGTATATGTATATCAAATCTCACGATGTACACTTCATATATCTTAAATTTTATAATAAATATAACTCAAGAGTTTGCCCTATGCTAACACTATCCTATATAATAAAGAGCTAATATGCTAATTAGGCTGGATAGTGGAACGACCTTCCAGAGTGACCAGTGGGGGGAAGGGCGGGGCCTCGAGGCAGCCTGGCTTCGAGAGCTGAGCCCCTTGCACAGATTTCATGCATCAGGCCTCTAGTTTCATATAACTGTAAAAGGAGCTAAACAATGCAGGCAGTCAAATTTGGGCCTCATGACCCTGTTTGGGTATCTTTACTAATCACGAAATCCCTACATCATCTATGCCAGAAGCAGGTCCCATCACTCCAGTGTTTTGTTGTTTGTTTTTTAATGTTTTTATTGATATTGGAGAGGAACAGAGAGGGAGAAGGAGAGAGAGATAGAAACATCAATGATGAGAGACAATCATTGATTGGCTGCCCCCTACATGCCCCACAGGGTTTAAGCCTGCAACCCAGGCATGTGCCCTGACTGGGAATTGAACAGTGACCTCCTGGTTCATAGGTCGATGCTCAGCCACTGAGCCAGACCTGCTGGGCACTCCAGTGGTTTTTATCCCTGGCCACATGTTATTAAAAAATACTGATGCCTGGCCCCACTCCACACCAGCTAAATCAGCACATCTGAGAGTAGGTGTCCCTAATGTTTAAAAGTTCCTGATTCTGGGCATAGAAAGGTAGTAGAATGACAATTCTCAGGGGGAAGGGAGCGGGGGGAATTCGGGAAGAGACTAGACAAAAATCATACACCTATGGATGAGGATTGGGGGGGGGGGGATAGAGAGAGGTGTGGGAACCAGGTAGAGGGGGGCTATGGGGAGGGAGAGGAACAACTGAACAATAAAGATTTATTTTTTAAAAATAAAAATAGAATAACTGCTAGAAAAAATAAATAAAACAAAAGTTCCTGATTCTGCTCCCTAGTGAGGATTAAGAGCCACTCGGTTATACTGACCTGATTCAACAGAAGCCAGAGAAAGATCCCAGGAGTTGGGGACCGGTAGGCAGTCTGGGTGATTCTAGCTAAAAACAAAAACAAAGCAAGGTTCCTTTCACAGAAGCATATTTCATCGTGTTAATACCTGCTTATAGAGACACAGCCAGAGAAATGGGGCTGGGAATGTGAAGATGATTGTCTTTTAGAAGCCTCACATTTAAGAACCCATTCCCAGAGTAGTTACAAGGAAAACTGGAGCACACAAACGCACCCACGAATGCAGCCACACACAGGCACACTTACATACCAAGTGACTGCAAGTAACTTAAAACAAAAAAATTTTAATTGAATTTTGGGGCCTGGGGAAGATCTGAACCTATAATTATTTCTTAGCAAACTTGCTGAACACAGGGTTTCCCTCCTCTGGGACGAGATGAGACGGGTAGCATAATGAACCCTCTTTAATTAAAAAAGAAAATGTTTTAGGATGATCATATTCTTCCAAGTCACCTTATTTTTATAAAGGAAAGGAAAGGTGCTGGGGGGAAAAATGTCAATTTTTCAAATGCCCAGTGTTACGCTACCTCAAATGGCCTCGTTTCTCGTTCAACCCTCTAGATCCAAAATTCCATTCTGAAGGGAAAACTGGACTCCCTGCATTATTCCCAGTAGGAAGCTAACTCTTTTTCACTCCAGCTCTATTGCCACATCTCCTAAAAGCAACAGGTAGATTCAATGTCCACTGACTCCAGCCAAGCCAACCTGTGGGAAGGAAACAGACATTGAGGCACCGAAACAGACACTTAGCCCAACAGCAATCTGACCTAACTTTGTAGGATTCTTTAGTAAAAAAGTGCACTGTTGATGTTTCCCCTGTAGAATTCTTACCAAGTTCCTTAGGAGATATTTGGTATGTGCACATACAGACAGAAGCAGGAAGTACTCTCTTGGATGTGAGGACAACGGAGAAGGGAAGGCAGAGGGAAGTTCATGCTCTGATTATCTGAAAATGTCTCTCTTCAGACAGGTGAACAGAACAAAGATGTCCATGGAATTGGGGGGAGGAGAGGGTTAAGCCGGAGTTGTATCTCTCAGTGGTTTCTGTGTGTGATTAGGAGACATCCAACTCAGGAGGTTTCTTTTTAATGTTATTATTTTTGTTTTCTTTGAATCCTATTTCCTCTTTTACCACTTCTGGGTTGGACACCTATAGTGCTAAAATTTCTGTCTCTAATTGGAGATATCTTTATTCAAGGGAATAAGTAAGATATTGGGAAATCTAAATGGAAATTCTATTTTCTCCCAAGCTTTTCCTACCCCATTTCCTCTTTTTTTTTTTAATTAAGGTATTATATGTGTACATAGCTTACCATTGCCCCCCTCCCACTCCCATTTATGCCCTCCCTCCCCAGAGTTCTGTGTTCGTTGGTTGTACTTATATTCATGCATACCAGTCCTTCGGTTGTTCTCTTATCTCCCCCCAGGTCTCCTTCCCCTCCCCGCTGTCATTTGACAATCTGCTTGTTTTATGGTGACTATCTCAGAATCACATGAATAGAATCCGCTGCTCATTTGGCAGTCTGCTTGTTTTATGGTGATTATCTCAGGACCACAGGAATAGAGTCCGCTCCTCCTCTGGTTCACACCTCCCCTCCCCCCAAGTCCCACTGCTTCCCCTGGGACACACAGCTCACCCGGGGCACACGGCCCCCTGGGACACACGGTTCTCCTGGGACACCCAGACCCCTTGGGGCACACAGCTCACCCAGGCCCATTTCTTCTTAACAGAAAAAGTGAAGATATAAGGCAGCTAAAACCTATTGCTGTCATTGATTTCACACCAAACATTATCTCTGATAGACTGTGTCTATACTTTCAAGTGCAAGTACAGGCAGCTTCTTTAGCCACTTAAAAGACATTACAGCCCTGGCAGTGTGGCTCAGTTGGTTGAGTATCATCCCATGCACCCAAAAGTCACCCATTTGATACCTGGTCAGGGTACGTGCCCAGGTTGAGGGTTCAGTTTCCAGTTGGGGTGTGCATTGAAATCAACCAATCGATGTTTCTCTCTTTCTCCCTTCTTCTCTCTCTAAAAAATCAACAAAAACATTTTTTAAGTGGACTTTTACAGAAGGCCTTACAGCTCTTTCCCTAAGCGGTATAAACCTACCTATGTTCTCACAGCTAAATGGGAATCATCTACACTTCAAGCTACATTTAGACAACCACCTGTGTGTGCACATGCTTCCTCCAAATACGCCTGTCATCCTGGTACCTTCACTGGTCTCAGCTGTACTTAAACCAGATACCTTGGGAATTCTCTAAATTCACATTTATGGATTTAGAAAGGCAAAAGGAAGGTAGGTGAGCATTTTCTCCTCTCAAAAAGTGGATGAGTAAAGGTAGTGAGAGTGGGAAACCTATTTTCTGAGATTTCATAAGGCAAAGTAGGGCGCGCGCGCACACACACACACACACACAGTGCCTGTACCAGGAACATTCCCGCTGTGGCTGAAAGAAAAACTAAAGAGCCTGGAAATCTACCAGTGGGGGGAGGGGCCTCACAGTCAACAGCCTAGAGAGTTTTGCCCTGGCCAGGTCTACACCTGCCCAGGGAGAATTTTGGTAATTTTAATAAAACCAAATTAAATCCTAAAGTAAGAGCAGTTGGTGATTCAATAGGGATGGCCCTAGACCATTATGGAGTAGCTATAAAATAAAAATTATAGATGGATAAGAATAGGAGCAAAGCAAATAAAATAATTTTAATGGAGGAGAGAGGGAATAAGGCAGCGAAGAGGAAAACTGCCAAGTGTGAAGAGAGGGTTGCTTATAGGATTCTCTGGAGTAAGTGGCTTTTGAGATAGGGGCCTACAGATCATAGAAAAAAAATGGCACAGTTCATAGGATTTGTGAGGGAAAGGGGGCATGCTTGAGTATAAATGCCTCCCTACCCAAGCAGAGATGAGGCCACGAGGCTTGTGGTGCTGAAGAAGGTGGAGGGATGTGAAGGGGATGAGACTCCCACCCTCAAGGAACTTATATTTTAATTAAGGGAGCAAGTTTGGATCTAAGACACTCTGGCACTTTATGTAGGTGTTTTACTCTGTTCTCATGACGTCCTGTGAGATGAATAGTTTATTACTCAATTTGTATTTGGAAATCAAAGCTCAAAGGGTTAAGCAATTTGCCCAAGGTCAAAAAGCCAGAAAGTTGAGGATCTAGGATTTGAACCCCAGGTCTATCTTACTTCAAAGCCCATGCACATTCTTTCTAATAATGACAGAGGCCAAATATAATGTTGACATTTCCCAAAGAGATACAGATCTGAAAGGATGCTGTGTCAGTTTGTCCAGCCTACTGCTCCTTACACTAAATCCCTGCCTTCCTCCCTGGAACTTCTTCCCTTGCCTGAGAACTATCGTGGGCAGAACCTCTTTGGCTGAGGTTGGCTTCTTTCTCCCCATCATCCCTTCACGAGAAGAAGACATCAAAAGATTGCGGCAGGGCCATAAAGAGAGGGAGGGTGTTAGGAGGGAACCACCCTGGGCTCGTAAACTGGGCGGGGTAGTGAGGAGGGGGTGGGTGGAGACCCACCCATTTGTCAGGCAACGCTGCATCTCACTTTCCCCCAAACTGAGATCTTAGCTCTTGCTTTAGGGCAGGGCACTTAAGCAAAGTTTGGGTGGCGGGGGCGAGGGGAGAACGCAACCCAGTGATTGGAGTTATTCTGACATAGAAAATGGTGCCGCCTCTCCATCCCCACCCAGTGAGGCCAAGACATAGAGGCGGGTTCATTTGAGACCTTAGTTGTAGTTTTAGTTCTTGCCGAGTGTCTCCCTGAAGACCACATGGTGGACACAACCTACACAGCCCAGCCGAATTCCCTGTGCCACAACTCGACCATGCATCTTAAAGGACAGCTGGAGACACCAGGGAGTACGCATGGTCTTGTCATCACTACTTCCTTCTACTGGCAAAGCAACCAGAGCCTCCAAACCTGCAACAGCCATGCGCATTCAATACAAATACCTGTGTCTTAGACCTGAGTGGAGCCACCTCCATTAATCTGGGAGTTTCCCAAGGACATAAATCCAGTCTTGTCCTTAGAATGTTGACATTTTAGAAATCCAGTCTTGTCCTCTTCACTGAATGGAGAGCTCTGTACACAGTTGGGGCTCTTGAAATGGAGTCAGCAAAACCCACGTGAATCAGAAGTCCATGTTTTCCTAAGCAAAGTGGATAATCACCATTAAAACTTTCCCTTCCTCCCAATCATGTTCACCATAGACTGCTTCTTTCTCTGTCGTTATAATCATCAACCAGCATTCATTGAACATAACGAAATAGGGTGCTGTATTTGGTGCTTGACAGATATGACAGATATCACAGGTACTGCCATCCGGAGACATGATACATACATTTAAAAATATACAGAGAGAATTGGGAGAGTGTGGGCTCTGGGTTGCAAGTACCTGGGTTCAAATATGCTCTGTCTCTTTCTAGCCATGAGACATGGCACAATTTCTGTAATTAGTCTGCGGCTCTGTTCTCTTATCCTTGAACAGAGAGAACAAAAGTCCCTACTAGACAGGGATGATGTAGTGACTAATTTAGATGATGCATATAGAGCACTTAGTCTACTGCCTGACACATAGTAAGCACTCAACAAAGTAGCTATGGGAATCAGCAGAAAAGTGGCATGACTGGGACCATATTTTAGGAATTCAAACCTTACAACAGAGTTTAGGATGGTTATAAGGAAGAGAATTAAAAGAGAGGAATCCTGTTAAGAAGGTTTTACAACAAATGGAGCAAAAAGGCAAGAATAGTCTGAATCAGGGTGGAAGGAAATAACATCTCTTCATATTCTTGGAGCCTTGACCTCCCAGAGAGATCTGGAACAACCAGTATTATTTAAAAGGTGGATGTGAGAAGTAAAGGCCAAGGGAGTTAGTCATTTAGGCTAAAGAAACCTGAAAAGTATGAATTCTGTTTATAAACTCATAAGTGGATATTACACTAGAAGCTTCTAGATAGCTTTCCAAATACCTCTTTATAGATATATATATACAGATATTCCCCACCCCAAACTCCCACTAACACAGAACTCATGTAATAGTAGCAAAAGAGATACTGATTAGGCCTAAGATAAAATTAATAATAGGAAGGTGGATCAAATACTAGAATGGGTTCCTGTTCCCCTGGTGTCTTTAAGAACTGGGCATCCAACCACACATCAACAGTATGGCCTAGAGCTGGGAACCTGGGCAGAGTAGCCTCTGGAGATTCATTCTACATCAGACTACTTGAGACATTCACAATTTCATCAATAAAATATTATCAGCTTGCAGACGTGGCATTTATTTCCCAGTTTTCTTAATATTTTCTTGACCTTAGAATTAGATTTGGTTTTTTATACCTCATTTCTTTTGGGCCCCAGGCCAAGACCATCTTATCCTGACCCAATGAATTAGTCTCTAACTTTGTTAGAGACTTTGTATCCCCCACCCCAGAATTATTCAAAAAGGGCTCCCTAACTCTTCCTTTCATAGCTGGATGCTACACAGATCTTCAGATTCTTTGCAACAGTCACTAGACTTTGATCAAATGCCAAGTCTGCCACATACTAGTTCTGTAACCTTAAGGAAATCACACAGGTACTTTCTGTGCCTCAGTTTCCTCTTCTGTAAAATGAGGGTAAGAATTTCAAGCACACACGATTATGGTATGTTTATAAGTAAAAACAACTTAGAACTGTAAAATGTCACTTAAACATTAGTTATTTTTACTATAAGATTTCAGCACTATGCCCAGCTGGTATGGTTCAGAGGTTGAGCATTGACCCAGGAACCAAGAAGTCACTGGTTCAACTCCCAGTCAGGGCACATGCCCAGTTTGTGGACTCCATTCCCAGCAGGGGTCATGCAGGAAGCAGCTGATGATTGATGATGTTTCTCTTTCATCAATGTTTCTGTCTCTCTAGTCCTTTTTTTCTTCTCTCTCTCTCTCAAAATAAAACAACAACAACTTGTTTTCAATAAAAATATTTTAAAAGTTTTAAAAAATGTATAAAAATATTTCAGCACTACAAGAGAGAAAAAGGAGGCATCTGGCAGGAACTTTGACCCCAACCCTCTTTTGACCTAAACATTTTAACATTTTTCTCCTTTTTATTGAATTTAATGGGGTGACACTATTAACAAAATTATACAAGTTAGGTGCACAATTCTGCACCACATCATCTGTACATGTATTATGTGTTCACCACCCCGAGTCAAGTGTCTGTCCATCACCATTTATCCCCCGTACCCTCCTCTACCTTCTTCCTCTCTCCTCCCCAGCAACATTTTGACTTTGTTCTAAATCAAAATGCATTTTGATTTAGAAATGCATTTCCAAGTAGTAGCACCTGGAAGCTTGGTAAGCTTTGTTGGAGTACTGTGTGTCCCACAAAAGATGGAGCTTTAGAGGTCTTACATAACACACTGCATGTTAGTCACTTCCTAGTTGGTTTTAAAGAACTTTTAGCATCTAAACCCTGTGGAGGAGGCTAGGAAAGGAGCTAAACCTTCCATGCAAGGGGAGTGTAAATTCTGCTCTGGGCCATGAAAATGAGGCCTTAGAAGAAACACATCAAGAAATCAGGCACCATCCCTCCCCAAATCCTATCTACAATAGTTACGGTATGATGTGGGCTAAGGATAAAGAGGGAAGGATTAGAGCTTCCATGAGCCCTAAGGACAGCAACTGTGTTGAACTACATGTGTTTGGAGTCAGGTTAATGGTCTGGTTTCCCCAAGGAATAAATAATAATAGTCCTAATCATCCCTCAACATCAGAAAACAATCATTAGTGCGGTGCCCTGCTCCTTTCCACCTCCCCTTCTTCTCCGCGCCCCCCTCCCCTCCCCACGAGAAAGGGTCACAGCTGGTCTTATCTTGTAGATGGAAAACTAATGCATCATGACTGAAGTTGGCCAGGAACAGGTAGCAGGTTCAGGAAAAAGTTCCATGTTATTTCATCCACAGGCACAGGTTTACCCCCATAAAGATCTCTATCCAGCCACAGAGGATGCTTATCTGGATTTTGGCAATGACTGCAGTGAGAGGGAGGTGGAGTAGAATGTGGGCCCTGTCATAAGAAGGCACCAGCAGAATGGAGCAACTCAGCATCCCTGAGGGAATGACACTCAGGGGGCTGGATTAGGTCACCTCTTGTTTGGAAGCTTCAAGACTCTGCATTCTCAGTGATTTCGTCTCTCCGTGATCTCTGATGACAAAATGCCAAGCCTTTCCTTTTGCTTTACTTTAGTATTGTGAAATCTAAAAGAAAAGAGGAGAGAAGGACCTTCTCAGGACAGAAGACTTCTCCCTTTTCTCCTAAATTAGAGAGGGGGGCAGAGGGAAAGCACTTCATTCTAAGCAAGCTTGTTTACCAGCTGCCAGCCCAGACACACCCCCAACAAAATGCCATGGAGAATGATGTTGTGACTCATGGCTTGGCAAGTACTGGGATCATGCCCCAGGCTCCCAGATACCACACTGGCTCCTCCAGGTCGCTCTGGCTGGATCTCCTCCTCCTCCTTTTCCCCAAAGGCATTCCTCATCCAGCCCTCTTTTCCCAAGCCCCTCCTCCCCTCAAATTATTCCCCAAAGAAGTGGAGGGAGACAAGAATGGTTAGAATTGGGATTTGAGTTAAGGTTAATTTTAGGATCAGGATTAAGGATCGGACGAGGGATAGAGCTACTTTGGGATTTGATCAGTCAGTGGACTTTTAGTTAGCAGAGACAACAGAACTCTATTAACTTACACCCATTAAAATCCTAGGGTTAGCTAGGGTTATATGTCTTGGTGATAGATCCACTTTTTTTTGGGGGGGGGTCAAATTAGAAGAGTTAGAATCTGCTTTAGAAAATGAAAAATGTCAACACTGAATGAAGATGTAATCAAGAATCACCTCCTAGGAATCTGAGCACAGGGTGGTTTTTATTTTTTATTTTAAATCAACTACATTCCTAAGGATTGTAGATACCGTAAAGCCATTATGGCCACTCCCCAGGCATTGTGCAATGTTGTTGTTTTTTTACTTCACCTTGACCTCAGACGTAGGACTTTCTAGTGGAACCAAGAGTCTTGGATTTCTTCTCCAAATGCTCTCCTAGTTTTATCAAAGAAAGTATTCCTCTGGCCCACCAGCATTGGGAAATGGCTGGGGGAGCAGCTGAAGCTCCGGGGCCCTGACCTTTGGGTACTTTGGGCGCCGTCTTGGTGGAGAGGCACTAAGCAAAGCATGCTGGGGCTTCCCTGACTGAGACATCAGTCAGCAAGACTCAGGAGGCTCCCCTCAGGCAAAGGACAAGACACACGGCAAGTTCTGAGCTCAATTTCTGAGAACAGGAAGAAAATAAAACTAGAAACAATTGCGGACAGCCCGGCGTGGGGAGGGATATGGAGCAGGAGGCTTTACCGGAAGTCACGGGGGTCCTCCAGGAGAAGTTGGTAGGTAAAAGTGCTGGGCTAAATTCCTAGAAACCCATTCTGAGACATGTACACACACACACACACACACACACACACACACACACACACACACACCAGCACCTTCTTACATAAGTTGTTCAACCTGGAAAGATGAACAAGCTGGCAGCCCATCCACTACTGTGCAATCCAAAACTCCTCCATTTTATATGGGCTGCAGACCCTCTTTCTTCTCTTCCGGCTCTCCTCCCACATCTGCCTCCATAGGTGCTTGGAGGTCCCCCTGCAGAGGGGCTAGGAGCTGGCACAAAGCCCGCCTCAGCCCTGCCCTCCCCACGAGCAGCACCAGGACTGTGATTAGCAACTCTCCCCAAGGCTCAGCGGCAAGGGAATTTTTTTTTCTTTCAAACATGTCACATCTGGCACATCTGCTTTCCTAGCAATGATGCATCCCAAGGGGTATAATCAACAGTTGGGGCGGGGCCAGGATGCAGGTCTGTACTGACAGAAGCCTGAGCCAGAGACGCCGAGAGCAAAACTTAAGAACACCAACTACCCCCACTCCCATTATACCCAAGGGCTGAAGATGAGCCCTATCCCTGCTCATCTTTCTGCCTCAGAGCCAGGCACCCGCCTCACAACCCAAATCCATTATAGGCCACAGAGACAGCGCAGTGGCGCATTTTGCTTTGGGAAATTATATAATCCTTTTTATTGTCCAATCTTAAACTCTCCTACTGGTATTTGAAGGAAAGTGGGGGGAAACCAGTCACCCTTTCCCTGTCACAAGCTCAGAAGCAATATTCAGAAAGGCTCTGGCGGCGTTTCCTCATCATTCACCTCTGCTTTATTAGCTGCCCTCATCTCTTCATTGCTGTGACTCCTTTCCTCGCTCTTTTCAAGCTCCATCTCTCACTACAGGGAACAGCCCAACACACACACACACACACACACACACACACACACACACACACACACACCTTGGGCCTAGTGTTTCAAAGGCACTACCTAAATGCCTCCCAACAGCAGTCTGAACGCCACCAAGCACTTTGACTCCTCTGCCCATCGAACACCCCTCTTCTTCCCTCCACTTTCTTATGACTCCTTCATTCAGACACTTCCTTTCAGGTAGGCAAAACTGCTTCATCTGATAAAAATTTCTTTCCCTTTGGCCTTAAAGGTCATTCTTTTCTCTCATCAGAAACACTCTCATTTCCTTTCTCTTTGATCCTAATTCACCTCTCTGAGCACTCCCCACAGCCCCTCCTGAAGGAAGTCTTCTGCCAATGTCACCCATTTTGTTTCCAGTTGTGTCTCTCCATCCTCCATCACTATCCAAATCTCTGCCCCTCTCTCATTAAGCCTGTGTGTTTGTCAGTATCCTGGGTATCACACAGTTCCCTCCACACTGAGAGTCTCCTGAAAATGGGGACTCTCTCTGCCCAGTGCTCTGTATGCTGGTTTCTTGATTCAGTCAAGGAAGGTAACTGAGAGGAAGAGAAGCGAGACAGAGGGCCAAACCACCTCCTCTGCTCTCACAAAAAGACATAACCAACATAAATACATACACATAAATACACATACATACAACAACTCATCTCAAAGATGACTGAGCTTGTCAGATATAAATCATGTTTGGCTTTCAAATGCAGTGCTAATTACACGGTATCTTAACTATCTGTGCAAACTGTCAGAGGAAATATATTGGCGATTCAGAGGAAAGAGGAGGGAAAGGCTGGAGCATCCACTGCACACCACCCTCACCTCCTCTGAAGTCCTCCGGAGAGAGGACGCACAGAAAGGCAGAGGCGTGCCAGGGCCAGTCCCAACACTTTCAGAGCCTAATGGTTTTTCAGGTGAGATGTGCTGTCACAAGCTCCCGGGTAGGAGGGGATACTCAAGATGAATTGGATGCATCACCCGTCTCATACAGTGCCGCAAGCAGCAGCAGGAGTGACTGAGGCTACATTTTTTTGAAGACATGCTAACAAAGTAGATTCTAGAAACAGAGGCCCCAAGAGGATTGAGTCCTTCCTCTGAGAGTTTGGGAATCATTTGGTCTAACCCTCAGCCCCTCGGCAGAATGAGATCCAGACTATTCCAGAAGGGGTGGGGAGTGTGATGTTTAAAATATCCAATCTTAAATACATAACATATTAATATATTCAAATAAGCCTGTAGCTGGGGTTAGGATTACATTATTTCTTCTTAGCCATAGTTACAGCTTGGGGTGTTCCTTCCCCAACTGCTGTTCTCTCCTGACATTCTTCCCAAACCCAAACTGACACCAGCTTCAGCTTCCCTTCACCTAGAAGCACTTGGCCTGTTTCCAGGCTACTTTTCATTCCCATCTTGCTACCAGTGTGTTGGAGAAAGCAGACTGATGGGTTTCAGAAGGAGGACCCCAAAAGGGTGTTGTATCTGAGACAGCCCAAGGAGAGAGAGACGTAAAAGATGGAAGCCAGAGTAAGGAGGGAGAGGACAGCAAGTGAGGGCCTGAGGGTGACTCTCATCCCTCAGGGAAGAGGAGGCCAGGGGAGCAGAGGGAAAATAAAAGGAGCAGAGATTTCTCGTGGCTCCTCTAGCCCATCTCTTGGCCTCTGTGCAGATTTCACACTCACACATACTTATTCACCAACACACCATGCTGGAGAAATGTGTTGTCTACAGCTGAGAAAAGAGGGGTGTATTTATCAAGAACTTGCCTATGGACATTTCCAAGGTATGCATGTGAAGATATCTGGTGACTTTTCTGGCAAGGGAAGGAAAGTTGTTTCAACAAGTTTGTCACACTTGGCAGCAGAGAGCAGGGCATCCTTCATTAGAGACATGGGGAAATCAGATGGAACTCATCTTTCTAGAATGGTTCTGGATAGTTCATTCTGATATCTTTCTAGACCTTCCTGAACTACCCAACTAATAAAACAAAAACCAACCAATGAAAAGTACATGTAATATAAACTTGCATAAATAGTGACCCCCAATTTTCTAGTAGCATCTGGATGAACACCCCCTGTCAAAGGAATAAGATTCTCTTCATTGTTCTCACTTGGGGACCTCAAGCTCATAAGCCCTATGTTAGTGTCTCTCCTATGATCAGTATCTTCCACTTGAGTTTTTGCTCAGGAGCCTTATAAATAAGTGAGCACTCTGTCGATGGGCCAAAGGTAGTATGACAGACAAATGAGCAACAGATTCAGGACACACCCTCATGGTTGCCACTTCCCCAGCAGGATTATTCATATGCTATGGGACAGGGAACTAGATAGTAAAAAAGTGACTTTTCTAGTTGACAGAAGACAGAGTTCCAAGTCAAACCATTCCCCAAATTCCAAGGTTCCTGAAGATCCAGCATTCCTGAACTCCAAACACTGTAGGGCTAAAATTTCCTGACCCATCCCCACAAAGACATGAAATCCAGTTATAAGGCAAACAAGGCCACGTTTGTCCCATAAAACCACCATGTGTGAGCTAATTAAATGACATCATAAAAAGGGGAGATAAATGCAGACGGCAGGGAGCCTGCCTAGGGATGAGGATGGGATCAGATAGATGGCTGATAAAGTCACGCCAGGAGAACTGGGAGTGAGTATCCTCAACCCCTACCTCAAGATTTCTCAGGGCTTTCCAACCAGCATCAAGTGATGGGTGAGGAGAAGGAAGATCTGAAGGTAAAGTTATACTAAGTCTTAAGGAAAAGATGCTAGCAAAGGAAGCAAAGCAGCCTACACAAATGTGATCCTCCCTATTCCTAACACATTCACTCATAGAGATTCTCACACCTAACAGTTAAATCGATTTGCATGTATACACATACTCATATGTAGAGATATACATAAGCTCTCTCACATCCTCCAATCACCCAGTAGCTGAATTAGACATCTACTGAAACAAAGGTCTATCATGACCTTGGGGATTCCTTCTAGCACTAAAAGAGTCTTTGATTTTGTGATCTCTGAGCACACCAAGAGCATTTTAAAGTGACATATGTTCACTGCTTCCCCTAAACAAGAAACCATTGAGAATGTCACCAAAATGATGGGTACCTGGGGGGAATGAAATGCACATTCATATCTAGTCATGTGGCCCAGAGCTCTGCTCTCTGCAACAAAATAGATGAAGGCTATTAACTAACTGATCAAGGTGCCTGTCCCAGATGAATACTCAGACCAGTGAAGGGCAGGAGCTCAGAGAATTCCTGAAATAAGCTTAAAATCTCATTTCCTTTATAGATCTTCTTAGGAAAAGTAAGAGTGAGTGTCAGGAAGACTATCACCTCCCCCATTCCCAGCCTATCAACCTAAGGAGCTTCTCCTCACTGCTGCACCCAGGATCACATTTCATCCAGAGAAGTTTGACTCAAAGTTAAGTTCCTCATGTCTATGCCCTTTCCAAAGTTATTTATATTTATATTTATATTTATATTTATATTTATATTTATATTTATATTTATATTTATATTTATATTTATATTTATATTGGGAGTGAAGAGGAAACCCAGACCAATGAGACAAATTCAGGCATTCCACCATCCCATTGTTCACACATTCATTCAGCAAACAGTTATAGGGTCTTCTATGTACCAAGCAAAGTCAACCAGGCACAACTAAAGATACAAAAATGGATGACCCTCGCCTTGGTCTTGAAGAATGCACATCTCCTTGGGCAAGGCTGTCTTTCCCAGCAATCCAAAAAGGATTCTAGTATCCTGTAACACTAGACCCAAATTTCACTGTTTTCTAGTGCATTCTTTTTTCTGCTGAATGTACAGAAAGTTGGAGCTCTGAGTCACTAGCAGTAGAGGATATGGTCTCCCGGGACATCCAGGTTCCTTTCCTGGCTCCACTCTGACTCCCGGGCAGTTCTGGACAAGTCCTGGACTCAGTTTCTTTACCTGGGAATCGGGGGAGGCTCCCACTGACTAGTTCTCAACTTCACAGAGTAACTTGGTGATTAATGGGTTAATGTCCGTGGGAGGCTTTGAGCTCTTGGGATGAAAGACACCCTAAAGCCCTGACTCTATTGGAAACTATGCCCAGCTAACAAGATACCCTGAAACCAGAAAAGGGGCCTTTGATCATATATGAAGGGCTGTCTTTGGAAGAATGAACTAGAGGGAATGAATTAAAACAGCAGCAAGAATTAAAGTAGCATGAAAAACCTAGGACTTTCTGGCTCCTTGGTGGAGTCCCTTGCCCGGAGTTATTTACAGACTTTTCACCTACCTATAGAGAGGGGTGGTCTGGATCATCTCTGGAAGCTTCTTCTGGACATCCTACAGTCAACTCCATGTTAGAGACTCTCTGGCAGATATTTAATACTGAAGGTTAAGTATTTAAACTTCAGTGGTTCTCCGCACCCAAATATGAAACAAGCCCCTTCCCCACTGCACATTGATAGTAAGCATAAAGAGGGAGAGTCCATTTAATATATAACACATTTGTAAATTGTTTAACAATGTTAAATGTGCGGAAAAGTTTTGCTATATAATTATTCAAAATTTATCAAATATTCATTATCAGTACAAAGTATAAATATCAAGATTACAAAGTGGGGCATGGAATCAGGCTTAAGTTCAAACTGGCTCTGCCGTTTACCATTTATACAACTTGGAGAAAGTTGTTTCAACACCCCGAACCTGTTTAATCATCTGTAAATTGGGAATAAGAATAATTCCAACTTCAAATGATAGTGTAAAGGTCAAATTGGAAAATTGTGACAGCAGGGACTCTCAGGTACTCCGGTTAGAGTGAAAATCGGTACAAATACTTTGGAAAACAATTTGGTATTACCCAGTAAATTTGAATGTTCACATACCCGATACCCTAGAAATTTCACTACTAGGTATAGACCCTACAAAATGTGAGTACTAGCATGCCTTAGTTTGGCTCAGTGGATAGAGCGTTGGCCTGTGAACTGAAAGGTCCCAGGTTTGGTTCCGGTCAAGAGCACATGCCCAGGATGTGGGCTCGATCCCCAGTGGGGGACTTGCAGGAGGCAGCCGATCCATGATTCTCTCTCATGGATATTTCTATCTCACTCTTCCTTCCTCTCTGAAATCAATAAAAAGATTTTTTTTTTAAATGTGAGTACTAGAATACATGTTTAAATATATTCAAAGCAGCATTGTCTTCAATTGAAAAAAAATTGAAAGGATGTAAGATGCCCATCAATAGTAGAATAGATGAGTGGGTTAGGGTATATTCATACACTGAAGTATGTGCAGCAATGAAAATGAACAAAGTACAGCTACAAGCAACAACGTGGGTGCGTCTCCCAAATAAAATGCTGAGTAAAATGTGCAAGGCACAGAAGAATACAATTTGAGTGTATTTATATAAAAAATTTCAAGACAAAACCATATTATCTAAAGATGCATATATTGGTACTTAAACCATGATGAAAAACCAGAAAATTCTCATTACAAAATACAGGGTTGTTACCTTTGGGGAAAAGAAGTGATTGTGATAAGAAAGGGGGCTTCTGGGTGCTAGCAAGGTGTTTTTGTTTATAAGTGGTGGTTTCTATGTGCCACATTATTCATTAAAATGCACGTATAGTCTGTCCACTGTTGCTCAGTGGTTGGGTGTCAGCCTATGAACCAGGAGGTCACGGTTCAATTCCTGGTCAAGGCACATGCCCAGGTTGCAGGCTCAATCCCCAGTGAGGACTGAGGCAGCCAATCAATGATTCTTTCTTACCATTGATATTTCTCTCTCCTGCTCCCTTCCTCTTTGGAATCAATTTAAAAATATGTTTTTAAAATGCACATATATTCTTTATATACTCTAGTTAATGTGTCATATTTCACAGTTGAAACAATAAAAAGATTTAATTAGTTTACATTTGCAAAGTGGTTAATAAAATACCTAGTGGATACTAACTTCTCAATAAATGTTAGCTGTTATACCCATTATTTATCCATCGCTAGTTCAGAAATTATCTGTACCATTCTTTCCCTCCATCAATCATGGTAACTATGTGTATATGTATCAGTAAACATTTACTGACTGCCTACTATGTGCTATGCACTAAATACTAGGGAGAGATGTACCAGATAGTGTCTCCACCTAAGGTGCTTACTGGGGTGACCTGAGTACACCAAGACAGATAAGCCCCTGCTTCCCAAACTATCAGCTTCTCTTTCCACATACCCGGCTTCAATATTAACTTCTCAGTAATGGCAAAATCACAAATAGGGATTTGCGTGCAGAAAAAAACCCTCTACTTGAAACCACCCTCCTACCCTTACCAATTTACACGGCTGCCCCAGGTCACAGGTATCTACGCACCTGCTACGCACACCTGATGCAGCCTACACATGTCTGCCACACCATGAACCATGGCAGAGAAAAAAGAACTGTGGCCAAAATCTTCTGTGGTAGAAAAAGCTAGTGTCTGCACAAGCCCCCTACTTATCCCTTTCTACCCCAACCCCACCATCCCAGCTTAAGGGCAAGAAATACATCACGACCCTGGGCCTTCGTTTACATGTAACAAACAGAGGTCAATTTATTTCTAAATCACTTTTTTTTTTATAGCTCTATTGAACTATTTGCCACATTATTTATACGTTAATGGGCCAGGCCCCTCTGGGAAGTTCCCCATCTAATAAATAATGTGCCAAATCATTAAGCAAGGTGATAAAATCAAAGCCATTTAAAAATACATCAGCCTGCAGTTCCCTTCCAGTGAAATAAGCTCAGGGGACCCGAGAGGGGGTGGTAAAAAACCACCTTGTATTACTGAGTTTGGTCAGGTGTAGGATTTCCCACCCCCCTGGGCTTGAGATAAAAATCAAAGCTGGGAGATCTAGATAACCTGGCTGCTTACCCATATCCCCAGCAGCTAGGGGGAGAGGAAGTGGGTAGGTATTACAATAGAGATGGTTGCAAGTATGCTTCAGGCAAGAAGAAATAGGATCATCATATTCTATCTTCCACCTCCAGTTTAGGGGTATTGGGGGCAGACAGAGAAGGGCAGCTGAGTCAAAGAAGTCACGTCCCCTGGCTTAAGTTGGGGGTAAAAAGGAAATCCATTGAAGACCTTTGCCTTTCTACCTATAAGCCATCACTACGCTTCTCTCTTATGAGAGAATTATGAGTATTTATAATTAATCTGAGTCACAGAGAAGAACATTAATAGTAATGATTACTCTGGCTCCCCTCCGCCGCCGCCCCCATTTCCCACCTCTTACACCAGAGAACTTACCACACCCTTCTTCACCATCAGCCCACTCAGAAAACCATAGCAGTAGCAAGAGAATGTGGGCTGGAAGACTCACTCTTGAGCTCCCTAAGGACTTGACCTTGAGTTTTTTCCAAACAATTCAGAGGGGAATAAAAAAGCACATGGGAGTCTATAAGTCTATCCCTATCCTGAGGCCCCCCCTGTGGATAAATCCCTGTCTTAGGTGCTACAAGCAATGATCCAGATAGACCATCCCCTGGTTGATGGGAAAGATAAGACCCCCTCTCCAGGACTCTGACTCAGATTGAAAAGTTAAGCAGCAGTACGAATGAAGAAAGTACAAGTTGAGTATCTAAGCAGAGAAGGCATGCAGAGCAAAGAAATGATCTGTGGGATAGGGGAGGTTTATATAAATATCTAAGTTCTAAGCAAGCATACCAACATTATTTGCTTTAATCTTTACCAGAGCCTTGAAAGGTAATTTACAGATTCAGAGAAATGAAGAGATTTAATCAAGGTTACACAGCATGTTAGAGGGCACGGGTTTGAATCCATAGCTATTTTTCTACAGAAGGCTTTATCCTTTTTATTAAATGATCATGCCAAGGAGCAGAGATAGCTTTGAGTTGAGTTCTAAAGGAAGAGACAGGAGAACATCCAAGATGGCGGCCTAGGCAGTCTCCTAAGCTGCCGCCTCATCAACAATTTAATTAAAAAAACAACTAAAATAAAAAAGGACTTCACCAAAACGTCAGGAAAGCTGGCAGAGTGGAGTAGCTACAACTAGAAAGAAAGAGAGAGGCTCACGGATCGGACTGGGAGCCGAAAAGCACTGAGGTAGGGAGACGCTCGCGCACGCGGCAGCCGAATACCTGCCTGGCTGGAGGGGAGGAATCCCCGATTGCACGGAACCCTTTCCGACTGTACTGAACCCCAGCCCCGGCTGAAATTCCATGGTCCCAGGCTCATACGGGTGGAGTCTGGACTGCAGAGAAAGACACCCAGAGACTCAGAGACTCGGAGACTGGGAGACCAGGGACCGGGAGCCGCAGTCGCAGTCGGCAGGGTCTACAGACTCGCGCGCGTGAGTACGCGCTGAGGTCTGACCGCCGCCTCTCTGTAGCGGAAGGAGTCAGAAGCTCCAGGTCTGACCGCGGAGGGGGCCGCTGCCTCTCTGTACAAGGTGGCGGCCTCTCTGTAGCGGAAGGAGTCAGAAGCTCCAGGTCTGACTGCCGCGCCTCTCTGTACAAGGTGGCGGCCTCTCTGTAGCGGAAAGAGTCAGAAGCTCCAGGTCTGGCCACGGAGGCTGCCGCTGCCTCTCTGTACAAGATGGCGGCCTCTCTGTAGCGGAAGGAGTCAGAAGCTCCAGACTACAGAGACCAGCCCAAGTCCCGGTGAGCCCCTGGGGCACCCACGCTCTTGCTTGGGGAAACTGGGCCGGTCAGGCGGAAACTCAGGCGAGCGCACAAGGGCAGGGCAGAAGCCAAGACTGTCAGTTCAGCCCTGAGACTCCGCCCCATCCAAGCTGAGCAGAGGCTTCTGCAGTTTTTCAAGTCTGATCTTATAAGACTGTCTCCAATACAGAAGTTATCCCAGAGTAGACACAGCTGATACCCACATCCAATTGGCCTGAAGGTCAATTCACAACAATAGAGACTTAGCTACAACAAGGCTGTGCACGCAGTCCACAAAGGGGATCACCAAGAGTGTCTACCTCAGGTAACTGAGGAGGCTGACCCACTGTGCTATATAGGACACCAAACACACAAAGCCATCCTACCAACTCTGAAAAATAGTGATAATGCCGAGACAAGGAAATAGATCTCAAACAAAAGAGATGGAGGATATAGAGTTCAGAACTACGGTTCTAAGGTTATGCAACAATATCCTAGAAAAGCTCGATAAAATTCATGAGACCCAACTAAAAAGTATAGATAAACTGACTAAATTGGAAAATATTATGCAGAGATCCAACAGCAGAATGGAAGAACACAAGGACCAGGTCAAAGAGCCAAAAGACACTCCGCTGGAGAAGGAAGAAGAAAAGAGGATCCAGAAAGTTGAAGATAGTGTAAGGAGCCTCTGGGACAACTGCAAGCGCACCAACATCAGAATTATGGGGGTGCCAGAAGAAGAGGGACTGCAAAATACTGAAAACATATTTGAAGAAATAATATCAGAAAACTTCCCTCACCTGGTGAAAGAAATAGACTTACAAGTACAGGAAGCCTACAGAACCCCAAACAAGAGGAATCCAAAGAAAAATTCTTCTCGACACATCATCATCAATATGCCAAGGGTAAAAGACAAAAAGAGGATCTTACAAGCAGCAAGAGAAAAGCAGTTGGTTACCTATAAGGGAGCACCCATACGACTATCAGCTGATTTCTCAACAGAAACCATGCAGGCCAGAAGGGAGTGGCAAGAAATATTCAAAGTGATGAATAGGGAGAACCTACAACCAAGATTACTGTATCCAGCAAAGTTATCATTCAGAATTGAAGGGCAGATAAAGAGCTTCACAGATAAGAAAAAGCTAAAGGAGTTCATCACCACCAAACCAGTATTATATGAAATGCTGAAAGGTATTACTTAAGAAGAGGAAGAAGGTCAAGTGAATTAAAAATCTCAGGAATAGAATAAACTGGTGAATATAATAGAATTAGGGGCAAAGAAAGGGAGTGGATAGATAATTACCAGGGTGAAAGGGGTGTGGGGTGCAGAGACTGGATTAAAATTGTATAACCTATGGATGAGGACAATAGTGGGGGGAGGGGTGAGGGCAGAGGGTGGGGTGGGAATCAGGTGGAAGGGAGCTATGGGGGAGAAAAAGGAGAAACAATTGTAATAATCTGAGCAATAAAGATTTATTTAAAAAAAAAAAAAAAAAAAAAAAAAAGGAAGAGACACATACCGATAAACAAAAGAGAACAAGAGAGGTGGGGTTGCCAAATGAAATACAGGATGCCCAGGCCCAAATATTGCATGAGACATACACTAAAAATTATTCTGTGTTTATCTGAAGTTCAAATTTCATTGGCATCCTGTCAACCTTTAAAGCAGGCAACTCTTCAACCTTAAATCATGGCACATTGCCTGAGTAAGTCTCCCAAGTGAAGGAAAACAAGGCTTTCGGGGAGGATGAGAAATAGGTTTGCTGAGTTGGTGCAGGTAGTTCCATACCAGAAAGTAAAAAACTGGGACGATGATGGTCATAGTCAGCTGCCAGAATTTTTTTTGAACAATGGAAAGTTTAGACTTGAGAATAAAGAATAGAAAGACTCTGGTTCTAAGTTGTAAACTTCAAGGAAAGGGCAAAAATAGTTTCATAGAATTTAGAACTGGAAGCTATTTTAGTTTATAATATAACTAGAGGCCCACTGCACAAAATTTGTGCACTTAGGGGGGCATCCCTTAGCCAGGCCTGCACTCTCTCACAGTCCAGGTGTGCTTGGGGATGTCCGGCTGACAGCTTAGACCCTGGGTAGCTAGCCTAAGCAAGCAGTGGGACATCCTTAATGCTGCTGAGGAGGTGGGAGAGGCTCCTGCCACCTCCACTGCACTCACCAGCCATGAGCCCAGCTTCTGGCTGAGTGGCTCTCCTACTGTGGGAGCGCACTGACCACCAGGGGGCATCTCCTGCATTGAGCATCTGCCCCCTGGTGGTCAGTGCACATCATAGTGACCAGTGGTTCCACTGTTTGGTCAATTTGCATATTAGCCTTTTATTCTAAAGGCTATCTTCTATTTGCATAGTATTTTAAACTTTTCAAAGCACTTTCACATACATTATTTAATTTGATCTTCATAAACCCCCTGAATCTGCCTCAGCCTACTAGCTGGTCTCCATCCTTCCCTCTACCACCAACATCCAGAGAGACACTACACTACCTTCCACCCCCCAACTCTACCACTCTGAAACTGTTCTCACAAAGTCACCAGTGACAAATCCAGTGGGTTCTTTCATTCTTCATTCCACTTAATTATTTAACATTGTTGACAAACTACTCTAACTATAAAATGGTTAATCTCTTGTTCTCCTCTTAGCTCTTGGATCACTTTTTCTGTCTTCATCACTCCTTTCTTGTTCCTCCATACTCCCCTTAAGTAGTTATTCCCAAGTTTCCATCCTTGGTCTTCTCCTTGGGTGATTTCATCCATTCTATTTTCAATCCCTGTATGTATGTTGATGACCCCCACATCTACATCTCCCCCTGGCTTTCTAGATGCTAGTTAAAATTTTAAATTGCCTCCTAGACTTCTCTACTTACGACTCCCATTCCAATTCATCCTCCAAATCTAGTTATCTTATTCACGTAATGAGTAGCTCCCCATTGCTTACAGGATTGCCCATGGTCATACAGTTATGGCAAATGTGGTCTCAATCAGAAGGTCGGCAAACTTTTCTTTCAGTAAAGGGTCCAAAAGTAATTATTTAAGTTTTGAAAGCTACATGTGGTCTATGTTAACATTCTTCTCCTTTTTTTAAAACAAAATACAAACTATTAAAAACATTTTTAAAAACACCACCCAAACACATTTTTAGCTTGCAGGTTGAACAAAACAGGCACTGGATCATAGTTTGCCAAACTGTAGGGCCAGGTCTCCTCACTCCAAATCTTGTTCTCTTTTCTTTGCTTTAAGAAGTTAAAAGCAAAAATGTATGGGGTATTTACAGTTTAAAAATTCCTTTCATACACATTACTTCATTTGTTCTCTCTCCTTTGGACCCCCATAGGACTTTACATGTATCTCTCTTATTATACAAACTCCAGTTCACAATTTATTATTCTACTAGCTATTCTAGAAGACAATGATTAATTTGCATTTTTTATATTCCATAACAACTAACCCAATGTGTTACTCATAAAAAGCACTTTAAAATGTTTGTTGAATGCATCAATAACATAGTTTTAAGTTTTATTTAAATAGAAAAAGTGAAGAAGGGTCTGAAAGTTGAACATGCAATCCGATGGCTGGTGCTATTCTGCACTGTAAGGACAGTGGCGGGGGAGGGGGACGAAGGGAGATAAGAAGAAATGGAAAGGATGAGAGAAACCCACAACACCAAGGTCTCTGCTTCCCCCACTGGGAGCTTCATCCCTAAGAATTGACCTGCCCAAAGTTATTCCAAGCTGTCTGGGACCCCATGTGGGATCTTAATTGACTCACTTGAGCAGCAGAGGTCTCCAGGTATGAAATGAAATGAATTCAGAGAATCTTAAAGTTAGAAGTGACCTTAGAGGTTCATCTCTCACCTAAATGGCTATAGTCAGCTCCTAACTATCTGGACCAAAGCAGGAAAGCTGTGACACAGTTCTCATAAAGTCTGTAGAAAAAGTAAATAAAAAATTTTGGACATTAAAAAAAACATATTTTTATTAATTTCAGAGAGGAAAGGAGAGGGAGAGAGAGTTGGAAACATCAATGATGAGAGAGAATCATTGATTGGCTGCCTCCTGCACACCCTACAACCTAGGCATGTGCCCTTGACTGGAATCAAACCCGGGACCCTTCAGTCCAAAGCTGACTGATGCTCTATCTATTGAACCAAACCAGCTGGGGCAAATTTTTGGGCTTCTTAATGCAGTATTTTTTTAATCTTCCAAAATGTATCTGCGCCTTCAGAATTATCTTAGGAATTATGTCTTGCTGGGACATAAAGGAGACAGCAGCCTCAGTTAGGAAATGATATTGGATGAGAGTAGACAGCACTATTCCTGCAGCTAATCTAAGGCCTGGCAGGGAAGGGGGAGATAAAATCTTTGTTTTTTAATATCAAAACCTCAACAATACTCATTAATAAATTTATTGATCTACTCTTTTCATGAAGCTTTGTTCTCTTATACCTTCTTGCCTTCTCTTATGACTTGGGCATTTGGAAGGAGCCAACAGAGAATTCTAGATAAATGAGTTTGGGGACTTCCAGAGGAAGTCCCCAACGACTACAGCAAAGCCTGAGGCTGGGACACTTTCACCCTGAATACCTAGATCTAATTCAACTAATGACTGCAATGTAATAGGGTGGAGGTGCCTCCACTGGTAGCCAGCAACCAAGATGTGCTCAGAGCTTACAGTAAGCAGAGCCTCACCCAGTAAGTCTAGAGCCACCCTCCCTTTTCTTAGGTTCAGTTCCTCACGTCAGGATCACAAAGATGTGTCAATACAACTGGTCAATTGTCAACTGTCCTTTTCCTTCCAGGAAGAAGCTGGCTCCTATGATTCATAGAACTGTTTTACATAAATGGCCTGTCTATTCAGGAAATAACTTTGACAGCTGGTGACAAAGGTGAGCCAGAAAGAAAAAGGTTGATATGGTGAGGTAGCAAACAAGGTGTAGAACCTCACTGCTCAACGCATGGTCCGTGGACCAAACAGCATCAGCATTCCTGGGGAGCCAATGAAAAGTGCAGAAATCTGGACCCCACCATAGATTCCCCGAATTAGGATATGATTTTAACCAGACTCCAGGCACTCTGCGTGCTCACTAAGGTTTAAGAGGCACTGGTATGTTGGACGAGGTTCTGCTACTTAACAGCGTTGTGACCTTGGGCAAGTTATTGACCTCTTCATAGCTCAGTTTCCTTATCTGTAAATTCGGGATAATAATAGTATCTCCTCATGAAGTTGTTGTGAGACATTAGTTAACATATAAAGCGCTTAGAATTGTGCCTGGTACCTAGTAAGTATGCAAAAATGTTCGCCATTATTAATGCTCTCTTTGATGCACTCTGTAAATCCTACCAAGAGGAGCTGGCTGAACTTAAGGTGACAGGAGGGGAGGAGGTAGGGGGATATGTGTGTGTATATATGGTGGGATGGAGAGAAGAGCATTAACAACAAGAGGAATAACTTTTTTGATTGAATGAAAAATTCAATTGTGGAGGCATTAAGCCAAGTTTGGGGTACCCAGAGCTCTAGAACTAGTGAATGGCCATTCATATGATGGCTTTATTAACATATATGCGTTGCCAGGCCCTTTAATGGATACTGGAGACAGTGGTGAACAAGACAGACAAGGCCCAAGCCCCCAAATTAGGGAAATTCTGAAGTGTCTGCTTGCACTGAGAGAAGGGAAGGCCTACCAACATTATATTATGCATTTAGACAACCCACTTCTGGGGCCTTGGAAATTGGGTTTGGTTCTCTCCCCACATCTTAATAACATGATATTTCCCCCAACTTTTCTTTCTTCCATGTCTCACAGCCAGCCAACTGAGGCAGTAATGCAGCTTCCCGTGGCGGTATTGGCTGCTGAGCTAAACACATTGAGTCAGACTAGCCACCTTGAAGGCCAGTTGTCCACATGGTCTGAGTTCTCTGGAACTGAGTTACCAAAACACAGATCGGATCTTGTTAACTCCCCTTGTTCAGAAACCTCTAATGGCACACAAAGCCATTGGCACTACAACCTTAAACTATCTGTCAGTCTCATTACAAATTATCACCCTTCCCTAGCATGCACTGTACACTTTAATCACAAGAGTGGTTACAAACTGGGCCTCTTCAGAAGTGGGTTTTAAATGCAAACATTGTTGCTTACTGTCTATGTGAAACTGGGCAAGCTATTCAACCTAAGCCCCAGTTTGTGCATCTTTTACATAGGGATAAGGATTAATAAAAATAGCTATTGTTACTCCATATCAAGCACTGTTCTAAGCATTTTTCATCTACTGATTCACTTAATCTTTCCAGCAACCCTACCTCACAGCATTGTGCTGAAGAGCAAGTGCGTTAACACATGCAAGTTCCAAGAACCATGCCTGATATGAAGTAGTATTAGCTATTATTATTGATACTATATTATAACACAAACAGGTTTTATCGTGCCTTCATACCTTTAACAGTTCCCTCTCTCTAGAATGACCAACTGCCCTCCTCTGTGCCACAAACTCCTAGTGTTCCTCCGAAATAAACCCCAGCTTTTCAGGCATCCCTGCACAGAATAACTCATCTCTTCCTACAGGTTCTCATAGCACTTGTCCTAGTTCATTGAAAACAATGTTTACAGGGAAGGTGGGGGGAATTGGGGGGGGGGAACCAGGTGAGTGGAGGGGAGCTATGGGGGGGGGGGGAGAACATCTGTAATAAACTGAACAATAAAGATTTATTTTAAAAAGAAAATAATGTTTACAGCCCTGGCCAGTTGTTCAGTGGTTTGAGCCTCAGCTCTCGGACTGAAGGGTAAAAGGTTTGATTCTGGTCAAGGGCATACCTGGATTGCAGGCTTGATACCCCATCCCTGGTCAGGGTGCATGTAGGAGGCAACCAATCAACATGCTCTCTCATGTTATTTCTCTCTCTCTCTCTCTCTCTCTCTCTCTCTCTCTCTCTCTCTCTCTCTCTCTCTCTCTCCCCACCCCTCCCTTCCACTCTCCCTAAGAATCAGTAGAAAAAAAATATCCTCAGGTGAGGATTAACAAAAAACAAATAAAAGAAAATAATCGGGCTTTACAGATCAGGCTTCACCACTACCCTGTGGTAAAGATCCTATCTTACTTCATATCACGAGGGCCAACTCTAACTTATGGAACCTAGCAGGTACAAAATGAATATTTATTGAATGAATAAACGAAGATCTGACTGAATGATTAAATACTTAAAAAAAAAAAGGGGGGGGGGGCCTAAAATGCAAAACTCCAGAGAGAAGAAACTTTGGGAATAAAACAATCTGGATACCTTCTGCCCTGCATCCCCACCCCGAGTACAAGCCATTCACCAGCGCAAGCTTCCTCACCGCAGCTGGGTAGATTGCACCTCCCACCAAGAACACTCCCCAATCCCCTCTTGCTGTAGACACACCACTCACCTCTGGCAGCGACAGAAATAAAGAAGATTACATCATTTGTTACAACAAAATGGTTATTATAGTAATAAGTATAATTAGCATCAGACAATTACAATAATAACACATTTCCTTGCAGCATAGGTACTTTTTAAAAAAAAAAACAGGTTTATTTAATGCCCCCCTCACACACACACCACAAGAAAAAACAACTCTTTTCTCGCAAAGAGCAGAGGCTTCTTTCATTCTGCCGAGATGCTATCTTAATGAAGGAACATTATTGACAAACCCCATAAAATGGGAACAGATTCCCTTGGAGCAAAAACTCTTTTGCTCTCTTTCTGGTTTCTCTGGAGCAGAAAAAAAACAAAAACGTGTGCCTTTCTTTCGAGGCAGTGGGAAAACTTGTTGAAGGTAGAAAAGATGAGGCCAGAAAAAGCAAAAAGAAAGGAAAAATCTTCTCAGACAGCTAGAGCATAATATCCATTGCTGACCATCTCCCAGTCTTTCTTCCTGGTTGCACACACCAGGAAGGGAAACGGGCCGTTCATTTACACTGTGGTACTCGAGTCTTTTAGATCCTTTTCCAAGCTCTTTGGGAGCAAGAAGCTGTAGGGTGAGATGGTACAGAGGCCTGGGAGAAAATTGCAAGTTGATAATAAGCAGGCCATTTTACTCCACATGACATACCCACATTAGATGCTTATATGAAATCTACTTAATCTCCTGCTTTTAACAAAAATATTTAGGAAAGCTTACCTAACATGTACAGTCAGATTTTAAAATTAGATGTGAAAATTAGGATACACATGGACATTTCATAAGCTTGTTGACATATACATAATTGTATGTGCACTTGCCATTCGTGTATACAAACACAGACCCATATACATACATAGAATGTACCTCATACTTAGTAGGCTCTCAAAAAATGTTTGGTGAATTAATGAAACAAATCCACCCCTAAAGGCAAAGAAATATAAAAATAAGTAACTCTGATACAGTCTAAGATATAGACATTAAGTACATATAAACATTTGTACATAAAAATATATTATATGAATACATGTCTCATGTATATAAAACAGACCACTATTCACATGTAGTATACACATCATCTTACACACATACACATAAAATTAAACCTCACCCTTTTACAATTGCCACAGTCATAAATGGACATATAAGCACTTTGCTTACATGGCCACATTGCTATATATATATGTGTGTGTGTGAGTACATACTCACTCATATAAGCACACATTCATACACATAGACAAGTGCATACAGACTACACACACACAGCAAATCAAATAAGAACAGCTATAAAGATAAGTGTCTCTGCTCATCACTCTTATCTTCTCTAAGTGACAGTGCCCAGAGGCATGAACTTAATCTAGGGCTCTAGCCCATCACACCCAATGAAAGGACAAGGCAAAAGGGGTGGACCACCCACTAGGGGCAGTGGTTCTCAATCTTCCATATGCCGCCACCCTTTAATGTAGTTCCTCATGTTGTGGTGACCCCCGACCATAAAATTATTTTCGTTGCTACTTCATAACTGTAATTTGCTACTGTTAATGAATCATAATATAAATATCTGTGTTTTTTGATGGTCTTAGGTGACCCACAGGTTGAGAGCCGCTGCTGTAGAGCCTAAGATCATCAGAAAACATAGATATTTACATTACGATTCATTATCAGTAGCAAAATTACAGTTATGAAGTAGCAACAAAAATAATATTATGGTTGGGGGTCACCACCACATGAGGAACTGTATTAAAGGGCCGCGGCATTAGGAAGGTTGAGAACCATGGCTAGGGAATCTGTCTGTCTCCAAGGCCACCCATACATGTACATGTCTTGTCCAAGTACCCTGGGATTTCAAACTCACCACAGATCACTGGGGATGAAATCTTGTTGACCTACTTTCCCAGGTAAATCTCCTCTTCACCCTCACTGACTCCCAGTATATGGTCTATAGTTCATCATACTTCCCCAATGAACATGCTTCCATTCTCTTTGAAGTTTCAGCCAAGTTAGTGGTCCCACAAACCAGGGATTCCAGCCCTCTTTACTCACATACACAGGTTTAATGTCTTATTCCATTTTTATAAACATTTTATGGGTATGTTAAGATATCTATCTTAGATTTTATGTTTCTGATTCTTAGGGGATTGGGTCTGTCTACGGATGCCTTTGTGCAGTGGCCAACACTTGTTGGGTGTTTTTATTCTATCCCCACTCAATATTTGGAGAGACCCTGTCTTAGGTATTTCAGGAAGATACACAGAGTAAAAGAGACATAATACCATCTTAGGGATTCTCAGAGTGATGGTAGAAACAAACATAAAGAAAGAAGCAGAATAATAAGGAAAAAAATCTATAATGTCAGAACTAGAAGAGGTTTGTAGGATGATTTAATCCAGCCTCCTCATTTTTGAAAGTAAAGGAATTAAGATTCAGAGAAGTAAAGTGACTTTCCCAGAGTCACCTAGAAAAATGAATGGCAGAAAGGGGGACAGTTCCCGGTTCTTGTCTCTTAGGCCAATACACCTTCCACTGCATCAGCATTTCCCAAACTGAATTTTACTAATTTCCCAAAAAACGATGAGGTTTTTCTTTAAAAGAGGTTCTGTGGTCTAATAATATTGCACATTATGGCCTCTCTTGGAGATCCAAAATGAATATTAATATGTTAAAGGTTCTGAGAAGCCCTGCATTTACAATTTTAGTTTTGTCAAGTCCAGTGTTTCAGACACTGACCTGATCGTGTAATACTTTTTAAAGACACTCCTATTAACATCATATGAACAGGAGTGTTTTGAGGATTACACAGTTTAGGCAACCCATCACAGCAATGGGAAGGGTCTGAGTTGGGTTTCTTCTAAAACAGAGAGGGAAGGAATTAGCCTTTCTTGGAAATGTTGTCTGGCAGTGGACACTGGTTCTAATCGCATCAAACCAGCGGTGTGCTGCAACTGGTTCATACACTCCTGAGTGCTGACTGTAAAATGTTCAAGAATTTTTGAAACTAGTTATTAAACACAACCATTATTTAAAATTAAATTATATAAACTTTTATTAAATAAATTATATTTTTAAAAAGCTAATAAATACTAAAATAAAATAAAAAAGAGTTGGCAAGCCCCAGTCATGAGAGTAGAGAGGGCTTCACACATAGTAGGGATTCAATAAATATTTGTTGAATGAATGAATCAGGGGAGCCAGCTGATTTACCTCAAGCAACAAGAGAGCCCAAGCCAAGTGAATTCGAAGTTACTTCTAGTTTTCTGCACCTTCAAGGAGAATAAGTGTTATACGGGGGGGAAAGGAGTAGACCTATAACCACTGGTTCTCTTATTTCCACAGGGTCTGAGGAATTTTTCCTGGCAAACCCCAGCAGTAAAATTAAGCACAGTGGGTGAAGTGAGTGAGTCAGGTTGAGCTGTTTGTTTGTTCTCCAGGGCAAGGACATGCAAGAGTTAATAAACACACTGGAGCCTCTTAGACTGGGCCTTGGAGCAAGAGATCAGCTTGTTTGTTCTACAGAATTTGAACTCGGGTCAAAATGGCTCTCAGGGCCTCCCTCCCCTGAGGTAGGGACCTCCAGGCGGCAACTGAGGTCATCCACTGGGCAGCCAGGCGCTCCACCTAACAATGCGTTCCACATAAAAAGTTCCTCTCACCACGCTGTTTTTTGTCTTCATAACATGCAGTAGACACACCAATCTCCCTCCCACTGGCTGCAGGATGTCTTATTACTTGACATAGGCCACAAACTGGTAAGCATCAGGTTAAGGCTATGGCATATCCAAGTTGGTTACAGAATCCCAGGACTAGAAAGAACCTTAAGAAATTGTTTCAAAAACCCCTAAGCGTCATCACCATACTCACCCACCTCTAAGTCAGTCTTCTTTTTGTCTTTCCTCTACCCAATTGCAGAAGAAATTTTAACTTTCTTGGGCTCTCCAATCTTGGCTATGGTCAGGCAACAACACAAGATATACCTGTGCATTCCAGGCCTTGCTGTTAGGACGCTCCTAATCTAAGTAAATTGATAGGCCCTAAATATCATCTACAAATGGCTTTTCAAGGCTTTTATGCAACCAACCAGCAAATGCAAATCAACACCTGGGCCAAAAAGATGAAGAGCTAAGAAGCATTCGAAAACAGAAAAGGTTACTTAGGGAAGGCTTCCTAGAAGAGGGAGTGTGAAGCTGGGTTGGAGAAGAATAAAGGGACAGAAGGAACAGAAAAGTGAAGATCTTCCAGGCTGGGAAGGGGACGTGCTTAAGGGATCCCAGCTTTTAGAGGCAAAAACAAAAAAACACAACCCTGTGTAGCATGGATAGGAGGCTAAAGTAGGCAATAGGGAGGGACAGACAGGTACCAAGGGACAATAAGGAAGGCAATAAGAGGTTTGAAAGTAAAGCTAGGGTTTGAATATGGCATGTAGTAAGTAGGATGGTAGTATTAAAAGTCTTAATATAATATTAAAAGAGTGAGTTAAGGGACATGGGTTCCGTCCTGAATCTGCTACCATCTCATGTATTATAGGTCTTAGTCTTCTCATCGGTAAGAAAAGGGCATTGGATTAGAGCAGTGTTTCCCAACTTTTGACATATGTGTACCCCTTCTATAATTTTCGTAATGCTGAGTACCCCTCGTCAAAAAAAAGAAAAAATGGATGTATTTTAATAACAATCAAAATATATATATATATATTTTGGTACATACACAAAACAATAATAAATGAAAAATAAAATTATTCATAATAGAATAGAAATAAAAGTTATATTTTAAATAACATTTATTTGCACACTGGACCATCTTACACCTCACAAGACTGTCTTGACTTGACTCATGAGAAGGTAGAATTAGGCGCAGCTAAGCACGGTGCAATGCATATCCCCACCAAACTCTGGGGCAACGCGTACCCCCACCAAACTCTTCCTGTACCCCTGGGGGCACACGTACCAGACTTGGGGAAACACTGGATTAGAGGATCTACTGGGTCCCTTGCAGTTTTAAGTCTCAACACTAAGATACAAGAGACAATCAGGACTACCATGGCAATTCTTTAACAAATCCGTTTAATGTTTTTCCTGTCTACAAGACAAGTCTAAGTTCCCTTTACCCCTGCAACTGAATTACAGCTTGAGCATATTTACTACGTCAAAGATTAATCCTCTAAACCCAGCAAGCTTGCTGGTTGAGCAGCAAGGAAATCTCTCTATAAAAAGAATAGACTCTATAAATTATTGGTCACTTACCTAGGGTTGTTACTAAATTATTGTAAAAGGATATATATTCTGCTCCTACACTCTCACTTCTGTTCTCTCTCAGACTAATTGCTTCCTGAACTAGGAAGGGTGTCCAGACAGAGACCTAGGAAGTTTGATATATACTGGATCTTTAAACTGCTGAAATTCCAGATGATAAATAAACTGCACAGTGGAATTTGAATCAACCTATTCACAGCCTTGAAAGGAGCAAGAGGGTAAGTCATTGAAATTATCCTCTTTATATCCTTTCTGAGCATTCTAAGCAGCATAACATTTCCTCTGGCTCTCACTAAGGAAGTGTCACTTTTCCCATGTTTCCTTCCACCTCGGGCCTCATCATATCATATTTTAAACATTTATTCTGCTGTCCTCCTCTCTAGATTGGAAGCTCCTCGATGGCACAGATTAATCGTATTCACCTTTAAATAAGACCTATCATAGCCAATAGAGCATGATCAGACCTGCGATAGAGGTGTGCCATAGAGGGGTGCAGGCTTTATTATAATCTAATTGAGAAAGATTTCCTCGTGTCTAGCCTTAGTCTTATGTTTCCATAACCACTCACCCCCGTTTGCAAAGTAGGCCAGTAAATGATACCCCCTTGTATGACGGAACCCTATGCACACCTCTATCGCAGGTCTGATCACTCCCTATTGTAAACGCTGGCTTACCTGTCTATCCCATCAACCTGGAAGCACCTAAAAGGTAGAGATAGCCATCTTTAACTCATTTTACATCCTTTGTCCAGAGCAATAGCTATCATAAACAAGGCAATTTGCTGACTGAATCAAAGAAGCACAGCAGCTTATCTTTTTAGTGTTATGATCAAAGAAAGCATCCTTTAGGAGAATGTCAAAGGTCATTCTCTATGATAAAAGATACACCCATAACAACGTGTCAACTTGGTCAAAGTAGAGGATTGTAAAAGCAGTCACAAAAATATTTTAACTTTCTGAACATGCTTCAAGAAAAACAAAAGTTGTCTATACAGATCAAATTATCTAGGTAACTATTCGCCTCTAGCACTTTGGAATATTATGAAGTCAGGCTCCAAATTGCACTGTGAGGAGCAAAAAATGTGGAATAAAGCAAAAAATGTAAACACAGGCTCTGTTGTCAAGGATGTCCAGACTGAAACACATCAGTGAGGATGAACATAAGCTGAAGACCAATAATGCCATACAATTAGCCAAAGAAAGGCATCAAACAAGGTAAAGCCCTTGGGGGCAATTTTTTTTAAAATTTATTTTTAGATTTATTTTTAGAGGGGTTGGGGAGGGAGAGGAATAGAGAGATAGAAACATCAATGAGAGAGGAACATCAAGATTGGCTGTCTCCTGCACGCCCCCCACTGGGGACCAAGCCCACAACCCTGGTATGTGCCCTGACTGGGAATTGAACCAGCGCCCCCTTGGTTCCTGGGTCAATGCTCAACCGCTGAGCCACACTGGCTGGGCTGATCATTCACATTTTAACAAGCTGTCCTCTCATTGTCCCAGGAGAACTTCTTAAGTGTAGTGAGGAAAGCCAGACTGCTAGATAGGTAAGTAAAAGACTATTCAGTAGTTTGAGGGAAATCAAGGCCTGAAGTGCAATATGAAAAAAAAAGAAGAAGAAAAAAAGATGTTCATATTCTTACATATATCTTACAGGAGAATTAGACCAAAAAGTCATTGAACAAGGTGAGCCAAGGAGAGTGGTGATAAAATAGAAAGATTTCAGGCCTGCTTCCAGGGTGTCATGAAATTCTTATAAAAGCTGGAGGCATACTGTAGGATATCACTAGGAGAAATTTATAGGGATATGAACTAAAGAATCAACTGGAAAACTAAGGTGACAAGACTATTGTTTTTCTTATTTTTAAAAAATACATTTTAGCCAAAACCGGTTTGGCTCATTGGATAGAGCATCGGCCTGTGGACTAAAAGGTCCAGGGTTCGATTCCGGTCAAGGGCATGTACCTTGGTTTCGGGCACATCCCCAGTACAGAGTGTGAAGGAGGCAGCTAATTGGTGTTTCTCTCTCATCGATGTTTCTAGCTCTCTCTCTCTCTCTCTCTTCCTCTCTGTAAAAAATCAATAAAATATCATATATATATAATTGATTTCAGAGAGGAAGGGAGAGAGAGACAGAAACTTCAGTGATGAGAGAGAATCACTGACTGGCTGCCTCCTACACACCCCCTACAGGGGATGGAGCCCGCAACCCTGTCATGTGCCCTGACCAGAATTGAACCATGACCTCCTGGTTCATAGGTAGACGCTCAACCACTGAGCCATGCCATCTGGGCCACTTCCTCACCTTCTGTCACTTACTGTCTACTTCTGAAAATTGCAGTCTATCTTATTTCAAGACTCTTATTTCAAAAGCTTCCAGAATAGAAATCATCTTATCCATATATGTGAATTTTGCTCCCCAAAGTTGTCCATGGTAGGAAAGCACAGACTGCCTGAGGAAGACAGCCATCAGATGGCTCAATTCCCCGCATCACAGAGCCTGCAATGGGCCCTTCTCTCACACTGGAGTTATGGAGCAGGAGTTATGGCTCTCCCTGTAAAAAGTCATTATAATTATGAAAAATGTCTATGGCTCTTTCCGCAGTTTAGGCAAAGCCTCTGGCTGTCCTGAGGAGCAGAGATTTAAGATCCTGTTCTCCATAAAGATGGCTAGATAGCTCCAAAGATAGATGTGTTAACGCTTAATTGGTCATTGTTGAGTCATCAAATCTGTTTCAGTCAGCGGGATTGGACTATCCTGACTGATAAGGAAGATAGAAAACAGCTCAGGAGGAGGGTGGCAAAGGATTATTTTAACCAGTGTGTTCTCTCTCTCTCTCTCTCTCTCTCTCTCTCTCTCTCTCTCTCTCTCATCTCTTCACTGGCTCCCCCTACACTTTCACTGTTCCTTTGCACAGGATTTTTAAGAACAGAAGATTCCGCAGTCTTGTTCAGAAACAGCCTTATTCAGCTTCCTAGGATAGCAATGCTTCCTTCAGTCTAACCCTAATCTCTCATGTTAATGTCCCAATTGCTTCTGCTCTGGCCTCAGGAAAGGCTAGCATTCTTCTTTTCTTGAGGTTTCAATACTTTAAATCCATTGGTCAGCATTTTCTCTTCTCCCTACTTTCTCTATCTTTCTCCTCCATTCCCAACCTTTCTCTTCTCCATATTAATCACAGCTGTCTTATTTATTTCCTTTTTTCAAAGCCATGTGATGTTTAAAAAATCATTTTATAGAAGCCCTCTAACAACTATCACTTAATTCAGAGTGAGTAACATATATTATTTAAACAACAGTCCCTTTTGGCAGCAAACAATGCAGAGTGTTGGCCAAACCCCAAGAATCTATAAACTTGGAGGGTAATAACTGATCCAGTGTAGATGTCAGTGACGATGGCACTATTCACAATTTGTGGCTTTAAAAACAAGAAAAAAGACCATCTGTGGTTAAGGTGAAAGTTTTAAGATGCTCTGGTGTGTGAAATGTTCATTCCAGGCTTTTATTCACAAAAAGGGATCTAGCCTACCTGAGTTAGAAGATTTTTTTCAGGAGGTAAAAAACACCTTCCCAGAAAGATGCAACACAATGACCCCTCAAGGAAACCCTGTGCCTTTCCTTCCTCCCCTAAGGAAGATGACTGGTATACTGTTGTTTTTGAAATGGTGTTCATTCCACAGTAAAGGTGCAGAAGGTAAGGGCAAGATGGGAAATAAGGTTTTCTCTGTGGTTGGAACTGAACAGCAACTCTGTTGGAGTTAACCCTGAAAATACTCTCACATTATCCACTGATATGAGGAACTAGAGCCCAGAACCTAAACCCCACCCCTTTCAGACAGAAAAGTGGAGCATCTCTGTGGCCTGTGGATTCATTCACTTAGGAGTGCATATTCTGTAACATATCCCCAGTATCCTTCTGTCCCCGGAATGCTCTTCCACTTCAACCATCCAAGGCAGAGATTAAAAAGTCCCTTCGTTTAGAATGCTTCAGAGAAAGTGCCTCTGTCACTTCCCTGGTTTGACATGTTTCATCTCTCTTCCGTACACTTCACATGGCTCCTGAGCAGCTGCACTCAGAACCTGTTTCTTTTCCTTCTCATGGCTAACCAGAACAATTGGTTTTCTCAAGTTCCCCTGCACCAACCACCCCACCTCTTCATATCCTAGAGACAGAGGTCACATGAGGTGGTCATCCTCCATCCTTAAGTTCCCAATGCTCCTCCACATCCAGTCTCTCTTGCGATTCAGAAGCTGGAAAGAGGAGTCTGGTTTGTGTTGCTCTTCAGCCTTCAGAAGCATTTCACCCCCTAGAGAGCAAGCATTTCAGAGTTTCCTGAGCTTTTGCAATACTACCTGTCCAGCTACAAAGAGAAGAAGGCAAATAGTAAAAGGAACCCCAGAGGAACCCAAGGCAGATAAAGTAGAGCAGATGGCCATTCCTCTTGCGAGCCTGGCACTCCCTTGAGGCACAAAGGGAGCTGGGTGCCCTGATTACCTAGTAATTGCCGCCGCCGCCACCACCCCGACAATAATAACCCCGAATCACTGACAGCCCTTTTCATCTGAAAGATCTCAAAGCACTTAGCTACCAGGTGCTCATTAAGCCCTCTTGGATGAGGTTGGTTTGATGGGTCTAGCTCTTGCTACAGACGGTCAGGGTCAGGGGGTGACTCAGAGAACCCAGGAAGCCAAATGTTGCAGAGAAGGGGGCCCATCAGCTTCCTACACATGGGAAAATGAGCCTCCTTGGCCCAGACTGGATCCCAGCACCAAGGGAATGAAAAGGAGGCTAGCTCCTCCCCCAGCAGTCTACAAGCAGGGTCATGTAGAATTAAGTCAACACAGAGCTCATATACCCCAAATACCAGACAGAACTGTTTACACCCCCCAAGAACTGGTGGGAGGCATAGAGCAGTGGGCATGAGCAAAGGTAATTTTGGAATAGAGAAGCAGGAATTAGGGAAACATGGATGATGGATGATGGCTGAGGAAACACTCCCTGAATCAAGAGGGGGCCTGCGAAGGGTGGTTCTGGGAAACTCAAGTCTTAGGAGTGACACTGGACAGCAAAGCAAGGATGAGCTGGTCTTCATTTTCCTGGGAATCAAAAGAGGTAAAGTCAATGTTTCTACAGAAGTAGCCTTTATACAAAGCCTAGATTCAGACTGAGAAGGGAGAGTTGTCGCCCACTATACTCTGCAGCCATAGAGTATAGATCAGATGGTGATTTCTATTTACCACCCACCCTTCTGCCCTGCCCCACTTTAGAGCCTCTATAATAGCACTTCAAGAGCTACATGGATCAGGTAAATGCAAATATTCCAGCCTGCCACCCCCAGTACCACGGAGGTCACTACATTAGAGTGAATCCAAAATCATCCTGAATGGCTCTTCTTTTATAGGTCACAAAGACTGCCTTTAGAAAAATGGGCCACAGACTAATTCATATAGATCAGTAGTCAGCAAACTCATTAATCAACAGAGCCAAATATCAACAGTTACAACAATTGAAATTTCTTTTAAGAGCTGAAAACCAACTTCTGCGCATGGGCCACCAAGTTTCAATCGCACTGTATGTGTACGCCCGTATGTGGTATTTTGTGGAAGAGCCACACTCAAGGGGCCAAAAAGCCGCATGTGGCTCATGAGCCGCAGTTTGCCAACCACTGAGATAGACCATTCAGATGGGACATTAGACATCTCAGAAAATCAGATCCTCTTCTCATTCCCTTTTGCTACTATTAACTACCACACCAAAGTCTAAAGGGCTTTTGCCTGATGGCATATGTGTTTTGTTTTGTTGTGTGGTGTGGTTTTTTTTTGTTTGTTTTGGGAGGGGGTTAATCCTCACCCAAGGATACACTTATTGATTTTATAAAGTGGGAGAGAGAGAGAGACATCAAAATAAGGATCAGTTGCCTCTTGTTTGTGCTCTGATTGGGGATGGACCCCACCACCTTTCAACATTCAAGACAACACTCCAACCAACTGAGCCACACTGGCCAGGGCCAGCATATGTTTTTTAATAGAGTCAAGCCTACATCAGGAAATAATGGCACTTTTGGTAACAATTTTAAAATGCATAAATGGACAAGATTGCACACCTATCCTGCTCTCTTTAGGTGACCCAAAGCCAAATCACTACTGATTCTCCTGGTGGCAACTGCTAGAACTTGAAAACTGCCTTTGGTGTGCTAACATGAATACTCCCCAAAATAAAAGAAGACAGTCAAGTCACTCAGTGGCCTAACCTGTGGAATCGGAGGAAGACTTCCTGAGTAGCAAACTTAGAAAACCAATGACTTAGAAAGACATTCCTTGAAGAAAGAGATGGAGTCTGATAATAGCTCCCCAGTTTGCCTCTAGAAACCAAAGCCCAGAAGACCCTAAAAAATGCAGTCCCAGACCTGTTCTCCCGCCCTGAAGATTTCCATCTCTCCAAAACTCTGCAAGCAGAAGAAATATTAATATACTCTGTTTTTATTTAGTATGCTCCTCAAGGCCATTTCTGTATTCCTCTGCCCCTGAAAAGGACCTTCCCCCACCCTCCAACTTCAACTGTCCAAGACAGAAAAAAAGAGAAAGCATCCATTTGCCCAGAATTCAGGGGTTCCCACCCCCAACCTCCAAGAGGTGAGTGAGGCAGGGGAAAGACACTCATTAGCAAGTTGCAGGTGGTGTTACCAGGGTATTATTTATTATTTGTTGGCTGCCAAGGCTTCCCTGAGCCTGCAAAGACAGAGCCACTGCCTCAGGGGCTGCAAAGTCTGAGACAGACAAACAACACACAACCCAGGCATGAAATCCGCCCCACTGAGGAGCTCGGGGCAACCTCGGGGATTGGAGCCACCCTCCTCTCCGGGAGTCCTCTGGTTCCTGAAAGTCTTGGGGAAAGTACAAATGTTCAGGGGCGAGTGGACCCTCCAAAGGAATGAGAGGGGCTGCAAAGAAAGAAGCCCAGACACAGGTTGAGGCAAGAGGTCTTAGGATGGTGTGAGAGGTAGGAGGAAATGAGATCAGGGTTACAGGCTGGGACAGCAGGCAGAGGAGGCGGGCTGGGGGGAGAGGCGTTGCTGAATGGATGGGGGAAGCCAAGAGATGTCATCAGCTGTTGCGTGGGGGAACACTGAGCCAGAACACAAGTCGTGGCAAGAATGAACCACGAGAGGTACCAAATGATTGGGAGTTTAACCAGAGGGGAAGATGGGCTTGGTCATTGGTGATACCCTGTGCTGAGATGCTACTGCTCCATGAAAACTGGCCCATTCCCAGGACAAATCAGACTAGTTCATGGCATGGGAAGACTCTTGAAGACAACATTTGTCCATTTATCCCTTTGCTGGGAGAAGCCCAACTATATCAGAGAGTGGTGAAAGCTTTAAGTTTCACCAATGACTTCTTTTCCTAGGAAAGTAATTTGAGGGCCCACTCCCCCCTCTCCCCCCCCCCCCAGGAGTTCTATCCCCTGGAGTCTTTGCTCTGTGCTCCTCATAGACTTCTTCATCTGGCCTAATCCTCTGTGCAGACTTCACTAGAACAAGGGAGCTTCTAAGGAGGGTTAGCTGGGAAGACTGCTCCTGTCTAACCAAGGAAAGCACTTCCTGTGTGAGTGTTGCTGGTTTTTAATATGTACGTGAAATGGAGAGGGAAGGAGAAACTCCCATCCAGACACCCCTGGAAATTGATGAGGTGAGAGACATCAGAACTTGGCCCTCGTACTCAACATGGGGCAGCAGATAACAAGGCCTGGGAGGAGGACGGAAAGGACTCTACACTAAGTTGGTCGCGTTGTGCTTACTGCCAGGAAGTCCTTTGCTAAGTTTAACCTCAGCATCTCCAGCTTTAAATGATCACTTTTCCTCCTCTTATTTGGGAAAGGAGATAAGCAAGACCCCTTCTCCTTCATTTGGGTTCTCCAGAAACTAGTTGTAAAAGCCCTGAGCCAGGTGATCAAGCCCCTTGGCCCCCGCTAAACACAGCAATCCTGAATTTACTTTGCTGGTCTCTTCCCAAGAACACTAGGCTGCGCCAAGTGAGGAACTCTGAAGACAAGAAACCCGCCAGAGTTTATTTATCTCTCTCCTTCAAAATATGCACCCATTACCCAATATCCTTGTAGGGCTCACCCACAAAAACAACTTAATACAAGCAAACACTGTAGGACAGCTCTCTCCTGCTCTTCGTGCCCAAGCAGAGAGGCCAAATACCAGCCTCTTGCTTTAGACTCACTAAAGCTCTCTGCAGCGGAATGGGAACTTTCTAAAGGTCTGATCTAAAATGGCTCTGGGAGCCAGAACATCACTCCTGTAGGGGCAATTTCGAGTCCCTGCATAAAGCAGGTCTGACCTCCTCCACTGCATCCCCAAACAGCAGTGAATGGAAAGTCTTCTACTCCCACCTTCCTCCAAACTGCCAACCCCCCTAACTGGGATAGGAAAATAGACAACACTATACTGCAGCATAAATCTCTTAAGTTCCCTCTCTCAGGCCAAATTGTGAACTCCTATGCTCTATGAACATTGGGGACAGAGAGCAATGTCATAGACAACCCAAAAATGTTTGACAAATTTTTAAGAATCCACGTGGCTCTGAAATGTATTATGCAGCATTTTTGTACAATGTTCATCTATGTCCTTTAGGCAGCGTTAGAATTGTTTTCCTTAATGACCCTGTGTAGGGGGAGCAAGTCTAAGGTTACAAATTCCCCGCAAATGAGATGAAAACTAAATAATTGACCATAACATAATCGGTCTGTTTCCTACCAAACTCTCACAGTCACTACACACAGAGAAACCCAGACCTGCCATGCATCCACCAGGGGGCCAGCAGCCCACAGTCTTTCTCTACAGCAAACACAGGGGCTGAGGGGAGTGAGGTATTATTACTAACCGCTGCAGGCGCGGAGGGCTCCGGAGGGTCTACTCTCATATGTTACTGGTGCAATCAATTCTATCCTTCAATTGGTTTTCAATTTGACTAATTTATTGAAGGAGGAGGCAATCAGGCCAGGCTCGGCGGAAAACTTCCTAATAGGAATATGGGCCTATTAACCTCTAGGAGCTCTTAGACGGCTTGGCTTTAAAAGCATCAAATTTGTTCTCTTTTTCAAGCTAGATTATAGGAGAGTCTGTCCTGAGGCAGCGGAATTGGCAAAATGACTCTCCTGCTCGCTCAGAGTCTTGAATCTTCTCTCCTAGGGGAGGCAGATCCAATATCAAGAAGGTGAGGCCTGCAGTGTTATTTTACAAACAAGCCCTCCCTATATCAACGCCATTTACTGTACTGGAAGCCGGTATTAAGTGAACCACTAGTGTAGTGCATCAAGGGCTTATTGAATATTGATTCCCATTTACGTGACAGCAAAATGGCCTAAGAAATCTTCTCTAGATGCCTCAGCCCCTTGATAAAGAGGGTGTTAGTTTTGTTTTATGAAGCCGGGATCCAGGCCAGTCACATCTTATAGCTCCACTTACTTTTATTTAATAAAAACAACGGATGATATGAGTGAGGAGGGGGGGATGTGTGTGTCATGTTGTTTCTCAAGAGGATTCGATCTGTTAGCAAAGCAAGAGGAATAGGAGTTAGACTTCAGGAAGGATTTTGCCTCAGGCCCTGGGCCAGCACAAGGAATAGAGAAATCCTAAAACGGGTCACCCCACAGGCAGATACAGATATCTCTTCTAAGAAAAGAACCCTCCCTGGGTGAGACAGGGAAGGGATTTTGCTGGCCAGCAAATTCCATGCCGGCAAACAATGGAAGAGACTTCCTGGTGGGGAGAGGCTGCCTTTGGCTGCAAGAGCAGAATCAGAGTCTCTGTTCAGGGGAGCAGGGATCCCAAGGTTGCCATATGCCCTCCCAGATGCCAGCTGTCCCCTGAACCAGCATTTAATTTATATGGGAATTCCTCCTATTCTCCAAATTTTCCCGAAAAAGAGATTATACTAGTTTTCCCAACCCACTCCCAGTGTCTAGCAGAGAATTCCTAATGTTACACCTTATATTCACCCATTTCTTCAAAATGTGCCCCCTGGAAAAGAACTGACAGCCCCATCCCAGAACAACATGGGGGCAGAGGGAGCCATGGAGAACAGGGCTTAGAAAATGAATCTTCTCCTGGTCCCCACCCCCACTCCCCTCCACCTCAACTCTTCATGCTAGACACGTGACAGAACTGCCCGGCATAGAGGACCACAGAAGCCATTTCCTCCAGCCCAGCTAGATGGGGTGCAGAGGCAGAGGGGAGGGTGAACAGAGGAGCCGAGGAGTGACCACAAATCGGCCAGCCTGCCAAGAGCCACTGACCCCGTTTTAATATCCCAGAGGTTGGAGGCGAGAGCAGAAATCACAGGCTCCAGAAAAAACAATCTTTGAGAGAAAATTGCCTGTCGCAGCCAGAGATATATGAAAGTGCTGTTACAGTCGGAGGTGGAGGGGGGGGGAGCGACTGTAAAACTACACCTGGTTATTGCACTGACTGGCTGACACCACGATGCTTTTGCACTCCCAGCAGCAGTTTTGTTTGAAATGAAAAATCCCTAAGGACTTGGGTAACTAAGATGGTGTGGGATGAAGCAAGCAGACAAGAAGCGGGCAGGGCTGCCCAAGCTTCAGGGTAGAGGCAGATCCGTGATGGCTGGGTTTGGAGTGGGGTGACTGGACTGTGAAGAGGAACGGGAGGTGGGACCAGGGACTTAGCACTCAAGTCCCACAATAGCAAGGGGCAAGAAGAAAGCAGGAAAGTTCTTGCCGGAGGGATTGAACTCTCCATCTCTGTACTCCGACAGACTTTGTCTGGCTTTCACTCTAGTCTATCTTTCCTTCCTTTCTTTATTTCACTTACCTTCCTCTGTTCCTCTCTCCCTTGTCTATCTTTGTAGCTTTCACTTTCTCTCTTCTTCAGCCTGGTTTTCACTATCTGTTTCTCTGTCCCCAGAGTGTCTGTCTCTCTTATTACCCCTTCATTTTTCTTGCAGTCACCATCTTATATCCACTTCCTTGGCCAGCACACTTTTCCTCCCTGCTTCTATCTACCAAAAAGTGCCCAGGGAGCAGAGAGAGTGAATTCGAAATTAAACTGTTAACTACCTTTTACTATGCATTTACTCAATGTCAAGCCCTCACTTAACAAACATTCTTTTGTTTAACCCTTACAACTAGCCTGAGAAGTAGGTCTTGTAATCCCCATTTTATAGGTTGGGAAATAAGATCAAAGATACAATACAATAGTAAGTGTCAGAGCCAGGATTCAAACCCAGGACTTCTGGTTTTAAATATCCAGCCCTTAAGTTAATGGGTAAGAAAAAGCAGACAGAAAAATGGCAAGAGGGCAAGTAGATGCCCTAGAGGAAACTACGGAGGTAGGAGCAGGCAAGTGTTCCAAACCAATGGGTGGGTGCAACTGGATATTAATTCTTAATCTCCCTGCCTTCAGACCTGATGGACCAGTTACCAGATAAGTCAAGATCATCAGTCCTGTCTTAACTCAAAAGTTGGTTGTAAGACAGCCATGGGCAAACTACGGCCCACGGGCCGGATCCGGCCTATTCGGCTATTCTATCCGGCCCACAGAGCTGTAAGAGCGGAGGGTTCTCTTGCTCTCCCCTCCGCTCCTTCACCAGCAGCCCAAGATGAGAGTGCCAGCATGGTCAGGTTGCTTTTGTTCCAGCCCTCCAGTCCAGTTTAAGAACCCATTGTGGCCTTCGAGTCAAAAAGTTTGCCGACCCCTGTAAGGGGAAAGAGAACCACTAGCCCTGAGAAGAGCATTCTCCCTGCCAGTCTCAGCCTAGTCTTTCCTAAACCTCCTGAAACTCCTAAAGCAAATCATTTCCAATTGAGCCTTCAAATCCTTTGTGGGAAAAGACTGGCTCCTTGTGGCTTGTATGACACTATCTTCGCAGCCAAAGAAGCCTGTAAATAACACCATCAGAAGCTATGTTGGATTACGAAATTCTCAGGATGAAGGATAGTCCTTTTCTCTATCCCCAATACATCTCTCTCATTTTAAACTACAGTTCTCTCCACGCCCTCTGCCAGTACCTTACCTTACCTTCCTGTTCACAAAGTTTTCCTTATGAAGCACTCACATCTATCTCTCCTGCTAGAACTGAGTCTTGATTGAAATACTCTAGTCATCCAATTCTTGTAGCTCCCATGAGTGCCTGGCGTGTGCCATGGAGCATGAGATGAGATCTCTGTTATCTCAGCGTCATTACAAATGGAATAATTGGTCATAAAAATTATGCAGCCTGTTGGAAAAGAAATAACAACACACACACACTCATTACAGATTCCTGAGATAGCTTCTCCTGGCTAAAATTTCATGTTTCTCCATATCCCAGTCATTACCAATATCTCCTCAGCTCCAAGGGCCCAAAACATTCCTCTAAAAGAAGCCTGGGACAGCTCCAGCCTCTCGGAGTCTTGTTCAACTAAACCAATACAACCTGATCTAGAAGTTGAGGAGCTTTTTAAGAATACCTACAACTTCTCTCATAAAGGAACTATGTGCCAATAAGTCAACATCCTAATTAGATACTCTGAAGTAGAAAGATGGGCGCCCCTTAAACTCTCCTCACCAGCCAGTCTACGCTGACATCGGTATGAAATGGGATCAAGAGAAAGGAGGTCCTTGCCTGCGGGGAGCTTTCAGTCTGATGAGAAAATGGACATGTACATTTAGGACACAGAAATATTGAGCTCAGTACCAGAGCAGTGGTGCCAAGGGCCCAGAGCTGGTACAAAATACAAGAGTGAAATAGCCTGGTAACAGATGAAATGATCAACCCCACGCCACCACCCAGAGAAAAGAGAAGTGAGGGGTATCATTATTTACTCTGAATGACAGAAATGCCAGAATCTCATATTCTGATAGCCCCCCTTGTGGTCCTGACAACCAGGCCCCTAGTGCCTCACCCTGCCATTTCTAATCATGCAATAACCCTCAATTATTACATTATAGCTATGGTAAAATTCAAAGGGCACTGCTTCAAAGGGTAAATACTTTTTGGAGATGACAAGAGGTCTGTACACAATGCCTGTGCTATAAGAATCACCAGTAAGAAAAGATTGATAAACACATTTTTCCACCAGTAGAGCAAAATCCAAAGGCCCAGGAATCTGGAAAGCATGGTAAAGACTCAGAGTAATCTTTCCCCATAACTCCTGGAAGAAATCTCTCATTTGCATTATTTTCTCATTCAACAGACCACCTCTTCTTCCCAGTTTACCCCAAACTACTTTTTCCAGTTAATTTATAACCCCTTTATGCCAAAACAGCAGCAAGGCCAGTGGTTCCTGGCATCCTCTTCGGAAGATAACCAAGGAGAGTAAGGCACTAGCCCAACGAATTTCAAACTCCTTCTGCCAGCCTGTGCTTCAGTACATCATGGTTCTTCTATATCTAGAAGTGGAGAGCAGGGGAAGATGCCGCCTGCTCCCTTTGATTCCCAAAAGGAAAAGGAATTAAAAAAAAAAAAGAGGGAGGCTGGATATGAGCCAAGCAGACTCAGAGACTGGCTCCTAGTTTTCCCAGCGGTAGAGTGAGAGCAAAGAGTGAGATGAGGCGATTGCTATGCGAAGAACAGGTTTGACTCCCACACCCTGTCTCCACTCTTCATGCCTTTCCTCACTCCCTCCTGGTGGGGTGAGGAAGAAGGAGAGAATTACACCAGCTCCTCAGCCATTCCCAGCTATAGTCAAACCTACAAAATATGAATCAGCACCAGCCATAGAGACAGAAACCAGAAGGTTATTTTGAGACCTGTAGTTCTGCTTCTCCCAGGACTTTGGTGACAATTGTCTGCTTGGGTGCAAGTGCTAATTCTGGGGAAACACCATCAGCTGACCTCAAATTGAATGTTATGGAATATTGCCCCTGTTCTGCCTCACTGTGAGGCACACAGCTAAGGAGGTTCCCATGCCCTTCCCTAGAGAACACTGTCCTCTGTTCCTTCTCAGCCTTGGAGTCAGATCCCAGCTCTCTAGGCAATTCTGATAGGGACTCATAAATTCAAAAGACATAAAATATCTTTCTTCCCTCTCCTCAAAAATATCCATAGTTTGATTCTAGTCTAGATCTGTTACTTAGATAGCCTTTATTTATGCACGCCTGCAATATAAATTGTTTATCACCTCTCTCACTTGAATATGCATGTCAGTCATCTGGGGGATCTTAAAACTCAGATTCAGTAGGTCTGAGATGAGCCTAAGATCCTGCATTTCTAACAAGCTCCTGAGTGACGCTAATGCCCGTAGAGCCCAGACCACACTGTGAGGATTGAGGATCAGAACAGAGGACTAGTACATGAACCCAAAATGGACTTCAGAGAGAGGCTCCTGCCTTGAGGTGGCCTCCAGTCTCAGAAGGAAGGAAGACACAGAAATAAAGAAGCAATAACAGGATAAGAGCAACCAGGCAGAATACTTTGGGGAGGAGGGTCAATAAGAGAAACTGGGCATTGCAGGACATCAGGGGGGATGTCTTAAAGTAGGAGAAGCATGGAACAGAATAAGAAAGCAAGGCCCAACTGCACTGAGGGGACAGGGGGAGGGGCAACACATCCAAAGCATCAGGTGGGAAAGAGTGACACTGGCTCAAGGGCACAGGCTCAGAACTGACACTCAGAGTGGGACTCGTGAGACAAGAAATGATAGGAGCTCATTGGAGTGAGTCTATGGGGGCCAGTGGAGAAGGGTCTTGAATTCAGTCTGAGAACCTGAGATTTAACAGAAGAAATAGAACCTTTTTAGTCAGAATGGTGCTGAGTCAAATCCTAGAGAAGGCATGCTAGGGCCTGAGGTCAGAGGGCAAAGGGGAGCCATTGTTCAATGGACACAGAGCTTCCATTTGAGAAGATGAAAAAGTTCTGGAGAAAGATGGTATCAACGGTTGACAAAGCTGTAAATGTACTTAATCCCACTGAACTGCACACGTAAAAATGATTAAAAAGGTTAATTTTATCTTACGTATATTTTTCCATAATAAAGTAATAAAGGAGGCAGAGGCCATAAGAAGATGGCACTACTATCTAAATATGATTAAGATCTAAGCCCACCGCAGGCAGAGGAGAAACTGAAAAATGAGCCTCCTGAAGTCAAAAATAAAATCTGAACCATCCTCAACCCCAAACCCCACCCCTTCCACTTTGCTCTTTTATCATAATATAGGCTGCTTATGTTCTTAAGGATCTGAAAGAAAAACAACCACATTACAAATGGGTTTCTGTTGTGCCTTTGAGCTTCACCTCTCATCTTGAGTCATTAGGAGCTGCTCCGCGGGTGCCATGCATGGATCCCCTTGCTCAGCAGCCAGCAGATGAAAGAAGCGGGCTAAGGATGGGTGAAGAAAGGTGAGCTCTTAAAATGCCCAGGCTCAGAGTCCTTGGGAACACGTAGCTGTTTTCTGACTCCACAGGGGAATTACAGAGAAAAGGGATGAGCTGAACTGGTAGAGACTGAAGACAACCTACCAATTATCAAAACTTTCCTTGAGGAAAATAGTGGCTACTCTAAGAAGCCAGAAAAGCAAAGAAATCATTCTGCCTAAAGTCGGAAATATGAAAGATACAGACTGGCCGAGACTGGTTTGGCACAGTGGATAGAGCATTGGTCTGCGGACTGAGAGGTCCCAGGTTCGATTCCGGTCAAGGGCATGTACATTGGTTGCGGGCACATCCCCGGTAGGGGGTGTGCAGGAGGCAGCTGGTCGATGTTTCTCTCTCATCGATGTTCCTAACTCTCTATCCCTCTCTCTTCCTCTCTAAAAAATCAATAAAATATATTTTTTAAAAAAGAAAAGAAAGATACAGACTGAAAATGGCAAGAAAGAAAGCAAAAAGTACATGCTTGGTCTAGAGAAGGGGCTGCACACACAGAATCCCAGGAGTGTATAAGCATTTCCACCAGGCACAGGCTGTGAAGAAGTAGGCTAGACCTCAAGAAGAACGAGCCTCCAGATAGATAGCTGGAAAAATTCCTGACAGGAGTATGAGGGCTAAGGCAGTGTGAGAAACCAAAAACCTTCCTTTGGGTCAGTGTGGATAACACAGGCAGTTGCTCTGAAACCTGTTACGCTGACCTGTCCAATAGGGAAGCACCAGAATGGACACCCCATTATCACCTATCCATCAGGGTGAGTCCAGACAGCAAGGACTCAAATGACCTGGGAAGAGGCTGGCTTCCCATCCCGGAAAGTTCTCTGCCCCTAGCAGCGTCTGCCCCACTCTCTGCCTCCACCCTCTGAAAGTAATGGGGTGAATCCAACAGCTGCTCTTAAGTCATTAACAGGAGCAAAGCTTGATAATATTTTCTGACTCAGAACAGCCTAGTCAAACTCTTAATTTCTCTTTGGAAACCCATCATCTGGGATCAAGCGTCACTACCGCTCTCCCATGTAATTCTTGGGCTCCTCCTGGATCACCACAGCAATTCTCCTCCAACGGAAACGCAAAGGAGCTGCGTTGTGATGGGGAGATGGGGTCTCGTTCTCCTTTTATGTGTGTCTCATGCCTAGATGGTTAAGGCCTCCCATCTGAAATCTGCCCTCAATCCATGTCCCTACAGGGAAAAGCATTTGTTTTCTTCAACAACAACAAAAGTTGGTGGTTTTTTAAGGGCCATGAATCTCATTGGCTACAAAGATCAAAGAGTTGCCATCTATAAATAATGAGTAAATAAAAAAGAGTAAAAGTTGACGCACTTCACAACTATTTAAAATTATCTTTTAAGCTGTTGTATTTGTAGGAGAAAAGGGCTCTCCCCCATTCCCACTGAGAAGAGGGAGTCACTATGTAACATTTGCAATGTTTTAGAGAACTTTACACCCATTATTTCAACCAATTTTCATAAATATTCCAGGAGATGGGGAATTGTAGGCATTATAATTATGATTCTCATTTTTTTAAAAGTATATATGTGAGTATACTGAAGCCCAGGGGATGACCTTAACTACAGGAGTAACTAAGGTTGGCATTGAGATGGACTTACCCTCTGAAAGAATTGTGAAACAATGGACCACACTACTAAGGGATGTGAATCAATCCAACTTGTCACAGCTAAAGGAGGACTTTTGAAGAAGAAGACCAAGGGACTTCACTGTCACATTATATCAAAGTTGCTCAAGTACCTGTGTCTTGAGTACTTTGTGTTTCTTCAAATGGCTCAGAGCATGTGTGCCCTCAGAACCAACCAGAGGACCTGGCATCCTAGGGACTCAATAAATATTTAGTAAAGGAAAGGGGAGGGAGAAAAAGGAGAAGGATATAGGCAGGGCTGAGAGACATTGTGCAGGAGATGAGAGGAAACTGGAGATGAGAGACTGAGAGGAAACTGGAGGAAGGAGACAAGAACTAAGGGGACCAAGGGAAAGGCACAGGAACTATGATATACAGGAGAAGGTAGGGGCGGGCAAGAAAACCAAGGCTACTGGACACCAGTGGAACCAGAGTAGGGTCAGGTTCACAGGGAAATAAGAAGGGTGTGGGGAAGTTTCTATGCAAGAGGCATTTCCTTGCAGTCCCCACAGTTGGTGCCTCCTATTAGAGGAGGTACCTTCTCGGGGATCCCATAAGTCGGGGCTATATTAGGTGCTAAGGATATGATGGCTAAGAAGAACTGAGCAGAGCACAGACAAGCAGGAGATGAATAAGTTTTTCAGCAGACATTCCAAAGCAAATTGAGAATAGAGGAGCCAGCTTTGGCAGCTGCCTTACTCTAAAGTCACTAGACAAGTCGGGCAGGTGGAAGGAATTTAGGGAGCACATAGGAGCTACTGTGCCTAAGACATGATCTCATTTCATTATACTGGGCACCTGGGCACCGGGGCACCCGGGCACCCATCTCAAACCACAGATGATTACAAAGGGGGTATGACTGGGGCAAAAGTCAGAGCACTCTAGGATAGGAGCAAGTTTGAATCCTCTAGGGGACAGGTGTCTTTTGGTAAGTCGCCTGAGATCTCTGGCCCTCACAGGAAAAGTAAATAGAATTATACAGCCAGGATTTTTACAAGATCCAGGCCCTACACATTTGGCCCTTTAATGTAATAGAAGCAACAGCTCCTTCACTGGCCTTTCCTCCCCACTCACCCTCGTCAGCCTCTTCTCCCCTGATTCAGTCCCCTGTACCCAAAAGCAGCCAGGCTGTGTGGAGGCTCCTTAAAGAGCAGGAGAGACTGTGTGGGTGGAAAATAGGTTCTTAGTGCTTCAAGGGAAATTTCAGGAAGGATCATTGGACTTCGGATACCTGCACTTAGTCTCTGGTTTCAGAGGAGGGGTCCATTTGTCTATACTCCGATTAGGAAGGCATTGCTTGAAGATACATCCTGAAACCCCAGACCACCCCACAGGTAAGAAGGGACTCTGGCTTCTGCTGTTTATTTCCATCCACAGACTTCTTAAATGTACCTACAGATGTCAGAGGAGATTATTAACCTTGGGATTAGAGACTCTATCCCTGCCAAAGATCCCTAACTTTACCAGCTGCCCCATTCTACCCAGACCTGGCTTCTTTTGAGGAGATGAAAAGGCAGCAGTTCTTCCTGACAGCTTATCCTGACCTGCTGCAGAAATCAGGAGAATAGAAATGATGATTCTGGCCATCACCATGGAAACCGGCAGTCTCTATGGCTCCCCCTCGCACACATTCTCTCATCAACTCTTTTCCTTCCACGTCTAAGTCATATCGGTTCATAGAATTTCTCTTTATGGCCAATACACTAATTCATTTGGAACAAAGAACAGAAAAATAGCTGGCAGGGGGTGGGGGCTGGGGGGAAGGGGCTGACCCCTGGCTTTCTAACCACTCACCTCAGCTGAGATCCCTCCCATCACACCTCCTCTTCCCTCACACAGACTCCTCCTGACACCCACCATCCAGTTTCCAATGCCTCTAATGAATCCCTTTTCCCTGTTCTCATAGAGTCACCCCATGTGCTGTTGGTCCCCAAATACAGATCTTTTAGCTTCATCAGCCCTCAGTTCAGACCTTGTCACCCTCAGACTGCCATCCTCTGAGTGCCTTTACCCCGATCTAGACCCATGCTTCATACCACCCCCATACATATCACTATTTTCACAGTCCAAGAGCTTCTCACTCCCAGCCAATTACCCTCCGTTCTTAATGTTCTCCAACTCAGGGTCGTCATCAACTATCCTACACCCAGAATCTCAAGCATTCTATAATTTAAAAAATGGGGGGGGGGTCTTTACAAAATATTAATATTTCCCCTTATCCAATTCCCTTTTCCCCTCAGTTTTAATTTAACCTCCAAATCAGTTGTTTGAATCCCTGGGCCCCTTACAAGAAGAGGGAGAGAAGGAAAATCTATTCAATGCTCCCTTCTCCTAACTTGGCCCTGCCCTGGTCCAGTCCCAGTCTCCACTGGGGGCTGTGAGGCTTCATTAACCTTTCCAGATTACTCTGAGATTCTTGAGAAAGGCTCCCAAGACTGTTCTGAGTGAGGAGGAATTTTATCGGAGCCTTTTACAGCTTTGTTTGTTCTTCAATTTCTCCAGCTCAGACTCTTTATCTGAGTCTGTTTAGTCATAAAACAGCCTCAAAACGATGAACTGAAACCGAACTACATAGAGCTACCTTGATGCCTGCCCGGAACCTGGCCCAACAACTGAGAAGGGGCACCTGGATCCCCACAGTCGCCCCACCCCCACCCCACCCACCCTGAAGCACCCATCCCCAAGCATGGTATCCCACTTCCCCCTCCCATCTGGGAAAATGGAAGCAGAAGATGACTCAGGGGGTCAGGGAGGATCAAGGCTTATTTAGGGCTTTGAGATCTCTGGATGAAAGGTAAAAAGGGTGGGGAGTTGTGAAAAAGTCAGGTGAAGCATCTGGGGCTCAGGAGCAAATCACTGTCCACCCCACCCACCCACTTCCCAGACTGCGGCTCTTAGTCTTTCATAAAGGGGTGCAAAACAGGCTTGCATTGAAGCATGGGCACTTTAAGCTAGCCTGAACAGAACTGCCCAAGTATTTGCTTATTCTTCTCCAAGGAGCTGGAAATGGAGAAGACAGACACATTTATTTAGGAGAGACTCCATCTGTTTCAGCCAGATGAGCTAAAAATTTTCCATGAAGCCTGGCCTATTACTGTACTGGTCAAGATCCGGACTTCAGTGGAGAAGAGAAGATTTACAGAGGGCTGAGTATAAGGTCTCGTATGTTTCCAGAGAATTATTTAACCTCATCTTCAAGAACAAGACAAGTAAACACTTGATAACAACACCAGATGACATTAAAGGTGGCCCTTAATGTACTCTCCCTTCCCCAAAGATACCTCCAACTGTCTAGTTTTCCCTCTATTTTTGTGAAAGCATGATGAGCAGAACTTTATTCTCAATTATCTTATCCATTTTCACAGCTTCAATCATTATTTCTATGAGGGGGTGGGGAAGGGCCTGAATCTGTTCTTCCAAACTTGAACACATTCTCTTTAGACTTCCATTTCCAATGTTGGTCCTAGTTTAATCTTTCAGCATCTCTCATCTAAACTTCTACACTAGCATCCTAATTGATCTCCCTGCCTCTGTCTCCTCTCCAAGTTATCCTCCCACAGTATCAAGAATAATCACATTGGCCCTGGCTGGGTGGCTCAGTCTGGAGCTCATTCCATACACCAAAAGGTGGTGGGTTCAATTCCCAGTCAGGGCACATACAAGAGACAGCCAATTTATGTTTCTCTCTCATATTGGTGTTTCTTCCTCTCTCTCTCTCTCTCTCTCTCTCTCTCTCTCTCTCTCTCTCTCTCTCTCTCTCTCTCTCTCTCCTATCTCCCTATCTCTCAATAAAACCATAACATATCCTTGGGTGAGGATTTTAAGAGAAAGAATAAGAATAATCACATTTAAACAGTTTTTACATGTCATTTCATCCCCTCCACTAGAGCCTAAAGTTTTACTCATATCTCTTTTAAGGTCTCCACATGAATTCTCTATGTCAGATAAATGGGTCAGTCATACATTTATTCAACAAATGTGTATTTAACATCTAACTAGTGTATCTTTGGCATATTGAGAAAGCAAATGTAAATATACATCATCCTTGGCCTTAGGAAACTCAAAGAAAGCTTAGTATCCTCAGACTACATCTTTTGTTTTCTTGCTTCCATGACTCTGTGTCATTCCATGTAGAATGTTCTCCTCTCTGTCTAGTCTTAAATTTTTTCTTAAAATCCTACCATTTCCATGAAGCTTTGCCTAACCACCCCATCACAATTCTCCCTCTTTTCTCAGAATTCCAATAGCAATTAATTGTCTATCATTCAGTGGACATTGCTTTATTGTCTTGACTCAGAGTTCCCAATACTACACTTAAATATATACTATATGTATATGAAGTATACACTATAGAGATTTTATATACATATATATAATCTCCCCAAAATAAATTCAAGCATCTGGATACTAGGGACTCTGCTTTTCTTTTTGTCACCTTAAAACATTTAGCCCAGTGACTTAACATGATTGTGTGTGTAATGTGATTAGAGATGCCAAACTGTTCAACTGAAGACATAAATTTCTGTAATAGAAATGCAGTGTAGCATCATTTTAAAAAGCAATAGTTCCAAAGCCAGAAGGTATGAGTTTGCTTCCCAGCTCCACCAGTTTTTAGCTGAGACCTTAAATTCTGAACCTAGTACACAGGGCTTTATGAGGATCTAACTTCATGAGAAAATATATGGAAAGAGTAGACCGGTGTCTAGCAGCTAATAAGTGCTCAATAAATATTCATTTCCTTCATTTCAGTTTGGTTCTGCTAAGAAGGCAGGCCTCCTCTGGGGGCCTTCCAACTTCAGCTGTGCGGATCCAGGGGAACACAACGAGGAGGAAAGCACTAAACTACTCAATCACTACTGGTTTTCTCTCCATATTTATTCTTGAAATCCTCAGCACTCAGACTACTTTTTTGTTATTACATTTGTTATATCCCAACATTCCTTCATGGAGCCCATTTTCCCCATCAACCTCAACCACCACGTCTCCCAGCATCTCCCAGATACTGTGAAAATGCTTGGGACAGTGAAGGCTTAGGAAAGTCTAGCGCCTTTCTGCTCCATGGAAATAAACCAAGGGTCATCCGTATTGGAAGGAGGGAAAGTGATTAAAAGGCTCTTTCAATTTTCCTTTACATTCAGGTAAGGGTCTAAAAACAGACAAAGAAACACAAAAGGGTAAAATCCAGGAGTCCTAGGACACTGGGCTCCTTTCCCATCATTGCTACCACCACCAGCAGCAGCAGCAGGCCTCCGCCAGCGCTGTGAGAGCTCCTCTAATGGGAAGAAGAGGGAAAGGGAGGGATGAGTCAGCAGAAGCTGAAAACAGAGGGTTTTGTTCAAGGGGAAAAAGTCTGTGATGCAAGCTCTGGGGAACAATGTTCTCCCTGTATCTTCACCCTTTCCCCTCCACCTCACCCCTCTCCTCACAGCCCAGCCAGGTCACTGACCAAGCCTCTGGTCAAAACCAGGACCACAGAAGTTTCCTAAGCCTCTGGTTTCCATGTAGTCATTCCCTGCTCAACAACCTTTACTTTTACCGTCATCCTGACCTTTCCCCTTCTCAGGGGCCAGTGGTGGCTCACAATTATTTGTAATTTTAAATCGTTATTTCTCAACGGAATCTTTAGCTTAATCTGCAGCTGCAATTCTCTTTGCTTTAAGCAAAGCAAACCTGATTCTACTGCATCTTAACCCTCACAGTGACCTCTGTTTGGCACGTCTGTTTCTCTCTTTTACCCAGATCTATCCTTTCCTTTCTTTCAAGCCCTACTCAATATTTTCCTCCTCTATGTAAGCCTAATCTCCAATTCCAAGCCCTCTTTTACACCATGTACTCCTAGTATCTGGTAGCCAGTTTATAATTTCATGTGTCTGTATCTATCAGATCCTAACTTGGATAGCCTGGTGTCCCTTCTCAACCTCAATAATTTTTTTGAGAGTTTTATGTTCAGAACCGGGCATAAAAAGAGTCCGAGTTACAGAGTTGTAAAAAATGGAGTGGGCAGCCTGGGGAGGGAGGAGGGAGGCAGTGATGGGTGGGTGATCACAAATGTGGGGAAGTGGGATGTAGAATTGATATAAGAGCAGCAGGACATAAGGATATAATCATTAAACTTTCCTTCATTGTCCATCTGCACATATTCTGGGCTGGGTTGTACGGGAAGAAATTACACAGATGGGGTGCCTGCATGTAACGGTCTCATAATATGTATATTCACAATGTTATAATAAATAAAGGACAAATGAAGCCAAAAACAAAAGAGAAAAATCAGAAGACTATAAGCTAAAATATTAAATAATGACAGCTCACAGAAATCAGAAGTAAATGTAATTGGGAATAGAGACCAAGATGTGGCAAAATGAGAGGGGAAGATGGGATTCGGAAAGTGGAGTGGGGTAGGGACACAGGATAAGGCTGGGGCAGGGGTCTCCAGGTCCAGTAAGACGAAGGAAGGCACCAGCTCTCCTCTGATCCAAGAAGACAGCCTTGGAATGCTTTGAATGTTTGGGAAAAGATGGCTTGCTCAAGAACATATCCCCATTTGAGAAAAAAAAAATAGAAACAAACAAGTGGAAGGAGATTATAGCAGATAAACATGAGTCAGGTGGGAGACATGTTCTGCTCCAATCTCAGGCCTCCACCAGTCAGCTCTCTAATCACAGGCCCACATAGTTCCCTGGGATAGAGCACTATTCCCAGCAGGACTGGCCTGCTTTGAATGAGTTTCAACCCCCAAGACCCCTTCCACTCCCTACTGGAGTGCAGAACTTCAAATCCTGAAATAAATCTCCTCACCAATAGCCCAAATACCTGTGGCATAATTTACAATTTTCAGAGCCCTCTCATATAACTGTTCTCATTTGAATTTCTGTTCCACTCTTTGTGGAATACCTAAACCCTGCATAGACACAATGCTTCAAGTACGTATTTCACAGTGCTCAACAAACACCAAGGAATAAAGGGTTGGTTAACTGATCAACCCTGGGGAGTTAAATTAAATGTTTTAATTTCAAAGAATAGAGTGAAGTTTGATATCAGAAAGAACTTTCTAACTGTGGATGGGGGAATAGTAAGAGCCAAAACCATCAATAGTCACAGAATTGTCCCACAAATTCCTAGACCAACATGGATCTCTAAAATGTCTTTCTGCCCTGATCAGTGTAGCTCAGTTGGTTGGGTGTTGTCCTATGCACCAAAAGATCACTGGTTCTTTTCTTGGGCTCAGTCCTTGGTAGGGGCATGTAGGAGGCAGCCAATTGATGTTATGATCTGACATAGATGTTTCTCTCTCCTCTATTTTTAAAAACTATTCTTTTAAAAACTATTCTTTTTTAAAAAAAAATGTTATTTTTGCCCTAGCTGGTTTGGCTCAGTGGACAGAGCATTGGCCTGTGGACTGAAGGGTCCCAGGTTTGATTCCAGTCAAGGAATCAAACATGTGCCCGGGTTGTGGGCTAGATTCCCAGTGAGGCAGCCGATCGATGATTCTCTCTCATCATTGATGTCTCTCTCTCTCTCCCCCTTCTTCTCTGAAATCAATAAAAATATATTTTAAATAAAAATAATAAACATGTCATTTCCTCTAACCCTAGCTTCTAAGAAAGAAAGAGAAAAGCGATGCTTGTTATATCCTTACTATGTACCAGTAGTGGGTACTTAGCCTATACATTATTTCATTTATGTAAACTATATTCCAGTTTCCAGAAAGATTGCTTATACTTATTTTCTTTAATATCCTGCAGAGAGGATAACTTCCCACATTCCAGATAGGGCCTTCCTATTTTAATTTTTAAGGTTTTTCTTTTGACTAAAGGCATTACTTTATGGTGCAATTTATATTTTGTTAATCCTCACCTGAGGATTTGTTTTTATTGATCGTTAGAGAGAGGGAGAGATAGAGAGACAATGATGGGAGAGAGAAACATTGATCAGTTGCCTCCTGTACGTGCCCTGACTGGGATTCAAACCCACAACTTTTTGGTACACAGGATGACATTCCAATCAACTGAACCATCTGGTCTGGGCTTTATGGTGCAATTTAAACTCATTTCTATTCAAAGCTTCTCTCTTATAATCCTTATCTTATCTCTCTCTCTCTCTTATCCCAGCACCTTTATATACACCTCACATATACTTGGTTTTCTTCTCCTCTGGCTGCTTTGCTCCCTTTTTTCATCCCAAAGGCAAACAACCCTCCCTAAACCAGTAAAAGGTGGATGGAAAAAGGAAGGAGAGGATACTGGGCTAAGATGGAAGCCTTGAGCCCAGAGAGACGAATGAGGGTGGGAGGAGAGAGCCACCCGCCCTCTGTCAAGGTGGCTTTGCCTGCAGCTTTTATTATGCATCGATTTTCTTATCCATCTTCTTTAGAGCCTCTTAGATCTTCAGGCTGCGGCTGTTTCTCCAAATTGTCATTCACTCCAAGCTCTCCAGCTCCTTGCAGCAGCTACGTGAGGGAGTGGGGGGAAGAGGGGAGTAAAGAGAGAAGGCAGCCAAGAGAGGTGAATGAGGGTTGCTAAGTAACCGTTGCCAAGGAACCAGTTCAAGGAGCATCCCAAGTTGCCTGCTTATTCCAACCTACCCGCCCTTCCACAGTCTCCCCTCACTGAAGTTCTCTCAGGTCTATAAAGCAGCTTGATTCTGTCACCTTCACCAGCTGCAGAGCTGCTTCCTCAGCTCTCTAGGTGGAGGCTGCAGATCCCAGTGACTGAGAATCTCAAATTCCTAGACTGTGGCTGGTCATCATCTGTCTTTCAGATGGCCCAGCTAAAAACAAGTTACTGAAATTTTATAACTTAACTAGAGGCTTGGTGCTCAAAATTCATGAGGGGGGGGGTGGCTCTCAACCTGGCCTGTACCCTCTCTCAATCCAGGACTGCTGGCTCCTAATCGCTCACCTGCCTGCCTGCCTGATCACCCCTAACTGCTTGCCTGCCTTCCTGATCACTCCTAACCACCCCTGCCTTGGCCCCTGCCACCACAGCTTCATCCGGAATGATGTCCAGAAGGTCGTTCTGCTGTCCAGTCTAATTAGCATATTACACTTTTATCATTATGGATTAACAAAAAGGAAGAAAAATCCTGTCTGCATAGGTAGGTTATTTGTAGTAATCTAAGTTCAGAGGGTGGACATAGGGGCCAGGACGAGAGCCGAGTGTGTCCATCTTCCTAAGAGGATATGAACCTCCTCAGGGAAGTTCCACTATTTGACCTGAAATTTTGAGAATTCCAAGAACAAAAGATGTATCCTGTTCTTGTGAGGATCAATTCCAAACTAGAATGACATCTAAATTGTTTAAAAATTGGATTATCTGCTCATTAGGATTATCCATGATTGCCCCTTCAACAATTGATACAGAGATTCCAGAGAATACTACCATATATATACACTCACACACACACACACACACACACACACACACACACACACGCCTAAGTGACTGGCCAGCTGACCAGCTGATCTGTTGGTAGCTATGATGTGCACTGACCACCAGGGGGCAGACACTCTGTGCAGGAGTGGAAACCACAGGCATGGAAACATGGAGCAGACTGATGAATCTCAGAGGGAAGGGGAGGGGGAGGGCAGGAAGAGATTAACCAAAAATCTTATGTGCATACTAAAGGCCCAATGCATGGATTCGTGCACTGGTAAGTTCCCTCTGTCTGGCCTGTGGGGATCGGGACAAAACTGTCTCTCCAACATCCCCCAAAGGGTCTCAGATTGTGAGAGGGCATAGTCCAATCCAAGGAACCCCACTGGTGCATGAATCCGTGCACCAGGCCTCTAGTATTTTATAATAAACTTAACTTATTCATTCCATTTGACTCATATAAATACTAAAAATTCACATCCTTTCAGAGGTAGTAAGGGAGCATATAGCAGAAAAAAACTGAAGGGGGTGAGCAAAGAGAGTGTCACTGAGAAAGTAAGTCTAGAATTCAAACTCTGATACAAATCACCCAGAAAACAGATAAGTATTCTTCTTCCTGTTGTCCCAGATAACCCAGAGTCACCATCTCTTTGAGGCTAGTTTGGAGGAAGTTAGGTATTACTCTGGCTCTCACAAGTATCCCCATTCCAAAACTGACCAAGGGCGTTCTTTTCAGTAAGTCCACAGTTTCTATTATATGCCAGCTATCATTCTCAATGTAGCCAAAAGGGTCCCTCTTTTTGGTCAAAATGATCTTTCAGCTGTCCTTCTGTCATTATTGAGAAAACCATATTCCACAGTCACCTTCAGAATCTACCAGTTATCTATTCATGAGAATCAATACATCTTCAATTTTTCAGATGCTACTTAAGAGCAAACAGCAACACTAAGGATAAGGAGCCTTTTCATCTAAAGATCCCCAAAAGATAGTTGTACAATAAGGCACAGTGATGTGTAAGAGCCAGGCTGTACAGTCAGAAAGACATAATTCCTTGAGCACGGAACTTCACATCTTTAAGCTTTAGTTTCTCATCTTTAAAATGAAAATAATGTCACCTATTCCATGGAATTCTTACAGAACTGAAGTATGTGCAGCCTCAACGTAAGTGCTCAATAAATGGTTGCTGCCATTATCATCATCATTATCCCTGTTCTACTCAGATTTAGGCAAATGGGCAAGTCAAAACCAGAAACTGCCCACACACAAAAAAAGCCCATGTTTTTGTGGCCACTCAACTTCCAAATGTGAGCTAATTATCAATGAAGTGAAGCCAAAAGGCTGAGGCTATTGTTCTAAGGAAAAACATGGACCAAAGAAGGTAACCTCCAGTGAAGCTGGGATAGAACTAGAGTCCAGGCTCTAACCTTGGTCCATATTTTCTTCTTAAGGACCACCAATTACACTACAAGCCCCCAAAACAAAGTCAAATTAAGACATTGAGGAGAAACAATGACTAAAGGAATATTGCTCCATAAGACCAAGGAGTCCCCTTTGCACTGACCCCTCAATCCAACCACATTTTACTTAAGTCTCTGTCACCTGTACCTTGGCCCCATCTATTAGAGAGGATTGGCCAGGAGGCAACTTCCCCTATGCCATGTCAATGTCTATCAGGTTCTTCCTGATGTCTGACCACCATGCTTCTTGCTGTACCCAAAGCCCACTGCCTCACAGATGCTATCTCCAAAACTTTATATTCCCATCTCCTCAAAGTTGCAATTAATTATAGATGAAGAAAGTTGAGAGGAGAAAAAGAAATGGAATGAGAAAGAAGGTAAGAAAACTGACCAAGCAGTGGATTGAAAGGAGTTAAGAGGACAGGAAGTAGGGAGGAGAGAGGTTGCAGAAAGAAAGTTTAAAAAAAAAAAAAAAACCTGAAGAACCAAGGGTAGAGTGAATGAAATGTATAGAACTTTCTCCCCAACTCCACTAAGTGGTACGGTATATAAAGAAATAGACCTGGTAAGGAGAGAAAAGAGGAATAGGCCAGAGGAATGAGGAGGTAGGCAGACAGTTTTTCTGGAAGGGACTTGGGATTTCAAGATGTTCCCAAAGAAGACTTGACAGGATAAACACAATCAGGGAATTTATTAACAATCAGTTTAGTTTGGTTTGTTTTTGTTGTTTGTGTTTGCTTTTATTTTTGTTGGAAAGTGGTTAAAAGAGGATAAAGTATGAAAGCAAAGAAGAGACATGATTTTGACTGAAGCCTCCCCTTCTTCCTCCTCCCCTAATCCAATGAAACCAGAAGGCTAACTGGACCTTCTCTTTCTTCCTCCCTCTCCCATCCTCCCCACCTCCTTCTACCATCTTTTAAACAAAACTCCTTGGGATAATCTGCCCATATTCATCCACATTAATGTCAGTCCTGGCACCAGAATCTGCCCTGGCCTGCCCTGAGCTACATGCCCTATCCTGCCTGCCTTCCAAGGGAGCCAATACTGCTGCTGCCCACTAAGAAATAGACTCTGGCTAAGAACTAGAATATTAGTACACCTCAGATATTACTAACTCTGTCCTCTATATAAATCGAGGCTCCCTGAGTTCAGGAATCCCCGTATACTATTTCCATGTTTTTCTTGCCTTTCTCTTCCTTTTCTTCTTCCGAGCAGTGTTATTTCTGTTCCACCTCATCTACCCTGCACCCATCGCATAAAGTCCCTTACCAGATCTAAAACCAATTAGAGGTTATCTCAGGTTCTGGCCTTCGTGCAGATGGAATATTATGTGACTACTGCATACCTCCTGCTTCAGGCACAGCAAGTGACCCAGCTTGGACAAGAACTTGGCTGTTGACCTCAAGGGACCACTACTCTAAAGTGCCTGTCTGTCTCTGATGATCAGAAGTCTGTCTTGTATATACCCTTAGCAACTAAAAGAAATTATTGTTCTTCTTCTTCCAACAAGCATCTCTTCAAAAAAAACCAATATGAGTCCTCTCAGTACATTTCTGGACTATGCAGAAGAGTGGTAGGGTTCATCTAGAAGTAGGGGCACAGTCTTTATCCTTCTGCAGGATACCAGGTGCAGAGAAGCTAGTCCCAATGGGATAGGAGAAGGCTGGAAAACTCATGTTAACCTAAATAAGACTTCCTCAACAGTCTAGGGTGCCCCTTAGCATGCATGCCCAAGATTTTTGTGAGAAGGGGAACCATTAGTTTTGAGGTAACAACTGAAATGTGTCACCCCCAGGGTTAAGGAAATGGTTAGTTGATATAAAATCTCCTGGTACCAGTCTTAAATTGTTCTTACTCCCTTCCAAGCCTTTATACATATATATATATATATATATATATATATATATATATATATATATATATATTCATTTCCTTAAAATGAAAATAATGTGTATTTTTTTATTGATTTCAGAGAGGAAGAGACAGAGATAGAGAGACAGAAACATCAATGATGAGAAAGAATCATTGATTGGCTGCCTCTTGCACGTGCCCCACTGAGGGGGATCTAGTCTGCAACTTGGGCATGTGCCCTTGGCTGGAATGGAACCTGGGACCCTTCAGTCCCCAAGCTAACGCTCTATCCATTAAGCCAAACTGGCCAGGGCCCTCCCAAACCTTTCTTAATGTGACCAGTTCTCTACAAGAGACAGAAACTAATGTTACCATCTTGTGCCAGGAAGAGGAGAGCAAGAAAGTGGTCAGAGGGAAACCCTGATAATGAAAGAACTACCTGAAGCTGTTGTGACATTGGAAGACTGCATGCTCCACACAGCCTGGGTTGTCTTCAACCTTGGAGCAGGGACCAGGAATGACCCAGGAGGTCTTTAAAAGTCACACAGGGCTCATATTCCCCCTTCCCCCAAAGCTCAAAGGCTCTGACCAATTCCCCCAAAAAATACAGAGCTCAGAATCCACTGAGACTGCAGTGGGATGTAAAAGGGAGTCTGTGCGACAGCGATTTGCCTCTCCCTTTGTCTCCCTCCGTCTCCATCTCTTCCCCAGCTTCTCACATCCTGGGGCATTATTTCAGAGGCCTCTACCTTGATCTGTCTCCAAGTCTCTAGCAAGATCAAAGCTCTTAACACCTGTTTTCTTGCCGACTCCTAGGCTAGAGAAGAGGGGGCAGGGTCCATCCTGAGGCAAGAGGAGGGCCCTGACTTCCTCTCTTCCCAAGATAGAAGTGGGATAGGTTGGACCAAGGAAAGAACTAAATCTAAGGTTGGGCTGACAAAAACGCCCCCTGGTGGAAAGGCTGTTATTCTTATTCTGTTACTGGTTTTATTATTATTATTCAGGTTATACGGTAAATTGAATTAACTCAGAATAATAGTAGGGTATATATATATTACAGTGACCAGAAAGGTCTTTCCTAACCTCCCTATCTAAGGAAAACTCCCTGTTATTCCTTATTACAAGCCCCTGTTTGTTTTCTTCAGGGTTTATCACAATCTGTAATGATGTGGGCATTTGTTTTCTTGCTTATTGTTTATTTCCCACTAGCAATAAAAAGCTCTACATTTGAATGAGAGAAAGAATGAATGATGAATAAATAATTATCTGGGAATAAATCTACTTGTGAGATAAAAATTTTCTAATAATGTGATCTATACCTGAAAGAATCCTGTTTAGACTTTTATTAACAATCATATTCTTAATCTTCTTAAGAATACATAATGCCCTTAAGCCTACATATCTACCTCTTTCTCTACAACTGTATACTACTTATTAAAGTCCTTTAACAATTTTTCAGCTTTGTGTTAAGTATTATAGAGATAATATAAAAATATACAGTCTCTCCACTCCAGAAGCTTACAGTTGAATAAGGGAGAAAGGGAAGATACATGATAACTACAACTGAAGACAGTATACAGTAAAAATAGCCTATAAGAAGACTATTTTGACCAAAGCCATGGTCAAAGGAATATAGGAGTTCAAAGGAAATAAATTACTTCTGGCTGGGGCTATCCAGGAAGGCTCAGGCAGAAGGTAGCATTTAAGCCAGACCATGATGATTGTGTAGGGTTTCAAGTAGTCAGAAATTGGGAGGAGGGAATTCTAAAGAAAAGACATAGCTTATTGGGAGGATTTCTGGACTTTGGGCATCATTTGATGTTGAACTTCTTTCTATTCATCATTAGAGAATGAAATTTAAGAACCAGTGAAATTCAAGATTAAACTGCAGAAGCTCAAGGATTCAAATAGGGAAGACAGGGACCAGGACCTGGGTCCCAGCTCAGATTCAATTTATCTCCACTTCTCTTATATCTGGTCTTACATAAGGAATATAAGGTTCAAATAGGACAGGATGCCCATTATGCTTCCACCTATATGTCTCTCCTCTTCTCTCTCTCCCCACTGAGTTATTTATTAACAATGAAGTAATTTCTCCTTTTAAATATGTTTTTATGTATTTTAGAGAGAGAGAGAAACATCTATCAGAATCAAACCAGTGACTTTATGACCCTTCAGTGCATGAAATGATGCTCAAACAACTGAGCCACACCAGTTAGGGCCTACGGCAACAATGAAGGAATTTCTTTTTTTAACTTTTTAAAATATATTTTTATTGATTTCAGAGAGGAAGGGCGAGGGGGAAGAGATAGAAACATCAATGATGAAAGAGAATAATTGATTGGTGCCTCCTGTATGCCCCCTACTGGAGATTAAGCCCAGAACCCCGGCTGACCAGAATCAAACCATGACTTCCTGGCTGGGCACAATTTCTTTTTTTAATATGTTTCTATTAATTTTGAGAAAGAGAGAAAGGGAGAGGGATATAAAAATAGAAACATCGATGTGCTGCCTCGCCCCCTACTAGGGATGGAGCCTACAATCCAGGCATGTACCCTGATTGGGAATCGAACCTTGAACCAGGGACCTCTTGGTTCATGGGTCCATGCTCAACCACTGAGCCACACCAAACAGGCAGGCTTGATGCAATTTCTTAATCTCATTACTGAGAAGAGCACAAAGCACAGAAAGCATATGCTAATTAAGTTGAGTAATTTGAATACCTGGAGAAAAGGGGGAAACCCCTCCCCCTTTCTTCTCCATAGCCAATTTTCCTTGATCTTCCAACACCATATATCAATAAATATATTCCCTCCTTCCCTGGACAAGAGATGCTATTAAATGTCAAATGTAAAGTAAAGTTTGCCATAAAAATCCCTCATAAAAATATCTCCCTACTATCAGCATTGGGAAATGGAGGAGGGGAGTTCCCCTGCGGTGCCTGCCTCTTGATAATGTCCAGGTCATCTCACCTCCCGCTGCCAAGAGCATCTCAGGCAACCTTTTCTTAGTTTCCTAAAGAAATAATCAGAGACATTCCAACTCCTGAACACCACCCTTGCTTCTGTGAAAGTTTTATGAAATCAGTTTCATAAATAACCAGTTTCTCACAACCGCAACTCCACATTTCTTAATCAATACCATCTTTAATTCTCCTCTTTCTGGAATGGCTAAAGGATAGCATGCCACTTGGAAGCAACAAAGTAAATGAAATACCTTCCATCAAGGGGTTCTAGGAGAGTGGAGGTAGTTACATGGGTGGCGTACATACAAGGGCAACTGTGTATTAGGCTAGAAAGTAAAAGACAGGAGGGTTTTGCCTTGCGGCTGCTGTTTCTCTTTCTCTGCAAACCTCTGCTGATTATAGCAGATTTATAGGGGCCCCAAAGCAGCCCAGCATCTTAGCCATAAACTTCCCAGAAAGAAAACTCATTGAGGTTCCCTTGAGAGGTGATGAAAAATAAATATCAGGGTTTGGTACAAACACATCAACCAGGGCCAGGGGTGGAAGGCAGCCAGTTCCCTATAGCTAGTTTAACTCCTTCAGGTGTTGTGTACACACATACACCATACCCCAAAAGTCTAACAAACATACTCATGTTTATAGACTACCGAGATAAGCATTCCCCACTCTTTGGTGCCTGTTCCCAGTCAAATGCAAACACATGTGTCCACATAGTATGCATACACACATGATTTTCAATAAGTTGCTTTATGACTACAATATAACCAGCCTCTCCCCCTTCCCAAGCTCCCGACTATAGGGTGGGGCACGGTGAAGGTGAATGAGGGAATGTCTGAGTATAAGCTAGCGTGTGTCACTAAGTGTGTCTCTGACTACATTCCAAAAAACAAATAGAAATTGTTTTTTCATTGCTCACTATTTGGAATTTATCCACACTGTCTTTCAATGACCTCTAAATAGGCCATCAAGTTTCAACGATCATCTGTCCCTTACTGAGCGGCTACTCTGTGCTCAGGGGATGGCAGCATGAGCGTTACTTAGGCTTGGTACAAACCCTAGCTCCACAACTTACTTTGCACAAATTAGTTAACCTCCCTGAGCCTTAGTTTCAACTTCTGTAGAAGAGTATAACAATACTCACCTCAGAGAACTGTTGTATTCAATTTGATGATTATGTAAAGTGCTTATGACAAAGTGTAGGGCATAGTACTAAAAAATGGTAGCTATGATTATCATTTTTTTAGGCATTGGAGATATAAAGAAGTAATAAATTAAAGAGATGTTCTCTTCCCTTGGGAGTTTTTTAAATCTTGTTGATGAGACAAGATAAGCAGATGGAGCATGAAAAGACACGGAAATCTAAATCTCATGTGTGAGCCCTAAAATGCAACACATTCTCCTAAATCCAAGCCCTATTTTGAAACTGTTAGCAATGATTTCAGGGCTCTAATGAAATTGTAGTTTGTTTGTTTGTTTAATTCTATCATTCATCATCCCCATGCCTTACCATCTTTCATATATCACACATCCACTCCAGCCTTTTGTTGAAGGAGCTGACTTGGGACAGAAAAGATTTTGAGAATTCATTTTGTGCAGTTTCCTATTTCAGGGCAGGGCCTTCTCAGACTTTCCAGACCAAACTCATACACCCTTGTGCCTGACCAGAGAGTCTTTCTTCTTCCATCTCCCTCAGTCATCCCTCTAACCTCAGAAAATTCACCTTATTTTTAATTTCAATCTCTTTTTTTACCTCTCTCTGCCACTAATTGTTATTGGGGATGAAGTACACAAACCCTTACAACTTGGGAAAAGATCTCCAATGCCCACCTGGTAACCTTTTCCATTGCCAATCACCCCAGGTCTCTGAAATTCTATGTCTCATATAGTTTATCTTCATTAGCCCATTAAAAATCATCAAAATATCCTTCTGAGAGTATTAATTTGGTCCCTGCTGGGGTAGAAACTCTTATGCAGTCATCTGGTCTCTCTTTAAAGGCTTTGAAAGATGAAAATATCCTAATTCCCATTACAGATGGTTGAGAGCTCATTTCAAGCCTTCCAGCCCCCATAGTCTCCTCAATTAGTACCATCAAATTGTTACTCATTTGATTCAGGGACAGTACAACCCTGAGGCAGAGACATGACTAACATGACCTCCCCAGCCCCTTTCAGTCCATCCATTTGAAGTAGGGGAAGCAAAATTGGCACCAGTCTCAACCCACGCAATGCTTGCCCCAGGGGATACCCTTAAGGACCAGGCCGACTCCAGCGTGGGCACAGCAGGCAGAGTGCCAAACCCTAGCATAGTGACTGGTGTGGGAAGCCTACAGACAAGGTAGGTGAGCCCAGGCCCACACTTCTCCCTCTTCCCCAGATTCAATTGTGTTCCCAAGTCCAAAGTTCTCAGACCCTTTCACAGGGCTCATCCAAGGCCAGACACCTATCATAGATCATCTGAGACCAATGCTTCTCACACTTGAAAAAGTATACAAATAACTTGGGAGCTTGTTAAAAAATGTAGATTCTATAAAACAAGCAGATTGTCAAATGACTGCGGGGAGGGGAAGGAGACCTGGGGGGAGATAAGAGAACAACCGAAGGACTGGTATGCATGCTTTTAAGTATAACCAACAAATACAGAACTCTGGGGAGGGAGGGCATGAATGGGAGGTGGGGGGAGGCAATGGTAAGCGATGTACACATATAATACCTTAATAAATTTTTTTAAATGTAGATTCTGCTCAATAGGTCCAAGTTAGGACCTAAGATTCTGCACATGCATGCATGCTACTGGTCCATGGACCATACTTTGAAGAGCAAAGATCTAGATGACGGTAGCAGGTTTCTACAAAGGTCTCCCAGGAAGAGTCCATCTAGCCATCTCCATCTGTCTACCTCTTCTTCAGATGAGAATCATATCTCACACGTTTCTGATTCAGAAATCTCCCCCGATGGTACAATTCACAACACAAACCTGGCTACACTTCAGGTGTGAAGAAAACATCCCTCACAAGAGTCCCATTCTTTCCTAATTCTAAAGGTCCATGTAGCCTAAAATTACTACCCCGTTTATTTTCCAACTTGCCTATCCCTCTTTTATTCCCCAAATTGCTCCATAGGCATCCTCCTCCAGGAAATGCCTCTTGACCAACATCTCTTTCTCAATTTTTGCTCATACCACCCCTTCCAAAATAGTAGTGTCTCAATCCCTGTCTAGTCACTAATTCCTCCTACTTCAGTCCTGGTCTTCCTCCCTATTTTGGTTGTGAATTATCCCTCCCCAAAGAATCTTAGATTCTCTCACAAGGTTTTTTACACCAGCCTCTCAAAAAAAAGCACCTGAAGAAGTTGGTGACTATATAGGTAATCTTGCCTCTAGCAGGCTTCCCTGGTGTTACCTACTCCCTGTTGGGAATATCAGGAAGCCCAGAGTAAGGGAGTAGCTTCCCATTCCTCCCACCCAGGGCAGGTCCCACACATAAATACAATAGAAAAACACTGGTCCTTCTGTGCCAAAGCATAAAAACTGACAGCTTCAAGAAAGATGCCTGTTCTACCCACGCTGGAGCCAGTCTAGTCTTCAGGTATTCCCTGGAGTCAGGTAGGGTGGGATGGGTCTTCTATCAATTTCACTACTTCCTGCCCCTCCCAGATTCCATAGGGATAGGTGGTGAGGGACAAGGGAGGTCGTTTTGGGCATCCTCCTGCCCCAGGGTTGTATTATCCCTTTGTTGCTCTTTGAATGAACAACACTATTCTCACTGTTAGATCTAGAGGGAGGAGAGAACCTAGTCCTTGCCCTGAACAAGATTCCACTATAATGGAATAGGCAAGATTGTCACCATGACTCAGGAGTAGCCAAACAAAGGCTAAATTAGAAGCCACTGGGTACCGTTCTAGATACTGGAAAGATGGAAGAAATGCTGTTTGTCAGAGAAGTCTCTTGGAAGATAGTTTTAAAGGAGCAGGCAGTGCTAGCCTGAAAGTAGAGAGAACCTTCTGTACCCCCCCAAAAAAATGTATAAGGATCAAGTCAACAAAACAGGTATTTATTAAATGCTCATTATGTGCCTGGCACCAAGCTGGATACTGTGGGGCATTGAACAAGACACACTCCTCATCTGTGTCCTATAAGCCAGGGAACAATATTAAGAAAATAAAGACACAGGTAACTATGGTATCTTGGTTTTTTATTTGTTTCATTGAGGTATAATAGACATGTAAAATTTAAGATATATAAAGTGTACATCATAAGATTTGATATATGTATACACTGTGAAAGGATTCCCTGTGATTTCCCCATTCTGAAAGGAGTTACTATGGTAACCACTTCGTATAGATGTTTTATTAACTGAAGTGAAGTGCTAGAAGGGAGCCTTTGTTTCCCTCCGTTCATTTTTGCATGTGCATGGGGCTTCAGTTGTAGCTTTGGTTTTCAAAGTGTGTTCCCTGGACCAGCCTCACCTGGGAGTGTGTTAGAAATACAAATTCTGTGCCCTAACTGGCTTGGCTCAGTGGATAGAGCATCTGCCTGCGGACTGAAGGGTCCGGGGTTCGATTCCAGTCAAGGGCAGCATGTACCTTGGTTGTGGGCACATCCCCAGTAGGGGGTGTGCAGGAGGCAGCTGATCAATGTTTCTCTCTCATCCATGTTTCTGGCTCTCTATCCCTTTCCCTTCCTCTCTTTAAAAAAAATGAATAAATTATTTTTTTTAATACAAATTCTGGGCCCCACCCAGACTTAATGAATTTCAAACACTGTGACCAACAATCTGTTTGAACAAGCCCTCCAGGTGATGCTGATACGCAGTGCAATTTGAGAACCTCTGGGCAGAGTAATGTTCCTAAGCCTCTCTCCACCACGCTTTCTCTCACTGAAAACTCTGGATTAGTGAGTTGGATAGACAGCACTGAGCATGCCCATGTTTTTTGGTTGGTTTTCCTTTTCCCCCCAGAGCTAGCCTGTCCACAGTACACATGCATTTCAATCTGCTCATACCTGAGAAAATCTGCTAAAAGCAGGCTCTGTCCTGTAGTGAGTTGGGCAGGGGTTCAGCACTCCCAGGGATGAGGAGTAATTCAGTGTTGCAATACTACCAAAGGGATGAGGCTGCAGATAAAGCTGACAGGGTAATCATCTGTCTCTGTGTCTTGATTATCAATTGATTCCAAACATAGGAGGAGGGAAATGGGGTGTTATTTGCTGTGCCCCTAACACTCCAACAATGGGGTATAGTGAGAAGCGGGCAGGATGCAGGATCAGTTTGTTTGCAGTAGGGAAACTGAGTTGAGAGAATAAGAGAACAGAAGATTCAGAGGAACTCCTAGAGTTTGTTTTTAACTAAACGGAAATTTAAAAAATGATCAGTTCTCACCTATCAGATAAAAAAAGCACATAAGGAACAGAGCAGCTTGCCCAAGGTCACATTGCTTGTTAGCGGTGGACACTTAACTCTCAGGTATGCACTCTCTGAGCAGGTGGACCAAAGCAGACAATAGTAGAGAAACTTGAAAGTCCAAGAATACAGATGTGGCCAATAGAAGAGCCAACCCGAGGGACTTTAGCACGGATAGTGGGTTCAGAGCCAAAGGGCTTTGTGCTCGTAGGAAAGCTCTGGCTCCAATCCCTTCACATGCGGCCCTTCACGCTATACTGCCTGCTCAGCGCGCTCTGAGCACTGCCTCACTTCCTGTGCTTTTCCTGGTGTTATTCTCTCCGCCTAGAATCTCTCTCTGCCCCCCATGTGTGGTGAAATGCTATCTGTCCTTGAGGAAAGGCAACTCAAATGCCATTCCTCTACAAAGCCTTCTCTGATTCCACTAATCCACCCTCACAAAGGTGCCAGCCAAAAATGATCATCCTCCACCCTGAATTCCCAGGACATTTTGTTTGTATATGACTTGTGCACTTACCACTTTGTCCCTTGTATGGCAAGTGGTCTGTATTAGAATACAAGCTCCTTCGGGGCAGAGGCCATATTTCATCTTCTGTGGGCTCTTCCTCCACAATGCCTACGACGTGGTGCACAACGAATACTTACCAAGCCCCTTGGTCAACCAACCAACCAAAGCTCAGAAGCTTCATGTCACCTGTTGCAGCCCAATATCACAGACACTGACACCAAAAGACATCACAGAAAAATGAACCTTGCTTCCTCCCAGAAAAAAAGCACCAAATACCTTCCAACATTCTGCTTTTTTACGCACCACATGACATAATCCCATTTGGGTTCGTCCAACTCATGTAGCTTCATGTACTAATTAAGCTGTAAGACACAACAGGGCATGAATTTATTGTGCAATAATTCACACGCGGGATGTTTGCGCAGTGCTTGGGCGTGAGTTATGACACATTAATTCACGGCCTAGAGGGCCTCGTTGCAATTACAGGACCATTTTTTAAATATAATCTGGGTTTAAAATACAAAATTGGTCCCCCAGTCTTAAAATCTTCCTTTAGCCCCCAAAATGCATCTAGATGTCTCTTTGACCCACTTTCTTCTCATTCTGCATTCATCCATTTAGCTGTACTGAAGGCAACAAATGTACAGTCCAACCCTTCACTTCACTCACCTAAGATCATGGGGGCTCTGGGAAGAGAGAGGAAGAGGGAGAAAGGGGCAAGAACTTCACCACTACCGGAAAGAACAAGAGAGAAACTGGTTGTTGGGTACGGGAACAGTGGAGAAAGGCTGCAGCGGACAACTAAGGGTCCATTACTAAGAAGGGAGAGTCAGAAAGAACTTTTTATGAAATCTGACATTCCGTAAACTTCACCCCAAGCAGTAAGGTAAGATTCACTACAGTTTTTATGTCCAGAGCTAGGAGAGTGTGATGGGTAGGTAGAAAAGAAATAAGTCATCTGGCTCAGGAGCTCACAACCAAAAACAATTCCCTCTGTCTCCTGTCTCCCCAGGCTTCTGGGAGAGAAGGTGAGCTCATTTCTGCAGACAACTCCTCTCCTCTCCTCACTGGCCACACCGCGCTCTATAAACACCTTGCCCCACATGTGATGTCAGCCGCCAGCCACCTAGAGAATCTGCCCTGCTCTGTGAGCTTGTATTAAAACACTCACTTATAACTCCCTATTAATTTTTCACGAGGAGTTATTTTTAACTCGCTCAAACCATTGTCGGAATATGCCAAATATATTTTCTTAATGAACGAGCCCTGCGTGTGGTTCCTCCTTCCCTCGACTCCCCTGCTGCTATTCAAATGTCCCCTCCTCATGGGGAGCAAGCATCCTTCCGGTGAACAATTCACAGCAGAGCCCCAGAAGTGAGTAGTGGCGAACACAGGAAACAAATCACACGGCCCACACTCTCCTCCCCACTCAGGCTTTGGTTTTCAGAGAGTTTCAGGAAATGTTGTTGGAGGTTTTAAAAAACAGAAAGATCAAGTCAAAGTTGCAAAGTCTTCTCTATAGATTATCAGAAGGAACCCTTGGGTTCTGAAGTTGTCCTTCCCTCTACTGGTCCATGTAGACTCCTGTATCTGCCACCCATCAGTTCTAATGTTATGATTTTCTCACGAGCAAGCGAGACAGATAAGGAGAGTCAATTCTTAACTCGGGAAACCTTCCTACACTTGTAAATATGATTGACTTGTCCCCCTCCCCCAACAGGCGTAAAATCTTTCAATGGTTTCCCACTGCCCTCGGGATAAAACCTAAACTTCTTAGCACTGGGCATCCTTTCTTCAGAGTCTGACAAATGCATATTCCTCTAGCCCAGTGTTTCCCAAACTTTTGACATATGTGTACCCCTTCTATAACTTTTGTAATGCTGAGTACCCCTCGTCAAAAAAAAATGGATGTATTTTAATAACAATCAAAATAGATTTATTTTTTCTTTTTCTGGTACATACACAAAATAATAATAAATGAAAAATAAAATTATTCATAATAAAATATAAATAAAAGTTATATTATAAATAACATTTATTCGGATCAATGAGAAGGATGAAATTGACTTGACTCATGAGAACGTAGAATTAGGCACAGCTAAGCACGGTGCAGTGCATATCCCCACCAAACTCCGATGCCACACGTACCCACACCAAACTCTTCCTGTACCCCTGGGGGTATGCATACCACACTTTGGGAAACACTGCTCTTTTCCTAGTTTATGCTCCAGCCACTAAATTCTAGACTCACTTCATTTCCTTTGCCTCTTAAAGCTCTCTTGACCCCTCCCCCACTTCTCTCAGCACGATTGGTTGCTAACTCCTACTTCTCTTTCAATTCCCAGCTCAGACACTGATTCCCCAGGAAGCCTTCCCTGACTCTCGCGCTGCCCTTCCTATGTGCTCTCATAACACCATTGCCATTGAACATAATGCACCGAAATTCCAGCTCAGCATCTGTCTCCTCCACTAGCCTGTGAGTTAGATGCTCAATAAACATGTGTTGAACAAATATACAAACAGAGAAGAGAAACTTGAAAGGGCATATAATCCAGCATTCCTATCTACTTGACTCTGAGATACCTACTTTGTAGCCAAGCAGCCTTTATAAATCTGCCTCAGGTAAATATATAAATGGTATTACATTCCTGTTGAAGGCAATCAAATTGAAAAGTGTGAAGGGGAAAGCAACTGTGATAAAACCTTGACCACAGATAATTCATGGCACAGGAGGTGATAAAGAACTGTTTGCCATTGAGGATACTTGTTTTAAAAATATGAAGCTGCCCTGGGTGACAAGGCAGCCAACCAGTCACACCTAGTTAGACCATCTTTACTTTTATGAAGGTATCATACTCAGCCCTGTAATCTAGGACATCCCCTAGACAAGAGGTTCTCACCCGGAGGGCAGGGGAACACAAGGAGGCATCATGAAGACACCTTGGGAACATTTGCACACTTCATATCCTCACACACTGGAGATTCTTTTCCAACTAGCCCCTTCCTTCCTATCACTGCGCTAAATCATCCCAACTGGCAAGGAATTGTGCTAAACTTAAAAGGGAAGAGATTCTAAAAGCTTCCTTCACCGGAAGGCCACACAGTCTAGTAGTTAAGAGTAAGGGCTCTGCAGGTAGATTGCTTAAGTTCAAACCTCATAGCTTGATGACTGTGCAATTTTTTTAACCTCTCTGTGCTTGCATTTCCACAACTGTCACGTGGGAGTAAAAATCAATATTTCATAGGGTTGTTGTAAGAATTAAGTGAAATAATTGCCGAAACCGGTTTGGCTCAGTGGTAGAGCGTCGGTCTGCGGACTGAAAGGTCCTGGGTTCGATTCCGGTCAGGGGCATGTACATTGGTTGCGGGCACATCCCCGGAAGGGGGTGTGCAGGAGGCAGCTGGTCGATATTTCTCTCTCATTGACGTTTCTAGCTCTCTATCTCTCTCCCTTCCTCTCTGTAAAATATCAATAAAATATATTTTTTTAAAAAAATAATAAAGAATTAAGTGAAATAATACTTTTAAAGCACTTAACACAGTGCCTAGCAAATAATATGTATTTAACGTAATCTACCTAATATTTAATATTAAAACCTGATCCAAAGTCCCCAAACTTTGAAAATCAATTAGTCTTTACAAACATATAGCCACAAAATCATCTATTAAAACTCAAGTCTGTTAGCTAGCCCTTGTGAGAAAATGAGAACAGTTTTATTCCATATAATTTGCATCAACGCATTGACTCTAATTAGACACTCTCATACATGCTGGTGCTAAGCGCTAGGCTTCCTGAGTTAGACCAGACATTGTAAAATGCAAGGCTCAAATATAATTAATAATAATAATAATAATAATAATAATAAAAAATAGCTGGCATTTATTGAACATTTACTATATGCACTATGTTAAGCATTTTAGCTGTATGTCCTCGTAATAATCCTAAGGGACGAGTCGTATTATTATGTCTATTTTATATAGTGAAACTGAAGTGCAGATGAGTTCAGAAACCTGTAGGTAGGATTATCCAGGAAAAGGGGACAGTAAGTATGTGATAAAGCCAGGAAATGGGCTGAAACGCAAGGTGAACTACTCTGCCATACTGCCCTCCTTCCTAATGGCTGTGCTGGGACTGTGCACAGCTTACTTCAACATCCCAGTTCCTACAATGGGCAGAGATTGGGAGAGAGGCCACAGTTCTCCTTTAGTGGTTCCTTGAGCCTCAGGAATTATGTCTTCTGTCCAATCAGCCCTGAAGAAAGGAAATAATTAGGAAAGGACGAGAGCATAAGTATTAATAATTGCATATTTGGCTATAGGTGCCTCATCTTAATTCTGGAAGTGGCAGTACTAAGTACTAATGTGGTAAGAGCAAAGAGCATTATGTCAAAAATTCTGGATTTGAGCCTGGCTCTTCCACTTGATTATATAAACTTGGATAATGTGCTTAATCTCTCTAAACCTCAGTTTACTTATCCATAAAATGGGAATAATAATAATACTTATCTTACTGGATCAATGAGATAATCAAATGAGATGATACAAACGATGATGCACGGCTGGTGAGATTGTAACTGGGGACACCATTCTGAAACACAGTCTTAGTGGAATTAGGTATTTATACTAGCACACCCTCCAACCCAGCGATCCCACTGCTAGGTATATACCCTAAGGAATCCTCTCCTGAGTCCATAAGGAGGCCCATATACGATCATTCATCACAGAACTGTTTGTGATAGTAAAGAGCTGGAGGCTACCCAAGCATCTATTACTAGAGGATTATTTAAGTGAAATGTGCTATATGTTCACAACAGTCAGAAATAATGAAGTAGATTTACAGATAGCAGCAGGGGTGGATCTCAGGATCAATGTTAAGTGGGAAAAGGAAAAGCAAGATGAGGTGTATAAGGCAGGCCATCTATGTAGATTTTTTAAAACAGCCCCAGCCCTGATCAGTGTGGCTCAGCTGGTTGAGCAGCATCCCATGCACCGAAAGATTCCCAGTCAGGGCACATACTCAGGTTGCGGGTTCAATCCCCGGTCAGGGTGCATACTCGGAGACAACAACACATTGATCTCTCTCTCTCTCTCTCTCCCCACCCCTACCCCTCAAATCAATAAAAACATATTTTTTAAAACAGCCACAAAACATTCCATATTAATTAAGGACACACATATATCTGTTAAAAATGTCACAGTATTCTTCTGCTCAAAACCTTCCACTGGTTTCCCTTTTCAGACAGAATATAAGCCAAAGTCTGTATGTACGTCAATGGCCTACTAAGTCCTACAGTCTTTGCCACTGACCCAGCTCTCTCTCAGCCTTCTGTTTCTCTCTCTTCTCATTTTTCTCTTGCTTCTAACATACCGGGCAAAATCCCAACTCAGCGCTTTGTACTTACTGTCCCCTTACCTGGGTAATCCTACCCCAGGTATTCATATGGTTGCTCCCTTATTCATATAGGTACTAGGTACCTAGTACCACATTAGCACCTAGTACTGCCACTTCCAGGATTAAGATAAGGCACCCATAGCCAAATATGCAGTTATCAATATAGCACTTTTTTAGTGAGGCCTTCCTTAATCACCCCACATAAAACTGCAATTCTATCCTATCCACCCCCAACACACTTTATCCCCGTCTTGCTTTTTTTTTTTTAATAGCACTTATCACCCCTTAAGTTACTGAGTAGTGATAAGTCATCTCAACTGCACTAAATCATTTCACTTATTTGTTCTTGATTTGGCTCACTGCACTAGAATATGAGCTCCACAAAGGTAGAAAACTTTTATTGTTTTGCTCCCAGCTGTATTCCTAGCATCTACAACTGTGCCTAACACGGACAGCACTGAATCGTTGTCGAGTGGATAAATATATCTAAGTAAGCATATAGAGCATGGACTGGGGGAGCATTTATTATTCACACTAAAACAGATGCCTCCAGGAAGGAGGAGAAATAAGAATAGAGATGAGGGATGGGAGGGGGAAATAACAAAGAATAAAACAGGATAATTAAATAATCATATTTCATGGCTCAAATAATAGCAAAGCAGAACAACACAAATAAACAATCAAACAGAAGAAAAAGCAAATACGGGACTGGGAACCCTGACAGAGCCTCCCTGCAATTCAGCCTAACGATTAGAGGAACATGCAAAAACACCCTTTCCCTATGCAATAATCTGCAATTATTCCAATAGCTTGTATTCCATTCCCAACTCTGGCCCCAGCTGTCAGAGTCCCTCCCTAATTCTACTTCCCTCTACCCTCACACCCATCACCACATTCCTAACTCCTCAGACCGTGACTTACCCTTCATGCCATGAGCCTTTGGCCTGGGTGAGTTACTTGCCCTGCCCGGGATGCCCTCCTCTCTCCTTTCTCTCTGGTCTTGACCCTCTAGCTCTTCTCAACCCTATTCTACAACCTCCCCCACTGCCAGGAAGCCTTTCCTAAGCCATTCTGACTGATTCCCCATCTCCAACCTTCCGCCCCTCCCAACAGCACATACAGCACTAATTTTCCCCTTCTGTCTGGCGGTGTCCTGGGTGTGTCCCTTAAATTCCTTTTTTTTATAGTCTAAAAGCAGGGCCCGGATCCATGTACTTCCTCCTTCCGAATTCCATACTCCCCACCCCCCAACCCTCACTACCCAGGAAAAGGATCTGCTCGTCATTGTACTAAGCAATCAAAAAAAAAGGCATTTAGAACAGAGAAAATGAATATATAGATGTACTGATTGACTACTTTCGCTTAAAATTCCTAGAAGTAGGAAATATTTTTTTTGGAAAGAGAGAAAGGGCCAGACAGATGTGGAAACAAGGAGACAAACATGCACAATCACCCATTTCAAGCGCATTTCCCAAGAACATTTCCTAATGAGGGCCCTGGATCTGTGAGTCTCGGTTTAATTAGGAAATATTCTCTCCCAAAGGAGGAGCTTGGTGCCGGGGAGGAGCTTAAAGAAATGCCGGCAGAGGCCAAGCCAGCTTCTATGAATTCCGTAATGCCCCTGGCTCCCTCCTTCTCTCCCTCCTCCCCCTCCCTGTTTCTCTCCATCTCTGAGCTCATTCCAAACTCCAAAACAAAAGTTCCATCCCAAGTAGCCAAGAACTGTCAAATCCAACAATCCACCCACTAAATTGCTGGCTGTCTTGCTTTCCCAGCCAACCCCACCTACTCTCCTAGACTTCATCCTAGAAGTCATTGTGTCCATTCCTCTGCCTCTAAGAAGGGTGCTGCCCTCACTCTGGACCTTTCCTTTTGTAAACACTTTTCCAAGGAAAAAAAGTCCCACTGGTTCCCTTGGCCGGGTGTTACCGATCCTGCCAATCAAGAAGGCTGGCCTCCCGCCTCCTACGGAGCAACTTCACATACAGTTTGGATGAGAGGTGCTTTGCTAAAAGTTTGGTAAAGACCTGAGAGGAGGAAGGCAAATGAGGCTGTTGAATGATTATTTTCAGTTCTCCAAGTTTCAGGGAAGGACTTTAAATGCAACCTCCCCAGAGATTCTACCACTCCCTTCATATGCAAGTACAACTCCCCTTCTGATCCCAAGTTATGTAAATTCTCTCATCCTTCAGTTTTAGGAAATTTCCAGAGAATGAAAAACTCTGGAGTCAATCAAACCAATGACTCCTAAACAAACAGGGATAGGCTATCTGAGCTCCCCCAGAGCTCAGAGTTTCCAAAGTCCTAACTCAAGCCCCCGTGCAGCTCTAGGAGGGGTTAGTGAGAAATACAGTGTAGATAGAAGCTTTGAGTGCAGGGTAAGAGTTTTAAACAGTAAGTGTGGTTGTGGAGTACACCAACACGTCCAAATTGGAAACAGTTCAGAATACATAAGAAAAAGTAAATAGAGCAAAAGCCAACATGAAAACTGGGCTGAGTCATATATTCACGGTCTAGAAGAAATCAGTTAGCAAAGCCAAAAAAAGATGGAATTTTCTCATTTTCTCTTTCTGCGTGTGCCTTCTCTAGAAGTCTGTGTCTAGTCACAATGATTCATTCAACAAATATTTACTGGTCCCCAACTTTTCAACACTGCAGATACAGCAAAGAAGAAACACAAAAATCCTGCACTGGAGTTGTGTACATTCCTGCAGGAGGAAGCAGATGATAAACAAATAATAAGAATATTCTGTGTTGTGTTGGATTGTGACCAGTACTGTGGAGAAAAGTAAGCCAAGCAAAGGCTAAGACAAATGGGTGTGCAAGTTGCCATTTTAAAAAGGTCCAAGAAGGCCTCACAGACAAGATGAAATTTTGCCATCAGGAGGGGAGGGAACAAGCCACGACACAGATCTCTGAGAACAGCCAGTATAGAGACTCTAGCCAATTTTTTAAAATATATTTTATTCATTTTTTACAGAGAGAAAGAGAGAGGGATAGAGAATTAGAAACATCAATGAGAGAGAATCATCGATCAGTTGCCTCTTACACACCTTCCCTGGGGATGTGCCCGCAACCAAGGTACATGCCCTTGACTGGAATCGAACCTGGGACCTTTCAGTCTGCAAGCCGACGCTCTATTCACTGAACCAAACCGGTTTCGGCTAGCCAATTTTTAATGTCATTTTTTCACTGCAGTAAAATATACATAACATACATAAAATATACATAAAATGCATAAGTTCTTGCATTCAATTCTTTTGGACATATATTCAAAATTTGGATTGTTGAATCACATGGTAATTATATACTTAATGTTTTGAGAAATCACCGTACCATTTTCCACATTGACTACATAATTTTATAATCCCACCAACAGTTAACAGGGTTCCAGTTTCTCCACACCATCATCAACACTCATCATTTTCTTTTTTGTTATTAATCTTCACCTGAGGATATTTTTCCATTGATTTTTTTAAACCTTTATTTTGTATTGACTAGAGGCCTGGTGCACAAAATCCATGCACTGGGGGGGAGGAGGGACACTCCCTCAGCCCAGCCTGCACAGTCTGGGATCCCTCAGGGGATGTCCAACTGTCAGACATCCTTAGTGCTCCCCCGGATCCACTGCGCTAGCCAGCGGTGGGCACAGCTCAGGGCTTCTGGCTGAGCAGTACCCACCCTGTGGAAGTGCACTGACCACTAAGAAGCAGCTCTTGCATTGAGCGTTTGCCCCCTTGTGGTCAGTGTACACCACAGCAACTGGTCATCCTGCTGTTCAGACTATTTGCATATTAGCCCTTTATTATATATGATGATTTCAGACATGAAGGAAGAGAGAGAGAGAAGCATCAATGATGAGAGAGAATCAATGATTAGCTGCCTCCTGCACACCCCACACTGGGGATTGAGCCCACAACCTGGGCCTAAACCCCTACTGGGAATCAAACTGCGACCTCCTGGTTTATAGGTCGATGTTCAACCACTGAGACACACCAACTGGGCCTTCATTGACTTTTAGAGAGAGTAGAAGGGAAGGAGAGAGACAGAGAAAGAGAAACATACCAATTGGTTACCTCTTGCATGCAGCACCTCTGACAAGGACCAGGGATCAAAACTGCAACTGAGCCAAACCGGCTTGGCTCAGTGGATAGAGCCTCGGTCTGCGGACTGAAAGGTCTCAGGTTTGATTCCGGTCAAGGGCATGTACCTTGGTTGCGGGCACATCCCCGGTAGGGGGTGTGCAAGAGGCAGCTGGTCGATGTTTCTCTCTCATCGATATTTCTGGCTCTCTCTCTCCCTTCCTCTCTGTAAAATATCAATAAAAATATATTTTTTTTTAAACTGCAACTGAGGTACATGCCCTTGACCAGCATCTAACCCAGGACCCTTCGGTCCACAGGCCAATGTTCTTCTATCCACTGAACCAAACTGGCTAAGGTGTTATTTTCTATTTTTTAATAATAGCCATTCTAATGGGTACCTGGCCATTTTAGGAGAATAACGAAGCCTGTGGGGCTGGTGCAGCGTGAGAGGGAAACAGAGTCAGAGAGAAAACAGGAGGCCAGGTCATTCATGTAGGGTCACTATGCGGACTTTGGCTTTTACTGTAGATATGATGGGAACCCTAAAGTGATAGTTTCATATGTTGGCTACTGATCTACAGATTTTCATGCTCTTATATAAGTATTTGATTCACAAACTAAAGAATAGGCCTCGTCCTGATCGGTTTGGTTCAGTGGATAGAGCATTGGCCTATGGAATCAAGGGTCCCAGGTTCGATTCCGGTCAGGGGCATGTGCCTTGGTTGTGGGCACATTCCCAGTAGGAGGTGATAGATTAATTAAAGAAGGTAGCTGAGACTGGGATGCCAGGACACAGGCTTTTATTGGAGAGAGGGTACCTCCGCCGGCTGCTTCCAGAGAGAGGAGGAGTGCAGGAGGCAGCTGATCGATCATTCTCTCCCATCCATCAATGTTTCTAACTATCTCTCTCCCATCCATCAATGTTTCTAACTATCTCTCTCCCTTCCTCTCTGTAAAAATAAAATCAATAAAATATATATATATATTAAAAAAGAATAGGCCTCTTTCAGAATCTAAAAGCAAAGCATGGAGACAAGTTCTATGGAGCTCTCAGTAGATATCTGGTACTTCTGACAACAAAATGAGGGCTGACCAAGCTGAGGCATTCATCCTTCCATCTGCCACCCTCTCTAGATACCAAAGAAGAGACGCCACACACCTTCCCCTGGGAAATGAACATGATGAATTGTTTTCATAGAAGTTGTTCACTTTGGGGATTATCTTCAGTCAGGATCCAATCACTTCAAAATCAAACAAAAGTAATCATGGTACCATTCACAATCTTAGGTGATCCCCTCTATTATTGTAGATAATCAAAAGCTGGCATGGAGATGAAGGGCATTTTTTTTTTTTGCCAGAAACTGGTGAAATTAAAGACTGCAAAGACAGGGTAGACAGACCCTTCTCAGAGCAGGGGCAGGAGCCGTGTGAATCGGGCACTCACAAGCCTTGCTGAATTAAATAGATGAATTCAGTCCCAAGCCCCAGATGCCCCAGAAAGGACTGTCAGAAATGTCTGAGATGATCAGAGCAGGGGAGAGAAAGGGCCCCAAAGGGAAGCCTGAAAACACATTTTTGAAAGGCAAAGAGTACCTCTCATAACCTCTCTTCCCCCAGGCGACAAGGATGAAAGCTTCTACATCAAAATGAGAAGTCCAAGGAGTTATAGATTTTCTCAACAATAAATAATCTAGAGAGAATGGCCGCCCAGCCACCGTTTATAAATGTTAGAAAATACACAGTGGTGTGTGGGTGTGGGGGGCGCAGATGGGGGGGTAGAGAAGGAAAGAATTATGGGGTTGTCCCCTCTGGGGAAGGAAGGGCAGAAATCAGTTTTCACTATGGCATTCTTAGGATTCAAACGGAGATTAGGGGAGGGAAATGTGGTAAAATCTGGAACCCTACATAACGAATATCTCCCAGCAAGAAAACAGGCCATGGATTCCCAGGTTCCGTGTGCTATTCTTTCTTTCCATCTGAGGACCATCTTCTTTGTCCTCTTGTCTCAACACAGTATGATCAGCACCATCCAACCAGGGTAAATAAACTCCACACCTTGCTTCATATCACAGTCCCTACCCAATTCCCCTTCTCTGTGATCTTATAATAAAGGTAATTAGGTGACCTTTTTTAAAGTCTCCAAACATTTACAATAAAAATTAGATTAGGGTATAGGAGAAGGCTGCTCTTTCCTTCTCTCCTCAGGTAGAAACGTAATGGGCCTAAGTGGCAGTGAAAGTGTTAGGTCATTCATTCAGTCATTCAATAAATACGAAGCACATTCAAATGCCAGCCATTGTGCTTGGTGCTGTCAACACAACAGGGAAGAAAAGACATGTTCCCTGCCTACATGGCATGCGCTGTTTTAAAGAATGTTCTTATATAATATTCCTGAATATATGATGAAAACAATCAATCTACAAGACAACTCTACAGAAAGTTGACTTTCTATGAAACAACTGATTTGTACTCTTTAAAACTGTCAATGTCAGAATGACAGGCTGAGGAACTATCAGATTAAAGGAGGAAAAAAGAGACGTGACAATGAAATGCTATGTGTAACCATGGATTGGACCTCAATCAGGGAAGAAATCTTTCACTATAAAAAATATTACAGGAGCCCTGGCTGGGATTGCTCAGTGATTAGAGAGTCAGCCCGAGCACCACCAAAGGGTCATGAGTTCAATTCCAGGTTAAGGGCAGGTACCTGGGTTGAAGGTTCGGTCCCCAGCTCTGGTCAAGGTGCATGCAGAAGGCAACCAATTGATCTCTCTCTCACATCAAGGTTTCTCTCTCCCTCTCTCCCCCTTCCTTCCTCCCTTCCACTTTCTCTAAAAAATATCAATGGGTTAATAAATATATATTACTAAACAGTTAGCAAAATTTAAATATGGACTGTATATAGATAGATAGGTAGATGCATACCTACAAATATGAGAGAGAGAAAGCATGCAATGCAAATGTGGCAAAATATTAACAATTGGTCAAACCTGCTAACAGATAGGTGGGTGTTAATTATACTAGTCTTACAACTTCTCTGTAGGTTTGATATTTTTCAAGCCAAAAGTTGGGAGTGAAACAGGAATGTCCCAATAGTAGAAGTTATGGATTCTCCTACCCTGAATGACGTTTATAAACAAATTTCCCATCACTCTTCATCAAAACAAAATCCCACCCTGAGTCGAAACCGGTTTGGCTCAGTGGTAGAGCGTCGGTCTGCGGACTGAAGGGTCCCAGGTTCGATTCCGGTCAAGGGCATGTACCTTGGTTGCGGGCACATCCCCGGTAGGGGGTGTGCAAGAGGCAGCTGGTCGATGTTTCTCTCTCATTGACGTTTCTGGCTCTCTATCTCTCTCCTTTCCTCTCTATAAAAATATCAATAAAATATATATTTTTTAAAAATCCCACCCTGAATTATCTAGCCCCAAACCAGGAACTTTAGATAGAGGGCTGGGTGGGAAGACAGAACTCCTCTGTCTTTGATTTACAATCCAAATTGTCAGCAAGTAAAAATGCCTGGAAAGAAACCACAACCTTGGCTCATGTCAGTCTGGTTATAAATGAAATACATACTGTTATTGTCGTTTTGTGGGACTAACACAAATTAATAAATCAGGGCCCTAGGTTGGAACTCTAATAGGCATTTGGAAAGACATGCAGAGGCTGCAGGCTGAGAAGAACAGAATCTGATAAATAGGGGTACCAGGTATATGTGCCAAGAATTAGGAACACCTCGAGAGAGAGAGGTGAAAGAGAACCAGAATTTGTTGAGCTGCAAGTAATGCACATATGTTATTTCATTTAACCTCCATAACAACCCAATGAAATAAGTATTATAACTCCACGTTACAGATCGAAAGGTTAAATAACTTTCCCAAGATCACATAGCCAGTAAAAAGAAGAGTTGAAATTTGAACTTGGTTCTTTGTGACTTCAAAGCCCATGTTCTTTCTACCCTGACTCCACACAGAGCAAAGATGCTAGGACATGGTTATTAAAGGAGAATTTGAGCCAGTTCTTACCCTAAGCCCAGGTCACCCTTTGTCAATGTCTTCCCTTTCCTCCCGAACAGACACTGGCGGACCAGGGCTGGAAGTAATGGGATCATTAACTCTGAAAGCTCCATCTTAACCATGTCCTGCAAAAATCCCAGTTCAATCTAGGACCAAAATGTCTCTAGATTATCCTCTTAGACGTCAATGAAGGAGATCCCAAAGCATCTCTGTAGCCATTCCAATAGTTCCCAAATATGATTTTACATCTAATTAGAATTCCTACTCCCACAACTTTAACCCATTTCCCTTTGCTAGATTTTCAGTGGAAACATAGGATAATAGATCTCTAGATGCCAAATATGTCACCCTTCTGAGATTTCTTTCATCATACTGTCCTCTCATCATTCTATTCCAAATCTTTTCTATTCACTACCTCATTCTTGAGAAGAAAAGAAAATCTTCAGAGCAAGTTAGGAAGTGTTGGAGAGGAAATGAAAGCTTGATTCTTGTTGGCCAAATGATGGTGGGAGGAGCAGGCTGTTTTTAAAGTATATATTTATTTATTTCAGAAAGGAAGGGAGAAAGAGAGAGAGAGAGAGAGAGAGAGAGAGAGAGAGAGAGAGAGAGACATCAACTATGAGAAAGAATCATTGATCTGCTGCCTCCTGCAAACCCTACGCTGGGGATTGAGCCCACAACTTAGACATGCTCCCTAACCAGGAATGAAAACAAACTGTGACCTCCTGGTTCATAGGTCGACACTCAATCATTGAGCCACTCTGGCCAGGCAAAACTTTTTTTTTTAATCCTCACCTGAGGATGTGTTTTTTTGTTTGTTTTTAATTTATTTTTAGAAATCCAGGGAGGGGTGCGGGGGGTGGGGGAGAGACAGAGAGAGAGAGGAACATCAATGTGAGACCAATATCAATGGGTTGCCTCCCCATACACAACCTGACTGGGGATCGAACTTGCAACCTAGGTATGTGCTCTGACTGAAAATTGAACCCACAATCTAAGGGAGAGACATTTTTAAAAATATGTTTTTATTTATTTCAGAGAGGAAGGGAGAGAGAGATGAATTGAGAGAGAATCATTGATCAGCTGCTGCCTCCTGCACACCACAACCCAGGCATGTGCCCTGATGGGGAATCAAGCCATGACCTCCTGGTTCATAGGTAAACACTCAACCACTGAGCCACACCAGCTGGGCAGGGAGAAGACATTTTTGAAGATGAGAGTCCAATGGCAGAAAATGGTTGCAATTTCCCTGACAACCTAAATACCTCCAGATTTGGCCTTCCCAAAGCTCAGCTGTCACCCAAGGCTTCCAGATGCTGCCGGCACACACCATTAGAAAACATCTGTCACAAAGGACAGCCCCAACTGGAACAAAGGAGAGTAGGAAGGCAGACGGTGCCAGTTTAATGAGGATGGTTTAACAAAACATCTTTTAAGTTCCCTAATTCACTTGGCCATTTGCTCCCCAGACTTGGCTGCCAATCAGGAGCAAACTGGAAATGTCTGCCAGAGAATGGCAATCTCATCTTTATCCTTAACCCAGGAGAACCCAGGCCCAGAAAAATGTCTGCTTATCAGTCCCTCTAAAGCATACTTGATCCCATTCCACAGCTGAAAACCCATCGTGATCCTGGGGGAAAGACTTCAGCTACATCAGGTTTGTCATTCTGGTCTGGTGGTTACTGATGACCAGAGACTTCACTTAGTACAATATCAAAATGGGCATTCGTGTGCTCCATTGTGACACGTGTCTAAGGCCAGCTATGAGCTCACATCTAGACCATTCTTAGTATTTATTAATCATCCATGGAAGCACAGACCTGATGTCATTATTTTTAAAACAAAAATCATTAAGGAATATGGACTTGAGGTAAGGGATGATGGGTATTCTGAACATACTCTCAATATACAAAGATCAACAGAGAAGATAAAGGATGCTTTTCCATTTTAGTTTCAGGAGAGAGAAGCTCCAGATCTGTCCAAGGGCAAGGGGACTGACAAAGCTGCCTCTAAGAATTCTGAGTTTATTCATGGAAATTGCATAATTTTTTGGGTTAATTCTAAGGAATTCCAACTGAAATCATTGGTTTCAGGTATTTGGGAATCACTAGACCTCAGTTCAATTCAGCTGACCGGAAGTCACTTAGCACCATATCCCCCTCTGGACCTCTATCTAGTAGGTGCCTACAATTTGCAAATACTCTATATCCAGGGCCAGCCTCCTGCCATACTCCTTGGTCCAGCCTCCCAGTCCACAGGATAGGTAACTCTAGACAATGAAACCCTCTCAGGTCCCACTCTGGCTCACCTACCAGCCATCAGAGAGTGCTGTCCTCTCTTGAAGCAGGCTGCAGTCCTAAATCACATCTTCCCTGACTGCGGCATTGCCGCAGATAACTGAAGTGTGAGTGCCCTCTACCCTCCTTCTGGAAAATGACACTTTCCTCAAGCCTTACACACACACACACACACACACACACACACACACACACACACAGACCTCTTCTCTCAACCAGATCTACAGCTTCTTGCTCTCTATTAAATTCAAAAGATACTTCTTCCAGGGCTTTCCTCTCCCTGTTCTTCTACCACTGACTCCTACTATAGCCTTTTCTGTGGCTCTCTGCTTGCCCAGAACTAATGGTTCCCCACCCATGAACATCTTGCTCTCATTCACCTCTGCCTGGAATACCCTCTTTCCTGTTCAACACGACCCTACTTCAGGAGGCTTCTCTAACCACACGCCAGTATGATCTCTCTCCAGTATGCACTTCTTGCCCGCTAAGGCCCAGGGGTATAACTCACTGGTTTAGAACTTTGTGCTGAGGGAATACCAGTTTAGGAAAGAGGGTAGGAGTACTAAGTGGTGAGGTGGAGCTGAGAGCTCAGAACCTGACTGATGAAGCTTCCCCACCTCCTCTCCCAGCTGAGCCTGAGGTACAAAGAGTGAACCGGCACAGCCAAGAAAGCACTCCGGCATCCACAGCACAATTCGGCAATGTCAGAAATCTGAAACAAGAACTCAGGTCCAAGTCTCTTTCACCAAAACAATGTGAAAATACAAAGGAAGCAACTCAAATTGACTGAGACAAAGTATACTTTCTGTGACATTTATTATTTACTCCATTGTCAACCCCTTGATCTCCAATGACTGAACAGACAACAGAGTCTTACTTTCATTGCTTTATTTAATTTGAAAAGTAAGTCATCTCATGCTTTGACATTGGGCCACATGATATGATAATCTACAATAACTAAGTTTAAGTTTAGACTACAAAAAGGAAGATTGACCCAATAGTCAAATGGTTCAATATTATTTTTTAAAGGATTTTACTTGTCTTGGGAAGATGAGGAAATTTCCACAAAATGCCCTTATATTGTAAGCGTTCAGAGAAGAGAATTTTCTGTATCTGCTACCATTTGTCCTGTCTACCAATAAGTACACAGATTCTGTTTAGTTTGGGTTAGGTGTAAAGTGAGAAAATGGATAAGCCATATAAATTTTGGTGCTTTTCTCAAGTAGAAAAATTTCCAAGTGAGCAAGACTGGATTCAAACTATTAAAAGTTAGATTTCAGCTACGTGTAAATGCATACAAAGGCTAATTCCAAATTAGACAATTCAGGTGCCAAAATAATTCTTTGTGTAAAAGAATGCAAGCAAAAGCAACATTTCCCCATACACACATCAATATGACCACCCCTCTCTTTTTTTTTTTGCCGAAACCGGTTTGGCTCAGTGGTAGAGCGTCGGCCTGCGGACTGAAAGGTCCCAGGTTCAATTCCGGTCAAGGGCATGTACATTGGTTGCGGGCACATCCCCGGTGGGGGGTGTGCAAGAGGCAGCTGGTCGATGTATCTCTCTCATCGATGTTTCTAGCTCTCTATCTCTCTCCCTTCCTCTCTGTGAAAAATCAATAAAATATATATTTTAAAAAATATATGACCACCAAATCACCACAGACTCATTTATACACAGGGCAAGGCAACAGAGAATTCCTCTTTCTGGGAGCTTATAATGAAGGGCATTTTGTAAATGCTTCCCCACCCCCAAAATAAGTAAAGCATATATAAACCATGGGCTAGAAAGGGGCTTCCCAAATCAGAAAAGAGCAGTATGGTATTTATGTCAGAGGCAAAGGCATGTCAACATCCCAGACGACTTCACAGTTGATGGAAGGTAAGAGTGGTCAGGGCTTCATTTTCCAATGTTGACAAGAGATTAGGGAGTGTCTTCTGTGCGTCTTGGGTCAGCCTGAGAAGGCTGCATAGCAGAGGGGGAAGTGAAGGTTAGGCTACGATCCTATAAATGGAGCCTCATTTAGGCCTTCCTTTTGTTTCCCCCACCAAAAAAAACAAATTTCACCACATTCCAAGCCCACAAATTCAGTTTGCCCAACTATACAGATCCACTTAAATATTTCTGCCAATACAAATACAGACCCAAATACTAAAATATCCTATATATTAAAAGGCTAATATGCAAATTGTCCTCTCAGGAGTTCAACCAGGCGGGAATTCAACCACTCATTATGACCTGTGCTGACCACCAGGGGGCGACGTGGGACAAAGGAAGGCCCTAATGGGCCTTGATCTCCAGCCAGGCCCAGGGACCCTACCTGTGCATGAATTTCATGCACCGGGCCTCTAGTAATTCTAATACAAATTCTGTCTTGGATCAATACAGAAAAGGAAAAGAATCAGAGAGAAACCATTTCAGTAGTAATAAGTATGTTACTTTTCCCCTGGTGAACAAGAGGTGAAGCTCAGATAGCTTCCCTGTGAGGTTGGAAAGAAAGCTGAAGTAACCAAATTCAGCTCATACCAAAGAAAATAAATGCTCAAGCTTATCTCGCAGGAATCTTCCTAGAATGACTTCACCAAACTGATTGCTTATCAGGAGGCATATTGCCCACTTATAATCTTCCTTTGTACTGCATTGTTTAAATGTTACTTGGGAGGATACTTTGTCTCCCCTTCTAAAATAAAAGCACCTTAGGGCAGAAGCTGCTTCATGTTCTCTCACTGATGCTAGAAAGCATAATTCTGCAGGTAAATACCACTAACAGAAACCAAGACTTGAACTTGAAAGCTACAGTAGCCCATAAACTATCTGCTCATTGACCAAGAAGCCACCTCCCCCAACTCATCTACCTGCCCTACCACCCCCAGCACTACAGCTCTCAAACCCCATCCCAGTCTGGCAGAGGCTAAATTCCAAGTCAGTGAAAACCCTTCTCATGCAGACTAAAACACTCCAGGCCAAAACATACCAAAACGATGTCGACAAAATTCATCCAACAAAATGTTGACCAAAATCCATATCGATGTGGACCAAAACATTTTTGCTTCCCTCCCTCTGTACTTGTGGAGTCTATGCTATGTTACAGGCAAACATTGTATTAGTGTCATTACACCATTATTTGGGTAAACAATTGGATATCCAGAACATCTCTAGAGCAACATATACTCCATATCATCTAGTATCATTATGGGTTGGTTATGAACGAGGCAACTTTTCTTAGTCCCTCTGGAGTAACTTCTGATATAAGTAGTGCTCAGTCCAACATTCCTCATTTGGCACATTCACAGGCTAATTTCAGTCGGGATTCAGTTTTGAAAATTCTTAACATTTCCCTCACACCAAAATAAGGTGATTAACTTGACAAATCAGAAAGCAGAAGCTTCTCCTTCTAGACCTCTTTAGAAAGTAGATGGGCCACCAGGAAAAATCAAAACTAGATTTTCCAAACAGGAATTAGAAAGAGGGCTAGGGAAAGCCAGGAAAGGTACCAAATTGAGAGATTAGAAAGTGATGTAATACACTGATGTCAACAGTGAAAGTCAATTTCTTCTCGCCCCCCCCCCATCCCTCCGGTCCCCACCCTGCCTCAGTGATTGTCCATTCCACTTTTCTCAACCCTGCATCCTCACCCCAGAACTAACCAAAGCCCACTTTATTTTCCAATCCACAATTATAGCATAGGATAGTTTCTGGCAACCAGCATTTATTTTTTCTTTTTCTTTTTTTCAAAAGCCTTGCTAAACTACTTTGGTTCTAGTTTGTTTGGTTTTTACTCCAAAATTATTTCTTTCCTGGTAAACATAGAATCTAGAAATCCAGTGAGCAGTCCCTTCTATCATTCTGTCTTATCTTTACTTTTAGACTAGCAGCTGTGAGTAGTCAGAGCCCCGTGGCCGCTTCTTCCATGTACCTCCCCCAACACACAATGCACTGCACACAGGTGGCTTAGGAAATGCCAACTATCTCTCTGGACATCTCCCTTTCTAACTCTAAATGTGTCCTTCTGTCCTCCCATTAAATAGTTGGCTCTCTCTCTCTCTTCTTGCTCACCAGACTTTGGTTCCTTGCATAGCCCTAGGTAGCTGTTCCACCACGTCCCTTGGAAAAATTAATTTTTTGTTTTGTTTTGTTTTGTTTTAAGAATGACATCAGATCATCTGTGCCATATGAAAGTTGTATCGTGTCTCAGTGTCCTGAGTTCTTATCCAAAAATAGATCAGTATGACTTCTCCACCAAGACCCACCTGTCTCACCCTGAGCCCACACATCATAATCTACAACGAAGAGCCTCTGGCACCATGACTTTTAAGAGACACTCTTTATTATTTTTTAAATTATTTTTTACTGATTTTTTACAGAGAGGAGGGGAGAAGGATAGAGAGCTAGAAACATCCATGAGAAACATCAACCAGTTGCCTCCTGCACACCCCCTACTGGGGATGTGCCTGCAACCAAGGTACATGCCCTTGACCGGAATCGAATCTGGGACCTTTCAATCCGCAGGCTGATGCTCTATCCACTGAGCCAAACCGGTTTCGGCCACACTTTTTATTGTTGTTCCCTGGTTCTTTCTAATCCCCAATCTGCCTTGTGGTTCTTCAATAGTAAAAGATAAAAAGGAACAGAGATAAAACAAAATAATATAATACAAAATTAATTTATTAATTTGGAATATACGTTTTAAAGGAAATTATTTTTGCCTAAATTAAGGTTAAAATGAGTGGAGACACACATCACATGCTAATTGACTACAGAGAGGTTAGTTGCCCAAGAGCTGCTGGACAGCAAGAGAAAGACAGCCTAAAACCAGACCTTTGTCACATATAACCAACAAAACAGGTGTCATGCATTCAAGGAGGGATAACTGTCCTCTGAGTTTCAGGGGGAGAGGGAAGGGAGTAATTGCCAAGTGTGTGTGTGTGCATGATGAGGGGGGCAGTGGGAAGAGGCAATTTAAGACTCCTCAGGCTTTAGAAATTAAAGAGTTGCAAACATGTTTTGTGATAGCAGCAAATTGCCTCCTGGAGACCCAGGAAGCCAAGCCTTTATCAATCAATAAATATGTCTATCATGTTCATAAAATTGATAGATTCCAGGAGAGAACAGAACCACCAACTTTCAGGGTTTATTTAGCCCTGGCTCATTAACAATATACGTGGGCCCTCAGACAAGCCTCCACACAGTGTTTTACAGACCACATTCCCAGTGGAACTTATAATCTTTTCTCCTATAGCCTGACCGGGGCACAATCTCCACCACAGCTTTCTTAAATTAGATAAGAATGGCTGGGAGACTACCTTCAGCAGCTGTAAAAATGCAAATCTAGTTCCCTGCGCTTCTAGGAAGAAGACCCCAAGTCCCCCCTCATCACTGTGGACCGCCTAGTAAAGCGGGAGTTGATAATCCGCCAAGTTCTCAACAGTCCCTCCCTATGAGGATAAAATACGGATACCTTCAGAATCATAAGAAAGGGAGGCTAACGCGTAGGAGGCGGCAGACCCAGGTGGAAGAATCTTCATTCATGCAAAGAACAGGCCGAGGCACACTATGTGCTAGGCCCGGTGGCAAAGACAAAGATGAACAAACAAGCGCCACAGGAGGCCAGAAAGTAGCGGCCAGGGATTAGGGCAGGCAGAGAGGAGGGAAGAGGCTGGAGGAGAGGGGTCCAGGAATGACCTCCCCTAACTCCTATTTCCTAGGACCAGCTCTGCTGAGGATTTCCTGGTTTGGAGAATGGCATGTAGGACTCCAAAGCACTCTGGTCTCGGCAAGCCCACACGGCCTCCCCCAAGCTCACAAGGCTTCGGCTGGCACCCTTCAATCCGAAGTCCCGCCTCAGGCCTGCACCCTTCAATCTGAGTCCTGCCCTGGCGCCATGGGATGCCCTCTGCTCACACCCCACAGGGCTTCTAGTGCCAGCAGCACTGCGGGCGCAGCCTTCCTTCTGGGCCTGTTCCTTACCAAGTCTATAATTTACCCAGGGTCTTTTCTACTCAAAGGAGAAAGGCCTAAGGAGAAAAATGCGAGCTGAACCCAGAGGCAGATAAGGGGTTTGGCTAAGCAAAGCCAGGATTCTGGATCGGGAAGGGTCCCCTTGAGGAGGTGGAACCCCGGTGAGGCGGGGCCCCAGGGAGGCGGGGCCATGGGAAGGGAAGTGTGAGGGAGATCCAGGACAGACAGCTCGAGGTGGGCGAGGGAAGCCGAGTGGGAGGCCAGCCTGGGTGAGGAGGGGCTGTAAAGCAGCTGGATTGGAGACTGGCAGCAGGATATGGATTTGGTAGTAAAGTAAACCCGCTTTCCAGACTCTCAATTGGCGGGAGGAGAGTCTGGGGAGGGGGTGGAGCCCTGCCTGGAGTCAGTCCCTGATCCAACTAAATCTCCACTCCGGAGTCCTCCAAACGAAGTGCCTCCTAGCCTCGCCCAGAAGACTCCTGCACCTCTGCCACCACCCATCCTGCCCCCTCGCCACGTCTCCCATCACTCCAGAGATCAAAACCAAAAGGGAACTAGTTTAAGTTTCACCACAGGGGTTTCCTGAAGCAGTTTTCCAGCGTTCATCACATATTCTAGCTGAATATGCATTGTGCTGGAGGAAATAAATATGAAAAAGATACAGTCCCTGCCTAGGGAGCTTCCTGCTCTAGGCGTTCAAAACATAGAGCTTCCGCCGAAAAAGGTTTGGCTCAGAGGATAGAGCAGTCGGCCTACGGACTCACCCTGTAGTCCCGGGTTCGATTCCGGTCAAGGGCATGTGCCCTGGTTGCGGGCACATCCTGGGGGGGGGGGGGGGGTGCAAGAGGCAGCTGATCGATGATTCTCTCTCATGGACGTTTCTGACTTTCCATCTCTCTCCCTTCCTCTCTGTAAAAAAAAAATCAATAAAATATATTTTAACAATAAATAATAAAAATAATTTTAAAATGGAGCTTCCAGGACCCTGAAACAGTGACCAAAGGAAGGTGCCTCCTCCATCCCAGAATGTCCATCACCAGACGGAGCCAGGCTGTGAGCTGCCAGGGATGGAGAAGGTGGCGCCTGCTTAGAGACTGAGGCTGAAGGGGAAAGTGATCAGCCCAAGAAGCCAGTGGTCTCGAGGAAAGGGGACGTGTCCCTATTCCTCTAAACCCTACATTAGGTGTGGACATATTTGGAGTGGAGGTGGGAGGGAGGGAGGAGGAGGGGAGGGGCGGGACCCGGAAGAGGTAGATTCTAAATCTATACCAACTATACTAAGACACTGAAACTGGAGCCTGCAGCATTGCTCCAGCTCTCCGAAAGAGCCTCCAACGAGGAAAACCGAAGCATCACATTGGCCCTGCCCTCCTGCATCCCCATTAGGCGTGGGGCGTTAACTGAGCGCCTCCTTTGTTCCAGGCACTTTGCTGGGCATAGATGAGTGGCCCCAGCCAAGACTACAGAGCCAACATTCCTAGAGGCAAAGCAGACAGGCAGGAATCGGAACAATGGCTGTAATGACAGAACAGAAGGGGAGGGGCATCTGGGTGTTTGATTTATGTCTGTTCCAGCAGTGCTGGGCTGTCTTCCCCTGCCTCAAGCTGGGGTTTTCCCAGATGTGCATCTGCTTGAGGGAAAGAAGGGCAGGTGTAGGGGGAGGGTCTCCATGTCCTTGCATCTGGTCCCGAGAGCAGTGCCTTCCCCTTTCTCCCGATGCTATTCACTGCCTGCTGCGTAGGGGGTGGGAGGCTGGGGGACATGCCAGGGCCCCCAGATAATCACCAGGTAATGAAAAGAGCTGGTCCAGGGCTGGGGGGGAATGCAGAGGATGCGGGGTTGGTGCCATAAATCTCTCTTGGAGGAGCCGGTGCAAAATGGGGGGGGGGGGGGGGCGGAGACCTGGCCGTTGGAGCCCATCCAGGTGACTTCACAGGAGGTATCTGAACCTTGAGGGGTGGGAGGGGGGATGGCGAGAGACTGGCAGGAGTGTGAGCCAGACACAGAGGAAGAGGCTGGAAGAGCCAGAGATAAGAGAGGCAGAAGAGAGAGGCGAAAGAGAACGCAAACGATGGGAACAGTGACAGGGAAGGCAGCGAAAGGAGACAGATGGGAGAAGATGGGGGTGGAGAGACTAAAAGGCACAGACCTGATGAAACTCCCAAAGACGTGATGGTCTGAGACCCTCAGAGACCGAGGCAGGGGTGGAAGGAGGGAGAGAAAGTAACTGATGGCTGATACCGTTCTAGAAAAAACTCAGACCAAAAAAAAATATCCGGAGTCAGAGAGACAGACAGACTAGAGACAGACAGACCTGTCTGCCAGACAGAGATGAAGGTGAAGGAGTCAAAGAAGGAACAAAGAAAACAGGGATGCTGTGAGGAGGGGGGAGGGAGCAAGACAAAGAGAGAGAAGGAGGCAAGTGTGGAGCAGGAGGAGGGAGCGAGGCCGGGGAGGGGGATATATATTTTCTTTATGATCCTCTTCAATCTCACTCGGCTCGCCGCGGAGCCGGCTCCCCGCTCAGGTGCTGCTCGCTGGTGGATGTGCCCAGAAAACTGATGGGGTGACGCTGCCGCCGCGGCTGCCCCAGGCTCTCTCCCAGTGCCAACCTGGGGGGCCCGAGACCCCCGACACGGACATAAACACCCAGCCTGCACCCCCTTCTCTGTCCCCCAAAACGCTGCAATCAAAGGAGGCCTGAAGCTCAGCCCTAAATGTTTCCGATGCAGCCCGGCACAGCCAGTGCGGGAGGAGCTGAGGAGAGGAGGAGAAAGAGGATTAGAGGAAGGCAAGCCAGGGAGGCTAGCTCTGGAGGAAGTCCTGGGGATGGACTCTGGTTAGGGACCCCGAGGAGAAGAGTGAGGAGAGAGAAGGACTGGGAAGATGTCTGCGTTTGAGAGCTACGTGAGCAGCATGCAGAATATACCCAAAATAAGACACCGGTGTCTATTGCTGTGGGATCAGCGATGTAGGCACCTTCTGAGAAGTCATCACCAATGCCCTCAAGCGACTCTCTACTAACAGGCATACCCGTGAAACCCACAAAAAGAGAGACTCGGGCATATAAAGGGATCCTGAGGCCAGTGTACATGTGTGAATCTAGGTTTTACAGGACCAGGGAGGGAGTAACCAGTTTCTGACGATGTAAATGGCAAGCTGGACCCTACCTTTTTGCCGCAGGCTTTCCTGAGGCTGAAGGAATAGCTGAGCTCTGCAAAGACCAGCTCCCTCTGCAGCCCTGAGGGCCAGGGAAGACCCTCAGAACGTTAACTGAAGTAGTCTAAAGGGCAATTGTTCCCCCCACCCACTTCCCAGCCAGCCACATCGAAGGCCCCAGAGAGCAGGTGTAATCGCTAGAGCTCACGGTATCTCTTCAGAAGAACCTTACCCCAGCTGATCTGGGTCTCCCAGAGCTATATTCAGAGGGAGGTGCCTGACAACTGAGGTCATTTGCTTTTATTTATACCCATTTCAAAGGGGTCTGGGTTGGTAGCAACCAGGGGCAGAATCAGAGGGACTTCATAAGCCAGGGAAAAGGAGGACCCAATCCCCGCAGCGTCCTCGCAACAGCAACGTAAATCAGTACATCAGGAACCGGGAGCAAGGCTGGGCAAACCCCCAGGCGGCTCTAATTCTTCGGCTGGGTCATGCACTGCCGAGAACTGGGAAACCCCGCAGTACCAGAGACGGCCGCTAGGGAGTGCTCGCCGAGAGGCAGGAGCCCGCAGACTCCGAGGAGACCGGAAGGCAATCGATCAGAGTCTCCTTGGCAACCGGGCAGAGCCCAAGACAGACAGCACGTCGATAATGAAATCATCGTTAAATGACTTCAAGCCCTAATTAATAATCCGGGCCAACCGAGGCCATGGCTGACTGGGGTTGGGGGAGGAGGGGAGGCCATTGTTGGGGGAGCTTTGAAGCTTCTGGACAATTAATCAATTAATCCACTCACTCAATAATTGGCTCCTTTGTCCTCTACCGTGCCCCCTCCCCCACCCCACCCCACACCTCTGACTGTGGAGAGGTAAGAAGACATGTGGGGCTAATAGTTCCCAAGAGCCACGATACCTCCCTCTCTCCTTATCCACAAGTCTGTTTCCTGGACCAACTCACAAAGACTTTCCCAAGGTTGAACTTCCCTGTGCTCTTCTACAAGCCCCCCCAAAGGGTGACTCTTTCAGGACCTGGACCCCTCGCTGTCCAGATACCTCCCCATGTGCCCCTACACCTTATCCCACCTCCTCCCGCCACACCCCACCCCACCCAGGCACACAGGTGCGGAGGCAGCACAGACCCACAGCCCACCACTGGCTGTTGACCTTGGGCGGGTTATGCCTCTCCAAGGCCTCCGTGTTCTTCCCTGTGTGTAACTGAGGGGATCCGAAGGGTTTTTAGGATTCCTTCCTGTCCCTTCCTCTCTTATTCTACTAATTAGAGCTGGATCCTCTCCCAGTCCCTCTCTACTCAGTTCCTTTACCTCAAGAAGGTAAGAGCAGGATAGGAAGGAGTGCCAGGAACTGATTTATCAAGTGCCCCAGCCCCAGGGAACTCACCTTGAAACCTGAAAAGGGGGAGATGGCAGAGCAGTGTATGGAGATGCTTCCCCAGCCCAGCCCAGCCCCCCCCCCCCCGCCCCGTCTGCTGGCCCTTGCCACCCACCTTGCTTATTGCTCTGCACAACTCCCAGCAGGAAATGAAAAAGGTACAGGAAATTGCACTTTAAATCCCCCAGCTCCTGGCTCCCTCCACCAAGCCGGGGAGCTGAGACGGGCTAACTTCACAGACCAGGCCTCCTCTGTTTGTAATTAGTAAGCCACTCAGGAGGAGAGCCCCACCCTCCAAAACAGCCAAGTAGGTTATCACAAAAGGGGGGGGGACGATTGGGTTTGGAGAGAAGGAACCTGAGGATCCTCGGAAAAAATAGTCAGTGGGACACCTGGACTGGACATTGATGGCTCCTCTCTGGGAGGCTGATTTATAGCGCCACCTGTAGCACCGAGGAATGGCATGTAGCCCGAGGCTGGGACGCGGAGGGAGGGTGCAGAGGGCACCTTCCAGAGAAGTCCCGCCGAGATCAGGGAGGAAAACCCACCAGGTCCCTCCCAACCCCATGGACACTTAGGAGCTTAATAACATTCAGAATGCACAGGGATTGAGTGTAATTAAAGCCAGGAGCTGGGTAATTACGTTTCTTCTCCATGTGCTACCCTTCACATTCCTCCTCTCTCTCTCTCTCTCTCTCTCTCTCTCTCTCTCTCTCTCTCACACACACACACACCCACACACACACACACACACACACACACACACACACACACACACAAACATCTTTTATGAAAGACACTGAGCCAGATCCTGGACTTCAGCATATGTGCAGCCAAAGCGAGCACCAGATACCTCCACTAAAGAGATGGGCTTCATTTCAGCAAAAGGAATTTGGAATATACTTTGGAAAGGATTTCCTTCCTCAGAAGCGCGCACGCACACACACAAACAGGAACAGGAAAGCCCTCTTGACTGCTGTTTCTTTTCATGTGGGATTGACCTCCAGATGATGCCTCCCACATCACGGGGCAAAACACGGCCTCTCTAAACCTTAGGGAAATAATTCCCCTCCAGCCCTCAGGTTCAGGGGGAGAGGCCTGTCTCCCTCCCCGGGTCACAGCAAACATGCTCGGGGCAGGGTCACACAGCCCGCCGGCACAGCCCCATATGGAGACGCCTCCACTGGCGTCCTGTCCCCAGGCCTCCCTCTCCTGTTTTATTTCAACCTCTCCGCGCCTCTGCACGTCCATTCTTTGGACTCACCCTGTGAACCCAATCCTGGGGGGTGGGAGGGGTCCAAAGAGAGGAGAAGAGGGGGGAGAGGGCCTGCTCTCTGATATGAGAAGAGAGATACACCAGACAAGAAACCCAGTCTGAGAAGAAAAAAAGTATATTGAGTTAATAGCGCCCAATCCTGCAGGGGCTGACTGAGGGCCTACGGGAAGGAGAGTGGGAGCAGAGAGTGAGGGAATAAACCAGGATTGGAGGGAGGTAAATGCCAGCGCTGGAGGCTGCAGGGGACAAAGGGCGTGGGAGCCGGGAGGGGGCTGAGCCCAGCAGGTATGGAGAGAACTAGCTGGGAAGATATCAAAGATAAGGATGAGGGTGATTTAAAATGCTAGGACATTCAAATTTATAAGTCTTTACTCTGCGCACAGTTCTTCTACATAAAATCGTATTTTGTCCTGAATAACAAGCCACAGAAGCAGGTATTGATATTTTCATTTTACAGATATTGAAACTAAGGCGCAGAGAGGGGAAGTGACTCGCTTTAGGTCACAGAGCTGGTAAAGGGCGGAGCAAGGAATCATCAAGTTGTGTTCTGGTGCCATCTCCTGCAGGTTCTGCGCTGGGCATCACCCAGGCTTGGGGCCTACCGAGGAGAGATCCTGCCCCAAAGGGTGGAAGACCGGACTCTTGTACCCTTTGCGGCATGTTCAGCACAGGAGACCTCCGGCAAATCAGTCTACTTGTCTAAGCCTCATTGGTTACCTTGTCTAATACCTTGGCTTCTGAAAATGGAAGGCTGAGCCCATCTATTTGGAGATTTTTATTTTTTTTAGCTTCAAAAAGCAAAACTCAATCCATGAGAAGGATGAGTAAAGGGGATAGCCAGGGTAAAGGTCTCAAAGCCCTCAGTCTCCCGGTCACCCCCCTTTCCCCGCCCCCTACCATCCCAGTCTCCTCCCTCTTTCTGTCTACTGACCCCCAGAGGCCTCTTCCCCACATTTCACAGCCTGAGCAGCTGTCTCCACCCAGCCATGGCTCACTTGCCCATGAAATCCAGGCTCATTCGTCTTCATACCACGTGAGGACACCTCAAGGCCAGAGAAATCAGCCTGGCTTCCCAGCACCCGCCCACCCAGCCCAGAGCCCTGATGGAGCTACAGCACGAGCCATTTTACACTGCTGCCCGCCCACATCCCACCACACCGCCCCCCTCTCACAGGTCCAGGCCCTGGAGGACACCTCAGCCCAAGCTTTCTGCCCACACACACACACACACACACACACACACTTATCTACCTCCAAGGTCATTCCCCACCCCAAGATAATGCATTCTCAGTTTTACTCCTTCTTGCCTTCTAGGAAGCCTTCTGGATTTCCTCTGTCTTCCTCCATCTTCCCTCCTTTGGTCCTTTCTGGTCTCCCATCATCAGTCATGGGGCTTGGTCCAGTTGCTCTTGACCAACTCAACTCACCGGCACTTGCTGAGGGTTGCCCAGCATGCACCTGTGGGTCTGGGCCAGCCGCCTCATTTCCCCCTCATTTCCCACCCCCCACCCCCAGGGCAGTGGGCCTGTGCCCCTCCAGTGGCTCTCCCGGGGTAGTGTGTGACTCACTCATCCTGCTCTGGGAGAGAGCACGGAAGTGAGGAAGAAACCCAAGGCGGGATAAAATCCCCGCACTCAGCTCTGTAAGGTTTAGGGTCAAGAAGGCAGGCAGCTGGAGGGAATTAACGCCTTTAGGAATCCAGGTCCCCTTTTGTGGGGGTTGGGGGGACCACAGACACGGCCAGGGCGTGGAAGGATGCCAGTCTGAGGCTCTAGGGGTCCAATTCCTATCTGGAGAGGGATTATGGGGGAGCCAGACTCGCAGACTCCCCGCAGCCTTGCAGCACACACCGTCTGCCCGGGCTGCTGCCGCTGCGGCAGGACCACCGCGGCCGCCTCCGTGCTCGCTGGGCTGGGTTTGCCCAGAGCAGTGCACCAGCCCACAGGTCTCCGTCCTGTAGTTCAGTCCGAGTCTACCCTCCCTTCTCCTCCACACTCACAGGCATTCCTGGGCTCAGAGCTTAGTGCATGAAATCCCTGCTCTTCTTGGTTCTTCTCTCCTGGAACCTTTTTATTTTATTTTAAATTTCAGGCTAAGGCGTTGGGGGAGCAGGCCGAGGAAGGGCGAATAACGACACCATGAGCTGATGCACCCCGGGTACAGACCATGTGCCAAGCACGTCACATTGCTGATCACACCGCTAGTCCCCACAAGCCCCCTGAAGCCCTGGAATCCTTTCCCACATTTTACAGGCGAGGACGCCCAGGTTAAGAGGTTACGTGGTGAGTGAGGGCCGGGCTGGGATTCAAGCTCAGCCCGGGACCCACTGCTGACCGGCACCCGCAACCAGGGACGCCCTGGCCGAGGCTGGGGGGACACAAAAGGAGACAAACTCGCCAGAAACGACTAATCCTGAAACCTAGGGGTAGAGGGCCAGCCAGAGGGAGAACCCGAGGGAACAAGAGAGGCGGATGGAGACTGGATGGGGGGGGAGGGGGTGCGGCCCAGAGAGGGGGCGTCGGGGTGGTAAAAGGAGCTGAAGGGCAGCCACGCGGGGCCGCCCACGATGGCTGGGCGGCAGGAGGAGAGCTGAAGTCCAGGCGAAGGTGTGGCCGGCGGGAGCCGAGGCCCAGGCGGGAGGTCGGGGCTGCGGCGGAGAGGAGCGAGGGGGGCGCTGAGGGGAGCGCGGGGAGAGGGGCCGGCGCCCGCCGCGGGGAGCGGGGAGGGGGGGGGGAGCGGGGCGGAGGAGCCGCAGGCCCGAAAAAGGAGGCCAGACGCTCGCACCGCCGGTCGTCTGTGTGTGGGGAGGGACCTTCATCTCAAGGACACGGAGAAAGGCAGATGGAGAGCGGGAGCCGGGGCGCAGCGAGCCGGCAGGGCGGGCACCGGCCCAGCGGCGCCGGCGGCGCTGCCCTCGCCCCGCAGCCCCGAGCGCGCCCCGGCCGCCCCCCCGCCCCCGGCTCCCCACCACACCCCCACCCCTCACACACACACACACACACACACACACACACACCCCGCGCCGCCCCCCCCCCCACACCCCACACACACCCCGCGCCGGGCCCCACACACACACACACACACACCCCGCGCCGGGCCCCCCCACACACACACACCCCGCGCCGGGCCCCCCCCCCCGCACACACACACACCCGCGCCGGGCGGGGCGTGAAATTGGCTGCGGCCGTAATGAGCCCGCGGCGCGGGGGCGGCGGGCCGCGGGGAGCCGTGCGCCGCTCGTTTAGCTTGTTTATTGTTCAGGCCTAATTAAAACGTTCCGCCGCCGCCGCCCCCGCTAATGAATTCCCGCCGCCCGCCCGCCTCCCCGCGCCGCGGGCCGGAAGGCGGGAGGCGGCGGGGCTGGGGGAGGAGTGAAGGCAGGGACACACACACACACACACACACACCAAGGAGCAATTAGACATCCGGCGATTGGCGCCGAGGTCGGAGTGAGCGCCCCCGTCCCCCAGGTGCCAAACTCTGGCAGGCGCTTGGAGGTGATGGAGTGCCGGCCACAGGGCTCGGAGGAGAGGTGGGGGGAGGGAGGTCATGCGCGAGGCGTGTGTCAGTCAGTCCGCGGTGGGCCTGTGTGTGCCGGAGCCTGTGCGCGCACGTGAGCGCACCTGCCCCTTGGAGCGCGCCCCGGGCGGCCTGTGTGTGTCTGGCTGGTGGAGGCCGCTCCGGCTGGCCCGCAGGCTTCTCCCCCGCAGCGGGAGCCTGAGCGGGGCTCACAAAGTCTGGTCTCTCCGGGCACCGCCGTTGGCCGTGTTGCTGTGTGCCTCCTTGTCACGACCTCGGTGAGGGCAGACGGGGCCGGAGGAGGGAGAGAGACAGACGGCGGTGCTTGGGCAGCCAGGGCTCCCCGCCGGCCCGCTCCTCCTGCAGGCGCGGGCGGGCGAGCACACACACGCTGCCCGCCTCCGCGCAGCCTAATAAAATAGACAAAAAGCGATCGCGATAACATTCAGACATAACCACAGAAACACACAAATGAAAAAAATGCTCTCATACGGACACGCCAATCACACACAGATAAAAAGATGAGAGCCTGGGGCATAAAGCCACCCGAATGTTCACACACACACACACACACACACACACACAGAAGGCGTGCAAACTTGGGCACACACTTTTCCAGACAAGTGTGCACACACATCACTGCCTGACACATGTCCGTGTACCCTCCAGCAGGCACCAATTCTCTGGGAGCAAGTTCAGATCCCCCAGGCTGCCGTTCAAAATATGCTCCTCTCCATTATCTTTATGATCTAATTCTTTTTTTTTTTTAATTTCAGAGGAAGGGAGAGGGGGGGAGAGATAGAAACATCAATGATGGAGAGAATCATTGATTGGCTGCCTCCTGCACGCCCCCTATAGGGGATGCAGCCCACAACCCGGGCACATGCCCTTGTCCAGAATCAAACCCGAGACCCTTCAGTCCGCAGGCCTGTGCTCTACCCACTGAGCCACGCTGGCTCGGGCCAGTCCAGTTCTTTATTCCAGTCCAGCAATGCTAGCCTCTGCCTCCGTTATAGCTTGCTAGTCCTGCCTCGGAACAACAGGGGAGGTACTCCTCCTCCTCTGCTACTCCCTTCCATGTGGAAGGGTTTCTCCTTCCATGCCCCACTCACAACTCCCCTCCTCCAGGCGGCCTTCCCAGAGAAACCAACTGGCTCTGACCCTGAATGTGCCCTAGTCACTTGCACTTGTTGGTCTGTGCTGTGGGGCCAGCAGGTTACTTTGCATGGGATGTTGGCAGAGAGCGGGGCTCAACTCCCCACAGTCAAGACCACTTGACCCCGTATGTCTGTCAAATGCCAGGCCTCTCCCCGCCCTCCCCCCCTCACCCCCAGCATCAGGCTGTGATGCTCCTGGGAGCGCTACTACCTAGTTTGTTTTCCTTTGTTTTGTTTTGGACCCTTAACCTGTGATATTTTCCCATCGATTTTTAGAAGAAGAGACAAAGAGAAGCATCCCTGTGAGAGAGACACACCAAATTGTTGCCTCCTGCACATGCCCTGACCAGGCCAGGGATCCAGGCCAGAGATCAAGCCAGCGCCCAACCACTGAGCCAGACTAGCGAGAGCAGCTATGGCTGCCTAGTTTTCACAAACAGATGGGAAAATGAAACTGGACCTCAAGCAGCCGCTAGGAAAGTCTCCTTCTGTCACATCCTGCAAGTATCTCCCCCAAAATGACTATCAGAGCCATTGGGGGGGGGGGGCACACCTCCCCGGCATTCACCTTGCTCTTAACTAGAGATGCTGCTTACAGACTGTGTTCTCGCCTTTCTATCCCGGAGAAAACGTGGCTGTTTTCAAAAACTGGCCCCACCCTAAAGGATGGAAATTGGCCTGTGGGGAGGGGAGGGTGCTCAGAGCCCTAGGGCAGGCCCCACGGGCGATGCCCAGAGAGAACTAACTGTCCGGAATGGCCCTGTCAGGCAGCTGCGCCAGCGGCTGTGAGGAAGATGCATGCTGAGAGCTAGTGTCTTTGTTTTTGTTTAAAAAAAAAAAAAGGCAAGATCGCCCTAAAAAATCCCCTCACGGATGCCCCCCCCCCAGCCACCACGGGGGTGTTTTACCCCAGCCCATCCTCTGGGGGGAGGCGGGCGCCCTGCCTGCTCCCCACCCATTCCCTTCATCTCCCTGGCAGGCACCCTCCTGCAGACGGAGGCGCCCTCCCTCCCCCTGCCTTCCGCCCACAGACCCATCCATCATCTTTCTTTCTCCACCTCTGTATTTCTCTGTCTTCTGTTGATTTCTCTCCTCCCTTTTTCAATATCAATTTCTTTCCCTCTGATTTCTGTTCGGGCTCGGCCATTTCTTTACCTATGTCAGTCTTTCTTTCACTTCCACCCTTTTCTGTTCTTGCTGCCCCCTCACACACCCCCCCCCCCACACACACACACACACACTGCACTGCTCAGAGCAGGCACTGCAGAGGGAGGGTGTGTGGGGGAGTAGCTCCCCGGATGACTGGCATTCTGAACAGAGCGTGGGATTGCTGTGTTCCCGCTCCCGCTACACACACACACACACACACACACACACACACACACACACACGAGCCTCTCCTCTCACCTGAGCCCCAGGTCCTGAGAAGCTGCAGGGCCCTTGCCCCAGAGCCTCCATCCCACCCTCTGCAACCCCTACCTGCTCCTTCTCACCACCTCCTCCTCCTCCCCTGCCTCCCCCCCCCCCCCCCCTGTCTCTGGGCACACTTCGCTAGCTCTCTTCCCAGCCAGGCCCCGGGTTGCTCTGTCCTTGGCTCTGGGCTCATGGTTCCTCCCATTTCCCCTATAAGCCTGATTCAGCTCCTCTCTCTCTGAGTCCCCGTTCCTGGCCTCTGGGTGTCTGCCCGCCTTTGTGCTTGGCTGCAGCGTTTTGCTCTTTGTCTTCCCTCTCTCCTGCTCGGGCTCTGCCTCTTTGTCTCCGGCCACACTCCGGGCGTCTCTGTTCCCTTGCGTCTGGGTCTCTGCAATCTCCAGGGCGCCCGCTGAGCCTGACTCTGCCTTCTGGTCCCACTCTGTGGGTCGCGGCTGGAATTTCCTGGGTCTTTCGGTCCCTGCCTGGGTGTCTGTCTCCCCCCATTCTCTGCCTCTGTGCACTGCCCCGCCGTTATGGGGTTGGGGGGGATGCGGAGGGCTTTGGGGGGGGCCGGGCGGGCGGCCCTTTGTGTGGAAGATTGACGGCCGGCCGCGTGGCGCAGCCGCCGCCGCAGCGCTGATTAGGATGCAGCGCGGGCTCCGCTGCGGCATCTCCTCCCGGCCGGGCGCCCTCCCCCTCCCATCGCCCTCCCGCCGCTCCCAGCCCCGGGGCTCTGGGCCGCACCCTCCCCGGGCCCAGTCCCTCCCCTGGGAGCCACTGGACATTCTGGGAGGGCACTGGGGGGCCCCTCTCCCACCCAGGTATCCGCATGTCCTGTGCATTCTAAGAAGAAGGGAATGAGAAGAGGTGGGAGGCCGATTGGGGGTGCTTTGCTGGAGGGGGACAGGCGTGTGAAGGACAGAAATGTGCCCGGAGCTCTGCTCAGCATCCGGATGGAGAACTGCCCGCCAAGCAGCTCCTTACACCCCTCAGACAGCGACAGGTCCGGAGAGAAAATGGGGCAGGAAGGAGAGAGAGCAGGAAACATGTCGGCCCCTCTTTTATCCCCTTGGAGCACCTATCAGCCTTCTTTGTACATAGGAAGCCCCAGTGAATTACTGGCTCGTATTTCACCAGTTCTCCGATAATCAGTGCCTAAATCAGCGGAACTCAATCCTTTTAAATATCCCTCCCACTCACCTGCTCCCCCCCCCCCACAATGCGGTATCTGCCCCCAGGACAATTCCCCCTGCCAAGCCTTCCAAGCATACCCGTGACCATCAGGCCTCAGCTCAAAATCCGGGTCCTTCCAACCACTCCTCCATCTCCCACCCTCCCCCGCTCCCTCCCTCGCCCACCCAAATGCAGCTTTGGCCACTGGCTTTCTCCCCAAAGACAGTCACTAGACAGGGAGGGCCAAGGGCAGCCTGGTGGGTGGGAGGGGATTCCAGAGCCAGCAAATAAAAAGCCCTGTCAGCATCTGTCATCTCTGCCATCTCCCTCCATCATCCCTGTCTCTTGCCTCCTGGCTCCTGCCAATCAGTCTCCCTGCTGACACTACACTGATGGACTGAGCTCAGGCGCGGGTCTGCGGGAAGATGTGTAGTGCCTGGTCTGCTTCACACCCATTTCCCCCAGGAGCCTCACTAGACCCTGATGTCTGTCTTTCAAAACCCCCAGCGACCCTAGGAGTCGGGGGTTGTAGAAGAAACCCAAAGAGGAAGAAGACAAATTGTCCTCTCCCGCTCAATCAATATCTTGGTCTCAGCCCTGATCTCCTCCGCATACCCCCACAAAGTAGAACTTAAAACTTCAGGCCATAGCAGAGAGTTAAATCTCAGGAAGATTTCCCCAGCTTTAAAGAGGTCACAGTGAGTGCCTCCAGAAACCAGGAAATGGTAAGGGGGGTGGGCAAGGATGTGGTTGCTGGGCTTGTATGGTTCAGTGGTTGAAGGTCGGCCTATGAACCAGGAAATCACGGTTTGATTCCCTGGCAGGGAGAGAAGAAAAGGCAGGGAGAAGGGGGAAGAAACCTAACTGCCAGCCCCTGGGGGGCTCTGTCCTGTTTGCTTTACCCTCAGCTGGGAAGTTCTACTTTGAGTCTGACCCCAGTCTTCTGTCGAGCCCTCACTTCCTCCACTCTCCCTGGAGCGAGGGAGCGAGACAACACATGCCTGGGTTGCAGGCTCGATCTCCGGTACGAGGTGTGCAGGAGGCAGCCGATCAATGTTTCTTTCTCATCGTTGCTGTTTCTATCTCTCTCGTCCTCTCTGAAATCAATAAAAATATTTTTTTTAAAAATGCGGTTGCACAAAGATCCCTTCTTGTAATATACTAAATGTCCACCAGGGGGCGAAGGACTTGAGCGGAACCTGCGGAGGGCTCGGCGGCCACCGGAGGGCAGCAGAGAACAGAGCTCCCGGCGGAGCCAGCCCCCGGCCCAGACTGGGGTCTGAGATGGGTGGGGCCGTGCTGCCCAAGCTGAGGGAGTCTTGCTTCAGCAAGAACTCGTGAATTTCCGAATTCAGGAAATCTCTTGCAACCCTCTCCACTGACATCAGTTACATATATAACTGGTGCGTATAGGGCTGTTAACCAGAGACAGAGACCCACCCCTCATCTTTAGGCACACACCACCCTCTCTGCCCTCAGAGCACAGCCCCTTCCTCTCCCTACTTCCTGAACTGCAAGAGGAACTTTTCTTCACTTATAATTCGTGTTTTTCGCTGATTTACAGTAGCTCCTCAACGCTGCAGACAGAGAAGCACGTTCCCAGTTCTAACCGTGGTTCCTCTTAGCACATCCTGTACAGATGGGGAAGAGGCCTCCCAGGTCCCCAGCTCTCCCTTCCCAGGATCCTCTCTCGCGGGCTCTTCACCGCGCTTCACCTCTCCCTGTCCCTCTGCTGGCCTGCCTCTCCTTCCTCCAGATCCTTCTGGCCGCCACTGGGCTCCCTCACCCTCAAATGCTGAGTCAGCTGGGAGGGCAGGCACAGAGAAGAGGAGGAAAGGCAGGGAGAAGGGGGAAGAAACCTAACTGCCAGCCCCCGGAGGGCTCTGTCCTGTTTGCTTTACCCTCAGCTGGGAAGTTCTACTTTGAGTCTGACCCCAGTCTTCTGTCGAGCCTTCGCTTCCTCCACTCTCCTTGGAGCGAGGGAGAGGTGACTGTGGAGGGATGGAGCCGGTATTGGGGGGCACATGTGCAAACTCATGGGCTGAGCATGTACCTACATGTGAGCCACACACCACCCCTTCCGAAGAGCTCACACACATGCACTCCACGCCATTCCCCACCAAGGACTCCTTCCTTACAAAACAAGGGGAGAAAAGCATCGCCGTCTCTCAGACACCTTAATCCAACGTTCATCCTCTTTGGGAGACCCGCAGAGACGAAACCCTCCTTTCTTTCCCTCTCCTCATCTGCCTCCTCGTCCACTCTGGCTTTTGAAATTTCCACCCAGACCTTCTGGGTGCCGCCAGCCCCCCCACCCCCACCACACACACACACATGCACGCACACGCACACACACACACACACACACACCTTCCCCAGGATCAAGGAGGCACCAGACAGAGGCTTCTCCCTGCAAAGGACTGAGACAAATGCCAATCACGTTGGGGCCTCTCGCGGTGCCCATTCTGCTATGAATTCCCAAGGTCAAAACCATTCTGGTGTTATTAAAAACATAAATGTTGCATACCAGGCAGCGGGGGGAAAAATTATAAGGCAGCCAGATGAGAGGGAGACGGAGGGGCCGGTAATTGTCTTCGTCTTCCCAGAGTCAAGCTCCATGGGGCCGGAGCTGCACACAGAACATTGCTTTTTAATTTAACTCGGTAAGGTCAGCGGCAGCAAATGAGGCAGCGGAGGAGCGGCACCTCCGAGGGAGGGCGCGGGGCACAGCCCCCACCCTGAGCCCGCACAGCCGGGGCTCCGGCCAAGATCTCCAGGCAGAGCCAGGGGGGGCAGGGGGAGTGGCAGGCAGGAGGCGGCTCTAAGCCCCCCCCACCCCGGGAAGGGATGGCTCCGGAGGTAGAGAGGAGATATCCCTGGGAGGGCTCCCTAGGAACTGGGGTTTGGGTGGCAGAAAGGAAGAGGCTCCAGAGGGACTCTGGGTGTGACCAGGAGGAGTCAGGCTGGTGGGCACTGTAGTCCCTTCCCACAGGCCCATTCCACAGAAGAGAATGACAAGGGCCGTGACTAGGACTCAGGCGTTCACCTAGCCCCCAGCACCCGTGAATCCTGAATTCCAAGCCGAGAGGGCTCACCAGAGAAGTGAAACACTCTGTCCCAGGATGCCATGGGGCAGCGGAAAGGAGGATGGGGGGGAGAAGCTGAGGCAGAACTGCCCTCCCTCAGAACCTTCCTCACAGCTTCCGCTCTGCCGCCTTCCCTTCCGCAGCTCTGCTAGCTGCTAGCTTCAGCTGCCTCTGGTTTCCGTGCTACAGGAAGGGCTGGAGTTAGACCACAGAAGGGACTTCCCGGATTAGCACCTTGGTCACAGGCACAGCACAGGCTGGGGTGGGAGAGGCCGGGGAACCTGGGCCCAGCGCGATGAGGTCAGGGGGCCTGAAGGTGGAGCAAGTCACTGGGAAGGGGTGGGGGCTTTTGAAAAGCTGTGCACCTGGCAGAGGCAGTGGTGCCCAAAGACGCATTCGGGTTTATTAGGAAGTTCTTACCCAGGTCAGACCTCAGCTCCTCCTGCTTCGGCGGTGCCTGTTCAGGAGGAAGAGTCTGAATAAGCAGATTTGAGTCTTTAGGACAGAGTTTCAATTCTCTCTTTTCCTCTAGAAGTGCCCTTGCTACTTGGCTTCCCGTCCAACTTTCTACTCCCCTGTCAGTCAGGCATCCGAAAGCTCCCTGAGGAAACCTCCGATGTCAATGAGGACCTCTGAGGCCCACCGCTCTCAGTGCCCATCTCTGCAGGCCTCCCCTCTCCCTTTCCAGGAGGTCTTCTCTCAGCTCCTGGGCCCCAACCCTGCAGTTCTCAGTACCTGCCACAAGGTGGCGGCCAATGCATCGATTGATCAGAGTTAGAGCCAGGACCGGGTCCCCCACCCAGATCTCCGCTCATCCCAGCTCCTCCTCCCCAGGCAGGAACCAACCCTGAGGGTCTCTGGAAAGACAGAGCCTTCTGGAAGAATCCTGTGTAATAGGTGGGCTGAGTGAGGATTGGGGTGGGGGAAGGAAAGGGAGGGTGGAAGAGAAGCCTGAGAGAAAAGTCTGCACAGACCCAATGGGGAAGCAAATGGCCAAGCGCAGTGCAAAGGCCAAGGCGAGGAATCAGAGTGGGGCTGCCTGCTACTCCCCACCCCAGACCCCCCAAAATCCCAGGGGCTCCGGAGCAGTAGACTAGAGGGGCAACCAAGGAGGAGAAGGACCAGGGGCTGCGGGTGAGGTCTAACCCAGAATAAACACCAGGATGCGTACACTGCCACCTCCCTCCTCAGGGTGACACCCACTTGCATGCCATTATCTCTGCCATTCCCAGAACACAGAAAACAGGGACAGGCTCGGTCAGTTCTCCAGTGCAGGCCTGACCTACCTGGCACAGGAGAAAGGGGGAAATGCAGGCCTGCCCACAGGTGCTAGTCATGTGGGTGGGACAGGGTCCTGGGGAGGGAGAATGGGAAGTCACAGGAACAGGTGTGGGGAGGCCTTGGAGCCCAGCAGAAAGTCACTATAGGCTTATGCAAGAGGAAGGGGACAGAGCCTTGGTCTGCCTGCAGCATCCCTCCCTCTCCCCATCCCCCAAAGCCCAGAGAACAGGAGCCGAGTGTCAGGTCCTCCAAGTGGGGCCTGAGAAGGGCTCCCAGGTGAGGATTCGGGGCCTGGGTTTTCCAGAGGCAATCACCACAGAGCGGGGGACACTTAGGGAATCTTCTCCCTCTGAGGCCTCTGGCTCCCCTCTGTAAAATGGGGGGGGGGGGGCAGTGTGTGGAACGTATGGTCTCTGAACCCCGGTCTCTGAAACTGTCCTGTCGATCATTGCCACCTCCCCCAAAATGGTCCAGCTCCCCTGAGATCCACCACGCTTTAGCCCCACGTTTTCTCAGAGTCCCTACCCTCCAGACCACACCCCTAACCAGAAGAATCTATTTCCACACGGGGAGGGTGCTAGGTGCCGATTTCACAAACCCAGTGTGGGGTTATGAGCACAGAGTACAGGAGGATTCAAGGTTAGACTCCGGAAGAACTTCCCAGCACAAGGGTCTGAGAGCCTGGCTTGGATGAGGCTCGGTGAGAATGGATACCGGGACTTGCCGAGGCCGCCGGGAGACAGGGACGTGGGTGTGAACCCGCCAGGAGCGCTGGCCAAAGAGAGGCGTTTTCCCTCTGGGTTTGGTCCCCCAGAGTCAGAAGTTTGCGCACAAAGATTTCTGGGGACTCTACCACCATAGAGCAGAGTAGTTTTAGCCTAGAATAAGAAATCGCAGCCTGGTTAGAAGATTGTTCCAAAAACCTGGGGGTTGGGGAGGGGAGAAGAGAACAGGCATGACCCCTCCACTGTGTGAGCACCCTCTCAGCCTGGCCCACCTCCCATCGCCCTCTCCAAGCAGAGCAGGGCCTATGAAGTCCTGAGTGGAGGTCTCAGCACCCAGTCTCCCCCCCCCCCATCTCAGACCCAGGAAGCTGACGCCATCCCCCGTGCCTGGCAGGCCAGAGGCACCCACTGCTCAGGCTGCCTCACCCCCCACACCCTACGCAGACACACACCACTACACACCACAGCCTGGAACCTGCTAGAGATTTGGGCAAGTCAAATCAAAGATATCTTCAGCTATGGGTCTTCGGGCTCCCCTGGGACACCACACACACATGCACATATGCACACATTCACCTGTACACATGCAGATAGACACACAGATGCACACACTCATACACACAGGTACATTCCCTCAAAATACACACACCCATACATCACAAACATTCTCACACGTAGGCAGCACAAAGACATATACTCAGAAATGCATACATTTGCAGACAGGCACATACCCACAAACTTATACACTCATCAGACACATTGTGTACACACCCACGCATTCATCTCTTCCTTTCTTCTGACAAAGGATCAAGAGCCCAGTACTCCGGATTCTAGAGGCCCAGGGGAGACATGGAAATCCACAAGAAACCTTTCTCCAGTCTTCTGACCCAAACTGGAACTCCTTTGCTCAGTTCCCTTTCTCTAGGATTCTGGCCCACACTGTGGGAGTAGAACCTGCAAAGATATTTCATACAACAAAGATTTTTGAATACCTACGGTACCTCCTGCCACCCCCCACGGGCACACACCCAACTTTGTGCCAGAGCTGAGGCAGATGCATGAAAGAGTTAAGACCTTTGCCCATTGGTGTGGTGGAAAGCAAAAGTTCAGGAGTCAAAGACCTGAGTTCAAATCCTGCCTTTGCTTTAAAAAAAAAAATTATTGATTTTTTACAGAGAGGAAGAGAGAGGGATAGAGAGCTAGAAACATCCATGATGAGAGAAACATTGACCAGCTGCCTCCTGCACACCCCATCCTGGGGATGTGCCCGCAACCAAGGTACATGCCCTTGACCGGAATTGAACCTGGGACCCTTCAGTCCGCAGACTGACGCTCTATCCACTGAGCCAAGCCAGTTTCGGCTGCCTTTTCTTTCTTTTTCTTTTTTTTTCCCTTTTTTTTTTTTTTTTTTAATTAACACATAGCCTTTGCTTCTTTCGCTGTGTTACCTTGGGCACCTCACACAGCCTCTCTGAACCTCAGTGTCACCGCCTGTAAAGCGGTCGGGTAATAAAATGCGCCCAGTCACCCTGTGAGGGTTAGAAGGCCGGGAAGGCCTCCCTCGGCAATGTGTCCACCCGGGGCAAGCGACCCCTTTCCCTTTCCCAGCCTCTGCGGCGAGCGTCTCCCCAACACCCTCCCCGCCCTGAGTGGCTGACACAGGCGCCGTCTCCCCGGGCCTCAGACCCCGGGCGGGCGGGCGCGCGCTGCACCTCGGGAAGCTCGGCCCCCGGCCCCGCCCCGCCCCTCCGGCCCGGCATGCCCCTCGGCCGCCGCCGCCGCGCGCAGGCCGCGCTTTCCGTAATAACCTTTAATGCGGCTGGCCGCGGCCCAAATGTGCGCGGCGGAGCGCCGGGCCCCGCGCATCAGATGGACGATGAAGTGTTAATCATCCCCCGGGGAGCCGTCCCGCGGAAAGTCGTCATTAATTTCTCTGAATTACACCAATTCCGAGACATTCTTTATGGACAGACAGTGCGGGAGACAGTTATATGACAGGACTTGCTGTGCTAAGCAGATGTGGGAGCGATCGCGGCGCCCCATGAATACTAAGCAACCGCGCGGAAGGAACCCGCAGGCTTCCGCGCCCCGGACGGACGGGGGAGCTGCCCCGGCCGCCCCCGCCCCGACCCACCCGGGCGCGCCCTGCAGGTGCCCGCACCGTGGTGGGGAGGGGGCGAGCGGGGCCGCACCTCCAGCCCCGGCGGCGGCGGCGGAGGCGGCCCCTCAGGTCTGCTCCGCGGCCAGGCCTCAGCCTGAGTGGGAGGTGGCTCTGGGAGTCTTACCCTCACCGCCCCCCTGGATCCTCCGAGGACCCACAAACACCCTGGCTTTCCCTGCATCAGCCTCGGCTGCCTGCATTCCCCCCACCCCCACCCCCAGGGCCTGCCCGGCTTCGGAGCTGCAGCCTGTCGCCCCCTCCCCCGGCTCTCCCTGCAGAGCAGGCTGGCCACCTCCGAGACCCCGGGATCTAGCACTGCTTCCCCCGGATCGCCCACCTCCCCTCTGCGCCCCTCTCCCGCCTGGCCCCCTCTTTCTCCTGCCCACCGCCCCCCACAAGCCCACCACCTCCCAGTGGGCTCCACTGTCCCATTACCTCCGGCTCCTCAACCTGCTGCCTCTTACCATTCTCCCCCATTTCAAGCCGTCCCTCCTGCACCTGCTCTCACCCCTCTCCCTCTCCCACCCCTCAGGGCCCGGGGGATGGCCGGGCTCAGAGCAGGATGAAAGGAGGAGGCTTGCCCCTCTTCCCCCCTCGTGCCCTCTGCCCGCCCACCTCCCTCTCTTCCTCTGGCAGACCAGAGGGGTGTAATGGAGAGCTCGGGTCACCTCCCCACAAGCACAGTGGTGGAGGGGCGAGGGAGAGACCTGAGTGACCAGGGGAGAACCTGAGCCGGCAATGCATTCACCCCTTAGGGAAGCGCCGCCCCCTGCTGGTGGCCCGGGGAGTAGCGGCCCCAGCCCACAGCCCGCCCCAGCCCAGGCCCGAAGGACCTTTGGCAGCGCTGGGCCCAGTTTCTGGGTCACCCCGGAGCCTCTCCTCTTCAAAAGAGGACGGAGGCCAATGGTGACTGTCCCCCACCTCCACCTCCACCCCCACGCCAGCTGGAGAGAAGACTCCCCCGCAGCTCCGAGCGCGGGTTTGGGGGAGAGAAAGGCAGGCGCGCAGCCCCTGCGCCTTTTCTCCTCGCAGATAATTTATGTCTGCGAGCCGAGCAGATGGCGGGTAATTTAGCAATTACCGTATGCAGGAATGGGCCTCGTGCCTCCACACGGAAGCCTCGCATTCCCGCTGCAGTCTCACCTTCTCTTCTGCCCGCTTCCTCTATTTCATCTCCCCTTCCCCCTGGCACACCTCGCTGAATCCCACCCGACGAGGCGAGAGCCTTCCCTAAGGGTCCCTTTTCACCCCCATCCCTTCCCGTTCCCAGCGCAGGACTTCTGGAAACACGGAGAGCCGTCCTCTCGCTGGAAGTTCTTCCTCTCCTCTCACCTTGATCTTTCTTGCTGCTGTGGGTGATCCTATTGTCCTGGAAGATTGCGGGGCTCTGTCCCAACCTTCCCCCCCCTCCCTCCCCACCAACGTCTTCAGATTTCCCAGGCATTTCTCCCAGATACCTAGCTCCAGACCCCCGGGCTCCAGAAGAAATCAGCCCAGGAGCCGAGGGGTCTGGGTCTCTGCATGGGCGGTGAGGGCAGGCGGTGATGATCAGGTGACAGTGGTCCGAGCTCTGATACTCTGGAGCTCTGTGTACACAGTGGGTGTGTAGTAAGTGCGAAATAGCTGATTGAAAAGCTGATTTTGTGACTTGAGGGAGGGCCGAGGAGACCGGAATGAGACGGGAAGAGTCTGAAATGCCTCCTCCCGGGGCCACTCTTCCTCTGGGCTCCTGGGAAGAGGCTACTGTCAGGCAGGCCCTGTGCCTCCTCAGGCTGCGGGCAGGGGTCCTCCCCCCCACCCACCTCCACCCACAGCCCAGCCCGGCCCAGGCCCCCGGGACACCTACCACCAAGAGCCCAAGCCACCGTGCCCCCCACACACCCTCTCTTCAGTGGGCTCCCAGATCTCCGACCCCCTCACCCTGCACCCTAGCCTGGATGCCCCCATTCCGGCAGGACGCCGGGTGGCCCCTGGGCTCTGAAAAAGCTGGGCTCTCGGGCTGTGAGACACCCCACCGTCATCCACCCCATTTCCTCCTCATTCCTTACCAACAGAGGAGCACTAATTAATTAGCGTGTGCAACCAGCCGTGGGCACGATCTTGTTCCTCACCACAGGGACCCGCTGTTAACACACCAGACCCCCTGGGACGGGGCACACACCAATTACACAGCCGGCAGCTCGGTTAATCACGGCTCCCGGTGACACACCGGCTCACGGAGGAATCCCCAGCTTCCGCTCCCCGCAGCCACCCCACCCCCGAGCTCCTGCCTCCCGGGGCAGGAGGCCGGAGGGAGACAGAGACTCCTGTCTGTGTGTTGGGGGCAGGGGGAGATTTCTGGAAAACAGAAGGCCAGCATGGAGTAGCTGAGGGAAGAGTCGGAAGGAAAAGTAAGTTAGAAAGAAAAGAAACTTTTCCTTCCAATCCCCTTGGGCTGCAGATGGCCGCTCTGACATCAGTACCTGCGGCCGGAGGAGTGCGGGTTAGACAGCAGGTCTTCCTACGGAGGCCCCAGGGGGGGGGACTGGGCCTTTCACCCCATAAGCCGGAGGCAAGAGGAGCTGGAAGGGAGACAGGCTGCTCTAGGGGCTGTTCTAGGAACTGGGGTGTCTGTCCATCCTGCCCCTCGGCTGCAGTTCAAGGGTACAGAGAGGAGGCGGCCCCAGTGCAGACACAGACAGACGCCTTCCCCGCCACGCACGTCCCATTGACTTTGCCATTCCGCTGTCAATCCACCGCTTCTCCGAGATTTAACATATTGACTCTCCGAGCTGCAGAAAATTGAATTTTCTTCATTACGACTGTCTCCCGACAAAAGCAGCTCATAAATTCTCCATCTTTTCCAGGCTTCCCACCCCCTCACCACCCAACAGCTCTCCAGGGGACGCACATAGTTGAACATACAATTCACATGGCTGTAAAGGCAAGACATGACCAGCACTCCCCACGGACACCCCACTCACCAAGCCCGTCCCTCACAGCCCGGACACAGAGGCAGCCCACACCCAGCCCAGGCCACTGCTCTCAGGAATACGGGCGTGTGCCTTCCACAACCAGGGTCCACCTCTATGGTACTCCTATGTCCCACAGAGCAAATGCCCTTAATCCATACCAAGAGACTGAAAGGTCCCATGCCTCAGCCATGTCTGTACTTCTCCTGTCCCCTACAGCAGTCTCATAGGTGTCATTCACATGCAGGATAGAGTCCTATGTCCTGACATGCAATATTCACCCCAGGTTTACCTTGCCATTGCCTGGGCATAGCTAAAGGCCCTCCCCCATACACACAGTCTCAGAACCTTGCCCACCTGGGGATATGCCCACAAGTGAGAAGCATGCACAAGTCTACATGCTTTGCACAGACATGGAGGGAGAGGAGAAAGCATCGAGGAGCTGGCAGGGAGTCCTCCTTCACACTATAGGGATTGCCGTTGTCTCCTCCCAGCACCATCCCCAGCCCTGTACCCAGCCCATACACACACTAAGGTGCCCTCCTCTGCAGTCCCTCCCAAGGCACAGACACCCCTTCCACCCCCAAGGGGTGTACGTGAGCACTGGTTCCCCACCCAGAGGGTGCTCTCTCCATCTGATTCTCCATCGCTTCAGCCCCAGGAACAGAATTGGGGGAGGGCAGGGCCTCGCAGAAGTTCCTTTTGATACCTGTGCCAGCCTGGCAGCTGAGGCTATAATGGATGGGCAAGAGGCCAGGCTGATGGCCAGCACCATGTGGCTTGTGCCCAGGGCCAGATTGGGGCGGGAAGCAGTGGGATAGGTGCCCAGGCACTCCACCCTCCAAAATGCCACACAATCTGTGAGTGAAAAGAGATAGAAAGAGATACACACAAGGACATCCTCTGAGACCAAACTAAGCCAATTTCTGCCCCCACACTGGCCTCTTTACAGCCTCTCCCTTCCCCCCAGCTCTGACCCAGGCACCAGGGGAAGTCACCGTGAACTGGCACAAGAGAGGCCAACTTGTTATTTCTTTTCGAGTATGACCACCCCAACCTTACACAATATAAGCTAAAGGTTCGGGGCTGCAACCAGAAAAGAGGAGAAGGATGATTCCTCATTTAGGACAGGGGCTGAGACTTGGGGTGTCTCCTTGCATTTTTATGTTTACTGTGCAAATGATATGACCAATGCAGATGAATATTTATTGTCTTTGCAATCTCAATCCTGACGCCTGCATATGCACGCGCGCGCACACACACACACATCTAATCATCTATATCTATCATTGGCTCTTGTGCTTCTCCCAGCACCTGAATTTCTGAACTACCTTCCATCTTCTCCGTTAAGAAAAAATTTAGAGCTGCAGAAGGATAACTAGAAAAGTTGAGTCCCACAGCGCAAGGAATGGCTTTCTGGAGACTGAGAAGTACTTCAAACTGTCTATGTCCAAAAGTAGAACAACTTCCCCCACTCCAGTCCCATCCCCAAATCTGCTTCTTCTGCCAAGGTCCCCATCCACCAAGCCAGGAACCCGGGGTCAGACATAATTTTCTTTCTCCCTGGGTTGGGGTTGGAACAAGGTAGTCAGTTGCACTCATTAAGTGGCTTTGTTGTCACTTAAAAAAAAAAGGCGAAACATTTTACTTTTTTTGGGCCACACATTCACAGGCATCAAAATTATTCAAAGAAAAACAAAATGCCCTGTGTTCTTCTCCTTCATCCCTCCAACCCTGTCCAAGCTATCTCCTAAATATCTCCAGGGTATATCACTTCCTTCTCTCTAGCAGATGCAAGTCATTTCTCAGCAAGATGACTGAGCTGTCTTCTTCCTGCTTTCCCAGGCTCCGGTGCTCTTATTGCTTCTCCGTGCCCGAGGCACCGGGAGGCCTGGAAGCTTGGGAGACGTGCCCACTCACACAGCTTCCCAGAGTGAAGTATTTTGAAAGGTGATTTGTAAGTTCATGAAATCAACTACTAAAATTATGACTACAACATAGCTCTGTTTATTTTGTGCTGGTGTACAAATTCCCAAACTTTTTGATACGATATTTAAAAAAAAAAAACCAATAGGAATACACCTTCTCTAGGGGAAAAAGACCACTTCCATCACCAGTGAGCCTGTGGCCTGGTGCCTTACCAACATGTTAGCTGTCTGAGCTCCAATCTGCTCTTCAGCCAAGAGATCTTCGACGATGAGTGGTTCACGACATTGGTGCTTCATGAATCCTGATAGAAGGAATGAGAGACAAATAGAGGTCTGGGCATAGGGGCAGATTCAAATCGTTCTCACCAGAGGCATCTTTTCTCCCAGGACAATTACACGAACTCTAGAATATTGACTCAACTCCGTGTTGATAGAAAGTGGCATGGGCACGTGACTAACTCAATCTCCAGCCCCTTTGCGATGAGGTGAGGTCTTAGGTAACTGGTGATAACCAATGGAATACGAACAGAAGTGTATGTTGCTTCCAAGCTGAGAAAATTAAGGGTGGTTGTGCCTTCTACAGCCCTTTGCTCTTCCCTTCTCCTGGCCGGATGACCCCTGAGCAACCTGAAGCCACAGCATGAACAGCTCTGGGTTCCTTGACCCTGACTATTCACATTGAGCTTCTGTTTATAACACAGAAATATTTCATGGTACTACACTGAGATCTGGGGGCTGTCTGTTGCAGCTGTTGTATCTGCTCTAACTAATGCATAAATCAAAGTAGTAAGACTCAAATGGCAAGAAACCAGGCTTGAGGCTCTGTAGAATTTGGACTATGATGGATATAGAGGGCAGAGGGGAACACTTAGGAGTCAGATATTCTTTTTTAACTTCCTTTTATTTTCCCTTTTTATATATTGTCATTGATTTCAGAGAGGAAGGGAGAGGGAGAGATAGAAACATCAATGATGAAAGAGTATCATTGATTGGCTACTTCCTGCATCTCCACAGTGTATGGAGCTACTTCCTGCAACCCTGGCATGTGCCCTGATCAGAAATTGAACCGTGACCTCCTGGTTCATAGGTTAATGCTCAACCACAGAGCCATGCCAGCTGGACAGGAGTAAGAAATTCTTTATTTGGACCCTATACTTGAGATGTTAACTTGGTCAAATTATTTAATATTTCTTAGCCTTGGTTTCTGATAAAATCACATAACAATAATATGATCCACTTCATAGTATTGGTTGTGGGAATCAAGTGAGTGCAAAAATGTAAAAGGTGCCCTGGCCAGTTGCTCAGTGGTTAGAGCATTGGCCCATGCCCCAAAGGGTCACAAGTTCAATTCCCAGTCAAGGGCACAACTCCTGGGTTACAGGTTCAATCCCCGGGCCCAGTCCAGACATGTCCCCGACCCCAGGAGGCAACCAATCGATGTGTCTTTCCCACATCAATGTTTCTTTTTTTCTCCCCCTCCTCCCTCCTTTCCAGTCTCTCTAAAAATCAGTGGAAAAGATATCCTTGGGTGAAGATTAACAACAAAAATATGTCAAACGCCTTTTAATACAGAAAGCTACAAATGTCATTGGCTATTATTTCAGCAATTGGCACAAAGTGCTTATTAAAAATCTTTTGAGGGGCCTAGAGGTAGGTTGAAGAGGGTAAAGGGGGTCAAATATATGATGACAGAAGGAGACTTGACTTTGGGGGGGGAGCACACAATGAAATATACAGGTGATACATTATAGAATTGTATGTTAGAAATGTATATAATTTGTCGAAACTGGTTTGGCTCAGTGCATAGAGCGTCAGCCTGCGGACTCAAGGGTCCCGGGTTCAATTCCGGTCAGGGGCATGTACCTTGGTTTCGGGCATATCCCCAGTGGGGGTGTGCAGGAGGCAGCTGGTCAATGACTGTCTCTCATTAATGTTTCTAACTATCTCTCTCCCTTCCTCTCTGTTAAAAAAAATCAATAAAATATATATATTTTAAAAAGAAATGTGTATAATTTTATTAACTAGTGACACCCCAATAAATGTAATTTTAGAAATATTTAATAAATAATATGAATGAATGAAAACGAATAAATGGATACTAAAGCAAACTGAACCCTTTGAGACTAGAGTGGGATTGTGGGTCTATGGAGTGAAGCAGGAGCTACAGGACCTGAATCCCATGGAGAACCATAAGCCACACTTCCACCAGCCCACGGAGCCAAAGAACTAAGAGGACAAAAGTAAATGGGACAGGATCCTAAAGAAAAGTAAAAAAAAAAAAAATCAGAATTTGCCCTAAAATTATGGTAATGTTTTTCCTATTACTATGGACTGTGTGTGTGTGTGTGTGTGTGTGTCCACCCAAAATCCGTACATTGAAGCCCTAAACTGCAATGTGATGGTATTTGGAGATGATGCATTTGGAAGGTAATGAGGGTTAAATGAGATCATAAGGGTGGGACTGTCATGATAGAATTGGTGCCCTTATAGGAAGAGACCAGGACGTCCATTTGGTGTTGTGGCTGCGACCACATGTGGTCGAGGGAGCCGCCTCAGACTCTGCTGCACTCCATGCCTCAGTACCGGCCACTTGCCTTCCTGCTCATCTCACTCGCTACGTCCAGGTTCACCAGCTGCCCAATTCCTGGGGCAGAGACAGCTGCCAGACTGCTGCAGCACCATGGGGTGGGGGGAGCATCGACGGGGGGAGGGATGGGGATGACACCCTATACGCCACCACCCTGGGAGGCATCAGGATCATTTACGACAGAAAGTTCCTGCTGGAGTACAAGAACTCACCTCTGCTGCCTTTCCTGGGGTCACAACTCCTTCAACAGCCCCATCCTCCCAGCTGGAGGAACTGAAGGAACAGAAGGAGACGACGGAAGAGATGCTCGCTGGCACACAATTTGAAATGGACATTTAATCCAGAGCAGATGACCTGGGTGTGGAGTTAGAGGAATCCCTCACGCGGCTGCTGCCTCTTCCTGAGGTATCCAGCTGGCCTCATCTAATCCGGAAGGGGGTGCTTGGTTCAGGGCCTCCCTGAGTTCTGAGGCAGCTAGGCCAAGGAGAGGAACGGGCACCTTGCCAAGCCCTTCACTCTAGTCTTTGTTGGGTTTGTAAGCATTCTCTCAACCCCAGCCTCCCACGCTCAGCAGAGGCAAGACTGGGGCATGGAGCATGTCACTGTCTGTCTGCTTAGTAAACATTCAAAGAAAGAAAAAAAAGAGAGACCAGAGATGTTGCTTTTTCTCACTCTCCTCCATGTGAGAGGAAGCAGGTCCTCAGGAAGAAACCAAATCACCCAGCATCTTGATTTTGAACTTCCAAGCCTCCAGAAATGTGAGAAATAAATTCCTGTTGTTTGTGTCACCTAGCCTTTGGTGTTTTGTTATGGCAGCCTAAGCAGACTCCGACACCTACTTCCCACCGAGTTCATAGTTTGGAAACACTGAGTAACAGCCTACAATAACTGATACGCCAGCTGCTTCTGTTATGTTTGTACAGCACCCAGCAGAGCCTGGTACATGACAGCCACTCAGTAAATACCAGCCATTAGGATTTTTTGAGAAGCATCTTGTTATACTGGAAAAGATATGGGTTGTACAATGAGATTGTTCTGAGGGGCCTTGAGTTAGTCTTAGAGTTTCAGTTTCTTCGTCTGTAAAACCTAATAGCACCTCGCATAGTCATTGTGATGATTTGGTAGATGAAAGAGCCCTCCCTCAGCGGTAGCTCCTCAAAGCTTTCCAAGAGTCCAGGACCAGCTTCCATTCAAAGTTTATTATGCATCAGGCACAGGGCTCGATGAAGAAATACCGGAGTTAAGAATTTTACAAAAGAGAAAAAGACTTTAAACTTCAGGAAATAGGATTCATTTTGCAGCAGCTCCTTCCACAACCTCTTAAGAGCCTTATCAATCTTCTCCCAGCCACGGTCAGGAGTTAGCCTGTCTTCTGAAAACTCCACAGTTCAAGATCTCACAGCCTCACTCAGGAGTATTTTTTTAAAATATATTTTATTGATATTTTACAGAAAGGAAGGGAGAGAGATAGAGAGCTAGAAATGTTGATGAGAGAGAAACATCGACCAGTTGCCTCTTGCACACCCCCTACCGGGGAATGTGCCCGCAACTAAGGTACATGCCCTTGACCAGAATCGAACCAGGGACCTTTCAGTCCGCAGACCGACGCTCTACCACTGAGCCAAACCGGTTTCGGCTGGAGTATTTTTTTTTTTTTTATCCCTATAGCTGTCACTCCCAACAGTCTTCACGGTATTATTCCCTGTATTAAAAAAAAAAAAAAATTGTCAGTGACTAACTTACTATTCCTAATGGGAATCAAGTCCAAACCCTTTAACATGATGTGCTGGTTAATGAAACGCTACTGCCCTGGCCAGGTAAGCTCAGTTGTTAAAGCATCATCCCGCTACACCAAGGCTGCAGGTTCAATCCCCAGTCAAGGCACATACAAGGCTTAACCAATGGCTGCATAAATAAGTGGAACAGCAAAGTCAATCTCTCTCTCTCTCTCTCTCTCTCTCTCTCTCTCTCTCTCTCATCAATAAACAAAAATAAATTCTTTTAAAGAGAAAACACTATTTACTATAAAGCACAAAGCCCAAAATTCTAGTGGTGTAGCAAATAGAGATAATTATTGGTTAGGTGAACTCCCAAACGCATGCTGATGATTAGCAGGTAGTTCTCTGCCCAGTGGTGATTAAGGGAGCCAGATTCTTTCCAACCTGTGGCCCCATCATCTTTAACCTTTGGCCTTCAAGGTCACTGTGCTTAAGGTCATATGCATCAAGCCAGAAAGAAAAGAACATGAAGGATCTCTCTTAAGAGGTTTTCATGGGCCAAGCCTGGAAGTGAAACATATTACTTAAAGAGAAACCGAAAAATGTGGTCCAGGTACGTGTCTAAGAAAAAGAAGTAAAGAAATGTTGATGAACACATAGCCAGGCTCTGGCATTCAAGATGCTCTGCTCTCTGTCTTATACTTACCTTTCAAACTTGATTTTTCAAAGTTGATACCATTTGCCTTTCAAACTTGATGCCATTTTCCAGGCATGATTATTAGTCAGCTTTGCTGTAGCAGCAAAAATCTCAGTGGCTTATAGCAGCAAAGATTTATTGATGACTTATTATATATGTTGTGAGCAGGCTGCAGCTCTGTCCTATGGGTCTTCTGATTTCAGGACACAGGTAGAGGGAACCAGTCTCCCATTCTGGTGGCAAAGAAGAACAAGAAAAATGGAAACTCACATGCTCAAACATGGCATGAGTTCCATTTATTCACATCCCATTGGCCAAGGCATGAAACACAATCAAGTCCAAAGTCAGTGAAATGAAACACTGCAAGTTACATAGCAATGGGCAAAGAAGTAAATTATTTCAAACAATAAATCAACCTATTACAACTGTCATCTTCTATCTGAAGTACATGACAGACATTACTAATTAATCCCAGAATTCAATAGACATTGAGTTATTTGGTTAAGTGAACCTTCTCAATATATTATTTCAGGTAGCAATTACCAATAATCTGAATTTAGGGGGGGAAAAGTTAAAATTGATGTGCTGTTCTCAAGTGACCTTTTAGACTCTAGTAAACATTAGACATTCCCACATCTGAATCTGCTTCAACCTGCTTCATCCTTCCTAGACCTTGTCCTGCCAAACTATCCAAATTCAATCCATCCTTCAATTATCTATACATTCATCCTTTCAACAAAATGTAATGAATACCTAGCATAGTGCCTGACACGTATCTATTCCAACCTTATGCCTTGCACGTAAATACTCGGTGAACATCTGTTCCCTGATTAGTTAACAAAACAGTTCAGTTCTGAAACTGGACAACCAGTGGGTCCGGGCTGCCTGCCACTACTTGAACCAGGCAATATGGGCTGGGGGTCACTAATGGCAGGTCCCTCCCGGACCAGATTGTATAAGTAGTTCTCAGAAAAGGGTAGACTGCATTCTGATGTTCACTACCATGTCTGGGGTCTACAACTTTCAGCCAGGTTAGAATGTGTTTTCTCTAATCAGAATAGAACAATCACGGTTAACAGAACATGATTAATATTTCTTATAATTATAGTTAATCCCCACTATTCTATGTTTGCCCCTAACAGTTCCTTAGAACAATGGAGTTTAGTATCATGTACCAGGAGTTTCTGGGGTGGGAGTATGGTGTATCTACTGCTACTATGGTGTACTGACAACTTATGCTTGAATCCTGATTCTACCACTTACGGGTTGGATGACCCTAGGTAAGTCAGTTAATTCACTTAATATTCTGTGCCTCAGTCTTCATCATACGTAAAATGAGGGAAGGACTACTATATAAGGCTACTATTGTATTAAACAGAAAACCTCAGCATAGTTTAAACATATAATTGTAAGCACCCAACACATGGAAGTTATTACTTTTAACTCTAGCTGAGACTGAGACTGAGTTTTCTCCCATGCATTTATTCTGGGTGTAATACATAAACCAAGAACACTTGGGACTTTGATTCCTGAACAGGCATCACTCTCTCCCCCCCCCCCCCTTTCTTTGCAGGTCTTTTATTTTGTTTTGTAAGAGGACTTCACTCTTAACTTACCCCAGGACCTTGAGCTCATCCAGTGGCTTGTAACTCATAAATCCTGGCTAATTATACAGATGTGTCTCAGTGTTTGTGAAGCCCAGTAACTTATAGTTAAGTGCTTGGAGATCTTCAGATGAAAGGCACACAGGGCAGGCACCAGACACCCTATTCAGTCACAACAACAACAAAACACTAACCAAAAAAAATTTGGAATAAGCAGGGACCCAGAAAAAGCAAATCAAGCCCCCAACACCAAGACTGGAAAAGAGATCATAGAATGCCTGACTACTTGGAGGGCCCCCTAGAGAGAGGGGCCAATATGCCCACAGTTTTTACATAACTTGGGCTGTGGGAGGAGTGTGACTCTTTCAACTCTCCTAAACAAAAACAGGAGCAACAACTTGTATTGTTATCCTAATTACTTTAAATGCTTGGGCAAACTGGCCCCAGTAAGTGGCTTGTTTGTGAGTTGTGATCGGTCCTGAATTATGCCAGGCTCCCCTTCCAATTTCATTCTTCTACTTCACCTCCTCCCTCCCACCCCGCCCCCACCGCCCCCTCGGGCAATAGACCCTCTTCCTAGGTCACTCGGGGGGGGGGCCCCAGTCGAGGAGTGTATTACCAGGCCCATCACTGAAACCCTCAAGTAGTAAAGAAATAGCGGTGCACAACACGTAGTTTTTATAGGGCTGTCGCTGAGGTTGAAACAGAGAAGAAACTGCTAGCACAGCTCTTAGTTTCCCATCCCTTAAATGGCAGGTGGCTGAGAAGTCGTGCAAGCACGGCCTTGTAATCCTGGTGTTCTACCATCTCATAACTTTGATATTTTAGACCGGTTCCTTAACCTTTTCCTCGTTAGTTTCTCCCTCAATAAAGTGTAAAACAATAATACCTATCTCAAAACTAGTTAAAAGTAAACGAAAGAGTGCATCTGAACTCGCCCGTCGCACTGTAAAGAATTACACATTGGGCGTTATAAGCCGTAACTCCTCCCCACCCCCTAACTACGCACGTTACAAACCCTCAGTCACCACTAATACAGCCTGCCCCCTCCTAAGGAATTATGGGCTTTGAAGTCCTTTGATGGCCACACCCTCGTTTGCTGTCATGGAAGTGAGAACTACGTCTCCCAGAATGCAGTGGTGAGGCCACCGCCACGACCGCCCTCTTTTCCGCCCTCCTTGCCCAATAGCCTCCTGGGATATGTAGTCCAAGATCCAAGTCAGCTCCCCAGGAAAAGACCGTGGAGGAACCACAAACCCCAAAAGTCCTCGCGCTCATTCTTCTCCCTCCCCTCTCGGAGTCTGAGTGCTGTTTTTGTTGTTGGTGAAAGGTAAGGGAACAGCTGATCCGTCTGTGGGGTAAGAAACTTGGCCTAATTTGGGGGGATCTTATGGGGGAGTCACCCCACTTTCAGCCCATGAAAGGATAAACTAAGGGGACTGTAGGAAGGGGTTGCAGAAACGTTTGGGTTTTAATACTTTCCGTACGGGAGAAGCCAGCCCCACTGTTGTAGGAGTTCTTGGTCTGGAGGGGGGCCCTAATCAAAGGGATACCGCCCCTCACTGTTCTCACCTTCCTCTCCGTCCTTCTAAAAAAAAACTTGATACGCTTAAGGGAGTTGGGGAGAGACTGAACAATATTTGTTCATTCTTCCCTATGCAAGACTTGGCCCTCACAACCTTCCCTTTCCCCTTACCGCCCCCACACCCCTCGCCAATCCAAAGGCCTTTGCTACGTTTGACTCGCTGCGGGGCTCGGGGAAAACCTTCCAAGGGGTAGAACGTCAAGGAACTCTAGAGCCTTACAGAGTGGGATGATGGTATCCCACCATGCGAACACTTCAGTTTGACTCCACACGTACAGAGCTCTCGTTCAGGCCTGGAGAATGTTTCCAACTCTTAAGAATTTTATTTGTGGCAAGTATTTGGGATTCCCCAGGCTTAGATCTTTGGGATAATATATGCTCCCTTAGGAAGCCAGAGAACTGTATTTGAAGAAAACATGGACTAGTTTTTTTGTTTGTTTGTTTGTTATATTTTTATTGATTTCAGAGAGAAAAGGAGATGAGAGAGAGAGAGAGAAACATCAATAAGGAGAGAGAATAATTGATTGGCTGCCTTCTGCACACCCCTTACTGGGGTTGGAGCAGTAACCTGGGCACATGTCCTGGACTGGACTGGAATCGAACCTTGGGACCCTCCAGTCTGCAGGCCAACAATCTATTCACTGAGCCAAACTGACTAGGGCTGGACTAGTTTTAACTAGAGATGTTTAAGAGAGATGAAAATCTAAAGAAACCTATTTTCCTCAATTCGATTAAAAAGTTGTTCTTTTTTTGTACTGCTGGCCCACCTTTCCTTCTCTGCTGAGTGACTTTCTTCTTTTAAAATTCCTACCCTCCCCTTACTTCAGCCTGGTGTGGGGTTGTGATGTTTGGGGGTGTGCACATGACTAGTGGCTCTGGCTGATTGGAGGCAGTCAGCTGTGGCTGACACAGGATGTAGATTAGTGGGCTTGAGAGGGGATGAGGAGGGCCATCTCACCTAGGCTGAAGAGTTCTGTTGATTGTTATTGTTCCTCTCCCCACCTAACTTGGAACACCTCTTCCTGTCACTTTCATCCTATAGTGTGCTTCCAACTGTCAATCCAAGCAGGTGGAGGTATGGAGGAATTCAACACTTAGCATTGAGGCTAGGGGAGCAGAGAGAAAATAGGGAGGGATACACCAGAACTGGGTTACATATAGTCAAACCAGTAGGTTTGCCTGGAGAGAAGAATGTTTAAGTTCTTTTTTAACTATCTCTTCCTTCTCTCAACATTATATGTAAATTTCCCCTTCTCAGGGTTCCTTACTTCCCACCTTCCAGCCTGTCCCCTGCCCAGGGGTGGGGCTTTCCTGGCTCTAGGCCCCCACATTCCATCTCCCCACACCACCACGTTCCTGCTGAGTGTTTCACTCCACCCTTATAGCAGCCGCCTCCAGAATTCCTGACTTCCTGAAATAATGAAGCTGAGGACAGAACCTGCCTTTCCTTATATCCTCCCTTTCCCTTTGTCTCTCAGATGAGAGTGGAAGCTGTTTTGTTTGATTTGTTTGTTTGTTTGTTTGTTTTTAATTCATGGGATTAGACAGCTCAGAGAAGGGGAGAGAATGAGAGCTCATGGGCCTGAAGATTGGGCTGTCCCTCCACCCTCAGCCATGTTTTAGCTCTGGGGATGCAGTCATTACTTTCAGAGATTTGTTGCTATTTCCAGGTGGCGTAGTCATTGCTGCGCAGTTGGGTCAACAAGCTCAGGCGTACACAGGAGACCTGCTCAGAATGAGGGGGCTCCACACCAGTTGCATTTTTAACCCAAGGAGCCAGAGATGTGGGGGATGGGATGCGGACATGGAGGCTGAAGAATTTGGAATCCTCATTGATGTTAAAAGATGGGAAAGGAGGGACTGAGGAGGGAAGAGCCTAGGACACTGAGACTTGATCAATGGGGCAGTGAAAAGCAAGCAAAATTAACTGTAGGGAGAGTTTATGACTTAGAATGGGAGTAGTGTGAGGCAGGGCCGGGATTGACATGGAAGGCCAGACTTAGGTCCTGCAGACTAAGAGTGACATCTCTAAAAGGGACCTATAACCTTCAGGGTCTTGATACTAAATATGACTTCACCTCCAGGTATAGTGGCAAGGGCTGTGTATAGGGGTGGATTGGAGGTGAAGGGGGGAAAATTAAGTGGAGAGACTTTGGGCTATTAACTCTTTGTTTCATAGGAGGACACATATCACAAGGGAAAGATGGAAGAATCATCAATAAGCCGGGTACCATCTCGGGGAGGAGTCAGCTTTCTGAATGTGGCCCGAACCTACATCCCCAATACTAAGGTGGAATGTCACTACACCCTTCCTCCAGGCACCGTGCCAAGTGCCAGTGACTGGATTGGCATCTTCAAGGTATACCTGGAACCCCTTTCGGCTCAAGTTTATGGGCCATGGGTTGGTTGGAATAGGAAGAATGACTAGGCTTTTGGATTCTCAACCTCAAGTTGATAGAGAAGAAGGGGATAAGATGGCACAGATGGCAGAGAGTTATCTATATAAGCAAAGCTCATCTCCCCATCTTAGCTTTGCTCTCTTTTGACACATTATTGTCCCCCCACTTTCCCTGTCTTTCATCATCCTTGCCACTGTAACACAATCCTATTCTCCCATTCAATCCCTCGGCCCTTTCTACCATCTATAACTGGTAGTCCCATCACCATAGCTGTCTCTCACCTTGGACTTTCACAGGTGGAGGCTGCCTGTGTTCGAGATTACCACACATTTGTGTGGTCTTCGGTGCCTGAAAGTGCAACTGATGGTTCCCCCGTCCATGCCAGTGTCCAGTTCCAAGGTACAAGGGAAGATAGAGAACTGGGAGGGAGGAGTCAAGGGGGATAGAGGTTTGGAAAAAGGAAGTGGGCTCAGAAACATAAAGCTAGGCACAGAGAACAAGGAAAAATAAGCTAAAAAAAATATCCGACAGGCTCAGCAGACATGGGGTTGTCATAGAATCAAGGACTTAGAGGTGGAAGGAACTGTGCAGTGCAACTAATTCCACCTCCTACCGAAAGAAGGGGGAACTGGTGGGTAGGGAAAAGGGAAAAGTGGTGCCATATATTGAGAAGAAGGTGGTCATTTGATTCTAAAAGGCTTAGGTTCAAATCTCAGCTCTAATATGTATAAGCTGTTTGACACTGGGCAAATTACCTTTATGTGTCTATTAGCTTAACATTAAAATGAGATGCCTGGTTTATAGGGCTAATAAAAGGTTTTTAAATGACATAGGGAAAACTGTTAACACTGTTTTTGGTACATGGTGGGCACTCAATACATGTTGTTATTATTATTATTGCTACTATTGAGGAAGATAGATTTGGGAAAGAAAGGGAAGGACTAGGCAGAAAAGATCAAGAAGAGTATCCCAGGGAACAGCAATCGTCTATGGAAGGTGGAGAGGAGAGAAAACAGAATATGGGACAGGAAGCAAGGAGCCAGAGCCAAAGAGTGGATAATAAAATACACCAAGGGACCTGCTGAGCACTGGAGGGCCTGGGATCACACCGCGGTCCTGAGCCCATTCTTTTCCCCACAGCCAGCTACCTGCCCAAACCAGGAGCCCAGCTTTACCAGTTTCGATATGTGAATCGCCAGGGCCGGGTGTGTGGACAGAGCCCCCCTTTCCAGTTTCGAGAGCCAAGGCCCATGGATGAACTGGTGACTCTTGAGGAGACTGATGGCGGCTCTGACATCCTGCTGGTTGTCCCCAAGGCGACTGTGCTGCAGGTGAGAGCAGAGCAACAGCTGCTCTGGCAGGGGGGCCCTTCCCACTGGACCCTCCCCTCGGCTATAACCTCAACTGGAGACCTCCCTGGGAGTTATACTAAATCTTGCCTCCAAGAAAGTCTCAATCTAACACAGACATGAACACGTAGGGCAGGGAAGCAAGCCACCCACAAACCAATGTTCCTCAAGATTCCGTAACAACTTTTTGAGCATTTCTTCTTCAAATGCTACATCCTGCCCTAGGCCCTAGAAGATACAGAGGGTAGAGGGAGGCTGCTCCAGTGAAGGAAGGACCATAGGAAGGGGAGGATGAGACCCACTTCCAGGACAGGTGAGGAGAGAGAACAGACAGGCCTGCGCTGTCCTAGACTGGAGGTGCTACCCTCATGTGGCTCTTGACACTTGGAATGTAACTGGTCCAAATCGAGATGTACTATGTGGGTAAAATACTTACTAGATTTTGAAGACCTAGTATTTTTAAAGAAGTGTAAAGATCTCCATAATTTTTTATATTTATTATATGTTGAAATAATAGTTTTGATAGACTGAATTAGATAAAATATTATTAACATTAGTATAATCTGTTTCTTATTAGTACTTTATTTTTTAAGTGTCTCCTATAAAATTTTAAATTATATACGTGGTTTGTATTATTTTTCTATTGAACCAAATAGAGAAGAATTAGGGAGTAGAGACAGATGTTAGCAAGGAAGACTTCCTGAAGAAAGGTGGGACCAGTGCTAGGTGAGGAGGAAGTACACTCCCCACGCAGGAGCACGGGCCTGAGGAACGTCAGAAGAGGAAAAGAGTAGCATGTCTTTGATTTACATAAACTCCAGTCCTCTAGAACCTTCTAAACATGTAATCAACACAAGAATAGGAAGAAGATGTTTATATCTTACATTAGTCAGAGATACGTAAGCTCCTACACTGTATTCTGTTTTTATATTCATCATTCTCATTACAATTATCCTGTAACAACCTAGGCCCCTGGTTGGCAAACTGTGGCTCTTTGGCCCCTTGAGTGTGGCTCTTCCACAAAATACCATGGCCTGGGCGAGTCTCTTGAAGAAGTGGCGTTAGAAAAAGTTTAAGTTTAAAAAATTTGGCTCTCAAAAGAAATTTAATCATTGTACTGTTGACATTTGGCTCTGTTGACTAATGAGTTTGCCGGCCACAGACCTAGGATAAGGCATCACTTTACAGATGACACAGAGATTAAGAGAAGTTAAGTCACTTGTTCAGAGTCACATAGCTCATAAAAATTGTGTTGGAGATTTAAACCTAGTGTTTGACTCCAGAACCAATAGGTTAAAATTAGGGGAGCCATCTGTCTTGTCTGTGTGAATTGAGAAAGATTTCTACCAGATTTCCGCAATTGCTGAGCCAAGGAGGGGCCAGCCCTTGAGTGGGAAGAAGTAAAAGAGAAAAAAAAACATAAACAAAACAAAAAAAAAGAAGTAAAAAAGGAGTGGGATCCCGGGTGGTGTGGCTTGGTTGGCCGAGCATTATCCTGTGCACCAAAAGGTTGCCAGTTCTTTTCCCAGTCAAGGCACATGCCTAGGTTGGGGGTTCAATCTGGGTGGGGCATGAATGGGAGGCAACCTATTGATGTTTCTCTCTCACATCAATGTTTTTCTTTTTCTCTCTTTCCCTCCCTTCTCTCTAAAATCAATAAAAACATTTTTTAAAGAGGAATGGGCAGTTAAGCGTGCCAGGAGCTGGTGGGTGGTGGGCAGACTCCAGTAGCACACAACTCACCTCTTTGTATCCTATGCTGGTGTATCTTCCCAATCCTGAAATGAACCTGCAGTGATGGGATGGGGCTGCACAAGCTCACCCTCTTCTCCCCCTGCCCCTGTAGAACCAGCTGGATGAGAGCCAGCAAGAGAGGAATGACCTGATGCAGCTGAAGCTGCAGCTGGAGGGGCAGGTCACGGAGCTGAGGAGCCGAGTACAGGAGCTGGAGGCCGCTCTGGCAACTGCCAGGCAGGAGCACGCGGAACTGAAAGAGCAGTACAAGGTGGGATTTGAGAGGGGGGCGGGACAGGGCTGGCTGCTCACCCCAGATCCAAAATATTAACCCAGCGAAGAGGGTAAAGGGGAGATTTTAGTGGGCTTTTACGATGGTTCTGACATCAAATAAATAGGCTTAAGGCGTAACAAGTAGGATTAAATTTGATGTGACAGGAGACGTGTCCCAGATTTGTAGAAGACTCAGTTCTCTGATCACAGGAAAGCTGAGGCAGGGTTGGGGTAGGTGTGTCTGCTGGTAAGGGGATTTTTCCTTATAGTGCCCTTTTCAAGGGAGGTTACTGGGTGAGGGGGTTGGAACAAACTCTGGGCTCCTTCCAAGCCTTTGCTCTATTCTTTTAAACGTTTCTCTTCTGGGGGAACCTTAATTCCAGGGGCTTTCCCGGTCCCACGGGGAACTCACAGAAGAGAGGGACATCTTGAGCCGGCAACAAGGAGATCATGTGGCACACATCCTGGAACTGGAAGATGACATCCAAACCATCAGTGAGAAAGTGCTGACAAAGGAGGTGGAGCTGGACAGGTGAGGGGACCTCCTGTACCCCATTCCATTTCCTGTGACCCCGGAACTCCAGCTTCCTGTGTCAGGCAGGCAGACTGCTCTTTCTCAGGTGGTTTCTCTTTCCTTTCTCAACTTCTCTTAGGGTATTTCATTGACCGAGGATATCTTTTTCTGCCTCGCTTTCTTCCATCTTTCCTAACTTACTCTGTATCCCTCATCTTCAGAACTAATTGTAGTTACCATTTCTTGTGTAGCAAAGGCTAAGCAGGAGCTAGGAGTAGAGGATTTGAAAGAAGAGAAATGGATAGAACAGTCAACACAAGATAAGAGAGGATGGATTTAGGATCCTACCACAGCAAAGAATAAGCTTAGATTTTGATCTCACTCTTAGGAAACGATAGAACTGGTGAGCATGAATGTTATGGAATCTCTGCCCTGAAAAGTGGAATAAATCATAGATTTTTAGCATTACAAGACGATATGTAAGAGATCACTACCTCAGGAGGCAGCCCCTTTACTACCGGACTGTTGTCCTTTTTGGACCTTTTGTGTTGACTCAGCTCTCCCATTCTGTAACTTTCACACCGGGGTCCTGCGTTAGACCTCTGGAGCCACACGGAATAAATTTCTTTCTTCTGGCAGACAGCTATTATTTCTACCGAGTAACACAATACTGACCACCTTCCCTTGCCTGTTCTTCAAGAGAAACACTCTTAATTCTTTTTTTCCGCTGAATGATGTAGGTTTCTTTCATTCAGTACTGGTAGATTTGATATTTTTTCGAACTCTTTAAAGGAAAGAGGCATTTTGTCCAAGGCCCAGAGTAAAAAGTGAGTTGATCCCTGAGGCTTCTTCAGTTCAGGATGTTAGTCTTGCCCTAGGGAGATACTAAATGTCTAGGTTCTAAATCATGGAGTAGAAAAGCAGGGATCAGACTGAGCATCTGGAAGAGATTAGGGACTGTCTAGACCAGGGGTCAGCAAACAGTGGCCCATGTGCCAAATCTCACATGCCACCTGTTTTGTACGATCCACAAGGTAAAGATGATTTTGAGTTTTTAATGGTTGAAATATTTTTGACATGTGAAAAATAAGGGAAATTAAAATTTCAATGTTCATGCCATGGCTGGGTAGTTTAGAGCATCATCCCCATGTGCCAAGGTTGCAAGTTCAATCCCATGTCAGGGCATATAAAAAAAAATCAATAATTGGGATACTTGGATAAGTGGAACAACAAATTGAACTCTCTCTCTCTCTCTCTCTCTCACTTTCTCTCCCCTTCCTCCCTTTTTGTCTCTCCTCTCTCTTTTCCTATCCCTCTCCCTCTTCCTCTCTCCTTCCTCCCTTTTTGTCTCTCCTTCTCTCTCTTTCCCTCTCCCTCTCTCCTTCCTCCCTTTTTGTCTCTCCTTTCCTCTCCCCCCCCCTCCTTCTTCCCTTTTTTAAAAAAAATATATTTTATTAATATTTTACAGAGAGGAAGAGAGAGGGATAGGGAGCTAGAAATGTTGATGAGAGAGAAACATCGACCAGCCGCCTCCTGCACACCCCCCAATGGGGATGTGCCCGCAACCAAGGCACGTGCCCTTGACCGGAATCGAACCCGGGACCTCTCAGTCCGCAGGCCAACGCTCTATCCACTGAGCTAAACCGGTTTCGGCTCCTTCTTCCCTTTTTGTCTCTCCTTCCCTCCCTCCCTCCCTCTCTCTCTCTCTCTCTCTCTCTCTCTCTCAAATCAATAAATTAAAAAAATTAAACTCTCAGTGTCTATATAGTTTTATTGGAACAGCCATGCTCACTTATTTACTTATTATCTATGGCTTATTCCTCACTACAGTGAGAGTTGAATGATTGCCATGGAAACCACATGGCCTACAAACTCGAAAATACTTACTGTTGGGTCTTTTACAGAAAAAGTCTGCCAACTTCTCACCTAGACCAAAAGTTTATAATCAACAATGACTGTCACTTTTCTAGAAAAGACTGGATTCTGATCTCTTAACTGAGTGAAAACAACGAGGGAACCATTGACAAGACATTCCTTAAATTGATATGTAAAGAGAAAAGAAAAACTGTTTATTTCTAGATTGTGCTCTAGAATCAGAAGCCTTGGGTACTTTGGGCCTGGAACTCAGTTTGGGAATTGAGCATCCCAGAGAGAAGTAGGGGTCTGGGCCCAGAGGAGCAGCAGTAGGAGCTCCAGACAGAAGCTGGCGTCCTTCCTTCCTTCTCTGGTGACCAGTTGGTTATCTGACATTCTGTCCCCCACTCATAGGGTTAGAGACACAGTGAAGGCCCTGACTCGGGAACAAGAGAAGCTCCTTGGGCAACTAAAAGAAGTACAAGCAGACAAGGAGCAAAGCGAGGTAAGGGCTCAGAGTTGGTTTGCTTTCTCAATTGTTCATCCCTGTTTATTGAATTCTTTCTCGAGTGCTGGGCACGAAGGGCAATAAAAATGTAAAGAAACATTGTGTACACTCTCCTGGGGAACATAAGTCATACACATAAGTCAGGATCAGTCAAAGGGGAATATAGGAAGTATTAACAGGGAAGTGTAATAAAATGTGATGATGCTCCACAGAGATGAATGGGAGCACATTTTGTTAGGGACATTAGAAAGGACTTTTGAAAGGGGGACATAAACTAGTTTAGTATTTCTAAACTTTTTTAGCAGTAGAATCTTTTCTCCCCCATCAATGAAGTTTTATATCTAAAATGAAACCTCACTGAATATTTAAATAACAGCAGTATTTCATTACTGTAAGTTTATTTTTATAAATTTAAAAGTATAACATTTACATACACTGAGTGGCCAGATTTTTATGATCTCTGAACACATAATAATCTGGCCACTCAGTGTATATCCTATATAATAAAAGGCTAATATGCAAATTGTCCCCTCAATCAGGAGTTCGACCAGCAGGCAGGCTGGCCAACCACCCATGTTCCATCGCCCTGGCCACGCTGGCCAGACCCCACCCATGCATGAATTCATGCACCAGGCCTCTACACACACATACACACACACACACACACACACACACACACACACATATTGAGTGGCCAGATTATTATGAGTTTAGAGATAATAATAATCTGGCCACTCAGTGTATAAGATAGTAAAAGCAATTAGGTAATTTTGATGGATACCAAACTTTGAAGTTGGAGGTTATGGATGATTGTTTTGTCAGCCTCAGTGGCTAGTTACAGTATTTTGTTATACAGTGGTTGTACAATATTGAGAACACCTTGAGTCACACACAAGTAGGTGCAAATTGATAACAGTTTTTAAACTGTTGACCTTGCAATCTCATTTTGCTCTTCACTTCAATAGAAACTTTATTCTAAGATTTACATAAAAATTAATTAACCCGGCCCTCACATGTTTGGTTCAGTGGATAGAGCATCGGCCTGCAGACTGAAGGGTCCCAGGTTCAATTCTGGTTAAGGGCACATGCCCAAGTTGTGGGCTCGATCCCCAGTCGGAGGGGATATGCAGGAGGCAGCTGATCAGTGATTCTCTCTCATTGATGTCTCTCTCTCTCTCTCTTTTTCTCCCCTTCTCCCTTATTCTCTGAAGTCAATAAAAATATATTTTAAAAAAGAATTTAATTAACCTGGAAGTACATGTCAGTGGATTGGTGATCTCCAATGTGTTCACTTGTATGTGCATTTTTTCACATAATTTTAATATTTTTAAATATTTGAAGTTTAAATTAAATATTTTCAGAACCTCTAAATGACTTCCTCAGAATCCTAGGCTTCTGTAGAAGGTTGTTTAAAAGCCATTTGCTTGGCAGTGATGAAAAGGTAGAATTTGAGTAGACAGAGATAAAGGGAGGCCATTCTAGAAACAGAGGAAAACAATAGCAAAGGTTTAGAGTCAGAACACTCAGGGCAGTTGAACATGTGGGTGAAGAGTTTGAGATAAGCCCTGGTCAGATAGTAGACGATCTTGAGTTTAATCTTTTCTGTAAGCAGTGAGAGGCATCGATGATTTTCAAGTAGGTGACATGTACTCAAAGATTAAGCTGATTGCCTTGTGGGAAATGAGCTCGTTGTGAGGTTTTTCAGTACTCCAAGCAATACAGGACCAGAGCCTGAGCTAACCTGTTGTGGCGATAGTAGAAGAGAAAATGGATGTGAACAAGATGGAGAGTGGAGAAGCATTGGGCTTCTCTGTGGGCTGCCAGGGAGAGAACAGATCCAAGCGTAGTGCTAGGATGTCCAGCTTAAGTGACCTGGGAATTAGTTTGAACCATGGACAGAAATAAGACAGGAAAGGCCTATGGTAGAATATGCTGAGTTTGCAGGACCTGGAGGACATTTAGACTGAATTGTTATTTGAAAGAGAAAGTGGAGAAGCAGAAATGGGGCATGGGCTGTGTAGTTATGTACGACCCTAAGCTGTGACGCTGGATCCTCACTTCGGGAGCCGGAGACTGGATGTTCAGGATTGAGTCGCTTTGAGCTGAGAACCCAAGAAGGGGAGGTGAAAGCTGAATGCCTGAGTTTGTGTTAAATCTGAGAAATGGAACTTTGACCTCTCATCACAGTGGTTCACCTCCCTGGCCACCCATTTCCTTACCTGTTCTTCACCTCCCTCAGGCTGAGCTCCAAATGGCACAACAGGAGAATCGTCGCCTGAATTTGGAGCTGCAGGAGGCCAAGGGCCGGCAGGAGGAGCAGGGTGCGCAGACGCAGCGACTAAAAGACAAGTTGGTCCAGATGAAGGACACCCTAAGCCAGGCCCAGCAGCGCGTGGTGAGTGAAGCCTCTAGGCAACAAGAGGTAGAGACAGCTGCAAGGACTCACTACAAAGTCTGGGGAAGGATATGACTAACAACTAAACAGCCCCGACCTGAGTCCTAACGCAGTGGGGGGGGAGGTAGCCTCGATAATATCCTCCCGGTTCACAGTGACTTACCGGGAGCCCTGATCTCCATCTCTTCCTTTCTTCTGAGGCTGAGCTGGAGCCCCTGAAGGAGCAGCTTCGAGGGGCCCAGGAGCTTGCAGCCTCCAGCCAGCAGAAAGCCGCCCTTCTTGGGGAGGAGCTGGCCAGCGCAGCGGGAGCCAGGGACCGCACCATAGCCGAACTGCACCGCAGCCGCCTGGAAGTGGCTGGAGTCAACGGGAGGCTGGCCGAGCTCAGTCTGCATTTGAAGGAGGAGAAAAGCCAGTGGAGCAAGGAGCGGGCAGGGATGTTGCAGAGTGTGGAGGTAGAAGAATGGAGGGACCTGGCAAACTCACAGCCATCACCCCCACTTCTATGTGGTCAGATCTCCTAGGAGGACAGAAAGGGGGCAATGGGACCTCAAAAAACGTAGGTGGGGAGGGGCTGTGAGGGCGTGTGACTCATTGTCCAGGTGTGACTCATCCTTAAACAGAGTGTCCCAACCCTGATCTCTGTAGCATTGTCCTTGGTTACCATCTTTATTCAGAAACCTGTACCATTCTAGGCACCAGACCCTTGCCCTAATGCCCATTACTGATCAGCAAGGTTCCTTGCTTTCAGGTCCCTTCCTTCATTTACGGTTTTGAGGGAGTGAGGGAGGCAAGAAGGGGAAATCACTCCAAAAGTAGAAGGTCACAGTGGGAGGTGGTGCCGTTGCCAGAGGCGTCCCTTGTCCTTCATCTTCCCATTTTCCTCCGTGGCCACGTCCTAGGCGGAGAAAGACAAGATCCTGAAGCTGAGTGCAGAGATACTTCGGCTGGAAAAGGCAGTTCAGGAGGAGAGGACCCACAATCAAGTGCTCAAGGCTGAACTGGCCCAGGAAAAGGATGCTAGCCTGGTGAGGCACCAGCCACCCCTGAATCCTGGTCCTATGGCCTCTTGGGGCCAGTACCCCCTCTTAAGTGCAAGGGGCTCACTTATACATTGGGCAACATCTCACTTGTACATCTCCCTGCCTTCATTGGTTTGAAACATGCAGTGTCCCTCTCTGCTCTTAGGGCACACATTTGGGCCTCGTAGTGATGACTTAGGAGAATTACGGCTTGCCCCTTCCATGCCCCTGCTATGTCCCTGCACCCGGCCCAGGTCATCCAGGTCCACACTCCTGAAGCAGAGACTGAGCTTCCTGTGGGGCTCATGGAAAGGGGCTCATGGAAAAAGTGTCGGGGCTTCCCCTGTGTGTGTTGGAGCAAAGGAGGAACGAAGGCACAGAGCCATGATTCTGGGTTATTGGGTCCCAGTCCCAGAACCCAGGTTTTCTGAGGTACATTTTAGGCTCCTGTTCCATCTGGCCGTCTCCCTCAGGTGCAGTTGTCAGAGAGTAAGCGGGAGCTGACGGAGCTGCGGTCAGCCCTGCGCGTGCTCCAGAAGGAAAAGGAGCAGTTGCAGGAGGAGAAGCAGGTGAGAACTCCCTGGTGGCCAGCACTGAGGGCTTGAGGACCAGAAGCTGTGTCTCTTGCCTTAGGAACCGGAAGCTCTAAGAAGACCCTGAGGCTAAAAACGGGACCATTATCAGCTGATTTGGCAGGACAAGATGATTGCTGGGGGAGCGGATGATGTAGGGGCGTAGGAGGGGCTGTGAGGATCTACCTTAAGCTCCCCCACCTTTGGTGAAGGTGTCTAATCCTCAGAGCTCACAGTTAATCTTGAACGCAGAAGGTTCTTTCTACAGGTCAGCAAGGTCGGCATCTTTCCATCCTCTTGCACCTCTTTCCTCCCCAACACCAGGAACTGCTGGAGTACATGAGAAAGCTGGAGGCCCGCCTTGAGAAGGTGGCTGATGAGAAGTGGAATGAGGATGCTGCTACAGAGGATGAGGAGGCAGTTGCAGGGCTGGGTCTGTACACCACAACCCCAATCTTGTGACCCTTCTTCCCCGCTCCACCTTGCCCTGTTGGGGAAAGTTCCATGTGACCCCCCCCCTCCCCGGGAGCTGCCTCTGCCCTCTGTATTTTGCCTTTTTCTTCCCAGACTCTGGCCCTTGTCTAATTTAACTGTATCTTTTATCCAAAGGAGTCAGAGCTGATGCATCCCTCTAACAACGTTTCCTTCTTTCTCTTCCCACTCCCTCACCTACAGGCTGCCCGGCAGCTCTCACTGACTCAGAGGATGAGTCCCCAGAAGACATGAGGCTCCCACCTTATGGCCTGTGTGAACATGGAGATCCAGGCTCCTCTCCTCCTGGGCCACGAGAAGCTTCTCCCCTAGTTGTCATCAGCCAGCCAGCTCCCATCGCTCCCCACCTCTCAGGGCCAGCTGAGGACAGTAGCTCTGACTCGGTGAGCAGGGGCAGGGGGGAGGGGGGAGGGCCCAGCGTCCAGAGCAGGACGACAGCCATTCGGGGCTCTCATTTTTCCTTGGGGAAGAGGAGGCAGGCCCAGCCTCTCTTCAAGGCCATCCAATGGACACCACCACACAACCCAATCCCACTCAATAGCCTTACTACTGCTGGTTAGCCCCTACTCCCCAACTCATTTTCTGCTTATCCACCAGCTCCCTTCAAAACACCTTTCCTGCTCGCTTTTCCTGTAGCACTCTGTTCTCTGTCGTGGCCCGGATGTTCTTCCCTTACCTGCCCAGTGCGCTACTCCCCCATCTTGGACACTTACCCCGAACACAACCTCTCTCTCTGGTGTCCAGGAGGCTGAGGATGAGAAGTCAGTCCTGATGGCAGCCGTGCAGAACGGGGGTGAAGAGGCCAATCTGCTGCTTCCTGAACTGGGCAATGCCTTCTATGACATGGCCAGGTGAGAGCAAAAATGGGGGGCAGGAGAGAGGTAGGAGAACGCCAGCAGAAAGGATATCCAGGTGAACAGTCCCTGCCCTTCCCCCAACCTCTGTCTTCTTGGCCCTAGCCAAGGAAAGGAGGCATAGGTGTGGTAGACACAGGATTATTTACCGCTCTCCTAAATCCCAGGTGCCTTCGGGTGATCCTTCCCCCAGCTTAACAACACACATGCACTCAGAGGGCCTGTCTTTAACTGGCTTCTGTTTTCCAGCACCATCTCTCATAGAGCCCAAATTGCCCTGCATCCCCCCTACCCCTTCCCCGACCACCAGGTAGGTTCCTAGGCTCCATCGGGGAGGAAGGGAAGTAGGAAACCAAGCCCACGGGGCAAGAACAGAGAGGAGACTGGGGTCCAGCATCCATCTGACCGCCCCTGAGATGCTGTATCTTCCTAACTTCCCTGGGGGACCCTTTGAGTGGTGAAGCCACAAGGGTGGGGGATTTAGGAATTAGATTGCTCCCTCTGCTCTCCTTTTCTTCTGCAGGGCAGGAGGGGAAGCCAGAGGGAAGAGAGATCTTATCACTTAGTCCCCAGCTTTGCCCAGGATGTGAGATGGGCTCAGTGTCGGGTGGGGGTATCTTTAGCTGAAGCAGAAAGATGAAGAACGATGTCAGACTCGTTTTCAGCTTCATTAGGCAACAGATGGAGATGGAGGGAGGAGAGCAAGAGGTTGGGGATGGGCTCTGCACTGTGGGGACCAGCAAGGACTAAAGAATGAGGACACAGGGAACGGGAAACTCCCCGGCGTTGTGGGGAGAAAGGTGCCTTGGGAGAGGCTGGGGAGAGAACTACCGGATGCTGTGTTAGGAACAGGGGAGTCTGGGAACCCAGGTGCATGACTCCCTCTCCCTGCGGTCCGCAAGTCAATACGGCAACAGAGCACGCTGACCTCTCCTTTCCCCTCTGTCTCTCTTTAGTGGCTTTGCAGTGGGTCCCTTGTCAGAGGCCGGCACTGGGGGCCCTGCCACCCCCCCGTGGAAGGAGTGCCCTATTTGTAGGGAGCGCTTCCCAGCTGAGAGTGATAAGGACGCTCTGGAGGACCACATGGACGGACACTTCTTCTTCAGCACCCAGGACCCCTTCACCTTCGAGTGATCTCTCCTCTCCCTGGTACAAGCACAGACACACACTTACACACACACACACACTCACAGACACACATTTACATCTCATGCTCTTTTCCAACACGATGGGCTCCATGATATTCTGTTCCCTAAGAACCACTCCCGTGTGCCGTTTTTTATTCCAAGCTCTCCAACCTCATCCTCTCCTACCAGCCCTTTTGTCCAGGGAGGGGTCCTTCATGGCAGAATGGCTGAATTTACCCCCTGAAAGCGGTTTGGGAGAAACCAGAATGGAGGAGGCCTCCCCAGGGGGAGTAGAATCTGCCCCTCCTAGCCCTGGTTGCTTCTGTCACTCACCAGCTACTGTAAGCACCACCACCAGTGCGCGTGCGTGCACACACACACACATACACACACACACACTCATAGTCTCTGATGCCCCAAAGCCAATCCCTGGGGTGCCCTACCCTCTCTTCTTTGGGGTCTATGTTTGTTCCCCTGAGTTTTCTCTGGGGCCTGCATTGAGGCAGAGCATGGGCATCATGACCTCCTCAGGTCTCTCAGTTCTGAACTTCATTAGTTCCTCTTACTGCCCCCCGCCCCATTGCCTTCCACACTCCACCCCAGCCTTTTCCCATACCATTAGATGTTAAGTTTGGAGGTTTCTTTTTGTATTTTTGAGGTTCTTCTGTACTCTTATCTTCTGCCCCTCCATGCCAACCCCCTCACCCCAGGGTCCTCACATGGAAAGAAATAATGCATTGTGCCTTCTGTGAGGGATGGGGGAACAAAGACTCCAGGTTCTCCCCCTTCCCAGCCCTTCCTCCCTCTCCAGGTTCCCCATAGCAGTAGAGCTTTCTCCCCAGTGTCCCTCCCCCTACCTGTAGTTTGGACAAATATATTTATATGGTATGTATAACTCTTCTAATAAAATGTGTTCTTATTATAAGGTGTGACTAGAGCAAAGAAGGACCAGACACCTGGCTCTTAGACCTCGGTGGAGGGGTAAGGGAGGGAGGGGACTTCAAGCGGCTTTATCCCATTATGCCTACTGTTCTGGCCACTACTGGGAAGAGGAGGAGGGAGAAACCTTTGTCCCACGTGGAGGTCTGGCTTGGAGAATACTGCAGTGCAGGAGAAGCAAACTGTGGGTTGGTATTGGCTTGCTCAGGGTTTAGTCCCGGGGTGGGACTCGGGTTAGGGCCAAAGTGCATGCCTTAGAAGGCAAGGGTGGTTTCCACCACTCAGACCTTCACCCTCCACAGCAGCCATCACGGTACCTCGGGCCAAAGGACAGGCATTACTCCTGTCAAGAGGGAAACCTTTTGAGTATCCACTTTATAAAAAATGCCCTAAATCCCATACCCCTAAAGACTATTTAATATTCTTCCCATTTCTACCTCCCTCTTTCCTCTGTTGCCATCTCCACACACCCGTGTGCGCACTCTGACTCCACAGTCACGAAAACACATTCATCCACTCTAACCAGCTTCACAGGCTAGACAGAGACAGCATCATAAAGCATTTATTAAGGACCTGCAAGCTCATCAAGGCTCTCAGGAATGCCCAGTGCAAGCCCCGTTGTTCACTATCCCAGTAGCTCCCTTATTCACCCTTCATTCCCTTTAGGGCCCCTGGGTGGGCCACTGCCACCCCACCATTTCTTTTCTCCACCTGAAACCCTCCTATCCACCCCCCTCCCAACCCCACCTGAATGACATCTTACATCCTTCCTTCTTCCCTCACATCGCTGTCTCCTAGCAACCCCATTTCATTCCCTGAATCCCTTCCAAGGAAATTAGAGATAATGGATCTCTCCTCTCTCCATCTCAACTCCTCTTTATTGATCCTCCTTTAATGAAAGTTAATTATAACAATGATTTAATTAATAGAATCCCTCTCTTCCTTTATTGCTTCCCGTATTAAGACTATTAATAAATATGAGCTGGGCTGACAGAGGCATCCATCACTGGCCTGGGATTCCCCTCATACCTTCCTTTTCCCCTCCCCCCACCCCCCTCCTATGCTTGGCCTATAAACTTGCCGGGGTAGTGGGGGTTAATCAGAGAGGAATTATGAGCCAACATCCCCAGCAGGAGGTGCATTTAATGAAATCACTTGTGATTTATGTCTGGGGAGGTTAGAGAGGGAAGAATCTGGAACCCAGATATCCTCGCTTCCAGAAAGGTGGCCCCTTGTGCAAAACAGGAGGAAGAAAGACACAGGAACCCAGGGCCCCTGCTCCCCCCCCCCCCCCCAGCCCTTGCCAAGGCACGTACACCTCCTTCCCCAACAGGAGCCTCGTGAATAGCTAGCTAGCTGCACAAGGCCACTGACACACAGGCTACCAGACCAAAAGCACTTGGGAAAACTGCAGTGTAGGTTTCACTCTCCACCTCCAAAACTTGACGTGGGTCGTCCTCACCTCACTGTCTCCGGAGCCCAGTTCTGCTTCATCTTCCTAAGCCTGCTCCATGCTCCCCCCCTCCATGAGGCCCCCTGTACCTCATCAGACCCCTCCACCTGTTCAGAGCCCGCAGCTGCTCTTCGCTCTGCCCTTGCGTGTCTCCTGATGTGCAATCTGCACCTTCAGGCTGGACATTTGGAGCCATTTCTCTTGCCTACCCCAGGATCCAGGACCTGGCCTCTGACACAGAAAGCTCAGGGAAGGGTAATTGATTGCCTGGGCAGAGAGGAAAGATACTTGCAATTTGAGTTCTTTTTCCTACTTACTGTGTGGCATTTGGCAGCTCAGCCCTTCTACTCGTTTCCCTTGGATCAGCTCTCTCCCCTCTCCTTCCCAGCACCCATACAGCATCCAAACGGAATGGGCTTGAGAGCCTGGTGTGAGAAGAAAAGTCAGACCAGGAACCAGCAAATAGGAACTAGGGTGTCAGTGTTTGGTAGGAGATGAATGGATGCAAACATCACTCCCCGCTTACAGAACTTCAGTGGCTGCCAGGTAACTGGGAATGTGGAGTGCAGACTGCTGAGTGTGCCGGTCAGGGTCTGCACTGTCTGGTCCCACTTCCCACTTTCTTTCCTAAGGCACCCTGGACTTCAGTTATACAGAACCCTCCACAGAAATAGGCACTGTTTTTGCATGCCCCAGAACACATGCTTTCCCCTCCGATCAAAGGACACCTCCGCCTACTACTCCTTCAGTTATTTTTGAGATACCACATAGAGCACTTTGTAAAAACACTCTACATCATGTTTACAAGCTACAAAGTTTTCCATGGGTGACAGTATGGGGGCTGTGTCCTAAAGAATGAGTAATTGTGAGCCAAGCATGTTCAGGCAGAAGGAGAAAAATGTGCAAAGACATAACTCGCTCAGAAGTCTAACCACTCAAGCAGGGCTGTGGAGTGAGGATCATACACGGTGTGGGAAGTGAGGCTGGAAGGATGGACTAACAGACATTTATTCATATAGTCACTCAACAAATGCTTACTCAACATACGAGTACTCATTGAGTGCTCGTATGTGCCAGGTATCTTTCTAGGCACTGGGAAGCAGGGCTCCCTGCCCTCATGGAGCTTACACTCTACTGGCAGATCATGAAAGTCCAGAGAAACCAGTTGGGAACCACTGTAATAGCCCCAGGCAAAAATGGTGAGCACCAAACTTAAGCTGTGTCAAAAGGTAAAGAGGCAGAATTCTTTAGAATACGGAATTAATGGGACTCAGTAATAATAGCTCACTCCTCAGTGAACAAAAGGAGTCAGGTTGATCCCAGGTTTCTGGTTTCAATGTCCAGATAACCAGTGATGCCACACACCAAATAAATAATACAAATGGCCCTGACAATTTGGCTCAGGATAGAGCATCGGCCCGCAGGTTTGATTCAGGTCAAGGGCATGTGCCTTGATTGCGGGCTCATCCCCAGTAGGAGGTGTGCAGGAGGCAGCTGATTGATGTTTTTCTTTCATTGGTGTTTATAACACTACCCCTCTCCCTCTCTGTAAAAAAAATCAATAAAAAATATTTTTAAAAAAATAAAAAATAAACAATACAAATGGAGAAATACATTGAGGGAAAAGATGATTGGTATAATTTTGTCTTGTTGAATTCTCAATATCTTTGGGGTCTTCTGACGGAGAGAAATATCCAGGAGGCAGATGGATATTTTAAGTGCAGAGCTCAAGAGAGTGTAGAACTGGAAAAAGAAACAAGATCCTTGAAAGTAAAGGTGATGAGAGTGAAGAAAGATTACCTAGGTCTCCCCCATGTAGAGTAAGAGGGTAAGAGGGCAACGGGCAGCACCCAGGAGATGACAGGGAAGATAAAATACCTGGAATGTTCACTATTACATTCTAGATGCACCCCCTATGCCCCATGCTCCCAGTACCATAACAATGAATTTCTAATACCCATCTCCAGTTCCCCCTGTCCTGGTCCTTCATATTTTTTTCTTTCTCTGGTCTATTGATAATTGGGTGAGAGCAGAAATGTCCTGTTCTCTCACAAAAGTGAATTTTTTTTTCCCCAGTGCAGAGTCCAGAATCTCCCAACCCTAAATTTAGAAGCCATGTGTTCTCCCTCTTTTCTCCATTCCTCAACTCTTTTGTGTTCCTCAAACTGGGGAAATCTCCCAAATTGGTATTAACACAGTGTTGTGGCAATAGAACAGGCTTTAGTCTCTAAGACTTAATTTGTCATACTTCCTAACCATGTGACCTGGAGCAACACACCTCATATCTCTAAGCCCTCATCTGAAGAAATGTGGATAACTCCTACCTGGAAAAGTTACTGTGATAATTGTATGAGTTCAGATATATTAAATGCCTTGTATAAAACATAGCACACAGTAGGTACTTTGTAGTTGGTGGATTCCCCCCTTTACATATTTGGAGAACTAGGGAAAGAAACAGAGCAAACACAAGTTTTTGTAGATGGACTGACAGAACCTCCAAACCAAAAGGGTGTTTAGAGATATATTTCCAGCTTCTCATTCAACAGAAGTTCCCTGGACTACATCTCTTATTGGTAGTCATCCAACATCTGCTTAAACATCTCCAGGGGCCAATCATTGGTTCAATCAATAAACAAGAACAAGGCACTGTGGGAGCCACAAAGAAGGGCAGACACAGATCTTGCTGTTAAAGAGCTGATATATTAGCATAAAGAATACATAGAAAAATAACTGTAAGGTAAACATGGAATGTGACAACTGAGGTGCCATGACAGCCAGCCAACAGCCTGACAAGATAACCTATTTCAACAAAGGCTTGTTCTAATATAAAAATCCCTCCCAAACCTCACACCTTGGTTTTCCCATCCATTTCATAGAAAATGGAACAAGATCCACACTAGGTCATGGTTCATCCTTAAGAAGGACATTTCTATAATAACCTTAAAATTCCAAGAGGATGTGAACATGAAAAATACTAGAATGGGTGGATGAAAGCACAAGTATGGGGAAAATTGAATTAGCTGCAAGATCCGCTAGCCTCTTCTATATTCTAGAATTTCCTGGGGTCCCTAGATGTCCACCCATCCTCTACCTCTAGGTACTACCAGCAATTCCAAAAAGGCCATGCACATCCCTACTCTCAAGAGGTATTCAAATGTTTTCTGTCTGTGCTTTTTTCTCCCCATCCCTGTCACATTTTCTTCATCTTTTATCAGAATCTCTGTAATTTTCTTTGTGTTCATCTCTGCTTCAGTCTGTCCCTCTCATCATTTAGATTTTTATCTGTTATTCTTGAGGTCTTTCTGCCTTTTTGTCTTTCTTTTACTCTTCCATCGCCCTCTGTTTCTTGGTCAGTTTCCATTTTTCCGTCTCTGGCCTAGCTTTCTCCCCAGCTGCCGCAGAGCCATAAACCCAGCCGCCATGCAGCAGGCAGCCGCCAATCACTGGGCTCCAGAAGATGAGGGGAGGAAAAGGGAGGAGGGAGAGATGGGAACATGGAAATGCTGGGGAGCTGTTGCTACAAGAGGGGAGGGGAGAGGCAGAAAAGAGCAGAGAGATGCCACTCCAGAAGGCAGCCACAGCTGCCTCCACAGCCAGTGTCTGAGCCCCATCCCAGCAGGGCGTGACACCTGGCCCCTCTCTCTGCAGTGAGGCAGGGTATCTGGGTCCCTCCCATACACTCCCCAGACTATGACTGCTTTTTTAAAACCTCTGGCCACAGATCTGTAAGAGATTTGCCGCCTCCTCCATCCTCAGGCCCCCCAAGGTGAGGGAGGTAAAGGATGCTAGGGGTCTGATAATGTGTGGGACAAGTGGTTACGTGAACACTGGTACAATAAAATGATGGTCAGGACGGGGAAGTGGAGGATGCTGAGAAGTAATGTGTTGGAGACGCACTGACAGGGGGGAGAGTCCTAATCAGCCAAGAGTGAACCAGAAGTTTGGGCACTCCAGGCTTCTTACTAGCTCCTTGGCTGTTCATTCCTAAAGCAAGATTGACAACCAGCATCCAGGTTGGATTTTTGAAATTTTAGGGTGCGTGCTGCATAATGGGCAACTACCCAGCGCATGGTCACAAACATACAGGGTCTGGGCGCTGGGGTGGGGGCTAGAAGGAAAAGCAGGAAAGGGAAGGCATTTTAGGGAGAGGTTTTAGAAGAACAGAAGAGGACATTTCGTCCTGCTGGGCAGGAGACAGACCCAGCAAGTGGTAATTCCTGGTGTGCCGGCGACCCCTGCTGGCTATGCACACCACTGCCTGGGAGAAGAGGACAGCCAGCCTCTGTGAGTTCTGTGTAGGTTGAAGGTGACAGTGTGGGATGTGTGACTGTGTGAATGTGACAGGGTGTAAATGTGTGACAATGGGTGCAGCGCTGCCTGCAATTATGTATTAGGCCACCCTAGATGAGGGCAATAAAGAGCACAAAGCCACAAAGTTCAGGCCCTGAACTCCTGGTTCCTATGTGGGGAGCGTGGGTATCTGGGAAGGGTGAGGTCTTTGAGCCCAGCACATCTCCTCACCAGTGTCTCGTCAGTAGTATAGATCCACCTGGTGCGGCACTGATGGCATCAGAGTAAAATTAACTAGTTCAGGTTTAGGTAGGAGAGTAGAGGACTTTGGAATTAGGCTTCCCTGGGTTAAAATTCTGATCGCCTGGTCACTAGCTGTATGACCTCAGGCAAGTTACTTCTCTGAGCCCAATTCCCTCACCTGTAAAAGCATAGTAATATATATCTCACAGTGTTTAGCACAGCGCCTGATGATACTAAGCATTTAATAGATGTTAATTTTCTGTCTCCCTCTTCCTTTATTTACGCCCGCCCCCAACGTGGAGCAGGGATTTCAAAAGGCAAATAAACAACGGAGGATGATATTGACAATGATGATGGTGGTAGTTTATATTTACATCACTCATGCAAATCATTTTAAACATATTCTTAATACACAGCTTTTTTCCTTTTTACTAGCCAAGCACATCATGATCATGTTTTATTGGAATAGAAATATCCTGGTGTTATGGCAGGTATCTAGAAGGATGGCCCAATGAGGTGATAACAAGGCATGACAAATCTTTCTTTATTGTGATACATTTTCATTACTCGGGTTAATCAGGAATTAGCCATTAGAACAAGGGCTTAAGATAAGTACATGACAATTATCTGTGGAGATCAGAATATCCTGATTTTCCAATGAGTCTCTAATTGTTATTGCTGTTGTGGGGGACGATTAATGCTTTGATTGAGCTGGTCTTAAAGCATTACAATATGTTTTAGGAGATATGTCAAGGAGATACGACAGTAGTTAGAAATAGTATATTCTGAAATTTCAAAAAAGACAAATTTGAATTTAACCAAAGAATATTCTAACCTCTCTACCTGTCCAGTGACAAGGGCAAACTGTTTATGAAGTAAAGAGTTCGTCTCAACAGAAGCATTCAAGCAGAATCTGGCAGACTCCCTGGCAGGCTTACTGTGAAAGAAATCTGGGCTGCAGAGGGAGATCGGATAAGAGGCCGTCTGAGGTCCCTCCACAGATACACTCCAGTGCATAATGAATACTTAGCTTGGTAGAAGTGTTGTTCCAAATGGCATTGCTGCCTACAGTCATTGTTTGTCACCGTGGGGTGGGGAGAGGGCGAATAATAACAAACTATTTTTTCCTCCCTAAGACTGTTCTTCCCTAAAAATAAAAAAGACAAAGTTCCAAAATCTTTCCCTCTCTGATCATCCCCACATTCCTCCTGATTTCTTCTGCAACCCTTTCTCCCCCACTCCCCTTTCTTGGTACAATGGGATTCATCTCCAAGTAACTGAAAGAAAGCCTTAAAGAAAGGGCTCTCTTCATCCTTTAGTTCCCTGCCTCGTAGAGGCAGGCTGGCGATGGGTGGGGGCGGAGGAGGGAACAAGCATTTGTGGAGGTTATATTTAGTGCAGATGTTGTGGTTTCTGCATTTGATTAAGAGAAATGTGTATCTGCTTTCCTGCAGGTAAATGAGCATGTATATATTGTTTGGTAAATGTGGATGTAAATGTAATGGGTCTGCAGGAATTCTCTGCTGTTCAGTCCCCTCTGAGAGATTTTGCCTGCGAGGGAAATCTGTGTGCAGCTCCTCTGAGGATTTCAGTGCCTTCCATGTGTACATAGATTAGCCAGGAGTTATTCTTCTAGCTTCAGGATCCCAGGTTAGTCTGTCCCCATCCTAGGTACAAAGCGTGCTATCACATCTGCTTTCCAGGTGTGCATCACTATATTTCCCATCTGTCAGAGGGCATGTAGGTCCCTGTGCCCAACCTGCCCCACATGAAGCTGTGTGTGTCCCACAGCCCCTCCCCCACCTCTGGAAAGAGTCCTTGGCACCCTCCCCTCCTAACCACCCCCACTCCCCACTTTCCATGCCAGGAGAGATCTAATTACACAGAAATTAGTACAGAGAAGGATCGTTTGCTTTTATGGCATCAGCGCCAGGGCAGCTGTAAATCTGGGGCTGCTGCTACAGCAGCCTCTGGGCATGTGCAGACCAAAGGGGGGGCTCTCATCTCCACACCCCCCTTTGCTCCATCTCTGCCCAACTGCAGAGCCCTATTAGGTACCCATCTTAATAAGGGGGGAGCCTGGGAAAAGGGAGGGTATGGTCAAACAAAAGATGACACGTAATAGGTGCTCAATAAATGTTCTCTGAATGATTAGAGCCGTTAATCCCAGCAATGCTAACTACTACCCAACTCCCAGACCAGTGGCCAAGGGATGAATGTTCCTAGTAAGCACTTACCAGATAGTCTCCACTTTCTCACAAATCCAGATGAAGGATGCAGGGCAATCAATCAATCAATTATGACTTCCACTTTAGAGACCTTGAACTCCTTCGCAGGCAGCACTGATAATGAAGACAGCCCGAGGTTCAGATCCTGGTTCTTCTGATTACTAGCTAAATGAGCTGGGCACACCACACATCCTCACCTGATCCTTAGTCTCCTCATCTGTGAAATGGTGGTCATGAAGCCTAGTTTTCAGATTGTGAGACATCAATGAGAAAGCACTGGGCCAAGAGGAAAGTGGTTTGCCAAAACCTGTTTGGCTCAGTAGATAGATCATCGGTCTGCGGACTGAAAAGTCCCAGGTTCGATTCCGGTTAAGGGCATGTACCTTGGTTGTGGGCACATCGCCAGTAGGGGGTGTGCAGGAGGCAGCTGGTCGATGTTCCTCTCTCATTGATGTTTCTAGCTCCTATCCCTCTCCCTTCCTCTCTGTAAAAAAAAAAAAAAAAAAAAAAAAAAAAATTTAAAGAAAGTGGTCCACTAATGATTATTAGCATTGTTCATGTCTTGCTAATGACACTCCATTTTCCCATTACCCCTTTATCCCAATCAACTCCCATTCAAGTGCCACCATACAATTTGTGGCACAATAGCTATGCAGACAAATTATATGCAACCTAAAATGAATGTTTATTTATGTTAAGAATCTCATTAGGCACTGACTGGTATGTCTCAGTTGGTTGGGTGTGGGCTCGTGGACCAAGAGGTTATGGGTTCCATTCCAGTCAGGGCACATGCCCTGATTCCTAGTAGGGGGCGTACAGGAGGCAGCCTGTGTTGGGCTTTCACATCCATGTTTCTGTGTGTCCTTCTCCCTTCGCTCTCTAAAAATCAATAAAAATATTTTGTGGGGGAGAAGAGTCTCATCAGAAGCCAGATGTGAGGACAGGTGATTCCAACAATCCTTGGACAAACTCAAAGAAACTGTTTTTGCCCATAGCAAATTTTCTCCAAGAATCTTCCTTGGCAGTTATTATTTTGATCTCTGTTATTTTCATAAATGTGTTCCTTTTGGTACTGAAGAGTCTTGTTGTGTATGATTGGGTAGAAGGAATCAAGGACTTAGGATGTCAGGAGGGAGCAGGAGTTGGGGAGCTGCAATGGAGACGGAAGACTTAAGCCCAGCCCAGCCCAGCCCAAGGTTAGGGCCCTTTAGGGAATAGCAGAGACAGAAGCCAAAAGTCCAGGTTCCCAACTTCCTACCAACACAGCCTCCAAACCAAGGGAATAGGAGTCCCCTCCTTATCCTCTCACACTCTGGTGTCTCCAGCCCAGGGCACTCAGCCAGGAATTCCTGCCTCTACCCTTTTGTGGATAACCCTGCAGGGCTCTAAGTGGAGTGTATAGGCCAGGAAGGGGAGAGCCAAAGAAAGGAAGGAGTATTCCCCCTTCCCTAACGCCAGACGTCCCAGGTCTCCAGGCTCCGTTTGTGCGGGACCCCCTGCTCCCACCATTTAGGGGCTGGAGGGGCTGGCAGGAAGAAAACTGAAGCACGTCCGTGTCCGACATCTCACCCCCTGATCTGCGTCCCAGGGAGGGTGAGGATTTGGCGTGAAGGGCAGACCGACTGGGGGATCTCTGGCCCCCGCCTCCCCCCGCCCCCAACCCAACTCGGGCTGCAGTCTCTCTTCGTTGTAGCAGAGGGAGAGCAAAGGGACGGGCAGTAAAGATGAGTGATGGCGTGGAGACAAGCAGAAATACACCATCATGAAAATGCTAATGACTCCTTGCTCTCTTTCTTTATGGTTGGAGTAATACAGACTTCAATCATAAAAACAATCTCCCAACATTTTAATGGGCTCCATCATGCCCGCACTTGTCGGTATATTTGAAGAATAAATCACCCTCCCCGCTCGGAATGAATTCGCTGTCAAACTCGGCTCCCTCGGAGAAAATGGATGGGGAATGAGAACGGGGGGTGTTTGGGGGGAGGGGTCTTCTCCCCCTCTAACTCCCTCCTAAATCGGGCTTTAGATTGCTGTGCGAGACGCCTGCCTCCCGAGCGGGAGAAGAGGGGCAACGAGAATTGGAGAGAAGGTGAGCCCAAAGGCAGGGTTTGTGGCAACAAGGCGCAGAGCCTGAGGGATTCTGCAGGCCCCTAAGGATGGATGCGGACAAGAGGACGGGGTAGGAACCGGGGCGGCAACGAGCCGAAGGGGCAAAATCTTGACACTGAACCGAGAGAATGCAAAAAGCACACAAATCCGCATTATTTCTGCGTTATTTGGTCGCGTTTCTTTGACACTAGGCCTCAGGCAGGGACGCCAGAAAAAAAAAGGGAAAATGCTCGAGAGATCTCTTCAGGGGGAAAAGAGGCAGAAAGGACAAGAAACCAGCCCCAGAATGCCTGCTCTGAGCGAGGTTTCAGCGCACTGAGCCACAGGTCCGCGGGGCGGAGAGCCCGCTGGGTCTTGTGTAATTCTCATTTCCATACAGGTGGCCGTCAGCCAATGAAAACTTGCTATGCACGTACCGCGGGCAGCCAATCCCAGTTAAGGATGAGCCCAGCAGCCTGGCCTAATTGCATCTTGATTGGTTGTGATGTTGCCAGGCAGAAGTGGGGGCCTGGAGATGAATGCGGTCAAGATTGCAGAGACAGGTGGATATGAAAATATCTGGAAGCCTAGGCTCCTGGGTTGACATTTTCCTTCCTGAGCTCCTTCATTCTTAAAGGATTCATGGAGTCAGCGACAGACTCTCCCTTTTCTCCTCCACCTGAGTGGGCCAGAGCCAAATCGTTACAACTTTCCCCAAAAACACTTGAGAAATCTGGCTACTTCGAGGGTCTTCTAAACCGAAAACTCCCGGGGCGGGGCGGGGCGGGGCGGGGGGGGAGTGGATTTTTACCTCACGCTCCACGTTCCCACTAAGGAAGTCCTCTCTGAGGCCTATCTTCAAGCCTGCGGGCTGTGGTTTAGGGCCAATTCTTTCTGATTCGCTCCAGAAATGGAGAAATCTTGCCTCACAGTTCTTCCTTCAGACAGCCACACTCCAAGAGCAAGAGATGTCCCTGCCTCCTGGCTACTCCACGCGGCCCAAGGGCGCCGCGCTGACCCTGGGAGGACCGAGGAGGCCATCAACTCCCCACAAAGGGCAGGAGGGGGGAGCATTCCTAAAATCGCGGCTTCTGCGCCTTCATCTGCATATCATTTGCATAAAGCCTGTTCCCCTTACCACCCCCCAAGCCAAACCCACCCCCTCGGTCCAACCTGGGCCCAGCTCCCTGGCACCCTCTGCTCGCCCTCCACACCCGCCCTCTCCCACCAGCCCGCCGCCCCCGCCCGGCGCCCCCCGCCTGCGTCTCCGCCGCCGGAGACGGGGGGCCGGATCCTCCCGCGGCGCCGGTGCCACCGCTCCCGGGAGGCCGGGGCGGGCGGGCGGAGCGGGGAGAGGCGGGGGTGCTGCCCGCCGCTCGGAGCCCGCAGTTCTCCACCAGACGGGTCCGCGGACAATATGCCACCATTTAAATCTGAACGCGCGCCAGCCGCCGATTGTGATGTTAATTCGGCGATGATTTAAAGGGGCGGGAGGGAGGGGGCTGGCCGCCTCTCTGTCACGGCGCTGTCCGGGGGCTTAATATTTGTAATTGAAGCTGATGAGGACTCCGTCTCTGTTTCCACTGATAAAAAAAAAAAAAAAAAAAAAAAAAAAAGCAGGGAGGGGGAAAAAAGACCAACTAAATTATGGGGCTGGGAGAAAAACATGATTAATCAAAGGTTTGCACTGTCGCCGTGCTGGAGGCCCAGTAAATCTCGCCCGGCCGGGGCCGGTGAAGGCCGGAGGATAAATCTGAACCGCCCGGTGTTTGCCGCCCCTTTCTGTTTGCCTCTCGGTTAGCACGTCAATTAATTCGATAATTGGATTTGAAAAGATGTCAGGAGATTATAGAGGGGGAGCCGAGAGCAGCGGGAAGGGAGGGAGCGGCCTGAGGACGGTGAGGGCCCGGGGCCGGCGGCCGCGGAGAGCACTTCCCCCGGCGGCCGCGGCGGGCGGCGGCGAGGCGGGGAGCCGGGGAAGGCGGCTGGGCTGGGCTCACCCGCGGCTGCGGCCCCCAGCCTGCCTCTCCACAAACAGCTCCCTGCAGAAGCTTCCCAGACTTTTCTCTAAAGTCTACCCGTCTGCAGCAGCCGCCTTTCCCGGTAGTGATCTCCATTTGAAGCTGATGGCTGACCCTGCCTGAATTCATTTGCAATTGCTTGCATATTGATTCATAAACCAAGTGGAACTGTTCCCTGGCTCCCTCCTCTGGTTCACCCCCTCTCACGCAGGATTCCCAGAAAGGCAGGACTTAGACTGCTTTTTGAATTCCTACCCCCAGTGATCCTCACCACTATCCCCACTTCCTCTCCCACACACACATTTAGAATGCTAACCTACGAGCAGAGCTACCTTCTGCTTAAGGAAAATACCTTTACAAATAGGTGATATCCACATGGAGACTGACCCAAAACCTCAGGTCCCCAGGCCTCAGCGGCAGCCTGACATACACGTAGACGCTTCAGAATTCAGCCCTTTAGTAAAGCACAGGTGGATCCCTCCCCAAGGCATGAACTCATTTTTCTAGAAGGGGAGTATTTTCTTTAAGGTTTCCTTTTTTTCCTTTCCTTTGGGAGTGATCTTGATTTGATATTTGGGGACATGGTAAAGTCAGAGGAGAGATGAAATTTTCCTGCCACTGTGTCACTGTGTGTGTGTGTGTGTGTGTGTGTGTGTGTATGTGTGTGTGTGTTTGGCCTGCAAATGAGAGAGATTCCTCTGCAGAGGGGCCCCATTCCCCCCCCCCCCCCCCGCCCCATCTCTGTAGAATTTTCTGCAGGGATGGAGAAGAAGGCTGAAAAAAAAGGTATTCAGGAGAACAATGCAAATTATTCTGGAAAATTAGCTTAAATTGGAGGCCCGAGAAGGTGACGAGGATGGGACGTAAAAGCCATCCTGCTTGATCTTGAACATCAGGTTGCCTCGGGAAGGACACTAGCAGTCACCCCAGCCAGAGACTACCCTGGTGAGAACGGAACACACAGCTACTCCTGACAGAACACACAGCTACGGACTGAGGAGAGCTGAGCCAAATCACAACATGAGGGGAACAGCAAACCAATTTGTATTTGTGCATATCAATTTAAAATACTGAGGCCAGCCAACCATGCACACTTGTTCAAATGATCATCATCCTTTGTCTGTATACCTGGAGGTGGAGGCAAAAATCCCATCTATGAAGGGACAAAATGGAGGATTTTGACAGCTTCGATTTCAGAGTGGAGGTCCCTCAGAGTAGTAGACTTGCCTGCTCTTTCATGTTACCTGGTCTCAATCTCTAGCCCATGTTGAGCAAACTGCACTCTCAGAAATGCATTGGACCGAACACCTGCCTTTTGATCACAGCCTGGTTTGGGCTATGTACTTTTTAAAAAATATATTTTTTTATTGATATTTTACAGAGAGGAAGGGAGAGAGATAGCTAGAAATGTCGATGAGAGAGAAACATCAACCAGCTGCCTCCTGCACACCCCCTACTGAGGATGTGCCCACAACCAAGGTACATATCCCTGACCGGAATGGAACCTGGGACCTTTCAGTCCGCAGACTAATGCTCTACCACTGAGCCAAACCGGTTTTGGCTGGGCTATGTGCTTTCTGAATGGACCCTTGGTAATAAACATCCTGTATACTGGGGGTGTGGGGGGTGGTTTTAACCTAGAAATTGAAGGATGGGAGTCACAGGAAGAAATTGGGTTGAGGGGTTTTCTGCAACTCTCTCTATGTTCCCCATCAGCCAAGCCTTTCACAAAGCCATCAAGGTCTTCATATATAAGCTCTCAAAAAAGAACACTTATTTTATGAATGACTCCTGCAGATGCCACAAGAAGATAAAAGATGAGATCTAAGGGAATCACCATCAGCTTTAGGCAGTTGAAAGTGGTGGAAAGAATTTGAATTCAAAAGAATAGGGTTTAGCCGAAACCGGTTTGGCTCAGTGGATAGAGCGTCGGCCTGCAGACTGAAGGGTCCCAGGTTCGATTCCGGTCAAGGGCATGTGCCTTGGTTACGGGCACATCCCCGGTAGGAGGTGTGCAGGAGGCAGCTGATTCATGTTTCTCTCTCATCGATGTTTCTAACTCTCTATTCCTCTCCCTTCCTCTCTGTAAAAAAATCAATAAAATATATTTTAAAAAAGAAAAAAAAGAATAGGGTTTAAGCCCTGACTGAGTGGCTTAGTTGGTTGGAGCAGCATTCCAGTCACCAAAAGGTTAAAGGTTTGCTTCCCCGTTGGGGCCTGTACATGAGGCAACCAATCTATATTTCTTTTTCACATCAGTGTTGTTGTTCTCCTCCTCCTCTTCCTCTTCTTCCTCCTCTTCCTCCTCTTCCTTTTCCTCCTCCTTCCTTTTCCTCCTCCTTCTTCTCCTTTTCTTTCTTCTCTCCCTTCCTCTCTCTCTAAAAATAAATGTAAAACATGCCTTCCAGTGAGGATTTAAAAAAAAATGAACAGGCTTTAATACTGGTAGTGTCACCCTTAAATTATGTGATCAGAAGGGACTAAAGACCAGAGAAGCAAAATGACTTCTGCAGGTCACACAGCATGCCAAAGGCAGGGCCAAGTCAAGAACTCAGTTCTCCACTCTACCAATTAATTGTGTAGGCAGTAAGTGTGGAATCAGACTTTCTGGATTCAAGCCTTGTTTTTCTGCTTGCTAGCTGTTTACTCTTCTGTAAAATGGGGATAATAATTATACCTACTTCATAGATTTGTTGTTAGGACTTAGATAACTTATGTAAAGAAATCAGCACAACATCTTGCACATAATAAGTATTCAATAATAGCTGTTTTTATTATGGTGATGAACATAAAATAACTCACCAACCTGAATGACACAAATTGGCCAATGCCTGTAAAATGCTTTGTAATTTAATCACTAGGCCTTAGGGAAGGAGTGAACACTGCTTTGAAATTGCCTTGAAAAGACAGTAGGCTCTCTGTTTTGATGCCTCTAAAGACCACTTCTGCTCTCAAACCAGTCTTTCCACGGTTAGAATTAGGTTCATAGAGGAGGGGTACACCTGGAACAGTTGTTTAGCCATTTCATTCATTCATTGAATACCTAGTTGAAAAGCAGCATGGTTCATCAATCCATCAAACATATTGAGGGCCCATTATGTGTGCAACACTTTTATAGGCAGTTATCAAACCATGAGTCCATAACATTATTAGCTTCTCTAGGGGGGGAAAATATATATATATATATATATATATATATATATATATATGAATCTTTGAATCCCAAGCATAGTTAAGGTACATGGGAACTCAATAAATGTACACTGAATAAATAGACTCCATAAGAAAGAGAAGATAGAAACATAGGTCTCCCTTAATAAGCTTAAACTCCATTTGGGGAGAAAAGGCTTACACACATGAAAGAGTTAGAGAACAATATAAGACAGCAATCATATTAAGACCATGAATAAGTTCTAGGTGATAAAAACTAGGAAGAGCTGAAGGGAAGGAGTGGACCTGAAATAAAGAGTAGAATTTGGAATGGTAGAAAAAGAGGAAGAGAGTATTCCAGCTGCAGGAGCAGTGAGATGACAGCACTTGATAAGAATCTATACACGCTGTCTCTGTGTTTGAAACGGTCTCAGTGTGTGAAAAACGGAATACACCACCTGGCCAGTGTTGCTCAATGGTTGAGCATCGGCCCATGAACCAAGAGCTCACCAGTTTGCAGTTTGATTCCCAGGCCAGGGTTCCATTGATCCCCAGTGAGGGGGCATGCAGGAGGCAGCCAATTCATGTTTCTCTCTCGATGCTTCTGTCTCTCTATCTCTTTCCCTTCCTCTCTCACTAAAATCAAAAACCTATTTTTTAAAAAGAAAAGAAAAACAGAATCCATGTTTGCAACCATGTGTTTCTCTGACCATGTTGCTGGTCATCAAGAAATGATGTTTGTATGTTATATTATTTTAGATTATTCACACTCTCCCCTATCTGAAAACTAAGAACGAAAACAGTAGCCAGCTGCTACTGTCAGCAAAACAAACAGATTGTAAAAGCAATTATGCCATTATTAGTTCTCATTTATCTGCATCCAAGATAACTTACTCTCCCTCTTTCTCCCACATGGTCCCAGCCAGATCCGGGATTATTACTGTCTCCCTTATAAACTTCTTTTTCCCAGACACACTCCTCCCAGGCAGCCTTGCCTGAAAAAGACTTTATATTTTGTTTCTCCAGCTTCTGTGGTTACTGCGAAGGAAGTATGGTAGTGAGTGGAAAGACAACAATGTGAATGAGTGGTGGTTATTAAATGTCAGGTGCTCTGCACATATTAGTTTATTTCATTCTTACAATAACCCTATGAGGGAAATATTATTATTGTCATTTTGCAAGTAAGAAAACAGGCTCAGAGAGTTTGGTCAGGTTCAAAGAAGAGTTCATAAATATCATAACAGGAATTCAAATTCAGTCTCTATGATTTCAGAGTCCACACCCTTAGACCCAGCAAGAAGGACCTCTTCTACCCTAAATGTCTATGTCAGACAGCGACTCCTCCTCCAGAGTGAGGGTAACTTAAGGCCAAAGAGATGTGACTACCCGGAGCTCCTGTATCGCGCTCCAGTTGCCAGACTCCCCTGCCTCCAACCTCAGTCTCACTTCCAGGGCCTCTTCCGTGGGCCCCATCTCCTGAGAGCACAGAGGAGCTGCTGGAGGTCACACTGCCAGCCCTGGAGTGTGGATGGAGTTTAAATGCGTGGCTGCACTGAGCACACACTTTTGTGGTCAGCCCCTCAGGGCGTGGGACAGAGCCAGGAATGCTGGCTGGAGGAGTCCCAGAATTCCAAATATAAATCTCCCAGTTGGTATTGATATACTTATCAAAATAAAAGGGCAGAACATGCCGAGACCGGTTTGGCTCAGTGGATAGAGCGTCGGCCTGCGGACTGAAGGATCCCAGGTTCGATTCAGGTCAAGGGCATGTACCTTGGTTACAAGCACACAACCCCGGTGGGAGGTGTGCAGGAGGCAGCTGATTGATGACTCTTTCTCATTGATGTTTCCAACTCTATATCTCTCTCCCTTTCTCTCTGTAAAAAATCAATAAAATATATATATATTTTTAAAAAGGGTAGAACATGTTTTATTTAAGTTTGTTAGCTTTGATTTATGACTCTTCATATTTAGATATTTGGTATATAGGTTTATATATTTTTATCTTGTCCTAGGCTCCACAAATATGAGCAATAGGCCTACTCATCTCCCTATAACATTCTGACTCTTTGCTTCCTGCTTTCTATCCTTTCTGCCTAGAAACCCCCAAACTTGCCCACTGGGCAATTCACCCCTCTTCATTCTCACAGCTTCCCAAATCCACCTTGCACCCGAAACTTTTCAGCTTCTTGCAAAAGGAGGTGCTGCTTTCCTCTCTCCTGCCCTCTCAGAGCTGCCAAGATTTTCCCTGCTATTCCCAGACTGAAGAGGATGTCACTACCTCACAGTGCATACCTGTAGTGATTTTACTGTCTGTGCTGCCATTCTCCTGTTCTTTATTTCTAAGGGTCTTCAAGCTGCATATAGCACACCTCAGAGCTCAGGCCACCACCATCTGTGGCTGGCGTGAGCCACAACCCTGCCTTAGCCCCTGTGGAATGATACTTACTGTATAAGCTCTCAGTCTAATACACAGGCAGGGCCTAATGACTTGTGCAGAGTTAGAAAAGCAAGGACACAGCCAGGGGATCTGTGATAGTTTCAGTTTCATTTAGCAGGGAGAAAATGGAGGCAGCAGAGCCCAGAAAAAAGGTTAGATTCCTGTAGGCTCATCCAGTACAGGACCAAATTTAGAGGAGGGTCAGCCCAGGGGCTGGGGCTCCTATCTTGTGGAGCAAGCCCATCCGGGAGGTTCATAGGATGTGGAGGTGCAAAAGAACTAGGCTTGGAGACAGTCAGGAACGGCACCACTCAGAGACTCAGGCCAGAACACTGAGCACCATCTTTATCTCTCCCTCAATCCTCCATCCCCCACAACGATCAATCAATCACTGAGGCCTGATCACTTCTGTCTAAACCTCCTGAGCTCTGCCTACTTCTCTCCATCCCCACTACCACCCCAGAGCTCAGACTACCACCATCTCCCACCTGAATTATGACAACAGCCTCCGATTGCACCCTGTACCCCCAATCCAACCCCCCCAGCCCTGCCGCCAAGCCATTCTTCACACTAGAGCTAGAATGATCTTTCTAAAATGCAAATCTGAGCTTCTCACTCCTCTGTTAAAATAATTCCTTGCTGCTTTCGGAATAAAATTCAAATGCCCTAGCTTGACGCTCAAGATCCTCCGGGATCTAGCTACTAACAACCAGTTTCGCCTCTCTGCACCTTGCCACACCCACAACTGTTCATTCTGGCCACACTGAATTACTTGCCCTTTGCAGAAGAGATCATGTAATCCCTCACTCCAAAGCCTTTGCACTTACTGTTTCTTTTCTATGGGATAGCCTCTTATTCCCTCCTTATGAGGAGGCCTTCAACTGTCTCATAAATGTCACCTCCTCCTGGAAGCCTTCCTTGACTACCAGTTTTCAGAACTGTTCTTCCTATGGGCTCTGATAGCATCAAGTACGTACCCCTCTTGTAACACTACTGTACGGTATTGAAATAATTTGCCTTTTAATTTTCTGAATTCCCTGATAAACTATTGACATTTTAAAGTCAAGGACTCTCTTATTCACCATTCAATCATTCATGAAATTTCTGTTGAGAGCCTAACATGTGCCAGGTACTGTTCTAAATGCTGAGGATGCAGTGGTCAACAATGTCCCTGCCCTGGTGGAGAGAAGAAATAAAAATAAAAATAAAAATAAAAATGCAATAAATGCTAAAAAATAATAATAATAATAATAAAGGAGGCTAAAGAGATAAAGAAGGGAAGGTGATGGCTATTTAGATTGTGTGGTCAGGAAATGCTTCTCTAAGGAGGTGATATTTGAGATGAGACCTAAATGAAATGAGAGAATGAGCATGATTTGGAGGAAGAATGTTCCAGGCAGAGGAAACAGCAAAGGGCCTGAGTGGGAATAAGTTTGGTGTGTCTAAGGAGCAGTAGGAGTCTAGTGTAGCTGAACCCTGAAATGTTTTCTGTGAGTACTGGAAAACTATTGGGAGGTTTTAAGTTGCATTTTCTGACTTACATTTTAAAATATTACTTTAGCTACTTTCTGTGTAAAGCAGACTATGGCAAAGCCAGATTGGCATCAGGAAGACCAGCTAAAAGGCTATTCTAGTGGTCCAGCAAGAGATGTCAGTGGCTTGGACCCAACTAGATTTTGGAAGTGGTAAAGGGTGAATAAATGTGGGATTGTATTTTCAGTGTCTAGCATGATGTCTGGCTAGACATTCAATAAATATTTAATGGATGAATTAAGAATTAATTAATTCAACTAAATGAGGACTCTGAGCTGGAACTGAAACCATCCATCCTTTAAACCTCACTAATAGCTGCTACTAACAAAGAAACAGTACTAGGCTATATATATACATTCCTATAAATCAATATGTAGATGACAAATAACCCAATAGGAAAAAAGGCAAAAGACATACACAAATAGGCATTTCACAGAAGAGGAAACATGATTGACCAATAAATATATGAAAAAAGTGCTCAACCTCATTAATAATCAGGCAAATAGAAATTGAAACATGAAATATCGTTTAATATTCAACAGATTGACTAAATACCAAAATTGGTAAGGATAGGGTAGCAACTGAAATCTTATATACTTTGATGGGTATAAATATTGGAAAACAATTTGACATTATCTAGAAAACTTAAAGATTTTCATATCTTACAATCATATATATATATCCTGAAGAAACTATTGTCCATGTATACCAGGAGACATGGACAGAAATGTTTTGAGAAGCATTGTTTGTAATGGCAAAAAAACTAGAAACAAACTTAACTACTCGTCAACATGGTAATTAATCAATAAGTTGGTGGACTAGTGTACATCAATGAAAATGAATAAACTAAAGCTGCCTGCATCAACATGGATGAATATTATAAACAAAATGTTAAATAAAAGAGCAAGAAAAGAAGTCTAAGAATAATATTATACCTCTTTTATAATGTTTTTTAAAGGGTGGAGCCCAAAATAAACAATATATGTCAATGATATCAAGAAAAACCTTGAAATGGTAAACATAAAATTCAGAAGCTACTATAGAGAGCAGCATATGCCCCCTTCCCCTTGCCCTATGGAACTAGTATTTTTTTTTCCTTTTCTTGGATTAGGGGTGGTTTAAGGGATGTCCATTTTATTATTATGCTTCATCCTTCCTATAATAAAAGCCTAATATGCTAAGTGTCTGGTCAACCAGTTGACAGTTCAACCAATCAAGGTGAGATATGCTAATGATATGCTAAGGCCGCTCAACCCTTGCTATGATGTGCACTGATCACCAGGGGTCAGATGCTCCAACCGGTAGGTTAGCTTGCTGCTGGAGTCCCGCAGATCAGGACTGAGACAGGCCAGATATGTCCTGGAACCCTCCTATGGTCCCTCCCTAGCCCCTATCATGCACTGGTGGGGTCCCTCGGCCTGGCCTGCACCCTCTCACAATCCAGGACTCCTCGGGGGATGTCAGAGAGCCTGTTTCAGCCCAATCCCACAGGCCAGGCTGAGGGACCTTACTGGTGCATGAATTCGTGCATCGGGCCTCTAGTAATTTATATAAAATGTCAGCTCTGGGAAGGCAAGGGATTTTTATCCTGTTTTGTTCAGAGCTGTGTTTCCAGAACCTAGGACAGTGCCTGGCACATAGGATCTCAATAAATATCTGTTGAATAAATGATATTCGTTACTTGCAACTTTTTAAAAAATATTTTTTTATTGATTTCAGAGAGGAAGGAAGAGGGAGAGAGAGATAGAAACATCAATGATGAGAGCCATTGATTGGCTGCCTCCTACATGACCCCACTGGGGATCGAGCCCACAACCTGGGCATGTGCCCTTGAAAGGAATCGAACCTGGGACCCTTCAGTCTGCAGACAGATGCTCTATCTACTGAGCCAAACCAGGTAGGGCTCGTTACTTGCAACTGTTATATAATCCAAATACTTCATGCTTTCTAAAAAGAAGAAAAATACCTACTTTACTCATGGTGCCCCTTAATCATTGTAGCTGAATGTCATACTGCCTCCTCAACTCCTATTACCCATTGAACCTATTAAATTTTGCCACATTTATACATGTACATGTCTTTCTTACTATAAATTTATAAAGGGATTATTTCTCCCTCTTTTATTCTCAATATGTAGCACAATATCTTGCACACAGTAGATACTCAATAAATATTGGTTGTTTAACTGAAGTCATAGGAGACAAGGGCAAACCAAGAAGGACAAAGTTTTGCTGTTTATATTTAAAACTGAAAGAGAACAGTCACCCAGTGTTTTCCTACATTTTGCAAGAGAAAAAAAAATGAAATTCTATAAAGGGGAAGTGATTTTCCTAAAGTCATATGATGAATTAGTTTCTAAAATCTAGATTCAGAACTCTAGTTTGCTGCCTGTAGCTCTTCACAATATATCACCATGACTTTTATTTTCTGTTTTGTCTGTGCGTGTTCCTCGGCTTGGGAACCTCCAAATGGCAGGGACCAAATCTGTTCACATAGATACTCAATCATGGCTTCTAGATAAACATACAGAACCTGTACAAATTCACCTTACACATTCAGAAGAACTTAGATTCTTCCCCAGCAAAAATAGGTTTGGTCATCCTTTTGCCACCAATTCTCCCGCAGAAGCCTGGACACTAAGGATCCTTTTCCTTCCTTCATTTACTGTTTTCGGAATAGGTTAGTTTGCTAATTAATGGCTCCACTGTTCTGCTGTCCCAAGAAACTGATTTAGTAAGAGAAAGTGGAAAATCCATCCAGCCTCGGGAGCTTGAAATTAGCAATCACAAACAGAAGTGTTTAAGACCTAAGAATAGTCTTTATTGGCAGTGCAAAGGTACCCCTTTAAGCTGTACAAAAATCCTTATTTAGCAGAAAGAAAGGGACTCCTAGAAAGTTAACTCTGGATGGAACCTTAGAAATCACCTACTTCGCTGTCCAACTGAGGAAGCTGGAGCTCTGGCAGGTGAAGAAACGTGCAGTTACTCAGGTAGTTAGTAGCAAGGCTGGGACTGGACTCCCAGTCTCCTGCCTCCAAGTCAGCTATTCTTTCCATGCCGAGTGCTGGCAACATGTGCATCTAGCAAAATGCATCATAAAGTAGCCTCATCTTAAACCATCAGGAATGAAAAACAAATTATTCAAACCCCTCCTCTCCTCTCTGGCAATTATTTTTCTTTGTGTTTCCCTGTGTCCTGGTCTCCATCGCTTTTTACCCCTCTTATGTTTCTGTTTCTCTCTGTGAATCCCTTCCTCTGTTCGAGGTTTCACATTGAGCTGTAGCGTGCCTGCATGATTCTCTTGATTCTTCTTCACTAAACGACTATGTCTTTCTAAAAGCAAACAAGCATAAACCTATCAAGACTCTTTCTTGGTGACCTTTGTGGAAAAGAACACAGAATATCTGTATGAGAGGTGCTGGACCTCCCTCCTCGCATACCCAGTTAATTAAAACGAGTCTCTAGCCCCGATGTGTTAACCAATCCTGAGAAAGAAAAGATCAATCTCCTTTCTTCGTCACTACTGAGCAGGGCAGCTGCTAACCAGTCAGAATCTGCCACCAAGAGTCATTAGGAAAGCTGGCCAATCAGACCAACCTTGTTACATGGTCTGGTAGGAAAAGGAAGGGATTGATTGGGAAGGATAGCTCTGGCTCCACACCCTTTCCTTCCTGGACCGTTTTCCCCTCATTGAAGTGAGAGGACTCTTTCCCAAGCCCTTAGTAAAGAAAATCCCTAGGCCCTTTGCTAATGTTCTCCTGAGTAATCTTTTCACCACTCACTCCCATACCTCGGTCCACTTTTTGTAACCTCATTGTTCCCTTATTGGTATAACATCTGGCTTCGGACCTAGTAGCAATAACCCCCAGGATTCTCAGCTTTCCCCTCAGATCTCCAATCACCAACCATGTCAAATAACTTGTTTTGGATGATGGATGGAGATGAAAACATTTAGTTAAGTTACAGTCGAATATATTCAACCATCATTGAAAGAACCTTGTAATAACGCCTCTTGAGGAGCAGTGCAGAATTGAATGGCAATGCTAACACTAATTGTAATAATAATAATAATAATAATAATAATGCTGTTACTACTATTACTAGCATTAGCTACACCCTGAGTTCCAAGCACCTTGGTAAAAGCTTCACGTTTATTACCCCAATGTTCGCTGTGGTGTACGCACTATTATTATTCCCAATTTACACAGAAGGGACTCCATCTAGGGGGGCTAACCAGCTAGCCCAAGGTCACGCCGAGGTTTGTCTGAATCCAGAGCCCTGAGAGGAAGGGGGAATTAGACATGCCAAGCTGTAACAACTCTTGAGAGGGGCCAGCTTTAGCCCCTCAGAGCTCCTTCTCTACACCTCCTTGGGGACTGTCAGCGGTATCTGAGAGGGTCAATAGTGTCCCAACAGCTGCAAAAACCGTTTGGTGGTAGCGGCCCTGAGAAGCGTGAACTTTTTGCCTCGGGGGACCTGAAGCTGCGAGCTCAAAGGCATTCCGCAGGACGGAGTGGGGGTGTCTGGGGACCTGAGGGGCCCCTTGTTCGCCTGCCTTCCCTTGTCCCTCAGCATCTGGCAGCGCCCGGCCCTGCCTGGTACTCGGTGAATACCTGTTGATTGATTCGCAAAAGCTTCCGGCTTCATTCCTCCCTCACCCCCGTCCCCCACGATACCCACTGGCCCTGGAGGGAGATGGGGGGGTTTCAGGGGAACCCGTGAGAATCCTCATGCAGCTGGAGTCGCGGCTTTCGGGAGGGAGGGAGGTCCCCCCCACCCTCTCCCTGCGTCTCCGATTTCTCCCCGCTCCCCCCCCCCCCCCTTCAGGAGCTCGGGCCATAAAAATGCAGATGGAGGATCGGTGTGAAATAACGGGCCCATATAAATCCCTCTGCCGCCCGCCTGCAAGATGGATTGGCCACATTGAAATTCCTCCGCGAGGATAATTAAACTCGGGGCCTCATCCGGGCAAAATTACATTCCTGTAATGGCGTCGCTCGGGGTCCCGGGAAATTGCTCCGTGGGCTTTCAGCGGCGGTTTTTATCGCCGGCCGGGGTGTGCCTGGCTGCGGCTCGCCTCTCCTCCGGGACCGTAAAGCTGCTGCCGTGATTTATCCTCCCCTTCTCCCAAATCCGATTAAATGGAGGAGCTCGGGGCCGGGGCGCCGCGGGGCCCGGGAACCGGGAGGGGGCGGCGGGAAGGACGAGGCCAAGGAGGGGAGGACAAACGGCCCCTCCGAGGCCGGTGGATTTGGCTTTATTTACAGCCGCGGCATTCTTTTTATTTTTTATTTTTTTATGGGGGTTTGGTGAGCTTTCCCCGTCTTTTCTCAGGCTGCGTGCACGCCCGACGCCTGGAGGCCGGGGTTCGGCCAGGAGGGCACCAGGCAGGCCCTGCACCGCCTCTTCCAGAGGCTGCCACACCCCGCGGGAGACGGGGGCCCAGAGGAAGCGATGGGCGCCGTGGCGCCCCCGCTTCCTTACGTGGCCCATGGAAGGGGAAAGCTGAGGGGTCAGCTGAGGGGTCTTCATGAGAGCACTTCATTGGGGGTCTGCTGGTCTCAGGAGCCTGGGCAGAGAATGGGCATGCCCGGTGTGACCTCGCAACCTCACTGCAGGTCAGTTTCAAGCGTTAGAGTCATCTCTAGCCCCCTGTCTTCTGGTTCGCTGGTGCTAGTTTCCTCGTGGCTGATCACTGGAATTAAGAAAGAGAGAGGGTGGGGAAAATAAAAGCAAAGCCACCAGAGATAGCTGGGGCGTTTTGCTATTTCCCCTTTGAACAGGTTTCCCATCCTTAAAGCCAGAGTTCGAGGGGCAACAACTGCAAGAACCCCGCTACATGTTGGGCACTGAACCCCAATCCCGATCGTATGCTATTTAACATTGAATTACCAGGCAGATTTTTTTTTCCAATTTGACTACGCATGCTCGGGAAGGGAACGCCAGTCCAAGATCCCAAATGCTGTGCAGACCATACCACAGGCCGCATCAGGGGCCGGCTTAGACTATGTAGCTAGCTATCCTTATTTCTTCAGTCCGCTCCGCCTGCTGCAGTTTCTCCTCTACGTCGCCAGGTGGAGCGACTGGCCGGATGCCGCCACCGAGGTGGCAGGCGGCGCTGTGGCGCCTGAGCCGCCTCGACATGGCGGTCACTCTATCCTCGGCGGAGCGACTCGCTGGTCCGCGCCGCGCATGCGCCAAGCCTTCCTTTCGCTGTCCCAGCCCCCCCCGCCCCTCTCTGTCTTCTCTGCCCTGGGAGCAGGTAAGGTTTGGGCCCTCGCGCCCGCTTGCGCCGCGCACGCGCGCGGGGTACCCTCCCTCGCGCGGTGGCTTTGAGGCCCGCACCTTGCATGCTCCCACCCGGGTCCTCACGCCCTTCCTCGCTCCCGGGACTCCCGCGTCCTAAGATCTGCCCCTTCCGTGTGCCGCTGACCTCCAGCCGCGCGGGCCGGCGCCATCTTGGATGACTCGTGGTGGGAGGGCGCGTTGGAGCTGGCGAAAGTCAAATGCCAGAGTGCTCGCTTCACCTGTCGTGACTCAGCCCTTACAAGCGCTCTTTTCTCACCCTCGTGCCCTTTCAGAGTTCTCACAACCCCATAGATTCTCCCCTCCAAGCGCTGCTTTATTCTCTCATCTGTACTCCTTGCCTGCCTTATCCTGAAACCTCCACCCTTCAGGACCTCAGGTGCCATGGGGATAGTGGATCATCCAAAGCCACCAACCCCTCTAGTCAGCACCCTTGCATTCAAAAAAGTAAACCGTGAACGTGGTAGAAGTGGACAGAACGGTCAAAACATTCCCTTCAGGCTGTGATCTGGGAGATCTGTTGCAGAAAAGAGGTCGGTTTCTTTGGAGCCTTTGGTTGTCTTCCAGGACGGCTCTCTTCCTTTCTCTTCGGTGAAGTTGGAAAAAAAACACACAGTGGACCGATAGTGAGGTTTTCTGTTGGAGGCAGCAGGCCCAGAAGGGTAGGATGGGATCTGCATGGGATAAGGTGCACCTGCCCGCTTTCGTCAAGGGCTTACTGAGAGTCCCTAGGCTCTGCCCTCAAAAGGAAAAAGAAAGTTTAAGGAAGGGAATGGTTAAGTGAGCAGTCCAGGAACTCGGTGACTGATCTACACGGAGGAGGAAACCTGTGCTGATTTAGGGCCTGATTCGGATGGCACCGTTGCCTGGGGTGTGGTAGGCCAGCAGTTACAGACTTGCCAGGTTGGGTGGTGAGATGAGCAAACACTTCTTGCAGGCTCCCTTAATTGTCACCCTTGGGTGTGGTCTGACTATGGGCCTGCACCACATTAAGCTCTTACATAAGTAATTTCATTTAATCTCCCTAAGAACTGCCTTTTACAAATGATGATAGTGAGGTTTAATCCTTGGGGAAAACCAGTCCTCCCTTATTTTAAGCTTTAAAGACATTTTGGATGTGATCAAAGAAAACCTGAATAGTTCAGCACAAAGTTAGGTTAGAGTAAAAATGGGCAAAAATAAGAGTTCTTGACAGGATAAGAGTTGAAGACCTCCACTAATCTAAAAGTTACTTAAAAGATTCTGGATTCAGAAGAGTAACCTAGGAGTCCAACTCCTTTAAGGAAGTGTCACTTAACAGGCCTAACTAATCAGTGAGTATTTTAACCTTTAGCATATTATAAAGCTTTCATTTATTAGTAAGAAGTCCTGGCTTTACCACTGTCATAATTTAAGATTGGTGTTAGATGGTGCCTTTAATATGGCTAAGAATCACTTGGGAAGCTTGTTTGAAATACAGGTGCTGGCCTTAACCCCAGAGATCTTGACCAGGAAGGTCTAAGGTGAGACCCAAGAATATGCATTTTTAATACATACACCATCCTTACACCTAGATAATTAGTTCAGGTGGGCCTCTCACTTCCCTTGGAAAAATCCTGCTTTCAGATGTTTAACTCACTCATACCTCTCAGATACGTTCAGTTCTACCAACTTAGGCACCTACAGAGTGTCAGCATTGTTTTAGATCTTGTGTATACAACATTGAATGCCCCTTATTGTGATGGTGAAAATGAATACTTTAACAGTTGTTGCTAATTGGAGTAATGGCAAAGTTCCTCATTGATCTTCCTCACTCTGTTCATTGGAGAATTAAATGGAGAATCAAATGCTTAAAGAAAATTTGAAAATCATTGGCGACCCTTCCAGTGTTTTAGCCTTCTGCAAATAATTCCCAAGAGTCTTTACAGGGCAGCTCTTTTAGGTCCAGATAATGAGGTCTTAAAAAGGGTTCCTTTTGAATGAAAACTGAGGAAAACTTAGGCAAATGACCCCGAGCAAATTTCCTCTTGACAACCCCAACTCATGAGGCTATGGAAGTAAATAATGGGTCTTAAAATGGACCAGGTGGCTACTTGCTCAGACCAGGGAAGTTGCTTGATTATAAGGAAATCTTGACTTCAGAGTTCTGATTTCCATCTCTTTTAAGACTTGAGGTCAGTCACTCTGCTCTCTGGGCCATTTAAATTTTCCAGAGCCCCTTTTCTGCGGATAAAAATGTCATTTGGTGAGCAAGGACAGTGTTCACAATGTGCTTCTGTAATTCCAGCTCCCCTCATCCCCTGAAAATGTATGCCTGCACCAAGTTTGTCTCCACCCCCTCCTTGGTGAGTACCTGCCTTTTCTAGGAGACTTTTCAAGAGGGGCATCTTGTCTCTTCCTTGCAACACCTTGCTCTTGACAGTTGGGCTGGGGGAAGATCCTTTGCTATGCTAGTCTGACAGGAGAGAGTGAATGTTTACCTACCCCATATTCTTTGGATGCCAGTTAATTCTTTTCATCCAATAATCTTAGAAGAGTCTAAATGAGAATCTAGACTGAGATCACATTATTTCTACCCTAAAACTTTCTATAACCTGGAACCCAGCCGGAAATGGTAAACATGAAGTAGATTGCCTAACTTTCATTGGGTATGCACTGTGCACAGGATTTTGCCCTGTCAGAGAGCCGTGGTTAAGAGACCCTCTGGGAGCTTAAATTTGGGTGGGAAGCTAACCTACATGTAAATATACCTTGGAAAAATCTTTTACTCAGAAGCACTAGGCATGGAAGAAATTACAAATTATTAAATGGTGGAAGTGATGCTATTGGTGGGTACTATTTATTGAGCACATACTAGGCCTTGCTCTGAGTTTACCAGTTTATATACACAACCTTTTTTTTTTTTGTTAATCCTCACCCGAGGATATTTTTCCATTGATTTTTAGGGTGAGTGGAAGAGATAGGGAAAGACCAAGAAACAAAACACCAATGTGAGGAAAACACATCGATTTGTTGTCTCCTGCACGTGACCTGACCAGGGCCAGGCCAGGGAGGTGCCTGCCCTTGACCTGAATTGAATCCAGGACCCTTGAGTCCGCAGGCCAATGCTTTATCTACTGAGCCAAACCAGCTAGGGCAGTGATCGGCAAACCGCGGCTCACGAGCCACATGCAGCTCTCTGACCCCTTGAGTGTGGCTCTTTCACAAAATACCACGGCCTGGGCAAGTCTATTTTGAAGAAGTGGCGTTAGAAGAAGTTTAAGTTTAAAATATTTGGCTCTCAAATTTCAATCGTTGTACTGTTCATATTTGGCTCTGTTGACTAACAAGTTTGCCAACCACTGAGCTACATAACCTTTACTCCTCAAGTCAACCTTGAAATAGATTATTTCCATTTGAAGATGAGAAAACAGGCTTAGATATAAGTAACTATCCTAAGGTCACACAGCTGATTACAGAGCTAAGATGAATATAGATATATCTGATTAAACCCTGGCTGTTAACCACCCTGTCTGCCTTGGAAATACTGGCTTGAGGTTAGAAAGGCTAACAGAAGGTGGTGAATTTAGAGCATGGATCTTTGTGCCTATCTTTAGAAGGATGTGTTTGGGAAAAGATACTCCAGCCATTGGCTTCCTTCTTATGGGCTAGCCAGTACCAACATAAATCTCTTTTTATTTTTTAAAAATATATATTTTATTGATGTTTTACAGAGAGGAAGGGAGAGAGACAGAGTCAAAAACATCAATGAGAGAGTCATCGATCAGCTGCCTCCTGCACGCCCCCCACTGGGGATATGCCCGCAACCAAGGTACATGCCCTTGACCAGAACCGAACCCGGGACCCTTCATTCCGCAGGCTGACGCTCTATCCACTGAGCCGAACCAGTTTCGGCCCAACATAAATCTCTTACTGAGTGAAGCAAATCCTTCTGAGGCTTATATCTTTTCCCATTCTCAGGGCCTATGGAAGGATACAGTGAGGGTAGCCCCTCAAAAAGTAGATTTCTTTCTCTTAAGCACAGGAGAAGCCTGGGAAGCAAAAGAGAAATGGTGAGGCTCTTCAATCTAGAGTTAGCTAAAAGTAAAAGAATGACCCAACATTCTGATTTAAGTTTGAAAGAATGAAAGGAGCATTGAATAACAACTTGGGATGGTTCTGAAACTCCTCTCCAGAGCCTTCCTTGACTTTCTTGCCTTGTGTCATTCCCGCTAGGTCAGGAGCGCCTCTCAGCTGAGCCGGTCAATGTCTGCAGTGGTGCTGAAACGACCAGAGACACTGACAGATGAGGTACAGTATAGGTGGAGTTGGGTCTGTGGTTTGGGTTAAGAGGTGTGGGGGTTTACCTAGAAGAACCAGCAGGGGGAGTGCTGGGGGCAGTCATCACAGGAAAATTAGTGAAGGGTGGAGGCCACTGGTTTTAGGTGGAGATGCAGAACAGTTGATAGCATATATGCTCTGGTTCTCCAGCCTGGCACTGGTAGCACATGCTTATGTGGCTACTGATGACTGCCATTCCCTGGACTTCATTTGGAACATGTAGTCCCAGAAAGATGATCTCTTCGAGGCACCAAGCACAGGCTAGGGTTTTGATCTTAGAGACCATACTTGAATTTTAAAGGTATTTGAAGTTCACCTCTTATATTAAAAAGTTTTTCTTGGCAGCATTTTAGGAAGTTTTCTAGAAAGTAAAAAGATTTTCTGTTTTTTGGGGGGGCTATGGGATTTGACAGCATAAAGTTCTCTGTAAGAAGTTCGCAAAGCAAAAAGGGGATTCCTAAAAATTTTATCTCCTATGTTGCTCCTCTTCACAGAGCCGCGGCAGCTTGGCAGCCCCACGCCCCCTGACCTCACTTATATCCAGCCGCAGCTTCCAAACCAGTGCCATTTCAAGGGACATCGACACAGCAGCCAAGTTCATTGGTGCTGGGGCTGCCACAGTAGGGGTGGCAGGCTCTGGGGCTGGAATCGGGACTGTGTTTGGGAGCCTCATCATTGGTTATGCCAGGTAAGATGTGCCCTCTATTGGTCTCTGATATGTTTTCCAAAGGTTCGGACAGAAAAATATAGGCATCTAGAGCTACATTATCCTATATAGTAGCCACTAGCCACATGTGGCTATTTGAATTTAAATTTCAGTTAATTAAAAGTACACCAAGTTTAAGTTTTGTTTTTTAGTCACTGGCCGTATTTCAAGTGCTCAGTAGCTATGTGTGACCAGTGACTACTGTACTAGACAGGGCAAATACACGTTATTGAACAGCTTTGGTTTAGAGCAGGAATAGACAAACTAAGGTGGGTGGCCCATAACTTGTTTTTTTATAACTGAGCTAAGAATGGGTTTTACATTTTTTGAAAGGGTCATGGAAAAAAAAGGCAACAGAGATCATATGCAACCTGCAAAAACTAAAATACTGTCTGGCCCTTTACAGAAAAAGTTTGCTACCCCTGGTCTAGAGCCCCTCTAGAATCAGTAGTGTTTCACTGCTATTTTCCCCCTCTCTGAGAATTCCCTCTGTCACTCCTGGGAAAACTGCCTTCGTAGCCAGGCCCACTGCTCCCTGACACTTGGGACAACTTGGTCCCCACCAATCCTGGGCACCTTGCTGTTAAAACTAAATTAATTCTCTAGAGGCCCTCAAGTTCTCTTAAAGTCTTTGGGAAAATGAGTCTGTTTTAGGGTTTGTGTGAAACAAGAAGCCTACCCTCTTCTGTGCCCAGAATTCTGTTAAAAGCTGATGTTGCTTTACTTTACCATGAAGGCTTCCAGAGATGACAGAGGAAGGGAAATAGGAATTATATATTGGCTTTCAGAGTTGGGAGTTCTTTATACCATTTTGATTCATATCATCTAAACCCCATAGGCTATCTAAAGTCCAGAATCTGTTGACTATTTTGAAATGAGAGAAGGAAGTGTTTTCCTCAGACTCCCTTGTCCTCTAGAACAGTGTGTTTCTAATTGTGTTCTTAAAGCCCTAGGGTTCTGAGGGTAAACCCCAGAGACTCTTAGAGGAATGAAGGGGAGACCCGTCTAACAAACTTTTACAGTCCCCCACTTTTTTTACCTTTGCATTTTGGCTTTTAAATGTTTTCTATTTGGGGGTTCTGCTGTTTAAAGTTTGAAAATACTATGATAGGCCATGCCCCTCCAGATACCTCTTCCATCCCGGTTGGGCCCTGGATAGGTAAGTGCCAGGCCCAGAGGTCTTAAGTTATGACAGTGGCATGGGTGACCCAGTAGAGGGGCAATGTTCGTGCCTGGGCCATGTTATACAATTTTGGATTGTCCACTCCCCTCATTTAGTCTCTAGAGCCCTTGATGTGTCAGGTCAAGAATTTGGGAATGATAGTATCACCCTGAGAAACTTGTTTCATAAGATGAGCTTGAGGAGATGAATTCTCCCAGAGCCCACCTTTGATGTGTATGCTTTTCTTTATGTGGACTAGAAATTGAGTCTCTTTTCTTCCCCTTCTCCCAGGAACCCTTCCCTGAAGCAGCAGCTCTTCTCCTACGCCATTCTGGGCTTTGCCCTGTCCGAGGCCATGGGGCTCTTTTGCCTGATGGTGGCCTTTCTCATCCTCTTCGCCATGTGAAGGAGCTGTCTCCCCTCCCATAGTTCTTTTTCCCGTGTCTTGTCTGCCCTGTATGTTCCCTTTCCTATACCTCCCTAGGCAGCCTGGGGAAAGTGGTTGGCTCAGGGTTTGACAAAAGGAAGACAAATAAATACTGTATTAATAAGATGTTTCTTGAGTCTCCTGTGTATATTTCTTTTCCACAGTTGGCTGAGTGCCTTGGTGAGAGTATAAGGCCTCAGGGTGGTGATGATTCTAAACTCAACATGGGTCTTGCCTCCCTCGTTCTTCAAGCTGTGTCAGGGACAGCTTTATTCAAATTAGGTAATAATTTTCACCTGCCACGGCCTGTTACTTAGATCAGTGGTCGGCAAACTCATTCGTCAACAGAGCCAAGTATCAACAGTACAAAGATTGAAATTTCTTTTGAGAGCCAAATTTTTAAAACTTAAACTTCTAACGCCATTTCTTCAAAATAGGCTCACCCAGGCCATGGTGATTTGTGGAAGAACCACACTCAGGAACCCCATGTGACTCACGAGCCACTGTTTGCTGACCACTTCCTTAGATGATTGGGTCAGTGGCAGCTTAAGTGCTGGCTTAAAATTAAGACTAATGGGCTCTGTTTCCACTTTGGCTATCCTGGCTCAGGCCCTCATTGCCACCAACCTGGTCTGTTGCAGTAACTTCATAATGCCTTCTGCCTTTAGCTTTACCTCTACCCACCATTGCCAAGTCAATCCTTAAGCAAAGAACTGGTTTTACCATTTACCAATTCAAAAAAAACAGTCTGACCTCTATTTTCTCAGCTCAATGTTTTATTCCATACACTACCAAAAGTGGACTAATAGTCATTTTCTAAATATTTTTCCTGTGTTCCTGTCCTTATCCTATCTTCAGACCTTGGCCTTTGGCCATCTCTGCTTTCTTTCTCTGAATCTGCTCACTTTTTTTTTCAAACTCTCCCTGTTATCCTGAAAGATGTAGCTTAAATGCTATCTCTTCCTCCATGAAGCTCTTACCTGGTTTCCTTCCATTCCCCATCAGTGAAATGGACATTAACTCATAAAGGACTGTAGAACACATCCTTTACAATGTTTATATGGTCTATGATAAATTAAGGATTTGTATGTGCCTTATCTTCCATATTAGATTGTCAAGTTTCTTGGAGCAAAGACTATTTGGTTCATCTTTATTTCTAGAATTATCTCACATGGTGCATCTCAGCAGTATCTAGTCACATTTTTTATTTAATTATCTAAACCAACCACTTCATAAGTGAAACATGCTTTGAGAGGTCAAGGACTCTCAGGAACATTCACTAGCAGTGCTAGAACTAGAACAAGGATTATGTGTTGTAGCCCAGAATGTAAGACTGCCATACAATTGGTCTCGTGGGACTCTCCCAAGCCTCGTGTTGCTGGTGACTTATTTTCCCAAGAAAGAAAGGGCAAAATAAGCAAATATTTTCCCTTAAAAATGCATCAATAGGTCCTTAGCCGGTTTGGTTCAGTGGAGAGAGTATTGGCCTGCAGACTGAATGATCCCAGGTTCAATTCTGGTCCAGGGCACGTACCTTGGTTGCAGGTTCCGGGGCACATGCCCGGATTGCGGGTTCAATCCCAGTAAGGGGTGTGCAGGAGGCAGCTAATCAATGATTCTCTGATGTTCCTATCTCTCCTTCTCCCTCTCTAAAATCAATTTAAAAATATTTTTTAAATCAATGGGGAAAATATCCCCCAGTGAGGATTAAATAAATAACAAAAACAAAACTAAAATGCCATCAATAGGGACTCTGGACAGTGGGGTTAGTATCAGGTTTGGTAAAGAATTATATTTTCTAAAGGCTGGGTCAACCTTCAATAAGCTTTATCTTATATCTGTTTGAAATAACTGAGTAAAATCTTCAGAAATGATAATGTATATCACCAAAATGTATTTTCTTTTGGTTCAGTCAATACTTAATTACAGCCCAGGGCAGAGACTTGATCCCAGGGTAAACAGATACGCAGGAAACAGGTCACCTCAAATCATTCACCCTTGCCCTTTTGCTGTTGTGATCAGGGGTTGGTAGGAATCCTATCTGCAGTTGGCTTTCAGATTGCTATACTATCCCCAAATAACTATTCTGGTCTGTGGGGCTCAAAATGGGCCTCACAAAAACTCCTCCAGTCAAGAGTATGTGGAAGGTATCTATATATTTGGAAATGAGGAATACCCCTTCTTTTGTTTGGGTCCCCTGAGTTTGAACTTCTGGTAGGAGCCTCAATCGCCCATCCCTTTCCCAAGTCATCAGATCAGAGTAATCTGTTTTCTTCCCTTGACCCTCCCTTTGGGACTGAATCTAGCTAACCCCTAACAACATAGGTGCTTGGAGACAGCACAGCTTGGTGGCCCATGTGTTTTTGTTCTCTCTTGAGGTGAATGATGAGATCGTGCTGCAAGAAGCTTGGAAGAAAATTTCTTCAAGAGGAGGCAAGCAACCTGGATCCTCTTTCAGGCCCCAAGAGAGCTGGCAACTCAGGTTGCCAACAAAAAAGGGGTAGAGGAGTGCTACGTTTTAGCCGAGAAGGTCTAAGCAAATTTGCTGAAGGTTTTTCCAATTTTGATAACATTATGGAGTGAAAGGTTTCTACCTGTCCTTGTGGTTAGAAAGTGCACATGATTTGAAATTTGAAGATATAAGTTCTAGTCTTTCTTTTTTTTTTTTTAAATATATTTTATTGATATTTTACAGAGAGGAAGGGAGAGAGATAGAGAGCTAGAAACGTCAATGAGAGAGAAACATCGACCAGCTGCCTCTTGCACACCCCCTAATGGGGATGTGCCCGCAACCAAGGTACATGCCCCTGACCGGAATCGAACCCGGGACCTTTCAGTCCACAGACTGACGCTCTACCACTGAGCCAAACCGGTTTCGGCTCTAGTCTTTCTTATACCACTGTCCACTGTGACAATGAGCAGATCACTAACAAATAACTTTTTCTAGGACCTCTGTTTCTCCCAGTATATTAAATAGGGATAATAATTCACATCCTAGGAATTATTTGTGTGCGACAGAGATACATTGAATATTTGGAAAGGATGGTGCTATCAAAGTCTAATGTATATTGATTTTAACTTGCTTTCTCATTTTTCATGGAGTTCAGAGTACATTATGGGCATTTTCTAGACAGCTTATACCTATTACGGGTATCATAGACCATCTAAAATTTAAAGTCTGGCTGTAAAGCATTTGGAGAGAGAATGCGGGAATTCTGAAGGCAGCAAGACTGACTTCCCTCTTATTCTTCAGTTTCAAGATTCCGTTGTGTTTCTTCAGTACCAGGGAAGGAGTGTCTGTAGGCTTCTGCCATCCTAATCTGAAATCATCTGAATGCTGAATAACAGTAATGAGGAACCCTGTTCCAGCCTTCCTTTCAGGATGGACTTACTAGTTGGAAGCCTTTTCAGATCATCATGATGAGAGAGCTGTTAAGGAAACAACACTGTTGATTTAGCTTAAGTTGGTGTCCAGGAACCTAAAGGCTACTCCGCCTTCTTACCTCCATTCAAGAGAGATGAGGTGAAGGAATGTGAGGTGAATTCTGACATAGACAAAGAAGAGTAGTATCACACTGATGAGTACAGAATATTGTCCTAGTCCTCCCAAGTTTTGAGCAATGCAACTGTTTTTATTGAGCCATATATAAAGATATGCATTTTCTTTTTTTTCTTTTTAAATATATTTTATTGATATTTTACAGAGAGGAAGGGAGAGAGATAGAGAGCCAGAAACGTTGATGAGAGAGAAACATCGACCAGCTGCCTCTTGCACACCCCCTACTGGGAATGTGCCCGCAACCAATGTACATGCCCCTGACCAGAATCGAACCCGGGACCCTTCAGTCCGCAGGCCGACGCTCTACCACTGAGCCAAACCGGTTTTGGAAAGATATGCATTTTCTGACATGTATTCTTTTAAACAATATATATATATATATATATATATATATATATATATATATATATATATATATAATTTTTCACAGAGAGGAAGAGAGAGGGATAGAGAGCCAGAAACATCCATGAGAGAGAACCATCAATCAGCTGCCTCCTGCACACCCCCCCACTGAGGATGGGCCCACAACCAAGGTACACGCCCCCGACTGGAATGGAACCCTTCAGTCCGCAGACCAATGCTCTATCCACTGAGCCAAATCAGTTTCGGCCCAACATGTATTCTTAGAACACACGATAGGCATCTTTATGTTCTGACTATTCGATGAGGAAAAACTGAAACATAGGAAAATTTTTTTAGTCCCCAGGCATTCCTTAAATGTCTTTATCTCGAGGCACTGTGAGCCCTAGTACATTGTGATGAAAGCAGTCACTTTATAAATGGCAGAGTACATGATGGATAGAATACCAGGGATAAGGTCAGGCCTATTCTCAAATGCTTGGCTTCTCCTGGTAGTGTAAATGGTTAGATAGTTTATTTCCACTTCTTCCTCTCTCTCTAACACCCAAACGAGATAATTTTCTCTCATCTTTTGAATAAGTGCTATGGTAGGCAGGATTTTTAAATGACCTAAAATGTCCTGCTCTAATCCTCAGACCTGTAAATTTGATTGGATATTACACTTATGGTTATGTATTACATGGCACAGTTGAGTAAGTGTAAGATTGTCTCGGTGGACCTGTTCTAATCACATGAGCCCTTATAAGCAAAGAGCTTTCTCGGGTGCCAGGAGAAATCAGAGAAATGAAGGAAGGTGTGCCATTTCTGACTTTAAAGATGGAGGAGGCCATGTGCAAGAACTGGAAAGTGGCCTCTAAGAGCTAAAATTGACCCCCTAACCAACAGCCAGCAAAAAAATGGGACCTCAGTCCTATAATTTTAAGAAACTGAATCTCCCTGGCCCATGTGGCTCTGGTTGTGTGTCAACCTTTGAACCAGGAGATCATGGTTTGATTCCTGGTCAGTGCACATTCCTGGGTTGCAGATTTGATATCCAATTGGGGGCGTGTAGGAGGCAGCTGATCAATGAGTCATCATTAATGTTTCTATCTCCCTTCCTCTCTGAAATCAATAATACACACACACACACACACATACACACACACACACACACACATATATATATATTAAAAAAGAAAGAAACTGAATTCTGCCAACAGCCTGAGTGAGCTTGGATTCACTCATAATCTCTAGATAAGAGCTTAATCCAGTCAGTACTTTGACTCAACTTTGTGAGACCCTAACCAGAGAACCCAGTCAAGCCTGCCTGAATGGATTTGTTTTATTATTATTTTCAATTATAGTTGACGTTAGATATTTAAGTGGCTGTTGTTTTAAACCATTAAATTTGTGGTCATTTGTTATGTAGCACTAAAAAGCAAATATAAGTATAATCTTCTAATCTGCAAAAGTAATGAAGTTTCATCTGAATCTTGCATTGAGAGGAAACACTAAAAGTTGACTTCTTTGACCCTTCTAATGTAATTTAATCTAACTCAGAAGGGTTCAACATAAAAAGACCGTTAAGCAAAAATTGTATGCCATGTTCTTTTACTATAGCTATTTCATTTGTGTGAAGTAGACATTTTTCTCTTGTTTTAACAGATGTCAAAAAACAAAGACTCAAGTTCTAGAACCATGATTTAGTCTTCGAGGTTATCTAGGTAGAAAGTGATAAAACAGAATAGAAGCCCATTACCAAAACTTGTATAATGCCATATCACAAGGTATAGGGAGCGCAATATCATTGGAGGAAAGAGAAAGACAAATCTGGACAGTTTTTTAGATTTTTGTAGTGAAGGCAATTTACTTGTTTTTCTTTCTTTCTTTTTTTGTTTTGTTAATCCTCATCCAAGAACACTTTTCCATTGACTTTTAGGGAGAATGGAAGAGAGAGGGAAAGACAGAGAAACACATCAATTGATTGTTTCCTGCACAAGCCCTGACCAGGGCTCTGGCCTGGAAGGAGCCTGCAACCAAGATACGTGCCCTTGACCAGAATCAAACCCCAATCCCGATGCTCTATCCACTGAGTAAAACTGGCTAGGGCTTCTTTCTTCTTCTTTTTAAATGTTAAAATATATTTTTATTAATTTCAGAAAGGAAGGGAGAGGGGGAGAGAGAGAAACATTAATGATGAGAGAGAATCATCAATCAGCTGTCTCCTGCAAGCCCCACACTGGGAATTAAGGCTGCAACCCGGCCACGTCAACTGCGGGGCCCGCCAGCTGGCTCTTCTTTTCTTAAAGAAGTACTGGTAGAAGCACTGCCCTTTGTTTGGCAATTACCATTAGCCTGGCGCTGACCTTTTTTTCTTCTTCTTTTTTTCTTTTTAAAGATATTTTACTGATTTTTAGAGAGAGAGGAAGGGGAAGGGACAGAGAGAAAAACATTGATGCAATGGGCTGCCTCCTGCATGCCCCCTACAGGGGATCAAGCCCAGAATCTGGGCACATGCCTTCACTGGAATCAAACTGGCAACTTTTTAGTGCACAGGAAGATGCCCAAAGAACTGAGTCACACCTGCCAAGGTGACCTTTTTTTCCCTTCTAATTACATCCCTATTGTTATCTTGCAGATAGTAGCATTTTGTCTACTCCTGGTTTCATTTTTTAAAAATATATTTTATTGATTTTCCACAGAGAGGGAAGGAGAGGGATAGAGAGCTAGAAGTGTCAATGAGAAAGAAACATCGACCAGCTGCCTCTTACATACCCCCTACCGGGGATGTGCCCGCAACCAGTGTACATGCCCTTGACCGGAATCGAACCTGGGACCTTTCAGTCCGCAGACTGACGCTCTATCCACTGAGCCAAACCAGTTTCGGCTACTCCTGGTTTCATTTTAGCCCTCTGCTCACTTCCTGGGTTCCTGGGCAGGCTCAGCTTAGTTGGCTCATCTCTGCCTCCAAGACAGATATTTTTAACCATTGCGGATTAGAGCCTTCCAGGAACTGCGTAGCTCCTTTTACAGAAATGGACTGTGCAGATCTTGCTGGCAGCAGGAGTATGGGGTCGTATGCATGTGTAGGTATGGTATCTGAGCCTAAATAGACTTGTATCTCCTTTGTACTTGTAAGGCATTAACATCCACATCTCCTAACAGCTGGAACAGGGACTCTTAAGTTTCCAAAACATAGCTGCAAAGGGTAACAAACAGCTAGTCCATAACTCCCTTAGCAACAAGAGAATAGTCAGTGGGGATTTAGCTCAGGGAAAATTTGTGCAGAGCAAAAGACCCATAAAATTTTCAGAAAATAGCGTGCCCCTGTGGAGTTGACGGGATTGAAAGTCCCAGAATCCTGGGTTCAAGTCACTTTGGGTTAACTCTTTGTACTTTTAATTGTGTGAAACTGGCACATTTCTTTGAGCGGGGCCTCCTGGAGATTTCATAGAAGTAAGTAAAATTAGACTCCTTTAAACTTCTTGTTGGAGACCTAGGTCTTGTAAATGATCTCTGTCTCTGCTGTTTCTTAGTCACCCATTTTATCAGGAGTAACTTAACACTAGAATTCTCTGCCAGTACTAAAATTAGACTCTACCACTCCGGGGCTTCCTTTTCTCCTTTTGTTTTTAGAGCTTGAAGGGAAACATGTGCTACTGGAGTTAGTAAGCTAAAGACTGAAGAAAACTTTTCCCACTAGAAAACACTGCTTTCATGCTTCCCACCTTATCATCCTTTGAAAGAAGGGACTCAAGTCTACCCAGGATTTTATTACTTGATTCACTCAAAAGAAATGGATCTGGGAAAGCCTGGGAATCTCTTGGGAGTGAGAAGGAGGAATAAATTAAATTGGAATGGAGACAAACGAGGCTCCTGATCTCTCCAATCAGTCTCCCTTTCCCAGCCTAACAGGCTTCCTGCCGCTAAAACTTTGAAGTTCTCTGTTACTTCAAAAAAGAGCCTGGCCGAAACCGGTTTGGCTCAGTGGATAGAGCATCAGCCTGCGGACTGAAAGGTCCCGGGTTCGATTCCGGTTAAGGGCATGTGCCTTGGTTGGGGGTACGACCCCAGTGGGGGATGTGCAGGAGGCGGCTGATCGATGTTTCTCTCTCATCTATGTTTCTGGCTCTCTATCCCTCTCTCTTCCTCTCTGTAAAAAAAATCAATTAAAAAAATATATTTTTAAAAAGAGCCTGGAGTTACTCCTAAGTGTGCTGACAAGCCTGGACAGTTTTTTAGATTCGGGTATTGGGCACTTTTCCTGACCAGGGGTCTGGAGGAAAGGAACAGGCAAGGAGGGAGTCAATCTTTCCCAACTGCAACGTAGAGAGAAAAGGAACAAATTCTTCACCAGGAAGATTGTGTAAACAGTGCCTTTGGCTGCAGCCATAGACTTGGGGAAGCAAAGAAAGGGATCTTTGTTCTCCCCTAACCCAGCCAGAGCACAATCGTAGAGCTGGGATTGTTTGCTTTGGCGAGGTACTCCCGGCCTGAAAGGACTAGGCATTCCAGAGCCTGGTGAGGCCTCTGTTGGGTTTCCCTTATGAAGGGAGAGGACAACCCCCAGCCTAAATCCTTTACCCGAGGAAGTGAGCTGGGAGGCCTGGAGGGCCTAAGGCATCTGGCCCATTCTTCTCTAGCTTTGTTCACCTCCTTCCCTTCCTACCTTTATCCCGCCACAGGATGTTGGTCAGCTCAGTCTTCCTGCCTTTGAGGGTACTTTTGGTTCTTGTATCAGTGTTCTAGCCCACAAGAAGCTGTATCTTCACAGGGAGCAAGATAATCCAGGGGCTCTTCTCTAAGGAATCCAACAGGAAAAAGGGGTCATCTCCATCCTGTTACTTTCGTTTTTTATTTTTAAAAAATATATATTTTATTGATATTTTACAGAGAGGAAGGGAGAGAGATAGAGCTAGAAATGTCGATGAGAGAGAAACATCGACCAGCTGCCTCTTGCACACCCCCCACCGAGGATGTGCCCGCATCCAATGTACATGCCCTATGACGGGAATCAAACCCGGGACCTTTCAGTCCGCAGACCAATGCTCTACCACTGAGCCAAACCAGTTTCAGCCATCCTGTTACTTTTAGGTAACCCTGATAGCTGCTGTCAGCCTTTCCAAAAATCTCCGGAAGTATTCCATTTTCCTTGGGTAGCATTAGTGTTTCACAAATGCAAAATAATATTTATGTAGTGCCTGCTTATCCCAGGTGTTGTGCAAATGCCACTTCATTTTACTCCTTGTGACCACCCTATTAGGTAAGTACAATTACCCTCATTTTACAAATTAGGACACTAGACATTAGCAAGATAAAATAATTTGTCCAAGGTCACACAGATGATGTATTCGTTTGTTAGGACTGCCATAACAAAGTATCAGTAACTGAGTGGCTTAGACATTTATCATCTCACAGTTCTGGAGGCTAAAAGTCCAGATCATTGTGTTGGCAGAGTTGGTTCCTTCTGAGGCCTGTGAGGCAGAATCTGTTTCATGTCTTGCCCCTAGCTTCTAGTGGTTCGCTGCTCATCTTTGGCATTCCTTGACTTATAGATTTATGCCTTCACATTCAAATGGCAGTTCCCGTGTGCATATCTGTGACCAAATTTTCATTTAAAAAAATATATTTTATTGATATTTTACAGAGAGGAAGGGAAAGAGATAGAGAAATAGAAATGTCGATGAGAGAGAAACATCGACCAGCTGCCTCCTGCACACCTCCTACTGGGGATGTGCCTGCAACCCAGGTACATGCCCTTGACCGGAATCAAACCCGGGACCTTTCAGTCCGCAGGCCAATGCTCTATCCACTGAGCCAAACTGGTTCTGGCTTCAATACGTTTCTTAAATATGTAAAGCTAATAATCTCAAACGAGATACCTTTGGGTGTAGCTTTGTTACCCATTAAAAATATTATCTTGTCCCTAGCAGGTTTGGCCCAGTGATAGAGCGTCAGCCCATGAACTGAAAGATTCAGTCAAGGGCACATGCCGGGGGATTGCAGGCTTGATCCCCATTCGGGGGCATGCAGAAGGCAGCCGATCAATATTTCTCTCTCATCATTGATGCTTCTCTTTCTCCCTCTCCCTCTCTAAAAATCAATATATATATATATATATATATATATATATATATATATATATATATATAATCATGGATGCAGATTAACCAAACCTAACCTAATAATGAAACCTGGTTTTTCTACCACAAGTAAGAGTAACCAACAATACTCATGTGAATGATAATCAGAAATTAAAATGATTTGAGGACTTTTTTTCTTCTTAATTAAAAAATAATTATGAGCCTACCTGTCTTTTTCCTCCTTCCTTCCTGACTAATCCTGTCAAAAAACCCCTCTGTGGGTAATGTAGGAGTCCAGCTAGATGAGCAGCAGCAGTGGCCCATGTGGGATGTTGGAACCTGAGAAGGGTAATAATGTTTCTGATTCTGTGTGGTGGTATCATTGTGGGAGCCTGGCATGGGGTATTGGAGTGCAAACAGGCATTCATGGTTGTGGGGAGGGACAGACAGCGACAGAAGATTGGTTATGTGAAAGGGAGATTGATTAAATAGATAAATAAATAGATTGTAAATGGAGCCAGGTTTCTTATGCCAGACAAGGGTCTCAAGTTGGAAAAGGAGAATATCAGAATGAATCATATAGCATGAGGTTAGAATTAGAGGTATCAGGGTAAAAATATATAAATATAGATAATATATAAACTATATATATCATATGTTATAATGTGTGTGTGTGTATGTGTGTGTGTGTACACTCATACTCACACATAAATCTCCCCCCCTAATTCTGTTCACTGAGAGGGCCTGGGAATAGTGGCACTCCATAGAAGATTACACCTGATGTTGGTTTTTAAATATCATTCTCCACTAAAAAAAAAAAAAAAAAAAAAAAAAAAAAAATCATTGCTCCTTGGAGAAAGGACTGATCCAAGGGCTTGGGAGGGAAAGCACAATGTGAGCCTGAAACATGTGTTGTGCCAGGAAAGTGGGGAATGCTCAGATAATAATGGGGACACGTCAAAGGGACACTAGAGTCAGCTTGAAGGGACTCCCCCTGGCCAAATCTGGGACAGTTTGAACATCAAACTAAATAACAACAACAAAATATTAGAATCCACGGAATAAAACAGGAATCTGAGTCATTCTGATAGTAATAAATTAATTAAATGGGAAGAAAAAAAACTTTCTCAGAAAATGACAACTGATAAGTGTAGTAGAAACGATGGAGTTAGAAAATGCCATTAAGTGACCATCATAGAAATAATTAAGCCACAAAACATCAATGAGCACTAAACACAGTGGGTGAAAATTTGATGAGGTGTAGGATATTTTCAACCTCAAAGTACTTTCCCAGAAAACACTCATTAATTACAAAAAGAAAAAGAATAATTTTACAGTGGAGAAACCTGACAAACATCACCAAAATCAAGGGATCAGACTTAACATTATCATTAATGGGACAAATCAATATAATCTTTTAAGCTGATAGAATGCAATTAAAACATCACTTCTGGGGGGAAAAACAAGATGGTGGCAGAGGTAAACGCCTAACTTCAGCCTCACTCAACAATTTCAAAACATACAACTAAAATATAAAGGGGACATTATCCAGAACTACAGGAAAGTTGACTGACTGGAAATTCTACAACTAGAAGGAAAGAGAAAACCAGAAGGACAATCAGAGGAGCTGTGAAAGCCTAAGATACTGAGACACAAGTGCGTGTGTGTGGGGAGAGGATGGAGCCAAAGAGGAGGGGGCAGCTAAGTGCCTGGCTGGCGTTCCCTAGAGGGAAGGAGATAAAAGCTCCAGATTGTGCTGAACCCCAACTCCGACTGCACTGAACCCCAGTTCTGGGCGAGACCCTGGGGTCCCAGGCTCATACTGAGAAAATCTGGGCTGAAAGGTGGAAGCTCAAGGGAGCGACGAAAGGCAAAGCCCTTGAGTTGCGCACATTTTGCACCGAGGACAGATGGTTGATTGGGCCATGGGATTGCCCTAGCAGGAAGGAGACACAAGCTCCGGACTGCTCTTAACCCCACTTCCAACTGCACTGAACCCAGTTGCAGGCTCCTTGGAGGAGAGACTAGACTGTCTGGTAGCAGGCGAAACTCTCGGGCACCTTTCTCTCAGTGGTGCTTGCAGCAAATACCAAAGGACACTGAGGTACACTGAGACTCAGGAACCTCAGAGGGCGGGGCTAACTGGAAGCCAAGGCTGTAGGCTCCACCCTGAAACTCCTCCCCATCCAAGCTGAACACAGAAGCTTTTGCAGGTCTTCAAGTATAGTGGAATAAGGCTATCTCCTGGCATAGACACAGCTTATTCTCCCAACCTACCAACTCAGGGAAGCAGCAAAAATGCCAAGAAGAGGAAACAGATCACAAACAAAAGAAATGGAGGACAAAAAGCAACTGGATATAGAGTTCAAAACCACGCTTATAAGGTTGTTCAAGAATCTCCTAGAAAAGGCCAATAAAATAAACGAGACCTATGAAGATATGAGAAGGGATCAACTAGAAATAATAAAGGGTCAACAAGAAATAAAGAATACATTCTCTGAAATAAAAAATATTATACAGAGTCCTAAAAACAGAATGGGAGATTGCAAGAATCAAGTCAAAGATTTGGAACACAAAGAGCCAGAGGACACTCCTCCGCAGAAGCAAGAAGGCAAGAGAATCCAGAAAGTTGAAGATAATGTAAGAAACCTCTGGGACAACTTCAAGTGAACCAACATCAGAATTATGGGTGTCCCAGAAGATGACAGAGAGCAAGATACTAAAAACATTGAAAGAAATAGTGACAGAAAACTTCCCCCACCTGGGAAAAGAAATAGACTTACAAGTCCAGGGAGCACACAGAACCCCAAACAAAAGGAATCCAAAGAGAACCACTCCAAGACACATCATAATTAAAATTCCAAGAGCAAAAGACAAAGAGAGAATATTAAAAGCAGCAAGACAAAAGCAGGTAGTTACCTATAAAGGAGCACCCATACGACTGTTAGCTGATTTCTCAACAGAAACCATGCAGGCCAGACGGGAATGGCAAGAAATATTCAAGGTGATGACTAGTAAGAATCTACAGCCAAAAATACTCTACCCAGCAAAGCTATCACTCAAAATGGAAAGCCAGATAAAGAGCTTCACAAATAAATTTAAGCTAAAGGAGTTCATCACCGCATCAAGCCAGAATTATATGAATTGCTAAAAGGGGTTCTTTAGGAAGAGGAAGAAAATAAAGATAAAAATGATGAACAACAAATACGTAACTATCAACAAGTGAATCTAAAAACCAAGGGAAGTAAAAATCATGATGAACAATATTAACTGGTGAATATAATAGAATCAGAGGTATGGAAGGGGAGTGGACTGATGATTCTCGGGAAAATGGAGGGGGGGGGTGCAAAGAGACTGAACATAAACTGCACCTATGGATGAGGAGGACAATGTGGGATGGGAAAGGGTAGAGGGTGGGATGAAAACTTGGTGGAGGGGGAGAAAAATGAGGAACATTTGTAATAATATGAACAATAAAGATTTATTTTTAAAAAACATCACTTCTGTTATAATTCCTGACAAAAATATGTAGCCCAAATCTATCTAATCATGTGGAGTTATCAGACATACCTAATTGAGGAACATTGTAAAAGTATCTGGCCTATAATCTCTTAAGTGTTAAGATCATGAAAGTCAGGGGAAGACCAAGAATTCTCCATACTGAAGGAGAGAGTGAAGCAACATGACAACTAAATGTCACACGTGACTCCGGGCTGGATTCTTTTGCTCTAAGCAGTGTTTCCCAAACTTTTGAAACGTGTGTACCCTTTCTATAATTTTCGTAACACTGAGTACCCCTCGTCAAAGAAAAAATGGATGTATTTTAATAATCAAAATATATTTATTTTTTGTATATACACAAAATAATAATAAACAAAAATAATATTATTCATAATAAAATATAAATAAAAGTTATATTATAAATAACATTTATTTGCACACTGGACCATCTCACGCTTCACAAGACTGTCTTGACTTGACTCATGAGAACGTAGAATTAGGTACAGCTAAGCATGGTGCAGTGCATATCCCCACCAAACTCCAGTGCAATGGGTACCCCCACCAAACTCTTCCCGTACCCCTGGGGGTACATGTACCACACTTTGGGAAACACTGCTCTAAAGGATATTTTTGGGACAACTGGCAAAACTTGAACAGGGCCCATTAAGAAAGGTCAATACATCTTCCCCAAGTTTCCTTGTCACCAATTTTTCGCTCATGTTGGGCCCATCCAGCCAAACTTTTAATCATAAACAAATGGAAAACCATATATTTCTCTAGCAAAATGAGTGTTTTTGGGAACAACAAAGAATTGCAATTCAGGTCATGAGGTGTAATGGCAAATCATGTGCAAGTCCAGAGAACCAAAGGAGAGGAATGCTTTTTATGGACTTGGGAGGAGTGGTTGTAAACAAAGAATCTATTAGAGGAAACTTAAACTCACCCAGAAACACCATTATAGACATAATTAACTAAATATCTGGGTACTCTATGTCCCAGGCAAGTTGACACATAAAATAAACTACAACAAAAATCAACTAATTGTGTTTCATCAAAGTGTAAAAACCTGTTGTTTTTCAAAAGACACTTCCTATATAATAAGAGTGTAATATGTAAATCAACCAGTGAGCAGGCAGCACCAGGCCAGCCAAGGCATATGCCATCAGGCAGAGGGTGGGGACAGTCCCCTGGTTGGCCCACAGGTCACCTCCCAAGACGGAGGCCAGACTGTGGCTTAGGCTTGCTCCCTGTGGGACATCCCCTGAGGAGTCCTGGACTGTAAGAGTGTGCAGACCAGGCTGAGGGACACCCTCCCTCCACCACCGAGTGCACAAATTTTCGTGCACTGGGCCTCTAGTAAGAAAGTAAAATGGCAAGCCACCAAATGAGGGAAAATACTTGACAACCAGATATCTGAAAGTATGTAAACTATTGTAAATAACTCTTAAAACTCAATAAAAAGACAACCCAATTTTTAAAAATTAGCACAATATTTGAGCAAATAATACATAGAGAAGATATGTGGATGGCAAATAAACTCTTTTAAAAAAATAAATAATGTGCTATGTAATTAGCATATTTTTTAAATGTATTTTTTTATTGATTTTTTTTACAGAGAGGGAGAGGGATAGAGAGTTAGAAACATCGATGAGAGAGAATCATCGATCAGTTGCCTCTTGCACACCCCCTACTGGGGATGTGCCTGCAACCAAGGTCCTTGACCGGAATCGAACCCGGGACCTTTCAGTCCGCAGGCTGACGCTCTATCCACTGAGCCAAACCAGTTTCGGCTATTTTTTAAAAATTCTTTATTAGATATGTCTCCTTTTCCCCCCATTGACCTCTCCCCAGCCCCTTCCATCCTCTCAACCCTCCCCCTCAGCAAATAAACTCTTGAACAGATGATGAACATCATTAGTATTTAGAGAAATGCAAATTAAAATCACATACCTATCAGAGCCAATCCAACTTTCATACACTCCTGGTGGGAATGCAAAATGACATATTCACTTTGGGAAACAGTTTGGAAGTTGATTTCAGAGAGGAAGGGAGAGAGAGAGAGAGAGAGAAAGAGAGAGAGAGAGAAAGAAACATCAATAATGAGAGAATCACTGATCAGCTGCTCCTGCACACCCCCATTGGGGATCGAGTCTGAAACCCAGGCAAACTGTGACCTCTTGGTTCATAGGTCAAAGCTCAATCACTGAGCAACACCACCTGGGCTAGAAGTTTCTTTAAAAATTTTTGTAAAAAATATATCTTTATTAATTTTAGAGAAGAAGGGAGAGGGGGAGAGAGAGAAACATCAATAATGAGAGAGAATCTGATTGGTTGCCTCCTGCATGTCCCCCAATGGGGATCAATGGACGCATGTGCCCTGACCAGGAATTGAACTGTGATCTCCTAGTTCATAGGTCAACGTTCAACTCTGAGCCATGCTGGTTGGGCTATAAGTTTCTTAATTAAATAAATATGGTAGTTATTCCCTTATCTACAGGGAAAATGAGTTTCAAGACCACCAGTGGATGCTGAAACTATGGATATCAAACCCTGTATTAGGTACTAAGTGACTAATGGTCATATAGCATATACAACAAGAATATACTGGACATATCCTCATGATGAATAGAGTGGGACCCCTCAAGATTTCATCATGCTATCAGGACAGCACACAATTTAAAACTTATTAATTGTTTATTTCTGGAATTTTCCATTTAATATTTTTGGGCTACCAGTAAATGAAACCACAGAAAGCAAAACTGTGGATCATGAGGGACTACTATACACAAGAAATGTATTCAGCAATTTCTCTCATAGGTATTTCCCAAATGAAAACTTATGTATATAGAAAGATTTGTATATAATCTGTGGTATACCCAAACAATGGAGATCCATTCAGCAATAAAAATAAATGAACTACTGATAAATGCACTAGTATAAATGAATCTCAAAATAATTATGCAGAGTGAAAGAAGCCAGATTAAAAATAGATGCAAGCCATAGCTGGCCTGTGGACTGAAGGGTCCCAGGTTCAATTATGGCCAAGGACACATGCCCGGATTGTGGGCTCGATCCTCAGTAGGGGGCGTGCAGGAGGCAGCTGATCAATGATTCTCATCATTGATGTTTCTATCTCTCCTTTCCTCTGAAATCAATAAAGAAAAATGTATTTTTTAAATTAAAAAAAATAGATGCATATTGTATCATTTCATTTATACAAAATTCTAGTAAATATAGGCTAATCTATAGTAATAGAAGAAGGAATAGTGGTGGCTTGGAGACAGGTTTGGGAAGGGGTAGGTAGGAGGGATAGGTTCTGTTTCTCTCTCTATCTATCTCTATCTCTCCCCCCTTCCCTTCCTCTCTCTCTTTTAAAATAAATAGATACAGCCGAGACTGGTTTGGCTCAGTGGATAGAGCATTGGCCTGCGGACTGAAAGGTCCCGGGTTCGATCCTGGTCAAGGGCATGTACCTTGGTTGCAGGCACATCCCCAGTAGGGGGTGTGCAGGAGGCAGCTGATCGATGGTTCTCTCTCATTGATGTTTCTAACTCTCTATCCTCTATCCCTTTCTGAAAAATTATTTAAAAAAATAAAATAAATAGATACATAAATTTTAAGAAATCAATTAAAAAGGAAAAATATAGCCGGAACTAGTTTGGCTCAGTGGATAGAGAGTCAGCCTGTGGACTGAAGGGTCCCAGGTTTGATTCTGGTCAAGGGCATGTGCCTTGGTTGTAGGCACATTCCCAGGAGGCAGCTGATTGATGTTTTTCTCTCATTGATGTTTTTAACTGTCTCTCCCTCTCACTTCCTCTCTGTAAAAAATCAATAAAATGTTTTTTTTAAATGTATTCAGAAAAAGTGTTTCAGAAAGTTTCAAAAGGCATTACATTGAATCCCTATGATGTGTAGACATACCTTATTGTAACCTATATGCACATACTATACCATCCTATCTAACAAAAGAGTAATATGCAAATTGACTGTCACTCCAACACATAAGATGGCTGCTCCCATGTGCACACAAGATGGCCACCACAACATGGCCAGCAGGGGAGGGCAGTTTGGAGGAATCAGGCCTGCAAGGGAGTGCAGTTGGGAGGGACCAGGCCTGCAGGGGAGGGCAGTTGTGGGGGACCAGGCCTGCTGGAGAGGAAAGTTGGGGTGAGCAGGCCTGTAGGGGAGGGCAGTTAGGGGCAAACAGGCTGTTAGGGGAGCAGTTAGGCATTAATCAGACTGGTAGGGGAGTGGTAAGGGAGTGATCAGGCTGACAGGCAGAAGCATTTAGGGGCAATCAGGAAGGCAGGCAGGCGAGCTGTTGGGAGCCAGCAGTCCTGGATTGTGAGAGGGATGTCCGACTGCCCGTTTAGGCCTGATCCTACTGGGCAGTTGGATATCCCTTGAGGGGTCCTAGATTGGAGAGGGTGCAGGCTGGGCTGAGGGACACACACACACACACACACACACACGTGTACAAATTTTGTGCACTGGACCCCTAGTTTTATATAAAGGACTTGAGCATCAGCATATTTGGATATCTGCAGGGATCCTGGGACTAATCACCTCCAGAAAATGAGGAATGACTGTATATGTATCTTTAGCTTTATGACATATTGTCAAATTGTTCTTCAAAGTAGCTGTTCCAAACATTCCCGCTAGCATTATCTTTGCTAGCACTTACTGCCCTTACTAGTTTTCATCTGCCGAATGGTGTGAAAGGGGATCTCATTATTTTAATTTCCACTTCCTTAATTACTAAAGAGATTGAGCATCTTTTATATGCTTATTATCTGTCTGAGTTTCTTCCTCTATGAATTCCCCTTCTTATCCTTTGCACAGCTTTTTCCCCCTATTATGTTGTTTGTACTTTATTACTGCTTTCTATGAGTTTCTTATAAGTTCTACACACTAATCTTTTATGTAGATTGCATATATTTTCTAGTCAGTGACTTGTCTCTTTGCTTTGTTTATGATATATTTCAATATATAGGATTTAAATACTCTCAGTCTTTTCCTTTATAGGTATGTTTTCTTAATTTTGTTTAGCAATTCTTCCCTATCCTGTTGTCATAAAAATATTCTCCCACTTTTTTTTTCCTAAAGTAAACTCTGGCTCTGCTACTAACTAGCTATGTAATCTTAGGCATGTTTCTTAATCTTCCTGGGCCTCAGAGTTCTCATCTGTAAAATAGGGGTAACAATGTCTACTTCACAGAGTTGTTCTTAGAATTATTCATCTGGATCAGGCAGGGATCAAAGGAAATAAATGTCACTCTTAGGGTGATCTGAGATGGTTTATAGTTGGGTAGAGAGAAATCACAAGGGATAGTATAATATCCTGAGGGCAAAGAAGCTATGGCCAAAGGGAGGAGGAGGGTGGCAGTAGTTAGTGAACAGACTCCACATACAGAGAATCACCTTGGAGAAATAGTGATCTTAGATCCAAGGCTGGGGTAAACATGAGGCAATTTGGCAGGGAGGAATAAATGCTCCAACTTCACTGTCCTTTTCTCCTCCAAACTTCTACTGGGCAAAGAAGTCCACTGGTGTTGTCCATACTGGATACTGGGAAGAAGGGGGAGAGTGAACCTGGAGGAGCAGATGAAAGATAGTTGCCATACATCCAACCAGAATTTATTGAGTGCCATCATGACCCAGGTACTGTTCTAGGCACTGAAGATGCAACAATGAACACAGTGGACTAAGTCCTTGACTTTATGAGCTTTCATTCTAATGGGAAGAAACAGACAATAATATTAATAAATATAACATGTTAGGTAGTGATGAGTGCTAGTAAAAATAAATAAATAAATAAAGTAAGCCCAAACCAGTTTTTCTCAATGGTTAGAGCATCCGCCCTCAGACTGAAGGGTCCTGAGTTCTATTCTAGTCAAGGACATTCCTTCTGTTGCAGGCTCAACCAACCAATGTGTCTTACATCAATGTTTCTCTCTCTCTGTCTCCCCTCTCCTTTCTACTACCTCTAAAAAGAAAATTAATGGAAAAAATATCCTCAAGTGAAGATTAAACAAAACAAAAAAAAAGGAAGCAAGATGAGGATAGAGATAGGGGCATGAGGTGTAGAGCATGTCAGAGGAGATGTCATTTGAGCAATGATTTGAAGGAAATAGAGAATGAGCCATGTGTATACCTGATAGAAAAATGCAAGGTTTTGTAATAGGACCATGCTAGGCAGTCTGAGAAAAGGAGGTATCTGTACTAATAAAAGGGTAATAGGCTAATAAGACCGGACATCTTCCGGATCACCATCCGGACATCTTTCCCAACAAAGCTGGGCCAGGGCGAAGCCGCCCACCCATGGTCCTGGGTGCCAGCGCTTGCAGCTGCGGCCCAGGAGAGGGAGAAAAGCCGCCTGCCTGCAGCAGTGGCCAGCTTCACCCTGGTTTCCGGATGCTTGTGGCCCACCAGGGGGAGGGAATCCTGGGTCCTGGGTACTGGGCCAAGGCAGAGGTGGGTAGGGGTGATCAGGCAGGCAGGCAGGTGAGCGGTTAGGAGCTAGCGGTCCCAGATTGTGAGAGGCAGTCAGACATCCCCCCAGGGGTCCCGGATTGGAGAGGGTGCAGGCTGGGCTGAGGGACCACCCCCCACCCCGTCCCGACGGATTCCCCCTCTCACCCTCCCCCCTCCGTGCATGAATTTCATGCACTGGGCCTCTAGTTCGAAAGTAATAAGTAAGGGGAGAGGTGTGGTTACATCAGGGTGGTAGTAATAAAGGCGGTGATGAGCCGTGGGATCCTGGATATATTTTGAAAGTTGAGAATTTGCTGATGTGGGATATTTCAGAAAAATAGACATCAAGGATGACTCTAAAGGATTTGGCTGAGCACTAACTGGTTTGGCTCAGTGGATAGAGCATCAGCTTTCAAACTTAAGAGTCCCAAGTTCTATTCCAATCAAGGGCATGTACCTTGGTTGCGGGCACATCCCCAGTGTGGGGTGTGCAGGAAGCAGCTGAATTGATGTTTCTCTCTCATCGTGTTTCTAACTCTCTATCCCTCTCCCTTCCTCTCTAAAAATCAATTAAAAATATATAAAATATATATAAAGGATTTGGCCAAAACTGGTTTGGCTCAGTGGACAGAGCATCGGCCTGCGGACTAAAAGGTACCAGGTTTGATTCCGGTCAAGAGCATGTACCTTGGTTGCAGGCACATCCCCAGTAGGGGGTGTGCAAGAGGCAGCTGATAGATGATTCTCTCTCATGGATGTTTCTAATTCTCTATTACTCTCTCTTCCTCTCTGTAAAAAAATCAATAAAATATATTTAAAAATAAAAACATATATAAAGGATTTGGCTGAAAAAACAATTAGAAGCAATGAAATAATCAAAAAAGAAGTAGTAAGAACCCCTGAAAATCCACTTCCATATAAGAAAGAACATTGGGCCGAAACCGGTTTGGCTCAGTGGTAGAGCGTCGGTCTGCGGACTGAAAGGTCCTGGGTTCGATTCCGGTCAGGGGCATGTACATTGGTTGCGGGCACGTCCCCAGTGGGGGGGATGGGAAGGTGCAGGAGGCAGCTGGTTGATGTTTCTCTCTCATCGACGTTTCTAGCTCTCTATCTCTCTTGCTTCCTCTCTGTAAAAATATCAATAAAGTATATTTTTAAAAAAAGAAAAGAAAAGAAAGTAACATCGATGAGAGAGAGAAACATCAATCAGCTGCCTCTGGCACACCCCCTACTGGGGATGTGGCCTCAACCAAGTTACATGTCCTTGATCAGAATCGAACCCGGGACTCTTCAGTCCGCAGGCGGACGCTCTATCCACTGAGCCAAACCAGTTTTGGCTCTAACGACTTTTCTGAAATAATTGTGTATTGTCATGTGTGTCCACTGACCTCTCTGCTCAGTTAGCCTAGTGATTGGCTAATTATTGGACAGATATTTCCTTAAACACCTGAAACCAATAAGTCTTTGCCAAGGGACTCTGAAATCAGATTGGGACATGCCTTAAACACGCAGCCTGCCAGTTTATGGCTCTTCTTAGGCTTCGCTTCCTGCTTGTACAGAGCTTCAAGTTCAGTCAATGGTGAGAGGGCTTCTTAGGTCTTTATCAATGCGCATGGCCTTCTAGGTTCTCAGGAATGTCAGAACATCACAATCCCCATGTTTTCCTTTAAAATTTCTTCTATTAACCTGCTTTTCACTCCAACTGTTATCCACCATCACTGGCAGCTACAATGTTGGAAAAAAATACCTCTCGTTGTTTTAAACAAATGCCCTCAGGGGAAAAGGCTGTTTGCATGAGGCAAGCTCAGTGTCTGGTCAAATAAAGATAGCCACAGTGGGATCTTCCAGGGAAACACCAGACAGGTCAAACGATGATAATTCTCTGAGAATGGGGCTTTGGAGGAGCTCCAACCTGAATCCATTCTAGTGGCTGTCACGCTGCTGGTTTTCATCATGATTATAGGGTTTTGGTTTTCAAGATTACCATAGAGCTGAGGAGAGGGAAAGATGGGGATGGAGAAAATTAAAATGCCACATAATTTTAAAATAATCAATTTTTAAAAATAATCAATTTTAAATAATCAATTTTTAATATCAATTTTTAAATAATTATTTTTAAAAAATAATTTAAAAATATATGATAATTTAAAAATATATGATAATTTAAAATATATGATAATAATTTTAAAATATATAAAAAATAAATGATTATTTTTTTTAACTAATCAATTTTTTATTTTTTTAATTTTTAAAAAAATATATTTTATTGATATTTTACAGAGAGGAAGGGAGAGAGATAGAGAGCTAGAAACGTCGATGAGAGAGAAACATCGACCAGCTGCCTCTTGCACGCCCCCTTCCGGGGATGCGCCCGCAACCAATGTACATGCCCTTGGCCGGAATCGAACCCGGGACCTTTCAGTCCGCAGACCGACGCTCTACCACTGAGCCAAACCGACCTCGGCTAAAATAATCAATTTTTTAAAATCAATTTTTAAATAATCAAATTTAAAATAATCAATTTTTAAAAAATCCTTGGGCTGAAACTGGTTTGGCTCAGTGGATAGAGCATCCACTGAAAGGTCCCAGGTTCGATTACGGTCAAGGGCATGCACCTTGGTTGCGGGCACTTCCCCAGTAGGGGGTGTGCAAGAGGCAGCTGATCAATGTTTCTCTCTCATCGATGTTTCTAACTCTCTATCTCTCCCTCTCTGTAAAAATTCAATAAAATATGTATATATTTTTTAAAATGTAAAAATCCTTGGGTGAGGATTTACAAAAAAGAAAAGAAAAAAGATGTGGTATATATGTGCAACAGAATATTACTCGGCCATGAAAAAAGAATGAAATATTACCATTTGCAACAACATGGACAGATTTAGAGGGTATTGTGCTAAGTAAAATAAGCCAGTGAGAGAAAAACAAATACCACATGATTTCACTTATATATGAAAAACTGTAAGTGAACAAACAAAAGCGAAACAAACTCATAGAAACAGAATAAACTGACGGTTGCCAGACGGGAGGAGGGTTGCAGGATTGGGTGAAAAAAGAGAAGGGATTAGAAAGCATAAATTGACAGTTACAAAATAGTCATGGGAATGTAAAGTACAGCATAGCTAATACTGTCAAAAATATTTTAATAATTATGTATGATGCCAGGTGGGTATTAAACTTATGAGGGATCACTTTTAAGTTGCATAGATGTCTAACCACTATGCTGTACACTTGAAACTAATATAATACAAAGAAGAAAAGATAAATTAGCTCTTACCAAAATTAAAAATGTTTGTGTTTGGAAATTTTTTTACCAGAAAGTAAAAAGACAACAAATAGAATAGGAGAAAACAGATACAAATCATATGTCTGTTAAGAGTCCAGTATCTAGACCAGCCGTGGGCAAACTACGGCCCACCGGCCGGATCTGGCCCATTCAGCTGTTCTATCCGGCCCGCGGAGCCGAAAGAGCGGAGGGTTCTCTTGCTCTCCCCTCCACTCCTTCACCAGCAGCCCAAGATGAGAGTGCCAGCATGGTCAGGTTGCTTTGGTTCAGGCCTTCCGGTCCAGTTTAAGAACCCATTGTGGCCCTCGAGTCAAAAAGTTTGCCCATCCCTGATCTAGACCATATAAAGTACTCTTACAACTCAATAATAGACATATAAGTAACCCAGTTACAACATGAGCAAAGTAATCGAAAGGTGTATAAATGGCCAATAAGCACATGAAGTGATACACAATATTATTAGTCATTAGGGAAAGGTAAATTAAAACCACTGCCCTAGCCGGTTTGGCTCAGTAAATAGAGTGTTAGAGCTTGACCAACGATTCTGGTCAAGGGCATATACCTCAGTTGTAGGCTCCATCCCTAGCACTGGCCTTGGTCAGGGCACTGCAGGAGGCAACCAATATATGTGTCTCTTTACATTGATGCTTCTCTTTCTCTTTCTCTTTCTCTCTCTCTCTCTCTCTCTCTCTCTCTCTCTCTCTCTCTCCCTTCCACTATCTCTAAAAATCAATGGGAAAATATCCTCAGGTGAGGAGTGACAAAAATAAATACATAAATGAATGAATGAATGAATGAATGAATAAAATAAAAATAAAAGTTACAAAGAGACAACAAGATGGTGGCAGAGGTAAAAGCCTAACTGCAGCCGCACTCAACAATTTCAAAAAATACAACTAAAATATAGAGTGGATACTATCCAGAACTACAGGAAAGTTGACTGACTGGGAATTCTACAACTAGAAGGAAAGAGAAAAGCAGAAGGAAAACCAGAGGAGCTGTAAAAGCCTAAGGTTTCCAAGTCAAGTGGAATAAGGTTGTCTCCTGGCATAGACACAGCTGATCCTCCCAACCTACCAACTCAGGGAAGCAGCGAAAATGCCGAAACGAGGAAACAGATCACAAACGAAAGAAATGGAGGACAAAAAGCGACTGGATATAGAGTTTAAAGCCACGCTTATAAGGATGTTCAACAATCTCTTAGAAAAGGCAGATAAAATAAATGAGACCTATGAGGATATGAAAAGGGATCAACTAGAAATAAAGAATACATTCTCTGAAAAAATATTATACAGAGTCCTAAAAACAGATTGGAAGATTGCAAGAATCAAGTCCAATATCTGGAACACAAAGAGCCAGAGGACACTCCTCCGCAGAAGCAAGAAGACAAGAGAATCCAGAAAGTTGAAGATGGTGTGAGAAACCTCTGGGACAACTTCAAGCGAACCAACATCAGAATTATGGGCATCCCAGAAGATGACAGAGAGCAAGATACCGAAAACATATTGAAAGAAATAGTGACAGAAAACTTCCCCCACCTGGTGAAAGAAATAGACTTACACGTACAGGAAGCACACAGAACCCCAAACAAAAGGAATCCAAAGAGGACCACACCAAGACACATCATAATTAAAATTCCAAGAGCTAAAGACAAAGAGAGAATATTAAAAGCAGCAAGACAAAAGCAGGTAGTTACCTATAAAGGGGCACCCATACGACTGTCAGCTGATTTCTCAACAGAAACCATGCAGGCCAGACGGGAATGGCAAGAAATATTCAAGGTGATGAATAACAAGAACCTACAGCCAAAAATACTCTACCCAGCAAAGCTATCACTCAGAATCGAAGGCCAGATAAAGAGCTTCACAAATAAATTTAAGCTAAAGGAGTTCATCACCGCCAAGCCAGAATTATATGAATTGCTAAAAGGGGTTCTTTAGGAAGAGGAAGAAAATAAAGATAAAAATTATGAACAAACACCTAACTATCAACAAGTGAGTATAAAAACCAAGGGAAGTAAAAATCATGATGAACAATATTAACTGGTGAATATAATAGAATCAGAGGTATGGAAGGGGAGTGGACTGATGATTCTTGGGGAAATGGGGAGTGGAGCGGGGCGGGAAGAGACTGAACATAAACTGCACCTATGGATGAGGACAATAGGGGATGGGGAAAGGGCAGAGAATTGAATGGAAACTTGGTGTAGGGGAGCAATTGGTGGGGGAGGGGGAAGAAGAACATTTGTAATAATATGAACAATAAAGATTTAGTTAAAAAAAAAATAGTTACCAGCTCAAATAAAGAACTAAAAATTCAACAAAACAAGCAACTCAATAAAATTGGGGGAAATTAAAAAGAAAAAAAAACAACAACACTAAGATACCATTTCGCATCCACTTGAATGGCTAAAATCAGAAAGATGGACAATAGCAGTGTTGGTGTGAGGATGTGGAGAAATTGGAACCTTCTAACATTGCTAGTAGTATCGGAAAATGATGCAGTTGCTGTGAGAAGCAGTTTGGCAGTTTCTCAAAAAGTTAAACATAAACTTACCATATGACTCAGCAATTCCATTCCTCAGTATATACCATGAGAATTGAAAACAATGTCTATATAAAAACTTGTACATGGATGTTTAAAGCAATATTATTCATAATAGCCCAAAAGTGGGAGCAATCCAAATGTCCATCAACTGAGGCCCAAAATTCATGCACTTGGAGGAGGGGGGTACCTCAACCAGGCCTGTGCCATCTTGCAGTCCAGGACCCCTTGCTCCTTACAGCTCTGTTCACTGCTCCTTAACACTGCCACCTCTGTGCACCCTTGGTGAGCTCGGCTTCTGGCTGAGCGGCCACTCCCCCTTGGGAGTGCACTGACCACTAGAGGGCAGCTCCTGTGTTGAGTGTCTGCCCCTGGTGGTTAGTGCACATCATAGTGACCGGTCATTCTGGTCATCCCATGGTTGCTTAGGATTTTATTATATAGACTAGAGGCCTAGTGCACATAATTCGTGCACACAGTGGGGTGTGTCCCTTAGCCCAGCTTTCACCCTCTCCAATCTGGGCAGTCGGACATCCCTCTCACAATCCAGTACTGTTGGCTCCCAACTGCTCGCCTGCCTGTCTTCCTGATTGCCCCTAACTGCTTCTGCCTGCCAGCCTGATCACTCCATAACAACTCCCCTGCCAGCCTCATCAATGCCTAACTGTTCCCTTGCTGGCCCAAATGCCCCTAACTGCTCTCCTCTGCCACCCTGTCACCCCCAACTGCCCTCCCCTGCAGGCCTGGTTGCCCCCAACTGCCCTCTCCTGCTAGCCTGGTTACCCCTAACTTCTCTCCCTGCCAGCCTGGTCATCCCTAACTGCCCTCCTCTGCTGGCCCAATTGCCTCTAACTGCCCTCCCTGCTGGCCTGGTCACCCCTCACTGCCCTCTCCTGTAGGCCTGATCACCCCTAACTGCCCTCCTCTGCAGGCCTGGTTGCTTCCAACTGCCCTCCCCTGTAGGCTTGGTCCCCCACAACTGCCCTCCACTGCAGGTCTGGGTCCCCCCCAACTGCCCTTGCTTGCTGACCTGATTGCCCACAACTTCCCTCCCCTGCTGGCCATCTTGTGGTGGCCATCTTGTGACCACCTGCGGGTGACCATCTTTGACCACATTGGGGGCAGCCATCTTGTGTGTTGGAGTGATGGTCAATTTGCCTATCACCTCTTTATTATGTCTATAACAGACAAATCCACAGAGAGAAAGTAGACTTGTGGTTGTTAGGAATTGGTGGGGACTAAATGGAGAGTGATTACTTGTGAGTATGGGGTTTCTTTTGTGAGAGATATTCTGGATTTAGATATTGATTTTAGTTTCATGACTAAAACATAGGTATGTGAATATACTAAGAATCAATGAATGGTCCACTTTTGAAAGGTACATTTTATTTTATGTAAATTATATCTCAATTTAAAAAATATAGCGGGAACAATGGAGGTACCTTTTACTAAGATAGGGAAGACTAGGGAACCTGTCACATATGGAAGAGAGAGGAAGAATTTGTTTGGAAATAGTAAGTTGGAAATACTGATTAGGCATCAAAGTGGATTTATTAAGTAGGCAGTTATTATATATTATATTATATTATATTAGTCTGAAGTTTAGGGGACAGATATGTGTTAGAAATATAAATTTGGAAAAAATTAATGAATACCATAAAACAGAATGCTGCCTGGAGCAAAGCAGAATCTATGAATGTTAATTATTATATTTATTTTGTATGTGTAGAGTTAGTCATTATTCTAACACAACTGTAGAATCCCTTCCTCTCTGATTTTGTAATGCCACCTCTGTTATATTACAAATCTCCCATTTAGATTGAAAATTATATTTTCTATAATTGCATTATTTTTAGTAGTAATTGCTTTATGGGAGAGTAGATTGGAAGCTAAGATTCCTCTCAACTTTTCTTAGTTCACTTTATAAGAATATAAATGATTCTCTAGGTCACCTTTGCTACCTAGAGAGAAATTATCTGGATTCTTTCTACCTTTCAGGGGATAGATGAGATCCTAGGCAGGGATTTCAGAAAGCTGAGCAATACAAAGCTGCAGAAAGGAAAAGAGATTCCATAGGCAATATTTTGAATTAACTCTCCTTATAATTATATTTTAAAAGTTTTATTTTAATTTGTGGCAAAAAATACACAACAACATAAAAATTATCATCTTGGTAACCATATGAGAATAATTTTAATACGGTCTTTGCATTTGATGTCTCACCCAAAATCTCCCCAACCTTGTTTCCTCGTGGTTCAATTCCAACTCCTGGTTCAAACATTACTTCAAAGAGACCTTCTCTCAACACCAGGAGTAAAGTTGCTTCCCCGCTCCTGGTCTCTTTCTGTCTCATTACTCTGAAACACTCTCCACTAACTGAAATATTTGTGTTCTTTTAATATATGTTTTTATTTGTGGAGGGGGGTGGCATTGATTGGTTGCTTCCATACCTCCCAATAGAGGATCGAACCTGTGTATATATGATCCTTCAGTGCACAAAAGGGTGCTCCAATCAACTGAGCCACACCAGGAAGGACTTACACATTTGTGTTTATTGGCTTATTAATTGTCTCCTCCTTGCCACTAAAATATAAAATATACCAGAGCAGGAACCTGGTCTGTCAGGCTCTTCTCCCCATGCCTGTTATGTACTTGTTATAATAGTTGCTGAGTAATAAACATAGTGCTTTTTAATTCTCAAGCAGTTTCAAATATATTATCTTATTTGATCATTTGAACTCTTTGGGCAAAATGGGAATGCTAACTCAATTGTAAAGAAAAAGGCAAAAGACTAAGTGAGATAGGCTCCTTGTGCTGGGGGTTGCTTTGTTCAATATATTCACTCAAGTTCTAGGGCTAAGGGTATTTTAAACTTCCTTGCCATTAAGGAAGTGATGACCCTGGAGGATAGTGTGGGGACAACATGCACATGTTTTAAAAGTTGCCAGTTCCTGCAGTTGAACCCTTCCCACTGTCTCCACCCCGCCTCCCCAGCAGATTGTGGCCACAGTGATGCTACTCTACGTGCAAAGAAGAAAATGCAACTACTCCACTGTTTGGAACCCCGAATCCCTTGCTTCCCCACCGCTGCCTCCGGTTTTTCCTCCACTTTTTTCTTTTTAACAACTTTATTCAGATATAATCTTGTCTGTTTTTTGCTTGTTTGTTTTTGTTTTTTAAATGCGTTCCTTTGGGATAATCTCATTCCCTAAATATTTACTTCACTTTTTGGATCTCCACTACTGCAGGCACCTGTAAGGATTCCTCCTCCTTTTCCTTTCCCCCTACGTTTCGTAACCGGACACGTGTGATCTGGGTGTCCCGAACTCGCTCAGCCTCGCTCCCCAGACCTGCCCACTACAAGTCTGGCCCCTGCGTTTTCCCGGAGCCCCGCCCCTCGGCCCCTTTCCAACTCAGGCCCTTCGGATCTCGCCCTTCCTCCAACCCCCCCCCCCTCCCCCATATCTCGCGAGAGATGAGCGCGCCTGGCCGGACGAGAGGAAAGTATCAGCTCCTCTGAGGGGGGGAAGAAGGAGCTGGAGACAGATTGTGGGACCGAGCGCGGGCGGGCGGGAGGCGACGGAGCTGCCAGCGGGTGAGTCCTGTTAACATTAACTAGCCCATGAAGTGACGAGAGTCTCTCCTTCAGCTCTGATCAGTCCCAGCCTCCCAGGCCGGGGTCTCCCCTCCTAGGCTGTGTTGGACGGGGGCGCTGAGGCGGTGGCCGGGCCCTGTCTGAGGAAGAGGGCGGGGCATGGGCTAGCGCTGGCCAATAAGAGAAAAGGAAGCGAAGATTGGCGGCGATAAGCACTAATGGGAGGTCGTCTTTACCTTGCGGAGTGCCGCCCCTCTTTCTCTCCTCCCGCCTCCTTCCTTTAGGGGGGGGAAGGCGGGGCCAGAGGCCTGAAGTGTGGGGAGAACTTGGGGGTAAGTAGCCCCGGGGGGCACAGGGCGTGGCAAGAAGTGGGGAGTTGAATCCTGAGGGAATGGAAGTGTAGTAGGGTAGCCTCGGGGAAGGATCCTGGAACTGGGGTGGAAGGGGAGAAAGGGGAGGGGTGCTAAACTGGCTTCTGGAAGAGTGGGGTTGGGGACTTGGCATTGGGAGAAGCTGGAGGTAATAGGCAGAAGGTAGGGATGAGTAGGTGAAAACATGGCAGTAAGTGAGCCTGGAAAGATAGCTAGGGTTTAGTCATTGGACATGAGAATCATGGCATTTCGATGGAATTATAAAGCAGAATATCAGGGACATGGCATCAGGGAAAGTATAGAGTTGGAAAAAATTAAGTGAATGAGTTTAGGAAGACCCCACAGTGGTGGGCTTGGTAGCCAAAAGACTTCGCTTTGAAAAGAGTATGGGGGAGTCCCGAGGTGAGAGGGAGGTGTTTGGAAAGGAGACGGCTGATATATTGCAGGTTTTGAATGTAGGTATCAGAAGAAACTTGGGCACTGTTTTAAGGGCTTTTGGTGGACTTGACATCCCGTCTGGCGATCAGCCTGCAAGAATGCTGGATAGGGGTTGAGAAGGAGAAAATACACACACGCACACTGTCATCACTTCTACTCGGATTGCCTTTTCCCCTCTCTAACTTTTCCCACATTTAATCTCTTCCTAACTCGGGGATGGGGGCCTGGGACGGAAGCAGCCCCAGTTGGAGTCCCAGAAGGAGTAATATGTTGCCCGAATTGCTTGTTTATGTTCCCTGACGAGGGTGTTTACTACCCAGAGCACCTCCTACCCAAATTCCCATTTAGCTACTTTCCTAACTTTAAAAGTTTGTTTTCTGCTTAGTGGGCGTTTTAGTGTCTCTGAGGGTTGTGTCATAAGTGAAGGTTTGTGGGGAGTGTGCACAAGCAAGCCCACTTGATTCCTGTGTTTAAAAACTTTGCAATAGTGTAAGTCATTTCTGTAGAGGCATCAGTCTTTATAGGTTTTCTAAGCACAGAGAAATATACTAAACTGAAGTGTGTTTTGTTAAATGTGTCTTACCTACTCATATTCTTTAAGAGTTATTAAATGGGTGGTTGCATATTTTTAAATGGTGTAAATAAAATGGACACATATTTCAGGAAAGTGTAAAATTTCAGTTTTTTTCCTTGGTGTCCAGACTCAGAAGCTAAATATATGTCATTATATCTTAGGGCAAGGGTTGGGGAAATCAAACACAATTTGTACTTAAACATGGAGGATGTAAGGTAAGTGGAGACTATTACGAAATGTAACATGTCTGTAAAGAAAGAAACTGAAAAAAAGTTTGGCAGCTATACTAAGTAGTTTTACCAGTTCCTAATTCTGTACAGAATAATGACAATCCTTTGCTCTTTGTTTGTTAGTTGTGGATTATTTAATGATGAATTAGACTAATATAGCCAATTAATAACTAATTTATTACTACATATATATTATCTTTTACATTCCTTCTCTTCTCCTTTTACTTTTTTTTTTAATTGTCTATTGATTTCAGTGAGGAGAGAGTTAGAAATATCATTGATGAGAGAGAATCATTGATTGGCTGCCTCCTGCATGGCTCCGACCGGGGATTGAGCCCACAACCTGGGCATGTGCCCTTGACTGGAATCGAACCTGGGATTTTTCAGTCTGCAGGCCTACGCTTTATCCACTGAGCCAAACCAGCTAGGGTGTCTCCTCCTTTTACTTTTGAGAAAAAAATTAATAGCTGAAAACACTGTTAAAGCTGTTCTGTGAAGAGAAACCAGAGTATGTTGTTTTGTATTAACCTTTGGTTTTCAGCTACCATTTGAAGCTTTTTCCCTTGGCCAGGAAGTTGCCCATACAGCACACTGAGACCAATTGATTACTGATCTTTAGCATTACTTAACTGAATTTGGTTCCAGTAGTTCACATTCAGAACATTACTATTGGACTTTCAGACATTTTCACAGTTTTCCTGATGATAGCACACAAAAATAATCCGACAAAATAGCAGAACCCCTTGTTTTAGTCTTCTGTCCTAGAATTTGTGATTGCTTTGACTTGGGCACTGTTAAATGCAAGATGTGTTTTTCCCATTTCCCATTAGTGTTAGCAGAAAGTTAGAGAGTCCTCATCTTTCACTTTGTGAATCAAAGGTACCATCCCATGATAGTTCCGTGTTGTAGTTAGTAAGCATTCTTGTTTATTATGGATTTTAAATAGTAATGGATGTCATTACTGTATTCTTTCTTTTTTCCTCTCCCTGCTTCCATCCCAAAATGGAAATCTTTTTTTTTTTTAAACAAATTCTTAAGCTACTACTTTGCTTCGAGTAAAGTCCCTGGCTCTGTCTGAACACAGCTGCTCTGAAGTTCTCACAAGTTACTGTTTTGTACATGTCAAGACTGAGTTTTTCCTAGGCTGCAGTAGGAGGGAGTTACAGCAGCCTCCTATCCACGTCTGATAAGGAGGAGTCTTCTTCTTGGGAGGAAGTTTTGGGTGGAGCAAATAGCATTGCCATATAAATATCTAATAAAGACAACTCTCTTTCTGGGACTAGTTGGCAGTCTGGAGTATAGTTGTCCCTTATTCCTTGATAAACTAAAGTTAAGGTGCAGATGTTTCTTTAAGAAAAAAATGCAGTATTCATTTAAAAAGAAGCAGCATTAATTTCTTTTGTTGTTAGTTTCTCTGAAAATGGTACTGATTTTGGAGTTATTTGAAAGTTTTCCATTTCTTTAGAAACATGTGAAAGAAAACAGTTTTAAGTTTCTTTGTTGCCTTCCTTCCTCTTAACAGGCTTATTTTAGAATCAAGTATATTCATGAAATGTGAAAGGGCATCGTATTTGAAATCCCTGAAGCATAGTCTCTTTACCTTCCGAATGCTATAAGACAAAGATCCTCACTCACTTCACAGATTCCCTGTTCCATTTTGGAACTCTGCTTTTAGAACATTCTGTACGTTGTGCTGAAGCTCTTTAATTCTGCCATCTCAGGCTACAATAAATAAACCTAATTCCTTGTCAGCATGGTAGTCCTTCAAATATTTGATGACAGTTATGTCTTGTTAAGGCTTCTATTCCTTAAGTGACATTTTTAATAAAGTTCAGGTTCCTCATCAACTTAGTTGCCTAATTTCTTAGGGCTCTTGTCTAGGTCTGAATATAACATATTAGCTATCTGGTCAATAAAAGTACAGGGGAGAGTGGCCTCTATTTTAAATTGTACTATATACCTCTAAAGTCCAAGATCACATTAATTTATGTAATTGATTTTTTTAAATTGATTTCAGAAAGGAAGGGAGGAGAAAGAGATAGAAACATCAGTGATGAGAGAGGATCATTGATTGACTGCCTTTTGCATGTCCCCTACTGGGGATTGAGCCAGCAACCTGGGCATATGCTCTGACCTGGAATCAAACAGTGACCTCCTGGTTCATAGTCGAAGTTCAACTACTGAGCCACGCCACCTGTGGGCACATCCCCAGTGGAGGGTGTGCAAGAGGCAGCTGATCAATTTTTCTAGCTCTCTATCCCTCTCTCTTCTTCTCTGTGAAAAAAAAAAATCAATAAAATATATTTTTTAAAAATAAATTAATATAAAATGATTAACAGTGTATCTTTTGTATGTTTTTTGTCATCAGATGAAATTCTGTTGTAGAAACTATTTTAGGATAAAATACTATTCCCTGAACATTTTAAGTTACATATTAAAGAATTAAACTATTGTCCACATAACAATTGTATTACATTTTTCCATAATGTTGACATCTCCAATTTAGACCTAACTTTATTTTTTGTTTGGAATAAAAACTTGTACCACCTGTAAAAAACACACATATATACACACCTGTAATTGCCATTTATAATTACAATTTATTGGTGTGGTGGTCTGTATTTGTCACTCCGTGTGCTGTAGGTAAAATGGTACTACAAATAAGATAGAACATCAGAAGACATCTCTAGGGACTAAGACTTTATGTTGGCAGCCAACAACTTTTCCCTGTGTTAATTTTAGACCTGATAGTTGAATTTATGTTTGAGCAATTTAGCTGGTAAATGCATTGTTAAAGCACCTTCCTCTTTGGGGGCTTTAATTTTTACTTTCTTTTTTAGAAAATTGCAAATTGTGAGTGTAAATGTTCATGTGGAATAAAGTAACATGCTGTTAGGGAATGCTTTACGTTTTCTTTTGATACCTTCTATCCACCTGAGATTGTTCAGTTATGAATTCTCCTGGAAAAGTGGAGGGATGGACATGATGACCTCTCAAGGTCCTTTCCAGTCCAAACATTCATAAATAGAGCTCATCGCAGGGAACTTAGTATTGAAGAATCAGGAAGAAAAATGGACTGTAAAGAAAATAAAATTAAAATGGTTCTACTGACCTAGTAGGAATGGATAAACAAAAAGTAAGGAACATAAATAGCAATAAATAATAACTCTTAAGCCAAAAAAAAAAAAAAGTCAACACCACCACCAACAAATATTTTACATTGGACATTTCATGTCTTAAAATATTTTATCATGACATTTTCTCTTCAGAATTTCCCTGGTGGACACTTTCTGTTGAAAGAGAGTTGTTGTTTTTCTGTTAAATCATAGTATTTGGCTTCCTTTCCTTCTCTTGTTTGTCCTTTTGTTTAGAAACTTTTAAAATATGAATATACTCACTGTCTGTATGTAACGAAGCAAAATTCAGTTCAGTTTGAAAGGAAAGATACTGTATGGCTTCTTTGGAAAGGAAGAATGAAGTGTTACAATTCAGGAAAGGTTTTATGAAAAGATAAAATTCACTAATTTCTAAAATTTTGTAGGCAGACATCTAGGAAAGAGTCCCAGCTAAACCAAAGGTGAGTTACTGTATTAGTCTTATGTGGAATATAGAGATACTTATTAGGAGACAAAACTTACTACAAACACATGAATTAACTTTGTTAGTTTTTTATTTTTTTATTTTTTATTAAAAAAAATATATATTTTATTGATATTTTACAGAGAGGAAGGGAGAGAGATAGAGAGCTAGAAACGTCGATGAGAGAGAAACATCGACCAGCTGCCTCTTGCACACCCCCTACCAGGGATGTGCCCGCAACCAATGTACATGCCCTTGACCGGAATCGAACCCTGGACCTTTCAGTCCGCAGACCGATGCTCTACCACTGAGCCAAACCGGTTTCGGCTAACTTTGTTAGTTTTTTAATCTTTGGGTAATTTTAATCCTAAGTGTTCTCATATATTTGAAACCCAGTTGTGCAAATAGTTTCTATTTTCTATTCAATACTGCACTTATCCTTAATAAACAAGTATCAATTTATGAAAGTAACAGAAACCAATATTTAGCTTAAAAAGTCACTTTTGAGCTTGTGGCTTGGGTCTCTGTGGGAACAGTACTGTTTTATCATAGTCCTACCTCCTCAAAAAATCCAAATTGCTTTTTTGAGTAGAATTACTTTCTAATATCTTATAATATGACTAGAGGCCCGGTGCATGAAATTCATGCACAGGGAGTGTGTCCCTCAGCCTAGCCTGTACCCTCTCCAATCTGGGACCCTTCGAGGGATGTCTGACTGCCCGTTTAGGATCGGACATCCCTCTCACAATCCAGGACTGCTGGCTCCCAATCACTTGCCTGCCTGCCTTCCTGATTGTCCCTACTCACTTCTGCCTGCCAGCCTGATCACCCCTAACTACTCCCCTGACAGCCTGATTGATGCCTAACTGCTTCCCTGACAACCTGTTTGCCCCTAACTACCCTCCCCTGCAGGCCTGGTCACCCCTAACTGCCCTCCCCTGCAGGCCTGGGTCCCTCTCAACTGCCCTTCCCTGCAGGCCCAGTCACTTCCTACTTCCCTCCTCTGCCAGCCTGGTCCCCCCAACTGCCCTTCCCTGCAGGCTTGATCGCCCCAACTGCCCTCCCTTTCAGGACTGGTCCCTCCCAACCTCCCTCCCCTGCTGGCCATCTTGTGGTGGCTATCTTGGGGGGCAGCCATCTTGTGTGTTGGAGTGATGGTCAATTTGCATATTACTTATTTATTAGATAGGATATAGTGCTTCTTTCTGACATAGTGAACAAAGAAATCTTATATGCTAAATTAGCCCATTTTTATTTGGGGGTTAAATTCATACAATAGGAAAAAAAATTTTTTTTCAGATTAAAAATAGAGCATAGCCAAAACCCATTTGGCTCAGTGGATAGAGAGTCAGCCTGCGGACTGAAAGGTCCTGGGTTCGATTCTGGTCAAGGGCATGTACCTGGGTTCCAGGCACATCCCCAGTAGGAGGTGTGCAGGAGGCAGCTGATTGATGATTCTTTCTCATCGATGTTTCTAACTCTCTATCCCTCTCCTTTCCTTTCTGTGAAAAAATCAATAAAATATATATATTTAAAAACAAAATAGAGCATAATGCCGAAACCGGTTTGGCTTAGTGGGTAGAGCATCAGCCTGTGTACTGAAGGGTCTCAGGTTTGATTCTGGTCAAGGGCATGTACCTTGATTGCAGGCACATCCCTAGTGGGGGGGGTGCAGGAGGCAGCTGATCGATGTTTCTCTCTCATTGATGTTTCTAACTCTCTATCTTTCTCCCTTCCTCTCTGTAGAAAAACCAATAAAATATATTTTAAAAATAAAAATAGAGCATAACCATTCTTTTTGAAACAGGAATAAGCCTAACTATATTATAAAAAGAGGATGATTTCTTGAATATAACATATAATTACTATAAATGATTTGTGTTGGCATCAACTTTCTTGCCACTAGTATTTGTTTAAGCTTTATCAAACTTGAGTAACACCGTGTTGGTTTTCTTTAGCATGTATTTCTGGTACTAACATGTCTCTTCTAGTCCCATTTTCTTTTATTTTTTATATTTTTAAATTTTAGAGAGAGAGAAAGGGGGGGGGAAACATTGATGTGAGAAATATTGATCTGCTGCCTCCTGCATCTCTCCCCTATTGAGGATCAAACCCACAACCCAGGCATGTGCTCTGACCAGGAATGAAACTGGTTTTCTATTTTTTGGTACATGGGACAATGTTCAACCAAATGTGCCACATCATTCAGGGCTAGCACCAATTTCTTTCTTTTTGTTTAAGTTTTTTGTTGTTGTTGTTGCTGTGAATCCTCACCCAAGGATATATTTTTCATTTATTTTTAGAGAGAGTGGAAGGAAGGGAAGGGGGGAAGAGAGAGTGTGAGAGAGAAACATTGATGTGAGAGAGAGTGTCACACATCGATTGGTTACCTCTTACATGTGTCCTGACTGGGCCAGGGATTGAATTTGCAAACCATGTACATGCCCTTGATTGGGAATTGAACATATGACACTTTGGTGTGTCGGCTGAAGCTCTAACCATTGAATCACACTGGCCAGGAATTAAAAAAAATTTTTGGTCAAGCAGTAGTTTGCTAATATTTATGCATCTGTGTTTGGGACTGTTGAAAGTTAATCAGTGAGCATTGGAATACCCCAAATAGATCACTGTGTTGCCAGTATGTGGGCAGTCTTAGAAAAGATTTTGTTAAATTGATTTTAGAGAGAGAGGAAGGGAAAGGGAGAGAAACATTGATATGAGAGAGAAGCATCAATCTGCTGCCTCCTGCTCACTCCCTACTGGGGATCAAGCCCACAACCTGGGTGTGTGCCCTGACCAGGAATTGAATCAGCAACCGTTTGGTGCATGGATGACACACACAACCAACTGAGCCACACTGGCCAGGGCAAGTCCATGAAGATTTCTAACCGATCCTTAAAAATTAGTGTTTTAAGGTTGATTAGCATTTGTTTATTGCTTTAGGGATCCTACTTTATCTGAAAATGAATAGGAAAAAATAAACACAACATTAGATTTTGACAGCTTACCAATATCCAGGAATTTTTCTATTTTTAAAATGCAGATTGAGGCCAAACATAGGTATAATGTTCTCTATTTATTTCTAACTCTGCTTCCTGCTATCACTTTATCAAGTGGTTTCTTCTTTGTTTTTGCTTTATTAACTTTTCTGAGGATAGTTCAAAAATAGTTCCTTGAGTCCTCCAAAAGCCTAGAGAGATAAAGACTTCTACTCAAGTAGTTGGCTGTATGAAGCTGCTTCCAGAGATAGGTTCTAAACTTTGGCCATGTGTTGCCTATGACTCAGCCTAATTCTCACTTCCCTTTGCTTTTTGTCATTTGCTACAAAACTATTTGGTCTAGTTAATCTGGGTCCTTTCTTTGAAACCAGTTCCTGCATGTCTGAGCCTGAAATTCAAAATTAATTTCAACCTGCTCTTTGATTGTTCAGTCCAGGGTGGTACTCTACTGTTTATGTATTTCTTAAAGCAGTGAGTTTCCAACTGCTTTTGGTCTTAGAATCCATTCTTTTTTCTTCTTAAAAATTAATTGAGGACTCTAAAGAATTTTTGTTTACCTTGGTTATATCTGTTGATATTTAGTATATCAGAAATTAAAATGGAGAAATTTAAAAAAGTAGATATTTTAAAATAACAACATAAATAACAATAGTTTCCAAAAGATTTAAAAAATATATATTTTGTTGAGTTTTTACAGAGAGGAAGGGAGAGAGATAGAGAGTTAGAAACATCGATGAGAGAGAAACGTCGATCAGCTGCCTCCTGCACACCTCCTACTGGGGATGTGCCCGCAACCAAGGTACATGCCCTTGACCGGAATCTAACCTGGGACCTTTCAGTCCGCAGGCTGATGTTCTATCTACTGAGCCAAACCGGTTTCAGCGATTTTTTTTTACTTTTTACTTTTCTTTTTTTTTTTTAACAAAGAGGAAGAGAGAGGGATAGAGAGTTAGAAACATCGATGAGACAGAATCATCGATCAGCTGCCTCCTGCACACCCCCTACTGGGGATGTGCCCGCAACCAAGGCACATGCCCTTGACTGGAATCGAACCTGGGACCTTTCAGTCCCAGGCCGTCGTTCTATCCACTGAGCAAAACGGGTTTCGGCTCAGCGATTTTTTTTTTAAACGCATGCTTTTATTGATTTCAGAGTGGAAATAGGAGAGTGAGAGAGAGAAACATCCATGATGAGAGAGAATCACGGATCGGCTGCCTCCTGCTTACCCCACACTGGGGATTGAGCCCGCACAACCCATGCATATGCCCCTGACCAGGAATCGAATCTGTGACCTCCCGATTCCTAGGTCCACACTGAACCGCTGAGCCACACTGGCCAGGCAGTTTCCAAAAGATTTAAGAGAAGAGCTTTAAATCTCTTTAATGTCTGACTTAATAGAAAACAGCAGGATTCTCATATCTGCTTCTGCATTCAATTTGTTATGATATGTTGTTTTGATTGAAATACATGAAGAAACCGTGGGTTCAGATAGATGTGTAATATGAAAAGGAAAGATTCTTTTTCAGATAATTATAGATTGTCTTTATTCTTTGATACTACACCAAAATTTGAAAAGTGATGGTTTGTTAAAAGTTAGATATGTAAAATCAAAAACTATATCTGTGAACTTTTTTACTCTGTTAGAGTAAAATGCATTAGACATGCCTGAGTTGTGGCTCAGTCACCAGTAGGGGATGTGCAGGAGTCATCCAGTCAATGATTCTCTCTCATCATTGATGCTTCTATCTTTCCCTCTCTCTCTGAGATCAATAAAAATATATAAAATGTATTGGGCCCAGCAGATGTGGCTCAGTTGATTGAGCATGGACCCATGCACCAAGAGGTCACAGGTTTGATTCTCAGGTACCTGCCTGGGTTTCAGATTTTATCCCCAGTAGGGGGATCGGCCATGCAAGAGGCAGCTGATTGGTGTTTTTATCTCTCTCTTCCTCTCTTTCTAAAAACAACAACAACAACAACAACAAAACATATTTAAAATGCATTGGCCTGCCTTGCCCTTTAAGTAGATCTTTAGCCATGTATAATTTAAACACCCATGAACACTCTGAAAGGGATCAATAGGGATCCCTAGAGCTCACTTTGAGAACTATCTTATAGTACCTAATTGGAAAAATTCAGCTACTTACCATATAGAAGGAATATAAGCTCTTCATTTTAGTGCTTCTCAAAAGGTGTCAGAATTACTCAAGGTGATAATTCTTGGAAGCCAAAGCCAAGTGATTACAGGAGGCCTAGGAATCTGTTTTGTAATGAGGTGCTAGATGAATATGCTAAATATTCAGAACTAGGATTAATGTTTTTTGTATTTTTATTTTTTATTTTAATTAAAAAAAAATCTTTATTGTTCAGATTATTACAGGTGTTCCCACCCCTCCCCCTTAGCTCCCCTCCACCTGATTCCCAACCCCACCCCATGCCCTTACCCTGTCTTCATCTATAGGTGTAAGATTTTTGTCCAATCTCTTCCCGCACCCCTCAGACCCCTTTCCCCTGTGAATTGTTAGTCCAATCCCTTTCTATGTTCCTGATTCTATTATATTCACCAGTCCATTTTGTTCTTCAGATTTTTTTATTCTCTTGATTTTTAGATTCGCTTGTTGGTAGGTATGTATTTGATGCCTTTTTTTTCATATTTTTTTACCTTTACCTTTTTCTTCTTCTTCCTCTTAAAGAATACCCTTGAACATTTCATGTAATCGTGGTTTGGTGTTGATGAACTCCTTTAACTTTTTCTTGTCTGTGAAGCTCTTTATCTGACCTTTAATTCTGAATGATAGCTTTGCTGGGTAGAGTAATCTTGGTTGTAGGTTTTTGTTGTTCATCATTTTGAATATTGCTTGCCACTCCCTTCTGACCTGCATAGTTTCTGTTGAGAAATCAGCTGATAGTTGTATGGGTACTTCCTTGTAGGTAACTAGTTGTTTTTCTCTTGCTGCTTGTAAGATTTTCTCTTTGTCTTTTGCTCTTGGCATTTTAATGATGATGTGTCTTGGTATGTTCCTCTTTGGATTCCTCCTGTTTGGGGTCCAGTGCGCTTCCTGAACTTGTAGGTCTATTTCTTTCACCAGGTAGGGAAAGTTTCCTGTCATTATTTCTTCCATTAAGCCTTCAATATTCTGCTTGCTCTCTTCTTCTGGCACCCCCAAAATCCAGATGTTGGTACGCTTTAAGCTGTCCCGGAGGATCCTTACACTATCCTCACACTTTTGGATTCTTCTTTCTTTTTGTCCCTCTGGTTGGGTGATTTCTTATATTCCAGATCTTTGGTTTGATTATTGGGGTATGTTGATCTATAGTTGAGGTTCTGTATATTCTTTATTTCAGACTTTGTATGCTTAATTTCTGGCTGGTCCTTTTCCATTTTTTTAAAATTCTTTTTAAGGTCCTTGAAGGTCTCACCAAGCTTCTTGGAGGTCTCATCAAGTTTCTCAAAGGTTTTTTAGAAGATTCTTGAGTAATCTTATAAATGTGATTCTTAACTGTGTGTCATCCAGTAGTTTACTCTCTTCCATCTCTCCCATTCGTGTCATGCTTCTGTGTTTCCTCATTTTGGCTGTCTCCCTGTGTTGATGGAGTGGCTTTGTGTGGTCGGTGACCTATAGGGGTCAGTAACTCAGCTTCCCCAATCACCTGAGGTGGTTGCTTTTGCTATATCCCTTTGTGGGCTTAGTGCAAAGTCTTGGTGTAATTAAGCCTTGATTGCTTTGGTACACTGGGAGAAATTGCCCTCCAGGCCAATTGTCTGTGAGGATCCGCTGTGTCTATAAAGGAAGAACTGCTGCGCTGGAGACACACCTTGTTTCAGTGGGGCTTTGGTGCTCACTGCGACCATCTCCCAAATGTGTCACTTATGGGTGTGAAGGATTGAAACTGAGCACCAGAACTCTGGTTTCTGGGTCTCAATGATGTGCAGTTCAGCTACTGTCTGAGGCCAGTACTGTTGCAAAAGCTATAGCGTGAACCACAGTCCTTTCCTCCTTGGACCTGTTTGCCCCAGGTGCAATTTTGTTAAACTGCAACAGAGAGGGCTATTCATATGAAAAGTCCGCTGCTTGGAGCTTGGGTGTGAGGGGCGGAGTCTCAGGGCATCACTAGGCTGGAGCGTGGCCAACAGTGATGGCTGCAGTCCCCTGCCTCTTTGATGGCGTCCCTGCATCTTGCACCACAGCACAGCAAACAACCTCATCTCTGCAAGCAAGCCAGCCTCACTTTCTGGCCCGATGGCAGACAGTCTAGCCTCTCCCCAGAAACTGGATTTCAAAGAGATCGGGCGCTTGTCTCTCTTTGGGTTGAAGAAAGCACCGCCCTCTGCCAGCCTGGATCCGCTGCCAGCCCTTATCACGTCCTCACCCCCCACCTCAGTTTTTCGATGCTTGTGCCCTGGATTATCCTCTTTCTCTTTCAGTCTAGATGTAGGGCTTCCTCTCAGCCAGCTTTTGTTTGGTTTTTGGGAGATAGATGTTTGTTTTATAGTTTTTTTTTTAACTTGTGCCCTGCAGCTGTTTAGGAGTGTTTACCTATGCTGCCATCTCGTTGTTCTTTAGGGTTAATTTTTTTTAAAAAGTCTTTATTTTTTAAAATATATTTTTATTGATTTCAGAGAGGAAGAGAGATAAAAACATAAATGATGAGAGAGAGACATTGATTAGCTGCCGTCTGTACTTTCTTTATTGGGGATTGAGCTTGCAACCTGGGTATGTACCCTTGACTGGAATTGAACTGGGTCCCTTCAATCCACAGGTCAATGCTCTAGCCACTGAGCCAAACTGGCCAGGGCTAGGGTTAATTTAAAAATTAACCATATTTTTAAGAAAACCTAATTTCTAAATTTTGAAAAATAAAATAAAAATAATTTAGTACTTGCCACATTATAAAAGTCCTTATTGCCCAACCAGTGTGGTGCAGTGGTTGAGTGTCGACCTGTGAACCAGGAAGTAATGGTTCTATTCCCGGTCAGGGCTCATACTGGGTTGCTGGCTCCATCCCCAGTAAGGAGTGTGCAAGAAGCACACCATCAATGATTTTCTATCATCACTGATGTTCCTATCTCTCCATCTCCCTTCCTCTCTGAAATCAATAAAAAATATATTTAATAAATAAATAAAAAACCTTAACAAAATATACATGCTTTAAAAAAATATTTTTTAATTGATTTTTTTATAGAGAGGAAGAGAGAGGGATAGAGAGAAACATCGATGATAGAGAATCATCGGTCAGCTGCCTCTTGCACACCCCCCAGTGGGGATGTGCCCGCAACCAAGGTACATGCCCTTGACCAGAATCAAACCTGGAACCCTTTTGGCCAAAATATACACTCTTAACATTTGTCATACTTGGGATATCTTAATCAACCATGTATTTCAATTAAAAAGTATAAATACCAATAGTTGGCAACTAAGGCCAGATAATAAATATGTTAGGCTTTGTAGGCATGAAGTCTCTATTTAAAACTATGAAACTCTGCTACTGTAGCACAAAATAGTCATAGACAGTATGCAAAGAATAAGTGGAGCTGTGTTCCCATACAATTGTATTTATGAACACTAAAATTTGAATTTCATACAATTTTCACATGTCACAAATTATTCTTTTGATTAATCATTTAAAAATATAAAAACCATTCTTAGCTTGTGGGCCATACACAAACATATCACCTACGAGATTTGGGCTATGGGCTTAAGTTTGCCAATCCTTTATTTAGACTATAACTGGATCATTAATTTTCCAGTTATAATCTAAATCACCAGTCGCCAACCTTTGGACCTCACAGACTACCAGTGGTCCACAGACCACTGGTTGGCGACTGCTGGTGTAAATAAAGGGAGCCAACTGATCAATGTTTTTCAATGTTTATTATAGTGAAATGTACTTAATTTTAAAACAATGGACATTTTTTCATTTTCCTAGACAAATAATACTCCAAGAACTTGTAGTCCCTCAAACTAATGTTTCTGGACATTCATTTATATTATAAACATAAAGGAGACACCTGTTGTATATAAACTTTTGGAAATACACAATTCAGCAGTCAGTCTACAATATGCAAATTGTCATCCAACTTTAAAGAGTTATAAGAAGATGTGGTGTCCATTTTTATATCTTATTTGGGGTATGTGAGAACAGGTAATTTAGGGTTCAGGCCAACCTCAACTTCTTGACACATCTTTTGCTTATGTTTTTTGTAGCTCTGCCTCAGTTTTTAAATTAGCAAAGTGCTTTAGAAAAACCCTGATATAAAATAATAAGGCTAATTAGTATAGGTTATAATAATATATATGCTTTCTATATAATGCTTTTGGGGCTTGATTGATTTACCTACTAGCAAACTGTTGTTATGCTAAATAATACAGTGGAAAATGGTCCCAGAATTTAGGAACAGAGATTTCAATTCCTAATAATCTACTCCTAATAAAACATGAGCTTTCTTTGTTTTTCTGGGAGTTCACATAACCTGCATTATGGTCTAACAGTTCTTATGTTTACTGGAATCTTCCTTAAGTTAGGTGTTGTTTTTTTTGTGTGTGTGTTGTTTTTTTTTTTGTGTGTGTGTGTTTAATATATTCATTTCAGGGAGGAAGGACTAAAGAGTTAGAAACATCAATGATGAGAGAGAATCATTGATTGATTACCTTCTGCATGCCCGGCACTGGTGATTGAGTCCACAACCTGGGCATATGCCCTTGACCTGAATTGAACCCGGGATCCTTCAGTCTGCATGCTGACTCTCTATTCACTGAGCCAAACCAGCTAGAGCAGTTTAAGTCAGTTTTCTAGCAGCACTGGGTATTCTATGGTGAATAAAATGTTGAGTCTGCCAAGGTATAGAGATAGTGTTTGTACTCTGCTTAGCAGCAGTTACATTATCTTAGATTTTGAAACTTGGTCTCCAAAGTTGTGTTCTTGGAAGAGATTTGTTTGTGTATAATTTCTTTTTAATATCATAAGGTAATGGAGCCCATAGAACTTTGATTGGTTGCCTGTCTAAATTTTTTAGGTTATTTATAGCTGAGCTGAAAGGCATTCAGTACCTGGTAAGCTTGGTAATCAGCTTGTTTTATTCCTGTTGTGATAGATGGTTGAAGAAATTTCTGTGTTTATAAGTAATACTTGTTGTTAGGGAGCATTCATGGAATTCTGAAAATGGGTCCTTGAAGGCAACAAAGGAGGAATTATCTTGAATTGTTTGATTTACCTTGTCTATTGATATGTTTAAATTTCTACCATCTCTATTTCTATATGAAGCTATTCCCTTATACTTTTAGAAAGGATTTTTTGAGTCAACTTTGAACTTAATTTGTCATTTGGTTCTGTTACTTTGTAATAGAGAATTTCTAGGAAATTCTTGAAAAACCTTAGAACCGTGGTTTTTGAACTCTATATTCAGTCGTTTGCTTTCCTCCATTTCTTTCATTTGTGATCTTTTTATTTGTCTCCACATTTTCGCTGCTTACCTGAGTTGGTAGAGTAGCTTTGTGTTCTAGGTGTCCTGTAGGGCCCAGTGGTTCAGCCTCCCCAGTTACCTGAGGTGGACACTCTTGGTGCACCCCTTTGTGGACTGTGTATACAGCTTTGTTGTAGTTAAGTCTTGATTGTTGTTGCTATCACTGGGAGGAACTGACCTCCAGGCCAATTGGCTGTGAGGATCAGCTGTGTCTATGCTGGGAGAATTTCTCTGCTGGAGACACCCTTATGAGACAAGACTTGCAAAATTACAAAAGCCTCTGTGCTCAGCTTGGATGGGGCGGAGTCTCAGGGTGGAGCAGACAGCCTTGGCTAGCCCTGCCCTATGAGGCCTCTGGGTCTCAGTGACCCTCAGTAATCGTTGCAAGCACCTCTGAGAGAAAGCCACCCTCGAGTTTCACCCACTGCCAGACAGTCCAGATTTCCCCTGAATGAGTCTGGGTTCCCAGAGTCTCGCCTGGAACTGGAGTTCAGCACAGTTGGGAACTTCCGTCTCCCCCCTGCTTGAGAAAGCCAGCCGTGCACTCAGCCGCCAGTCCTCCCTGCACGCGCGCGTCTCTGTACCTCAGCCTTTTGCAGCTCCTCTGATTCTCTGTGTGCTTTTCTCTTTCCTTCTAGTTGTAGAATTTTTCATTCAGCCAGCTTTCCTGTGGTTTTGGATGATGTTTGTTTTGTCTTTTAGTTGTAGTTTTGAAATTGTTGTATGAGGCAGCAGTTTAGGTGTTTACCTATGCCACCCTCTTGGTTTCTTGGTGGTTTCTGTATTTTAAGAAAAGCACAGAATTGGTTGAATATAGTCACATAAAATGCCTTAAACACAAAGTAGTTGTAAGTATATGTTTAAAATGTCTTCTCTGTGAATAACTTTAACTACATAAATACCTGCATAGCAATCAATTGTTTTGTGGTCCCAACAGCTTTCTGCAAAAACTCAATATATACTTGAGCAGAGTATACTTGAATATCACCATTAGATTAAATAAATAAATATTTATTGAACATCAACTGTGTTGTAAGAGGAAAGGCTTCGAGGAGTTTTAACCTAGATTTCTGTATTCTATCCCGTTCCCCCTTGGTCACAAATAAGATAGCCATTTCTTTCTTTTTTTCTTTCTTTTTTAAAAATATATTTTATTGATTTTTTTTACAGAGAGGGAGAGAGGTAGAGATTTAGAAACATTGATGAGAGAGAAACATCGACCAGCGGCCTCCTACACACCTCCAATGTACCTGCAACCAATATACATGCCCTTGACCGGAATCGAACCTGGGACCTTTCAGTCTGCAGACCGATGCTGTATCCACTGAGCTAAACCGGTTTTGGCCGAAACTGGTTTGGCTCAGTGGATAGAGCATCCGCCTAAGGACTGAAAGGTCCCAGGTTCGATTCTGGTCAAGGGCATGTACCTTGGTTGTAGGCACATCCCCAGTAGGGGGTGTGCAGGAGGTGGCTGATTGATGACTCTTTCTCATCGATGTTTCTAACTCTCTGTCCCTCTTCCTCTCTGTAAAAAATCAATAAAAAATATATTTAAAAAAATAAAATAAACCTGTTTCGGCAGCCATTTTCTTTTTATTGATAAATAAAGTAGTCTACTTCTAGTCACTAACATCACTATTTCATTTCTTTCATAGAATTATTTGTTAATAATCTAAAATTATTTTGTTTATTGGCTTAATATTTGTTTTTTTCTTTTAGACCATAAGCACTATGAAGGTAGAAACCTTGTCTGTCTCATTCACTGTTGAATTCAGGGGCCTAGAGCATCTGGCAAGCACTGAAAAAAATATTCAGTGAATTTTAAGCTGAGTAAATTTACTTTTTGGCCTAAAAAGTAAATTGTGGTTATTAGTTTCATACTTTTTCCTTGTTAGATCTTTTACCAAGACTATTAACCCCTCTTTTTTGTGCTCTAGTCTGTATTCTAGAATTGCTAGCAAAACAATTTGATGGATGACTACAAAGAATAGGTGAAATAGCAAGGGGTCTAATATGTACACTGATCACCTCTGACTAATTGAACTTATAAATTAAGCCATCATTCTTACTACTTACCTTACATCTTTCATGTCAGATGACGATTCTTTGCCTGTCCAATTTTTTTTTATGTCTGTCCAAATTTTAATGAGGCTCTCAAATCTTCTTTTAGGCCCATCCATGTATGCACTTCTTTATAAAATCCATTGGTTTCCTTTGTTTGTTTTTTAAGTATGTTATTACTGATTTCAGAGAGGAAGGGAGAAGGAGAGATAGAAACATCAGTGATGAGAATCATTGATCGGCTGCCTCTGGCACACCTCCTACTGAGGACTGAACTCACAACCTGGGCATGTGCTGTTGACTGGAATGGAACCTTCAGTCCACAGGCCGAGGCTCTATCCACTGCGCCAAACTGGCTAGGGCGTATAATCTAGTTTTAGTAAGAACTGCCCCCTCCACCCTGATATCTGATCACCCTGAAATCTGATCAGGTTCTTCATCCTCCACCATCTACCAGGTGATGTCTGATCACTCTGGCCTGTCTTCAGCAAGAATCCTGTTGGGTCAATTTAGCCAGAATCTCCCTTCTCCTCTTAGTAATTTTCTACCCACTGAGGATGTCCTGGTGCTTGGCTATGCATTCCCACTTGCCCATGCTATATTTGGAATTGAGCCCAGTTCTTATACTGAGATGTCTTTTCCCCTATTGCAATAATCCTGAATAAAATCTGTTTTACCACATTACTATCCAGCTCTGGTTTTCTTTGACATAGAATGTATATGTATATGTATATGTGTGTATATGTGTGTGTATATATACATATGTATATGTGTATGTATATGTATATGTGTATATAGATAGATAGGTATATTTTTTGCAGAGGTCTATTATCTTTTTATTTTTATGTTCACTTTCCCTTGCACTTAGCAGTTCCTTAGTAATGTTTTTTGAATGAACGAGTAATAGCTAGTGTGAACCCCTTCTAGATTTTCATGAATCTTTGATATTTATAGTACATGTGCCCTTCTCTTTTTTTGTACCCAGCAACAGTTGCTTTTTGTTATTAGGAACCTAAGAACAGACCCTTGGGTGTGTTTATATATGGCTTTTATTCCTTACTGAAAGTTGGGCCATCTTATTAACATTAGTTAATTACTAAAGCAATAATTACATTATAACCAGGTCCAGAGAACTGACTCTTTGGACCTCAGTAAAGGACTCCATTTTTATTTTATTTTATTCATTTTATTATTATTTTTTAATCCTCACCCAAGGATATGTTTCCATTGATTTTTAGAGAGAACGGAAGAGAGAGGAAAAGACAGAGAAATATTGATGTGAGAGAAACACATTGATTGGTTGCCTCCTATACCAGTCCCATCCAGGGCCCCACTAGGGGCCCGGGCTGGGGAAAAGCCTGCAACCCAGATATATGCCCTTGACTGGAATCAAACTTAGGACCCTTCAGGCTGATGCTGTATCTATTGAGCCAAACTGTCTAGGGCTCCGTATTTATTTTATTTTAAAAATATAAAATAAAGGTAGAGAGAGAGATATACATATGCACAATAGAGAGATAATTTTTTCATTTGTACATTGACCATTTTAGGTTATACTTCTGGCTGTGACAAAACTGTTTAACATAGGTTTTAAGAAATTATCCCAGTTATTAAAAATCATTCTCTAAATCTTGGAATTTCTTCAGTTCCCTCCTAGCATTCAGATAACTTTCTATTTTTTGAGCAAATACTATTTTTATCATTTATGCATTCTGCTGCTTCTTGAGTACTTGAGCCTTTTCCTTGGCAGACTTGGCCTCTAGTACACCTTTTTATGCATCCTTTTTCCCCCTGTTCTAAGATCTCTACTTCTCTTAGGAGATATCTCTAAATATAGGATCTTCCCCGAAAAATGAATGCACACACTTTGAATAATTATAAAGGCAGTGTTTATTAAAATATATTTCATTTTCAAAATTGAGCTGTCAGCTTTTAAAGTGTATATACATTTTGGGGGGACACCCTATATATTTCCTTTGCCTATTATTTATTGCTTAGTTCTATAAAATGCTTGATTTCACCCTGAAGATCAAGAAGCATACTATGGATGTGAGTGCCATGGCCAGACACATGACCTACTTGTCAAACAGTACAGTTACAAATGAACTGAGTTAAATTTTAGTGAATGGCAACATCATTATTCATTTCACTTTTTCTCTCAATCTGTTTATACTACAGAAATGCTTTTTTGTTTTTTAGAGGGCATCAGATTGACCTCATAACTAGAGATTTTTTAAAAGTATAAAGTAGAAATAAGCAATGGCATTCATTGTATATAGCAATTGATGCAACAGACTGGGAATGGAGGAGAAATTATTTTTGTTTTGTTATTTAAAATTTTTGTTTTTTATTCATTTTATCATTAATTTTTAATCCTCACCTGAGGACATGCTTTTACTGATTTTGGAGAGGAAGGAAGGGGGTGGGAGAGAGAAAAAGAGAGAGAGAGAGAGAGAGAGAGAGAGAGAGAGAGAGAGAGAGAGATCCATGTGAGAATAAAACATCAACCAGATACCTCCTATTCACACCCCAACTAGGAATGGATCCTACAGCCTAGGCATGTGCCCTGATTAGGAATCAAACCCTTGACCTTTTGGCGTACAGGGTGATGTTCCAACCAACTGAGCAACACTAGCCAGGGCTAAAACGTAAGTCTTGTTGATTTGAGAGAGAGAGGAAGAGAGAGAAACATTGATATGAGATAAATTTGAGAGAGAAACATTGATTGGTTGACCATACTAAACCTGCAACCTGGGCATGTGCCCTGACCGGCAATCAAACTGATCTACATGGGCCAGGAAAATTTTTTTTTTTAATGTTAACTAGAAATTTTTTAAAGTAATGCGACAGATCATTATTGTTGCTAAATATTTAATATTTTAAAAAGATAAATCATTTTAAAGTGAAAAGCAAGAATGATGAAAAAGAAAAGGGGCAAGAGACTGAGAGAATGATTTAAGAATAATTGTGGGTACTTAGAGAGGGCCTCCTTCCTCCCATTGTGATCTCCCTTGGGTGAAAATGGCAAACAAAAGCCAGCAAATAGGGAAGGAAGCCGGAAATCCTAGTTAGTGACGGTCAGATTAGAATATGTAAGTCATAAAAATGCATGCTTCTGTTACATTTTAATGCTTTCCCTCCCCCTAACTTGGTTTTGCTTCCCTTTAAATTGCTTTAAAAAGTTATGGTTTTTCATCTCTATTTCCTAGTAAAGAGTCAATTAAATAAGATTTGGAAGGCATATACAGTATTACAATGTGATTGTGCAAAACCGGGTAAATTTTTGAAATTTGTGATTTGGGGGGAAACCATTCTAGAATTTATTTCGTTACTTCCTATGCCAACACTGCCCCTCTCCTCAGCCAGGACTCTTTTCCTCCTCTGGGTAGAAAACGGAAAAAAACAGCCTCAAATAACAAAACTAAGATGAAAAATAAGGAATCTTGTCTGGTCCTTATATCTTCCCTATTCCTTGTAGTTTATTACTTTCTGACTGAAAATATGTTAGAGAACCTTGTTGAAATAAAAATCTCATTTTGTGATTATATTCAGAAAGCAGGTTCTGGGATTAGGAAGTGAAATTATCTTCAGCACAGCAGTTGTAGAATTTTTTTTCAGAGATAAATAGCTTTTCAGAAATACTCTGAATTTTCAGTCATAATGACCTTGGTCTTTGCATTTACTTACTTTTATTTGTATTTTTTGGTACTATGTTGTAGTTCCAGAAAGTGCTAAAAAATCATCATGTATTTAAAACAAACAAATAAACCAGAAAAATCCCCTTGTCCTGAGGCTGTGTGAAGAAAAATAAAGCTCTCATTTTCCCAGTACCCAATCATCAGCTTGAGCTGGCCTCTCCGGAACACAATTTATTGAAGCAATTTATCCTGGCTAAATGCGATATAAATCTGTGTACACCTATGTGCACGCAAGCTCTCTTCCATTACAGCAATAATGCCGCAGCACCAGTTTCTTCATAGTTAGACCCTGTTCCTGTCACACTGAAAGGTGACTAAGAAGCCCTTTCTATTTTACGGACACCCCACAATTTTAAACACCGATTGGTTGTGGAATTACTGATCAGACTACCAGAAATACTGTTTTCCAACCCCAGAGTGAGTCGTAAGAGAGTGGAAGAAGCGTTGTTACCTAGCTACGCTCTGAGTTTTAAGCACGGTATTCTGATTACCAGATCTAGTCTAGCACTTGCATATTTTATTTTAACGCAGGCCTGTCTGAGGTTAACCTGACATTTTGGTTTGTCTCCAAGATAAAAATGTGAAATTTGGTTATAATTCTGAAGGCATATTCAAATTTTAGTTCCTTCTCTTTCACCTTCTCTTGTTCATATTTCTTCACATACCTTTCTCTCTTATAGAAGGATGTTTGAAAATGTCCTTTAAGAGTTTATCGTATAAAGACTGTTTTTATGTCCCTCTCTTTCCCCCGCTCCACCTTTTCAAAGTACTGTTTTATTTATTTATTTTATATTTCTAATTTTTGTTCACCTCCACCTCTATTCTTATTCCTAGGAGAGATATGAAAAATTCCCCCAACACATTCGCATTGGAATTGTTGTTCTTTGATAAAGAATTTCTATCAGCATTGCAAGAGTTAGCTTCAATAATTAAAAAACAACAACAATATAAGCCCTGTTAAATTCTTTAGAGAAATAGAGAGGATGGATGGGATGCCTTTTAGTGCCATTTCTTTATCCCCTGCAGCAGCACACATCTGCTGGCTGCAACCGATCAGCCCGAGAACTCTGGCCGAGAGCAGCACAAACAGCCGGAACATATTCACCCAGTAAACCCCCAAAGAGTCGACATTTGTTTTATGGCTGCTTTTAAAAACCTAGCCATAAATAGAATCAGAGGGGGAAGGGCACCGATATTTCTCCATTTGCCACACACTATTGGTGGGGAGAGAAGGAGGCTCCCCGTGGGGAGAGAAGGTTTTTATTTTTATTTTTTATTAATGAAAATTATTTCCCGTGTAGCCCAATAGGATGGGTGCTTTGTTTTCTTTGGCAATAATCGGGGATAAACGGCCCTTGCCAACCGTCTCCTAGTTTATACACCAGGGAGCCAGATTATAGCCCTGTAAAATGGAGCACCCCTCCTATAATCCCTTAATTAATTAAATGACAAATTTTGGTCTTCTCTAGTTCAGAAATATGGCTTCCGCATCGAGCGTTCAGTGAATTTATTGACACAGGGAACTGCACTGGTTATAATTCAGCAGACTGGAGAAGTGTGTTATATACTGTAGCAGAAAGAGGGAAAATCTAGCAAAAGGTTTGAAATTCCTTGACTATTTAGGTCTAAATTTTTCTAATTAAAAGTTTCAATTGAGGCACAGTAGATCATATGCCACCTGTCTAATGTGTCTCCCCTAAGTAGCCTGTGTTTACAGCTTTGATAGATGGCATTCTTGGAACACCTGTTTCTAGGGTTGATATTTTTGAAGCACTTTTTTTTTAAAACTCCAGCATATTTAACATAACTTTTCCCCCTACCTCCTCCTCCTCAGCTCCGCTCTGCTATATGAAATATGGGAGACGACAGACCGTTTGTGTGCAATGCCCCGGGCTGTGGACAGGTACGTTTACAATATACTTTATTGTGAATGTCTCGTTGTGAATCAAAGTGGCTGTTTTATCACTAAGGCAAAGAGTTTAAAGCCGGTATTTTACGTGATCACTGGAGGTAATCAGATCAGAGGATTTGCAGTGTGTAAATCCAAGTTATGAGGAAGTGTAGGCACTCTACCGTAATGAAATCTGCCTTTCTCTCTTTCATATTGTTATTCTACTGGTGTTTGTTTCCCAACCCCGTGTTGAGGAATACACGTTGCTCTCTCTCCTTTCTAAACCTATCCATCTAAATACAAAGCCAAGCTTTGAAATATCTTCTCTTCAACGTTCATGGATATAAAAGTCAGTTTAATATATTTGGATAGGCTGCTGAGAACGCATCCATTCATTGTTAACCCCAATTTGCCAGAGTCTATTTGGATTTTTTTAATATGAAAAAAAAAAGTTTCTTTTGATTTTGATTCAGAAAATCACTGTCAGCTGCTATGGCATATATCTAAGAAAGACAAATCCAACATAGAACCTGAGATCCCATAACAACATATAAGCTGTAAGACTTCTCAGCCGTTTTCCCTGCTGCCATGTTATTGTTTGTGGATGTATATATCATGTGTCAAATATTTTTCATCATATGCATTTTTAATAAAGTGATTTTTTGAAACTGCCCTTTCCCCCCCATTTTGAACTTTCTTGACTCTTCTTCCTATACCCTCCCCTATTTCTGTGTCCCACAAAAGATGAATAAAGGAATACAAAGAAAGTTTTCTCTGTCTTCATGAATTGATTGTATGGATCCTGAAGGGTTGAATTTCTGTTCAGTTAGAAATAAGTCATGTGACTGTCCAGTGACACTTACTGGTGGTATGTGAGATTGCAGACTAGTTCTATTAAACATTGTAAATACTTAGACAAAAAGAAGAGAGCGCTAAGTTCCAGAGATTCCTAAGAACTGGAATTTGAGAGGTGGATGAGATGGGAATGGTGGCAAGGAATAGGCAGAGGATGATTTCAAACTCCAGGAAATGCTGAAATTTTCAGAAAAGACTGAAAAAGCTTTGTATTTTGAAGTATTCAGCATTGTAGAGTGTATTTCCTTCCTTGTCAAAGTTTTCAGCTTTATTGTTGACTGCATGTTTTCTCCATGTGGTTTATACTTTTTTCTTTTTTAACAATAGAAGCCACTTGGGGATATAAGTAAATTTGTTTCACTTTTCAGACATCTGTATTGAAGTACATATCTGAACCTGAGTACTCCAAAATTTTGTGTGAATTTATTGCTAAAAGTATTTAATGTAACTCCCATAATTGATACCTGGTACCTTTTTCACTTTTCTTCTTTACTTTAAAAATCTGCATTTTTGGTGAAAATATATATTTTTCTCATACGTACATTTATTTTTCTTTACTTATTATTTAAGCCACTCTATGCCTAGAATCTCTCTTATATGTTTTATACCTAAAACCATCCAGACAAGGACTTAAAGAAATAAAAATGGATGATAAAAATAAAGGAACACACAGGAAAAGCATCTCTTAAGCTCTCTGAGGATAAAAGATCTGAATAATGTTTCTTCAAGATATCTCATCAGAAAAGGGTAGTTTTCACTGAAATTTGAGAGCTGGGAGAAGGGTTTTTTATTTTCTTTTATTTTTTGGGGGGGGTTGTGTTTGTGTTTTTTGTTTTTGTTTTTCATTTTGGACTAGAGATAAGAAATCAGTAGGTACTTTTCACTTTGGTTTCTTAACGTTGTTGAGTTGTTTACCATAAGCCTTTTTCTTCACCTACTACTTCTTCCCGTTTCTGAATTGTCCGTTGGTATTTTGGTTGTTAGGATTAATGATAAACTGGTGTAGGTCTTGAAGACTTTTCCCTTCAGTAGTGCAGAACTTCCGGGAGACTGCTGCCTTCTTTTGGAAGTTACTTGTTTCATAGAAAAAAAAATAGAAAGCTACAACTTAAGGCTTTGAAAGTAGCCAGATTTTTTTTTTTACCTTTTTGCATGCTAAAACTTTATGGTCAGGTGAAATTGTAGTTCTTTAGTTATATTTTAGTCTTCTTCCAAGTTTTTCCTAATATCTAGTAACAAATAACTATGGAGTGGGATCCCTGCAAGATTTACTGCTATATGAACTAGTGAAAATCTGGCGAGGAAGATAAATTTGGCGCAGTGAACTACCCTTGGCCTGTCATCCTTGAAAATGGTTTCATTCTGGAGACACCTGGAGGCCTTTAGGCTATTTATAGACCCTTGTCATTGATTCAAATCCTTTATTCCAGAAATAGTAAAATAATAAAAAGCTAAGTCCCAGAAAGGATAATAAGGACTGTGATAATTTTTGTTATGCATGGTTTAGAACTTAATGCTCTAGAACCGTGGTCAGCAAACTGCGGCTCGCGAGCCACATGCCGCTCTTTGGCCCCTGAGTGCGGCTCTTCCACAAAACACCACAGCCTGGGCAAGTTGATTTTGAAGTAGTGGCGTTAGAAGAAGTTTCAGTTTTAAAAATTTGGCTCTCAAAAGAAATTTCAATCGTACTGTTGATATTTGGCTCTGTTGACTAATGAGTTTGCCTACCACTGCTCCAGAAGTCTCAAAAACCAGTGGCTTCTACCAGTTAGAGGAAGAAAGAATGAAAACAAATTATAATGCAGGAGACTGATCCTTAAAAACCAACCAACAAACAAAAACTATAGGATTTTTGCATTATGTTAATATCTGTTGCCAGCCCAGGCTTTACCCCAGGTACCCCCAAACTCAGAAAACATCTTACACTTTAATATTAAGTTAGGAAGGTGAAAGGAAAATTCACCTAAAATAGACTAGTGGATTATGCTCTCCACCATATAATCAAAACCACCAGGCTTTCAATGGATACATAAACATGTTTTGGTTGCTAGGACTTTAATGGCTGTTATTTTTGGATTCTATTCATGATCCACTTCCCAACAGTAAGTCTGATGTGACACAGCTGAGTTCTAAATATGCTGCCTGTACTTTTTTTTTAGAGATGGCTGCTAAAGGTTGTGTTCTCTGCATTCTTATCTGAAAAGACAGGTGATACGGCTTTTCCCTGTTGAGACTCTCTTTCTCTTGAGCCTCATCACCTTCATGAAGAGGAATTCAGGGAAAGCAATATTCCTGCTGATACCTCTCTGTGGACTGCGGCGGCACTGGTAGTTAACAGAGCTGCCTCCAGAGGATGGGTTAGTGTTGTGAAGGCAATCGTGCCTGCCCCAGATTCCCTGTGACAAAAGGCTGGTTAAACTTGAGTTGAATGGGCGTTTGATGTGATGGTTAAAAAAATAGCATATACAGGGTGGGGCAAAGTAGATTTATAGTTGTTTGTACGGAAAATAATACAATAATAAATAAATTATAATGCAAGGATAACCTCTGTGTTTTGCATATCACAACTGTAAACCTACTTTTGCCAACCGTTTATTTTAAAAACATTGTGACTATAAAATGGCTTTGCCTGTGTGTGAGTGTTAAATAATAGAAATTTAGTTTGTGGCTGAATCCAGCAAATCTTGAGATTTTTTTTTAATGCTTTAGGGGGCACTTTTATTTGAAGGTGGATTATAAAGTAGGAAACATTACCATGTATTGTTCAGTAGTCTTGAATTTGAGATATTATTTCATGAGGATGCAGTTAGATAACATACCTTTTGGATGCTTTTTGTCCAGTTCTTATTTCTAGTAGTCAACCAATTTCTATACCTCCTCTCAAGCATAGACACTGTATTACAGTACAAATTATTCATATTCAAGTAGACTTTCTGGTTATCGTAATCAAGTCACTGAGCAGAAGCTGATCATATAAGCCTATTACTCTTAAAATGACTATTTCCTTAAAAACGAACACATTTCCTATGAAGAGATATTACTTAATGGATAGTATCATCCTATTATTTGTCATTGAGAAAGGTTTCTGTAATAACTACTCTGTATCAATGCTGTCCTTTTAAGGAAAAATCCTTTGATTGTTTCTCTGCCCAGTGTGACCTGAGGGGCTGTTACTTTTCCCTCCTCTGAGGATGCCTACTAGAGCTTTTCTTCTGCCAGAGGACATTTAGGTACAAGTTGGGGTTCTGTTCCTACTTTTCTGAGACATGAAATATAACTTGCTCATGGAATTCGTGTTTTCCCTTTCGAAAGCCAAGAATAGCAGTAGAGCCCTAGTCGTGGTGGGATTGAGGGCAGTTTCTTGTACCTCCTTATCTTGTCGTATAGTAGGAAAAATGTTTATGATGCTGTAGTCCTGGCTTCACTTGGCATTTAACCAACCTCCAATGCTGTTTATTGCTTCGTATCCTCTGCCTCCATGAACATTATCCCTTAAATCTCTATTGCCTTGTAATATATGAGGCAACAAATAGCTTCTATGATTGATTAAATGCTGGCATGCTACAAAGGTATATGTTTTACTGCCTATATAACACAAATCTAGAGAGATTATTCCTGTTGTCCCAGCCTTCCCATTAAATGGGCCATACTGATACTATGGGACTCTGGATTTTTAATTCTATTCCTTTGGCAAGTTTCACTATTAACTGGTGTTAGCACAAAAGAAAGGCAAGGAAGAATGGGTTGGTCCTGATTACTGATTTTTTTATATTAAGGGAGCATCATGAATTGGAGAATAACAGGGAAGAGATGGCTCTGGTAGGTAAATGCCATTTATGGTGGTGTATGCTATGTTTACACGCTTCGACAGGTGAGGGCAATTTCAGGCAAACAAAAAAGCCTTTCTTCCTCACCCTTTGCCAAGAGTTAAAAAAAAAATTCAAATTTTTATTTAATAATTCATATTTCATTCAATAATTCATCCAGTTCCCATCTGGTAACAGTGCCTGCATGCTGTCAGGCAGCTGAAAATACACGACATTATACACAATTAGGCCAAATGCTAACCTTGTTTTTTGTAATAATATGTTGATTTTGCAATAGCTTTCAGTTCACTCTGAATATGCTGCAGTTTTATGTAACCTTGTGATGGAAGTAGACCACTGTTCTGCATTGTGAAGATAAAATTGGGACTGGGGTAAAAAAAAGATGTAGAGGTTTTACGAACGAGGAATTAAATCCAAGTTTTTAAACGTCAGATCTGGCACTCTTGACACTTATTTTTAGAAACATCTAGGTGGTTATTTTAGTTTTCCATGTTATATTTTTTATTATATTACTAAAAGCGCAGTAGATTAAAAGCATTCGTGTTCCAGTCTGCCTCAAAAAAAGCTGTATAAATCTAATTGGAGTTATACCCAAGAAATTAAGGTAAACTTTTTTCATTTGTTCAGTTATTTTTCTTGGACATGACTTAATATTTGGAATGAGAGCCCAGAAACTGTTCTCAGAGCATTGCTGTTAAGAAGAAAGAAAAAAAAAAATACCGTATGTTTATATCTCATTTCTTCCTAAATTAGGAGAGGGACGCTTCCCGGCTCCCTTTTTTTACAAACTGCTGAGTTTATAAAGTGCCTTCTGGATCTGAGATCCTGTCCTTTACTAATTCTCATTTGCCACCCCTGAAAAACCACATATGGGTAGGTTGTTCACTTACAAGATATTGTCATCATTGTGTAGAATTCTTCATTCTCTTATCAAACACTCTTCCAGCTAATGTGGCAGATAGAACAGCCAGTGTGCTCCCTCTCTCTGGTTAGTGTGTTTCTTTAATGCAGATTGACTCGCTCAGCAGTTGCATTTTGTCTGAAGCCCTTGCTAGGGCCTGCTCTGTATGTGGATTCATAACACATCTGTGTGTACATCTACAGTGCTGTATAAATAATAATAAGTAATCACCAGATGGCCTATAACTGCTCCTCTGGACCCACTGGGTCTCTTGAAGCTGTTAGGAAAGTCTTCTGGCGTTTTGCTGGGGAAAACATGTCATAGATTTATTTCAAAAAAAAAATTCAACTCACAACTGGTGTTTAGGACCAGATATTGCTGTCTGTGTTGTAAATATTTAACAGGCTTTGTACAATGACAAGTAAAAGCGCCATTACTAACCACACACCGTGGCTGTGGAGCTCTTCTTCCCTCCCGGCCATTTAGAAAGGAAACGAAATGCCGATAAATTGTGCATTATGAATTAAGGTGCAAGAGCTGCTCTTTGGAAGCTCTTTCATAAGAGAAGAAAGAGAGCTTACACATTCTGCTCAAAGGATGTAACGGGGCAAATTTAAGCTTTTTAACCATATGCCAGTGATTTAAAACACGACGCCCCTTTTAAATTAGACTTTATAATATAAGAAAAGCCCCTTGAGCTGGAGTTTGGTCAGAGCCTGATTTTTATCTTAATTGAGTCTTTATAACCAAATCATAAAACCCTTTGAAAGGGTTACAGTTGTGTTAGTAAATACTTAGCTACATTTTTAGATTTGGTTATATCTAAAAATTGCACATATATTGTTTGCCAATATTGTTTATAAAGCAAAACATCTTTATTTTGTCCTCTTTTTATTAATTTTTTTGTTAAAAGGATTGTATATTTTGGTTTTTTTGTTTGTTTGTTTTTTTTTGGGGGGGGGTTACTCTGGTTTTTGGCTTTTACTTTTCTGTGTTATATTTTGCTGTTGCTAATCCTTTTGCTCCAGTACCTATTCCAGGGTACTTAGTCACTATAGTAATGCATGTTTATAAAAATCAAAATAGAGGTGATTACCTCTAAATTTTAGTGTTTTTAAATTTTTATCATGACAAACAGGTTTTAAACAGAAATTGGGTATCTTAGGTTTCTAGCCTAGTTTCCTTTTTTTTTTTTTTTTTGAGGGCTGAATCTATTTAACCACAGAGGAACTGTCCTATAAATCATAGCCCATGGCTGTTATTTTTGAGTTAGGATGTGTAGAAAGCTTTTCTCTTTCAAAAGCTCATCTTGAAGAAATGACATACAAATTGTGAGAGGGAAATGCTGTTGTTAATAGATTGTTGTAGATAGGTTTCACTTGTTAAATTTTCTCTAACAACATTATCAAGTTAAGTATAGGATTTCAAGAAAGAATTACAAAGAAAAGATGGAAGTGTTGGGGTTTATCTCTTTGTAATAGTGCTTTCGTGTTTTTACTTTGAAATTTCTTTGTGCAGTGAACTATGTAAGCTTCCTAAGATTATGCTTTGGTAAGAATCTGGACTGTTTGCAATTGTGGTGTGAAAGCACATAGAGAATGAGGACGACTTTGTGAAATTAGCCCATTCCCAGTCTGGCACACTACATGTCCTGCGTTGCTCCTGATTTTGCTGGCAGATTGAAGAGCTGAACCAACTTCTGCTCTAAAGACTAAAGTTGCCAGCTATCATTCCAGCTTTTAAATCTTGTAGTTCACATAGATGATGTCAGCTTTTGAGCAAACATAGTTCTGTCTTTCGATCCCAGGTGAAATTTGCAAGTCCCTAGGTTGGAAGGAAAGAGTTCTCCCTTTTTGCCTTTGAAAAACTGGAGCAGCTCTGCAGGGAAAGTCTGCAGAATAAATCCTTTGAGTCATTGTAGAACGCTTGACTGCTCTGTTTGGCATTCAGCAGATTGGCTGTCGGAATCAGAGGTCTGCTTATCAAAGACGTGTCTCTGGAAGAACCATTTATGTTACTCCAGAGAGAATCATCCTGTGGCAAAAGGAACACCCCCTTTTTCTTCCCAAGGGTCAAATCTACTTTTGATACTGGGCAATTATCCCTTGATTTTCCTGGGGGAAAAAACCTCACAAAAAACAACTTAAATCTACCATAAAGATTGGCACCAGCTCAGGTTGCAGACTTGGTTTCAATGACAAACTGATTTCTTGGCTACAGGAAGGGGCATCAAGGTGACACTCATAAGTATACTTGAGGCTTAGTGGGGATTTTTCTGCTGAGTATCTCAGTGCCTCTTCTAAGTTTGGTTTCTCTTTCTCTAAGGAATATAACATTTGCTTTAATTTTTGCACACCAGTCACTATAAAAATGCTGTGAGAATTGTCTTTTTTCCCCCCTCACTTCCTCAAGCCTCTTTCCTTATCTTTAGTTACTGTTTTCTCCAGTTTGTTATCAAGCGCTATAATTTTTTTTTTTTTTTTTTTTTTTACTTTTTGCCTAACTCTTGCACAGCTTGCCTTGGCTTGTATTAGCTATTGTACCTGGTAGGGATTATTAATCAGTCATGCAGTCCTCTAATTTTTAAAAAAATATATTTTATTGATTTTTTACAGAGAGGAAGAGAGAGGGATAGAGAGTTAGAAACATCGATGAGAGAGAATCATCTATCAGCTGCCTCTTGCACACCCCCTACTGGGGATGTGCCTGCATCAAGGCACATGCCCTTGACCAGAATCGAACCTGGGACCCTTGAGTCCGCAGGCCGACGCTCTATCCACTGAGCCAAACCGGCTTCGGCAAGTCCTCCAATTTTTTAAAGTTGTAAGCAGATAATCATGTGATTGAGAATAGCTGGAGAAAGAGGGAGAAAAAATTAGACATGTGAGGACACAGCTCCACAGTCCCTCTAAAAGTCCAAGAATCTATCCAGAGATTTAGATGGCCATCCTTTCTTATCTCTTTGATGTTAAAATATTTGGCTTGCCTAGTGACAGTCCTACTGGGTCTAGGTATTCAAAGAAGGACAGAATAAACACTTAATTGGCTATATTTGGGGTGTCAAGGTATTAGGGCTAGGCAAAGCAAGAGGAAGTAGAGCCCTTTTCATTTGTTAAGGACAGTAAAGTCTCTCCTCTCCTCTCCCATAGTCAGCGTTATATGTGATTGAAAAAAAATCAGTGCAATTTGAAAGTAAACAGGAAAGATTCTGTATCCAGAAATAAACCCTTGTACTTTTTTTCCCTTACATTTATTTTATACTAGTATCCCAGTGCACGGATTTGTGCACATTAAAAGGAAATTAATTAGAAGGTGGCTGGCAGGCCGGACATGCCCTGGAGCCAACATCCTGGGGCCCATCCCCAACGGGCAACACCTGGGGCAGTGCCATGGTTAAAAGGGTAACTACGGAGTGAGTGGGGTCCCTCTGGCAGATGGAGTCCCTTGGCCTGGTCTGTGGGGATTGACCACTACTGGTCAGAGCGTCTGCTCCCTGGTGACCATTGTGCATCATAGCTACCAGTTGGACATAGCTACCAGTTGGACATAAAAGTCACTTAGCCGTTTATATATAAACTAGTAGCCCTGCACATGAATCTGTGTGCCAGGAGCTCTCTGTGGGGCCTGGCTGCTCCATGCCACTGCCCAGAGGTTCTCAGTGGCCCAGAGGCCCATCTGCACCCCGGCCTGTCCAGAGGCCCTCCGTGGCTAGGGTGGAACGTTTGCCTCCTCACCATGGCAACAAAGTAAGCATTTTACCAGGCTGCTCATGCTGCTTGCTCTCAGTGGCCACCCCACCCTGGGACTGGGGGACTCCGGCAGGGCTGAGAGAACTGGGTGCCACCATCTTGTGGCTATGGGCACTGCCATATTTGTGACAGAGTGATGGTTAATTTGCATATTACCTTTTTATTAGATAGGACTAGGGTCCCACAAAATTTGTGCACAGCAGGGGGGTCCCTCAGCCCAGCCTGCACCCTCTCCAATTGGACATCCCCCTTGCAATCTGGGACTGCTGGCTTTTAACTGCTCACCTGCCTTCCTGCCTGATTGCCCTAACTGCCCTCCCGAGCTGGCCTGATCTCACCCCTAACTGCCCTCCCTTGTTGGCCTGATCTCGCCCTTAATTGCTCTCCCTTGCTGACCTGATCACCCACAACTGCCTCTGCCTCAGCCCCCACCACCATGGCTTTGTCTGGAAGGAAGTCAGACATAGGAAAGATGTCTGGACAACCTGGTCTAATTAGCATATTACCATTTTATTAGTGTAGATAGATTATATAGGATAGGATTGCTTAAAGGGGGGGGGGCTTTTTTCAGCGGGAGGAGATGCTGTTGGCAGACAAAAACACATAATCTCTATATCTGGACTAATAGCAGCCATATGCACTATACTACCAAACCGGTCATGAAAAAAAATTGAACTGCTTTCTTAAACCTTATACCAAACAGCTATTGCCCTTAAAACCCCTCCTCAGCCCCCACCTTAGGTTCTGCCTTAACAGTTCACCCAGATTAAGTTCTGATTGGTTGGTTTCTATGTCAGTCAGCATCAAAAGCTCCACCTCCTAGGCAGCCATTGGCTCCTCATACTTCACCCAGATTAGGTTCTGATTGGTTGGTTTCTATGCCAGTCTGTGTCAAAAGCTCCACCTACTAGACAGCCATTGGCAACTCGCACTTTACCCAGATTTGGTTCTGATTGGTTGGTTTCTATGCCACTCAGTGTCTCTGGGCCTGATCAAAGGGGCAGGGCTGATCAGCAGCCCCCTAGGAGGCCCAGAGAGAAACAGAGGCGTGGCTACTGGTGAAGCTGGGAGAGAAAGAGAGAGGCAAGGGCTGATCAACAGCTGCCACAAAGGCTGGGGATCAGACCCTGCCTCTCTCTCAGCCGACCTCTCTCTGGGGCTGATCCACAGCCCCCTCAGCAATCAGTGCTGGGTCGACACAGCAACCCAGCACTGACTTTTGGTGTTAGGTTGAGCCTTGGTCATTATGGACCCTGGCTCTTTATATATATAGATTTTTATTTTTTAAAATAAATATTTGTTGTTGAATATGCCCTTGTATTTATATATTAAATAAAAATTCATGTAAATTAATGTTATTTAGCCCTGGCTAGTATGGCTCAGTTGGTTGGGCATTGTCCTGTGCACCAGAATGTCACCGGTTCGATTTCTGGTCATGGCACATTCCCAGGTTGTGGGATTGATTCCTGGTGGGGGCTGTGCAGGAGGCAGCTGATTGATGTTTCTCTCTGTCTCTTATTTCCCTTCCTCTTTCCCTAAAATCAATAAAAACTTTTTTTTTAAAGTATGGGAGCTATAATTCACTCTTTAGTACAAATTAGTTTAACCAAAGATGTAATATTGGCTACATAAAGTTTTCATTTGGGATTAGGAGTTAATAGATGAGAACTGGTTTAGGTGGAATGGCCCCCAAGCAAAAGAGACATGGCAACTTATGAGAATGTTTTGGGCTATCTCAACTTCCTTCTACTATAAGCTTGGTGAGAAGTATAAATCTTAAGAGCTTATGAGCCCCAGTACACACTAGAAGCAATTTAATTCTCTTTGGACAGAAAGAGAGACATTTTCTCCTTTTCTTGCTCTGGAAAATTTAGATTGATAAAATATGGGGTAATGAAAGTGACCTGATTTCTCTAGTTTTAGGATTCAAGTTTCCTGTATACTTAGAATTAAAACTACCTGGTATTGGGTATGGTCTCTTTTCATAGAGATATTGACTTTTTATCTACTAAATTTGGCTACATGTGAGAATTTTCCAGTCTTGACCTTAATACTAATTTAATTTTCTTACTTATTGAATCTAACTGACTCTGAGGTAAGATGAACTTTGGCCTAGGAAAGCTCTATACCATGATGTTCAAGATTAACATAATTAGTGCAAACCAACAGCTCATGTATACATACATACACATACAACTTAGAGGAAATGTGTTTATATAAAGTGCAGGGAAATTATATTCCACCCAGGGATCATATGGGGGATATGAGAGAGAACAAATTACAAAGAAAATTATTTAACTTTATCAATGTGATAACAATAATAACAGTAACAATAACAGAAGCTAACTGAACTCTTATTCTGAACTGTGGAAAAGTGCTTTACTGGTATTATTTAATCCTAGAAATTCCTTGAAGGAGGATAAAATATTATTCCCATTTTACAGATGAGAAAAGAGGCTCAGGTTAAATAACTTGTACAAGGTCACACAATATTTTGTGATGCAACTGCAGTGCAAACCCAGACAGATTAGTTTCAACTGCTTTCTTATTTTCCATATACATGTAAATATGCATATCTAGTATAGAAAAATATGGGTAAGTAGTGGTTTTTTGGTAAATGGGACAAATGCAGTTAGTTAAGGAAGGTATACCTATGGTTTGCTGCTGATGTAGGCCTGAATGCCATACCAGAGAGAGCTGGATTGACTGCTGAGCTCTGCCTGTACAAAAAGATAAGAATCCTTAAAAGACCTCTCTGCAGAGGACTTAATCTATAATGTCGTTGTTTTTTGTCTGCCTGGGAATGCTACTGAAATGTAGCTCTCTGTGAGATAAACAACCATTGTTTTGCAGCAGGGACATGATTTTAAGATGGGAAAGAAAAAGAATTCTTTTTAATCCTCACCCATTGGTTTTTAGAGAGTGGGATGGAGGTAGAGAAGGGGGGGGGATAGATATGACGGAGACACATTTGCCTCCCACTTGCACCCGGGATCTGGACTGAAGATCGAACCTGCAACCCAGGTACATGCCCTTGACTGGGAATCGAATCTGGGACCCTTCGATTTTTTGGGCTGATACTCTAACCACTGAACAACACCAGCCAGGGCAAGAAAACTATTTTTTGGCCAACCAGAAATGTAGAAAACTGGAACCTAAAAATCAGAGTTTCAGCATCCTTCACTAATAGGCCCAAAGAAGCATTGTGGAGTCATCTTTGTGAGTTCTAGACTGGATCACTTCCTGATTCATATTTCCTTCTTCTCCATCTTAGTTTTATGCCTGTAAGTTTTCAAATGCAAAGATTGGGTTCTGGGTATCTTGCTTTGTGTAGTGCCATGTAGTAGTGCAGCTTTTGTTATAGTGGCTGTTATACTAATTGGTAACAAGAGGAAATATGACTAGGTGGAATTAGGGTATGATTTGAAGTACTTTAACAGTGTGATGAGATGTAGTTTTACCCAGTGATTGCTAGCTTGTTTATTCTCTGATGTTCTTGACATATGATAGATACATGAAGGATCTTACTTGTTGAATAATGTAATTATTCTCCACTCACATTTCACATCCTCTCCTTCTTTGACTTTATAGCACTGCCATATATCTGCTCTTTCCTTACAAACTGTGGTGTGCTAATGCAGTGGACATATAATTTATCATTGGAAGTGAAAGTTTATGACTAAATAGATACATGAAAATATTTATGTGAAATAACTTGTGATAAAAACATGTTGAAGACACATAAAGGACCAAAAGAGATTGGAGTCTCATAGTTGTTATTTACAATAAAGGAATTCTTAGTATGTTTTGTTTGAATATATTTATCTTTTACTGGAAAGTTGCTTAAATATATATATATATATATATATATATATATATATATATATATATATATATATTCCTTCTTGGTTCTGATGATTCATTGTATAACTGTGGACTATTTGAAACTAATTCTGCATTCAATTGCAGGAAATATCTGACTACCTTATCTTTTCTACCTCTGATGGTGAAGTCAGATTCTTGGCTTCAGAGCTGAGAATGCTCTTTTGGGCAAGGTCACAAACTATGAAAATAATGACTATAGGTGTCCAGAGATCTCATTTGTTTATTTTACTGGATGCTTCGGACAGGCCAGTTAGTTATATGTATGCATATACGTGTGTGTGTGTGTGTGTGTGTGTGTGTGTGTGTGTGTGTCCTGACAAGAGTTCTGTAAAACTATAAATGCAAAGGCAAAAGAGATTCAAGGCAGCAACAGACTACAAACTTGGCTCCTATGAGGTTATTGGACAGACAGTGACAGCTCAATAGAATGGATGATTTTTTTATTTTTTGGTTAATCCTCACCCCAGGATATTTTTCCATTAATGTTTAGGGAGAGTGTAAGAGAAAGGGGAAGACAGAGGAAAACATCAATGTGAGAGAAACACATCGATTGGTTGCCTTCTGCACAAAGCCCTGACCAGGGCCTGAGTCAGGGAGGAGTCTGCAACCAAGGTACATGCCCTTGACTGGAATCGAACCCAGGACCCTTTGGTCCACAGGCCAACTCTCCATCCACTGAGCCAAATTGGCTTGGGCTGGATGACTTTTTTTAAAGGTCTGTGTTTGTTTTTAATATATTTTTTATTGGTTTCAGAGAGGAAGGGAGAGAGAGAGAGATAGAAACATCAATGATGAGCCAAAACCGGTTTGGCTCAGTGGATAGAGCGTCAGCCTGCAGACTCAAGGGTCCCAGGTTCTATTCCGGTCAAGGGCATGTACCTTAGTTGCAGGCACATCCCCGGTAGAGGGTGTGCAAGAGGCAGCTGATAGATGATTCTCTCTCATTGATGTTTCTAACTCTCTATCCCTCTCTCTTCCTCTCTGTAAAAAAATCCATAAAATAAAAAAATAATAAAAGAAAGAAACATCAATGATGAGAGAGAATCATTGATCTGCTGTCTCCTGCATGTCCCCTACTGGGGATTGAGCCCACAACCCAGACATGCCCTTGACTGGAATTGACCTGGAACCTTTCAGTCCACAGGCCAATGCTCTATCCACTGAGCCAAACCGGCTAGGGCTAAAGGTCTATGTTTTAATGCTAAGCCTCAGTTACCTCCATTTTGTGTCTCTATTATCAAGCTTGATGATCCTCCCCCCACAAACAAACAAACAAAAAAAAACCTTTAACAGGCATCAGTTATATTTGAATCAAGTGAAAAGAGTTGCTGAGATAGTTTTAAAGATCTCAGTTGTGTTTAGGTGGAGTTGTAAAATACCAGAAGAGGCAGATAGTATTAGACATCTGTCACTTCTCTGAGCATCATTTTTTTACACAGTGGTAATCTGTGTGCATTCATTTTCTCACTGTATTGTGTTTATAACTTCAGACATTTTAGTTCAGTTCCAAGGTAGTTCTTAGGATCAAGGAAGAGACTATAGTCCACTTAGGCTGAATTGGGAGGGGACAGTAAAAGTGGTGATTCTAACATGCTCAAGGGCTTGGGTACTAAATATGTGTTTATAAGGCACTATATTAGATTTTATTTATTTATTTATTTTAAAATATATTTTATTGATTTTTTTACAGAGAGGAAGGGAAAGGGATAGAGAGTGGGAAACATCAATCAGCTGCCTCTTGCACACCCCCTACTGGGGATGTGCTCGCAACCAAGGTACATGCCCTTGACCCGAATCGAACCTGGGACCTTTCAGTCTGCAGGCCGATGCTCTAGATTTTTTTTTTTTAATTTGCTATTCCTTCTTAAGCCTTTACTTTTCTTCTAAGTTTTACATATAGGTAATTGCAAATGTGGAAAGGGAGAATTTAGTTCAGCATTCTTGTATGTATGCATTTGAAACTACAGCCAGATCAGGCCTTAAGAGGCTTTTACTTTCAGTTATTCACATGCAGCTTCTCAGAGAGAGAGAGAGAGAGAGAGAGTAGTGTGCACATATTTAGCATCTCTTGGTAGAGCTGTGGTTAAAGGTTCGAACATATTGTACCTTGTTGGCTATTCCCTAGTCCTATGGGAGGCATTTTGCTCCTCCACAGACAGTAATCAGCTTGTCAGAGTCGAATGGCTTTTTGTTTTTTCTTTATCTAGTAAAATGCAGTGGGCTAAGCCTTTCTGGGAAGCAATTTCTTCTTTACCGCATGAACAGAAGGTCATGGATGCTGTCTTGAAACAAAGGGGAAATGGTGATAGAAATATCAGCAGCTGGGGCATAATTGGGTTGGAGTCTGTCAAAGAGACAATTCTTGCTTGGAAGCTGGACTTTCTGCTATGCTGTGCTTTTCTGTCTTAAATTAGATTAGTAAGCAGTGAGTACTCTACTTCAGGCTTAATTTTTGAGACTTTCTGAGCACTCTATGAGCATAAACATGCAACAAGCTATTTACTTTTACTTCGTGGTTTTCAATTTTTTATGAGTATATTTTAGAGCTATTTTAGATTCACAGCAAAATTGAGGGGAAAGTACAGGTTCCCCATATATAGTAGTATATCCCTTTCCCTCACTCATAACACAGCCTCCCTCATTATCAACATTCCCCCACCAGAGTGCTATATTGGTTACAACCAATGAACCTACACTTACTTATAGATACATCACAATCACCCAAAGTCCATAGTTTACCTTAGGGTTTGCTCTTAGTGTTGTGCATTTGATGGGTTTGGGCAAATGTATAATGATATGTATCTATTATTATATAATCAAACAAAGTATTTTAACTGCCCTCAAAATCTCTGTGCTCCACCTGTTCATGCTCCCCGGTCCCTTTCCCCTCCTCAGGTGATCTATTGATTGTTTTACTGTCTCCATAGTTTTACCTTTTTCAAAAAGCCATATAGTTGGGGTGATATAGTAAATAGTCTTTTCAGATTGTCAACTTTCACTTAGTATTATGTATTTAGGATTCTTCTGTGTCTTTTCATGGCTTCATACTTCTTTTTTTAAAAAATAAATCTTTATTGTTCATAATATTACAAATGTTCCTCATTTTCCCCCCCTCCACCAAGTTTCCATCCCACCCTCTGCCCTTTCCCCATCCCCCATTGTCCTTATCCGTAGGTGCAGTTTATGGTCAGTCTCTTCCCCCTCCCCCCCAACTCCCCATTTCTCCGAGAATCATCAGTCCACTCCCCTCCCATACCTCTGATTCTATTATATTTACCAGTTGATATTGTTCATCATGATTTTTTAGAAGTATATATATTGAAATATTAACCAAGAAACATGATATCTGAGATTTTTAAAAAGAAATCTTTATTACTCAGATTATTACAATTGTTTCTCCTTTTTCTCTCCAAAGATCCCTACCACCCAGTTCCCTTCCCACCCTCTGCCCTTACCCTCTCTCCCCCCGTTCATCATGATTTTTACTTCCCTTGGTTTTTAGATTCACTTGTTGATAGTTACATATTTGTTGTTCATCATTTTTATCTTTATTTTCTTCCTCTTCCTAAAGAACCCCTTTTAGTAATTCATATAATTCTGGCTTGGCGGTGATGAACTCCTTTAGCTTAAATTTATTTGTGAAGCTCTTTATCTGGCCTTCCATTCTGAGTGATAGCTTTGCTGGGTGGAGTATTTTTGGCTGTAGGTTCTTCCAAATCTTTGACTTGATTCTTGCAATCTTCCATTCTGTTTTTAGGACTCTGTATAATATTTTTTATTTCAGAGAATGTATTCTTTATTTCTAGTTGATTCTTTATCATTTCTTGTTGATCCTTTATTATTTCTAGTTGATCCCTTTTCATATCTTCATAGGTCTCATTTATTTTATCTGCCTTTTCTAGGAGATTCTTGAACAACCTTATAAGCGTGGTTTTGAACTCTGTATCCAGTCGCTTTTTGTCTTCCATTTCTTTCGTTTGTGATCTGCTTCTTCATCTTGGCATTTTCGCTGCTTCCCTGAGTTGGTAGGTTGAGAGGATCACCTGTGTCTATGCCAGGAGACAGCCTTATTCCACTAGACTTGAAAACCTGCAAAAGCCTCTGTGTTCAGCTTGGATGGGGCGGAGTTTCAGGGTGGAGCCCACAGCCTTGGCTTCTGGTTAGCCCCGCCCTCGGAGGATCCTGAGTCTCAGTGTACCTCAGTGTCCTTTGGTATTTGCTGCAAGCACCTCTGAGAGAAAGGTGCCCGAGAGTTTCGCCCGCTACCAGACAGTCTATTCTCTCCCCCAATGAGCCCACAACTGGGGTTCAGTGCAGTTGGAAGTGGAGTTAAGAGCAATCCGGAGCTTATGTCTCCTTCTCCCTAGGGCAATCCCGCTGCCCAATCAACCGTCTGTCCTCTGTGCGCGCAATGTGCACGACTCCGGGGCTCTGCCTTTCATCGCTCCCCTGAGCTTCCGCCTTACAGCTTAGATTCCCTCTCTATGAGCATGGGACCCCACGGTCTCGCCCAAAACTGGGGTTCAGTGCAGTCGAACTTGGGGTTCAGCACAGTCCGGAGCTTTTATCTCTTTCCCGCTAGGGAACACCAGCCAGGCCCTCAGCCGCCCCTCCTCTCCGGCTCCGTCCTCTCCCCACACGCTACGGTGTCTCTCTGTACCTTAGGCTTTCACAGCTCCTCTGATTGTCCTTCTGGTTTTCTCTTTCCTTCTAGTTGTAGAATTTCCAGTCAGTCAACTTTCCTGTAGTTCTGGATAATGTCCACTTTATATTTTAGTTGTTTTTTTTTTTGAAATTGTTGAGTGAGGCAGCAGTTAGGCGTTTACCTATGCCACCATCTTGGTTTTTCTTTCTCACAGTGGGTCCATACCTCTTTTTTTCTTAGCACTGAATACTATTTCATTGTTTGGATGTACCTCAGTTTATCCATTCACCTACTGAAGGTTATCTTGTTTTCTTCCAAGTTTTGGCAATTATAAACAAAGCTGCTATAAATATCCATGTGCAGGTTTTTGTGTGGACATAGTTTTCAACTCTTTGGATAAATACCAAAGAGAACAATTGCTATATTGTATGGTAAGAGTATGTTTACTCTGATAAGAAACTGACAAGCTGTCTACTGAAGTGACTACCATTTTCCATTCCCACCAGCAATTAATAAAACCTTCTTTTTTACTAATAAATCTTTATTGTTCAGATTATTATAGTTGTTTCTCTTTTTCCCCCCCAATAGTTTCCCTCCACCTGGTTCCCACCCTACCCTCTGTTCTTACCCCTCCCCCCAACACTGTCCTCATCCATAGGTGTACGATTTTTGTCCAGTCTCTTCCCACATACCCCCCACTCCTTTCCCCTGAGAATTGTCAGTCCACTTCCCTTCTAGGCTGCTGATTCTATTATATTCACCAGTTTATTCTGTTCATCAGACTTTTTAGTCACTTGATTTTTAGATTCACTTGTTGATACAGTGTTTCTCCGAAAATAAGACCTACTTCATGGAAACATAATACATCCCCTGAAAATAAGACCTAGCGCATCTTTGGAAGCAAAAATTAATATAAGACACTGTCTTATTTTGGGGGAAACAGGGTAGGTATGTATTTGTTGTCACTTTGTTGTTCATAGTTTTTGTCTTTACCTTTTTCTTCTTCCTCTTCTTAAAGAATACCTTTCAGCATTTCATATAACACTGGTTGATGATGAATTCCTTTAGCTTTTTCTTATCTGTGAAGCTCTTTATGTGACCTTTAATTTTAAATGATAGCTTTGCAGGGTAAAGTAATCTTGTTTATAGGTTCTTGCTATTCACCACTTTGAATATTTCTTGCCACTCCCATCTGGCCTGCATAGTTTCTGCTGAGATATCAGCTGACAGTCATATAGGTACTCTCTTGTAGGTAACTAACTGTTTTTCCTCTTGCTGCTTTTAATATTCTCTTTGTCTTTTGCTCTTGGCATTTTAATTATGATGTGTTTTAGTGTGGTCCTCTTTGAATTCCTTTAGTTTGGGGTTCTGTGTGCTTCCTGGACTTGTAAGTCTATTTCTTTCACCATGTGGGGAAGTTTTGTGTCATTATTTCTTCAAATAGGTTTTGAGTATCTTGCTCTCTTTCTTCTTCTGGCACCCCTATAATTCTGATGTTGGTATGCTTGATGTTGTCCTAGAGGCTCCATACGCTATCTTCAATTTTTTGCATTCTTTTTTCTTTTTGCTTTTCTAGTTGGGTCTTTTTTTGTTTGTTTGTTTTGATATGTTTTATTGATTTTTTACAGAGAGGAAGGGAGAGGGATAGAGAATTAGAAACATCAATGAGAGAGAAACATCGATTAGCTGCCCCCTGCACACCTCCTGGTAATGTGCCCGCCACCAAGGTACATGCCCTTGACCAGAATCAAACCTGGGACCCGATAGTCCTCAGACTGATGACGCTCTATTCACTGAGCCAAATGGGTTAGGGCCCAGTTGGGTATTTTTTGCTTCTTTGTATTTCACATCTTTGACTTCATTCTTGGGGGCCTCTAATCTCCTGTTGGATCTCTGTATATTATTCTTTATTTCAGTCAGTGTATGCTTAATTTCTAGTTGGTCCTTTTTCAGATCCTCAAGGGTCTCACTAAATTTCTCAGAGGTTTCTAGAAGATTCTTGAGTTACCTTATAACCATGGTTTTGAACTCTATATCCAGTAGTTTGCTTTCCTCCATTTCTTTCATTTGTGACCCATTTCTTTGTCTCCACATTTTGGCTGCTTACCTGTGTTGATAGAGTGGCTTTGTGTGCTAGGTGCCTATAGGGTCAAGTGGCTCAGCTTCCCTAATTACCTGAGGTAGACACTCTTGTTTCACCCCTTTAAGGGCTGTGTGCACAGTCTTGTTGTAGTTAAGCCTTGATTGTTGTTGGTATCACTGGGAGGAATTGAACTCCAGACCAATTGGCTGTGAGGATCAGTTGTGTCTATGATGAGAGAACTGTGCTGGAGACACTTTATGAGGCAAGACTTGCTTCAGTGGGGCTTTGGCACTCACTGAGTCTGCCTCCTGAGTGTGTCTCTTATGGATCTAAAGAGTTGTAGTCTAGATGGTCTCTCTCTGACCACTGGGTACTTTGGATCTTGGATCTCCAAGGAGAGAGGCTATCCAGCAGGAGCAACAGAGAGATCTGCAGATTCCTTCTCTTTGTTTGGGATTTGGAGGTGCTCAGATGAGGCCCAGCTATGAAGCAATGCAAGCTGCTGTGAAGTCTTGGGTCTTCTTTTGCAGGCTCTGGGGCTCTTTGACCCAGCTGCATACATTAGGTTTCAGATTGCAAAGGCCAGGCCATTCATATGCAGAAGCCTCTACACACAAATTGGGTGGGGTGGGGTCTCAGGGAATCACCAGGGTGGAGCAATCAGCAATGGTTGACAGTCAGCCTTGCCTGGAAGAGGTCCTGTGTCTGTGTCCCACGGCACCATGCAGGAACAACGATCGCTGCAAGCACCTGAGAGAAAGCCGCCCTTGGGTTCTGGCCATTGCCAGACAGTCTAGTTTCTCTCCGTATGAGTCTGAGCCCCCAGAATCTTGCCCAGAACTGGAGTTCAGAGCAGTTGGGAGCTTGTGTCTCCCTCCCGATTAAAAAAGACAACAGCGCCCTCGCTGGTTTGGCTCAATGGTTAGAACGTCGGCCTGCGGACTGAAGGGTCCCAGGTTCGATGCACATGCCTGGGTTGTGGACTTGATCTCCAGTAGGGGGCATGCAGGAGGCAGCTGATCAATGATTCTCTCTCATCATAGTTGTTTCTATCTCTCTCTCCCTCTCCCTTCCTCTCTAAAAGCAATAAAATATATTAAAAAAAAAGAAAAAGACAATAGCGTACTCAGTTGCCAGCCCTTTCCTCGTGCACGCACGCAGGCCTCCATCCCTCTGCCCTTCACTTCTGCACCACTGCTCCTCCTCTGAGCCTCAGTGTGCTTTTCTCTTTCCTTCTAGTTGTATAATTTCCACTCAACCAGCCTTCCCGAGGTTCTGGATGGTACCCATTTAGTCTTTTAGTTGTAGTTTTGAAGTGGTTGTGCAAGGCAGCAAAATCTTCCAAGTTTTGGTAATTATAAACAAAGCTGCTGTAAATATCCATGTGCAGGTTTTTGTGTGGACATAGTTTTCAACTCCTTGGATAAATACCAAAGAGAACAATGGCCATCTTGATTTCCTAATAAAAGTTTCTATTGCATCACACCCTCACAAGCATTTAGTATTGTCAGGGATCTGGATTTTAGCCATTTGACTAGGTGTGTAGTGGTTATGTCATTTTTGTTTTAATTTACACATACAATGTAGAGCATCTTTTCATTTGCTTAGCTGCTATCTGTATATCCTCTTGGTGAGGTCTGTCAAAATCTTTGGCTCATTTAAAAAATGTTTTTTTTCTTATTGTTGAGTTTTAAGAATTCTTTGTATATTTGGGATAACAGTTCTTTATCAGATTTATCTTTTGCAAATATTTTCTCTTGCCATGTGACTTGTCTTCTCATTCTCTTGACATTGTCTTTCACAGAGAAGTTTTTAACTTTAATGAACTTTAGTGTATCAATTATTGCTTTTGTGGGGTAAATGCCTTTGATATTTTTTCTAAAAAGTCACTGCCAAACCCAAGATTATCTAGGTTTTCTCCTGTGTTATCTTTTAGTTTATAGTTTTGTATTTTAAATGTATGCCTATGACTCATTTCGAATTAATTTTTGTGAATGGTGTAAGGTTAATGTCTATATTTAATATGTTGCATGTGGTTGTCTAATTGTCCCAGTGCTGTTTGTTGAAAAGATCATGTTTGCTCCTTTGTATTGCCTTTCCTCCTTTGTTAAAAATAATTATGTGGGTATATCTCTGGGCTCTCTTTTCTGTTCCATTGATATTTTTGTCTGTTGTTTCAATAATACTATCTTGTCTTGATTACTATAGCTTTAGGTCTTAAAGTTGGATAATGTCAGTCTATCAGCATTATTCTCCTTCAATATTGTGTTGCACATTCTGAGTCTTTTACCTTTCCACATAAAGTTTAGGGTCATTTTGTTGACATCCACAATATTACCCTGTTTCCCCAAAAATAAGACAATGTCTTATATTAATTTTTGCTCCCAGAGATGCACTAGGTCTTATTTTCAGGGGATGTGTTATGTTTCCATTAAGTGGTCTTATTTTCAGAGGATGTCTTATTTTCAGGGAAACATGGTACTTGCTGGGGGTTTTTTTAATAGAGATTCCATTGAATCTATAGATCGAGTTAGAGAAGAATTAATATCTTGACAATAAATATATATTTAGTTCTTTGATTTTGTTCATTAGAGTTTTATCATTTTCTTTATATAGGTCTTATACATATGTTGTTAGAGTTATACCTAAGTCTTTCATTTTGGGGGATGCTAATATAAATTATATATTATTTTTAATTTCATATTCCACTTGTTCATTGCTGTTATACAAGAAAACAATTGACTTTTGTATATTAACCTTTTACTCTGCAACTTTACTATAATTGCTTATTAATTCCAGGAGAATTTTTGGGGGTGTTTGGGTTTTTTTTGTTTTTTGTTTTTAAAAAATATATATTTTATTGATTTTTTTACAGAAAGGAAGAGAGAGGGATAGAGAGTTAGAAACATCTATGAGATAGAATCATCGATCAGCTGCCTCTTGCACACCCCCCACTGGGGATGTGCCCGCAATCGAGGTACATGCCCTTGACTGGAATCGAACCTGGGACCTTTCAGTCCGCAGGCTGACTCTGTATCCACTGAGCCAAACTGGTTTCGGCTGTTTTGTTTTTTCATTTCTTTTGGATTTTTTACACAGACTATCATGTCATCAATGAAAAAAATTTTATTTCTTCCTTCCCAAGTTGTATACTTTTTATTTTCTTTTGTGTCTTACTGTACTAGCCAGGATATCCAGTACAATGTTGAAAGGGAATAGTGAGAGGGGAAATGAATCATCCTTGCCTTGTTCTTACTCTTAGTAGGGAAGCTTCAAGTTTCTCATTATTAATTATGATGTTAGCTGTAGGTTTTTTGTAGATGTTCTTTATCAAGTTGAGGAAGTTCTCCTGTATTCTTAGTTTGCTGAGAGTTTTTTATCGTGAGTGAGTGTAGGATTTTGTTAAATGTTTTTTTTGCATCTGTTAATATGGTGATGTGATTTTTCTTCTTTAGCCTGTTGATGTAATGTATTACATTAATTAATATTCAAATGTTGAATCAGCCTTGCTTACCTGGGATAAATCTCACTTGGTTGTGGTATATAATTCTTTTTATATATTGTTGGATTTTATTTACTAATATTTTGTTGAGGATTTTCACATCTATGTACCTGGGAGATGTTGGTCTGTAGTTTTCTTTTTTTGTAGTGCCTTTCTCTGGTTTTGGTATTAGGGTAATGCTGGCCTCATAGAGTAAGTAAGAAAGTATTCCCTCTGCTTCTGATCCTTTGGAAGAGATTAGAGAGAATAGGTATAATTTTTTTCCTTAAATGTTTGGTAGAATTCACCAACTCATTTGGGCCTTGTGCTTTCTGTTTTGGAAGTTGTTTATTGATCCAGTTAATTTACTAGATAGAGGCCTATACTTCAGAATGTGACCTCATTTGGAAATAAGATCATTGTAGCTCTAATTAGTTAATATGAGGTCATGCTGGAATAAGGTGGGACCCTATCCAATATAACTAGTATCCTTATAAAAAGAGGAAACTGAACCATATAAAGATTGGAGTTAATTCTGCCATAGCCAAGGAACATCAAAGATTACCAGCAAACCACAAGAAACTAGGAGAGAAGCATAGGATATATCCTTCTGAAGAAATGAGCCCTGCTGACGCCTTGATTTTAGACTTCTAGCCTCCAGAGTTGTGAGACAATAAATTTCTGTTGTGTTTAAGGCACCAGATTTGTGGTACTTTGTCAAGGAAGCTTTAGCAACTAATATAGTAGCCATTATCAGCCTGCCACACTGGGGTTGAAATCTACAACTTGCTGTAGTGAGTTGTTACCAAGAAGTGAAGACTAAGAGTTAGCAGAGTCTTAGTTCTTTCCTGATACCCATTAGTCTGCTTCCCGGCTTTTATATTTATCCTTACTCCTTTCCCAAACTAACAGATGGGGCTGTTGTAATGTGATATGAAGGTTAATAAGATCCCATTAGTACCTCCTGGTTTGTCAGCATTCTGATATAATAGGGTGGGAGATTGTATATAATAACAGTTTGTTACCATTTTAGGCCACAATCACAAATTGAATATGAGTCTATTGAAATAATAAAATGGCATTTTTTCCCCTTTGTGTATTTTGCTAGATATCTCCAATTTTGAATAAGTCTGGTGGCTGGTTTCCTGAAACTAGCTCATGAATAATTTTCTCAATTCAGTCAGACCTCTATTAGCTCTTGTGAATTCAATTAATTTTTAAAAACTTGAATATCTATAATGTACTAGACATCATATTAGAACTAGTGATAAAAAGATATATAAAACATCAAAGTTATTCCCTGTCTTGTATGATAGTCAGACACATAACTGCAATTAAATTCTAATATGATAAATGTAATATAAGTACAGTATTTTCAAGTACTGAAAGGTCTGGTAAACATCAGGGAAAGTTTCATGGAGGAAATTTTGTTGTAAGTGGTTTTGAAAGATAAAGAGAAATTTGCCAGACAGAAAAGGTGGAAAACATTCCACACATAAGAGAATGTCAGACATGAAAGAAAGAAACAGCATGGTACATTCGGAGAAATTGTAGGTAGCTTGCTGTTGATGGAGCACAAATCGTGATGGAGAGCAGCAGGAGATGAGGCTGGCGTAGTTAGCAGGGGCAGTTTCTAGGGAAACTGATGTATTGCTTTAGTATTGGATCACCACTAGTATGACAGTAACAAAGCATGTGGATAAGCATTACTGTTAGGCAGCATAGATTCCATTCTTTTCCCCTGCCTGCCTGTTGTCCTTAGTCAGTGGCCAATATTCTAAAAAATATCTCATGACTATAAAGCAAACATTCAAAATTTAAGAAGTTTCCTATTTGCCTGGTTTTATTTCAAAACCTTACAAGTTAAACACAAAGATAATCAATAAGCAAAATATATCAACAAATAATGGTAAGATTTTTTTTCTGCATTAAATTAAGGTGGCAATATATCCATGCCTCTGTTTCTGTTTTGTCAGTTTATTTTGTGCACTAAATTCCACATATAAGTAGATCACATGATACTTGCCTTTCTCAGACTGGCTTATTTCACTTAGCATTATACTCTCCAGGTCCATTCATGCTGTTGCAAAAGATAAGATTTCCTTCTTGTTAATGACTGAGTAGTATTCCATTGTGTAAATGTACCACTGCTTTTTTATCCACTCATCTACTTGGGCTGTTTCCATATCTTGGCTATTATAAATAAAGCTTCTGTGAACATAAGGTTGCATATATTCTTTCTGATTGATGTTTTGGAATTATTAGGGCATATTCCCAGAAGTTGGTTTGCTGGGTCCAAAGGCAATTCTATTTTTAATTTTTTGAGGAAAATTTATACTGTTTCCACAATGGCTGCACCAGTCTGTCTGTATTCCCATCAACAGTGCAGTTCCCTTTTCTCCTCATCCTCACCAGCATTTTTTGTTTATTATTTATTATGGTAGACATCCTGGCAGGTGTGAGGTAATAATTCATTGTGGTATTGATTTGCACCTCTCTGATTAGTGATATTGAACATTTTTTCACATGTCTATTAGCCATTTGTATGTCCTCTTTGGAGAAGTGTCTGTTCGGGTCCTTTGTACATTTCTAATTGGTTGTTTGTCTTATTGGTGTTGAGTTGTATAGGTTCTTTGTATATTTTGGAAATTGAGCCCTTGTTAGATGTATCATTGGTAAACGTGTTCTCTCCCATACAGTGGGTTCCCTTTCCGTTTTGTTTATGGTTTGTTTTTCTGTGCAGAGGCTTTTTAGTTTGATGTAGTCCCATTTGCTTGTGTTCCCCCCCCCCCCCCATTTATTTCCTTTGCCCTAGTGACATATAGGCAAGAATATTGCTCTGAGAGATGTCTGAGCACAATGGAATATTATTCAGCCATAATAAAGAAAGGAAATCCTTCCATTTGCAACAACATGGATATATCTTGAGGGCATTATGCTAAATGAAATATGGCAGACAGAGATAGATGAATAATGTATGATCTCACTTACACATAAACTCTAAAATAGCCAAACTCATAGAACCAGAGAACAGAATCATTACCAGTGGCTGTGGATAAGGGAAACATGAACATGTTGGTCAGAGGGTATTGTATTGCACTATATAACTGCTTTTGTTTTGTTGTAGTCACTACTAAGTTGGCCTGACATTTTCGTTCATGAGTCTCTCATTTTCAGTTTTTCCTTCTGCATTTCATCCTAACATATACTCTGTTAATATAAAATTTGGGAACATGTCCATTTTTTAAAAAATTAGCATTTAGTATGTGAAATGCTCAGAGCTAAGTGTTTGAGACTTATAATTGAATTGATTGTTGCTAATGATCATATGAAGAGAATACATTTCTTCTTACAATTTGATGAATAAACAGAAGCTTTGTGAGTTTAGGCAAATTGCCCAGATTACAGTTCATAATGAAAATGTAGAGACGTAAACTATGTTTAGTCTGAATCAAGCACCTATGCACATTAAAATTAAGTAGTCATTAAAATAAAGATATTTAATAATGTTTACTACTTTTATTCCATGGCTCCTAGAAATTATGCCATTTTACCACTGAAATCTCTGACATGGGGGAAAAGTAGCTAGCTCATTATGGTTACTACTTCCGTTTTTCACATGAGGGAAATACTGCATTAGGCAAAGAAATGGGAGGAGGATGTCAATTGGGGGGAAATGAGACATATGTAATACTCTAAACAATAAAATAAATAAAAATAAACTGGGGAGCTGAAACCGGTTTGGCTCAGTAGATAGAACGTTGGCTGAAGGGTCCCAGGTTCGATTCTGGTCAAGGGCATGTACCGCGGTTGTGGGCACATCCCCAGTAGGGGGTATGCAGGGGCCAGCTGATCAATGTTTCTCTCTCATCGATGTTTCTAACTCTCTATCCCTCTCCCTTCCTCTCTGTAAAAAATCAATAAAATATATTTAAAAAAATAAAAATAAACTGGGGGAAAATTAAGGTGGCAAGCCAAATTCAGTACATCCTACCCTACCTACAAGCTTCTGGTTTATTCAAGAGACCTGCCAAACCATTTGAGTCTTTGTCTATTTCTTTACCATCCTATAACCTCTTGCTAAGACTCTGGAGACTTAAGCTTAGATAAATTGTTTAAAACAAAAACATATTGCTGCAATTTGGAATTATTTGTGAGTGAGTGAATGAGTTTGGAGACTGAGGAATATATCTTTTCTCCCTCCCTCCCTCCAGCCTCTCCAGCTTTAATTTTTATTTTGGCTTAACCATTATCATACTAAATTGTGTAAGGCCTTAAAGTCATTATAGGCTCTATACTGTGACTTGTATATGTTCTGCTCAGCTCATTGTAAGCATTCAGAATCTCCTGTATTATCAAGAAGTGTTTAGAGCAGGAATGGGGAATAATTTTCTGCCCAGGCCCATTTAGATATTTATAATATCATTTGCAGGCCACACAAAATTATCATCTTAAAAATTAGTCTGCTATATTTGGTCAAACATTTAATTAATTCACCCCTAATGCCTTGGTAGGGCAGACCAATGATTGTGGCCTGCGGGCTGGACATTCCCCACCCTAGATAAGAGAGTTCTTTTTTCATAATGAAAATTTTAGCAGCCCAATTGAGAAAAACACAGTGTAGTAGATTTGCCTAAATTTAATGGTTATGGTTCACGTTGGCCTTCCCAATCCAGATGTGAGGTCCAGGGATGGCTTCGCTTATTACTGTGGAGCAAATTAGAAGATATTTGATGCCGAAACCGGTTTGGCTCAGTGGATTGAGCGTCAGCCTGTGAACTGAAGGGTCCCAGGTTTGATTCTGGTCAAGGGCATATACCTTGGTTGCGCGTATATCCCCAGTATGGGGTGTGCAAGAGGCAGCTGATCGATAACTCTCTCTCATCGATGTTTCTAACTATCTCTCTCCCTTCCTCTCTGTAAAAAAAATCAATACCCCCCCCCAAAAAAAAACCACAAATGTGTCTGATGTGTTTTTCTAGAGCTCTATACCTCGTAATATTCTAATTATAGTTTGAGAAGAGATGATATTGAAAAATATAAATGGGTAATGTCAGAACTTTTACTGAGTGATAATCACTTTGACCCAAAAAGAAGTATACCTTGCTTTGTTAAAAACTAAAGTTATTCCTTTGGGAACTTTAATGGTACCTCCACTAAGTGGCTCCATCAGGAAAGCAGAATACTAAAAAGTCTACCATTAGAGCAAAAGCAATTAGCTATGTAACTGACACAAAACCAAGCCCTGCTGAATTCTATTGGAATCTTTGTGTTCCAAGACACTGATCCTTTAAAGTTTGTTGAGCATTTAATCCATCCAAGAAAGTAGCTGCCATCTAAGGAAAAATAATGAATATTGTTGTTAATTCTTAAGCATAGTTCCCAAGAATGGCCTGGAGTTTAACTGAGGGAGGGGAGCAGCCAGAACTAAAAGATGTGACTGAAGCTAAAACTCCAAACCTTAGTGAAGAGTGATTTTTAACTGCTTCATTTTCAAGAGCAACATCATAAATTGCCTCTCTCTTACCATTTTGGCCCTCCAAAACCCCCCAGATAGTATGTAACCACTATTTGTAAGGAACCCTGGGGCAATAGGAAATGATGAGATAGAGTAATTTATTTGGTATACTATGTAAAAGTGAATATGGAAGTCTGCATTAGAGTACAATTGATAAATCCTCATGAAGATATAGAATGATATACTTCCTTGCATATTTCAGTTTCCAAGTTTCTTTTTAAAAAAATATATTTTATTGATTTTTTACAGAAAGGAAGAGAGAGGGATAGAGAGTTAGAAACATTGATGAGAGAGAAACATTGATCAGCTGCCTCCTGCACGCCCCCCACTAGGGATGTGCTCGCAACCAAGGTACATGCCCTTGACCGGAATTGAACCCGGGACCTTTCAGTCCGCAGGCCGATGCTCTATCCACTGAGCCATGCCAGTTTCGGTTCCAAGTTTCTTAAATAGAAAAAGAGGAAAAATCTATATATCTTGAAAATCATCATTTATTGGTTGCAAGTACCTAACAGTAGCTTTAAATTTTGTGAACCCCTATAAAAAAAGAAGTCTAGAATTAGGACTTTTAGAGCAATTAAACAAGAAGACCTAGGTTCTTTCTACCTCTCTGCTTCACCACTTTTAGCTTTTACCTTTTAGTCTCATTTGTCACCTCAGAATTAGGGGGTGAGGAAGAAAAGAGAAGGAGAAGCACAGGGACTTTCCTTTTCTATCTTTCCCTTTTCTTTTCTTTTTTTAAAAATATATTTTTATTGATTTTAGAGAGGAAGGAAGAGGGAGAAAAAGATAGAAACATCAATGATGATAGAGAATCATTGATTGGCTGCCTCCTGCATGTCCCCCACTGGGGATTAAGCCCGAAACCCCAGGCATGTGCCCTCAATCGGAATCGAACCTGGGACCCTTCAGTCCGAAGGCCAATGCTCTATCCACTGAGCCAAACTGGCTATGGCTAGGGCTACCTTTCCCTTTTCTTAAAAAAAATTAATTTTAGTTTATTGGTTTTTTTTTTAGAGTGGGGAGAGAGAGTGAAAGAGAAACATCAATTTGTTGTTGCACTCACTTATTTATGCATTCATTGTTTGTTTAATGATGTGCTCTGACGAGGGTTTATACCTGCAACCTTGGTGTATCTGGACAACTGAGTAGCTCTAATCAACTGAAATACTAGACTAGCTCTCTATCTTTCTCTTTTATAAGGAAACAAAAGCTTTTCCAGAATTACAGTCTTCTACTGCCATTGGATTTCTGTGTCTCATTGACCTGAACTTTGTGACAGGTTTAATCTTAGTTGTGTGGGAGGCTGGGAAACTAGTATCTGGCTTTTTTTTTTTTTTTTTTTTTTTTTTTTTTGCCTTTATAGTAGAAGACAAACAAGGGAGAAGAGTTGGGAATGGTACCTTCATCAAACCTATTGCCTTTTCCCTTTCTCTGTCCTTCTCCCAAGCAGTCTAGCAAGTAAGACAACACAGTCTTTTCAGGACCAGAGAGGCTGATAAGCCAAGCCATACAGATTTCTAGTTTCAAAGTAATTGGACACAGAATTTAGTTTATGGCCTTACTGAAAAAAAGTCACAAGAGAATATTATTAAAAGGAAATGAATGGATTCTGGGAAGATGGTAGAATAGGAGGTACAAGGAATCTGTCTTCCCATCCAGATAATAATTGCACTGGCAGGATCTGTCTGATAACTGTTGTGGCACTCTGGAGTCTGTTGAAGGCTTGCAACTTTCAGGGTAAGGATTAAAGGAAAATTGTGGTTAATTTTAGTCGATTTCAGGAGAAGTTATACATTCCCATTCCCAGTCAGGCCGTTGTATATATGTTCCTCGAGCAGCTTGGAGGATGGGGTCATTTTTGCCTTTCCTCTAAATATCAGAGATCTGTGCTCTGATTGCTAGTTGTTGCTTCTGATCACAGAGGTGTAGACAAAGAGGTTGTTAGCCATTTTGTGGCACCTCTCCGCATTGTGATAAGCCCCTCTGGCTGATGTGACTTCTAAGGCATTTAAAGCACCTTTCCCCTTTATTTTTAATTATTTCTCCTTTCAGAAGCCAGGCATTAAAGACGAGGATATTAAAAAACAATTGCATATGTGGGGAAAATTAGAAAGTGACTGTGCATGCCTAGGGAAAGGCTTAGTAAAGACCTTAAAGACATTGAATGTACACATCAGGCCGAACATTGGCGCACAGGTTACCCTAAGCAGTGAAGAAACACAAAAACAATTACAAAAACCAGCTAACCCTGGGGAAGGGGTAGAATCTGATTTTCAGGGTTACAACTTTGTTACAGAGAGTCAAATGACCCGTGTTCAACAAAAAGTCACAAGGCGTAATTCTGACCCATTAAAAGGAAGAGAAAAAAAAACTGTTGTGCAAAAGACCTGATGGCAGATCTATTAGACAAAGACTTTAAAACAACTGCTTTAAAGATGCTCAAAGAGCTAAAGGAAGATGTGCAGAAAGTCAAGAAAGCAATGTTGAACAAAACAGAAATATCAGGGAAATAGAAAACCTAAAAAGAAACCAAAAAGAAATCCTGAAGCTGAAAAGTACAATAACTAAAATGAAAAATTCATAGAAAGATTCAGAGCAGATTTGAGCAGGGAAGAAGAGAGAATCAGTGAATTTGAAGATAGGAGAATGGAAATAATTGAGAGCAAGAAACAGAAAGTAAAAATCTTTGGAGGCCAGAAGACAGAGGGCCGTGTTTGAGCATCGACCTATGAACCAGGAGGTCACAGTTCAATTTCTGATCAGAGCACATGCCTGGGTTGTGGGCTCAATCCCCAATGTGGGGCATGCAGGAGGAAGCCGATCAATGATTCTCTCTCATTGTTGATGTTTCTATCTCTTTCTCTCTCTCCTTTCCTCTCAAATCAATTTAAAAATATATATATTTTTAAAAGAATCCTCTGTCCAGCAAAACTACCCTTCAAACATGAGAGAGTAATGAAGACATTCGTAGGTACACAAAGGCTGAGAGAGTTTGTGACTACTGGACCCGTCCTGCAAGAAATGCTGGAGGGTATCCTGAAAAGTAAAATGAAAGGATACTAAAAAGTAAACTCAGAGCTGTAGGGAGAAATCAAAATCTCAAGGAAGGTAACTATATGGGAAATTATAAAGCTAGAATTTTTTAATATATATTTTATTTATTTTCCACAGAGAGGAAGGGAGAGGGATAGAGAGCTAGAAACGTCAATGAGAGAGAAACATCGACTAGCCGCCTCCTGCACACCCCCCACCGGGGATGTGCCCACCTCCAACATACACGCCCTTGACTGGAATTGAACCTGAGACCCCTCCAGTCCACAGGCTGACACACCATCCACCGAGCCAAACCGGTCAGGGCTAAAGCTAGAATTACTATAATAATGGTTTGTAACTGCACTTTCTGCTTTTTACAGGATTTAAAAGACTAATAATACTTTTTTGTTGTTGTTAATCCTCACCTAAGGATATGTTTCCATTGATCTTTTAGAGAGAGTGGAAGAGAGAGAGAAAGAAAGAGAGAAACATCAATTGCAGAGAAACACATTGATTGGTTGCCTCCTGCACACACCCTGACAGGGCCTCAGAAAGAGCTGGCAACCAAGGTACTTGCCCTTGACCAGAATCGAACCTGGGACCCTTTGGTCCACAGGCCAACACTCTGTCCACTAAGTTAAACTGGCTAAGGCAAAAGACTAATACTTTTAAAGAAAAAAATGCATAAGCTAATATTACTGTAACATTTTTTCTTTTCTGTTAATCTCACCCAAGGATATTTTTTTCCATTGATTTTATTTTTAGAGAGAGTGGAAGAGAGGGGGAGAGACAGAGAGAGAAACAGCAATGTGAGAGAGACACATCAATTAGTTGCCTCCTGCATACACTCTGACCAGTGCCAGCAATCGAACCTGCAACTGAAGTATGTGCCCTTGATCGGAATGGAATCTGTGATTCTTCAGTCTGCAGGCCAACACTCTAACCACTGAACCAAACTAGCTAGGGCTAATATTACTGTAACTTTAAGTTGTAACTTCAAATCTTTTTTTCTTCATAATTTAAGAGCCTAATGTATTTAAAAGAATTATAAGTTTATGTTTGGGGGTCTACAGTGTATAAAGATGTAATTTTGTAACATCAGCAACCAAAAGGGGGGATGAGTTGAGAACTGTAAAGGAGCAGTTTTTACATTTATTGGAGTTAAACTGGTATAAATTCAAATTAGAGTATTATAACTTTAGGCTGTTAAATGTAATCCCCATGGTAATCACAAAGAAAAGTAACTATAGAATATACACAAAAGGAAATGAGAAATAAAGTTAAGCATTTCATTTAAAAATCAACTAAAAAAGAAGACAGTAATGAGGAACAAAAAAGCTATAGGCCATATGGAAGATAAAGAGCACAGTGACAATAGTTCCTCCTTATTAGTAATTACTTGTAAAACAAATGGATTAAACTCTTCCATCAAAAGACAGAGATTGGTGAAATGGATAAAAACGTTATCTAACTATTTGCTGTCTCTATGAGACTCACTTGAGATCCAAAGACACAAACAGGTTGAAAGTGAACAGATGCCATCCCTAACTGGTTTGGCTCAGTGGAAAGTGAACAGATGCCAAAAATGTCCCATGCAAATGGTTACTAAAAGAGAGCAGTTGTAGCTATACTAACAGCAGAATAAATAAATCTTTGATCAAAGTAAGTTATAAGAGATAAAGAGGACATTATCTATACTAATAAAAGCATAATATGCTAATTAGACCAGATAGACCATACGTCTTCCAGACATCCTTCCAGACAAAGCTGCCGCAGCTGCGAGGGCCAAGGAGGGCTAGTGGCCGGCAGTGGCGGCAGCAGCGGGGTGATGGAAGCGGTGCCTTCCCATGATGTCCCAGTCGCCTCCCACAGAGGGAGGCCAGACTGCGGGGAGTGGGCCTAAGCCGTCAGTAGGACATCTCCTGAGGGCTCCTGGACTGTGAGAGGGGGCAGGTTGGGCTGAGAGGACCCCCGCAGTACATGAATTTTTGTGCACCGGTCCTCTAAAAGTTTCAACGCAGCCAAAGGCTATAACAATTACACACATTTACATACCTAATGATAAACTGTCAAAATACATGAAGCAGAAACTGACAGAATTGAAGGGAGAAATAAACATTAATAGTTGAAGAATTTAATACTTCACTCACAATAATGGATAGAAAGACCAGACAGAAAATAACGAAATAGAAGATTTAACACAATAAACCAACTTGATCTGACAGGCATATATAGAACACTCTGACCAACAATAATAGCATACACATTTTTTTCAAGTGCACAGGGGACATTTTCCAGAGTACTTTATATTTTAGGCCACAGATTAAGTCTTAATAAATTTTTTAAATGATAGCATTTATTATTATTTTTAATACTAAGTATTTATTGTTGAGAGTATTACAGGTGTCCCCCTTTCTTCCCCCACCACCCCCTACTCAGTTCCCACTCCACCCCAGGCCTTCACCATCCTATTATCTGTGCCCATAGGTAAGGCATATATGCGTATAAGATACTAGAGGTTCATTGCAGGAAGATTCGTGCAAAATAGGCCTTCCTTCCCCTGGCTTTGCTCCCGGCTACTGGCTGCCAGCTGACATCCAGGAGCCTTTGCAAGTCTTTGCTCCCTGCTGCTGCCCAGGAACCTTTGCAAATCTTTGCTCCCAGCTGGCCAGAGCCCCACTTCTGTAGCTCCCTCTGCCTCCCGCCCTCCCCCTCATAGCAGGCATCCCTGCCCATCTGGCTGCTCCATACCTGTGTATGCAAATTAAGCCAACATCTTTGTTGGGTTAATTTGCATACTTGCCCCTGTTTGGCTGGTGGTTGTCGTGGAGGAATGGGCAATTTGCATATTTCTCTTTTATTAGTGTATATGTGGTTAATCTCTTCCTGCTTCTCCTCCTTACTTCCCTCTCAGAGTCATCAGTCTGTGCCATGTTTCCATGCCTCTGATTCTATTTTAAAAATATATATATTTTATTAATTTTTTACAGAGAGGAAGAAAGAGGGATAGAGTTAGAAACATCGATGAGATGAGAATCATCTATCAGCTGCCTCTTGCACACCCTGTATTGGGGATTGCCCGCAACCAAGGTACATGCCCTTAATCGGAATCAAACACAGGACCTTTCAGGCCACAGGCCGACGCTCTATCCACTGAGCCAAACTGGTTTCGACTGATTCTATTTTATTCATCAGTATATTTTGTTCATTAGATTTCTTGTTCATTTATTTTGATTTGTAGATTCAATTGATATATATTTAATGCCATTTTATTGTTCATATTCTACTACTCCTTCTCTTCCTCCTCTTCTTCCTCCTCTTCCTCCTTCTCCTCCTTCTTCCTCTTCTTAAATAATACCCTTCAATATTTCAAGTAATACTAGTTTGGTGGTGATGAACTTCTTTATTTTTTTTTCTTTTCTGTGAAGCCCTTTATCTGACCTTCAATTCTAAATAATAGCTTTGCTGGATAGAGTAATCTTAGCTGTCGGTCCTTGCTATTTAAGGACAGTTTTTTCAACAAACTGGAAAACTGGATTTCCTTCCACATGCAAAAGAGTGAAGTTGGACTCTTCTCTAACACCATTTATAAAAATTAATTCAAAATGAATCAAGAGCCCTGGTTGGTTTGGCTCAGTGGATAGGGTCCCAGGTTTGATTCCAGGCAGGGGCATATGTCTGGGTTGCAGGCTTGATCTCCAGTGGGGGGCGTTTAATTTGAACATTAAAATTTTAAAATTTTGTGCATTAAAAGACAAGAGTAAAAAAGGCATCCCAAAGAATGAGAAAAAATATTTGGAAATCTATATCTGATAAGGGATTAGCATCCAGAACATATGGAGAACTTTGAAAACTCAACAACAAAAAGCAATCTGATTCAAAAATTGGCAAAGTATACATTTCCCCAAAGAAAATGTACAGGTGTCCAATAAGTACATGAAAAGATGTCAACATCACTAATCATTAGGGAAATGCACATCAAAATACAATGAGCTACCACTTTACACCCATTATGATGACTACTATTAAGAAAAGAACATAGGCAGTGTGCTTGTGCCCGGACAGGGGGCGCTGTCGCCCCTCAACTCCTTGCTGAACTGTTGGAAGGGGCCCAAGTGGGCACTTGAAGGAATCAAAGTCAAGGACCACCTTGACCTCATTGTCTCAAAGCCTCAGGGAAAATTCACCGTTGCCATTGCCAGAAAGAGCTGTTTATGGCTTTTGTTATTTTTCATAAGCTCCCAATTTGGCTTCATCCTATATTTCGTGTGGGCTTTTGTTCCTGAGTTTTGGCTGAACACATTAAGCTTGACCTATTGGCCTCAAAAGTATTGGTCAGTTGCATTGCCTATCTACCTCCTCATTACTATAGTAACCAGGTGTGTACTCTTATTTGAAGTAAACATGATGAGCACCTCGCCACTCAGCTCCATTCATACAGTCACACAAAAGAAATACCAGTGAGAGGCCATCCAACATTAAAAGATATTTGTATTAGTGAAGTGAATCAGATGTTCTTTCTGACTGCCAAAGGACCTTAATACCAAAAACTGAATTGTAAATGTATTACTATCAAACATTTATTACAAGTTATGGCATAATAATTTTGATCATAATTATCTCTCTTATTAATACCCAGTATTGAAATATTTTGGAAATTTTAAATTGGATTTCTCTTACATTAAGCTCCATTAATATGATAAATGTTCTCAAATATTAGTTACTAATGGACAGAATATTTATCAAAAATTTTTTTAATATATTTTTTTTTATTTTTAAATATATTTTATTGATTTTTTTTACAGAGAGGAAGAGAGAGGGACAGAGAGCTAGAAACATTGATGAGACAGAATCATCGATCAGCCGCCTCCTGCACAACCACCACTGGGCATGTGCCCGCAACCATGGTACATGCCCCTGACCGGAATTGAACCTGGGACCTTTCAGTCCGCAGGCCGACGCTCTATCCACTGAGCCAAACCAGTCTCAGCCAAATATTTTTTTTAAAAGGAAAAAAAGGTTAGCGAGGATGTAGAGAAACTGGAACCTTTGCATGCTGTTGGTGGTAGTATAAAATGGTACAACCAATGTGGAAAACAGTATGGCATCTTCTCAAAAAATTTAAAATAGAATTACCATATAATCTAGCACTTTCACTTCTGAGTACATACTAGTATTCTATGGAACCAAAAGTATTGAAAGCAGGGTCTCAACAGATATTTGTACACCCATATTTATAGCAGCATTATTGACAATATTTATAACATGGGTGTCCATCAACTAATGAATAAATAAACAAAATGTTGTAAATACATACAAGGGATGGTATTCATACTTTAAAAGGGTGGAAAATTCTACCCTAGCTTGTTTGGCTCAGTGGATAGAGCGTCAGCCTGCGGACTAAAAGGTCCCGGGTTCGATTCTGGACAAGGACACCTACCTTGGTTACAGGCTTTTCCCCGAACCGGGTCCTGGTTGGGACTCATGCAGGAGGCAACCAATTGATGTTTCTCTCACATCAATATTTCTCTCTGTCTTTCCTTCTGTCTTCCACTCTCTCTAAAAATCAATGGAAAAATATCCTTGGGTGAGGATTTTAAAAAATGAAAATAAAAAGATTGGAAATTCTGCTATATTCTACAACAGGATGACCCTTGAAGACACACTAAGTGAAATAAGTCACAAAAGACAAATACACTATGATTTCACATGTTTGAGGTACTTTGAGTAGTCAGAATTATTAAGACAGAAAATACAGGCCTTGGCTAAGTTGATTAGAGCATTGTCCTGATATGACAAAGTTGCTGGTTTGATCCTGGTCAAGGCACATGTAAGAATCAACCAGTGAATACATAAATAAATGGAACAACAAATCGATGTTTTTCTCTCTGTCTACCTTTCCCAACCCTCCCCCCCCTTTCCCTTCCTCCCTCTAAAACCAATTAAAAATAAAAAAGAAAGTATGATGGCTGCCAGGGGGTTGGGGGTTATTCTTTAATGGCTACAGAGTTTTAGTTTTGCAAGATGAACATTGTTATGGCGATGGATGGTGGTGATGGTTGCACAACAATGTAAATGTATTTAATACCAGTGACCTATACACTTAAAAATTGTTACAATGGTGCCCATCCAGTATGGCTCAGTGTTTGAATGTCAACCTATGAACCAAGAGGTCATGGTTCGATTCTCAGTCAGGGCACATGCCAGGATTTCGGGCTAGATCTGCAGTGGGGGATGTGGGGGATGTGCAGCCGATCAATGATTCTCTCTCATCATTGATGTGTCTTCCCTTCCTCTCTGAAATCAATAAAAATATTTTTAAATGGTTATGATAGTAAATTTCTGTTTTGCGTATTCTGCCCCAATAAAAAATTAAAAGAGAAAGAGAGGAAAAGACAGGTTTGTACTTACTATTTTACTGTGATACTGGGCTAGGCAATCCCATAGAGGAAGTTTAGATGGCCAGGACTTTGGCTAATTGCATTGAAACCTGAAGTAAGATTGTATTTCTCAGTCCCCTCAAGTGTTAAGCAAGATTTAAAAACAAAATACCTAATCTTTTCCAACTTAAACTGATAAGAAATTATATTTTCTATCCTTTTCCCTATACTTCCCAATTTCTTAGAGTTGGCCTATATTACCTTTGGAGCTCAGTTGCCTTTTTGCTGTAATTTATTGGGCACCTGAAATTTACTTGGCACAAGACACCACCTATGGGGCTCATGATTTTTCACATTTGTCATAAATAAGAGGAGGGAACAGGAACCAAAATAAAAATGAGTGATCAGGTGTGACTGGGTGTTTAATAGTTCTGTTATTTAGAATAGTCGTATCATTGGTCTGAATGATGTAGTGCATTAATCTCAGGTTATAATGATGAAGAACCAGCAATTTAAGGTTGACTATGGTTTTAATATTCTTTTCTTACCCCTCTCCCATGTTTATTGACATGATTGTAATATACCTTTTTCACTTGTCAGGTACTGTAGAGTAAACTTTATAAAATGAGGAATCACTGCCCTAACCGGTTTTGCTCAGTGGATAGAGCATCGGCCTGCAGACTCAAGGGTCCCAGGTTGGATTCTGGTCAAGGGCATGTATCTTGGATGTGGGCACATCCCCAGTAGGGAGTGTGCAGGAGGCAGATGATTGATGTTTCTCTCTCATCAGTGTTTCTAAATCTCTCCCCCTTTTCCTTCCTCTCTGTAAAAATAATAATAATAATAATAATAATAATAATAATAATAAAATATGTTATAAAACAAAAAATGAGGAATCAGTTCTTGACACAGCTTAACTCCTGTGGGTTGCTTATATTCTGCTCTATAAAATTCAATTTATTTGGATCCTAAAAGAAAATGTTTAAAATGATGTAGTTAAAATTACTACTAGTAATTTGGGGAATGAAAAGGTTGCTGTTTATGAATTGACATTTTTTATACAGAGCATTTTCATTTGTAAGAAAATTAAGTTCAATGATAGAATCAGATATCCGAAGAAAATGAATTGACCCACAAAACATTGCACCAGTGTCCTTTCATGCACAGCGGTATAACTCCAGCATACAGAAATTGTCCTTGGTGCCTTTCTTTAATAAAGAGAATCTGCTATCTAATAAAAAAAGTAGGAAGGTTATACTAATTCTCACTTACTTGCATAATGAAATATACTTTATTTTATTTATTTATTTATTTATTATATTTTCTCTTTTTTTTTTTTATTAAGTATTATATGTGTACATACCTTACCAATCACCACCCCACCCCCACTCCCATACATGCTCTCCCTCCACAGTTTTTCGTCCATTGGTTATGCTTATATGCATGGATACTAGTCCTTTAGTTGATCTCTTATCTCCCCCATATCTCCCTACCCTCCTCACTGTAATTTGGCAGTCTGTTTCTTTTACTGTCTCTGTATCTATCGTTTTGTTTATCAGTTTATAATGTTCCTTATTGTCCATAAATGAGTGAGATCATATGGTGTTTTCCTTTCATTGACTGCCTTATCTCACTCAGCATAATGTTCTCCAATTCCATCCAGGTTGCTGCAAATGATAAGAATTCCTTCTTTTTTATGGCAGCATAGTATTCCATTGTGTAGATGTACCATAGTTTTTTGATCCATTCATCTGCTGACGGGCACCTAGGCTGTTTCCAAATCCTAGTTATTGTAGATTGTGCTGCTATGAACATAGGGGTGCATATATGTTCTTTGATTGTTGTTTCTAGTTTCTTAGAATATATTCCTAGGAGTGGGATTACTGGGTCAAATGGGAGTTCCATTTTCAGTTTTTTGAGGAAACTTTATACTGTTCTCCATAGTGGTTGCACCAGTCTGCATTCCCACCAGCAGTGCACGAGGGTTCCTTTTTCTTCGCATCCTCACCAGCACTTGTCGTTTGCTGATTTGTTTATGTTGGCCATTCTGACAGGTGTGAGATGGTACCGCATTGTCGTTTTGATTTGCATCTCTCGGATAATTAGTGACTTTGAGCTTGTTTTCATGTGCCTCTTGGCCTTCCTTCTATCTTCTTTTGAAAAGATTCATTTAGGTCCATTGCCCATTTTTTAATTGGATCATTTCTCTTCCTTTTATTAAGTTGTATAAACTGTCTGTAGATGTTGGAGATTAAGCCTTTATCAGTTATAACATTTGCAAATACATACAGTGGGCTTTCTTGTTGTTTTGTTGATTGTTTCTTTTGCTGTAAAAAAGCTTTTTATTTTGATGTAGTCCCATTTGTTTATTTTCTCTTTAGCTTCCATTGCCCTAGGGGCAGTATCAGTGAAGAAGTTCTTTCGGCATATGTCTGAGATTTTGCTGCCTGTGGATGCCTCTAGTATTTTTATGGTTTCCCGTCTTAAGTTAAGTCCTGTATCCATTTGAGTTTATTTTTGTGTATGGTGTAAGTTGGTTATCTAGTTTCATTCTTTTGCATGTATCTGTCCAATTTTCCCAACACCATTTATTGAAGAGACTGTCTTGACTCCACTGTATGTTCGTCCCTCCCTTGTCAAATATTAATTGAACATAGTGATTTGGGTTGTTATCTGGATTCTCTATTCTATTCCACTGATCTGTATGTCTGTTCTTGTGCCAGTACCGGGCTATTTTGAGAACAGTGGCTTTGTAATACATCTTGAAATCTGGTATTGAGATACCTCCTACTTTATTCTTCTTTCTCAGGATTGCTGTGGCTATTTGGGGTCTTTTTTTGTTCCAGATGAATTTTTAGAAAGTTGTTTCTAGATCTGTGAACTATGCCATCAGTATTTTAATGGGGAGTGCATTGAACCTATAAATTGCTTTGGGAAATATGGACATTTTGATGATATTGATTCTACCAATCCATGAATATGGTATGTTCTTCCATCTGTTTACATCTTCCTCTATCTCTTTTTCCAGTGTCGTGTAGTTTTCCACGTATAGGTCTTTTACCTCCTTAGTTAAGTTTATTCTACTGTGTGCAACCTCCGCGGTGTGCAACCTCTCAGCCTACTCCTCCTCCACAGACACGGGAGCAGGGATGGAACCTACCTCCGTGGCTGTGCGTGCAGGGCAACCCCATACCCCGCACCCTGGCGCCCCCTACTGGGGTGTGGTCCGCAGGGTCACCGGCCACAGCCGAGCACCGCAGCACTTCCCCGCAGGGCCCTGCGGAATACAAGACGGTAACGCAAGGCGGGCTGAACTTTCCTCTCCGCTAGTGACGTCCTAGCCCTACCTCAAGCCATACGGCAGTCTTAACATCATGACGTCATAGCGTGACACCTTACGTGACTGTCGTGATGCCCATGCACATACACGTACTGCGCAGCCAGGCAGAGGTGCAGCACGTGCAGTGATACACAGTGCTTAACAACAATAGACAATGATACTGCTAATTTATGCATTTACTGCCTATACTTAATTGTTAAGAGTGTACCCTTCCTACTTATACAACAAGTCTTTTTTAAAAATTAAAAATAAAAATCAATCTTTATTGTTCAGATTATTATTATGTTCCTCCCCCCCCTCAATTGCACCCCTCCACCAGGTTCCCACCCCACCCTCTGCCCTTTCCCCACCTCCCATTGTCCTCATCCATAGTGCACAGTTTTTATTCAGTCTCTTCCCGCACCCCCCTCTCCCCTTTTCCCTGAAAATCATCAGTCCACTCCCCTTCCATACCTCTGATTCTATTATAATCACCAGTTAAGATTGTTCAGCAGATTTTTTAATTCCCTTGGTTTTTAGTTTCACTTGTTGATAGTTATGTATTTGTTGTTCATAATTTTTTAAAATATATTTTTTCTTGATTTCTTACAGAGAGGAAGAGAGAGGGATAGAGAGTTAGAAACATCGATGAGAGAGAATCATCAATCAGCTGCCTCTTGTACACCTCCTACTGGGGATGTGCCCACAACCAAAGTACACATGGACAATGGCTTTTTAAATTGGGGATACTCGGTAGCACTTTAATGAGTTATGCTAGTTGACATTTACTTATTCAGCAAATATTTATTAAGCACCTCCTGTTCTAGGTGCTTGGGGTCTTCTACAAACAAACAAATGAGGATCCTTGCTCTTGAGGAGCTTATATTATACCAGATGACTTCGCTGTTAGACCAACTACCATATAATGTCTTTGCTCTCAGAATTCCTTCTTTTTACAATGGACTAATTTAGTCAGCTACTAGAATCTTCTCTTTAAGATACTCAAAACAGTCACCCCAAACAGAAAAAATTTTCAAACAGAAAATTCCTCAATCCAGAGACGAAAGAATTTACCTTAGATTCAATGGGTGGGTTTCCCCCCCCCCTCCCTTTAGTTTGTCCTCCTTCATTCCCCTGACAATATTTTCTTCAGAGTATTTTGGGAAGAAGTTTCCTGTTCTTATTTTTCCTCTATAAATTACCTTGCTCACACATGCAGCCTATGAGCTGTGCTGCTGTGGTTGTATTTATTTGTTGAACAGTTCTGTACTTTGAAATGATTCATTCAAGAGCTATGAAGCATTCAAAGCAGGATGTGTGACTCATTTAATAAACAGCAGCATCTTGAAGTAGAGAGCAGGAGCTTAGGATTCACTATGGTACAGATGAAAGTTATGTTGGCTTTGAGGTGTGGGTGTTTAGCCTCTTCCCTTCTCTCTTCCCTTACTTCCCCGAACATAAATGATATCTTGCATTGGGAATAGAAGCTTTGCAGTGAGGGTGCAAAGCCTTATCAAGACATTTGCAGGTCTCTCAGTTTCTTCAGAATATATAATGAATTGAAGTGATTAAATAATGTTCAGAGAAAGGTCAGTTATACTTTCTACCTTGTTCATCACCAGTATCACTGTGCTATAGCTTACTCCCCATACTTTCTCCAGCTTTTTTATACTATTTTCCTTCATCAAAATGTGCCACAAAGTGCTTGATACTGTAATAAAAGAAAGCTATTCTATCCATGAAGCCCTGCCAAACCCAGGAACTTTAGAGAAGTGAGGATAGTTAGGTTTCAGCATAAGCGACTTTTCAGTCTATCACAAATATAAATTCAATTCCTTGTATTGTTCCCTAATAGTTTAGGCATTCAGTGCTCATTTCCTAATAACTAAAGAGCCCTGATTTGTCTCCTTCCCCCAGTTTACTCTTCTAAAATAAGGAGAGGGACTTGAATTAATCAAAGGTCAGGATATAAGAGCATTTTTAAATCTGAGGCAAATCCACATGGAAACTGGGGGCGTGGTGGCCAACAACAACATTTCAGGAATGAATCTGGCTAAGGGTTGAGTGCATATTGCACAAAAATTTCATTGGTCAAAATACTTTACCAAGGATTTAGCTTGAAACGATTACATTTCTAATGTCCATATGCTTGTCTTTGACTCAGAGTCAACAGACAAAAATTTAGCTTTAGTTTGGCCTGAGTTGTCATGTGCCCCTGAGCCTTCTCTTCAGTACTGGTAAGTGCTACTATTTCAAAAAGCTTCTCGGAGACCAGTATCAACAGGATTAGGAAAAGAACTCTCTCTAAACATTAAATTATTTTGCAAAGAAAAACTAACTTTTACTAAACTACCTGTCTACTTTGAGATTAAAAAAATGGAAAACTAGCTGAGTATATGCTGTATGCCAGATATTACATTAAGGGTTTCAAATAATTATTTCATTTAAAAGCTTAAGAAAGAAGGGTATGAGGGAGCCTTCTGGGATGTCTGAAATATTTCATATCTTCTTTTTTCTTGAAGAGACCAATAATTATATTATTAACTTCACTTGTTCATATTTCTAAAACCTTGGGTTTCTGAAATATAATTTTAAAACTGTTATTCCTAGTACTAATCTGAGGACATGAGAAATCATTTTTCATTATTATTATTATCGTATAGTTGGTGTACAGTATGTTAATTTCAGCTGTACGATATAATGATTCCATATCTATAGAACTTATGAAGTGATTTCCATAACAATACGAATTACCTTCTGTCACCGTACAAAGTTATCATGATACTAGTGGTCCGGTGTATGAAAATCCGTACACTCATTGTGGGGGGAGGTGTTTCTCAGCCCGGCCTGCACCCTGTTGCAGTCCAGGACCCCTGGGGGGATGTCCACTCACAGGGAGTGGGCCTAACCCATTAGTCAAACATCTTTAGCACTGCCGCAGAGGTGGGAGAGACTCCTGCCACCACCACTGCGCTGGCCAGCCACAAACTGGCTTCTGGCTGAGCAGCGCTCCCCCTGTGGAAGCACACTGACCACCAAGGGGCAGCTCCTGCATTGAGCATCTGCCTCCTGGTGGTCAGTGTGCATCATAGCGACCAGTCGATCCCAGGTGTTCTGTCATTAGGGTCAATTTACATATCACCCTTTTATTATATAGAATTATTAACTATTCCCTATACTGTATACTATATCCCATGACTTACTTATTTGTACTTCTTGATCCCCTTCACCATTTTTGCCCATCCCTCTGCTCTCTTTCATATTTTGATCTGGGTTCTGATTACCAAGTCATCTATATATATAAAAGCCAAGCGACCAGAACGACCGGTCACTATTACGTACACTGTGGCCAGCCTACTGGCCTGATGGGGGTGGGGCCAGTCAGCCAACCTCCTGTGGTCACTCTCCCTAGCCAGTCTGGACCCCAATCAGACCCCTTCCCCAAATTGGGAGCGGGTCTGGCCAACCTCCAGTACCCCCTCCCCATCGCCAACTGGGCCAATCAGGGCAAGCCAGCCAGACACCACCTGTGCACGAATTTGTTCATCAGGCTTCTAGTACGCTTATATAAAAGCTAGAGGCCTAGTGCATGAAATTCATGCACCCGGGGGTTGGGGGTGTTTCTCAGCCAGAATTGTGAGAGGTAGTAGACCAGGCTGAGAGACCCCACTGGTGCAAGACTGGAGCCAGGGAGGGAAGTGGGAGGTTGGTAAGCTGGGGAGGGACTGCGGGAGAGCTCCAGGGCGTGTCCTGCTCCTCTCACTCAGTCCCAATTAGCCAGATCCCAGCAGCAAGCTAACCTACTGATCAGAGTGTCTGCCCCTTGGTGGTCAGTGCACATAATAGCAAGCAGTTGAGTGGCCTTAGCATATCATTAGCATATTATACTTTGATTGGTTGAATGGCTGACTAGATGACCAGACACTTAGCATGTTAGGCTTTTATTATATAGAATTTGTTGATTTGTATTTTATATGTTACACATCAATTTTTAAAAATTAAAAATCTTAAGACTTTATTCATTGAGATGTATTCCTGATTTACAGTTCTCACCATACTTGTTCTCCAAGCCATTCCTAACTTTTTAAAAAATATGTTTTCATTGGTTTCAGAGAGGAATGAAGATAGAAACATCTATACTAATAAAAGGGTAATATGCAAATTAGAGCAGATGTCTTCCGGATTACCTTCTAGACTGCACAGGGCCCAGGCTCAGGTTGGCAGTGGCAGCAGCAGTGGGGTAATGAGGGAGGCGCCTTCCCCTGATACACCAGGTCACCTCCCACAGAGGAAGGCCAGACTGTGGCATAGGTCAAGGGCCAAAGCAGAGGTGGTTAGGGGCAATCAAGCCAGCAGTGGGGAAAGGAAGGGGAGACCAGGCTGGCAGGGGAGCAAGGTAGGGATGATCAGGCTGGCAAGGAGAGGTAGGCAGGCAGGCAAGTGAGCCGTTAGGAGCTAGCAATCCCAGATTGCGAGAGGGATTCACAGGGATCGGGCCTAAACTGGCAGTCGGACATCCCTCAAGGGGTACCAGATTGGAGAGGGTGCAGGACGGGCTGATGGTAAATCCCCCTTCCACCGTGCATGAATTTCATGCACCAGGCCTCTAGTCAACAATGAGAGGGAATCATTCATTGGCTACCTCCTGCACGCCCCCAACTGGGGATTGAGCCTGCAACCTGGGCACGTGCCCCTGATGGGAATTGAACCTGGGACCCTTTAGTCGGAAGTCTCACGCTCTATCCACTGAGCAAAACCAGCTAAGGCCATTCCTAACTCTTCACTCAATTCTGGTCATTTAGTCAGTTTGCTGGTAGGTAGGATTCCAGATTCTTCTATTACAAAAGGATGGGTGAGAATGAAACTTCCTAGAATTGGAAGGTGGTTTGACCAAAGATCTGCCATGGAAAATTGTTTTTGTTATTGTTTTTTGTTAGTCCTCACCCAAAGATATTTTTTTCCATTGATTTTTTTTTTAAATCCTTATCTGAGGACATTTTTCCCATTGATTTTATGAGAGAGTAGAAGGGAGGGGGCTGGGACGGAAGAAGAAAGTGAGGGAGAGAGAAAGTTGATGTGAACTCATTGATGAACTGCCTCTCACATGTGCCCTGACCGGGGGTGGGATCAAACATGCCAACCATGTGATAATGTCACAAGCACATGAGATTTTCTGCATACCTGTTCCATGACATACCAGCACTCTCAGGATAAGAAGAAAGACAAGATACTCATTTTGTCTAAGCTGAGAGTGATACTGTTTATTATTTTCATAGCATTTACCAGTATGTTAAAACTCTGTGTTCCTGAATTTATCAGTGATCTATAAAACTACATTTTAAACTTTTTAAAAATATATATTTTATTGATTTTTTACAGAGAGGAAGGGAGAGGGATAGAGAGCTAGAAACATCAATGAGAGAGAATCATCGACCAGCTGCCTCCTGCACACCCCCCACCGGGGATCTGCCCGCAACCAATGTACATGCCCTTGACCGGAATCGAACCCGGGACCTTTCAGTCCACAGGCTAACACTCTATCCACTGAGCCAAACCGGTTTCGGCACATTTTAAACATTTTTTTAAAAATGTGTAACCCAGCCGAAACCGGTTTGGCTCAGTGGTAGAGCGTCGGTCTGCAGACTGAAAGGTCGCGGGTTCGATTCCGGTCAAGGGCATGTACCTTGGTTTCGGGCACATTCCCAGTGGGGGGTGTGCAAGAGGCAGCTGGTCGATGTTTTTCTCTCTCATTGACGTTTCTGGTTCTCTATCTCTCTCCCCTTCTCTCTGTAAAATATCAATAAAATATATTTTTTTAAAAAAATAAAAAAAATAAAAATAAAAAATAAAATGTGTAACCCAGATACATGCCCTTCACTGGGAATTAAACCCGTGACCCTTCAGTGTACTAACCACTGAGCACACTAGCCAGGGCATGCCATGGAAAATTGTTAACACGTTAAGCACCCAGTTAGTCACTGGTGACTGACACTATACTTTCCGTCCAAAAGACAAAACAGGCTGGGCGCTTAATGTGTTAATAAGAAACTATACTTTCCCTGCTCTGGCTCAGTGGTTGGGTGTCATCCTATGCAGCAAGAGGTTGTTGATTCAATTCCCTGACAATTTAATTCCCTGTTGGCGCATGTCTGTTTTGTGGGCTCGATCCTCAGTGTGAGGCATGCAGGAGGCAGCCTATGGTGTTGTACTCTCGCATTGATGTTTCTCTCCCCCCCTCTCCTTCCTCTTTCTCTAAAAATCAATAAATTGTTCTTTTAAAAAAAAGTATACTTTCCCCGCCTATTCTGCAACTAATACCAGTTTTCAGATTGACTTCCTCATAGCCCTGATATTCCATTTTATGCTTCTTAACATTTCTTAAGCTATGTAAATCTCTTTTCTCACTAATTTTTTTCTCCATTGGGAAGTGAAAATCTGAAGTAGCCAAACTTGTTTTGATTTACTTCTTCTGTTTTATCTCTTTGTTACTATCAAGGCAGTACATGAGAATTTCATTTAATTTGTTCTTCCCCAATTATAGTGCCTTCTGTCTCCATCTTCCTAATTTCCCTAAGTATTTGCAGAGCTTGTAATACATCAGCCATTTTATAAAGTGAGGTTGGAAAGTTTTCTGCCTCTTTTTTTTTCCCCCCTCCAAGATTCAGATCCAAAAACATGTGTTGGCAGTTTGGCAAAGATAACTAAAAAACAGCCTTTTTTGTTGTTGTTGTTTCTTTTTTCCTTTCCCTGTTACCCTGTAGCAGGGTTTCTCAACAGAGACACAATTGACATTTTGAGTCAGATAATTTGTTTTGGTGAGCTGTCCTATGCATTGTAGGATATTTATCAATATCCCAGCCCTCTACTCTCTCTAGAAGTGAGTAGCATCTCCCCACTTGTGACAAGCAGAAATGTCCTCAAACATTGCCAAATGTCCCCTGGAGGTGAAGTTGCCCCTGGTTGAGAGCCAGTGCCATCCTATACAATAAAAGGCTAATATGCAAATTGACCAAATGGCAGAACGACCGGTCACTATAATACACACTGACCACCAGGGGGCAGGCGCTCAATGCAAAAGCTGCCCCCTGGTGATCAGTACGCTCCCACGCACTGCTCAGCCAGAAGCCGGACTCGCCAGCTGGTGAGTGCAGAGGCAGTGGCAGGAGCCTCTCCCACTTCCCCAGCAGCACTTAGGACCCCTCAGGGATGTCCACCAAGGGGTCCCTGACTGTGACAGAGTGCAAGTTGGGCTGGGGGACACCCCCCACCCAGTGCATAAATGTCATGCACTGGTCCTCTGGTATAATATAAATTGCATTTAGGAAAAATGAGTTTAGGAGGAGAGATTCAAGATTGGCATAAAATTAAAATTCCTATCAGATCTTTGAGCATATTATTAAATCAGAGCTGTTCAAAAGAAGTAAAATGCAAGCCACATATGCAATTTTAAATTTTCTAGAAGCCACATTAAAAAGTAGAAGTAAGCCCTAGCCGGTATGGTTCAGTGGATAGAGCATCAGCCTATGGACCCTAAGGGTCCCACGTCAATTCCAGTCAAGGGCATGTGCCTTGGTAGCAGGCTCCTCCCTGACCCCGGCCCTGGTTGGGGTCCATGCAGGAGGCAAACAATGGATGTGTTTCTCTCACATCAATGTTTCTATCTTTCCCTCTCTCCAAAAAAAATGGAAACATATCCTCAGATGAGGATTAACAAACAAAAAGATTCTATTCTTGTGTTACCATTATAAATCTTCTCTCAAGGCATATAAAATGCCCTCTCCTGATCTGTGTGACTCAAATTTTTCAGACCCCATTTTGAATAATGCCCACCTTCTATGTCTTGGAAATTTCTACACATTTACTGAAAATTATCAGTTTGCCCTTCAACCAGAGTTCCCTGAGTGGCTCTTTGCCAAAACCTTAGTCATAAGTAAAACCAAAGAACAAAGGAAGACCCATTAACAAGGATATTAACAAATGTGACAACTAGATTTTTAAATGGCCAATAATTCAAAAAGGAAATTTTGGGGAGAGCTCATCCACTCATTGTAATTCAATAGAATAATCTATATTTTTAAAAACCAACATTTCATCACCTAATAATTTTAGGTACTTCGAAAATTTGTACAGAGGGTTAGTTGCCTAGGCATGCAGTTCAAGACTAATCTAGAGAATTATTTAGAATTAACTCTGTCCGAAACCCGTTTGGCTCAGTGGATAGAGTGTTGGCCTGTGGATGGGGGGTCCCGGGTTCGATTCCTGTCAGGGGCATGTACCTTGGTTGCAGGCACATCCCCAGTGGGGGTGTGCAAGAGGCAGCTGGTCAATGTTTCTCTCTCATTGATGTTTCTGACTCTCTCCTTCCTCTCTGTAAAAAAATCAATAAAATATATTTTAAAATTTTAATAAAGTGTAATACATAGGATTATAAATGAAACCAATTATTTTGAAATACTAGTGACCCAGTGCATGAAATTCATGTACATTAAAAGGGAATTAATTAGAGGAAATATTTTAATATTGTTATTTGCCCTTTCTCTATAATAGAAGTGTCAGAGATGAAAGAAAATTAGTAAGATGTATATGAAAATCTTCCTCCTGTCTGAGTCTGAGGCGCACCATGGGAATCAGAGTCAAGTCCTGCGCACCCACATGTGCCTCAAAATTACACAAGATTCAGTGCGTGGTCAGCCCTACCCCCGTCAAGCCCTGCCAGGTGGGGGCCCGGCCTCAGGTCACCTGGCCTGGTGCCGGGACAGGGGGTATAGCCTGAGGTCCCCTATCAAGCCCTGCTAGGTTGGGGGCGCAGCCTGAGGTCCCCTGTCAAGCTCCACCGGGCGGGGGGTGTGGCCTGGTGTCCCCCAGCCTGGTGCTGGGATGGGGGTGCAGCATCAGGTCCACCAGGTGGAGGTGGAGGGGGTGGCACGGACACAGCCTCAGGTCCCTGCTGATTGCTCTTTAAGCCTTGATTCAGGAACTTAGCCTCAGCTGTGGGCGCAACCACCTTGTGTTAGGGAATCCCTTCCTCCGCTGTGGGCACAGCCAGCTTGTTATGGCGTGATGGTCAATTTGCATATTCCTCTTTATTAGATAGGCTAATTGTCAAAAATTTTTAAAAATATTTTATAATGTAATATATGTGCTTTTTTAGAAATTCCTTAAATAGCAAGTTCTTTTTAAAAAATAAATCTTTATTGTTCATATTATTACAAATGTTCCTCATTTCCCCCCCCTCCATTGCTCCCCTCCACCAAGTTTCCATCCCACCCTCTGCCCTTTCCTCATCTCCCATTGTCCTCATCCATAGGTGCAGTTTATGTTCAGTCTCTTCCCGCCCCCCCCTCCCCATTTCCCCGAGAATCATCAGTCCACTCCCCTTCCATACCTCTGATTTTATTACATTCACCAGTTAATACTGTTCATCATGATTTTTACTTCCCTTGGTTTTTAGATTCACTTGTTGATAGTTACATATTTGTTGTTCATAATTTTTATCTTTATTTTCTTCCTCTTCCTAAAGAACCTCTTTTAGCAATTCATATAATTCTGGGTTGACGGTAATGAACTCCTTTAGCTTAAATTTATTTGTGAAGCTCTTTATCTGGCCTTCCATTCTGAGTGATAGCTTTGCTGGGTAGAGTATTTTTGGTTGTAGGTTCTTGTTATTCATCACCTTGAATATTTCTTCTTTTTTTTAAAAATATATTTTATTGATATTTTACAGAGAGGAAGGGAGAGAGATAGAGAGCTAGAAACGTCGATGAGAGAGAAACATCGACCAGCCGCCTCTTGCACACCCCCTACCGGGGATGTGCCCGCAACCAATGCACATGCCCTTGACCGGAATCGAACCCGGGACCCTTCAGTCCACAGACCAACGCTCTACCACTGAGCCAAACCGGTTTTGGCCACCTTGAATATTTCTTGCCATTCCTATCTGGCCTGCATGGTTTCTGTTGAGAAATCAGCTGACAATCATATGGGTGCTCCTTTATAGGTAACTATCTGCTTTTGTCTTGCTGCTTTTAATATTCTCTCTTTGTCTTTTGCTCTTGGAATTTTAATTATGATGTGTCTTGGAGTGGTCCTCTTTGGATTCCTTTAGTTTGGGGTTCTGTGTGCTTCTTGGACTTATAAGTCTATTTCTTTCCCCAGGAGGGGGAAGTTTTCTGTCACTATTTCTTTCAATATGTTTTCGGTATCTTGCTCTCTTCTATCATCTTCTGGGATGCCTTCTGTCTCCTTCCTGCTAGGGCAATCCCTCGGCCCAATCAACCGTCTGTCCTCTGTGCGAAATGTGCGCCACTTGGGGGCTCTGCCTTTCGTCGCTCCCCTGAGCTTCCGCCTTACAGCCCAGATTCCCTCTGAATGAGGCTGGAGCCCGAGGGTCTCGCCCAGGACTGGGGTTCAGTGCAGTCAGAACTGGGGCTCAGCACAGTCTGGAGCTTTTGTCTCCTTCCCACTAGGAAACGCCAGCCAGGCCCTCAGCTGACCCTCCTCTTCGGCTGCATCCTCTCCCCAGGTACGCCCCGTGTCTCTCTGTACCTTAGGCTTTTACAGTTCCTCTGATTGTCCTTCTGGTTTTCTCTTTCCTTCTAGTTGTAGAATTTCCAGTCAGTCAACTTTCCTATAGTTCTGGATAATGTCCACTTTATATTTTAGTTGTGTTTTTTGAAACTGTTGAGTGAGGCTGCAGTTAGGCGTTTACCTCTGCCGCCATCTTGGTTTTTCTCCCCAAATAGCAAGTTCTAATGGTAGTTCTGGTGACTGTTATCATTTCAAAATAGTGATGAGTATAAAAGGATATTTTGAGATTTTTAATAGCTGTAATATGATATGAAAATATGTGTGATTGCTATTATGAGTTAGGCATGTTAGATTTAAGTTAGAGTTTAGTGAGAATTAAGATGGAATTTTTTCCCTATCCATTTTCACAGTTATCAAACACTCTGAGATGATAATGGTGGGAGATCTGTTCAGCCACCTTCAGCCCCAACTTTTTGTTTGGGGAAAAATAAATAGTTCAAGAGGAAAAGAATGTCATAGAAGGGAGTGAGGGTACAGCAAAGAGGAGCAAGAGCTAGAGGACAAACAAAACAAGTCAGGACTATGCTGCAGAGTTGTAACAGTTGCTTTTTAAAATATTAAACAATCCTAACCAGAGCAAAGCCTGATGGAGGTTTAAAATCTTTCTCTCGGCTCAGTTTTGAGCAAACTGTATTTCTGAAAATAGTAAGATACTTTCTGTTTCAAAGTTAGTCTTCTAGATTCTAGGACATTCAGCAGAATTTTCCAAGCTCCCTACATGAAATTTTCTTGAAGAATTTATAAACATACTTTTGAAAAAGACTGTTATAACATTTCCAGTGCATTTTGAAAATCTGTACCCCTGTCTAGTTCACTACTATTCTTTTCCCTCCAAAATGATGCTTTTTCTCTGTTGTAGACTAGATTCTGCTCGTTTCCTTTTACAGACCACTTGGCAGTCTCAGTGACTTGTTTAACCAACAAATATCATACCCCTGAGTAACAGACTATTATTCCTTCCTTTGTCACCCTACTTCATCCTTTTTTCCTTAAGGAAAAAGCTGTGTTGGAAAAAGTTCTTGCCTAGGGTTAACCAACTAGTAGAGAACATGAAAGCTCTTGGCTAAATTTCCCAATACTTGATTCACTGGAAACCACTGGAAACCCCAAATAATAAGACATTCTTTTGACTGTTTTACTTGTTTTACTTGTTGGTTCTTTATGCTTTTAGTGATTAAAAACAAATTTTTTTTTTTTTTAAGAGAGAGAGACCAATGTTAAAGAGAAGCATTGATTGCCTGCCTCCTGCACATCCCCTACTGGGGATAGAGCCTGCAACCAGGCACGTGTCCTGAACGGGAATTGAACCAGTGACCTCTTGGTGCATGGGACAATGCTCAACCAACTGAGCCACACCGGCCCGGGCCTTCATACTTTTAATTGAAATTTCCCTTTGTTCTTCAGGCCTGTGCACCTGACCTAGAAGGATATTAGGTCTTGAGCTGGCTTTAGTCATGATAGGGGCTCAGATAAAACTTGGGGTAAGCTAACTTTCAAGTAAAATAAAGGAACTTAAACAGTTTAATGATGCTTACTTGACTTGATAGTAGCTGGGATGAGTTTAGTTTACAAACAAGAAGAGCTTTAGGGGCTCTCATCGGGTACCTCAGTTGGTTAGAGTATCGTCCTGATACGCCAACATTGCAGGTTTGATTCCTGGTCAGGACACATACAAGAATCAACCAATGAATACATAAATAAGTAGAACAACAAAAATTGATATCTCTCTCTATACAGTTCTCCTTTCCTCTCTCTCTTTAAAATCAATTTAAAGAAGAAGAGCTGTGGAAAAGAGGGCTAAATGTACAGCGTTTGGTGGGAAATAGATATTTAAGGAGGCAAGTAAAAAGAGGGAACTAACCAATCGTTTTTTTTAGAGACAAAGAGGAGCGTATTTCAGAGCCTAGCTGGTGAGGAACTGTAAAAAGCTGCAGCGTCCACGCTATTATGTGTTGTAGGTGTGTTTTAATGGAGGAACATGGCCAGCCAGCCTCAAAAGGAATATTGAGAGTATCACTCTTGTGCTCGCTTCAGCAGCAGATATACTAAAATTGGAAAGAGAGTATCACTCTTTTGAATTACTGCTGTTCATCTATTCTCTTCACCACCAACCCCCCTTTTAAAGAACAGGTCCGAGCATAAATTATTGTCCAGTAACCCTGTCCTATTTAGTCATAAACTGAGGCAGACCTAGCTTCACCTTTTCATTGTCCTTTCACCCAAATCCCTAAATAAATAAAATCTCTATGCCATCTTCCTTTCCCTTCCCCTCATCATGCCTACTGGCTTCTCCCTACCCTAACAGAAAAAATTCTGCTTGCGTTTTTATTCTGCCGTGCCATAGCCAGCAGCACAGATCTGGCACCTTTATGGCTCATGGAGCCCAGGCGGGCTGCCCAGTGAGGGGAGACAGCATTTGGCCAATGGGGCTGGTGTGTGCCATTACTGCTGGCCATTGGGCCTCCGTCCTCCACAGCTCCACCCTGACTCATTAAAACCCTGAGCCAAATAGCTGGGCAGGCTCCTGCGGCAGCATTGTGGGGGCCAGGAAGTTAAATGGTTCTCCTAATCCTGCATAATTTATCTCCCTGTTAGCCCCCTCATAAATAGTCCATTTCAGCCCCACCATGGAGAGCTTAATTCTGAATTTCCTATTTCTGTGATGACCAATGAGTGCCCAGCCTTTCCCTTCTCTCTTTATTACTATTATTAAAAGTTATTTCCCCCTAGTTCACTATGAGTTTGCCTTAATGTTTTTGTTTTTTCCCCCCCATTTGAAGCCTCCTGCCTGGATCCCACTTCAGCAACAGTCTGTCCATTTCTCTCATTTGGACCTAATATCACAGAGCAGTTGGTGCTACACTCTTCCCCTTCCTCTCTCCTCCCAGCTTTATAGTGCCTCTCTTTCTCCTCCCCATTTTCTCTTTTTAAATCTATCACCTCTCCTTTTCCTTCACTTCCGATTTCTTCCTCCTTTCCATTCCCTGTTCAATCCCTCTCTCCGGCAGCCAACCTTATCGAACAGGATGTTTGGTAGGACATTTTAAAAGGGCACTGAAGTGTTGTTGTTTTTACACATCTCCATTTCTGTTTCGTTTCAGAGATTTACAAACGAGGACCACCTGGCAGTTCATAAACACAAGCATGAGATGACATTGAAATTTGGCCCAGCCCGAACTGACTCAGTCATCATTGCAGGTATTTGCTACCCCAGAAGCCACGTGCCTTGATATCGCCAGACAGTTAAGATTAATACCAGGGACCAGATGTACTGGGAGCTACCCTCCCCTTCTGCCATTAAGAGCCCTAATGTGATCTGCATTTAATCAGGAAAAAGGAACACTAAAAGCTCCCAAGTTTCTAGTGTGCCCTCTACTCTCTATTTTTAATACAAGATTGGGTTCTTCGGTTTTTGAGGGTAGGTGTGTTGAGGTTTTGTCTTAGCTTTTTTTCAGTCTATTTCCTCCTTGACTTCTTTTTGTTAAGACTTTAGAAGATTTATAGACAGAAGATGCCTTTGACATTTCTCCCTACCCATAATGAAGGGGTGAACAAAAGCAGGGAAGCCGACCTCGTCTGGCTGCTTCTCATCCACTGGGTGTCAGTTTTCCCCAAGCAGGCAGATTGTCAGTTCGTAAATTCAGCTTCCCTTGTGAACCCAGACACCATTGAGGGCACATTTCCAAAGTTCAAACAAGACATTTGTCAGTGGGACTTTTCTGTGCCAATTTGGGTGACCTGGAACCGCTCACTGGTTGTTCAGAGTTTGTCTTGCTTACATATGCCATCTCTAGGGACCATTCTTAGCAAACTCTCTCAAACCGTGTAGCAACAGTTGTGTTGTGCCATTTTCAGCCAGACAAACATACAAACCAAAGTGGGCTTTTTCTTTCAATACCATGAGGGGTTCTGATTTAGCCTGAGTTAAGCAAGCTTACCTCAGTATTTAACCTCTCTCCATACTTCTCTACATGAAGAAAGGGATTTACCCGTACTGATCTCCTATTTCTTATTAATGAAGCAAATATTGACTGAATATCTACTTTGCTAGGAGCTTGTAATTCCTGAAAAAGGACATGAGTGGAGATCTTTAACGACCCTTAAGAAAGCTCAGGGGAGCCCTGGCTGGATAGCTCAGTTGGTCAGAGCGTTGTTCCAATATGCCAAAGCTTCGGGTTTGATCCCCAGTCAGGACACTTACAACCAATGAATGCATACATAATGGAACAACAAATTGATGTTCTCTCTCATCAGTAAATAAAAATGTAAATTTAAAAAAGAAGCCAAAACCGGTTTGGCTCAATGGATAGAGTGTCGGCCTGCTGACTGAAAGGTCCCGGGTTCGATTCCGGTCAAGGGCATGTACCTTGGGTGCAGGCACATCCCCAGTAGGGGGTGTGCAAGAGGCAGCTGATCGATGATTCTCTGTCATCGATGTTTCTAACTCTCTATTCCTCTCTTTTCCTCTCTGTGAAAAATCAATAAAAAATATTTTTAAATAAATAAAATAAATAAAAAAAGAAGCTAGTGAAGGTTTTAGAGGAAAGTGACTATAGGATTTAACATATTCAGGTAACATACTTAAATTTATTAAGTCAGGTCATATATTCATGAAAATAATTTTAGTATTTGTAGTCTAATGTAAGTGAATAATACAAACAAAAAATACTAAGTTAATTAATATTAAATGGAAATAGTCATAGACAGTTTATGAAAGAGGTAAATTTGAGGCAAGGTTATCAAGTTGAAGAGGTTATTGGAAATGGTGTAAAGACCTATGCTGAGTCTCCAGGAGAGATGAGAAATTGATACAGGACAGTCCCAAGGAGAGAAAATGATTTCTGTTATTTTTTGCATGCTGTTCTGGAATGTTCATCCCATTGCACATAACTTCAGCTATTCTATCTAGGCTGCTAATTCTCATATCTGTAAATTATGACCTGGTGTCTCACATGTATTCCAACCCCTAATTGAACACTTAGCTTGGCTGGCTTTCTGTCATTCAAATCTTCATGTCGATGACCAAATTTATCTTTGTCCTCTAAACCAACTTCTTTTCCTTTGTTAGTCAGTGATGTTATTCTCAAAATTTCCAGTTGTTTTATTTTTCTCTTCAGATTCTCTCTGTTCTGTTCCATCCTGTTCTTCCTGCCACTACCCTCATTATGCTTGAATTCTCCTCCGTATTCTCCTAGCTGGTCTCTCTCCTTTACTAGTCTATTATATAATCTATCTTCATTCTATTAAAAATAGAATAGTCTTCCGCCCTAGCTGGTTTGGCTCAGTGGATAGAGCGTCAGCCTGCAGACTGAAAGGTCCCAGGTTCGATTCTGGTCAAGGGCACATGCCTGAGTTTTAGGCTCATCCCCAGTAGGAGGCATGCAGGGGGTAGCCAATCAATGATTCTCTCTCAGCACTGATGTTTCTGTCTCTTCCTTCCTCTCTGAAATCAATCAATAAATAAAAAAGGCCAATCTTCCTTAAATTCTTCTCCTCCCCGCAAAATCTGTCATCATTTTCCCATTTTCTCTTACTTTAAGGCTGTTCATACTTGGATTTTCAGATCTTCTATAACCTAGCCCCATGGTACCTGCCCAACTTTATATACAACTTATACACCTAACATAATTATCCTTTGACCTAGACATACCTTTTTCTTCTCATCTATACATGATGCCCATGCCCTGCCTCTCTCTATGCCTTCACCCACCTTAGCATCTTAACTACTGTCATTAATTACCTTTATTTAAGTTCTTCAATAAGTTTATTCTCTACTGCACATGATCTTTATATACTATGATGTTATCTATGTATAATTGTTTTATTTCTTCATCTAGAAAGCATTCTCTTATTCTCTAGGGCAAGAGCCATGTTTTATATGTGGGCAAAACTCCTATATTCCTATTTCTCTTCTCCCCCAGATTTCTACACAAATGTATGCATGTAGCACCAAAAGATAAAAAGTATTCAGTAAATACTTGTTGATTGCTTCAGAATCATCAGAGCAGGTTAAGGGTTGTCTTATACATTGTTCAGGAATGGAAGAAGTTTGTATGAGCCTCAGATCAGAGATCCAAAGGCCCTCTTCTGCATAGCCATGCCCTTAGCTGCCCCATCCTGGTTCACTTGAGTGGTAATTTTTTGTGTCCTTACTGAAGTGCTCTCTAAGCATAAAGGATGATATTACCTCTACTCACCCGGGGATGGAGGGAAAGTGGCTTTATCGTTGGCCAACCAAAGCTGCCAGAGAAGCTTTTAAAACTATTTTGGGAAGTAGTGGTAACTTTTCCAAACACTCTGATTCAGAAGAGGTTTTGTTTAAAAATTTTTAAAATTATGTTGTTTCCATGGAAAATCCCACTGGATTATTCCCAATTGATCATGCTAGAAGGAGCAATTTTAATACCAGGTGTGACTCCTTGAAATATTATTTAAACATTGTTCTATTTCTATCATTCAACCTAGTGCTTTGGGGTATGAGATGAATCCATGAGGTAACTATCATGTCAAGGAATACTGCCTAAAAGAATTAGGATCAGGGAATAAGATTCAGCTGACCTAAGAGAAAAACTGGAGAAACAGAAAGGGGAGAGAGAAGTTCAAATCTAAAATTCAAGCTGCTTGGTCCTAGCTGGTTTGGCTCAGTGGATAGAACGTTGGCCTACAGACTGAAGGGTTCTGGGATAGATTCTGGTCAAAAGCACTTGCTGAATTGCAGGCTTGATCCCTAGTAGGGAGTATGCAAGAGGCAGCAGATCAATGATTCTCTCATCATTGATGTTTCTATTTCTCCCTCTCCCTTCCTCTTTGAAATAAATAAAAATATATTTTAAAGAACAACAGTAGACAGCGGGGAGGGGAGGGAGATATGGAGGAGATAAGAGATCAACTGAAGGATTTGTATGCATGCATATAAGCATAACCAATGGATGAAAAACTCTGGGGAGGGAGGGCATGTATGGGAGTGGGGCGGGGGTGGTAAGGAATGTACACATATAATACCTTAATTTTAAAAAATGAGAAGAAAAAAAAAATAAAAAACAACAACAGTAGGTTTAAACATTTAAAAATAAATAAAATTCAGGTTGCTTGAAAAGTTGCCATGGGTTACGGAGAGCCTTCTTCATCCCAAGGGAAGAGAGGCACTGTGTTGAGGAAAGATTTGTGCAGCCCCTAAGAGGATATTGTGGCTGATAAGTCTAAATCCAAATATCCTGGTATCTGGAACTTGCTCTGGACCCAGGTTTCTGTTCTATTGTTTGCAGTTTCCTTTTCTAGCTCATGATCTTGCTGTCTTGTTCCCTAGCCCCTAGATTTGCCTGGGATACTTTTAGAAGGTAACAGACCCTTATCTCAGCTATCACTGAAAGGCAATACACCATTTCTAATTTGGTAGTGTTAGCAAACTCAACCACCTGAGCCTCAGTTTCTTCTCCTCCTCAGATTTTAACATTCAGCTGCTTATAACTGCTCGCTTCAGACCTAGCAGGGAGTAAGTTTAAAGAGAAAATGTCAACGTAACTATACTTGGTTTTTAAATCTAGAGGTTTCACTAACTCCACCTGGGTGGGTGGTTTGGTGTTGGTTGGGGGTGAGGGAGGTGAAACCAGCCTCTGGGAGGAAGGGGATTACATGGATGGTCACACAGCAAAACATTGTTCTGTCTTCCCTCTGCTGGCCTTGAGGCAACACAGCACAGACACCCTCTGGTGGCCTAGCACCAGCCTTCACCTACTAGAGATCCAAAAAGCAAATTCGCCCTAACAACGAGACTCTCTCCAGACAGAAGAATAAAATGTGCTCTCTGCATACTCCCAAGTTTAATTTTGGGTCAAAACTAAAATCGAATTTCCTTTCTTTTCATGTCTACAGATCAAACTCCTACTCCAACTAGATTCCTGAAGAACTGTGAGGAGGTGGGGCTCTTCAATGAACTAGCTAGCTCCTTTGAACATGAATTCAAGAAAGCTTCAGATGAGGATGAGAAAAAGGTGAGAGGCGGAATTTATACTGAAAAACTGGTGGTGTTCGAATCTAGGCTATTCTCATTGTGCCCTGGGATAATTTGCGTAATTGGTTAAAGCACAAAATTACAGGTTTGGTTCTATAGAAACAGAGAATACCCACTAATCCTAGTCAGCCACCCTGGTCTTTCAGGGTCCACATGATGGACCAGCACAAGTCTGTCTTCATGCCAGTTTTAGGGGCCTCCAACCTGCTAAGGTTGGCTATGTGGTTGCCCAGTTCTTCCGTGGATTTTACCAGCTCATTCAGATAGTGAATCTCAATGAAGTCAAACAAATGAAGATCATTTTTTGTCAGTGGCAAGTTTGTGCAATTCCAGTAGTGACTAATTCACTCTTTTTTCCAAGTGTAATGCACACCTCATTGCATTCTGCCCAAACTTCCAGTCACTGAGAACTGGTTTCTTGATACCCTGGAGGACGATTCGGCCACCTAGTAGGTTCTGCAGCTTCATCCGTTTCTCAGCATGTTCCCTCTCCTCATGAGATTGGTGAAGAAAATATTTGGCAAAGTTCTTCAAGGCCACATCATCATAGTCACAGTAGAAAGACGTGGACAGGTAGTGTAGGAAGCATAGAGTGCCAGGTGGATCTGGCAGTCGATGGAGGCCTCCAAGTCCAGGTGGCAGTTCTGGCAAGCCTGTGAGGTGGATACGGTCCTCAGGGTGGGCGGCTGACGAGAGGTGGATGGGTGGCATTGGAGCAGTGGTGGCGGGGCCTTGGGGCAATCCCAGGGTGCTGTGAGGAGGTAGTGGAAAGCTGGATCTGGGCTGCTGGCTGGGATGGGGCCAGTACTGGTTCCATCCAAGCACTGTTGCAGCAGGAAACCACAGCAACTCTCTGCGAAGACTGTTCTGCCTGTTTTCCTTTTTATGTATTGATTGATTTGAGAAAGAGAGAGACATCGATTTGTCGTTCCACTTATTTACATATTCATTGGTTGATTCTTGTATGTGCCCTACTGGTGGGTCAAACCTGCAACCTTGGCTATCAGGACAACACTCTAATGAACTGTTTTCTTAACGAAGGATGTTCTTACTGCTTTCCAAAGGAGATCAACCAGAATGGTGAAAGAACTAGAAAGTATGTCACTTTAGGAATATTTACAGAAATAGAGGAAGTTTTTCCTGCAAAGAGAAGACTTAATATGAACAAAAGTTCAGTCTTAAATATTTGAAGAGTTTTCATGTAAAAGAAGGGTTAAATTTATTTTTATTGCTCAGAGGTAGAAGTATGACCAGCAGGTGGAAGCTGTCACCGAGTGCGTTGAATTATATATAGGTCACTCAGTGTAGACACTGTGGGAAGGATTAAAATGCTGGAATGCCTTTGCATCCTCAGGTGCTGTGGTTCTGATTTTAGACTTTATATTCCAAATCTCTAGAGAATCTTTCAGTTTGGAAGACCAGAGGAAATAGTTCAAGAAGCTGAGTCAAATAAAAATAATTCCCATGGATAAGGGATTTTAGGAAAAAGGAAACTGAAAAGGTCAAAATTCATTCTACTTTAGAATTGAAATTCTGGGTTACTAGTCACTTTAAAATCAAGTATGTGTTCCATAATAATTCAGAAAAATTCCAATATATGATCTCAGAATATGTACACATTAACCACATGTATGCTCCACAATTGCATGACACAGTAAGACATGAAATCCCATCAGAATATAGCAAAACCAGAATATAAGAAAAAAAGCCACACAGTAAGACATGAAATCCCATCAGAATATAGCAAAACCAGAATATAAGAAAAAAAGCCAAACTTGATTTGGCTCAGTGGTAGAGCGTCGGTCTGCGGACTGAAAGGTCCCAGGTTCAATTCCGGTCAAGGGCATGTACATTGGTTGCGGGCACATCCCTGGTAGGGGGTGTGCAGGAGGCAGCTGATCGGTGTTTATCTCTCATGATGTTTCTTTTTCTCTCCCTTCCTCTCTGTAAAAAAATCAATAAAATATTTTTTAAAGTGTCCAAGAAAGCTGTTTCCTTCTGAAATGGGAATTGTACATGATTTTTCCATTTAGCTTAAATTGTAAGAATGCGAGATAAAGTATCCATATCACTGGAAGTCTTTACAAATTCCATAGCTTTCTATAAGTTTCTTTTCTATAAGTTTCTGCCTCCCTCAAACTAAAAGAAGGCAGAGCAATTCAGTGGCATGTATTTGTAGTTCTACTTTCAAAAGGCAGAACTAACCTTCTTATTCTTTTTCTTTGGAGACACAAGTCTCTCTCTTTTTTGAAAAAAAATATGTTTTATCGATTTTAGAGGAAGGAAGAGGGAGAGAGAGAGAGAGAAACACTGATGAAAGAGAAACATCGATTGGCTGTCTCCTACATGCCCTCTACTGGAGATCGACCCCACAACCTGAGCATGGGCCCTGATCCGGAATCAAACCTGCAACCTTATGGTGGATGAGACAGTGCTCAACTAACTGAGCCACACTGGCAGGGCAGTCTCTCATTTTTCAGATGTTTCATCCTATGTGGTAAAATTTCTCCCTCCCTCAAAACAAAGAAATCAGTCAATTGATCAAGCTGAATTACAAAAAAAGAAAGAAAGGGAGGGAGAGAAAAAAGGAGGGAGGGAGGGAGGGAGGGAAAATACATCAAATTGTTCCCATCAGGATGTGAGGGATTTTAAACCAAACTCATTATAGGCAAATTCAAGAAAATTAGCCTCCCATGAAAAGTGTAAGGTCTTTTCCGTTGCCCTTTTTGCTCTGTTGACACTTCTGAGAAGCCTCTCATAGTTGGTGGGGCCTTTGCTCATTGAGTATCTCTTGGCATTTCCTCCTGCTTGTCTTCCCCTCACCTTGATGAGAAGCGCAGATTCAATGTAAGATTATCTCCAGGAGTGTTTTATGAGCCCACAACTTTCCCGCACCACAGCTTTTCTAGGAGATGCCCCAGAGGGACTTTAAACCTGTGGTTGAGAGGTCTCTCCTCCCACCACCCTCTGGTTTCAGGGATCCCAGAATTAGCTCAGTTGGGCCTGACATCCTAGAAATGTAGAAAAAACTAGGGCAGAAGTGAAACCATCTTTGCTATTGCTAACCTCCATCATATTGGAGAAAAAGAACCATTACCACCTTCTCTAATGTGGTAGACATCAGACTAACTTCAATTTGCTTAACTACCAAGAACATTTTTAGGGATTAAGGTAGCAAGGGAAGAGTTAGAAATAAACTTCTCTTTCACCAAGAATTCTAGGATTTAGGAAGACTAGAACAAAGAACCGACGTAGTCATAAAACTGAACTGCAGTGCCATCGGTTCATGCCCCTGTCACGGTGCAGGGTCAGGGCCATCATCTCGGATCGTTTCTTTTCCCTGCAAAGCCACTTATGGCTCCACAGTTGTGTAAGGTGGTGGCACCAATGTTAGGAATATACTCTCTTTTCTTTCTGCTTTTCTCCAGACCTACTCCGAGGACCAACTTCCCATTTCTTTCACGGATCAAGTGATCAGCTTTTCCTTTCTCTGTTACCCTGAAGCCCTGTCTTCCTAACTTTTAGCTTCTAGCACCAGATTTGGGGGTGAAATCACGATTAAACATGGGCATATCCTAGAAAAGGTCTTTCTTAAATTGTTTTAAGAAACACCTTAAATCATCAGCACCTTAATCATCAATTTGTCTTTATTTGCTTTTGATAATTGGATAATCTATCATCTGGTTGGCAGAAAAAGAGTTCACAATTCTCCAGTGGCCAATTGAACTGGTTAGGAAAAGGTAGGCACTGGATTCAGGAATTATTTTACTTTCCTGAAAAATAATATAATAGTTGGATGGATTTAAATCACATCTTTTTTTTCCCCCCTTTTCAGGGTCTTTATAAGCATTGTGAGTATTTTTTCCCTTTCAGAATCTTTCTGAGTATTCACCCATGGTGAAGCAGGTGTTATTTCCATTTTATAGTTAGGGAAGCAGAAGCTCTGAGAAGTTGAAAGGATTTGGCCGGAGTTGTACATAAACCTTGGCTTCACATTTCTTTGACTTGCATTTTGGCACTTTGATCAAGGACTAAACTTCTTAGAAATTTATTCCCTCATCTTTTAACCAGGAAGATACAGATTCAACTTGAAGGGAATCTTGAGGTTAAACTATGCTCATTTCTCTCTTTCAGCAGGCTGCTGCAGGGCCCCTTGACATGTCTCTGCCTTCCACACCAGACATTAAAATCAAAGAAGAGGGGCCAGTGGAGGTAGACTCATCCCCACCTGACAGCCCTGCCTCCAGCCCCTGCTCCCCGGTGCTCAAGGACAAGGTAAAAGTCTCTACCAGAGGTCACCCCACATGTTAATTAATAGATTACATTTTGATTCATTATTTGTATAAACAGTGTGTGATACAGAAGATGGAATATATTCAAATAAATGTTAATTGTTCAGAAGATTTATATAAATTACATCTACTCCATGACCCAGCAGTTCTACTTCTAAGTCCATGTAGAAATGAAATTAGTGTATATGTCCACCCAAGGAAGTGTATGAGAATGTTCATAATAGTTTTATTGATAATAGTAAAAAAGCTGGAAATAGTCTATCAACAAGAAAATGAACCAAGTGTAGTTAGTATATTTATAAAATGGAATACTGCATGGCATTAAAAAAAATAAGCTAATGATATACAGACAGTAAGAATGAATTTCACAAAGGTTATATTGAATGATAACAAAAAAATTCATACACAGAAGTACATACTATGTAATTTTATTCACATCAGGTTCAACAAAAGGCAAAATTATTTGATGGTGATAGAACTCAGAATAATGTTTAACCTCTTGTGGGGAAAGGTATGGATTGGGAAAGGATGCATGAGAACCTTCCGGGCTGCTGGAAATGGGCTCTGTCTTGATTTCACAAATGTAAAAAGTCATTTAGTTGTACCTTAGTCAATGCATGTTACTGTATTTATGGAGTACTTTAATTAATAAGTGAAAAAGAAAATCACTTAGTTTATAAACTGGACATTAAACAATTTTTTAAAAAGTCTTCCCGGTGGTAAGTCTTCTAGTGACTTAAAGGGAGCATCTGCTAGGATTCTGAAAAATTTTTAAAGGAAACATTTTAAGAAGTAGTAATTTTTATACAGTTATTGAAATATAGTACATGTACAGAAAAATACATAAATTGTAAGTCTACAGCTCACTGACTTTTCACAAAGTTTACAGACTTTGTAACTAGTGCCCAGGTATTATCAAAACCTCAGAAGCCCCCTCATGCCTCCTTCCAATCTCTACTGTTCTACTAGCAGTTATTTACTTTAATATCTACTTTGAATAGTGCATCTATAGCTCATTGTACTTCCCTCCAAACTTGTTTGATAACTTCTAAAACCATTCCCTCCATAAACATTACACCACCACTTCCCCCACCTCAGCCCCACCTACCCCCCAAAAAATTACAGCCTTCCCCTCTCTTTCTCCTTTTCATTACAAGCAGGTCCTAGAAGCTGTCTGGAGAGGTTTTCATACCTAAGATCCTAACAGAGGGAAGAGATTGTTTTTATTACAATCTGATCATTATTTAAACTTCCATAGCCCTCTTTTACAGAAGATATTTGGTTGCCTTATCACCAGTCTTATACCTGAACCTGCCTTTTCCTATTAGAGAACAGAGGACACATAGTTTATAACAACAGTATGAAGTTTAGAACAACAGTATCTAGATTGTGAAAAATTATAACAATTTTTAGAATTTATATGATACTATAGTGCTTCTACAGAGATTTCACATGATTTTTTCAACTGTCATCTCATTCATATGGGCATCATCCCTGATGAAAGGGGGATAGCCAAAAGGTCTTAACTCAGAATTTTTACTGAATGTGTGAGTAAGGTATGGTATGGTCCGTGACCCTGGAGCGACATGACTTGCTCTAATGCTGTTTCCAATAAATTTGTGCTAGATTTTACCAGCTACATATTTCTCTATAAACAGCCCCTTAAAGCACCTTGTGATCTATTGGTCTCTTCTCCCCAGGAAATTGCCCCAAAGTCTGTTGTGATATCTACCCCGACGCCTACCATTGTACGCCCTGGCTCCCTGCCTCTCCACTTGGGCTATGATCCACTTCACCCAACCCTTCCCTCCCCAACCTCTGTCATCACACAGGCTCCACCATCCAACAGGCAACTGGGGTAAGTAAAGAGCAGAAATAGTGAAGCCTGAATTTTCTTCTGCTTTATAAAATTATTTGATAAAACAGAGACTGTTTGAATACTCAAAGAAAATGAGTCACTATGATTGTCTTTCTTTAAAAAAAGTTGATTTTTTACAGAGAGGAATAGAGAGGGATAGAGAGTTAAAAAAAACATCGATGAGAGAGAAACATCAATCAGATGCCTCTTGCACACCTCCCACTGGGGATGTGCCCTTGACAGGAATCGAACCTGGGGCCTTCCAGCCTGCAGGCTAATGCTCTATCCACTGACTCAAACCATTTAGGGCACTATGATTGTCTCTCAAAATAAATAGATTTCTCTTCCTTTTGAGTAAACTAGCAAGTATTTGAAGATAATACTTCATTAATTTGGAGGTTTAATACTTCTTTGATCTAAAAGGAGAATCCTTAAAACCTTAGGAAGTTTGTCATAATGATGGAGGCTACACAGGAAACTATATAAGTTCTTTTTTCTTTTTTTAAGATTTTATTGATTTTTTACAGAGAGGAAGGGAAAGGGATAGAAAGTTAGAAACATTGATGAGAGAGTAACATTGATCAGCTGCCTCTTGCCTATTGGGGATGTGCCTGCAACCAAGGTACATGCCATTGACCAGAATCGAACCTGGGACCCTTCAGTTCGCAGGCCAACACTATCCACTGAGCCAAACAGTCAGGGCACTATACAAGTTCTTGACCTGAATCAGTAGATATTAATAGGAGCACTACTGATGAGGGTCTGAAACACTGTCATCTTTTTTTTTAGTGTTTCCCTCAATTCCAGTTAGTATTCTTGGTCTTTGCTGCCCCTGATTTTGTCTTCACTCATGGCACAGTCTATACAGATTTCATAGTGTGATGACTTGACATTCTATACCTAAGTACCCATTGAGTTAAGAGGTTACTGTCAGAATTCAGCCTTCTGAGGCTTTATTGTTCTGCGGACCCACTAGGAAAAATACAGAGACATCTTTTTGGACAAGGTAGAGCAAAATGTGGAAAGGAACAAGAGAAACTTATTCATATTTGGCTATCATGTGGCATAATTCACCTTTGCAAGGTAACTTTGGTCCAAGTCTTCCTCATCTAAGGCAAGACAGAATTTATACATGTCAGTGATGGAGAGTTTATTTAATTGTTCAAAACTTTTTAAAAATTTATTTTTATTGATTTAAGAGATGGAGAGAGAGATAGAAACATCAATGATGAGAGAGAATCATTGATCTGCTGCCTCTTGCATGCCCCACACTGGAGATGGAGCCTGCAACCCAGGCATGTGCCCTGATCGTGAATCAAACCATGACCTCCTGGTTCATAGATCAATGCTCAACCACTGAGCCACACTGGTTGGGCAAGACTCTTTTTTTCAAATATGCTTTTATTGATTTTGGAGAGAGAAGAAAGGGAAAGAGAGAGAGAAACATCAATTTGAAAGGAACATCGATAGTTTGCTTCCTTTGTGCACTTCAACCAGGGATTGAACCCACAACTTGGGCATATACCCTGACCAGGGATCAAATCAGTGACTTTTCGATGCCCAGCATGATGCTCAACCAACTGAGCGACACTGGCCAGGGCAATTGTTCAAAACTCTTAATAGGATTTGTTTCCCACCCATTTGAGTTCAGTGGTATTTGCTTAATTTGCAGTGTAAAGATCTTATAGCATTCCCTGCTTTTTCCATCTTCATGAGGGTGTCAAGATTATACAATGTTGCCCTTTAGCTTCTGTAACTGGAGAAGACTGGAAAATCTGCTATAATACAGAAGAAAGATCCATAGGCAAAAGGGTCTGTATTATGAGCATTTCACTTCATGTGTCCTCTAGGTCTCCCACTGGCTCCCTTCCTCTCGTCATGCATCTTGCTAATGGGCAGACCATGCCTGTGCTGCCAGGGCCTCCGGTACAGATGCCTTCTGTTATATCGGTAAGCTCTGTAGCTGGGACAGCCAGCCCTACCAGCACACACTCCCTCCCTTCCACCTGAGTGCTCTTAAACACGTGAGCCCCAGGGAAAAGCGGGCTCTGGTCTGTATTAGTGGAGCGTGGAAGCCTGCCCAAACGCTTCACTAACCTCTGCCAATCCAGTACTATGGAACACGAGACAAAGGCTCATCTGGACAATTGGCTCCTGCTCTAGGAATTGATCTTGCCAGCCTGCTGATTGGTTGCTTTCACTTGGCTCTTAGAACCTTCCAAATTGCCCACCACTTGCCTCAATATAGCCCCAGCCTTCCCATAGAAGTTGTCATAGCATTGGAAGATTAGATTCAGTGCTACGGGGGGAGGTATTTCCCAGGATCCCTGTATGCCCTGTGGGCTGGTTGCACAGAACAGGCCCTGATGTGCCAATCTCAAAATCAGTGCATTTTGGGAAGCTGTTGCCCCACCAATACTATTATGTTCCCTTCTGGTTTTTCTTCCTTCTCTTGATCCAGCTGGCCAGACCTGTGTCTATGGTGCCCAACATTCCTGGTATCCCTGGCCCACCAGTTAACAGCAGTGGTTCCATTTCTCCCTCTGGCCACCCTATGCCATCAGAAGCCAAGATGGTGAGTATATTCCAGCCTGGGGCAACATTGGCTCTTTCTAAGAGAAGTGGTATCAGCCTAGGTTTTTCAAATGAGCCAAGCAAGGGAACCTTCTGGGACTTGGCAAAGCTAAAGATACCCTGTTGTGAGGTCTGTAGGAAAAGAGACCCTGACTTCGGACCGCCATCTCCTCCCTTCCACCTTTAGAGCCTGGTGCATAGACCATGGCAGTGAAGAGGCAGCACAGATTGTTTGGGGAGGAACACTTGCTGTTTCAGTTCCAGGGCGACAGATGGAGGGTGGATGAGTGGGCAGGAGAGCTGGCCAAGAGGTGAATAGCTGCGTAACCAGCACCTGGCCAGGCTCCAGGAGAGAGCTTTCATCTGGACTCTATTGCTTCAGCCACCCCCACCCTCCAACTGTGCCCAGGATGATAGCCAGGGACTAGAGGAGGCATTTTAGGGATCCAGGTGCACACTCTCTCCCCGTCATTTTCTTTTATTTCCTCTGTTAAGGGAAAATTGTTATGGAAATTTTAGCTATTTGTAAGTCAGTAATAAAATCCAAACCCATTCCTCCCATCCTTGATAGACTCTCACCCTTGACAACCTTTTATTTTTTTCTTATCTTTTTCCACAGAGACTAAAAGCCACCCTAACCAACCAAGTCTCCTCAATCAATGGTGGTTGTGGAATGGTGGTGGGTACTGCCAGCACCATGGTGACTGCCCGTCCTGAGCAGAGCCAGATCCTCATCCAGCACCCTGACGCCCCGTCCCCTGCCCAGCCACAGGTCAGTTGGGCCCTTAGATGGGGGAACCAGCTATGTCACCATTGCTTTTTAAGTCCTGTGTTTTTAAAAGGAAAATTTAGAGAATAGATTTCAGCTTTTGGGCACCTTCCTGTGCTTTGATTCTTGTTGACAATTTTACAGTAGTAAAAAGTACCATTTTTTATCCACCCTTGTGTTAAACTTACATGTAAGCAGACAAGATAATGCAGAACTGTCACAGAGGAGGTCTTAATTTTTGGTGTTATCTATATGAGAATGATGTATGTGTACCACACAAAAGAGGTTCTCCAAATCTCTTTCCCATCTATTGTCTTTAAAAAAAACAACAAAACAAAAAACCACCTGAGCAATGATGAAGTGGCGTGAGAGTTTGTGAAGCTCAAATCAGAGCTTCTTTCCCTGGAGGAGGGGACCTGAGCACCTGAGCTCCTGTGCCAACCAGATGGCACCAGTTCCACAAATCAGGGCCAGTGAGAGATACTATGTAGCCAGCTTAGGTCCTCATTGACTCCTTCCGTTATAGAAATTTAAAGAAAATTTTGGGGTGGTGGGAATTTGGCTTTCCACAGAAAGGGTCTGTGGTGCTAGGGTGTTACTGCGTAGGGAGATTTTCCATAAAGAGAGAGGGACAGACATTTCTGAGAATGTTAACCATTCTCGGTAGACATACCTCCACCCCACACCCCATGTCTACTCTCCATACCACACCGTATCCATTTGGACCAATCCATTAGAAGGTGCGTATCCCCTGTGTACCAATCATTAGAAGAACAAGTTTAGAGGGCCGGGAACTTGTGCCTGGCTAGCTAAGTAGTCCGTTGAGCCCTGTAATCTGGATTGAAATACAGCCAGGGCAAGAGCACACAGAATAGAATTCACACTGTCCCTTGAGCGGAATCCACTGGTTTTGTGTGCCTCCAGTGAGAAAAAGACCTTGAAACTGAACAAGATACCTCTAGCAATGAGCTCTGTTTATCCCTTACCCAGTTTATATCTATCATGAGCAGAAGCAGGTTCATGAGTTTGTGAAACTCATAAATGTTCAGCCTTCTGGAAGAAACTTGGTCTGTGATCCCTCTATGCAGGCTGGATGGAGGAGGCCTCAACACTCCCTGGGCGGTTAGAGACAAACTCTTTCAAGAGGTTATGTGGACCTCCCAGGCCTTTGCTCAGAGGAATGACATGGTCCTTTAATATCCTTAGTAACAGCTTCCTGGACTTTCTGAGGACTGTGTTGTCCACGTCTGTGTTGGTCATTACATTAAACAAGAAACTAAGTATGTTTGGGCAAGTATATTATACAACTAATTATTGTATGTGCCATTGTTATAGGAGATTATTGGCTAGTCTTTAATAAATTATCTTATAGCAAAAAAAACCCCCACCTTACTTGATTATATTTTATAGCAAAAATCAAATAGTAATATATTAATATGTGATGTCACAGTATTACGATAGCTCAGTAAACAAACACAAAAATTCAGCTTTTCCTTATCAATTTAATCTCTTAAGACAGAGCAGTCCCTTTTAGATGCCCAGTTCTTTTCTCAAGAAAGCCTCAGTTTTAGTAAATTTCTTTGAAAACCAAATAGGCCTCAGATTTATATAATCTGTACTAGACAGGTGACAAAAATCTGAGATCGGTTTCTAGAGTTGCATTCTTTGCCCAGCCCCTTTTCCTGATGTCACCACCTGCTTCATCATTTACCACCACATGTCCTAACATGTAACGGCCACATGCTGCTTTAAAGCTTGGCCAGCAACAAAAACCTTCATTGGCGTTTTCTTGTTAGAAGCTAAGCCTGCCCACCTTCATGTATCCCCTTCCGATGCCAGTCCCCGGAGATGGTAGGCAGTAACCCCTTGCCTCAGTTGTGCTGCTTTGCCTCTTGAGGAAATTATACCCCTTCCTTTTTAGTCACCATGGATTCCTTTCCTTCTCGTTCTTCCCTCTATCTCGGGCTGTTCTTTCACATCCATTCCCTGCAGGAGCTGTGAGTTGCCTGTGAGAGAACAGGAACCTGTCATTTCCTTTTCCCCATCCTTGGTAAAGCACCAACCTTTACATGTGGTCCAGTGAGCTCAGGGCAGAGAGGAAATTTTGAATTTCAAAAGAATTAGTGCAAATTTCCCTAGGTGTAGTGAGAACATTGACTTAAGGCTTCTAGCTCATTAAATTGAATTTGAAATTTCCTCCCTATTTTTTCTTTTGGGAGAGATATTAGTCTGAATAACTAAAATTATCTCTTGATTATTTTAATGAAGAAGATGATTCAGTAGGGCCTGAAGTGGAATATAAGATTCTATTTTTTATAAGCTCATCCTTATGCTCATACAACTAATGTGAGCTCTAGCATTGGGGAACAAATGCAGATATTCTTTAATAGCAACAGATCTAGAACATAGTTACTTTTTATGGCGTTTTACACTACATAGTTTGTTTTATGCAGATGGTTTACCCCTCTACATTTTTATTTTTACCGCTATTATAAAATTGGTCTATTGTCTCAGAACACATATCAGTTTAACAAAAAGGAAGATGATCCTAAAGTCAAGGGACATCAGCCTGAAGTTTGAAGACAAAAGACAATCCTATATCACCAATTTATAAAGGGATTTAAAAATGCTCTTCTGTTGAAAAAAGAACAAACAGGAGCGGGGGAGGGTTGATGAGAATTATGAATAAAAAGAATATACTAATCCATGGTTCTCCATAATAGCCTAATTCTCACTACCGGGTTTCCCCAAAAATAAGACATCCTCCGAAAATAAGACCTACTTCATGGAAAAATAATACATCCCCTGGAAATAAGACCTAGCGCATCTTTGGGAGCAAACATTAATATAAGACACTGTCTTATTTTCGGGGAAACAGGGTAGTAGTAAAATCTTTTCTGAAACTTGTAGCATTCAGTTGTTTGTATATATTGCTTGTCCAAATCAGTGATTTGTAAACTTTTTATTCTAGTCTTGCTAAAAGTTCCCGATACCCTCCTTTATGCTTTCCTTTCCTACAAGATTCCCTATAAGAAACAAAAAGTGATCCTAGATTCATTTTGTCTGTCTGTCTGTCTGTCTCAGATAATCAGTTTCCAACTGAGCTCTGGTTGTGTAAGTATGGGACTTGAGAAGACTGGAAGGAAATGGGAGGCAGAATGAGGAACAATTACAAAAGAGAAGCTAAGGGTATACATAGTATGAGACTTGCTGTGGTTACAGAGATTGATGCATCCCTTTACCAGGTCTTACCAATATACCTAACACCAGGTTTAATTCCTTTCAAGTAACTCTGCTTCCTTCTTGGGCAACAGGTCTCACCAGCCCAGCCCACCCCTAGCACAGGAGGGCGCCGGCGGCGCACAGTGGATGAAGATCCGGATGAGCGGCGGCAGCGCTTTCTGGAGCGCAACCGGGCTGCTGCCTCTCGCTGCCGTCAGAAGCGGAAGCTATGGGTGTCCTCCCTAGAGAAGAAGGCGGAGGAACTCACTTCTCAGAACATTCAGCTGAGTGTGAGTGGGTCCTAGATGGTTGTCCAGATTGTTGAGTCTTAAAAAAAAAATGGGACAATATGATAGAAGATGGTAATTATTTAAGCTAGGACAGATACAGAAGATGTTCCAGGAAGAATGCAGAAAGAATCTCTTACTGTCAGAGTTGAAATCTCTTCCCCAGGGATTGGAAAAGACATCATCGATTGCCAAATCTGCTACTGGGATGATTTATTCATACACCCATTTGGATGAAGGGAATTAAATTAAGCACCCCAGGATGCTCTTTTAAGTCATCAGTAAACTCTGACTGGGGTCATGGAATACCCAAAGGGAAAGGCATTTGTCCCAGATAATGCAGCTTAATAAAAGAAAGAAAAAGCCACAAGCAAAAATAGAACAATTATAATCCATACATTTTTTAAAAATATATTTTACTGATTTTTTACAGAGAGGAAGGGAAAGAGATAGAGAGTTAGAAACATCAATCAGCTGCCTCCTGCACACCTCTACCGGGGATGTGCCTGCAACCAAGGTACATGCCCTTGACTGGAATCACATCCGGGACCCTTCAGTCCACAGGCCAATGCTCTATCCACTGAGCCAAACCAGTCAGGGCCATACATTTTCTTGAATATTATTTTTCCTTCTTCTGATTATTTAAAATATTTCATTACAAGATAATATTTTCACATACGTACACACAAAGAGGTAGAATAAAAACACAGTCTCGCGCTGGCTGATATCCTCAATGGTTAGAGCAGTGGTCGGCAAACCGGCTCACAAGCCACATGTGGCTCTTTGGCCCCTTGAGTTTTTATTTTATTGATTTTTTAAAATATATTTTATTGATTTTTCACAGAGAGGAAGGGAGAGAGAAAGCTAGAAACATCGATGAGAGAGATACATCGACCAGCTGCCTCCTGCACACCCCCCACCGGGGATGTGCCCACAACCAATGTACATGCCCCCGACCAGAATCGAACCTGGGACCCTTTGGTCCGCAGGCTGACGCTCTATCCACTGAGGCAAACTGGTTTCGACCCCTTGAGTTTTTAGGAAAGGCTAGGTTAGGAGTTCTCTAAGTTAATAATAATGTATCTACCTATAAAGTTTAAGTTTTAAAAAATTAGGCTCTCAAAAGAAATTTTAATCATTGTACTGTTGATATTTGGCTCCGTTGACTAATGAATTTGCCAACCACTGGTTAGAGCATCTGCTCACTCCACCCCACCTCTGAGCACGTAAGGGTCACAGGTTCAACTCCCGGTCAAGAGAACATACCTGCATCATAGGTTCGATCCTGGCCCCCACGGTTGGGTGCTGCTGGAGGCAACCAATTGATGTGTCTCTATTTCACATAGATGTTTCTCTCTTTCTCCTCCTCCCCTTCCCTTCTACTCTCTCTGAAAATCAATGGAAAAAATCCTCAGGTGAGGATTAACAACAACAACAAACGCCACAAAATCCCTCTTCAGCATGCCTTTCCAAACTCATTCTTTTCCCTGTAGGTAAGTTTGATGTACACCTACCAGACACTTTTTTTTAGAGGGAAAGGAAGAAGCATCAATTTGTTATTCCACTTATTTATGCATTCGTTAGTTGATTCTTATATGTATCCTGACCGGTAATTGAACCCACGACCTTGGTGTATCAGGGTAATGCTCTAACCAACTGAGCTACCCAGCCAGAGTCCAGATATATGTATTTCTAAATACTATCTTCATTTATAGTTTTTGTAGGGGAGTCAGGGAGGGATTGTGTGTTTTTTAAAATGCCTATATAGTAATACATTCTATAGTGTGGTTACATTACAAGGTATAGATATTTGTAATGTTTCTGATTTTTTGCTAGAACAGCAATGCTGCAGTGAACATTATACACATTTGAATAGGTACTTCTGATAAATAGATTCATGGAAGTAGACTTTCTTAGTCAAAGGACTTATGCATTATAATTTTGGTATAATCATGTTTATCCTGTATAGGCGTAATTTTTCTATTGTAAATCCCTACCTTACACTGTAAGCAGCTCCTGTCATTGAACTCATGATTCTACTGGCCCTGGGCTAGCTGAAGCCTCGCTGGGTCGGAAGTCTCCAGATTTGGAAGAGAAAATCCAGGCAGCATTCTGTCGTCACTTTGAGAGATGGTCACTGGGGGTTAAAGGGTGAAGGATGAATTTTCTTGATCCTGTTTTCTTCCCTCCCGCCCCCAGAATGAAGTCACATTACTACGCAATGAGGTGGCTCAGTTGAAACAGCTACTGTTAGCTCATAAAGACTGTCCAGTCACTGCACTACAGAAGAAGACCCAAGGCTACTTAGGTGAGTGGCTTACAACCTAAGCAAGGTCAGGATGTACTGAGTGTCTCAAATGCATGTAATTTTATAACTCTGTCCTCAGTGTTCTGGGAGGTCCAGCCTGATGAGGGAGCAGCCTTTGTGGAGCAACCAGTCCTATGGGAAAGGTTTTTATTAAAACATAGACCTTTCCTAATTAACCATCACAGATAAAAGGGTGACTATGTTTATTGGGAGCCTAATTTGTGTTAGACACTCTGCCATCTTTCTAGTTACCTTTTTTTTTTTTTTAATTTCAGAGAGAAAGGGAGAGGGAGATAGAAAAATCAATGATGAGTCCTAGCTGGTTTGGCTCAGTGGATAGAGCGTCAGCCTGGGGAGTGAAGGGTTCTGGGTTTGATTCCAGTCAAGAGCACATGCCCAGGTTGTGGACTTGATCCCCAGTAAGGGGCATGCAGGAAGCAGCCAATCAGTGATTCTCTCTCATCATTGACATTTCTTTCTCTCCCTCCCTCTCCCTTCCTCTTTGAAATCAATAAAATATATTTAAAAAAAAAAAAAAAAAGATCAATGATGAGAGAGAACCATTGATCGGCTGCCTCCTGCACACCCCTAGTGGGGATCGAGCCCACAACCCAGGCATATGCCCTTGACTGGAATTGAATCCTGAACCCTTTAGTCCCCAGACTGATGCTCTATTCACTAAGACAAAACGCCTAGGACATCATTGATGATTCTTTCTTTTTTTCTTTCTTCCTTTCTTTCTTTAATCCTTATTGTTCAGATTATTATAGATATTCCTCTTTTTCCCCCCTAGGTCCCCTCCACTCAGTTCCCACCTCCAGGCCTCCCCCACCCCACTGACCTCATCCATAGGTGTAAGCTCTTTGTCCAATCTCTTCCCTAATCGCCTATAATCCCTTCCCCCCAAGAATTGTCAGTCTGCTCCCTTTCCATGCCCCTGATTCTATCACATTCACCAGTCTGTTCTGTTCATCAGGTTGGTTTGTTTGTTTGTTTGTTGTTATTTTTAAAATATATGTATCTTTCCCGAAACCGGTTTGGCTCAGTGGATAGAGCGTCAGCCTGCGAACTGAAAGGTCCAGGTTCGATTCCGGTGAAGGGCATGTACCTTGGTTGCGGGCACATCCCCAGTAGGAGGTGTGCAAGAGGCAGCTGATCGATGATTCTCTCTCATCGATGTTTCTAACTCTCTATCCCTCTCTCTTCTGCTCTGTAAAATATCAATAAAATATATTTTAAAAAATAAAATTAAATAAAATTAATGTGTCTCTCTCCCTTCCATTCTCTCTTTAAAAAATCAATGGAAAAAGTATCCTCGGATGAAAATTAACAAAAAAAAAACCACATTTAAAACATGACTAAGAAGACTGTCCCAATAGGGTAACGAACTGCATACAGAGACCTAGAAGCCAGACAGTGTAATTAGCATGTTGGGGATTTCTTTATTGGGATAGGTAGGTTAATCTGTTTAGTTTTTGTTTCCCTTCTCACGGCTTACTGCTTCCTAGCTCATTCATAGCTTAGAAGCCAAAATCTGGGAAGTTTCTCCCCCATCAAAAAAAAGACAGGCTTCCTTTTCCTTTGGTCTGCTTTAGAATTTTGGCAAAAGGTAGTTCCGCCTGTTTCCCCATTCTGTTTTCTAACCACTTGCTCTCTGCTATTTGCCCTCCTTCCTGGCAGAAAGCCCCAAGGAAAGCTCGGAGCCGACGGGTTCTCCAGCCCCTGTGATTCAGCACAGCTCAGCGACAGCACCCAGCAATGGCCTCAGTGTTCGCTCTGCAGCCGAAGCCGTGGCCACCTCAGTCCTCACTCAGATGGCCAGCCAAAGGACAGAACTGAGCATGCCCATACAGTCGCATGTGATTATGACTCCACAGTCCCAGTCTGCGGGCAGATGATGCCTCCCCCGGTGGAGAGGTCCCCAGCCAGAGCTCGCCCGTTGGAGAACCAAGAGAGATGTCATCCTATCCCCTCCCATCTGTCTTGGACATGGCAGTATGGGGGGAACTGTGTGTTGTGAGTAAAGGACAGATGTGGGGCTTTTCTCTTCAGCCACATGGTCGTGTACGTTGACACCTGTACTAGGAGCCTCCCAGCCCCAGAGCCACATAGATCATCCCCGAAGGGGGGGTTTCTGAAGTCCTCACAGCCAAAGGCCCTCCCACATGGTCTGAACAGTCAGCCACCCTCGCCCATGCACCCGTACTTCTCTCTCTTAACACTAACCCTTGCACTTATAGGTTTCAGGTTTCCCAGTTTCCTCTCTTCCCAATAAGCCATAACCTTCTTGTACCTTAGCAGCATGTCACTACCTGCTAGGTAGAGAGACCCAGAATTGATGGAGAATCAACTGCTGACCTATCTCCAGCCCCCTCATGGACTCAGGACATTGTGTCCCAGGAGCTGCTTATATCTCTTTTTACCCATTCAAAATTCTAGTCAAAGTATTCACTTAGGGAGATTGTAAAGTTACCTTTGATGTATGAAGTAGCAATATTTTTTCCAGCTCTTCCATAAACTTTAGTCCTTCTCCCTATTTTCTACCAAAACAAACAAAAAACAAAAACAAAAAAGGAAAAAGAAAAACAAAGCCCCAAGTTCTAGTCCTTTTTAATCTATTTGCAGGGCTATTTGGATACCACATTTTGTCTCTTGAGTTTTCCCAGTCTAGTAGTGGGCTCTTTTCCACTTCCCACTAAGCCTTGCAATCACCTGGTGGCCTTATTAGCTAGGGCTCGGCAGTGAGAGGGGAAGAGCCCAGGATCTGACTGGCTGACTCCTCCCCTCCCCACTCCATCCTTCTTCAGTGTAATCATCAGGTCAGGCAGGAAAGCTTGTTCCATCGGGTGAATGGAGTGACTCTATGTTGTACAGGGTTACTGACCAAAGCATGCGTATTCCTTTTGGTCAGCTTTCCGCTCTGCCTCTCCCCCTTCGTCCTCCTGGCCACCTGAAGGACGGTGGCCAGGAGGACCCTTCTCAGCCTCACACGTCTGCCTTCCCTGAGCTAGGGTCTCGTATTCACACGTGCCCCACGCCTCCGGATCTCCCTTCTCTCTCTCTGGCCGCTAGGCCTCTCTTCGGCTCTTTTCTGCTTTTTGGCCCTGGACGCAGTGCTTCTCCACAGGCCTCGCCCAGGACTCGGGCATCATAGCCAGGGCCCTGCGAGGGTTCTCCGAGTGCAGGGTTGGGTGGGGGCGGGGTGGGAGGCAGGTGCAGTTCTGAGCTCAGCAGAAGAGCCTGCTTGTTGAAAGGTCTGGCCTGCCTGGGAATTTGGTGACTATTGCTCTCGGCCATTCTTACTCTGTAGAGTTGGGTTTCAGAGGAAGAAATTCATCCCTCTGGTCTCTCTCTCTTCCCCATGAAGACTTCTCATCTTCCTTTGGCTCTGAGCTATGCAATTTCTACCAGGGCCATAGGAAGCAATCCAAAGCCAGGGGCCTGTGGATAGGTATGTCAGCTTTAGTAGCTCTTCAGTATGAAACCCTTCCAATTGTCCCAGAGCCGCCACCTGCCATCTGCCAAAGCCAAGAATGTCCTTTTCTCCGTCTCTCTACCTCCATCTTAAACACACATGCAGGTAACGCCCAGCTTCCTTTGTTGTTTTGTCTTCCAAAATTGGCTGGCCCAGAGGAACGGGGAAATGTTCTCAGCTACAAGATCGCCGTCTCCTCAGAGTGATAAACTGGTGAGCCAGTCAGGTGACATGTTCCACTGCATTGTTTTTAATTTCCCCTTGCAGAGCTGGTGCTGAACAAGCCACACCTGGTGAAGAGAAAGGAGAGAAACGTGGCTTTCTCATCCTCTACCACCCGGGACCCAACAGGAACAGCCCCTGAGGTGACTCAGATTAGCAAATGGCAAGGCAGATGGTCAGGATGCAGGTTTCTGCCTCCAGGGACTCCACTCGCCTGTAAAATTCACAGCCATAACTCGTGCTCAGGGCTCTCAGACACTGCTCCCGGGCTCTTCTGTTTTAGTTTTCAGTTTTTTATTCTATTGATTTCCCACCATCAGCCTTGCCTTTAAGCTTGACTGAGTTTATGGCTCCTAAGGAGCCTTCATAAGACCCTTCGCTGTTTCCCCCGCCTTCAGTCAAGTGCGTTTGAAGTGAAGAGTCTCACCCAGGCCGCGCCTCGCTGCTGGGCGCTGGAGGAGCTGTTCTGCCCCCTGCCCCTGGGTAGGATGGCTCCTTTACGTAGAGGGTCTCAGTTCGTTTCCTAACCCCACGTCTAATTCTCATTTTCATCAGTGGGGCGTTAGCACTGGGGACCTAAGTGAGGGGCATTGACAGAACCTCAGTAGAAAAGCAGCAGTGACTTGAGGAAGGGGCAGGACTGGCCTCCAGACCGCTCTTCAGTTGGTCCTCGGTCTCACACAAAGACAGACAATTGCTTCCCGTGAGCCTTTCTTATATCAAGGGGAATGCCATCAACCTGGTCCTCGCTGCCAGCCCTGTGGCTGCCCTCCCGTGCCCTTTGCCTTCCAGACTCATCTGCACCAGAGCCAAACATCAGGGAGGGTGGCATTTAGCCCTCTGTAGGCCCGCCCGGGAGGCAGGGAAGACACTTCTGAAAGGGGCGTGGACCCTCGGACTCTTGCCCTGAGCACAGGACCCGGCCTCTCACTTCACTCCAAGGCACAGCTGCTGGACACGCAAGCCATAAAGCAGGGGTGGGGAACCTCCGGCACGCAGGCCGTGTAAGGCCCGGGAAATCATTTGGTCTGGCCTTGGCAAGGCATTGGGGCCAGTTAATTAAATGTTTAACCAAATACAGACGGCTAATTTTTAAGTTAATAATTTTGTATGACCTTTGAATAAAGCTATAAATATCCCAATGGCCCTCAGCAGGAACAAGGTTCCCCACCCCTGGCCTCGAGAAAGGGGCCAGAACCAGGTCTGGTGTGCAGTCTGCCCCATTTCTCCTGGAAGGCATGCTTAGAGGTGAAAAGCCTGAGAAGCTTCCCCACAGCTAGGGGACAGACAGAGGAGGCGCTTCTTCCCTTACTCTTTGCCTGTCGGTTGTGTGCCCACATCTGGCTTCCTGCAGCTGCTTCTCCTCTTCTTGGCCCTGAGACCAGACCCTGAGCTCTCAGTGGTGGTGAAAGAGGTGCCCTAACTGAACTTCACCCGTGGCCTTCCTATGCCGGTTGTGCTGTTCTTGGCTCCTTTCCTGATCCCCTGCCCTGAGCACCACTCAGAGCCGGTGCTTAGTCACAGCCAGGCCTGCGTACAGCCGCCCACCAAGCAGACGCGTTCTCCTCTGGCTGCTGAGGCCGCGTCCCCCCCCCACCCCCCCACCCCCCGGGAGGCCCCATTAAAGGTGCTACCCTGAGACCGCTCGCCCCCAAAGTTCTCCCTTTCTTTCATAACTTCCTCCATCCCCACGCCATTATTTTCCATTACGATTGTACATTGTATACACAGGAAGGAAAAGTATTGTTTTTTATTTCATAACCAGACTGTTTAGAACCCAGTCCTTCTAGCTGTACCACATATGCCTTTATTGATGTGCTCTTTGTGCTTTCTTTAGACTTCTGTTTGACCGGGGCGGAGGGAGGACTAAGACAAGTGAGGATCCTCAACCTCCCACACCCTAACCTCCCCTCAGAGTACAAAACTGTTTGTTTCTGTTTACAACACACGCGTGCACACAGACACAAACCCCCTCCCAGGGTGCTGACCCAGCCGGAAGGAGCAGAGGTGGCTGCTGGCCACCATTCCCACCCTTTGTGCCACTTCTTTCATCTCTTTCTGGGGAAAGAATGAGAAAAGGCTGGGGAGAGTAGGGAAGGCTAAGGCAGCTTATGTCCTTTGTAGAGGCAGGCTTGTGCTGTAGCTGGTAGGGTTTGTTTTTAATGGGGGCTGGTAGCACAAAGCTATCTTACCGGCATTAGCTACTGCTGGTGAGAGGTTTTAGCTGTAAGAAGTGGCTATGAGCACTAGTTGCGTTGACTTTTCCTTAGGGCGATGGTTCTCAGAACCTGGTCCAGGACCAGCCGCACCAGCGTCTGGGAACTGGTGAGAAATGCACATTTGGGCCCCACCCCTGACCTGTTGAAGCAGAAACCCTGGGGATGAGCTCTAACAAGCACTCCAAGAGGTTCTTATCACACTAAAGTTTGAGAACCACCGCCCTCGCCCTCAGAGCAAGCTGGGAAGTTCTTGCAGGGTGTCAATACGATTTGAGTACCATCCTCTGCCTTAGCACTAACACATGTATTTTTCCATTTCCTCCAGTCCCTCTCTTCACCCCCATTAAAACAACAAACACATCATTCATCTCGAAATCTAGGTTTATCTTCGTCCTACTTATCCCTCAAACCTGTCCTGCATCGGCTGGGCAGATGTTCCCTTGCAGACTGGTCACTCCACACTCTTTGTTACAGGAAGGACCAGCTGGAGTTTAGCTGTTCAGTTCACACACACACACACACACACACACACACACACCCCTCTTCAGGCAGGAGATGAGCCTCCAGCCCCGCAGCAGAGGCTGCAGCCTCCTCATATAGTATCTGTTGAAAAGAAAGCAGTGTGTATCTATGGTTATATCTCTGCTCATCTGTATATCTTTGACATGTAGCAAAACCTCTCCGTCTCATCAAGGAACTCCACTGGGGGGTCTGAGTCTCCCCAGTGATGGGCTTTGACAGGTGGGAGCATGCAGTGCTACAGGCTATTTTGTTACAAATCCATGTCTCCCTGTCCCCTCGCCCCATTCAGCATGACCCCTGTGAGCAGGCTCACAACCCCCGGGACGGGGCTGAGGCAGAGGCTTCGCTCCATTCTCCCTCGCCGTCCCTTCCTCCTTTCCCCTTGCCACTCAGCAGTTACCCCCAGCCAGGCCTTCCCCCCTCCCTTGCCCTGACATATATTGTGCCTTATTTATGCTGCAAATATAACATTAAACTCTCGAGAGAACCACGGTTATGTCTGATGTTTCGATCCTCTGATGTACAAGTCCCACTGTCACTCTTCCTGGGGATTTATTGGGCTTCACGTCTGTGATCTTCCTCACTTCCCCATTTCCTAAAACAGAAGGAGCCGGGATTCTAACCCTTCCTTTTTATGCAGTGAAGTCACAGTCTAGACGAGGCGGTGGCTTCTGTAAATACATAACACAACCAAAGGCAGGGCTCAGATCTGTGCACTGCCCTGGGGACAAGGGCCCAGAGCATCATGGGAGCACTCACTAGAGGTGTGTGCTTTACATGGATGGGGGATGGGTTGGTGTTTGAAAGCAAGTGTCCTCTCACCTTTCAGTGTTTTGTACCACCTGCTCCCAACAATTTTTTTAAAACAACAAAAATAAGCCCTATCTTCAAGAAGTGCCCAACATGATGAGGGAATGCAGAGACCAAAAGAAGCTTTCTGTGACAGTACAAATGCTGTGGGCATTGGGGCGGGTGTTGGTTAGAGAGCAGGTAAGAGAGTTCTCAAAAAACAAACAGCACTGGCCAGTGTGGCTCAGTTGGTTGAGTATCGTCTCATGCACCAAAAGGTTGCCAGTTCAATTCCTGATCAGGGCACATGCCCGGGCTCCGGGTTGTGGTCTCCATCTCCAGTGATGGGGGTGCAGGAGGCAGCCGATCAACGTCTCTTCTCTTCTCTTCTCTTCTTCTTCTTCTTCTTCTTCTTCTTCTTCTTCTTCTTCTTCTCTCTCTCTCTCTCTCTCTCTCTCTCTCTCTCTCTCTCTTTCAAATCAGTAAAAACATATTAAGAAAAAGAAAAGAAAGGAGAAGTGATGCCTAGGGACCATACGGAGTGAGGAGGTGTAGGGCAGTCACTACTGATTGCATCGGTGTGTTCCTTAATAACTCACAAGCGCGGAGAGAGCCAGCTGAAGAACTTGACCGGGAGATGGCAGGTGTCTGGGTCTCCCAATTGGAGAGAAATTACCTAAGAACCTGTTTGTGGCTGGTGTTGGGTTTCATTGACACAGATAGGGAGGCTGAGTCTCCTCAGAAGTAGCAAAGGCAGGCGTGGTCTTCATTGTGTTGTGGTCAGGAACACAGGGAGGGCGAGGGAGGGTCGGAAAGGAAGTTGCTGAAAGCCAGATCCTGAAGCCAAGATGAAGAGGTTTGGGATGAGGCGGAAGGCAGGGCAGTTTCCCATGATAGCAGAATTAACCCATTCCAACTACTAACCGGAGGAGACCAGTCACCTCCATCCTGAACACAGGAAGCCAGCTAGATCAGCTCATTGTTGGAGCCTCAGCTCAGACAGCGTTGTGCTTGGTGATCAGAGACTAGTAGAGGGGAAGCAGCAGGGTGAAACACATTGAGTGCCCGCGCTCATGGAAAGCTAGATGCTTTGCGTCACTTCCTGTTCATAGCCATCTCTTGAAAATAGGACTCGTTGTGAGGTTAAGGTTAAGACACTTCTCCAAGGCACACAGTGCAGTGCAGAGAGCCGGGATTAAAACTGAATTCTGTCAGACCCCAGAGCTGCTCTTTGCAGTGCTCCACCCACCCTCTGCTCCTCTGGATTTCTGTGGGGCCAGATCCATTTCCCACAGAAGAACCATCTACCTGTGGTCTTAATTCTCCCCTTTAAGAAGAGGTGGAACTGCAAGGTGCAGTGGTGAATGCCAGGTTGTGTGCTTGGGACCAGCGTGAGACCAGCTCACAGAAAGGCTCCCCTCGCTTAGGCTGCGTCACCAGAAATGTATCTAGAGCATCCAGATCAAAACCTGCTCTAACCTACCTGCCCAGAGTAGAGTTTGCTTTACAAATGCCTTACTTTAAAGAGGAATGCGTCCGTTGAACAAAAAAAGACGACAGGGCAGAAGAATTAAATGTCTTCAAACCTGTTAAAGGCTTGCATACATGAAAGAACGGAGAGATGTTCTGTGAGACTTAAGAGGCAAACTAAGACCCCCTGGTGGAGGCCACAAGGAGACAGAAACCAGTGCAAGGATGCATCTGCAAAGGAGATGGTAAGTTCCCGGGCTCGGGGGTGTCGGCTCCTCCCAGCCAACATTCTGAGGACGCTTGCTCTGTGTCAGATCCTGTGCTGGATGGATGACCAAAAGTAGCTCAAATAATGCTCGTCCTAGGAAGTCGTTTTTCGTGTTGCCATGTTCTGGGTGAAGAAACTGCAGTTTCGAGGTAGACAGCTTGCCAAGGCCGGTCACAGGCTCTTTACATCACGGCACCTCTCCAGGATGGCCACAGAACTACTGAGGGGAGTGGGGGGAGGGACCCTGGGATCAGAAGGGAAAGGGCACCAGGTGACTTGAAGGACCCCTTCCTGAGAAGCAGGTATTTCCCAAGGCTGGATTCTGGTCGCGCGCCCCAGTAGGGCAGAGCTGGGCAGAGGCGGGGTGGCTAGAGTGAGATGGACAAAATCATAGTCCCACCCCTGTATTCTGTCCCTGCCTTTCTGGAACCCCCTGGTATCGGGGGCCCAGGCACCTCCTTGCACCTGATCCTGCGAAGAGCTGGTCCAGAAAAGGAAATGGCTGGACCTGACAGTGTGGGGCTGTGGCCACAGGGTGGCAGCAGCGCCTCAGCTGCGAGGACGGCTGGGGAGCCGCAGGTGAGGCTGGTCCTAAGCAAGCAATTGCCCTCTAGTGAAGATGGGGTCCATCGACAAAGATCTGAAGCAATCCCCCCTCTGTGAGCTCCCCACTTTCATTTTGTTCCCTTCTGCATCTCCCTTTTCTATCCACAGGCAAGTCTCAAGAGCAGTGGCTCTAAAAGGCACATGTGCAGGAGTGGGTGGGCCAGGTGGTCCTGGCTGCAGGCGGTAGGGGAGGAAGCCCGGCTGGGACATCCAGGCCAACTCTGACCCTAACTCTCCCCTCCGCCCCCTGTGTTCCAGGACACAGTACCTAGCCCTTCCTGACAGGGGTTTCTTTATGCTTTCATTCTACAAGTTAGGAGAGAGGAGGAGGTGATCAATTGAAGCTCTCCAACCTGTTGAGGGATTGGGGGTTCTTAAAGGCCCCCCAGGGCCTGGCGCTGACAAAACATGTGCAATTAATGATGCTCCTTGAGCTCTGGAGACAGGATTTATGCATCTAATAAAGTCTGTAATTCCAGGCTTAGGGGCTAGGGCCGGAGGCTGAGAGCAGGAAGTCCCAGAGGGGCCATGGGCGGGGATCCCAGGGGCTCTTAATGGAGTCGTGCATTTCCATTGCCTGCTCCAGGCTCCCCCTCCAGCTGCGGTGGGGGTGGCGGGCAGGGGGACAGCAGGTATAAGAGGCAGATGTGGCCGCAGGAAGGCAGACGACAGCATGGATTCCAGGCAGGCGGCAGTGCTGCTGGTGGTGCTGCTTCTGATGGCAGACTGGGGCCGCGCTGAAGGACCAGGGGGCCGGGGTGGAGATCAGATCTTCCTGGTAAGTGAGCACCCCTCCCCACATCACTTCTCCTCTCCGCCTCAGCATGGGACTTGTGCTCTAGGTTCGAGCACTTGTGGCTAGGGTCTTTGTTTGAAGAAATGGCTACTCGGCCTCCTCCAACTTAAGTCACTGGGAGCCTCATCCTTCCCCTACTGGCCTGAGTGCCCAGCCTGTGCCCACGGCCCTGCTGGATGTCCTGTGCCGCAGGCGGAGGATGCCGGGCCGCGCACACCCCAGGATGCCGAGGCTCCCGCGTCGCTCCTCCTCGCCCTGCTCCAGGCCATGCAGAGACCCGGCCGGGGCCCAGCCTTCCCCTTTCAGCCCCAGAGGTGAGTCTGAGGGGCATGGGCAGGCGGGGCCAGGGAGGAGAGGGGGCGGGGGCTAGAGAAGGGGGCCTGGAAGGACCTACAGCTGAAGATGGATCTCTCCTAAGGTTCGGCAGAAACACCCAGGGCTCCGGGAGCAACGAACGGCTGAGTACCCGAGCCGGGGAGGGGCTGAGCTCCCCGTTCTGGAGTCTGGCTGCCCCTCAGCGCTTTGGGAAGAAGTGACATGTCACCCCTTGATCCTTCTGCATGCAAGGCCCACACCCATGTATCCCCGTCCCCCCTATCCCCCCAATAAAGCTGCCCGGCTTCTGAATCCGGTGTCTGTGTCTAAGGCTCGATGGGGCTGGGAGGGAGCCCGTGGCAAGAACCAGTCCCTCCATCTCCACCAAACTCTCCAGAGGCACAGGTGATGGGGTCCCAGAAGTCACTGCACCCAGCCTCCTGCCCCCAGAAAAGCAAGCACGGGGACATGGGCAGAACAAGATGGGGAGGCACAAAGGGGAGGTGATCCGGCAGGAAACTCGCTGCCATCAACTGCTCAGGGAAACAGAGAGATCAGGGTTTGAGGTTCCGAGGAGCAGCACGTTTATTCTGGGCTCGGGGGGGACAGTCCGATTTCATTCCCCTCCATCACCAGTAACACGACGGATCCGGGGCCACTGAGGCACTGTGGTCCCTGGCTCCCAGGCCCACGCCCTCCTCGGCCTGCAGGGAGGCAGTCTGTGTCAGAGGTAGAGATGGCACCTCCAGGGGGTACCAGAGCTGGGCAGACCCTGGGCCGAGAGCGGGAGGAGCAGGAGCAAGTCGTATGTCCATGAGTCCAGCTGGAGCTTCACTTGCTGCCCGCCATGATCTTGAGGTACTGCAGGGCACGGCGAGCCGCCTCGCCACGAGCTGCCTCCCTGGTGGCTGCGGAGCCGTGGCACACGGTGACCGGCTGTGTGGACAGCTCCACCAGGCACTGGCACAGCCCGCTCAGGCTCAGCTCCTCTGGAGACCAAGAGAGAGGAGGGGGCAGTGCTGGGTGGCGAGGCAGCACCGGGGGTCGGCGGTCGGGGGTCGGGGGGTGGGATCCATGCCGCCATCATGCCCTCGCCCCCCTCCTTATTCCCATGTGTACTTGCTCTGGTCCAGTCCCCACCATCCCCGGCCCCCCAACCAGCCATACCAATGTCCAGGTAGCTGACATGGAAGGCCTGCTCCTCAGACAGCTCGCTGAGGACACCGCAGCAGGCAGGGCCCAGGGCGCCCAAGGAGCCCAGGGAGCAGCTGCGGAGGGACAGGATCTTCTCTCCCACCGAATTCCGCAGAGAATCCCAGGTGCAGCCCGGGCCCCGGTTCCGGAGTCCGTCCACGCGGGAGCCCACGCCCTGGGGAGACGAAAACAGAGACGCAGATGTGGCACTGGGCGGGGGACCCTGGCATTGGAGAGACATTTAATGTCCCAGGAGAGAACAGCCCAAAGAAGGGTGCCTCCAGCCTGCCGCCCCCTCAAGTCCATTCCCGTCCGACCCCCACTCCCTATCAGACCCCGGGCTGGACGGCCACGCTGCCTTCCTCATCACAGGAACCAAAGCCTGCAGGCCCCAGGCGGCACCAGCTCCCCCAACACACCCACCGGGTGGGCCCACAGCTGAGCTGAACGAGAACCCCGAGATCCCGGCTCCGATAGGAAAATGGACAGAGGCAGGCCTGGGACCCAGAAAGGCTCACTCCCGAGTCCCAGAACTGAGTCCCCAGGCCCTGGCCCGGCATGGGGCTGGCCACAAGCCACTCACGATGGAGAAGTGGTCGTCGTCGGGTTCTGCCTCGTTCCCGTCCCGGGCATCCAGAGGCACCGTGTGCACTCGAAGCAGCATTTTGGCGGCCGCATTTCGCTTGGCCAGCTTTTTGGAAGTGCCGCTGCCTGCATGTGGGGAGAGGGTGACTGCATCACAACTCCCAATAGTCTCAGTGCTTCCCACCAGGCTCAAATCTGGGTGGCGGGTCCCCTTAAGAGTATCGATTAGAAAGGGGAGCTCACAGACCTGCCATGCACCCGAGAATCTGGTTGGCCAGAAGAAGGGGGAAGCCCTAAGAGGCAGGAGACAAGTTGGGGGTCTCAGCCAAAAGCGGGGGGCTGTAGCAGAGAAGCTAGGTGCTGCCTGTGGCCGGGACCGGAGTGTTGGGGGGACAGTAGCTGCAAGAACTCCCTCCTGCCCAGTTACCAATCTCAATGAAGCGCTCCACTCTGCAGGTCATGGTGAACTCTTTGCGGTGGGCTGGCCCCGACTCCTGAGTCACCGTGTACTCGGGCAACCGCCAGCCCTTCTGCACCACCAGCTCCTTGGAAGGGAGAAATAGGATGGACAGGCGGAGTGAGAGGAGTCCAAACATCCTTTCCCTCCTGCCCTAGGAGCCTCAGATTCCAGACCAGACAAGGAACAAATGGGGTGGAAAAAAGCCCTAAGAAAGGGCAACCCGCCCCCCTCCAACATTCCCTCATGGCCCCTGGTTCAGGGGAGGACGGGCATGCACAGGAATGAGGGAGCACACCTGCAGAGCACCAACAGGGTTGCACTCAGACTGCTGAGGGGAGACAGGGGGCTGCGCCTCCATGGGGGGGCTCCTGAAGGAGAAAGGGCCCAGGGCCAAAGCTGAGGCGGCTAGTCTTGTCTGCTGCTGCCCAGGAGTCCTAAGCCTCGTTCTGGTTTCCCCCACTCCAAACCCTCAGCCTCCTTCCTCCCCCCTCCCCTGCAAGTGAGGGCTCCTCCAGGCCCCAGACCCATCTCAGTTTTCGGGAACATGGCATCGCCACCTCGCCTGGTCGGTGGAGAGGGCTGGATATCCGGTCCCTGGAAGAACCGGAGGGGACCCAAACCCAGGACAGGCATGGGGCCAACTCAGAAGAAAATGGGACCTGCAAGGCCCTTAACATGGGTCAAGCATCATCCGCATGGCCGCTTAAAAATAACTGGTTACCACTTCTCCCAAAAGCTTACCAGCTGGTGCAAATTCTTCGAACTCTGGTCCCCAACTACTCCAGCCTCTGTTTACTCTCAGACTTCCTCATGCCTGACCAGCCTGGGTCCAAGGGCTGGGGGCCAGGAGCCAGGACCCATTCCCACCCCCACCCCCCCCACCCCACCCCCCGGCAGTCAGAAGACACAAGATACCTGGTTGGGGCAGCAGATGGAACAGGCGTAGCAGCCGCTGCAGCAGCAAAAACCGGACCGTCCTCAGGCGGTGAAGAGTCTACGGGAGAAAAAGAACTTCCCGAGGGGAAGGGAGCCTCTGATTCACACCCTTGTGGAGCGGGGACAGTGAGAGGGTGGGGGACCCGGGTCCTCCTCACCTGCCCATCCCCTAAGAAAACGCCTTCCCATTTGAGTCAAAGACTCGGGGAAGCTCAACCACCAGCTCTTCCTCCTGGGATCCTTTGCTTGCCAAACACTGGATCAAAACGACTGAGAAAGAGAGAAAGAGGGTCTCTCTACCCAAGAACTACAGGAGCAAAAGAACCTCCAACCTCCGTGCAGAAGAGGAAAGGACATTCTGCTAGACAGAGAAGGCAACACCCTCCAGCCTCAGCCTCCACCCCTCCCCCTCCTCAGCCAGAACCCCAAACCACAGCCACAATCCCTCCGTGGAGCTGGCCATTTCCCCCAGGAAGCGCCCTGCTCAGGTCCGGAGGAAGCTCAGGAAGAGAAGATCCAGGTGGCTAAGTGTCACCAGGTCAGGCCTACGGGGCCGAGGGGCTGACGCAGGGGCCTGGGTTCCTGGCAGGGCCGCTAGGATGCCTCAGCTGTTCCTCCCTCACCTGCTGTCCTCCAGGGCCGGCTCCAGCATGCTCCCCCCTTTGAGGTGTCTGAGGGCCACCTCAGCTGCCTTGTGCTTGGCTGCCTTCTTGCTGGGGCCCTGACCTGAGAGAGGGGGCGTGGGCAACACTGGAGGTCACTGGAGAGGAAGCCAGCATCCCACAGCCTCTCTCCTCACAGCTACAGCGGGCCAACCGAGCTCCTTCTCCCTGACCAACCCCTGGCCAACACTGGAAGTGTCCGATGACTCCCCGAACCAGGCCATGCCAGACAGAAGTGCACCTAGGGTGGCAATTCTTTCTCTGCCTTCCTTTCCTTTGGGAAGCACTCTCTCTCAGTAAATAGAGATGGTTGGGAAAACAGACATAAGGTAGGCTCTAGCGTCAAAGCCTGGCCCTGACTTACTAAGAACGTGTGACCTTGCACCACTCACTAGACCCCTCTGAGGCTCTCCTCCTGTTCAACATGAGGGTCCTGCCGCCTACATCACTGGATTAGACTGAGGTTTCTGATTAAACAGGAACTTAGTCCAGCACCTGCTACAGAGCCCAGCACCGCTGACACTCCCCAAACACTTCGCTGAGGGTTCGGTTTGTCTCCTTTTCTTTTTTCTTCTAGGACGCTGACGGTGACTGTGGCAACCTTGCTTACTCCTCTAACTCTCCCAAGAACTACCCACCTCCTCACAGACCCGTCCTCCCAATCCAGCCGGTGGCTTTCCCCCCTGAAACCTCTCCCTCCCTCACTGCTCTTGGAGAAGAGGACTGTGAAGAGACTCCAAGAAACAAAGCCAGTGGGCCCAGTGAATGAACACACCCCAGCAAGGCTGACCCACGCCTTCCTCACCAGTGCAGCTGGTGTCGCCAACGGTGACCCGAAAGGTGAAATTAGGCTGGTGGGCTTGGCCCTCGGCTTTGAGAAGGTCGTACACGGGCGTCTTCCCTATTCTGGTCCCATACTCCTGCAGAAGGCTGATCGGGGTCTTGCCTGGGTTGGCTGCCAGCATTTGCTCTATACTGGGGGGGAGGGGCACAGACCCTCATCACACCTCCCCTCTCTGCACCCACCTGGCCAACCACTGCTATATCAGACCCAGGCACACTATGGGGGTCACAAGGTCCAGGGGACCCCAGGCAGTACAGCAGTCATAGGCTAGGTTCCATGTTTAGAGGTGCAGGCTGGGAAAGCAGGGTCCACTGCCCCAGGGCAGGCGGGGAATGCACTGCTCCTGTCTCAGTTAAGCCATAGGATCCCGTACCCGGGTGCAGGTTGGAAGTGCATGTCCCCTAACACAGTGCAGCCAGGAACCCAGTTACCCACCAAATGCACTGGATGTCGGGGGCATAAAGCCCAGTGCCTCAGTGCAGTCTGGGAGCCGGACCAGCCCCCAAACTAGTTCGAGCAGGAGGCAGTGGCCACTGCTCGGGTGGATGCCGGGAGCCGCGGCCCAAAACCCCAGTGCTTGCCGGGAACAACCCTCGGGCCAGGTGCATGCTGGGGCCGCGCCGCTACCCCTCCGCACGGCGCCACGCTCTTCGCCCCGCCGTGGTCGAGGCGAGGCCGCTCACCTGGGCAGCCCGCAGCCCGTGGTAGTGCCGGAGCCCTGCTCCTCTTCACTCATTCCCTCCTCCGTCCCCGCGGGCGCCACCGTGACTTCTGCCTCCACGCGCCCCAATACACCGCCGACAGGCTAGGGCCGGGGCCAAGCCCGGAGTCGCGGCCGGCCGGGCCCGCCGTGGGGCATGCTGGGACATGGAGTCCCCCCGCCCGCCCGGCTCCATGAGTCTCCAGCCGCGGGGGAGCTACCCGCCCCACAACCCTCCGCGCGGCCCGCCCGCGCAGGCTGCGCCGCCTTCTGGGAGGAGCGGACCCCTACACCGGCGCTCCCCTAGATGAGGGTGGGTTGTTTGTTGTAATTACAGTCCCGCCTCCTTTCTTCCGCGCCTCCTCTCCCCTGGCTGGGGAGGGGGAGGCGAGGGGAAGGTGGGAGGCTCTGGACATGCGCACTAGCAGTGTGGAAGCGGCCGGGGCGGGCGGTAGGGCGAACTCCAGCGGGGGCGGGGGGTGAGGGGGGCAAGGTGTCCAGCGCCCAGAAGACTACCGAACCCAGCAGCTCGCGGGTCACGTTTGCCGCAGCTGGAGGGGCAAGGTCAAGCTGGCACGGGGAGCTTCCGGCGCAATTGGTCAGTCCCGGCTGCGCTTACTTGCTCTAGGTGTGTCGCGATTGGTTACTTTCCCCCGAGGGGCCGGGACCAGGGAAAGTCAGTCCCTTTGACCCCGCCCCCTTCTGGAGAGAAGGTTGTGATTGGCCCGTGGTGAGGCTGCCGTCGGGTCCTGCCTCTCCGCGGTCTGGTCTGCGAGGGGAGGCCCGCCCGGGAGGCGGGGGAGCCCCGTTCCCTGCCCCTCCGAGGGCAGGTCCATCTCGGACAGTTCCCCTTGGCCCTCGGCCCAGGCCCCCTGCGTCTGGGACTTCGCCTCATGGAACCTGCTTCCTTCTCCTAGGCTGTTCTTTACCTCTCTTCCCATTTAATTCTGCCCCGCAGCCTGTCGGGTGTCCGTTTCTTTCCTAGAGCCTTTTTAGAATGAACCTTCCTGTGGCTGTTCCCGGGTTCGCCCTAGTGAACCTCTGAGGCCGTTCCCGGGTTCACCCTCTGTGGCTGGCCAGGAGACCCTTCCGGAGCCCGAGAACCAAGGGGACGGCAGGACTGGAAGGACTAAAGCAGACGGTGGTCTCACCTGCTCGGTTGAGAGGCAGAGAAAAATACTGACCTCCTAAAACAATCGGCTAGTCTGACTTCCAGTGGTCCAGCCCCTCTTTCCCAAAGTCTCACACAACCACTGAACTGGAAGGTGAAGGAAAATCTTGTGACCTTGCAAGAGAAAGCAATCACGAAAAATTCCCGATTCTAATGAGTTTTTCTACGAGTGGGCCAGGGAAGAGAAGGCCGAGCCTGGGGTGGAGGTCCAGAAGAATCCTGGAATATTGGGGGGTCATCCAGGAACACGGGAGGGGGAGGGAGTCGGGCTGAGCGGATTCCCATTGGCTGGGACTGGAGCGGTGACAATTAGGGGAAGGAAAGCTGGCAGAATCGCTATGACTGGGGGAGCAATGCTCGTGCGCAGGGGCGGCGTGTTTTCCCACCGAAGGGGCTACAGCCTCGGGGCGTAGGCGGGGTTTATAGATAGGGCTGGTCTCGGGGCGCTCCTAGGGAATCGGCGTAAGGCCCCCGGTGGGCGGCGAGGGCCCCCGACAGACCGGGGACCAGCGCGGAGTGCGCCGGCTGGCGGCGGCGGGCTCCTTTAAGAGGCCGGCGGCTCCAGCGTAGCATCCCCCGCTCAGGGCGTGTCCGTCCCGGGGGGCCGGGGCCGGGGCCTGGCGAGGAGCGGGGGTTCGAGCGCAGTAGGGACGGGGCTCGGGGCTGGGGGGTGGGGGGCGACATCGGGGGCTGACGCCGGCACCCCGCGCGGGCATCGCCGCTGACGGCGCCCCGGGTCCGGTGGAGGGCAGCGGGGGGAGGAGAGGAGGAGGAGGTGGAGGAGGAGGCGGGAGCAGCATCCGGAGCCGAGCTGCAGCAGCGCCGCCTTTTGTGCTGCGGCCGCGGAGCCCCCGAGGTGAGAGCCGGGCCGAGCCGTGGGGAGGGGGGCGGGCGGGGACGGGTCCGGGCCCTGCGACCCCGGCGGCGAGGGAGGGGCGGGATGCCGCGGTGGCGGGTGGGGGAGGGCGCCGCGGGGATGCTGGGGGTGTGGGAGCTGTGGACCTGGACCCGGCGCCTGTGGGGATGGAGAGGAGCGGAGCGGAGGGGAGCGGAGGGAGGGACGCTGCGGCCCAGCTTGGCCCAGCCGGGAGATGGGCGATGAAGAGCCTCCGACGCTTAAAAGGACAGTATGGGGTGGGGGTGGGGGTACGGTTGGGGAACCGAGTTAAGGTCAGCGGGCAAGAGACCATCCTCCTCTCCTCCCACTCTTCTTCGGGAAAGGGAGGAGGGGAGGAGGAGTTTGGGCCCTGGAGAAAGGAGAGGAGGGGTGGACAAGGCCTGGTGTGCCCACCGACCCGCAGCCTCCCCCCAAACACACACCCTTAGCAGGCTGCGATGAGGTTATAGGCAGCGAGCACCTGTTCCCTGAGGCCCGGGCAATGGTCTCTTCCCCCCCACGGTGAGGCCCCCCGGCCCCCCCAGCTGTGGCATTCACCTTCTCCATGTAGCTGTTGCATCCTCCCCTCCTCCATTCATATGTGGTTCTCTCCCTCCGTCCTTCCATCTCCTCTGGTTTTCCTAACCCACTTCCCAAGCCCAGGCCTTGCATGAGTCTCCTCCTCCCTTTTACCCACAAAATACATAAGAATCCTAGAATTTAGGGAGTAGCCCTGCCTTTCCACCCCATTACCTGTTCCCCCGTGGGAGGGGAGTGAAGGAGAGGTCCTCATCCAGGAGCAGCGCCCAGGAGGTCTCTCCCGCCCCCAGTGATCTCCAGACGCCGGTGCCTTCCCCTCAGCACCGGCAGCTCCCTTCCTTCCAGCGCTCAGGACTAACCCGTGGCTCTGGGGACTCTGGTTCCCAGCCCGAGGGCCACTCGTGCCAAGGCAAGGCGAGCAGGCAGGATTCCGGAAGGCAAGGACCCAGGTGTGCCCTGGGCCCTTGGAAGCAGACACTGAAGTTCTCTGAGCTGGAAGGGCCTACTCCTCTCTCTCTCACTTCGGAGTGGCAAGAGCAGCTTCCCTCTCAAGCCTGCCCTCACCCACTCATACTGGAGTCTGGGGGGGCTCTGGGAGACCCACCTCCGCACACGGGCAAATGCACAATTAATATCCGTCCCCTCATTAGACCCAGTTATGGGCAGAGGAGGCGATAAGTTTAAGTAAGGAAGTGGCTCAGGACTTACAACTGAGGATGGCAGAACCCCTCAGAAACCAGGAAGTGACAGGGATGATGATGGGGTCCCCTGGCTCGGCCAGGAAGAAGACTAACCCCCAGCACCCTCCACCCAGGCCTGCCCTAACGGAAAGACGGCTCATTGGGCGCAGGCCTGGCCGGCTGGGAGAGGTAGTGGACTGGGGTCCCTGCTGGGGGAAAGGAGCAACGTGGGGAGCTGCCAGCAGGGGGCAGGGCTTCAGGAGGGGCTGCCCACAGACTGGCCTCTGGGCTCCATTTGCTCCCGGGACTAGGGCTGTGTGTGGGGAAGGTGATGAGGAAGAAGAGGCCAAAGGTCACCCAGGATAACGAGCCCTCGTCCTTTGCTTTCTTCTTCCCTTGCTCCCCTTTTCCCCCCTCCTGTTTGTCCACGTCCCTTGTCCCTCTCCACTGGTTCCCTGCCTACTGCTTCTTGCTTTTGTGGAAGAGGGAAAGGGAAAGAAAGGATGGGAATCACATGACTAAAACCCCTACTAAATCGTGTCAGGCACTTTTCACACGGTTAATGCTTCTAGGGGGCCTGCTGGGTGCCAGGGCCGGGCCAGGAACTTTTTAAAAATATATATATATATATTTTATTGATATTTTACAGAGAGGAAGGGAGAGAGAGAGAGCTAGAAACGTCGATGAGAGAGAAACATCGACCAGCTGCCTCTTGCACACCCCCCACCGGGGATGTGCCCGCAACCAATGTACATGCCCTTGACCGGAATCAAACCTGGGACCTTTCAGTCCGCAGACCGACGCTCTACCACTGAGCCAAACCGGTTCCGGCCTGGGCCAGGAACTTTATTCACCAATACTTATAATAGGACTAAGAGGCAGTGTTATCCTCAGCATCTCTATTTGAGGGGTGAGGAAACTAAAATTTAAGTAATCTGTTCAAAGTGAAAAGGTGAACCAGAGCCAAAACCGGTTTGGCTCAGTAGATAGAGCATTGGCCTGTGGACTGAAAGGTCCCAGGTTCGATTCCGGTCAAGGGCATGTACCTTGGTTGCGGGCACATCCCCGGTGTGGGGTGTGCAAGAGGCAGCTGGTCGATGTTTCTCTCTCATCGACGTTTCTAGCTATCTCTCTCCCTTCCTCTCTGTGAAATATCAATTAAAAAAAATTTTTTTTTTAAAGGGGAACCAGAGCCCATGTTCTTACCCAGTGCACTGTGCATTGCATACCACTGGGTGACAGAGGTGCCACTGTCCCCCATAGAGAGGAAGGAACCGATCGATGTCTGTTAAGAAGTCGCATATTCCCGGTTCAACCAAGCCCCTCTGATTCTCAGTCATCCACTCTCTATTGCACACTGTCCCCAGCTAGGTGACAGAAATGGACAACACTCTGTAGTTTCCATCTCTTTAAAAATAGATTTTTAATTTTCTTACTTTAAAGCAATTTAAAGTTGTCACTGAAATACTAGAAAATATAGATAAGCCACAAGAAAACACCCACAATACCACCTTCCTAGAAAATGGTACACTAGTATCTATCCCTCAAGCTCTTTTAAAAATCCACATTCAGCTCAGGGACTATTTGTTAAAATATGCTGAACTCCCTCCAGATTCTTCTGAGGTTCTGAGCAGGAAAGACCCTTTGTGAGCCCCGTGGCCCATCATATCTTGCTCCTCCCCTTTCCTTCCCCTCAGACCTTAAAGAGCAGGGCTGGGGGTAATTCTAGGCCACACCGGCCAGGGGTGAGGTGGGGTGCAGAGAATTAGCTTCCTCCTCAGGCCGGAGGAGGAAGTGTGGCAGGTTTGCAGAGGAGGGACAAGGATCTGGCAGGGGGATGAGGGGACTCGAGTACACCCCTGCCCTTGTGACCTGGGGTCCTGGAACCTGAAATTGAGCTTTGCCTTGGGGAGGTAGAAGACTGGAGACCGAGTCTCCCTTTCTGTGGTCAGTCAGAAAGAGGTGGCCTTTCCAGAATTCACAAAGACCTGGTGTCCGGCCAACCAGGAGGACAAGCCAGCGACTGTTTAGAGAGTTCCTACATCGCTTTCTTAACCCTCCATGCCCCACGAGGTAACGTTGGGAGCCTTGGAGAAGTTACATTTCCTAAACTAATTTTTGGCAAAGCTGATGTTCTAGTTCAGATCTATCCAAATCCAAAGCTGGCTTTGTTTTTCCCTCCACTTCTCAGCACCTGCACTGCCCGCTCTGCTGGAAGATGTGGTGGCCACGAGGGTTCTCGGGGCTTGGCCCGTATGAGGCCGAGGGCCTGGGTTTGATTTCTCCAGGTTCCCAGGAGAAGGCATCTCCCCTCGTGAGGGCGCTGAGAAAAGCTGTAGGTCTTTTTGTCTGAGAAGAACCCTGCGGCCAGGACCGTGGGCTCTGTAAGACGCAAAACAGCGAGCTGCAGCCAAATGGCCAGAAGGCATGGCCAGAGGGGTCAGGGGTCAGTCCATCCTTTAAGGGTCTCAAAGCCTGCGAGGGGAAACTAGCCTTCCAGTCTTGGGTCTTCTTTCCCCACGAAGGCCTCTCTTCCCACCCCCACTCAAGAAAGAAGGGGGATCTCCCTCCTCTTCCTCAGTGCCAAGTGAAGGCTCCTGCTCAGTGTGAACACCCAACATTTAGATGGCGTGGCCTCGCAACTGAGCCTCCACGACAGCCGGATAAGCAGCTTGGCATTGAGACGGTGCTGTTAGGAGGAACCGAGAAAGAATTCAAAGGGTTTCCTTGCCAGGGGCCGCCAGCATCTCAGGCTGGAGAACCTAGGAAGAAAAATTAAAGGGGGGAGAGGGTATTCCCTGCCTTCACCCCACTTACACAGCCTCCTGAAGAGGCACTCCGGGAACCAGCACCAAAGCAGAAAATCTGGTAGCTGACACTGGGTGTCAGGATGTCCAAAAAGCCTCTGGCCCTGGAAGATGTATAGCTTAGGAACCACTCTGTCCCCTCACCCAATCTGGAACAGAGCTCTGCATTGGTAAGCACTTGATAAATATGGTGGACAGATGACTGACATATCCACCCATTCCTGTCAGATCCCTGCCCTTCCCCAATGCTCTGCATAATTGATGTGTGGGGAGACAGCTCCCCTCCCCCAGGAGTCTGGGCCAGGGGTTCCTAGCCATATCCCCCCAAAGCCCTGGCTCCAAGGCCCAGCCTGGGCGGGGGGAGGGGGAGCAGTGGGGCACAGCTGGCAGGTCAGAAAGGAAAAGGGGGGGGGGTGCTGCAAGAGAGAAATCTCCCATTTACTACAGCTCCCTGGAGCCTCACCCCTTCAGGCCAGTCTGGAAGAGTTGTCATGAGCCTGAGGACAGGGTGAGGCGGACTGAGCCTGGATAGATGCCCTCCCTTCCCCTCAGTCCCATATTTTTCTTCAGCTGCTCCCACTGCCCCCACAGACAAGCAGGTGAAATGGCTTCTCCCGCTCCCCAGCCGCTGGCCCTGGATACCAGCGGCCCCTGGGGAGGCCTGGGGAGCGGGGGAGGCCGGGCTTCGTGTCACCCTCTCTCTGCCTGAACCTCTGAGTTGCCGAGCGCCAGATGAAGGCCGACAATTTCCTTTTAAAGGCCGGGTGTTGTGCCTGCTCAAGGCTCCGCTTCTAAACAGAAAACGGATCATCCTGTCCTTCAGTCAGTCTCTTCCCTCCTCCCCCCTTTTCCTCAGTGTCTTCTCTGCTTTTCAGAATCAGTGTTTCAATCCGTTCTTCTCAGGTCTGACTCTTCTGGCCTCACGCAGTTTCTGTCTTTGTATCTCAACTCGTCCCTCCCTCTCTGGTTGTCCTTTCCGTGTTTATCCTCCCGATCTCCCCATTTCGGGCTTTATCGGTGACACTGCACCCCCGAAGCCAAACTGAGTGCGTCTCCAGCATCCGGTTCCCTCCGCCTGCGCCCAGCCGATGGTCTGAATGAGTGGTGATGGTCTGAATGAGGGGTGATGGTCTGAACGAGGGGTGATGGTCTGAATGAGGGGTGATGGTCTGAACGAGGGGTGCCGGGGGGCAGGGGCCGGGGGGCGCCCCGGAGCCGCCGGCAGCTGCACGTGGGCCGCCCGGGCCGGGGGCGGGGCCCAGGCGCAGCCCCGCCCCCGCCGCCGCGCTCACGTGACCCGGGGCTAATCTGGTCCCGGTGACTTCACGCGCCGCCTCGGGCCCAGTCGTCATGGTTACGCCGCATCGCCCAGCGCTTTGCACAACTTGTCTCCCCCTTCCCTTCCCGACCCGGACCCCCTCCTCCCGCTGCCGGGCCCCCGCCCGCGGCACGCGGCACGTGACGACCGGGAAGGGGTGGGGGTGACGGGCCCGTAACCCCTTCCTCTCCGCCTCCATTGGCCTCCCCTTGGGGGCTTCTGGCGGGCCCCCGGCGGTCCCGGCCCCTCCCCAAACGCCGCCCGCCTGTCTCCTCAGGGGCTCGGAAGGGAAGCCCGTTTGAGGGGCGCCGGGGGCAGCCCGCACATGCTCCGGGGGTGCTGGCTGTGGCTTGGCCTGTGTTTGTCGTGTGCGCGGTGGTGTCATTGGCATGTAACCCCCTGAAGGCGCTCATCTCGTGGGATGTGATGGGGTTCAGAGGCTGGACCTGACTGGTTTCAGCTCTCGGCGCCTGTTTCCTCGGGAATACAAAGGGCCGGAGGTAGCATTTCCTTCGCCGGCGGGTCTGAGTGATGGTAGCGGAGGCGCAGCCCTGAAGACTTTCCTCCGGGGCGAGGGAAGCAGTGGCCCCACCGTACTGAGCCCCTGCCTGCTCGCCGGCGCTGATCCCCTGCGGAATCACGCTCTCAGCGGAGCCAGGCGCCCTGTCACCTGCGGCCGCGGTATGGGAGCCATGATAGAAGCTCAGGGGACTGCCGCGGCCGCAGGGACCGGGAGGAGGACTTCCGGGATGAAGTGAGATGGCAGAGCAAGAGATTCGGCTCCAGAGCACACCTGGGGGCCGATTCTGAGCCTTTTCCTAGCTGAGCTTCCTGGGCAGGTTATTTAATAATACCTGTCAAATGGGCAAAAGCTGCCTCTCATGGAGCTTTGAGCATTAAATGAGCTAGGGTGACTACGACAGAGGCCAACCTATATAGTAAGCCTTCCATGAGAGCCAGCCATTCTCCACCCAGTCCTGGATGGCCTGGGCGGTCCGGTAGCCGTGGGAGATGAGGCTGGGAAGGGGCCAGAGCGCAAAGGGAAGGCAGGGGAGCACACCAAAGGGCTTGAGGCAGAAGAGGGGTTGCTAGCCAACTTTCCATTGGGAGCATCCTCTGATACACCCAAAAACGTTTTGACTTCAATTCCTGGTCAGAGCACATACCTGCGTTTTCAGCTCCATCCCTTGTCAGGGTGGTTACAGAAGGCAACCGATCGATGTTTCTCTCTCCTTCCCTTCCTCTCTCTCTTTTTCTCAAATCAGTAAATATGTCCTCGGATGATGGTTTAAGAAGAGAAAACAACATTATTTTAAAGGCTGATGGAGAATGGGCTCAGGGGGCGGGGGGGGGGGGGGGCTTTGGAAGACCTTGGAAACCATTTAAGAGGCAGTTGTCCTGGGTCTAGTGATACAGCTAATAAGGCTGAATTAAGTAGTAAAGTGGGATTCGAGAAGAGAGAAGAGAATGGCATTGGGTCAGAACTTTTTAAATGTGTCGGGCACAAGAATCATCTGAGGTGCTTGTTCTATACACAGATTCTGGGTCCAACACACTCACTGAGGAAGGCTTAGAGAGGCCTGGAAATTAAATGTCTCAGGAGCTGAGATGCCAGGCGTCCATGTCGGTCTGCGTCCTTATCAGTGAGCCGTGTCTATGTGGAGGTTCCTGATATCCCTCCTGAAGGGACTCGGTCCTGGCGCAGGGGCCGAAGGAACAGTGAGGACCGCTGTCCTCGGGAACCTTCCTGTCACGGGATTTGGTTAGCTGACTGGATGTAGAAGGAGACGGGCGGCTAGAATGACCCCTCGTGTCGAGCTCTGGGCAAGTTTGGTAGAGGGTGCAGAATTGGCTGAGCCTGAGTGACAGCTAGTTTGCCCTTTGTACAGTTGGAGAAGCAGGCTCGAATACAGCGTGCCTCAAGTCACACCGCCAGTGAGTGGCAGAAGCAAGGCCAGGATCCAGAGTTCTTAATGGTTGCTGATGTAGCATCCAGCTACGGACTGAGGCATATCTTCATTGTCCAGAAAGCTGGGTCTCGGTCTGGGAATCTGAACGAGGCTGCAGAGAAAGAGGAGACAGGGTCTACTCTCACTGGCCCCCGGGGGGAGAAGCTGGGCTGGTGGGGGTTAGGCTAAGCCGGATGAAGCAGTAGCTACAGCTTGTCCTGACACAGTAGGTACAGCTTCTGCACCCCATTGAATGGTTCTGCCTTGTTCCCCAACTGTGCTGGGGAGATAGTGGAGTTGACTGGTTACTGCCTTCACGTACCTGGAGGAAGCCCAGGTGTGTACCTCTGAGCACCCTCCCGGGAGACCAGATGTGAGCTCTGAGCCTCAGGATACTCTCACTGAGGGTTAGTGTTTCTGCTACCGCCTCAGCTGTTTCGTGTGTAAGTACGCGAGCATGCGGCCCAGGAATGTCATCTGAGAGTGCTTGAGTGGCGCTAGTGTTAGCACTGTGTGTGGACGTGCAAGGGCCTAGGTGTGTTACTCTAAGGTGCCTAAGGTGGAGACTCAAAAGGTATATATATCTGAGACTCTTATATGGCGCGCGCGCGTGTGTGTGTGTGTGTGTGTGTGTGTGTGTACCTCAAGTGAAAGAAATATGTGCTCCTAAGGCAAATCACAGTAATCTTACAGGGAGAAGGGGCTAGTCTGGTACCGTAATACTTGAACTTGAGATATTTTTTACTAGTACCCAAGCAGGGCCGTTACCTGTGTCTGAGAATGAGACTCAGGTATGTTACCTGTATACCCGAGTGCCATTCTCAGACTTGTGTTACTAATAGACACTTCAGTGGAGGCCTGTGTATCCGGTTTCCTAAGCTGGGTCCCAGGTGAAACTTGCTGGGGGCTGGGTACCTGGCAGTGAGACTCAAATGTTATATGCTGTAGGGAGCCCAGCTCCCCACCTTGTGCCTGAGACTGTAGAGTGAGCACTCTGAGCTGACGCGCCTGTGGCTCTGACCGTTTCTCCCTCCTTTGTTCCCATAGGGCCCATCGCTCACCGCCACACTGGGGCCTAGAGGCCATGGCCTGCCTCCATGAGACCCGCACACCCTCCCCTTCCTTTGGGGGTTTCGTGTCCACCCTAAGCGAGGCGTCCATGCGCAAGCTGGACCCAGACACTTCTGACTGCACCCCTGAGAAAGACCTGACACCTACCCAGTGTGTGCTCCGAGACGTAGTGCCACTGGGCGGGCAGGGCGGGGGCGGCCCCAGCCCCTCCCCCGGTGGAGAGCCACCTCCTGAGCCTTTTGCCAACAGTGTCCTGCAGCTACATGAGCAGGATGCAGGGGGCCCAGGGGGAGCCGCTGGGTCCCCTGAGAGTCGGGTGCCCAGAGTTCGCGCAGATGAGGTGCGGCTGCAGTGCCAGAGCGGCAGTGGCTTCCTGGAAGGCCTGTTTGGCTGCCTGCGCCCTGTCTGGACCATGATCGGCAAAGCCTACTCCACGGAGCACAAGCAGCAGCAGGAAGGTAGGCTTTGCCCACTTTGTCCGCAGACTCTCTCCGTTTCCCTGAGCGTGAGAGCTGCTGGACAATCCCATCTAGCTCACCTGGGGACCCTCTCTCCTGAGCGTGGCCCAAGCTCCTTATCCATCCGTCAGCTACTGACTTCCCGGCCTTTTTTTTTATTTTTTAGGCCACCCATTTATTGCATTCCCTGTCCCCACAAACCTAGTCTTATTGACCTCTTTTGGCTACTTTTTTGCCTCACCCTCCTTGAGTCATTTCAGCTAACCCAGGGGTGGGCAAACCTTTTGACTCAAGGGCCACAATGGGTTCTTAAACTGGACCGGAGGGCCGGAACCAAAGCACCCTGACCATGCTGGCACTCTCATCTTGGGCTGCTGGTGAAGGAGCGGAGGGGAGAGCAAGAGAACTCTCCTCTTTAGGCTCCGCGGCCCGGATAGAACAGCCGAAGGGGCCGGATCCAGCCCATGGGCCGTAGTTTGCCCACCCTTGAGCTAACCCAGTCCTCTCCCCTATACCTGACCGTCACAAGACCCTGGGGGTGGCTCTCTCTGAACCTTGTGACACTGTGCCTCCTGTCCACAGACCCTTGGGAGGTCCCCTTTGAGGAAATCCTGGATCTGCAGTGGGTGGGCTCAGGGGCCCAGGGTGCTGTCTTCCTGGGGCGTTTCCATGGGGAAGAGGTGGCTGTGAAGAAGGTACGGGATCTGAAAGAGACTGATATCAAGCACCTGCGAAAGCTAAAGCACCCCAACATCATCACTTTCAAGTAAGGTTCAGGGCAGGGGTTGGGAATACTATGCTGAGGGCAGGGACCTACTTGGGCAGCAGGGATCTTCCCCTCCCTGTTTATTTACTTTAAAAAATCTTTTTAAAATATATTGATTTTTTTACAGAGAGGAAGAGAGGGGATAGTCAGAAACATTGATGAGAGAGAATCATCGATCAGTTGCCTCTTGCACCACCCCTATTGGGGATGTGCCCGCAACAAAGGTACATGCCCTTGACCGGAATCGAACCCGGGACCTTTCAGTACGCAGACCCATGCTCTATCCACTGAGCCAAACCAGTCTTGGCTGAAAAATATTTTTATAAATGTTTTTAATCCTCTCCTGAGGATATATTTTTATTGGCATGAGGGAGAGAAATATCATGAGGGAAACAGCGGTCAGTTGCCTCCTGAAAGTGGCCTCACTGGGAATTGAACTCACAACCCAGAATCAAACCTGCGACCCTTCAGTGCACAGGATGACACTCCAATCAATTGTGCTACACTGGACTATCCTACCCTTTTTTTTTTTTTTTTAATGTTTTTATTTCAGAGGGAGATAGAAATATCAATGATCAGAATCATTGCCTCCTCCATGTCCCCTACTAGGGATCAAGCCTGCAACATGGGCATATGTCCTGACCTCCTGGTTCAGGGGTCGAGGCTCAACCACTGGCCCACACCAGCCGGGCTACCCTACCCTTTTATTTTCTAAAATATATTTTTATTGATTTCAGAGAGTAAGGGAGAAGGAGAAATAGAAACATCAATGATGAGAATCACTGATCGGCTGCCTCCTGCATGCTCCCCCCATTGGGGACCAAGTTGGCAACCTGGGCATGTGCCCAACTGGAATCAAACCTGGGACCCTTCAGTCCACAGGCCAACAACACTCTATCCACTGAGCCAAAACAGCTAGGGCTACCCTGTCCTTTTTAAAGGAGATACCCAAATGGCATGGTGGGAATGAGGTTCCAGGTATACTGGGCTGGTTCATACTACTGTTTGGTCCCCAGGGGTGTGTGCACCCAGGCTCCCTGCTACTGTATCCTCATGGAGTTCTGCGCCCAGGGCCAGCTGTACGAGGTACTGCGGGCTGGCCGCCCCGTCACCCCTTCCTTGCTGGTTGACTGGTCCATGGGCATCGCTGGTGGCATGAACTACCTGCACCTGCACAAGATTATCCATAGAGACCTCAAGTCCCCCAAGTGAGTAAGCAAGCAAGCAAGCAGAGGGACACTGATGTGCATGGTCTCCTGCAGATAACGCCACCCACGTTGGTGTAGCCATCTCCCTGCTTCCAGACCCTGTCCTGTGTCCACGTGGCCATCTCAGAAACCCCTCCCAGTGACAGTCCTACTTCGGGAGGGTTGTGGTGAGCCCCAGGGTGTTCCAAATGATTTAACAGACAAGTAGTTGCTGCACTGGATGAGGGTGTGTAAGGGCCTGGACCCCAGCTGACTACACTCTTTACCAGCATGCTAATCACGTACGACGACGTGGTGAAGATCTCCGATTTTGGCACTTCCAAGGAGCTGAGTGACAAGAGCACCAAGATGTCCTTTGCAGGAACCGTAGCCTGGATGGCCCCTGAAGTGATTCGCAACGAGCCTGTGTCTGAGAAGGTCGACATCTGGTGAGGGCCAGGCGGCAGCATGGGGAGTATGGGGGGAGGAGGGCTTCCCGGGCCTGAGTGCAGGTGAGATGTGTTGGTAGCAAGCAGGTCCTCTGGAGGGATCACCTCCCAGGTGATGTCTCCGCTTCTCCCAGGTCCTTTGGTGTGGTGCTGTGGGAACTGCTGACCGGTGAGATTCCCTACAAAGATGTAGACTCCTCAGCCATCATCTGGGGTGTGGGAAGCAACAGTCTTCATCTGCCTGTGCCCTCCAGCTGCCCAGATGGCTTCAAAATCCTGCTTCGCCAGTGCTGGTAAGAGTGGCCTGCAAAGCTGGGACGCTAAGGGGTGTTGCTGGTTAACCAGCATGTAGAATCTAGGCATGTGGGCCCAGAATCCTGAACAGGGAAAAGGACACAGAGTTGCCATATATAGCTTTTGAAAACCCCAGGATTCAGACTGTGAATCCAGGAGACCACAGTGTAGAAATGAGAGGTGGATTAACCAGTAATCTGCAGGAGTGCATTAGAGTCAAAGCCACACGGGCCTTCTTGGACCATGGGCAAGCACTACGACTTTCAGAACACAGGAGGGAAGAGCTCTGGTCCCTTATTTGGAGCCTAGACCCCAAAGGAAGGTTGAACATTTCTAATCTTTGGTTAAACATTTCCTGAAGTGTGTTTCTTTTAACGGAGTCATTAGGGAAAAGGTTTGTTTTGGCAAGCAAGTTGAAAATGAATAGGTTTGCTTACTGCAGGGCTTTGCTATGCTCACAGGTAACATTTCTTAGACATAGTTGAATAGGGAATTCTTTTATCAGAGTACATTCTAGGATTGGGTTCATTAGGACATTGAGAAAGAATGTCCTAATTCCTTTCTGGTCCTCCCTCAAATTCCCTTTAATGCCGCCAGGAACAGCAAACCACGAAATCGTCCATCATTCCGCCAGATCCTGCTACATCTAGACATTGCTTCAGCAGACGTGCTTTCCACGCCCCAGGAGACGTATTTTAAGTCCCAGGTGTGCCGTGGGTAGGAAAATGAACACCTGGGCTCCCTCTGAGGGGAGGCTGGGAAGGGTTGATTGGGATGGAATAAATGTGCTCTGGGAGGCCGAGACCCGGTGTTGGTCAATCCATGTACTTCACTCCTATGTTCCTCACCCCTCGTTTCTCCACCCCCAGGCAGAGTGGCGTGAAGAGGTAAAGCTGCACTTTGAAAAAATTAAGTCAGAAGGGACATGTCTGCACCGCCTCGAAGAGGAGCTGGTGATGCGGAGGAGGGAGGAGCTCAGGTGTGTGCCTGTTGGGAAAGGGGATTTCAGCAACAGCAGGGACCGTGGACCAGTTCTCGGGGACTGGGATCAACTATGGCACCCAATGAAGCCAGCTAACCTCAGGGACCCTTCTGCCCATTGCAGACATGCCTTGGACATCAGGGAACACTATGAACGGAAGCTGGAAAGAGCCAACAACCTGTACATGGAGCTTAATGCCCTTATGTTGCAATTGGAGCTTAAGGAGCGGGAGCTCCTGAGGTAACCATGCGGCCCTTACGCAACCCTAATCCCACTTTCATGAAGCTGTGCCTGACTCACATGCTGCTAAGCCTGGGTCCCCCTTCTTGGTCACATGCCCAACTGAAGTGGTGTGTGTCTTTAGGAGGGAACAAGCTTTAGAGCGGAGGTGCCCGGGTCTGCTGAAGTCACACCCTTCGCCTCGGGGCCTCCTGCATGGGAACACAATGGAGAAGCTTATCAAGAAGAGGAATGTCCCACAGAAGCTGTCACCCCACAGCAAAAGGTGAGACCAGAGTTAAGTGCTGAGATTCAAAATCGGCAGGAGGGATGCAGAAGCTGGGAGTAGGAGTCAAGGATGCCAGGAAGACTGGTACTGTATTTAGAAAGGGGAGAGAAGTGCTTTGTGTACTGCCCAAGGTTAGGGAATGCTTTCAGTTGATAAAATTTGTTAATCTCAAACTTGTCCTTCCCCTCTCCCACCAGGCCAGATATCCTCAAGACTGAGTCTTTGCTACCAAAACTAGATGCAGCCCTGAGTGGGGTGGGTCTTCCTGGGTGTCCTAAGGGTCCCCCCTCACCAGGACGGAATCGCCGTGGCAAGACCCGTCATCGCAAAGCCAGTGCCAAGGGCAGCTGTGGGGACCTGCCTGGGCTTCGTGCAGCTGTGCCACCCCATGAACCTGGGGGCCCGGGAAGCCCAGGGGTGCTAGGAGGGGGACCCTCAGCCTGGGAAGCCTGCCCTCCAGCCCTCCGTGGGCTCCACCATGACCTCCTGCTACGGAAGATGTCCTCGTCATCCCCAGACCTGCTGTCAGCAGCACTGGGAGCCCGGGGCCGGGGGCTCACAGGGGAAACTGGGGATCCCGGCTCACCACCTCCGGCACGGGGTGACACGCCCCCAAGTGAGGGCTCGGCGCCTGGCTCCACCAGCCCAGACTCACCCGGGGGAGCCAAAGGGGAGCCCCCTCCGGCAGTAGGGCCTGGTGACGGCGTGGGGCTGCTGGGGCCTGGAAGGGAAGGGACGGCGGGCCGGGGAGGAAGCCGGGCTGGGTCCCAGCACCTGACCCCCGCTGCACTGCTGTACAGGGCTGCCGTCACCAGAAGCCAGGTAAAGTATGAGGGTTCTGAGTTCTTTTTCTCCCTGGGGTCCAAATCCATTAACCCACCTCCCACCATTAGGCTCATCTTAAGCCCTTCCCTACTTAATGCTCTGTAATTATGTTCCCTTTCCCTGGGCCCGTTACCTCTTCTCACTTTTGACCAGTCTATTCCTCTCTCCTATAGAAACGTGGCATATCATCCGAGGAAGAGGAAGGAGAAGTAGACAGTGAAGTAGAGCTGACATCAAGCCAGAGGTGAGTGATGGAGCACAAGTAATGACATGCTTTTGCTTCCTGGGCTGCAAGAAGCACAGTCAAGCCACATGTGTCTCGCTGACCTATAGGTGGCCTCAGGGCCTGAACATGCGCCAGTCACTTTCTGCCTTCAGCTCAGAGAATCCATCAGATGGGGAGGAAGGCACCGCTAGTGAGCCCTCCCCCAGTGGCACACCTGATGTTGGCAGTACCAACACTGATGAGCGGCCAGATGAACGGTCTGATGACATGTGCTCCCAGGGATCAGAAATCCCACTAGACCAACCTGCTTCAGAGGTGGTTGCAGGCCCTGAACCCTCCTTGCCCATTCAGCACCATGACCTTCTCAAAGGGGAGCAGGTGAGTAACAGAAACAGCCGGTACTGGGCAAGGAAGAAATACCTGGTCATTTGAGCCCTATTGGGGAAATAGATGCAGAGGCCAGAAGATTTTTGCATTTAAGTCACTATCTGAACCTGTTTTCACCAGTACTAAAGAGCAGTGTCCACATGGCGGAATGAAGCCTATAGTAAGGCAATTTAGTTTAGTAGGCTAGCTTACATAGTAGCTAGAAATTGCAGCCAGGGAGGAATCTGGAATTGTACCTTGTACCTTGGAGAACAAAATCTGGGCGCAGTAAAAAGCAGTAAGTTGCTGGCTAGTAGAACAAAGATTTCAGTAAGGGACCCTAAAGGAATCTACAATACATGAGATTCTGAGCCTCACCCTCTCCCTGCATGTCTACTTTTCACAGGGCCCTCCCAATCCCGAGGACTCAGACTGTGACAGCACTGAACTGGACAACCCCAACAGTGGCGACGCCTTGCAGCCCCCAGCCTCCCTCCCTCCTTGAGAGCCACTCTTGTTCTTGTACATAGGAGTATTTATATAAATAATATATATATGCGCCACATAATCAACAGAGAAAGATAGGGCTATCCCAGCCTCAAGTCAGGCTCAGGAGCCTGACCCCCTGACCAATTCACCTAACTGGCAGCTGTGGAAGAGGAACAAGGACTGCCCTGGATCTGTGGGTAAGGGCACGCTGGCCCCTCCCTGCCTCACTGTTATGTTCAACAAGCAGTCAGGCAGTAGAAAAGCCCAACTTGCCTCCTGTGATCCTCTCTACCCTTTCTCCCCCGGGGCCAGGCAGAAGGAAAGGGAGCCACTTAACTGCACTTTTTTGTTTTCCATTTACTGTTTACACATTTTGCACGTGGGAGGAGGGAGGCTAAGGCTGGCTCCTCCCTTCTAAGGTTTATCAGGTGCAATGTAACTAATTTCTTTGTTTCTTCATTTCTCTGCCCACGCACTGACTTAAGGTCTAGGAGGGGGAGGTTAGAAGATTGTACAAGCATGTGATGGCTCAGGCTGAAGAACTGGGATCTTAAGTCCCTGCTTTTATTTTGGTGCCTGATTGGGGTGGAAACTGTCCTATTGTAACCCCTGTGAAAATCCTTGAAATATAACCACTCCAAGCAGGCCCAGCTGTCGAGGGTTTTCTTGGTGAATGAATGAGGTAGCATACATGATCAAGGAGAAGCCTTGGGCTCCAGACATTATCTGAGCGCTATGGATAAATTGCTTCCTCCTTTTATGCTCTTCTCTCTAAATGAACATCACCTAAAGCGCCAACCTTCTAAACTTATCTGCATAAATGGGAGGAGGTAACTAAAGGATGTTAGGAGGCAGATCTTAAAACACTCCATCTTGCAACCTGAATCCCAGCCAGTCACACTTCCAACAGCTTCCAGGTGTATGCATGTGCATCCTTTCCCACAACCCACCCCCAGGAGCCTGCCTATATACAGATAAATCATAGGAAATGTAACCCCCAACCTTTGAAATTAAGGGCACAGCTACTAGATCACCTTTCAATACAGGCTCAAGAGAAAATCCAATCAAGGGCAACTGAAATAAGTAAGAATGGAGTGGTAAAACAGAAGAAAACATCTTAACTGGAATAAATGCTTATATTCAAAACCCAAGCAGGGTCCTTGTCCTTTGAGGGATAAAGGTGCAAAAATAACAGCAAGACAACAGGAATAAAACCCACATGAATCACTGTGGCATCCAGTTTCTATTCACAAAGAAAAAGCTCCAGTCCATCTTTTAATTTTTTTGAAAAATTCCTGACATTACAGAACTAAACTGAAATGTATTAATATTCCACTCTTACATTTCCATGACAAACAAAAAAAAAATTCATGAGCCAAAAAAAAACAAAAACAAAAAAACAACAGGGAGAAGCTTATAAAACTAAATATGGATCTCAGCATTAACAGCTGAACAGAGAAAGGAATTAAAACGCTTTAATTAAAAAATCATGAGTGGATGATAAAGTGTGTAGAAACTGAAAATTTACAAACTATTTAAAACCTGGAATCGCTGACTGTTCAGAAACTACACAGATGGATCATGGGTGGTGGTGAACAGCAGAAAGGGATTATGGATGAATCTGCATTGTTCTAGCTGCTCCCCATGCCACCCGTCTCCGAAGAAAGCCTGTAATACAAAACAAGAACTCAAAGTTAGTTTTTTTTAAATGCCCAGCTGCACCTCAACTCCAAATTTTTCAACCTGATTGGTTGGTGAACTGTGAAGTAGAGTTTATGTGAAACAATCAGTGGTTCAGTAACAAGGTTTTTTTAATTAACCAGTACCATGTGCCTGTAACCCCTGCAATCGAAGAAACTTCATGAGGGGAAATTACCTCAGAATCAAAGGAAACTGAGAAGGCTTGGTTACCAAGTGTGGGCGTCCCTCAAACTATGTTCCTCCAGAACGTTTGTGGGAGATGTTAAACACTAGAGGTACACCGTGACAGTAAAGTATCTTCTTCAAGTCACAAATTACAGAAGCAATGTCTCTTTATTGCCGAGCTTATTTCCAATCCTCTTAAAATACGGACAGAATAATTTAGGAAACACTTATCTGAAAGTAGCCTCACAAAGCTAGTGCTGAAACAGCTTTTTGTTTTTTCTAGAACAGTCCTGGGTTTCTCTATTAATAAAGGCCATTATTAACTAGTAAGAGATAATGAAGTTTCAAACGCTAAGAAATGTCAAACAGGTTACAAGTATAGTAAGGGTCAAGAATTATACTCAAGCTATAATTTTTATGGTTTTCAGAACTTAAAAGGTGAAAGCTAAAATAATTTTGTTTTAAGCAACTCTATATAAGCTCCCAAATAAATCTGTGGTCTTAAGACAAACATAGCTGACTAATACCTTTGTTTGAAAATATCATTTGAAGCCCTGGAGTCCAATTTCAGGCTTTGAAGGAAAGATATGTAGCCATTTGGCTTGCTTCACTGATACTAGGCAGCCAGCAAGACTTAGATTCCATTTTAAAGAGAACTAAATGTTATAACTGAAGTTTCAGTTCATAAATTTATTTCATAGACTTTAAAATGACTTGCCTAAGTCAAGGGAGCATGAATATTTTCCCATCTGTATCTCTTCTACCACAACAAAAGCCCAACAGTGGCCAGCTGGCTAGAGAGGCAAGAAAAACCAAGGCCAAGATGGGTCTTTCAACTAGGAATTAGTATTTTAGTCAGAAATGGTATTTCTACTGGGTATAAAGGAGAATTTTTTGTTCTTAAAGAAAGGGTAGAACCTTGACAATGCCAAAATGGAATATCTAGAGTAATGTAAACAATGGGCCCTGAATCAAAGTTTAGGGAGGAATTGCTGAACAGTTTAGATCTACGACCTAAAAAAATTAAATTGGCCGAAACCCGTTTGGTTCAGTGGATGAGGGTCGGTCTGCGGACTAAAAGGTCCCGGGTTCGATTCTGGTCAGGGGCATGTACATTGGTTGCGGGCACATCCCCAGTAGGGGGTGTGCAGGAGGCGGCTGGTTAGTGTTTCTCATTGATGTTTCTAACTCTCTATCCCTCTCCCTTCCACTCTGTAAAAAATCAATAAAATAAATAAAATGGTGGGTGCACCACTACAACAAGGTATTTAAAAAAAAAATTAAATTGATGCATGAAGATGGTGGCACTTTGTCACCAAAGAGTTTAAAAGGAACTGTTCATGCACATAGCCTGAGCAGGATTGGAAGAAGGAGCACGTTTTATAAGGGGGACATGAAATAAGAAAACCCAACAAAAATATTGAGGACTCCATGTGATGGTAGTCAGTCAGCCCCTTAAAACATCTCGATTCCTTCCTAGCAATCTTTCTTTAGGAAGAACTAATTAGGTAAAGAGGCCTAATCAAGAACTAGATAAAATAAAACCAGTACCTGGGTGGGTGGGTGTGTGTGTGTGTGTGTGTGGAATGATTATCAGCAAGATTAAGTCCAAACTACAAAAAGAGCTTACCTAAGGGAGAACTGGACTATATGATAAAGGAGCAGCTAGAGCAACTAACAAGAAAAGTCCATCTGGACAATTAACTAATGTTTGCCCCTCCCATCCCATGTAGATTTGGGGGACATGTAAAACAAATTCAATGGCCCAATATGGGATTGAGGGCCACACCACCAATGTAATATATTGCAATACTCATGAGCAATTGGTTTTAACACTATAACATAAACCAAAGGGATGGCTGAATGGTTAAGAGCATCAGCCTGTACACCGGAGGGTCTCAGGTTCAATTCCTGGTCAAGAGCATGTACCTGGTTTGCAGGTCTGATCCCCCTGCCCCAAGTCGGGCACTTGTGGGGAAGCAACCAATCAATGTCACATTGATGTTTCTCTACCACTCTCCCTTCCATTCTCTGGGGAATCACTGGGGAAAGTCTAATCCCCAAGGAGTGAGGATTAAAGCAAAAATAAAAAAAAGGAATGTGGGAAAAAGTCATCAGGGAAAAATCCTCTACACTGGTGCTTTGGGAAGAGCATTATACTTTCATTAGCCCTACAATATGTATTCAGGTAGAATATAATCCTATTAAATGGCTTTTTCGATTAAACCTACAGTATTTCTAACCTTTTAAGGAGAGAACATTGGTTTTGGATAAGAAAAATAACAAGGCTTCAGGAGATTAAGGACTAACATTTTGAGTTGTTAGCCCTCACTAGTCATCCATGTGATTTGCAGATTTAAGATTTCTTAGGGCTTCTATTTTTTTTCTTAACCTCGATATATGAGATTGATGAATTACAGCTGATTATTAATGATTCCTTCCAAATTTAAGTCTATAATTTTCTATACATGATAAATAAGGGTGTTGGTGGGAGACAGAAGGGTAAACAAGGAATAGAAAAAAAGATACTTGAAAAAATTAGGGATAATTTAGGATGACTGGACAGAATCCTATCAAATTTGTAGAGATGTCACGTGTTGGTTGTTTTAAGATGTACCCAATGTCATAGGAAGAGGACTAATGCTATTTCAGAGGAATGCAGACATGCTGACAAACTTTGAGACTTAAACTTGCTTCCTCATTCTGGGTAAAGAAATAACTTGTTTGAGTAACCACTCATCAACAGAAAAAGCCTGGGATGGACACCCCTGTTACTTGCTGCGTTTGGCAGGGTAAAGGATCTGAGAAATCAGAGAAACTAATTTTCACTAAGTAAACTTCTTGCCAATTATGGAAGACCCTCTGGATTTAATCTGCCACAGGCCCATCTCCCTTTGTGGGGAATGACAAAGGGTTACAAAATTAACCAGGGATACAAAGAGGTCCGATGAGTTTTATAGACTCCCTAGTCAAGCCAGGTCACAAAGTTCCCACCCCTTTACACTTCACAGCACACGGTAAACTAGGGTTCTTACTGTGGCAACTTTATTACAGCTAGAAACACAAATCTGGCCAAGAAGGCCAGCTGATAACTTGATCATTAAATAATAATAATAAAAAGATTAATGGAGAATCTTTTATTCATTAACACAGAGCCTAACACATTGTTATATTGCAAGGCAGAATAAAGCTACAAAAAAGTAACAGAATGAGAAAGAACAAGAACTATGGCTCTAGATAAAATATTCAACAAATCAAACTCAGAAATAGGCACTCCGCTGAAATGGCCTAAACCTAAACACCATTACCATTGCCCCCACCCCCACCCAGTTATCCCCCAAATAGTAAAAAGGAAATGTCACAAGCTCACAATTGTTTCTCACCAATGTTAACAAAGGAAAACAAAATGAACCAAGAATTACTTGAGGAGGTGCCTCAAGATATGCAATCAGTAGGGGGAGAATCTCTGTTTCTCGCCTTTCAGTTTGTTAGTTACACATGGCACGGCAGAGGTGGTGGTGGTGGCAGCTGAAGCCCCGGTACCCTTAGCAGCAGACACAACATTTAGAGCCAGGAGAGGGATGGGTTTCATGCCAAGCAGACTGGAGACACAAGGGGCGGTCGGAAGAGGGTTGGGGAGGCTGGAGGGTGCGTCGGAGGTCCCCGCTGTGGCGAGCGAGGGGGTGGTGGTGGAGGAGGAAGAAGAAGAAGGGGTGGAGGGTTGAGAGAGGTTGATGCTGAGGTGATCAGGGATCGTGACGGAGGCTGCCTGGGAGGAGGGTTTAGCGTTTTCTAAACTGTAACAGAGGAAAAAAGGAACAAAAAAAACCGGGTGGGTGGAAGGGAAGACCACAAAAGGGAAAAAGTACAGGACAAAAACCGCTTCAGTTATCAGTGTTTCTGGTTGCAAATTAGGAAGACCTAATACCAACTTGTGACAAAGCTGTCTCCCTTTTACCTTGTATCCCACCCTCTAAAAATGTATACCCACCAAATTTCATTCCCCATTGCTATTTAAAATTGCTATGGTGAGGAAAAAGCTCATAGGCTGAAAAAAGAAACACATTTCCATGTATGATACATTGATCCAACCCAGAGGTCAGAAAGACAAAGGAATGATTTCAAGTAGAAAATAAAAGCACTCTATCTCCAAAGAAGAAACAAATGTTTCAGCCACCAATCATTTGTGATGCCTTGGAATATTAACCCACAGAATTTAAAAAAAACAAAAACCTCCCCTGTAATTAATAAGAAATTTTGATTCCGTCTCTATTGCAAACTAACCAATATATTAGGATGGAGAGGATAGAGAGACCCAAGTAGGTCAATGACTAATTTCAAACTTGAAAGAAGGTAGCATTTTCAAAGAAAAATGCTGAGAACAGAAGCATAGATAAAAAGTAGGGAAGCTTAGTTTCTGGTGAGGTGTTATGGGGGTGGGGTGGGGGGACGACTATTTGTTTTGTGATTGACCATATTTGTAATACAGAATTGGAAGGAACTCAAGCACTGCCAAAAAAATTCATGTTCAAAAAGTAAAAATACCGTTTCTACTCCTAAAATAACTCCAAATGACAGTAATGCCTTACAATTCCCAAATGCCTACACATGTTTAAGCCAGACCGTCTTTATTCTGCCCGGACAACCCACCCCAAAGGATGAACTCTTCAGGGCAAGGTTAGGCTCCTCTAAGACTCCTTTTGTCATTACATAAGTCCAGGACAGCGGCAATCCATAAAGGAGAGGATAAAGGAACCGACTGCCAGAATCAGGCCAGAAATGCTCACAATCCATTACTGAAAGCATAGAAACATTTCTTGCGTGGTATTAACAATAAAATAGTTTGTTTTGTTTGTTTTTTGCATTCAAATGGGCTAGTAAGATGAGAAAATGAAGACTAAGTATTGTGCAGACAGAGCCCTTGCTTTGATGTTAAGGCAAGTTGGCTTCAAGAGGTTTTGACCCAAATCCACAGCCTTTTAAACGGTTTTATTAAATAGGATGATCATGAAGAGGAACTAAACCTGGAAACTAAGTTCTGCTTCCTTACAATGCAGCCACTAACCTAATATAGGGGGTCAGGCAAGAAGTTTCATTTCAACACTATCTGACAATATTTGTGGCAAGCCTACCGAAGAAAATAACTTCCAGTTTCCAAGAACAAGATTCCTGCCACTTAACCACCCCAAACTAGAAACAAGAGGACAAAACCTTTGTAAACTGTTTCTGTGAAAAGCTTACTATTATTTGACTCTGAACATTAAGAATTTGATGTGATTGGTAGCTGAAGAAAAAAGCAGACACAAACACAGTTTTTTCCACATAAAGATTAGTAAATACTAAGATTAGAAAATACTTTTCACGACATAAAAAGTCTGAAGGGGGGGGACACAGAACCACTATTGAGGAACTGATAAATTCTTAACCAGGGAATAAAGACCATGGAATAAATACATGATTAGTGTAATACTGATGATATAAAATTCATACTTATGAATTCCTTGCACTAAGAATCAAAACTAGAATGCACAAGAGACCAAATAGTTATAAAGGGAAAAGTAACTAGGTAAAGGCTACCTACTTAAAATGGATGGCTAAGCTCCTTGGAAAATGGGCTAACACTGGTTTGAAAATGTTAGTAAGCAATGAAAATGTGGCATAAGCACTAATATTGAAAAAGCAAGCAATATTTTTTAAATGCCCTGTAGGATGCTCATTAGTATTTAGTAACATTAGCTAGCTTTGAATAAGAAAACTACAATTTCAGGAAGTCATTATTGAATGAGATGGTAGAGGAAAGAGAAAACACCTAGGCACTTCTGAAATATTCCAAAACCTTTGCCTCCGCTTTCCCACAAGTTCTGAACAATGAAACTCATTTGTGATTTGAGAAAAATTCAGGTTTTCAGAAAAAAAGGTAATAGCTACCCTCAAGAAACTGCCTTGCTGTCTGTCACATTACCTCATTCATTATCCTTATTTCAAATGAGGGTACTTTGGAGCCTGCACCCTATCAGTGAAAGAAACACTGGGCTATACGGCATGTACAGTGAAGTCCCACATTTGAGTCTAAGGATGGGTAGCTCCAGTCAGAGCACCTGACCTATTATTGAAGATACACACTCAACCTTTCCACTCCCCAACGATCAAAAGTCAAATCTGAGCATTCTGTCCCCACTTCAATCCCATGCAAACTTACTACAATCTGGCTCCTTTTTCTGCTACACTAAAAATTGATGATAACAGGGCTACACTTAAACTTCTCCCCATCTCCATCTATCCCCATTCCCATCCCCCAAATAACCCCTCACTTAATAATACATTCTTAGCTTTCCCCTAAACACACATTACTTGTGTGTTATCACTAAGACAAAAAAGGCAAGGAGCTCTTACCTGACATTGATTAGATATTGAGCCAGGCTGATGCTGGCAGCAGATCCAGTGATGGTAACCTGCCTATCAGTAGATCCTTCCACTGGGTTCGCAATTTTGATCTGCGCCCCAGACATCTGACGGATCTCATTGATTTTGGCGCCTTGACGCCCAATTATACAGCCAATCAACTGTAGGGAGAAAAACAAGAATGTACACCAAATTAGGAATAGCATGGCTAGGTCCAAAAATTTCATCCCACCCCTCCAGATTTCTATAACTTGATCCATGAACAAGGCAATGGAAACTACTGCATCCTACACACTCTACTCATATACTCCAGATTGAGTTACAGATTGCGCTCAACTCTTGCCTATTCTTTTTGTCAGAGCCAACTGAGCCTACAGACTCCAACACAGCCAACTGAGCATAGCTCATTTTCTTAGAGTAAATCCAAGGAAAAAATAAAACAGAGCCAAGATAACAAACCTAATTTTATCATAATAAACTTGGAAATAATAGTAAAGGTATCTTTGGTTTTTTGGGCAACAGATATCTAAAACTCATCCTGCCATGATTACCACTTTGCTATGGATTTTGGCTCATTTCTAATGTTTTTGCCTTGAGAAAGTAAAAAATTGGTCTACATTTGCATTGTCCAGTACTGTAGGTACTAATAAAATGTGATTTATTGAGCACATCAAGTGTGGTGTGGCTAGTGAGATTGAAAAATTGAATGTGGTTAGTGAGTACCATATTAAACAGCACAGATAAAATACCCAAAGACCACTGCTTTATGGATAAGGCTTCAGATTCTACAAGAAACAAAGGCAAACAAGAATTTCTACTTGTGATATAAAGATTCTTTGCCTCATGAATACTCAACAAGTGTTACCAACTTTCTCCAGCTATTTCTATTCAGAATTCTAGATACTATAGTTTTTAATTTGGTATCTAACACAATTTCCTTTCCATAGGCCTTAAAGTGGCATGACACTGGCTAAGACTTCTATTATTTAAAACCAATTCTCTTATTTTCATCCCATGCAACCCAACTAACTATACTTACATCATTTGGAATGGTGAGTTCATGAGAAGTAGTCTGAGCAGATGCATCCAAACCTGCTAAAAGACAGAAGAGAGCAAGAAAATTCAATGTGCAGCATACAAACCCCAACTGACTGCACATTAACCTAACAGAAGGAAACAAACTGGAAACCCAGCACTGGCTGTTGGGATTCATCCTAACTTAGAAACCTCAGAGAGGATAAAGAGGGGAGAGGGGTGTAGAAATAATTCTGGAAAGATTCCTCTGTACACTCAGGAGAGCTGATTTCATACCATTTCCTGCAAAGCCCAGCCTACTAGGGTGTAAGGGGACGGAAGCAATGGAAAAGGGAGTGTGGTATCCTTAAACAGGACCAAAATTTAACCAAGTCCTTCTGCACTTCCTTTTTCTTAGAATTTCCTGCTGTTGTTTTCCAATTTTATCTCACCTGATGCTCACTAGCACCAGTGCCAATATCATGCCTGTTAATTGGGTACCATGGACTCTTGGTACACATGCAGAGTTGCTTTAAATATACCTGTATCAGATTAATAGTGCCTCCCCTCACCAACCACACACACATATCTTAACCTACATTTGAAGGTCAGAGAGAATGGCAGTCAGGTGAGGGAAGTTCATTTCTCCAGATTTATTCCCTGTCTTTTTACTCAGATGCTCATTAATTTGTTCTGGTTTTTATTGTTTTCCAAAGAAAAAGAAAAAAAAATCTAATCAGCAAACACCCATAACCATCTATAATGGCACCTGGACTGGACCAGGGCAGCTAGCTAAGTCTCAAGGCTAGCCTTGCTCTATTCAATACTTTGGTTGCTAAATTCAATACTTTTAGAAGGGGTTGGCCAGATCCAAGGGACCCCTCAGGGGCACCAGGCCCACCCTTTTGCTCTCTCAGCTTCTTTCTGCCATATGTATGTTGCTGGTATGTCATGGGCAGTGAAACAAGACTCCCACCAGTTTATTAATATAACAGTAGAATACTACAGATTTTTTTTTTTAATCATTACCCCAATAGCCTTTCACCTCTGGAGAGCTGGATTCAATGCCTGTTAAGATACAAGTGAAAATGAGTTTGGTGGTCTCATCCTAACCCTATCGGACAAGTTATTCCTTATACAGAAAAAAAAAGCCCAAAACAAAACAAAATAAAAGCAAAAAACACTACACAATTTGGCACAAATGGATTGTTGTCTCTACCCGGGTCTGTGAAAGCTGGTGGAAAGAAAGGGGGTGCCAATCAGATCAAAGGGGCAGCAATGAGAAAGGGTTAGAGGAAATGTCAGCCTACCCTTTGCCTGACAAGCATCCCCTGACTTCACCCCAAACCTTCAAGGGCCTTTTTTTTTTTTTCTTTTAGAATAACTCATCCCAAATGAAAACCAAGTTAAACACATTACCTCCTTTGGTTTAGCCACAGAAGATAGTCAAGTTTAAACCAGCAGGATGCTGGGTAAGTTTGTCTTAAACAGATGCCAAACTGAGGCCTTGGGGCTGGCCTCTGTCTTGCACTACACCTTACAAAAATAAACACTGAGGTATCCATACCACTGAATCCGGTGTTGCCATGCGTCATGGGAAAATGAGACTGTTGCATTGCCAACTGGTGCAGCTTGGTCAACTGCAGGGATGAAACGGGAGGGGTTGACATTAGAAGAGTAACAGAGCCAGGGTTCAAGATCATACAAATTTGAAAATGCAAAGCTCCTGATGATCCCCAAAGTTGTCTCTACTACTCAAATCACAACAGAGGGTAAGGATGGGGCTTACCCTCTGGGGATAGACAGAATATGAAGGGTTAGAACAGGAATCAGTACAAGAAAATGAATGCCATTTTGGGTGTGTGAAAAGAAAAGCAGCAGCATCCACCCAACAATCATCCCCTTGTAGGCTATTTAATGAAGGTGCTTGCAGCCATTGCAAAGTTGCCTCAGGGACAAGCACAGACAGGCTAGGTAAACTGTGCAGTGGTGCTAGGGGAAACACACCATGCAGGGTTCTATCAGTATCGGGTAAAAGGAAGGAGATAGGGGGTGGGGGATGAGGGGTGAAGGAGACTATAAGGAGATTAAGATGAAACCAAATGGGCTTTAGTCCCTCCCCCACTACTAGTTTTTACAGCTATTTTTCTTCATGTATATAAACGTCTTGGCTGTTGTAAAATAATCCCTCTTCAAGTATATTTCCCCTTCTGGGCCCTAACACTAACCAAGAGCCAAATTCAACTTCCCTAGTCTAATGCTCAGCACCTAAAAGGGTTAGTCAGGATAAAGAAACAGTGCAGAAAGGAATGTCTTTAAACAAGTCTGATTATCAACACTTTTTAAATAGGAATTTTTAGTGGCAAGGAAAGTTCCATTGAGTTGAATACCCAAATATTCAGCTTCCTATCCTTCCCTGTATAAATAAGCCCTTTTCCCACCCTTCCGGATGCTTTTAAAATTACTATCTCAAATTGAGGAATACCCAAAGGCAAAGCCATCTCCCACTCCACCCTCAATTGAAGACTCCATACAGAGATGCACAGGCCACTGTTAATTTAAATTATGCCCAGAAACAGAAAAAAAAAAAAAATAGATGGAACATTTCCCTTTAGACAGAGTAATCTGGAACAGGCAGGAAAGTAGAAACTAATATTCTGCCCATCATAATTTCCAGAGATTAAATGTCAAAAGGCAAACAAGGTGCTATTATGCCCTGATTAAAGATTATTTAAGGGTTGAAATATGGGATTCATCTCTTGTGGAAAACAACTTAAGATTGCAATTGTTTTAAGACCCAACTCACTTCTGCCTACATGGAAGAAAGGAATGAGACAATTTGAATGGGAAAGGGAGCTTTTCAAAAGAAGAAGTGAAAACAAAACTTACATCTGGCTGTGGAATGGCATACTGTCCTTGAATGGTATAGGCCTACAAAAGGAGGAAAACAGTTCCTATTAAAAAACCAATCACGGACAGCCACCCAGTTGGGAGAAAAAGACATTTCAACTAGCCAGGAAGCCAGAGTTGAACTACAGAATGGGGAGGCCAAGATTGAGACAGTAAATGATATCTCACAAATACAATCAGACCCAAGTTGGCCTTCTTTGAACCCTAGATATGACTTATTCTGGGAAGCCTTTAAAGGCAGCCATAGCCATGTTCCCTGCAATCAAAGGCAAAATACACATCAGTTCCTAAATGAAAATGTGAGAAGTGGGATTAAGCAATGCCTGGATTGACCAAGCCCCCTTCTTTCTCCCTATTTATAAGACAGCTGGGAGGAAAAGGATCTCTTCCCTCAAACCACCCACCCCTTTACGAATCATGGTGTTGTGAATGATTTGTGTTTGTACAAACCTACATGAAATGTTTTAAAAAACTTCCCTTTCCCTACTTTACTTTTCTCTACATCTGCCTAAAGACCTTTAAATGCACTGGAAGCTAGTTTAGTCCCTAAGTACTAGGGAGCCAACCACAGAACACACACACAAAAAAAATCACTGTGTTCTAAGTCCTGCCAGCTCCCACCTCCCCTCAATAAAAGGCACTTGCAGCTCCCACTACACCCTCCTCCCCCCACACCATAACCTCAGAAAAAGGAGCTGGGACTTCAGGGCAATGGGGTTGGGGACAAGGAGTAGGAAGGGCAGGGAAGGAAGGAGTGACTGGCTAAAAGAATACGAGATTTCTCACGTCAGTGGCCAGTACCCCCAAAAGTACACCCAGGTAGGGGTGGGAAGGTGAAAATGGGGGAGGAGTGGGATATAGGGGAGAGGGGTTGAACAAAAAGAAAAAAAAAAAGAGTTGGTGTTACCATCTGGTGGGCTACGCGGCCTGTGTGAAATGAGGTGTGGGGGGGTCAGTCCAGGTCCCCGTGGACAGGTGGTGTCCACAGCACAAAAATCACCAGCGTCACTGGCCCCCCGCGTGTTGGCAGTCTCGGCTGAGGCGGAAGGATTGAGTGAGCCTTGGAGACTGAACATCCCCTCTCACCTCTAGAGGTGGTCCCTCCAGGTCAGGGTTGAGGCACATGGACGGGGTGGTGTGGGGAAAGCTCGCACTGTCGCTGCCTGTGCTGTACCTGTCCTGTGGATAAATAGAGGATTTCAGTCTCCAGGGCTGTCAATCCGGCACCTTGTCACCAGCATGAAATTCACATAAAAAAAAGTTGTTTAATTTTTTTTCTTTTCCTTTAAAAAGTAGCTCACAACACAATTTGAAACGAGCTGCAATCAGTCGATTAAAAAAAAAAGTTACCTAGAGGCAGGTTTCACACTGCACAATTGGGCTATTTTCAGTAAGAATAAAGGGCTAAGGCAACAAAGCTGATGCCAGCTCCTGGTCAGCGAGGGATTAAGTTGAACCCCTATAGAGCCCACTTTATCACAAAGAAACAAAAGATACAGGTCCATCTGTGGGACATTGCATGAACTGGTCCATTTAAAAAGGCCCACGGGAATAATCCATGGCAGGGCCAACTGTGGGAGAAACTGCCAGCTTTTGGAGGGTGGTCAACTGAATAAAGGAGAGGGAGGGAGGGGAAGCAAATATGTGAGAAAGGGAAAGTGGGTAACAGGGGAAGAAAGGGAAATGAAGTAAGAATTGTAAACAGGAAGGGTTGCTGTGGCACAGCACGGGACTCTTTATAAAGGGGAGTGGTAGAACCCAGAAGAGTAGGAAGCTGGGATTCCCGGGGAGAGGGGAAAACTCCTAAAGCTAAAACTTGCTACACTAACTCTGGCTGGGCCTTTGCTTATCCTGCCCCTAACCAAACGGACTGAAAGCCCTTTGATCACACCAGTTTGTACAAGGCTAGTGTTAAAAGCAAGGTACTACATTGTTTCAAGGTAACACTGTGACACAATTAACTTGTGAAAACCCCAGAACTACATGACAAACTAAGTCCCCCAAAACTTGGTCAGTTTTATGCCAACTCAACAGAGTATGAACGAGACAGATTTCAAGTTCATGTTTCCCATTTAAATACAAGGTGGGACTAAATAATTGTGCTTTCAAACAGGACAGCCTCATGTGGGTAAAGGTATTTTGAGTAAAGCACTTGTTGAGGCAGGTATCAAAATGAAGGTCACTATTCCAACCTGAATCCCAGTATTTTAAACACTAACCTACCCACTCCTCAAATACTAACCAACAAAGTACAAAATTACCATGATGATCAGTGCTCGTGTCATAAAAATCTAACTTCATAAAAAACCATCCATGTGCCAAGGATCAAGTGTTTAGGTGAGTTAAGGAGTAGAAGCCCAAGGGGGTGCTTTGGTGTTGTTACTCAAACACCAAAGGTCAATATCACCACTGCCCAACATGCTCTCCCCCTTCTATTCTTGCATACTGAATCATCACCCCAGCTGATTCGTTATGCCATGTGGGTTCAAACCAGTGTTTTATGAGCTTAAGAACCTGGGAGACAAATACACTGGAGTTTGGGAGTGAAGGGGTAGGAGTAGGGGAGGGGAAGTGGGGGAAGGGAAGTTTGTAGGACACTCAAGTTCTGGACCCCAAATTTTGAGAACACCATCCAGAATCTCCTTCAGAGGTCCAAGTCTTTGCTAACTTTATTCAGACCTCTGAAGAATATCCCATACATAAAATAAATATGGATGGAGTGGGGATAGGGAGAATAGTGATAATGAAGCAATTTAACCCTTTCTTCTAAGCCAAACCACCTTAAGTCACCAAGTAAATGACCTCTTCGAGTGCCTACAAAACTCCCATTGCCTACTAAAAATTAAGTAGGGCTTGGCATTCACAGCTTTCTCCAGTATAAATAAATGAATAAATAAATAAATAAATAAAACTAAAAGCAGGTCAAACTATGGCCAGAGTACAGGTTTCAGCAAGCATGCAGAGTGGCCTGGTGTGCTGCTGGCAAAGTTGACATTTCAAATATAAACCTCATTCTTATCTAGCCCAGCAATAAGAATTTTCTTACCTGACCACCTGCAAAGATGACCGGTGAACTTGATGGCTTGGGCCGGTACGGGATGGTCACGCCCTTCGGGGGGGACTGGGAGAGAGTCAGAGGGGAGAAAAACAAAAAGAGATAAGGTTTCAAAGCTGCTTCAGCTGTGTGGCTTAAGCTCACACAGGTCAGTTAAATTAAAAACTGTATTTCCATCCCCTCACCTACCAACGTTGTCTTTGGCTAGATCTAATCTGAAATCATCTGCAGTTATTTGCCTTTAAAGTAGTAAGATGGTCCGTGGACTACACAGCTCACACTAATTCTCATCAAGGCAGATCCCCCTGTAATAATTTAGGCATTATTTCCATGTTTTCAAATAAGCCTAACAAATATGAAAAACCTCTGTGTGTACATATGTACATTTTAGTTGGAGACTTTTTAGTATAATACAGACCTGTCCATAAATATTCCAAAGTCTCCATCAATATTTTTCTATTTGGAAATTCTACTTTCCTTTGTTGCCAAGATGGGTCCAACTCCATATAACAATTCTAAAAAGGCTTACTGTCTCTTAATTTTGCTTTAATCAAATAACACATACCAGGACCTTATAAGTCATTCATAAACACCATTTTGGGTATATTTTTTCTATACAACTACCACTTTGAATATAATACTGCCACAAATCATAGAAATTTAAATGTTTCAAAGTTGAATGGAGCAAAAATTCTATAATCCAAAAAGCAACTTAGAATCTCAGAAACCCAGATACATCTTTTATCCACTGAGTCCAAGCAGTGACTCTTCCCCTACCAACCGCACTAGAATTGCTATAACTCAAAAGATCACTGCTACTTAGCAGTTTCTATTTTTTGCTCAGACTATAAGAAAAGCCAAAGCTGGGGAAAGGAAAATATGAACTCAGGGATCTTCCCCACCCCCATCGGAGGCTTCTAATAGCCTCACCTAATTCTAGTCTTACTAAATATAGGTTAGGCTGTCTCCCCTAGAATCACCCTCCCCCCATTCTCAGCATGAGCCTGAGGGCTTACCTCCAACATGACCACGCAGATCTGTTTCACACACTCAATGATGGATTGCGGAATGCCAGCAATAGTGATGGCCCGCTCAGTTGAGTTGGGAAGCATATCCCCTGCCACCTGGACTTGAGCTCCTGTACTCTGAGGTAAAAAGAAATTTAAAAATCAGAAAAAAAGCAGCTCATACTTACTCTTCCAATTCCTCCCAGTAGCAACTTTAGAATCTAAAGATCAATAGACACTTACCCCACCTCCTACCTTACCCTTTTTGACTTCCCTTCCAACTCCTTCCTTATTCCAGTTAGGACTGTTTAATCAGTTATAAATAAATTAGCCTTTGAAAGCCAAGAATAAACCTGAATAACAGTCTAAATTTAACCTGCTCTTAAGAAAAAGGCCCTTCTAGACGGTTTCCTTTCAGCTAATGTTAATTGCGGGCCATCCAACAAAATTCCTACAAATCTCAGTCACCTTTCATTCATATTAATCAAATATTTATATTAAGCCCATTTTATGTGCTAGGTTCGAGGAATATTATTGATGAACAAATCAAAATCCCAGCTTTCTCCTGCTATGTACAGTAGAGGCTCCCAAAAATTCCAATTTGTTTTCTTTTAGGAGTCATTCAAATTTCACTCCAACATCCAATTTGGTAACTCCCAGATAGAGTTAAAAGCTTCCATAATTCAATGAAACATCACAATTTAAGAGAGCAAGATTATCACTACATCCCAATATACCTTCCAATATACTTTCCCATTCCCATCCTCCGGCCTGCTATATAGGAATTTGGCCAAGGAAAATATTGCTATTATTACATATCAAATTGTAAATTCTTTAGACATAAAAAAGAATTATGCATATTCATGGAAAAGTTGCCAAAGTAATAAAGATCAATTGTACAATACTTTCCATCCCAATATAGTCAAATTGTAATCTTCTAGGACTATTTCTTTAATAATAACCTTCACCTCAACAAATGCTAACTTTTCCCAGTCATACTTAAAGCTAATAGGGAAAGCTGCATCTAGAAAAAGGAGCACAAAAGTTTACCAACCTCTCTTATTTCCTTGATCTTGCAACCACCTTTCCCAATGAGAGAGCCACATTGACTAGCAGGGACCACCAGCCGCAGGGTGACGGGCGGTCTACTGGCAGCTGTGCTATTGGTCATAGAGCTGCTGATGTCCTACAAGAAGAAATTAGTCAGAACACCAAAATATAACAAGTTTCATTTTTAAAACGTGGAAGTTTTTTTAAAATGTGTTTTTACTGATGTCGGGGTGGGGGGGGGAGATAGGAACACTAATGATGAGAGAATCAATCAATCATTTGCCTTCTACACACCCCCTGCTGGGGATCAAGCCTGCAACCCAGGCACATGCCTTGACCCTCTGGACCAGGAATAGAACCGTGATCTCCTAATTCAAACTGAGCCACACCAGCTGGACAGAATTTAAGTTTTAAGCAGATCCCTTAGGACCCATAAATGCCATGAAAGAACCACTTACCCTTAAATAAAGGACATATGTCCCCCCATCAACAAATGCCCAAAAATGTCCCTTCAAAGTAACTATTTCTGAAAAGATAAAAGCACCTACAAACTTCCTCAGAATTAGCCCAATATTTATTTATTCACCCTGGGGAAAGGAAATGTTCTTGGTAGAGGAAGAAAAACAGTTATTAGTTTTGGAAATTAACTGGCCAAAGGAAATCAAGATTGAAGTCACAGTTAAATAAAATATAAGGTGAAACAATGCAACCCAAATTCAAATAACTAATTTTGTCCTCTTAAAACTTAGAAAGATTAAATAGTATACTTCTATATACCATTGTTTTGTAATTGTACAGGTAATGAAATTGAGCCTGAGTACTTACCCCATTAACATACATAAAGCTGTAGATTTAAAATTAAACTATATTGGCACCAATGCCCAGTTTTTCCCATAACAATGCTGCATTCAAAAAGTCATGGTTTTAATAGCTTTAGCTTTCTGAAAATTAACTAGTTTAAATATCACTACCCAGCCTTAACCTCTAAATAGTATTTAGACCTGGGAACTGCTTAAATATAGTCTAGGACATGTTTCTGAGTTGGTTCAATCATGAACAAATTTTCTGAATGTTTTTTAAGCCACAAGTTCTGGATTAGCAGGGTCTTGTAGGTCAAAAGGTTAACATTTCTGATCTTGGCAAGGATGAGATTTCAGCCACCAATAAGTATCCAAGGACCAATCAAGCAGCAGCCAAAAGCTCTCCTCTGCCTGTGGTGTCAATTAGAGATTAGCAGCATTACGGCAGAAGGGAGAGGAAGCCAAGACTCACGACCTACTCGATGGTTAATGGCTGGCTGTTCAGTACCTGAAGGGCGAGGTGGCTTGGTGAACAACAAAAAACTTCCTTCTGCCAAAAAGCCTGAAATCAATATTTTGCTTCTGATAACCTATAAAACATCCCCCCCCTCCTAACTCCGACAAAAAAAATTATCAGATTGATTTTTTAAAAAAAGTATAACCAAACCCAGTGCTGGAAGATATCCATATTTATAGGGTAGGTTAGTGTTCAGCAGGTCCATTTATTAAAAGCATTAATCTAATTCACTCAACTATGAATTGGGGACAAAGTTTGCCAGTGTAGTGGTGGCATACCTTAAAACCATTGGTCAAAAGGACTTGTTTGCATGCATATTAGCATAACCAATGGACACAGACACGGGCAGTGGGGATGGGCCCAGGGTGGGAATGGCTGGGGGAAGGGAGGGTGTCAATTGGGAGAAAAAGGAGGCCTATGTAAAACTTTAGACAATAAAACCCTCCAGCTACAAATAGAAGAAAAAAAAAAACAAAACAACAAAAACCCGTTGGTCAATAAATAAAAATAAAAGATGCTGCTTTTTAAACACCATTATTTTACAGTGAGTCCCTGGTAATAAACTATTTGTTTTAATACTTAAGTGACTTATTTTATAAATGATAATAAAATTTTGGGATGCTGAAGGGGAGCAAAGAACCTATCGATAATCCAGTCTGCCCTGAAAATTAAAAACTCCTTTGAATATCAATAAGGTATCTAGAAGCAATTATAGATGAAGAATGAGAATGAGGGAAGCGGGAGAACAAACCTCTTCCAGTTTGTCAATGATCATAGCAAAGGCTTTGAAGATGGCATTAGTGGGTCCAGCCAAAGTGATAATTCTCTCAGGACAATTCCCTTCTGAGATGTTGATACGTGCACCACTCTGGATAAGAAACAGAAACAAGGTTAAATAGACAAAAATATCTAGCATATGTAGATAGAGATCTCCTGAATAAGATGGGCAAGGAGCTACCTATATATGATCCTGATACAAGGTAATACCAGCATCACTGCAAATACTGTTCTATGTTTGTCTTCAAACAGACTACAGAAATTGCCTTAAGCTCCGGCCCATGAAGCTCAGTTGGTTAGTGTGGCAAAGTTGTGAGTTTGATCCCTAGTCAGGGCACATACAAGAAGCAACCAATGAATTTATAAGTGAAACAACAAATCAACATTTCTCTCTCTAAAAATTAATAAATTTAAAGAAAAGTTGCCTTAAGTAATGAATGAATGAAGACGTGCTAGAACTACATTTCCCAACATACTATTTGTGACCACAAAGCCAGAAAAATATTAACTTCTAGAGACCTTCCTCCTAAGCTTTCCTTAAACAGAATTTTTGCTTTTAAGCTTTTAAATTCCCAAGGTAACAGTTCCCCAAATCCCACATAACTCACCTCCTCGCGCATCTTCTTAACTGATTCTCCTTTCTGTAAGAGGGAAAAAATCAAGAGTGACTTTAAACTGCTATTTCAACCCAGACTGACTAAATAGTAATTAGAGTGGAAGTGAAACTATCTTACCTTTCCGATGATACTGCCAACTTCCTACAATGGAGAAAACTAGTGTCAAATACGAGGAAATTCTAAGTGGTCATTATCATGAAAAGAAATTTTTAACTGTCCAACGTAATGAAAAAACTAAGAATTATTGGAAAGGGGAATGGGCAGGATTATTCTTTTCTTTGCTCAAAATTTAAGTGGAGCTCTCAATAAGGAACAATAATGCAGGAGTGATTAAGTGCTATCTTTGTTTTCAAAATACAAGGTAAGTTATTTTTAAAAATTAAAAAAAACACATCATCCATCCTTAAAGTTTCCCAAAATTGCAGAGGCAATCTATACCTACCACAAGCTATAGCAACCTCTGAGAAAAATCTTATCCAGGTATGACATAGTCTTTGGCTCTAGGCTCCAGTTAAGCCTTTCCTGCTCAGTGGAGCTTCCCAGAGAAGTCTGTCCATTTTCCCACTACACTCTCATCTACTCTGAGAGAGAAGAGTGTTAAAGCCAGACACCCCACAGTGCTAATCTGATGAGCTCCAAGACACATACATGCCCGCTCTTCCTGGCCCCTCCCCTAGCAGTTACTATGACCCAATTTCCCAAGCTGGTGCATACCTTTCCATGCATAAGTAGCCGGATGGTGAGAGTGACGTTTAATCCACCTTCGATCACACCGGTGTCCATGTCGAGCAGTATTCTGGGGAGATGGACTTTGAGTGGTAAAGTCTTTGGTCACTGGTGGGGGGGAGGGAAGGTGAAAGCCAAGAACTGAAATACAAACATGACCAAATAAGAAGAGGAAAATAGAGTATTTCCCTGTTATTTTCGCCACTATCAATGTTTTCAAACTGACTCTTCTTTAAATGACAGCTTTTCATTTGGCAGGCTTGTATACATCCAGCAAAACTGCAGCAATGACCCCCATTAACAGCTCAGGTTCTAGTCAATATGGAAAGCAGCTTTGTCGTCTTTCATTAATGGCTGGCTTTCTGCTGACTCTCAGGATGAGGAAGACTCCTTCAATTGGCAATGGTTCTAAGGGGAACTGCTGAACACGTACCAGTCACCCTTCACCAGAATTCAACTTCCATAGGATACAAAAACACCTGGAAATTATGAGGGCAAACCTCAAACTAACCAGCTACAACAGAGAGGGCAAGTGACCTTCTGCTTTCCTGTTAGGGAGCAGGTCAGGCTGAAGGCTACAGAGGACACATGGAAATTTTCTTATAGTAGCAATTTCTAGGTAAAGAAATGGAAAGGAATCTATCATTAAAAGTTAAGTGTTGATAAATGACATCAAATAATTTTTCAAAGATTTAAATCAACAACCTCACTGAAAAAGGCACCATCTGAAATGCCCTCCATGTAGGCTGATGTTCCATATTCCCCCCTTTAGAAAATGACTCAATACATTCACTAAGTATAGCCTTCTCCCAACCCAAGTTAATAGTCACTCAGATCTGAAAATTTCTTTGCTTCTGTGTATTAACCTTTGTTACCCCCCAGTCTTTATCAAGTCTCTTAATTTTCTTGCAATCAAAATAAATCTGGTACTGCTAAAAATGTATTGTGTAGTTGTTTTGAACAATAATGAGCCTTTCCTACTGAGAAAGCCCTTTCCCCAGCTATCCTCTATTTCTTAACATTTGTTTTAGAACATTGATTATATGAAGATTTGTTTTGGATATACCTTTGCTACAATACCGCCTTAGGACAAAATAAAAGTGGCAGCTTTAAAAAGGCTCTCTGCAAAGTTGTTAAAATTTCTCCAGTGCCATTTCTAGTATTCCTTCAAAACTGAACAACGATCTCTCTCACAAGTAGCCACCGTTCTAACTTTGCTCTAACACAAAGCCCTTACCCTAAGTACTTAAGTGGCTGCCAGATCATTCTGTATATGGCAAGCTGCCCCAGCGTGTGATTATTTAAAAGATGGGCTTTGCATCCCTAAAGCACCCTTCACCCATTTCCAGAATAATTAATTGCTGGCAAATTCCCAAAATTAAACAATTTTTTTAATCATGGAAAAACAAAAGTGCCTGGGGGGGGGGGGGGCCGGCGGGCCAGAGTTCGGTCCACAAGAAAGAATGACTTTCTTGTTTTAAATAAGACATTTAACACACTGTCAGTTTAATTCCTTATCCCCACTCATAGGAAGCACTTTACAAATACAATAAAGCAAGTTTGAAAGGGCAAGAAAACTGAAAATCTACTTGAAGCCATTTCTTGAGGTAAGGCACAAAGGTGCATTTCCAACTCCAAATCATCCAAGAAAAATCTCTCTCGACTAGGTCACTGGAAGCACACAATCCCAGCAATCCAGCGGTTAATCCGGCAGTCCATTACCCCTTCTATAAATAGCTCGGCCAGGGTCTACATCGACAGGCATTTGTAATTTCAAAATTCGTTACCCCGAGAGAACGTCCTGAATAACTCGGTAACGGGGAGGGCCCGGCTACCCTTTCTTTAACTCCGCAGCCCCCCTCCCCTTGGCCATCCTAGCATTTTCCACTTGAAAAAAGCCCCCCCCTCCCATCCCTCGACTAGACCCGAGAGGAAAAAATAAACGGTCCGGTCGGGGGGGGGCGCTGCGACCCAGGGGGAGGGGCCGGGCTCGCAGCGCCTCCTCGCGTGGCTGCGCCAGCGCCTGACCCCCGCGGGGAGACGCGCTCACCCGCCCGGCCTGCAGGCCGGCCATCGCCTCCCCGCACCCCCCTCGACCAGCAAATCCGCCGCGGCCCCCCAACCGCGCGCGCCCTCCTCAACTCCCGCGCAGCCGTCACCGGGAGAAGGCGGAGGGAGGGGGCAGGCCTTCACGAGGCCTACTAGGCCGCGCAGGAGCCAGGACCTCGCGTGAATGGCCGACCTGGCTGAGGGAGGGAGCAGGCGCTCACGCGAGACTACGCGAGGCCGGGGCTCGTGACGAGGACTGGAGCCCGCTAAGAAACATGGCAAGAAGGGAAATAGTGCGGTAGCCGGGGGCGGAGGGAGAATTTTGAAGCTTACCTGCAGGCGCGAGGCGACTGAGGGGAAAAGGGGAGCGGGCGGGAAGGGGAAGGGCGGGAGGCCGGGGGCGGAACAATAGGGGCGGGCGGGAAGGCGAGGGGGGCCCCGCGGGCGGGCGGAGGAGGAAGGGGGGGGGTGGAAAAGGAAGGGGGAAAGAGACCCCGGGGCGGGTGGAGGGCGGCGGAGGGCGGGCGGGCGGGCGGAGGGCGGGCGGGCGGGAGAGGGCGCAGGCTGCGGCTGCTCCGGCTGCTGCCTCTGCTGGTCTGGGAGGGGGACGGGGCGGAGCGGCCCGCTTTCAACCCCGCGCACCCTCCGACCCCGGAAGCGCTAACCGCCCGGGGGCCGGCGAGGCGACTGCGCCGTCCAAACCTTCCCCACGCAATACGGGAAGGCCTCCCGATATCCTAGAGCGGATCCGTGGACAGCGTCAGCACCATAGAGACAACCGCTGATAGTCCATGGCGAAGTCTATGATAGAGCGGCAGCTTAGGGGCAAGGAGGAAGCTAGTGGCCTCTAGTGGCCTAACGGGAAAGTCCAGGCGTAAGAGTTGAGAGTGGACTTGGATAAAGGGAAAAAGAGATGGCTGAGGACATCCATCTGAGATGAGAAGAATTGGGAAAATCTCGGTAATGGGTAACAACACTCAAAAACAGAGAGAGTTAAAAAAATTTTTTTTCCACATTGTAGGTAACTTTTACACTAACTCCTTATTATGAAAATTGCTAACTGAAAGGAAAGATTTAAGCATTTACCCTCTCTTTAGGGGAACTGCAGCCCTAGCTGGATTGGCTCAGTGGGTAGAGAGTTGGCCTGCGGACTGAGGGGTCCCAGGTTTGATCCAGTCAAGGGCACATGACCAGCTTGCCAGCTCAATCCCCAATAGGGGTTGTGCAGGAAGCAGCCAATCCATGATTCTCTCTCATCATTGATGATTCTATTGCTCTCTCCCTCCCTTTCTAAAATCAATTTAAAAAACCCAATAATTTGCCGAAACCGGTTTGGCTCAGTGGATAGAGCGTCACCTGCAGACTGAAAGGTCCCGGGTTTGATTCCTGTCAAGGGCATGTACCTTGGTTGCGGGCACATCCCAAGTAGGGGGTGTGCAGGAGGCAGCTGATCAGTGATTCTCTCTCATCGATGTTTCTAACTCTCTATCCCTCTCTGTTCCTCTCTGTAAAAAAACCAATAAAATTTATTTTTAAAAAAACAATTATTTTTTAATTAAACCTACAATTAATTCTAGGCCAATGAGGGAAAACTCTTTTAAAAAGACATCTAATAAATGTAGAAGACATAAAAGGGTTAGAAAATCACCATTCATTCTGCAACCCAAAATGAAATGATTCAGGCAAGTGTTATAAATCACCAAAACTTTAAGCAAAAAGTTGTTAGGGAACAGGATATTACCATGGTACAGAGGGAAAAAAGATAACTTAAAATGAAGTGACCTGTCTGGCCAGTGTGGCTCAGTGGTTGAGCATTGACCCATGAACCATGTCATGGGTTCCATTCCCAGTCAGGGGTGTACAGAATGCAGCCAATCAATGATTCTCTCTCATCATTGATTATTCCATCTCTCTCACCCTTTCCCTTCCTCTCTGAAAAAAATAAAAATATATTTAAAAAGAATATATCACACTATAAAGTGGCAACCAGCCAATCCAATCCAGAATGTGGGACATTCTGTAAGACAACTAGCCTGGTCTCTTCAAAAAGGCAATGCAATAGAACAAAGGAGGAGCAAGGGGAGAATGAAAAAAAAATTTTTAAATATATTTTATTGATATTTCACAGAGAGGAAGGGAGAGAGATAGAGAGCTAGAAACGTTGATGAGAGAGAAACATCAACCAGCCGCCTCTTGCACACCCCCTACCGGGGATGTGCCCGCAACCAATGTACATGCCCTTGACCGGAATCTAACCCGGGACCTTCAGTCCACAGACCGATGCTCTACCACTGAGCCAAACCGGTTTCGGCGAGAATGAAAAATTTTAAAAGCAATTAATAGTCTAATGTAATGTGTAGTCTTATTTGAATTCTGGTTTTTAAAAAATTCCTATCTAAGATATTTTGGAGGCAACTGAGGAAATTCAAACATGAACTGAATATTTGCTAATATAAGGAAGTATTGTTAACTTTCTTAAGTGCAATAATGGAACTGTGGTTATGTAGGAGAAATGCTATTTAAGAGGTGCATGGTGAAATATTTAAGGGTGAAGAGTCATGATGGATGCAACAGATTTTCAAGTGCTTCACATTGTATATCAATAAAGCAAATATAGTAAAACTAGAGGCCCAGTACACAAAATTCATCACTGGGAGGGGGCGTCCCTCAGCCAAGCCTGCCCGCTCTCACAGACTGAGAGCCCTCAGGAGATGTCCTACCGACGGGAAGCAGGCCTAAGCCACAGTTTGACCTTCCTCTGTGGGAGGTGACTGGGCTGATCAGGGGAAGGCACCAGCCCCATCACCCCGCTGCTGCTGCCACTGTCACAGCTGCCAAGGTGTTCTCATTAACACAGACTCCAGTCCCTTCACCGTGAAAAAATGACAACTTTCTTTAGGCACTTTCAAGGTGTGTCTTTCATAGGATATGACATTTCTTTTTTTCTTTTTTATCCTCACCTGAGGATATGTTTTCATTGATTTTTAGAGAGGTTGGAAGAGAAAGAGGGAAAGACAGAGAGAAACATCAATGTGAGAGGGACACTTCAATTGGTTGCCTCCTGCATGAGATCTGACCTGGGCCCTGGCCAGGGAGGAGCTTGAAACCTAGCCTGTAGGCCCATAGGCCTGACCAGCAGGGGTTTTAGAACGCCTCCTGGCCACTTGGAGCCTATGAGTGCAGGCGCCAAGGGGCTGGGAGCCGGGTGGGCATTCCGTCCACCTGCAGCCACTTGGGAATGCTCCAGCACCAAGCGGTGGTTTGGGACCACGCCCCCAGTCTGGGGTCCAGGCCAGCAGAGGCTCTCAGACCCACACAGAGATCCCCTCCCAGCCCAGCCTGGGTTCTCAGCCACTGAGTCACACTAGTCAGGCAGATATGGAGGAATCTTAAATGTTTCTTTTCTTATATATATTTTATTGATGTTTTACAGAGAAGAAGGGAAAGGGATAGAGAGCTAGAAATATCTATGAGAGAAAAACATCAATCAGCTGCCTTCTGTACAGCCCCCATTGGGTATGTGCCCCCAACCAAGGTACATGGCCTTGACTGGAATCGAACCGGGGACCCTTGAGTCTGCAGGCTGACACTCTATCCACTGAGCCAAACCAGTTAGGACTGTCCAATATATTAGAGAAAAAACTCTATCTAATAAAGAGGGAATATGCAAGGGAGGGCATTTGGGGGTGACTGGGCTATCAGGGGAGGGCAGTTGGGGACAATCAGGCTTGCAGGAGAGCAGTTAGGCACCGATCAGGCTGGCAGGGAGTGGTTAGGGGGTGATCATGCTGGCAGGCAGAAGGGGTTAGGGGCAATCAGGCAGGCAGGAGAGCAGTTGGGAGCCAGCAGTCCAGGATTTTGAGAGGAATGTCTGACTGCCTGTTTAGGCCTGGCAGTTGAACATCCCCCAAGGGGTCCCAGATTGGAGAGGGTGCAGGTTGGGCTGAGGGACACACACCCCCATGCACGAATTTCATGCACCGGGCCTCTAATAAGACAAAATAAGAAGAATTGAAAGATATCATATACAAGGGTTATTATTGAACCTTGTTCAATTCCTTTGGGTGTTGGTTCTGGCCTTAATATTAATCAAGTTTGCCGAAACCAGTTTGGCTCAATGGATAGAGTGTTAGCCTTCGGACTCAAGGGTTCAATTCCAGTCAAGGGCATGTACCTTGGTTGCAGGCACATTCCCAGTGGGGGGTGTGCAGGAGGCAGCTGATCGATGTTCCTCTATCATCGATGTTTCTAACTTTCTATCCCTCTCCCTTCCTCTCTGTAAAATATCAATTATATATATATATATATATATATATATATATATATATATATATTTTTTTTTTTTTTTAATTGGGCAACCCCAATTCGATAGAGTCACCTGAACACCTGAAAAGGGAGTTTCCTGAAATGAAAAGAAGGCTTGGGGACTCCAGTGTCTTTCCTCCCACCCACTCCACTACCCCCCCCCCGCCGCCCCCCAAATGAGGGAGTGGGCATTAGGATCAAAGTGAAATAGAATTAAAGAAGTGTAAAAGAAAAACAGAAATAAAAGAAAAATTTTGGCAAAGGTACTGGGGCTGGCCAGCAGATCCTGAATGATGTATGAATGATTACTCCGACACAACAGTTGTTGTAAAAAAAAAAAAAAGGGGGGGGGGTAAGGGACAGCCTGGCTAAAGGAACCAGGCAGCCTTGATTGCCTGCCTCGTTAGGCTTTTATTGTAGTTTGATATAACGTTTATCTTTTATTTGTTTTTAAATATAATTTATTGATATTTTACAGAGAGGAAGGGAGAGAGATAGAGAGCTAGAAACATCGATGAGAGAGAAACATCGACCAGCTGCCTCCTGCACACCCCCTACCGGGGAGGTGCCCGCAACCAATGTACATGCCCTTGACCGGAATCGAACCCGGGACCCTTCAGTCCGAAGACTGAGGCTCTACCACTGAGCCAAACCTGTTTCAGCTAAAGTTTATCTTTTATACAATCAGTAGGGTGAGTAATCGTGGGAAGACACATGTGTTTGCATTGTCCTCTAGGCAAGGGCACCCAAAGATTAGGCAAAAGGATTCCAGTAAACTCCTGGGGGTCTGCACATGCACAAACTTGTCTGGAAAGGTCAAGGAATAATTAGGGGCGCCATTTTCGTCACTCCCCTAAGTCAGAATTCTGATAAACAGAGCAGGCGGCTTTCCGCACACTTCCCTTTTCTCAGAATGTCCTCCTTACAAACTTTCAAACCAAGTCTCACGCTTCCCCAGATCTGCCCCTTTTTTTGTTTTGCCAGGTATAGAAGACAGGGGTGTGGTGAACTTGTTGCCTGGGAATGTTGGGTTCCACGAGGCTTGTTCACTGTTGAGTTGCGCTTCTATAGACTATAAGAAAAACAAAAAGAATTACAATGATGGCAATAATTATTCGATCTGGTGCCAATTGATTCCAGGAAACCAGGTGGTAGGGTCTATCGGGTTCAAATGCTCTTTGACTGCATTCCAGGCAGTAGTTTGCTGTTTGTGCTCATTAATAGTAAGTAGGGAGTCTTTGATTGTTTTTGTAAAGCATTCACTTCTTCAGTAAGATTGTCATGAAATACTCCCCACAAATGCTCTTAACGTCAACCCTCTGATGGTGACTGCTGTTCCATTTTAAGGGGGTGACACATATGTGCTTATGTGCCCAATTCCAATTAAGCATTTGTCTGTACGCTCAAGTGTCCTGCCTTTCCCCCAAATATTCAATGGCTGCTTCTACAACGTGTAACCTAGCCAAAATTTTCTTATTTATGTGCTTCTGCAGAGTAAATCCCTTAGTTACATTCTTGGCCATACTGTCTACAAATGTGGCAGTCTGCACAGACTCAGCAAGAGCCACCATTGCTACACTGGCAGAAATAAGAATAACAATAGCCAAGATGATGGCTGTAATGAGCATCCCCAAAAATCTTTTAGGCCTCAAATGACTTAATGCTTTCTAAAATTTCAGTGGATAATGATCCTTGCCACTCCCTAGTGAGGTTAACTGTTATTAAGACCTCAGCCTGTCTCCTCAACATTATAATGGTGTTTTTATTCCATGAGGTGACATTTTGATTGGTAATACGGGATTTATAGTAGGCCCCTTCTCCTACCTGTATTAGAAAATAATTAATGTAAGTGATGTGTAAGCTGGGATCAATGAGAAATACATAATGATGTGTGGTACACACCAAACTACTATCTGGATGATATTTTAAAGGGTTGTAGTATAATTATTCTGTTGATAATCCCCGTCCCATAAATTCAATGGATGGAGAACATGTCCTAATCTCCATAATGTTTCCTGAACCAAAAAATCTTGTAGTTGAGGGGAACCAAACCTCCTCCTATCCATGCAAGGGGGGGGGGGGGGGTCCTAGCTGACCCCACAAAAGTGCCATTACAGATACAGTAGACTAAAATATAAGTATGATTAGCTTGCAGGTGGCCATGTGGGCTCCAGTCTATAATACAACGGTCTCCCAGCTGATAAGGATCCAGTTCCCCTGGGCAGCCTTCCCAGGGGAAGGCCTCCAGGGAGTGAGCCCACTTATTTTGCTTGTGTGAGGTGGGGTTGGAGCTGAAGCACAGGTATGCTTGCCCTTGGCTAGACTTCCTGCTGAGAGAAAGATAAACTGGGCCCTTGCTTGTCCTTCCTTGGGGATAGTATGTAACCAGATCTTATTATATTAGCCTTATACAATATTGGGGTATAGAGGAAGTAGTAACACAAAGGGATAAAAGGTTAGAGAGGAAAGTAGTATTAGGGGGCACTGGGGTCCAATGTGTCCCATTTTCAAGACTGCCTATAGGTGGCAAGTCCACACCTCCTAGGAAAGAGGTCAAATTGTTAGAGACAGGGAAAGGGGTGTCTCCCCAGTGAGAGATCTAAAGAAAGGTGGGTCTATAATATGGGCCCAATACATGGTGGCGAATGCTGGTGCCCAAAGCCAAATAAGAATACTAAACCATACCGCACAAGAGTTGAGACGAATCAAAGCAGTCATAGCAAGAAAGAGGTTATCTGGCGCGAGTGGAAAGCAAGTACGCTCCAACAGTTGCTCAGCTTCTATCATCAGCTTCTTAATTATTCCCCAGGTTATCCCTGGGGCTGTGTGGGCCCGGCGGGACATTCGTTTCTGCGTAGTCCCCAAGACAGAATTCTTCGTTTCTGGAAGAGTATTCATCCCATGCAATGCCAAGGCAGGGTTGGATCCATCGAGCTGGAATCCACAGCGGCCATGGGGGTAGAAATACACGCATATCCCTCCCCCATGTTAATAATTCATTGGGTCCCATGCAGTTTTAGTGTCCACATTTGCCACAAGACTTGTGGTTTCTGCCGAAACCGGTTTGGCTCAGTGGATAGAGCGTCGGCCTGCAGACTGAAAGGTCCCAGGTTCTATTCCGTCAAGGGCATGTACCTTGGTTGTGGGTACATCCCCAGCAGGGGGTGTGCAAGAGGCAGCTGATTGATGTTTCTCTCTCATCTATGTTTCTAACTCTCTATCCCTCTCTCTTCCTCTCTGTAAAAAAATCAATAAAATATGCCGAAACCAGTTTGGCTCAGTGGATAGAGTGTCAGCCTGCGGACTGAAAGGTCCCGGGTTCGATTCTGGTCAAGGGCATGTACCTTGGTTGCGGGCACATCCCTGGTGGGAGATGTGCAAGAGGCAGCTGGTCGGTGATTCTCTCTCATCGATGTTTCTAACTCTCTATCCCTCTCTCTTCCTCTCTGAGAAAAATCAATAAAATATATTTAAAATATATATATATTCAAAAACCAAAAAAGACTTGTGGTTTCTAAGGTGAGGTTATAGAGGATTGAAAATGATCGTTCAGATTTAAAAAAAAAAAAAAGGGTAAAGATTGTTTTAGATAATAGTATAGCGGGATCCTTGAGTCCCATATTTCCCCCCGCCCTTTTATGTTACTAGCATACCCTTCAGGGTAGCATGGGCACATTCAATGACGGCCTGCCCTTGTGGATTGTAAGGAATTCCTGTAGAATGCAGGATGGAGCAAGTTCTGCAAAAAGCGATGAAGACTTGGCTGCTATAAGCAGGCCCGTTATCAGTTTATCTTCGTTAATACAGCTACAATTGGAAACAGGTCTTATTGAATTCATGCAAAGAAATGTATTGCCACTTATTAAGAATTACCAAATACTGAAGAGACAGGTAGGGCTTAAAATTCAAACCCTGGAAGAATTGTCAAATTTATTTTGCCAAAAGATCATGTTTCAAAGTTTATTAGACACAAACATAGGCTAGCAAGCTTCAGTTTCCATGGTTAAAGATGGCCTTTAAAAATATATATATATATATATATATATATATATATATATATACATACACACACACAGACACACACACACACGCTTGATTAATATAGCGTATAAGCATTTCAATAATTTATAGAACTTTTGCTTCCTGGTTAAAAAAAAGAAAAAAAGAAAAAGAGGAGAAACCAAGTGGCTGCCTAGGTAAGCACCTAAGCTATGCCTCGCACAACAATTTCAAAACAACTAAAAGAGAGAACGGACATCATCCAAAACCACAGGAAAGCTGGCTGAGTGGAAAAATCTACAACTAGAAAGAAGGAGAGAAGCTCAAGGATCAGGGGAGCCGCAAAGCACTGAGGTAGGGAGACACGCACATGGAGGGGAGGGGCAGCCGAGAGCCTGGCTGGCGGGAGGGGAAAGGAAGCCCCCTACCGCACCGAACCCCAGTTCCCACTGCCCTGAACCGCAACCCCGGCCGAAATCCCGTGGACCTCGGCTCATACAGGTGGAGTCTGGACTGTAGAGAAAGGCACCTGGAGACTCACAGACTGGACATTCGGGGGAGCCGGGAGCCGCAATGGGTAGGGACTAGAGGCGACCGCAGGCAAGTGAGTGAGTGCAGAGAAGTCTGACCTCGGAGGTGGAGGTTGCCGTGGCCTCTCCACAGCGGAAGGAGTCGGGAGCTCCTGACTGCACTGAATCCCCGTTCCAACTGCACTGGGATTAAAAATATTATACAGCCGAAACCGGTTTGGCTCAGTGGATAGAGCGTCAGTCTGCGGACTGAAAGGTCCCGGGTTCGATTCTGGTCAAAGGCATGAACATTGGTTGCGGGCACATCCCCAGTAGGGGGTGTGCAAGAGGCAGTTGGTCCATGTTTCTCTCTCATCGATGTTTCTAACTCTCTGTCCCTCTACCTTCCTCTCTGTGAAAAATCAATAAAATAAAATATATTTTTAAAAAATATATTATACAGAGACCCAACCCAAGTCCAGGTAAGCCCCTGGGACACCCACACTCTTGCAGGGGGAATCTGGATTGTCAGGCAAACTCAGGGAATCCCTGGAAGGCAGAGATCTGAGGCGCGCACAAAGGCAGGACTGACTGGAAGCCAAGACTGTTGGCTCAGCCCTGAGACTCCGCCCCATCCATGCTGAGCCCAGAGGCTTTTGCAATTTTTAAAAGTCTGATCCTATAAGACTGTCTCCAATAAAGACAGTATCCCAGGGTAGATACAGCTGATACTCACATCCAATTGGCCTGGAGGTCAATTCTTCCCAGTGATACCAACAACAATCAAGACTTAACTACAACAAGGCTGTACACGCAGTCCACAAAGGGGAGCACCAAGAGTGTCTACCTCAGGTAACTGGGGAGGCTGACCCACAGGGCCATATAGGACACCAAACACACAAAGCCACCCTACCAACTCAGGAAAGCAATGAAAATGCCAAGACAAGGAAACAGATCTCAAACGAAAGAAATGGAGAAGAACAAAAGACTAGATATAGAGTTCAAAACCACAGTTATAAGGTTTTTCAAGAATTTCCTATAGCTGAAACTGGTTTGGCTCAGTGGATAGAGCATTGGCCTGCTGACTGAAAGGTCCTGGGTTCAATTCCGGTCAAGGGCATGTACCTTAGTTGTGGGCACATCCCCAGTGGAGGTGGTGCAGGAGGCAGCTGATTGATGATTCTCTCTCATCGATGTTTCTGGCTCTCTATCCCTCTCTCTTCCTCTCTGTAAAAGATCATATATATATATATATATATATATATATATATATATATATATAAAATTTCCTACAAAAGGCTGATAAATTTAATGAGACCCTCGAGGATATGAAAAAGGGCCAACTAGAAATTAAACATATACTGACTGAAATAAAAAAAAATATTATACAGAGACCCAACAGCAGACTAGAGGAACGCAAGAATCAAGTCAAAGATTTGGAATACAAAGAGGCAAAGGACACTCCTCTGGAGAAGCAAGAAGAGAAAAGAATCCAGAAAGTTGAAGATAGTGTAAGGAACCTCTGGGAAACTTCAAGCATACCAACATCAGAATTATGGGGGTGCCAGAAGAAGAGAGAGAGCAAGATACTAAAAACCTATTTGAAGAAATAATGTCAGAAAACTTCCCCCATCTGGTGAAAGAAATAGACTTACAAGGACATGAAGCGCACAGAACCCCAAACAAAAGAAATCCAAAGAGGACCACACCAAGACACATCAAAATTAAAATCCCAAGGGCAAAAGACAAAGAGAATCTTACAAGCAGCAAGAGAAAAACAGTTAGTTACCTATAAGGGAGCACCCATACAACTATGAGCTGATTTCTCAACAGAAACTATGCAGGCTAGACGGGAATGGCAACAAATATTCAAAGTGATGAATAGCAAGAACCTACAACCAAGATTACTCTACCCAGCAAAGTTATCATTCAGAATTGAAGGGCAGATAAAGAGCTTCACAGATAAGAAAAAATTAAAGGAGCTTATCGCCACCAAACCAGTAAATTTGAAATGCTGAAAGGTATTTTTTTTAATAAAAATATATTTTATTGATATTTTACAGAGGAAGGGAGAGGGATAGAGAGCCAGAAACATCGATGAGAGAGAAACATCAACCAGCTGCCTCATGTACACCCCCTACTGGGGATGTGCCCCCAACCAAGGTACATGCCTTTGACCGGAATCGAACCTGGGACCCTTCAGTCCGCAGGCCGACGCTCTATCCACTGAGCCAAACCGGTTTTGGCCTGAGAGGTATTTTTTAAGAAGAGAAAGAAGAAGAAAAAAGATTAAAATTATGATAAAAAAAAAAAAACACATATATATCAACAAGTGAATCTAAAAATCAAGTGCACTAAAAATCTGAGGAACAGAATACACTGGTGAATTAATAGAATCAGGGGCAAAAAAGGGGAGTGGATTGATAATTATCAGGGGGAAAAGGGCGTAGGGGGTGCAGGAAGAGACTGGATTACACCTATAGATGAGGACAATGGGGGGGTAAGGGCAGAGGGTGGGGTGGGAACTGGGTGGAAGGGAGCTATGGGTGGGGGGAGAGCAACAATTGTAATAATCTGAGCAATACAGATTAAATTAAAAAAATAATAATAAAAGTTTAATTTCAGACCATCAAAAAAATTAAAAAGGACAGATCTTTTCCCTTTAACAGACTAGAAAAGGGCTAACCAAAATAAGGTTTATTTTCTAATTTCATTTGTACTTGGGTGAGGTCAGCAAATGACACTAATTGGATTTCAGCTATCTATCTCCCAGAGTACATTGATATAAGCTATTTACCCTCTGGTTATGGAGGCAAAATGCAAATAATTTACTTTTATATCCTTGTTTTAGGGAAGGTAGGATTTACTAGATGGCTCCAAATTACTGTTTAACCATCTCAATTTTTCTATTCTACCTGTCCTGGCTTATTGGTCTGTGTCATTTATAAAATTTCCTTTCAACATTTCTCTTTATAAACATTCTACAACTTTCACAAACCTTTCTATACTTTCACAAACCTTTCTTCAGAAACCTTATAACTTTCAGAAATAACCAGCTCTACAAACCACTTTCTTTCTCCTTTAAAATCTATCTCCATGCCTCATTCTTCTATTACACCAAAAACATACCTTCTTTCCAATTAGTTAGCATTCTTAACCCTGAAAAGACTTTATTTTTAGGTGACATAAGTAATTAACATTCCTGAGATTAGCAATACATTCACATTTTAATAGATATTTCAAATAAAAAAACAAGACTATTAATCGATTCAAACCCATCCTCTAGATTCTCCATATGAGGCAAATTCAGATTAATATTTCATAATACTTCAAAATATTTAATAATTTTTATTATTTAATCCAGTAAACTTCAAAGTTTTAAGTTACCAAAGACTTCAGAAAACTATGTTTAGGCATATATAATTACCACTGAAAAAGCTTTATTTTAGTTATATTTATTTTGCCTTAAAAACTTTGAGATTTTAAAGTCAATTATTATTACCCAGGGCATTTTCTTGCAAATTTTGTAACAGGGATAACTCAGTGGCTTTAATGTTAAAGTAATAATTTTCTTTTTTTACAAAAATGGGAGTGGACCCACACTGCTATTTCTGCAGCCTGCTCAAGGACACTTCTACATGTCTAATCATCTTAGGAAAAAGACATGGGAGGTTTAAATGATTATTTCCCATATATTTTCTTTCTGAGTAGATTAACAACATGAAATCTTACATATAAGAAGAGATCTTAAAGGCAGAAACAGAAAGAAAAAAACCTATAGTAAATAGATGAGCACTCATAAAAGGGTGGACTGCGACATTAGCCTTACAATCTTCAAACTAAGTCCCTCAAAGATAAGAAAGCAAGCAAAGAACATCAATCAGTAACCAAGTTACATTACAGAGACAAGAACTTCTAATAACTAAGAGTTTCTAGTGGCTGTTGCCTTGAGAGGGTGAGCAAGAAGAATCCCCAAGCCGAAACCGGTTTGGCTCAGTGGTAGAGTGTCAGTCTGCGGACTGAGGGGTTCCAGGTTCGATTCTGGTCAAGGGCATGTACATTGGTTGCGGGCACATCCCCAGTGGGGGGGGGGGGGGGGGAAGGGGTGCCGGAGGCAACTGGTTGATTTTTCTCTCTCATCGACGTTTCTAGCTCTCTATCTCTCTCCCTTTCTCTCTGTAAAATATCAATAAAATATATTTTAAAAGAAGAAGAAGAAGAAGAAGAAGAAGAAGAAGAAGAAGAAGAAGAAGAAGAAGAATCCCTAAGATTAAGAATTTTTGGCAGCTGCTGCAATCCCTTGTCATGTGTCCAGCCTACCACAAGTAGCTGGGGCCCCTAATAAAATGAAATATGCCCCATCTTTAAATAAATTAAACCAAACAACAAAGACACAAAACAACAGTTAACAGAAACATTCCCATATAATATTTACAGGCATGTGTAACACACAGACAAGACTTAATAAATCAGAGTTCTTTCCATGGATCCTTCAGAACATTTTTTAAAGTGCCTGGGACTCACAGCCCGAATAAGGCCCAGAGGGCTCCCAGGTGAGGTCTCCAGAGAACACTAACAAACAGCCCGCTGTTCACAAATTTCATCATATTCTGCTCTCCATAATAAATATTGACTGCATCCAGAGTTGTTTTGGTCAAATCTGCCAGTCCCAAGGCGTCCTATGGTAATTTTTGGACAAGGCATTAAGGAGTCCTTTTGTAAATAGACTGTTAGCCCCATTTTCTCTAATACTTTTCCTTATTTCTTTAAAGGTATTAAAGGAGAATGGTTCATGTATCCGATTACCTTGCTGATCTTGCATAACTGGGCTAGCCAAATGCGCTCTCCTTCTAACATAGGTTGCCTGACACATTATCCCATTACTGAGGATCTAGTTGATGAGCCTTCCCACACCAGAGATGGAGAATCGGGAAAGGTTTCCTCTGACGGCGAGGTCTTAGGTATTACAGGTTTGACAGACTCTACTTCAGGAGGGGGCAGTGATAAATCCTCATGGTGTTCTGTAGGCTTTTGATCCTCAATATGAAATAGGCATAGTGCAGCTCGAACAAGAGCCCACATAGTTAAAGATGACAAGGGCACTCATTTTCCCTGGGCCTGATTTATCTTTAAATTCCTACCTACTTGTTCCCAGAGATCATGGTCTAATGTTCCAGCATTAGGGAAACAAGGACTACAAATTATAACAATTTGCAGCCAAAACTGGTTTGGCTCAGTGGATAGAGCGTCGGCCTGCGGACTGAAGAGTCCTGGGTTTGATTCCAGTCAAGGGCATGTACCTTGGTTGCGGGCACATCCCCAGAGGGGGGTGTGCAGGAGGCAGCTGATCCATGTTTCTCTCTCAACGATGTTTCTAACTCTCTATCCCTCTCCCTTCCTCTCTGTAAAAAATCAATAAAATATATATTTTTTAAATTATAACAACTTGCAATGAAATATGGTAGCAATCAAACAATGCAGAAGGAGAGTGTGGAGAGACTCGCTTTGTTCATCGCGCAATGGGCATAGGGAGGATGAATTCAAATTCTAAGCAAGATTACAAGCAGAACTTCCTTTTTTTAAATTAAAGAGCCAGCCCTATGTGCTCTTAGTGGTTATCTCGATGCTGGCCTTGAAAACAATACAATTCTATCCAATTAAAAAATGCACCTGGCATGGTATTGAGATTATGGGCATATCTAGTCTCTGGCCTACAAGGTCAGACAGCTAAGTTTATCTTCATCATTCTTCAAACAGGCTAAAGCAGACTAGAAAGCAACATTTTATCTAGGAAGAACAGCAGAAAATTCCAAACAGCAGTTTGTTACAAAATAGGGGTTTTCTTTCTCAGAACCTTTAAAAAGAACTACCCGCCCCTAAAACAGTGCAGTTGTGTAGAGTCCGTCTGCGTGTGGTGCTCTTGTGGCTGTCCTGGCCAGTTCAATAAATCTTTGCCTGCTTTTTTTAAATAAATCATCAGCCTCCGGTGGTCTTATTTTGAACCCAGGGTTCAACCCCACAACATGCAACAGGCTCTTTAATTGTTCTTCTATAAATGAGGCACCATTTGCTTTTAATTATTATTTTTATTTTTTTTTTATTTTTTAAAATATATTTTATTGATATTTTACAGAGAGGAAGGGAGAGAGCTAGAAATGTCGATGAGAGAGAAACATCGACCAGCTGCCTCTTGCACACCCCCTACCTGGGATGTGCCCGCAACCAATGTACATGCCCTTAACCGGAATCGAACCCGGGACCCCTCAGTCCGCAGACCGACGCTCTACCACTGAGCCAAACCGGTTTCGGCTATTTTTTATTTTTTTAAATATATTTTATTGATATTTTGCAGAGAGGAAGGGAGAGAGATAGAGAGCTAGAAACATTGATGAGAGAGAAACACCGACCAGCTGCCTCTTGCACAACCCCTACCAGGGATGTGCCCACAACCAATGCACATGCCCTTGACCGGAATGGAACCCGGGACCCTTCAGTCCGCAGACCGACGCTCCACCACTGAGCCAAACAGGTTTCAGCACCATTTGCTTTTAATAACTTTTTAAATTTCTTGTATGTGATGAAAAATCTCACTTCTACCTTCTTTTTTTTTTTTTTTTAACTTTTTAAGTAATGAAGAGATCTGTTATCTGGTGGACAGTTGCTGTCCTATTGTGAAACCTTAGCTGAAAAAATATTTTCCTCAAACTTAGAAATCCCAACCAGGCTCCAATGACTTACTGCACAGTTATTTTCGTTTCATTCCTGGTGGTTTTCAAGGGTTCCACACGTCTCATTGCATTCCTTGGTCTTCACATCGGGCACCACCTTGCCAGGGCTTGGCATCAGATCTTGAATGACAGATGGATGATTACTCTGACACAACAGTTACTGTGAAAGACAGGGCTAAGGGACAGCCTGGCTAAAGGAACCAGGCAGCCTCGATTGCCTGCCTGTTTGGATTTTATCGCAGTTTGAGATAAAATTTATCTTTATTTTTTTAAATATACTTTATTGATTTTTCACAAAGAGGAAGGGCGAGGGATAGAGAGCCAAAAATGTCAATGAGAGAGAAACATCGACCAGCTGCCTCCTGCACACCCGCCACCGGGGACGTGCCTCAACCAAGGTACATGCCCTCGACCGGAATAGAACCCGGGACCTTCCAGTCCACAGGCTGACGCTCTATCCACTGAGCCAAACCGGTTTTGGCGAGATAAAAATTTATCTTTAGATACAATCAGTAAGGTGAGTAATATTGGGAGGATGAGCCACGCCAACACAGCCAAGGGTTCGGTGAACCTGAGGGAGAACTGGTGAAGGATGAAGAAAAAGACAGACAAGAGAATAAGCTGGGTCAGGTGGATCTCCTGTGCCTGGCTGAAGCCACAGAACAGATCCAGACTGCAAAGCTGATGCTTTATTTATAGTAAGGGGCAAACAAGGTAATTTACCATGTTCTTGTAAGTTTCACCTGTTTTGGGAACACTTGCTACCCTCCAACAGCCCATAAGCCACTCAGGAAAGATCTAGGGAGCAGTCACAGGATTAAGCTTAATTATGCTTAGAGGACTGTGGCCTCTAAGCTGGGACTTGATTACGACTTTGCCAGCAGGTCAGTCTGAGGCTTAACCCTATAACTGTTCCTTACAGGACACACATGTTTGCAGTGTCCTCTAAGCAAGGGCACCCAAAGATTAGGCATATGGATTCTAGTAAACATCCAAGGGGTCTGAACACCTAGGGGTCTGAATGTCCACAGACTTGTATGGAAAGGTCAAGGAATAATTAGGGGCATTGCCTTCGATACTCCCCTACATCTTCCCTAAGTCGGAATTCCGACAAACAGGATAGGTGGCTTTTCGAATACTTTCATTGTCTCAGAATGTCCTCCTTACACACTTTTCTTTTTTTTAAATATATATTTTATTGATTTTTTACAGAGAGGAAGAGAGAGGGATAGACGGTTAGAAACATCAATGAGAGAGAATCATCGATCAGCCACCTCTTGCACACCCCCTAACTGGCGGTCTGGTTATTTGGTCGAACGGTCATAACAGTTGCTTAGGCATATACCGTGTTTCCTCGAAAATAAAACATCCTCCGAAAATAAGACCTACTTACAGGTTTCCTTCTGAGTGAAATATAAGGCACCCCCCCGAAAATAAGGCCCCCAGGCTCTGTCTCAGAATGAAAATTAATTTACCGTAAACTGGTCGCTAGGGCCGCCCCGACTGGCGTCTAGCAACCAGTGATGTTATGCAGAGTCCTGGTGTCACTGCTGTGTGGAAGCGGAGCGGAGGTCAGAGTGAGCGGTGAGCGCGGGGCGGGAGAGAGGAAGAGACTTTCACAGATGCATGTAGAAGAACAGGAGGATTAGAGTGGACGGGATGCGGCAAAGGTGGTGAGTGCTGGTCTGTCTCTGGTGACACTACCTGATGCTCGCGGTTGCCTTCATGATGACTGAAGGTTCTCAGTCAGTGGCAGACCCTGCTCCAGCCCAGATCCAGGCCCCAGCAAGCCCAGTGACAGTCCCCAGGCAGGCCCCATGGGGTAAATGTCTGATAAAGGGGTAGGGGGGAAGTCTGGTGAAGGTGTTCAGTGGCACAGGGGTGGAGGGAGGGGGATCACTTAAAATGACACAGGACGATCAGAGGGGACAATCAAAATGACACAGGAGGATCAAAAGGGGTTACTAAAATAGTAATCCCCTCTCTGATTCTCCTGTGCCATTTTGATTTCCCCCTCAGATCCCTCCTATGTCATTTTAAGTGACCCCCCTCCCCCCACCTTGATACTCCAATTCCTTTTTTTTTTACTCCTAGAAATGAAAAATAAAAATAAAAAATAAAAAGCTACTCCATGGAGTACAAGAAAGGAATCGTGGAAGACTCTTGGGGCCAAAATCTTACTGCTTTCTGCAAAGAGAAGATGTTGAGTATCCGATTAGTCCGAAAATGGTGAGCAGAGTATGGTAACCTCATTGAACAAGTGGACAAGGGAAATGCTAAAAAGTGTAAATGTGGATCAGGTCAGCAACTATTATTTTCCGAGCTGGAAGACCTGATCTGTGAATGGGTTGTTGACAGGAGAGCAAAGGCTTTGATTGTGAATAGGGCTCAGATTCCAGAATTTGCCCTTGCAATGGCACCACAGTTTGACATAGCCGCCACCCCCCCTCCCAAGACTTCAAAGCCGGGTTTATCGGCCAATCATCTCAAACAACAATTGAACAACGGGGTGCCTCCTTAGTAGACATTCCTTCCACTGCTTACGAAAGTGCACGTGTTTCCTGTATTTTGGCAATTTGTCTGGATGGCACTAAAATCCCACCTTTAATCATTTCTAAGGGCAAGAAGGAAAAGATTGAACGTGTTTTGGGTGTTTTTATTCTTGAAATTGAAAAAGCCCGGGCCACACAATCAGTTATAAGGAAGTGGGTCGATTTAATGCTGCTGCTTGTTATGCGAGGGAGCCAAAGAGGTCTGCTAGTCTGGGATGCAGCCAGCACTCACCAAGCTAAAGACATGAAGACATTTCTTCATGAAAGAAAAATAGACCAGATAATGATTCCCGAAGGAATTATGGCCTATCTCCAAACTCTTGATATTGCAATAAATAAGCCATTCAAAAACAATTTGCACTGAAACCGGTTTGGCTCAGTGGATAGAGCGTCGGCCTGCGGACTGAAAGGTCCCAGGTTTGATTCCGGTCAAGGGCATATCCCCAGTAGGGGTGTGCAAGAGGTGGCTGGTCGATTATTCTCTCTCATCGATGTTTCTAACTCTCTATTCCTCTCTCTTCCTCTCTGTAAAAAATCAATAAAATATATATTTTTAAAAACAAAACAAAAATGATTTGCACATGGAAATTAATGACTACATTGAAAATAGAATGGAGGAAAATCAGCATGGAAACTTTGTGAAACCTAAACTGCAAGAAGTTGTGACTTGGGTGAAGAATTCATGGGAGAAAATCACTGACAGTTGAATTGCAAATGCACTGCGAGCAGGCTACTTGACAAGAAGTACTCATTTAAAGACAGTGCTATTGCTAAACATGAGAGATTTGGTCCACTGATTCTGAAAGAAATGGAGTCACCAGAAATTCACCAGGAAATTCAGGAATTGGATTGTTATGATGATGTTCCAGAAGATGACATGATTGTCATTGAATAAATTAGTAAATTCTTGATACTGTAGGATTCAGTTTGTCTGGTTTGTGTTGACAACTACTGTACTACCGTACCATATACAGGTAATAAATTTCCTTTATTTTCATTTAACAATAAATGTGTGCCGTATTCTTCTTCATGGAAAAGTAAGACATCCCCTGAAAATAAGACCTAGCGCATCTTTGGGAGCAAAAATTAATATAAGACACTGTCTTATTTTTGGGGAAACAGGGTATATCCCAAGTGAACGAACAACAAAACAACCAGGTGCTATGATGCACACTGACCACCAGAGGGCACTCAATGCAAAAGCTGCCCCAATGTGCTCCCACAGCCAACCTCCTGTGGTCCCTCCCCTCAGCTGGCCTGCACCAATTTGGGCGAGAAGGCCCCAATGGCCCTGATCACCAGCCAGGCCGGGGAACCCCATCCATGCACAAATTCATGTGCCGGGCCTTTAGTGTGATATAAACTGGGAGAGGGGCAATAGGAACAATATGAAGTGGAAATAAAAATGGTGGGGTTGGGGTAAGGACTTAACTATTCAATAGCTCTAGAAGTTTACAAAAGAATCTGGTAGTCCTGGTTACTTTTAGTGAGGAAGCCAAGAATCTGAGATGATGAGAGAACTTCACTTTTTATTAAACATCCTATTAAAAAGGTTACAATTTTCTCCCAAGTATATGTATTGTTTCAGCTCTCTCTCTCTCTTTTTTTTATTGATATTTTACAGAGAGGAAGAGAGAGAGAGATAGAGAGCTAGAAATGTCGATGAGAGAGAAACATCGACCAGCTGCCTCTTGCACACCCCCTACCAGGGATGTGCCTGCAACCAATGTACATGCCCTTGACCGGAATCGAACCTGGGACCTTTCAGTCCACAGACCAACGCTCTACCACTGAGCCAAACCGGTTTCAGCTTATTTCAGTTCTTAAGATGTTAATAAATTTTTGAGAAACAATAGTAACAAAACAATAGCAAGGTGCTATGACTTAGAGGGACCAGGAAGGGGGGATGTGTTCTCCACAATTAGAAGAAAACCAGCCCTGACTGGGTAGCTCAGTTGGTTGGAGCATTGTTTCATACACCAAAAGGTTACAGGCTCGATTCCCAGTCAGAGAGCATAACTAGATTGCAGGTCCAATCCCTGGTTGGGACACATATGGGAGATATAATATTCCTCTCTCACATCAATATTTCTCTCTGAAATCAATAAAAATATATCCTCAAGTGAGGATTAAAAGGAAAGGAAGTGGAGAAAATCAGTAGATTTTCTCACTCATTTCTTTGTATTTCCCTCCCTAGCCCTTCTTGTCTGTCCTTATTTCTGATTTTTTTTGTCAACATATTTCTCTTCACCTCACAATCCTCCTGTGACCACATCTCAAAAAAGAACTCATGAGCCGAAACTGATTTGGTTCAGTGGATAGAGCGTCGACCTGCGGACTGAAGGGTCCCAGGTTCGATTCCGGTCAAGGGCATGTACCTTAATTGTGGGCACATCCCCAGTATGCGCAGGAGGCAGCTGATCAATGATTCTCTCTCATTGATGATTCTAACTCTCTATCCCTCTCTCTTCCCCTCTGTAAAAAAATCAATAAAATATATTTTTTTAAAAAGAACTCATGAATAAATGAAAATAGAGAGTAAATATAAAGAAACATTTGAATGGTCCCCAAATCCAAGACACTTGAAAAGCAGGTCTTGGCCTAGGCTTTCCTAATAAAATTAGAAACTAGCTCTAAAATATAGGAACACTTCAGGCATTTATTTCAGACTAGAGGCCTGATGCACAAAATTCCCTAGGCCTGGCTGGCAATCAGGGCCGATCTGTGGGACAACTGGGGGGGTGATTGGGAGGGCTCCCTGCTGGTACCCGCCTTGGCTGGCCTGGGCCCTGCAGGCTGGGGGCAGCTCCTGCATTGAGTGTCTGCTCCCTGGTGGTCAGTGCATGGCATAGCAACTTGTTGTTCCACTGGTCATTCCGCCACTCAGTCCATTTAAAAACTCTCCTGCGGAAACCCGTTTGGCTCAGTGGATAGAGCGTCGGCCTGCGGACTGAAAGGTCCCAGGTTCGATTCTGGTCAAAGGGCATGTACATTGGATGTGGGCACATCCCCAGTAGGGGGTGTGCAGGAGGCAGCTGATCGATGTTTCTCTCTCATCAACGTTTCTAACTCTATCCTTCTCCCTTCCTCTCTGTGGAAAATCAATAAAATATATTTTTTTTAAAAACACAAAAAAACCTAAAACTCTCAAAAAATAAAATAAAAACACTCTTTCCCTGTTCTTCAAATCCCTTGCTCAATCCCCAAGCCCTGTGGATCATACCTCAGAAACATCTCTCGCTGAAACCGGTTTGGCTCAGTGGATAGAGCATAGGTCTGCGGACTGAAGGGTCCAGGTTCAATTCCAGTCAGGGGCATGTACCTAGGTTGCGGGCACATCCCCAATTGGGGATGTGCAGGAGGCAGTTGATCGATGTTTCTGGCTCTCTATCTCTCTCCCTTCTTCTCTGTAAAAAATCAATAAACTCTATTTTTTACAAAAAGAAGAAGAAAAGAAACATCTCTCAAGTCCACTCCCTTCTCTAGCCCTACTTCCCCCATTTCAGGCTCTTGAATGGGAACTCGGGCTCAGAAACTCCTGAATTTTCGTCCTATTCCTTTTTACAACTCTATGCCTCTGTAAAGCTATTTCTTCTGCCATTGGGCTAAGAGCACAGACTCAAGCCACTCTGCTTGATTTTGAGTCCTCTGACAAATTTTCTTCATCTACAAAATGGGAATATTACTTAACAGTCGCTGTGAAGATCACACATTATAAATGTAAAGCACTCAGTGTGTGCCATATGCTAGTAATAAGTACTGTGTTAGTTGATATTACTCACCAACTGACAAACTCCTATCATCCTGAGGCCCAGCCCAGACCTAGGTCATTTTCCCAGTGGCCCTGTTACTCCTTCCTTTGCTCCCCCACTGTTTGATCCGTGTCTCTGTTTTGGTCATTTTTACTGTACTATAACCTATTCACATACTCACATGTCTGTTTGCTCCGTTAAATCTTGCAGGTTATAAAGGGCAGGGACTCTTATCCACCATTTTAGTCTCAGCACCCAGAATACAATATTTTCCCAATAAACAATTTTCCAGAAAATCATTCTCTGATATCTGATTCCCAAATGTACTATGGAACTTTCTGAATATGTACCTAAGCACATTCCCTTCCCTGCTCCTCTCTGTCATCCGCCTGATAAATCCCATTTTTTCCACTTATATTTTTCACACTCAAGGTGCAAGAGGTATTTGAAAAGTTGAAATGTCACTTTTTCTGTGAAGTCACTTTTTTAAAATCACAATTACCTTTTTTATTTTATAGTATTAGTTTCCTATTGCTACTGTAGACATATTACCACACATTTTGTGGCTTATACTACCAAATTTTATTTACTTACAATTCTGGAAGTTAGAAGTCTGAAATGAGTGTTACGGGAATAAAATCAAAGTGTTAGAAAGGCTGGTTCCTTCTGGAGACAAGAATAGAATCTGTTTCCCTGCCTTTTCCAGCTTTGCATTTCTTTGCTGCCAGCATTCCTTTGCAGTTGGCCCCAATTCATCTTCAAAACCAGCAATGGCCTATTTAGTCTCTCTCACATCATATCCTTCTGATCTGTGACGTCATCCTTGATTCCTCCTTCCCTTCCCAATTATTTCTAGGTTTATTTCCCTCTGGCACTTTGTAGCATCTGTCTTTATTAATGAACTAGAGGGCTGCTGAACAAATTCGTGCACAGTTGGGATCCAGCCAGCCTGGTTCGCGGGCGGCGGCGGAGCAGGGGTTGGGTATGGTCCACAGGCGGTTGGCTGGCTGCCCCCAGGTGGGGTGAGGAGGCCGATTGGGGGCTGGACTGGCTGGAGGAGAGGCTGGAGGCTGAGTGCAGTTGGCCAGCCGGCCCTGCCACCATCGACTGTTAGGGGCCCAGATCAGGCTGATTGGCTGCTGCACACGTCACAGCCACCCCTAACTCTGCTGTCCTGGTCACTGGGCTTTTATATATATGGATTATCTTAGATGTCTTTTTCCTCTACTCAACAGATTTTTGAGAACCTGATGTGTAGTGCTGTGCATGGCACAGAGTGAACCAGTGACCCTCAAGTCTAGCTGTTATCAGAATCAAAGTTTCTTTAAAAATACTGATTTATAGAGTCCCATCCTTAAAGAGTCGCATTCAATAGATTTGGGGCAAAATCCTAAATTACTCTCTGATAGGTAATGAACCTCTGTAGCAGATATGAAAACTTATACCCAAGACCTACCCATTCACTAAAAAGTCAATATAAATATTCATTCCATTAAGCCTGAACCAATTTTGAAAGTTCCTCCCACTTAAGAAACATAGAGACAGTATGGTCTCTTGCTCACTAATGCTCTGGCTCCTTACTATAAAAATGATACACTTTATTTTGTTTTTAATATATTTTTTATTGATTTCAGAAAGGAAGGTAGAAGGATAGAAAGAAACATCAATGAGAATCACTGATTGGAAGCTTCCTGCACCACCACCACCACCACCACCACCACCACCCCCACTCCCCCGCCTGCCAACTGGGGACCTGGCACAACCTGGCATGTGCCCTTAACCAGAATCAAACCAAGGACCCTTCAGTCCATAGGCCGGCACTCTATCCCGAGCCAAACCAGCTAGGGCAAACTGATACACTTTAAAGTCTGTGGAAGGGCACCAAAAGTAGTAGAATGTACTAGGCCCAACCAAGGTAATGACACAGGTGTACAGAGACCAGGACAAACAGCTTTATTTGGACCGAGAGTTGGAGAATGTGGGGAGGACCTGAAATAGCACAGTCAATTAAAGAATAGAGATTAGATTCCAAAATGGCCATCAGGACTCATCAACAAATGGACTCCACTTCCCAGCAGTCTTGCTGTTAGTGCAATCAATTAAAGGTCTTTGGGGAAATGTATATGCCATTAAATTGGCCAAGCATGCCACAATTAAAAAAAAAAAGTAGTTTGTTTTTCTCCCACAATTAAGTTTCTACAATACCTCCCCAACTACAAATATTACAAAAGAAAGTTAAAAACCATATTTTCTAGACTTATCTTCAGCATTTAGTTCAAAGGTTTCACTGACTTCAAAAAATAGTTCTCCTTAAAACTCATCAGCTAAAAGCTCTATCCAAGCACTGTGAAGACAGCCTTTGCTAACAATGGCAATTCTTTTTTTAAAAAAAAAAATTGATTGATTGATTTTTTAAATATATATTTTATTGATATTTTTCAGAGAGGAAGGGAGAGGGATAGAAAGCTAGAAACGTCGATGAGAAACATCGACCAGCTGCCTCTTGCACACCCGCCACCGGGGACGTGCCCGCAACCAATGTACATGCCCTTGACCGGAATCGAACCCCGGACCCCCCAGTCCGCAGACCAACGCTTTATCCACTTAGCCAAACTGGTTTCGGCAATTCTTTTTTTTGTTGTTGTTAAGCTTTTTATTTTTTTAAAATATATTTTATTTATTTATTTATTTTTTACAGAGAGGAAGGGAGAGGGATAGTTAGAAACATTAATGAGAGAGAAACATCGACTAGCTGCCTCCTGCACACCCCCTACTGGGGATGTGCCTGCAACCAAGGTATATGCCCTTGACCGGAATTGAACCTGGGACCTTTCAGTCTGCAGGCCAACGCTCTGTCCACTAAGCCAAACCGGTTTCAGCTCATGGCAATTCTTTTCCCATTTCCCCTAATAAGCAGTTAATGCTGAACAGCAAGAGTGAGGCTCAGATTGGGGTACGGGGGTCGAGGGACACATTGGCTAATTTTCCCCCGTGCACGATGGCATTGAAGCTTGATGGAAGAGCAGAACTGGAGAGACGTGACGGGAGGGTCCAGACTCTGTATTCAGTCAGAGTCACTGCTGGAAGAGGAGGAGGAGGAGTGCTGCAAGGGGAAAGGGGAAAGAAGATAGCATCCAATCCAAAGACATTTGATCACTCCACGGGACATTTGCTGATTCTCTACCCTTCCACCCAGGTACATAAGGTCAGGAGTTTTAAACCAGATTGTCCCTTCAATCACAAAAGCAAGGATTTCCTTAAGCAGTGAGGATATAGGAATGGATTAAACCATCCTAATTCATTATACAGAATTTAACATACTTCATACAGAGCAAGTTTCCCAACCTTCTTTACCAAGGCCAATGTAAGGAATAAATTATAGGCACAAGCTGGGGAATAACTGCTTCCTTATACATGCTCATTGATTAGCTGCATGGAAAGTTCCTAGAGGCTATGAACTTAAGAAAGTGAATATAGCCGAAACCGGTTTGGCTCAATGGATAGAGCGTCGGCCTGTGGACTGAAAGGTCCCAGGTTCAATTCCGGTCAAGGGCATATACCTTGGTTTCAGACACATCCCTAGTAAGGGGTGTGCAAGAGGCAGCTGATTGATGATTCTCTCTCATTGATGTTTCTAACTCTCTATCCCTCTCTTCCTCTCTGTAAGAAATCAATAAAATATATTTTTTAAAAAAATTTTAAGTGAATATAAACAACAGCTGTGTGTGCATTTATATACCTACTTTTTCCTAACTGGGAGAAAGTGAAAAGGTGGGATAGAAAGTTGGGAGACTCCTACTCGAGGTACTTTACACACATACTCCCATTAACAACTCTCATTGAAAGCACTTTTTAACCCTGGCCAGGTAACTCAGTTGGTTAGAGCATCATCCCAATATACCCTAGTTGGGGCATGTGTGAGAGACAACCAATCGATATCTCTCTCTTACATCGATGTTTCTGTTTCTCCTCCTCCCATTCTCTTTAAAAATGGAAAAATATCCTCAGTTGAGAATTAACAAAAAAGTATACACACACACACACACACACACACACATATTGATTTCAGAGAGACAGAGAGAAGCATCAATAATAAGAGAATCATTGATTGCATGGCCAAAGTGGGGATTGAGCCCACAACCCAGGCATGGCCTAGGCCCCCTGATGGGGAATCAAACCATGACCTCCTGGTTCATAGATCGATGCTCAACCACTGAGCAATACTGGCCAGGCTAAAAGATTTTTTTTGTTTTGTTAGTCCTCAACCAAGGATATTTTCCCATTTAGTTTTAGAAAGAGTGGAAGGGAGCAGGAGAGACACAGAGAGAAAAACATCTATATAAGAGAGAAACATTGATTGGCTGCCCCAACCAGGGCTGGGAATCAAGCCTGCATTTGAGATATGTGCCTTACACTGGAATCAAACCCACGATCCTTCAGACTGAGGGCCGACACTCAATCCACTGAGCCAAATTGGCTAGGGCTAAAAGATTATTTTTTTAAAAAAACAAACAATTTTGGACACTCTCCAGGATAATTTAACCCCCATTAAATCTCACCCTTCCTTCTCCTCAGACTTCTACAAAAGATCCAGAACGAGGAATTAGTGCCCGAGGCCATAAGGAAATAAATACGAAGCAGTAAAATGTGAATTAAGGCCTCCTCAAGATCCAGGTTGACTCAATCCTTACAGAGTTGTCCATAGAACTACTTTCACCCTTGCTAATTAACACTCCTCTAGAGTCCAGAATGAGGATACTTATTTAGTCTTGGGGCTGAGCATGAAACTTGGGTTTTGAGGCTGAGAACCACTAGTCCTCAATTTCCCCACTGGGTGGGCAGGGCAAAAAGGCCTATGTAATTAACACGACACCCTGAAGGAGAGAAAGGAACTAGGGCCAGATTATTTTTTATTAAATATAAGACTGTTTTGTCAGCCGAAACCGGTTTGGCTCAGTGGATAGAGCGTCGGCCTGCAGACTGAAAGGTCTCGGGTTCGATTCCGGTCAAGGGCATGTACCTTAGTACCCCCAGTGGGGGATGTGCAAGAGGCAGCTGGTCGATGTTTCTCTCTCATCGATGTTTCTAACTCTCTATCCCTCTCAATTCCTCTCTGTGTAAAATCAATAAAATATATTTAAAAATATATATATAAAAAAAAGACTGTTTTGTCAAAGGGCTGACCCTACTGCCCTGGTGAGTGTGCTCAACTGGTTGGAGCGTTGTCCCGTATATGGAAAAGTTTGCAGGTTTGATTCTCCAATCAGGGCATGTGTGGAAGGCAATACTCTCTCTCACCACCACTCCTCTTAAATCAATAAGCATGTCCTCGTGTGAGGATTAAAAAAACAACAAAAACTGACCCTGTTAACGGACATGTGACCACCTCAGTGGGTACATACAATTAAAACCTGCATCTGGGGAGGGTAGGGGCATATGTAGGGAGGGATTTGGGATGGGAATGGGGGGATAAGGACAATTATGTGATACCATAATCAATTAAAAAAACAAAACAACCCTGCATCTGGGAGTGAGGGAGGGGTTCAAAATTTCTGGGCGAGAGAAAAGCAGACAAGAAAGGCTTTTGATTCTGAGATCCATTCTAAGGCTCAGCCTAGCCCAGGGGTGGGCAAACTTTTTGACTCAAGGGCCACAATGGGTTCTTAAACTGGACCGGAGGGCTGGAACAAAAGCAACCTGACCAAGCTGGCACTCTCATCTTGGGCTGCTGATGAAGGAGCGGAGGGGAGAGCAAGAGAACCCTCCGCTCTTCTGGCTCCGTGGGCCGGATCCCACCCGCGGACAGTAGTTTGCCTACGGCTGGCCTAGCCCCTCACCTATAGAAAGCCCAATTAGCTTAATATTTCTTTTCAAGATTATTACTCTTCCCAGTGGGAATCCTTTATATAAAGGAAGAACCATCACCAGAGCAACACAATCACTGCCCCATGTCCTCAGACTGTGTATCCCCCTGGGTCACCCCTTGCTTGCCTAGTCTCTCTGAGGGGGCACCCCTGCCTAGCCAAGCTCCAGAGGGCACTGACCTTGCCATGCTTACGGTGCGCCTTGGCCTTTTTTTGGGCTTTCTTCATTTTCTTCCGCATCTTCTTATCACTCACCATTCCTGGGGCTACCATGCCAGGAGCCAAGGGATTAATAGGAGGCATGCCAGGGGCAGGTGGTGGATATGGAGGGGGATAGGGGCCTGGTTGTTGGTATCCTGGATACGCTGGTGGTGGCACAGGATAAGGAGGCCCGAGCGGGGGGTACGCTGCATTCCCCTGGGGAGCTCCTGGGGGAAAGGAGCCAGGGGGAGGAGGAAAGGGGGGCGGAGGAAAGGCAGGATTGACGGGCGGTGGATGGGCCGGATTGGAACCTCCAGGGTACCCGACATTAGGGGGATACGTATTTGGCCCTGGCTGCCCTGAAGAAAGAAGCAAAAAAGAAATTAAGATTAGGATTACCCAGGGCCTCTAACAACAAACAACAAAAAGGCAGGGATTTAGTTTCTCACTCAATACTTAAAGGGAAATATCACATGATCTCACTCATTTATGGAATATAATGAACATAAACTGATGAACAAAAACAGATCCAGAGACAGAGAAGCATCCATTAGACCAGTGTTTCCCCAAGTATGGTATGCATACCCCCAGGAGTAAAAAAAGAGTTTGGTGGGGGTACGCGTTGCCCCAGAGTTTGGTGGGGATACGCACTGCACCGTGCTTAGCTGCGCCTAATTCTACGTTCTCATGAGTCAAGTCAAGACCATCTTGAGAGGCGTGAGATGGTCCGGTGTGCAAATAAATGTTATTTATAATATAACTTTTATTTATATTTTATTATGAATAATTTTATTTTTCGTTTATTATTTTGTGTATGTACCAAAAAAAAAGAAAAAATAAATATATTTTGATTGTTATTAAAATACACCCTTTTTTTTCTTTTTGACGAGGGGTACTCAGCATTACTAAAATTATAGAAGGGGTACACATATGTCAAAAGTTTGGAAGACACTGCATTAGACCATCAAACTTCAGAGGGAAGGCAGGAGAGGGTGGGGGTAATGGGGAGAGATCAACCAAAGGACTTTTATGCATGCATATAAGTATAACCAATGGACACAGACACAGGGGGGTGAAGGCATGAGTGGGTTTGTTTTTTTTTTTTGAGGGGGGTTATAGGGGTAAAAGGACACATATGCAATACCTTAAATAAGTTAAAAAAAATAAAGAAAACTTAAAGGGAAATGGAAAAGTGAGGAAGGAGAATGGAAGGTAAGGGAAACAAATCCACGTAGAAGAGATAAAAGGTAATGTCCCTCTCCCGCTAGGAAGAGAGGGAGATGGTGAACTCAAGGAAAGACAAGGTCATGGGGTCAGCCATAGGGGCTTGGCCTTTGCAGATGAGGGGAGAGGTGGAAGAAAAACACAGACACTTCCTGTTGTGGGGCCCCTTTGTTGTGGGGTTGGGATAGGGAAGAGAGCACCCCCAAACACCTACCGGCACTGGGATTCCACATGGTCAGGCGTTTCCTCCAACCTGAGGGGAAAGAAGGCAAAAAGATGACCGCCCGCAGGCGGGGTGGGGAGGGGGTTCAGGGGCCGCGCCCCACCCCAACGCCTCCAGCTCTACGGTGGTCTCCCTCAACTACCATGACCTTCACCTAACAAGCGTTCCTCCCACCGCCCCTTCGCCCTCTATACCTGCTTTATTCCTAGCTCCCAGGCCAGCTCCACCGTCCACTACCCCGGTCCGCAGGGGCAGGTCTCCAACTCCGCCGACTCCGCCACCGAGGGGCGGGGCCGCGAACTTGGCAATCCCCGCGCCTCACCTCCCTTTCCACATCCGTGACTTCAACCACGCACAGATTCAGGAAGGACTGTAAACAACTTCACCCCGCCCCGCCCCAGGGGGACAGGAGGCAGCACCCCACCCCAGGCCAAGAGAAGGACCCTCCTCCAGGCCAAACCTGGGAGGTGTAAGCGAAACCCGGGAGGTGGCTCATAAAAGGTCCTCGGATGCTGACATGTGTAGCCGCACCAGCCTTGCCCATTAAAGAGAGCAAATGGAGACCCTGGCTCCCGGCTGTGAAGGGACCCCCTGACCCGGGAACGGGAACGGGAGAACACTGGGGCACCAAGATGCCCCGTCACGTTGACACCACCTGGGCTCGGCTGGTCCTCCGCAGGCTCCGCTCCCACTTCCTCTCTCACTTTCTGGCCACGCCCCCCCGCCGTTTCCGCTTCGGCGCCCGCCTCTGCTACCACCTCATTGGCCATTATGTGGTCGTGCGGCGTTGTGATTGGAGGACGTGCTCGTCAGTTACTCTCGGCCCCGCTAGGCTGGAAGGCTGCGGTTGTGATGGGGGCGGAGCTCTGAGGAGGGAGGCGGGTGCAGAGGGGTAGGCGGGTGCAGAGGGGTGGGCGGGCCGGAAATCCCGAGGTGTGTGGCCGGTTGAGACTGGCCCGGAGAGGGAGAAGCTGGTTTCTGGGCAAAGCCCCTAAGATACCAAGAAGAAATTCAGCACCTACCCCCTGAACTTCTCGTCCGGGTGGTGCAACACCTTATAATGTGAATGTAGTACACTGGTAGATGCAGAGAGGGGACGAGGGGGAAGCCTCAATATTGTCACCTTCCTCTTAGTTTCCGGGTGAAGTAAAGAAAGATTTCCTAATCTCTCCTAGGTTGCCCCATCTCAATTGCATGGCTCCGCCATCTGTCAAGTTGCAGAAACTAGAAGCCACCTAGGCTAAGTGAAGGACGCTCTTCCAGGCGAAATCTGGAAAGTGGCTCAGGAAAGATCCTCAAATACTTTATGTGGACACTCCCACTCCCAGCTATCGAACTTCATAAACCAGAGACCCAAGGAAGTCACCTTTGGTAGCTCCTCTCTCTGCGTGCTTCTTCCCAGCCCTTCTGCAACACCACTGCACGGAAGAATCCCTGCCCTTTTCATCTTCCTTGCTCCCAAGCTACCGTCATCTCTTGATTGGATTGCTGCAAAGGCCTTTGTTTTGTCTTGTTTTTGTAAGTAAGACAATTATCAAGCGTGATTTAATTAATATATATACAACCATACACCCAAAAGTTTAAATATACTTAAGAACATTTTCTAAAAATTGGTCTCAACTGAGTTTGCCATTTTGAACTAAAAACTTTAATAGATTTATTAAATACTTCTAATTTTGAAATATTTTTAAACTCACAAGAAGTTGTAAAAATAGAATTCCCATATACCCTTAATCTGACCTCCCCGCAATGATAGTATTTTACATAACCACAGTACATTTTTTAAAATATATTTTATTGATTTTTTTTTTTTCAGAGAGGAAGGGAGAGGGATAAAGAGTTAGAAACATCAATGGGAGAGAAACATCGATCAGCTGCCTCCTGCACACCTTCTACTGGGGATGTGCCCGAAACCAAGGTACATGCCCTTGACCAGAATTGAACCTGGGACCTTTCACTCTACAGGCTGATGCTCTAACCGCTGAGCCAAACCAGTTAGGGCCACAGTACATTTTGATATATTTTTAAGTGAACATACTAAGTTTTTATCCTATATAATAAAAGCCTAATATGCTAAGTGTCCAACCCATTAGTTCCACCATTTGATCAATGGCTATGACGCACACTGACCACCAGGGGGCAGACACTCCCACAGGTAGATTAGCTTGCTGCTGGGGTCCAGCCAATTGGGACTAGGCAAAAGAAGCTGGACACGCCCTGGAGCCCTCCCAGGGTCCCTACCCAGCCCCAGCCCCACAACCAGGCTGAGGGACCCCATTGGTGCATGAATCCATGCACTGGGCCTCTAGTTGTCATATAATAAAACAAAATATGAATCTTAGAACTGGATCACTTGACCCTTCCTTTTCTTATCTTCTCCCAGTTCAAAATGCTTGCATCTTCTTTTTTTATATAATATATTTTTATTGACTACAGAGAGAAAGAGGGAGAGAGAGATAGAAACATCAATGGTGAGAGAGAATCTCTCACTGTCTGCTTCCTGCATGCTCCCTATGAGGGATCAAGCTCCCAACCTGACACCACCTGCCCACCATAGCCACTCTCTTTCCTGTCATAATGCCGCTTTCCCTGTGCATGCAGAGAAGCCCTGTCCATGTTGTACTGTGTTACTTTGTGAGGTTAATGCTTGCCACACTTCTTACAGAAAGTTTGGCGGGTTTTAGGAATGTTCACCATGTGTGCAAGAGAGCTATCTGCAGAGAAAGCCATTTTGATATAGTTTTACCAGGTTTGTGCTAAAATTTTGAGATGAATTAAAACACTCTCTATTTTTTTTAAAAAAACTCTGGGGAAATCAATATCTGCATTATTTCTTTCTTGAAATATTACCAAGTTTGAAAAAAAATTATTGATATGGGCATGATGCTGTTAAAAAATTTTTTTTAGCTCTAATTAGTTTGGCTCAGTGGATAGAGCGTCAGCCTACAGATTGAAGGGTCACAGGTTTGATTCTGGTCAAGGACACATGCCTGGGTTGTGGGCTCAATTTCCAGTAGGGGGTGTGCAGGAGGTAGCCAATCAATAATTCTCTCTCATCTTTTATTTTTCTATCTCTCCCTCTCCTTTCCTCTCTGAAGTCAATAAAAATATTTTTAAAAGTAGAATGAATGATGCTGAGGGGTAGGGGAAGCAGGGGGGAAGGTCAATGGAGAAAAAAGGGAGACATATGTACTACTATTTGTAATACTTTAAACAATAAAATAAAAATTTTTGTAAAGTAGAATGATCAGAATGGATAAAAGAGACACAACTAGCCCTGGCTGGGTTGCTCAATGGATTGGAGCATTGTTCTGTACACCTAAAAATTTCGGGCTTGATTCCCAGTCAGTGTATATACACCTGGGTTGCTGGTTTGATCTCTGGTCAGGACATATCCAGGAGGCAACCTATTATAGTTTATCTTTCACATTGATGTTTCTCCCCCATCTTCTCTCTCTCCATTCCTCTTCTCTCTGAAAATCCATAAATATAAAAAATTGGGGGGGAAATTGTATTTCACCGTAGGCAGTTTGGCTCAGTGGATAAAGCATCAATCAACCTATGGACTGAAGGGGCCCAGGTTCCATTCCGGTCAAGGGCATGTACCTTGGTTTCGGGCACATCCCCAGTGGGGAATATGCAGGAAGCAGCGGATTGATGTTTCTCTCTCATCGATGTTTCTAACTCTCTATCCCTCTCCCTTCCTCTCTGAAAAAAAATCAATAAAATATATTTAAATTTTTTAAGTGTACTTAATTTTAATAGACAAAATATGCACATAACTCAAAATTCAAGGGGTAAAAATAAAGGTATATAGCAAAAAATCAGTCTTCTTCCACGATCACCACATTTGTCTTCAGCTGTAGAGTTTTTCTCCCATAAGACCACTCTATTCAGATATTTATGTTTTCAAGCTTCTAAAGAGCTTATTCACATGCATTCTACCTCTCTATGAGCATGGACTCACCAATCGTGGTAATACCAAGTAGGTAAACACTGGATTTGGTGAAATAATCCCATTTTATCATACAATCATAGAATTATAGGGTTGAAAATGACAGAGAATCATTCTTTCAGCGTCCTGAGAATATTAAGTAAATAAACTATTTTGACAAGCTCACAGTTAGGAGAGCCAAGATAATAATCTCAGTTTTTTGGGCTTCTAAGTTAGTGATGCCTTCAGTGCAACACATGACAATACACCCACTCAGAATTACTGCACATGAACATTGTGATGCTTACCACAAGCCTCTCCTTGTTGTTTTTAATAAGCTTTATTTTTTTAGAACAGATTTAGGTTTACAAAAAAATGGATACAGAGTTTTATGTTCCCCACACCCAGTTCCCCTATTATTAATATCTCACATTAGTATGCTTGTTACCAGAATGAATCAACATTGACTTATGATTGTTAACTTTATTCCAGCTTCTTAGGTTTTTGCCCGATGTTCTTTTCCTGTTCCAGGATATCACGTTCCATTTAGTCACCGTGCCTCCTTAGGCTCCTCATCACTGTGACAGTTTCTCAGATTTTCTTTATTTAAGACGCTCGTGATACTTTCGAGGAGTGCTGAATGGGTACTTACTAAAATGTCCCTCTGTTGGGGTTTGTTTGTTTGTTGTTTTTCTTGTGATTATAGGTTTATTTTTATTTAACATCACCCTATGCTTGCCAGCACAGGTCTATATATTCTTTTCATATGACATTACCATTTCTAATAATTCATGGCATTTTCATAAACACTGTTTGTAATGATGAGAATTCCTGCTCTGTTACTTAAGGTCTGTGTGACCTGAGACACATTCCTAAACTTCCCTGAACCCTTGTTTTCCTCCTTTAATGTGTAAATGGTGGCCACAGGATTGTCACGAAACAGACAAGCAGACTGTTGTGCAGAGGCAAAATACAATGCAGTCATGTTTAAAGATTATGTAGAGTGGTGTTTAACCTAGACTGGGGAAGTGGGGGGGAAGAGGCTTCCAAGAGGTCATTTCCGTAGTTGAGGCTGCCAGACCTAGGAGGGAGGAAAGGGGGACGGTCCCCAGCAGCTGGCCCTGACCATCCAACCTCAGAGGGGCCTGGGAACTAACCAGATATGGGTAAGATGATCTGGGGCCTCAGGGAGGGACAGAAACGTCTTCCTTATTGGCATCTTCTAGGCCCAAGAGAAACTTGGTGACCTTGAGAGTCAAGGAGGAAGGAAAGGCGGCCCTGTTGTTGCGGGGGAGGCAGGAGCTTGGGTTTTGATGTGTTTCCTTTCATGTGGTGGCTGCCTACCCAAGTGATGATGTCTTGTAGAGATTTAGAGACCTGGGCATGAAGGAAAGTGAAATCTCAGAGCCTGGGGGTAGATGGGCTCTCCAGAGGCTAATCCTGGAACTCTAGAACAACCAAGCTCGAAAGGGGCTAGATTAGAATAATGTCCATGCTCAATCACAACTGCTACCAAGTGTTTACTAAGGCCAGGTGCTGTGTAAGACCTGTCGCCTTTTTTTTCCCCCCACCCTGAATTGATCCTGACAGCAAGGTGTTTTTTTCCACACTTCACACAAGATAAAACTGAGATTCCCAGGGTGAAGAAACTTGCCCGAGGACATATAGTTGGTCACTGAGCAGGAAGCAATCCTGTGGTAGTGAAATCAGGACTCCCCCATTGTTCTTCAGGGTTGGGCCAAAGGGGCTTCCGACTCCTTCTATAGCAAACAGGGGACCTGAGCCCTAGAAAGAGGAAGTAACTTGCCCAAGGGCCCTTGGAGAGTTAGAAACCAAGCCAGGGCTGTACGGCAGGCAGGCACTTGTAACTGGATGGACCTTGAGGGGTACCTGGTACTAAAGATGCCCGGCTAGGTATTAAAGAAAAGCCAGTAGAGAAAACATAAAAAAAGAAATAAGGAAGAAGTTCTCAGCATGGCTCGCAAAGCCTTGCCTGCAGTTCTCCATGTCACCTTTTCTCTTTTCCCACCCACCCCCACTTTTGCTACTCAGGTACGACATTCCAGCCCAGTGATGTGTATCATGAGGTGCAGCAAGAAACTGTAGATAACCTGGGTAGCAAAAGTGTCCCCAACACTCCTGGAAAATCCTGCTCATTCAAGACCCAGCTCAAGCATCCTGTGCTGTGAGGACTTCCTACTCAAGCCTCAGCAGGGAGCACCCCCTCCCAGGACACTGTACAGGACCCCAAAACGTGAGTTGCAGGTCCCTGAGCCCCTTCAGAGCAGCAATTTCATGGTACTCATCCCTCTTTTCCCAGTGCCCTTCACGGTATCCCACCAAATGAAGGCTTGTTGAGGAGAAGGAAAAGCAGAGAGCCAGGAGGAGCCCAGGATCACAAGAAGGGAAGATGCTCTCAGGGTGTGGAGTCAGGAAAGCTGACTTTATCTCTTTTCCTGGGCACACCTACCCTCCATCACTGGTCAGAATCATAGTGGGCTGGATGCCCACGGAAGGGTCCAAGCATTTGGCAAGCGGGAAAGGCAGCAGTGAGGCAGAGCAAACAGCATACGATCACCATGTCTCGTTGGCACATACACAGATTACACATAAACTGCCTATGTACACGTGAGACGTGGTACCGGTAGGTGGGGAATCCTGAAACAAGGGCCTCGCTGAATGCCAACGTGACAGGTTCTTAGCCGAGGCCTACGAGGGGGAATGGTGGCGGGGAGGAGTCGGGAGACGGTCTCCTGCACAGAGAGGTGGGCAGCTAGGCGAGCGGCCCTCTGGGAAGAGGTGGGCCTCCTGAGGGTGGGCCAGCGCGGCCAGGCGCTGCTGCACACACTCAGCCGTCAGCCGCGCTTCCGGGTCCGCATCCCAACAGTCCTCCAGGAGCTCTCTGAGAACACCGGGGTCCTGGGAACAGTGGCCAAGAGGCAGGCTTCACCCCAGGACCCTGAGTAGGGTCCCCCACGCCTGTGTTTTCAACACTCTTCCTCTGCCCCTCCCTGAAACTCAGCCCTCTCTGCATCTTGTTTGTTGCCTGAGACGGGTTCTCTGGGTGCCTTCCACAGGGTCCGAGTTTTCCTCTGGGGAGCTAATTCTGGTTACGGCTTAACATGTCGATGGGAAACTGCTCGCCTTCCTTTCAGGCAAACAGGGTCTTCTGCAAACAGTTTCGGGGCCTCTGTTATCTAACACAGTGGCAACTTTAGGCCAGGCATTTCAGACCAGGTGGCAGGGAAGGGGTTTCCTGTTAAAAACTACGGTATTTGTGCTGAAACTGGTTTGGCTCAGTGGTAGAGTGCCAGTCTGTGGACTGGAAGGTCACGGGTTCGATTCCGGTCAGGGGCATGTACATTGGTTGCGGGCACATCCCCGGTAGGGGGTGTGCAAGAGGCAGCTGGCCGATGTTTCTCTCTCATTGACGTTTCTAGCTCTCTATCTCTCTCCCTTCCTCTCTGTAAAATATCAATAAAAATATTTAATTTAAAAAAATTCGGTATTTGAGCAGACCACTAACATTTCATTTTTAGGCTACTGCTTTAACCTTTTATTCCTAGAACTGGCTTTGTTGGGTCATGTTAGAAGCACAGATGTGTAGGACAGAACGAGGGATGGCGGGATTGAAGGCCGGATGCCAGAGCACCAGGAGAGAAGCCATCTTGGGGACAGTGCTCAAGGTGGGAGCAAAGCCAAGGAGGACTCCCTGAAGCAGGGCCTGAAGAACAGGGCTACCGGGTGGGGAGAAGAAAGACAGACTGGGCAAGACTGAGCAAGGGGAAGGCGTGAGCCTCAGGAGTGGGCCGTGTGAGACTTACTGTGGAAGAGGGCGAACTGAGATACAGAGAAAGTCTGCCCAGCTTCAGCCGAACGTGGTCCGGGAGTGGTGGCAGGAGAAGGGACAGAAGGGGTAGAGGGACCGGTCCTGGCAGACACGCCCTTGAAGCCTGGGCCCAGACTCCCCAGGCCCCAGCCCACCCGCCAGCGGCTTCTTACGGTGGCAAAGCAGCACCAAGTGGGTGGGATGCAAGGGCGCCTTCTCTCCGCCACTGCCAAGGTCCATAGCTCACAGGCGGTGGGGGTGCTGCCCAGTTCTGCCTCATAGGCCAGTTGGAAGGGTGGCGGTCTGCTGTCTGGGGAAAAGCGCAGGGGATTACGTGTCAGCTAGCGCTAGGGGTGCCTTCCTGGTGGAAAGACCACGCGGGAGAAGGGCAGGGCTTCCTGGGTCCGGAGGTAGGTGGATCTGGAATGGACAGGTGAGGCACTGGAGAAGAGAGGGGACTGTCCCACCCATCCTTACCGGGCCACAGATCCAGGCAGCGGCTCAGGATCTCCCACAGGAGCAGAGCCAGAGAATAAACATCGGCTCGCCGGAGGGCCATGCCCCAATCCTGTAGGTCCAGAGTCTTGTCCAGGAGCTCCGGGGCCATGTACCTCTGGGTACCAGCCTGGAGGGAAAGGCGTGGAGGACCAAGAATCATCTCCTTGACAGCCTTCACCACAACCCCGGTCCATGCAATATCCCCCAACTACAGACCCAGCAATGTCTCCAACGCTGCAGGCACTGCTGCACTATTGCCATAGCAATGGGCACATCTTCAGCGGCAGCGGCAGCAGCACCATTATCCTAGGCCTCATCCTTATCCAGAGTACTTACCTCCATGATGGCCGCTGGGCCTTGGGGTCGAGTAGGGGCCCAGGTGGGGGGCTGGGTGAGGCCAGGTAGCACCAAGGCGAGGCCCAGGTCTCCAATGGCACATGACCCGTCCTCCCTGATGAGCACATTCTGGCTGCTCAGATCTCGGTGGGCAATACCCGGTTTATATTGGCCTGTGGGAGAAGCCAAGGTTGAAGGGGCGTGGATCTTCTTCCTTTCTCCTTTGACCCAGTCCTTCCCCTCCAAGCTAAGGGAGAATCTGAAACACAGCAGTGTGGCTCCTGATTCCCCTGGCTTCTTGCTCTCAGCTCACCCACCATCCTGCCAGCGCTCCTCGTGGAGAAATGCCAAGCCCCGTGCCAGGGTCAGTGCCATCCGCAGGGAACGTCCCCAGTCACTGGTGTGCTGGGCCAAGTAGTGGCACAGGGAGCCCTGGGGAGAAGTACAGAAAAGAGGGGGACACACACCGCTGGAGGTGGCTGACCCGCCCCAGAAGAGGGGCCAGTTGACAAACATCCCCTTGCATGTCTCAGCAGACCCACACACGGACACATCTAGGGCAAGACAGCAGGCGATGGAGGAGTGGGAATGCGCATAGTCAGATTGACAGGAAAAACAGCAACTCCAGTTCAAGGGTCTTGAGCACTAACCGTGGGCCAGGCCTCCTGCAGTTCTCACAACAACGCGAGGAGGGAGGTACTCCTGTCACTCTTGTTTTACAGATGAGGAGCTTGACAGAGAGCTAACCAAGCATGCTGAAGAGGCTGTCTTGACTCCATTGTATACTTGTGCCTCCTTTGTCAAATATTAACTGGGCATAGTGATTTGGGTTGATACCTGGATTCTCTATTCTATTCCATTGATCTATATGAAACCAAGCTTGCCGAAAGTCACTTGGTAAAAGAGAAGTGGAGCTTGAACCCAGGCAGTCTGTCTTTAGTGTCACTCACAGTTAGCCACCGTAGACTGCCTCAGAGGACTCTGGACAAAGGCAGAAAAAGGAGGGGCAGGACCAGCGAGGCCCAGGCACCCCTCACGAACCACCTGGCTCGAGGTGTCAAGCCTGTTTGGTAGAACTGGCCAATGAGTAGATCTGCTGGGTAGGAGAGTGGCAGTTGGGAAGCAAGCGGACATTGTTAGGAAAGGAGCAAGAGTCCTGCATGTGAGCCCGGCCAGTGTAGCTCAGTGGTTGAGCATCTACCTGTGCAGCTAAGAGGTCACCGGCAAGAGGCAGCTTGGTTGATGCTTCCCTCTCATCAATGTTTCTATCTCTCTCTCTAAAATCAATAAAAACTTATTATTTTAAGAAAGAGTTCTGCATTCCACAAACATTGAGCACTTGCAGTGTGCCAGGAAAGTTAAACAAATAGACAAAATCAAAAAGGCAGTGATCGCCAAAACCGGTTTGGCTCAGTGGTAGAGCATCGGTCTGTGGACTGAAAGGTCCCGGGTTCGATTCCGGTCAAGGGCATGTACCTTGGTTGCGGGCACATCCTCAGTAGGGGTGTGCAAGAGGCAGCTGGTCGATGTTTCTCTCTCATTGACGTTTCTAGCTCTCTATCTCTCTCCCTTCCTCTCTGTAAAATATCAATAAAAAAATATATATCTTTTTTCAAAAAGGCAGTGATTTTTGAGCTGAGCAGTGAGGCACATGGTCAAAAAGGGGACTTCCCAGAATTCAAGATTTCACAGGCGAAGGAGCTATGGGTGCTGATAAACTCCCAGGTCCTTAGGGCCACAAGGCCAAGTGTGGTCTGGTCCTTGCTCACCTCTTCCTCTTCATCCTATTGCTCACGGTCCGCCCCTGAGCCAGTCTCCTTAGTCTTCTCTTGTAGTAGCATGGCCCTCTCTTTCAACACTTAATACACTTCACATTTTAAACTTGTTTTTGTGTTTATTTGACCCACTTCTCTCCCCTACTACTCCATAAAACCTGTAAAGGCAGGGAGGGACTGAGAGTGCTTGTCCTAGCACTCAGAACAGTGCCTGACATACAATTCATAAAAATTTGTTGAATGAATATATGAATAAATTTGAAGGGCTATCTCAAGCTATTTAAAAAAATATTTTTAATTGATTTCAGAGAGAAGAAGGGAGATGGAGAGAAGGATGGAAACATCAATGATAAGAGAGAATCATTGATCAACTATCCCTATTGGGGATCGAGCCCACGACCTACATACACATGTGTCCTGACCAGGAATTGAACTGTGACCTCCTGGTTCATAGGTTGATGTTCAACCACTGAGCAAAAAGGCCGGGCTTTTGTGTGTGTGTGTGTGGTTTGTTTGTTTTTTCTTTTCTTTTTTTCTTTTTTAAATTGATTTCAGAGAGGAAGGGAGATAGAAACATCAATGATGAGAGAGAATCATTGATTGGCTGCCTCCTGCACACCCCCTACTGGGGATCAAACCTGCAACTCGGGCCTGTGCCCGTTGACTGGAATAAAATCAGGGACCCTTCAGTTCACAGGCCAATGCTTTATCCACTGAGCCAAACCAGCTAGCTCGCGTGCGTGAGTGTGTGTGTGTGTGTGTGTGTGTGTGTAAATATATTTTATTGATATTTTACAGGGAGGAAGGGAGAGGGATAGAGAGCCAGAAACGTCGATGAGAGGGAAACATCCTGCAGCTTCCTTGTACACACCCCAGCTGGGGATGTGCCTGCAACCAAAGTACATGCCCTTGACTGGAATGGAACCTGGGACCCTTCAGTCCGCAGGCCGACACTTGATCCACTGAGCCAAACCGGCTAGGGCTTATGTGTTTTTTTTAATTCCAAGGATATTTCTTCCATTGATTTTCAGAGAGAGTGGAATGGAGGGAAGGAGAAGAAGGAGGGAGGGAGAGAGAGAAAAACATTGATGTGAAAGAGACACGTTGTTTACTTCCCACATGAGCCCTGATAGGGCAGGAATCTAACCTACAAGCCAGATATGTGACCTTGACTGGGAATCAAACCCGAGACCTTTTGGTTTGTGGGTTGACGTTCTAACCACTGAGAAACACTGACCAGGGCTCAAGGTGCTTTTAAAAAATGTTTTTATTTTTTATTTTTTTAAATTGATTTCAGAGAAGAAGGGAGAGGGACAGAGAGATAGAAACATCAATGATGAGAGAGCATCATTGATTGGCTGCCTCCTGCACACCCCCTAGTGGGAATTGAGACCACAACCCGGGCATATGCCCTTGACTGGAATAGAACCGGGGACCCTTCAGACTGTAGGCTGAGACTCTATCCACTGCACTGAGCCAAACCAGTAGGGCTCAAGCTATTAATTATTATTATTATTATTATTATTATTATTTTGGTTTGTCCTCACCCAAGGATATTTTCCAACATTTTTTTAGAGAGTTGAAGGGAGGGGAGACACACACACACACACACACACACACACACACACAGAAACATTGATGTGAGAGATACACATTGATTAGTTGCTTCCTACAAGTGCCCCAACCCTGGGCCAGGATTGAGCCTACAACAGAAGTACATGCACTTGACCAGAATTGAACCTGAGACCCTTCGGTCCATGAGTCGATGCTCTAAATAGTGAGCCAAACCAGCTAGGGAGGGCTCAAGTTCTTTCTTTAACAATGATTTTCTTTAAGGTACAGAATATAAATTATTTTGATTTCCCCCCTTTCCTTATCTATTTTATGGGTTAAAAGCATTAGCAGGTATTTCATGTGTAATAAAAAGAAAAACGTGAAAAATAAATTTTAATGTTTTGGAGAACAGGACATCTAAAGCCGAAGAATAAGCATGTGGACGGGGCCCAGCTGGCATCCAGCTCCCCCCGCCCCCCTCTCCATCCCCATCCACAGGTAGGCAAACACACACATGCACGTTTCTTGGTCCTCACCTTGGGGTGCAGTTCCAATACCAGCAGGGGCCCACAGTGCAGGGGCCCAGGCCCCCCCCTGCCGGCAGCGATAAAGCGGACAACGTGGTCGTGCCGTAGGCCTGGCAGCTCATACAGTGCTCTCTCCGCTCGGAACTGGGCCAGAGCCCTCCGGGGGAAGGCCTTGATGGCTACCAGCTCGCCTTGCAGCTGCCCAGCCCACACCACTGCGTGACCTCCTTCCCGGATCACCTGGTGGGACACGGCGTTGGCTGTGGGCCTCGGCCAGCACCGGGACTAGGCGTCCTCCCCGGCACACCCTCTGGGAGTGCTCAGAGGACCCTTGCCCCCCGCCCCGGGCACCTGGGAGAAGCGCAGCTCAGGCAGCTCCGGCAGCTCCGCACCCCAGTCCCTGCCTGCGTCTGGCGCTGGCGCCGGCGCTGGCCCACCTCTCACTCTGCAGGCCTTTCTCTGTAGCAGGGCTGGGGTAGAAAAGAGCCTTAGAGTCAGAATGCAGGGGAATGGAGACTCAGAGGGGGGCTTTGCGGGAGGGAGTGGGAGTCAGGCTGTAGAGATCTCAGAACCAGAGGGTCAGGGAAGCCTGGGGCAGTGTCTTGGGGTCACAGTGAGGGGAGGGGCAAAGCAATACCCAGGATGATGCTGCCCAGCAGCAGCAGGAGGAGAAACAGCCCCAGCAGCACCAGCGCCATCCAGATGGACTCGCCTGGGCATGAGCAAGAATGCAGGCTGGATGAGCCCTGCCCCGAATCTACTCTCCGCTCCTCTCCCCCTCCTCAGAAGCCTGGCTTCTCCACCCACCCCCAGCCCTGGTCACAAACCCCGTTATCTCACAGTCACCAGGGCAACCAACTTTTCAAGGCCAAGAAGGAGTGGAGCTTGGGACGGGGGCAGGGTGAGAACTGGCCCTGGTTCTGCCTCTCCTAACCTGGGCCCCAGCCACCCCAGAGGGGTTACCTGAGATGGCCGGGGGGCCCGGGGAGCCAGGAGTCCCAGGGCCCCCCAGAGGAGGCAGGTGGCTGTAATTGGCATTGCAGAGGTCAGCGCCACAGGAGCAGGTGAAGAGAGTGGAGCTGGGGCTGGGCTGAGCTCGGGGGCTCGGGTCGCATCGGGGCGACTCACAGCCCGGCTCATCGCTGTCTCGGCATCCTGATAGGGTAGGATTAGGAAAAGAGGAGAGAAAAGGGGGTTAAGAAAGAGAAGAAGAAAAAGAAAGAGAGATGGAGAGCCAGGAAAAAAAAAGCATAATGAAGTCTGGGGAGAGAGAGAGGGTAACTCCCTTCTCAGAGGCGACCCTTCCATCTGATACGGGCTTTTCTTTTCCCTCCTCGCATTCCATTTTCCCTCCGCTCCCTCGGTTGCCGCCCCCACCCCAGGAGGTACCTGTCTCCCACCCTAGCTATCACCTGCCATATGCTTTGCCATTCACCTTGCATCTCCACCTGTGCCTGGTCTTGGGTCCGGTTCCAGATCCCAAAGCAGCAGTGGCTGTAGAGGCAGCGGATAACCCTGGGGGGCCCTGGTCCTGCATCTAGCAGCTCCCCCAGTGCCTTTGTGCTTCCCCGCACTCCAGGGGCCTCAAAGAACACACAGGTCCGCCTGCTTGGGGGTGCTGTGGCCCAGGGTGGGAAGGGGAGGGTCAAGAGAGTGAATGCCGAGGCAAAAACAGCAGCCAAGAGCAGAGGCAAAACATGTTTCATATCCCAGGGCCAGCATGGTAAAGCCATAGGAGGACACCGTGTCAGCAGAGGCCTGGAACCTGACCCCACCACGGGGACACATGGCTCTACCCGTCACCCTCACTCCCCCACCCCACTCACCACTCTTCCAAAGGGGTGGCTGCTGCTTCAAATGCTCCTTTCCTCACTGGGTGGGTGGAAAGACCCATAGACACTCACCTCGTACAGCTTCGGGAAGCAGTGCCCAGAGCCCCAGAGTACCCAGCATCGTTTTGAAGGAGGCAGCAGACCTGCCCCCGGCCAGCGCTTCCTTCAGATCCAGGGCCCTGGGGCTTCTGATCCCTCAGTCCCCTACTCCGCCCTCCTCCCTCTTTCCAGTCTCTGTGGGGGAGATGGCTGCTGTGGGGGAGAGGATGGGTGTGGGGGAAAGCAAGGAGAGGGAGGAGCAGAGAACCAATCTCATATCCTCCTCTATTCAGCCACCTCCTCTTTTCTCTGCAAGTGGGAGGAGGGGGCCTGGGAGGCCCAGCTGAGAACCCAGTGATGCTTAACTTCAAACCTCTGCCCTTTGCTGACCCAGGGGGGAAATTACTGGACCCTGTTAGCTAGGAAACCCAGGTGAAGTCAAGTGCACCAGGCCATTCAGCTGTGCCCACGATCCCTTCTCACCCTTCTCCACCCCTTCTTAGGTCTCAGATCCATAGCTCCCCGGGCAGACAGAGACTTCACAGCCCATACTAGAGCTTACCTCATTTGCCAAATTCAAGAACCAGAAATCAGTTATATAAAATTTCTCGGATTAAAAAAAAATCACATGGAAAATGGTATCATGGTAAACTTTACATTTTCAGAATTTTAAAAATCACTTTGAGTCACACCCTGAACACATCACTATTAATGAGAATGCGACAAACTTCTATTGAGCACCCATGTGCTAGGGCACAGGTAGGGTTTTGCATTTATAATCACCTCATATAATGCTCCTATTAATGTTATTATTTTTTAAAATTATTATTATCTTCCACTTTATAGGTAAGAAAGCTGAATTCCGCTAACTTGTCCAAGATGATTTGACTCTAAAGCCCAGGCCCAAAAGAAATTAAAAAAAAAATCCCAGGTCCTATTCTTTGCATTATACCATAATGCCTAAAAACAAATACAAAACACAGCAATAAAAATATTTCCATTTAGTTTCAGCACTTGAATATTTGAATTTGGGTTGTTGAGGGAAAAAATACACCATTACCTGCCAGCAGGCCACTAACTAGAAAGGGAAGGTACAGTTCAAATTATAACCACCAGAGGTCAGCAGATATAGGAGAAACTTGGGTGCAGGGAGGGGACAGACAGCAAGAGTCTCTTCTGATGATTAATGCCCATGGTGCACTTCTATATCAATTTTTTTAAGTATTTATTGATTGATTTGAGAGAGAGAAAGACATCAATTTGTTGTTCCACTTATTTATGCATTCATTGGTTGATATTTTAAAAATGTTTTTATTGATTTTTTTTAGTATATATGCATGTCTTTAAATGGTATATTTATACATACATACATACATACATACATAGGGTTATTACACAAATACATATATATATATGCATAAGATATATATATACACACAAAACTGTCTTTCTTTTTTGGAATTGTCATTTTATTTGATGGCATCTAGAAACATCCTTATCATGCACAAACATAGACTGCTAAAAAAAATTTTATCAGTTATTTTTGCAATTTATGTTTTTTGGTTTTTTTAATATATTTTATTGATTTTTTTTTTTTTTTTTACAGAGAGGAAGGGAAAGGGATAGTTAGAAACATCGATCAGCTGCTTCCTGCGCACCCCCTACTGGGAATGTGCCTGCAACCAAGGTACATGCCCTTGACCGAAATCGAACCTGGGATCTTTCAGTCCGCAGGCTGACGCTCTATCCACTGAGCCAAACCGGTTTCGGCACAATTTATGTTTTTTGTGCTTATGTTCATGTTTCAAGTAGGCAATTTTTTCTACTCTTTATTGATTAAAGTATTACATATGTCACCTCCCCCCCCCCATTGACCTCTCCCCAGCCACTCCTAAACCCCAGAACATGCCCTCATCCTCCCAGTGTCTGTGTCCATTGGTTATGCTTATATGCATGCGTACAAGTCCTTTGGTTAATCTCTTACCAACCTCCCCCCAACCCCTGCCTTCCCTCTGAGGTCTGATGGTCTGTTGGAAGTTTTTCTGTCTCTGGATCTATTTTTGTTCATCAGTTTATGTTGTTCATTATATTCCACAAATGAGTGAGATCATGTGATATTTATCTTTCTCCAACTGGCTTAGCATAATGCTCTCCATGTCCATCCATGCTGTTGCAGATGGTAAGAGTTCCTTCTTTTTCACAGCAGTGTAGTATTCCATTGTGTAGATGTACCAGTTTTTTAATCCATTCATCTGCTGAGGGACATTTTGGCTGTTTCTAAATCTTATCTATTGTAAGTTGTGTTGCTGTGAACATAGGAGTGCACATATCCTTTCTGATCGGTGTTTCTGAGTTCTTGGGATATATTCCTAGAAGTGGGATTACTGGGTCAAATGGGAGTTCCATTTTTAATATTTTGAGGAAGTTCCTTACTGTTTTCATCAATGGCTGCACCAGACTGCATTCCCACCAGCCATGCACAAGGGTTCCTTTTTCGACACATCCTTGCTTTACTGATTTTTTAGAGAGAAAAGAAGGGAGAAGGATAGAGAGATAGAAACTTCAATGACAGAGAAATTATCATCAATGGGTTGCCTCCTGCATGCCCCCCACAGGGGATTGAGCCCACAACCTGGGCATGTGCCCTGACCAGGAATCAAATCAGTGGCCTCTGGGATCCTGGGTCGATGCCCAACCACTGAGCTACACCAGCTGGGCATAATTGGCTGATTCTTTGTGCCCTGACCTTGGTGTATCAGAACAATGCTCTAGCCAACTGAACTACCCATCTATAGGGCCACCTCCTATATTTATTAGTATTAAGCTGCATGACTCTAAAAATATGAAGGGAGAGCACAGGATGTGTATTGGGAATGTCAACATGGAAATGGAAGGAGAAAACTATAGCTTGTGCTGCAACAGCAAGACAGGAGAGTCCAACTCCACAGGCTCAGAAATTTCCGTAATCATATCCACAGGTGTGAGAAGCTGGCTCCCACAGGAATTAGAGCGAGAGGGGATCAGTTCCCCTTTTTCTCTAGCTAGGCTTCTGTCCTCCTGGTGGCTGTCTGGAAACACTGTCTGGCTTAGACAAGAGGTGAAGGTCTGAGACGATGCTTTGATTCTGGAGCCTTTCTTTGGGACCCTGGAGGAAAGGAGGGTAAAAGCTCCAGTAGTTGTGAAGCCAGAGCTAGAGTAATGATGCGGGCTGGAGGTAGATGGACAGTTGCCCATCCCTTTTTGGGATTCTGCAGGACCCTGTCTGTGAGATGACTCAACTGCACTTCGTTACAACTATCTTCCTTCACCCGCTTCCAGATCAGATAAGTCCTGGGTAGGAGGGATGACGGGGAGGAGTTGAAGGTCAAATAACTTCTTGTTTCTGGAGTGTCTCATGAGAATATCTCTGCCCGAGGGGAGTGCGGCCGAGATCAGGCAGGAAGATGGAGTAGCCTCACCCAAAGCCTTGGAAAACTACTTGTCTCAAACATTCCAGTGGGGTTTATGGGAAATATACCTGCTCTGGGCAGAGTTTAGAGTTGAGATGGTGATAGACAGAGTAAAAATCTGCGAGCCAAGGGATTAGGAAAGTCCTGAGAAAGGATCTTAGCATAGGAATAAAGGCTTCCTGGGTAAACATAGACAGAGATCTCCATCAGAATCTGTAGGAGCTCAATAATTGACCTTTGACTCCAGTGACTGTAAGGCTACAGTGAGTTGTGTATTCATTCAATTCAGAAAATATAGATTAGGTCCCAGTCTTAATGTATTTATTTATTTTTTCTTTATATTTTATTGACTTTTTTTTTTTCTTTCAGGGAGTAAGGGAGAGAGATAGTTAGAAACATTGATGTGAGAGAAACACGACAGCTGCCTCCTACACACCCCGCACTGGGGATGTGCCCACAACACAGGCACGTGCCCTTGACTGGAATCAACCAGGACCCTTCAGCCTGCTGATGCTCTATCCACTGAGCCAAACCAGTTAGGGCCAGTCTTAAGATATTTCATTAGGTTCTGGGCCTGCAATGATATGTGATTCCTTCTTTTTTTTTTTCCTTTAATATATTTTATTGATTTTTTACAGAGAGGAAAGAAGAGGGATAGAAAGTTAGAAACATCGATGAGAGAGAATCATCAGTCAGCTGCCTTCAGCACACCCCCCACTGGGGATGTACTCGCAACCTAGGTACATACCCCTGACCGGAATCGAACCGGGACCCTTCAGTCCGCAGGCCGATGCTCTATCCACTGAGCCAAACTGGTCCCGGCTGATTCCTTCTTTTCAAGCCAGGCTTGGTGCAGCTCAGTCTTTGAGCTTGGACCCATGAATCAAGAGGTCACTGGTTTGATTCCTGGCCAGGGTCACATGATAGATGTTTCTCTCTTATTGATGTTTCTATCTCTCTCTCCCTCTCCTTCCTCTCTCTAAAACAAACAAACAAATATTTAAGAAATCTTCTTTAACAAACAAACAAACAAAAAAATAAGCTTCTTAAATTAGCAGAAAGATCAAGCGAATACTGTCCAGGGCATAAAAGACAGAGGAAGAAAGGTGCCACAAAAAAAGGTGCCCAAATAAAAAAATAAGCTTCTTAAATAAGCAGAAAGATAAGCGAATACTGTCCAGGGCATAAAAGACAGAGGAAGAAAGGTACCCAGAAGGTTTCACAGAAAAAGGAATCTTTAAATTGTCTCAAAAGTAAATACACTGAAAATAAGTAAAAGGAAGGTGATTGTTGTAGGCAAAGGGAATAGCAAGAATACACAGAAAGAGGTATGAACACAAAGTGTATGCATTGGGGGAAGAGGGTGTAAGCAGGAGAAAGGTATATGAGATATAAAGCAGAAAATCACCCTCGAGGTAGACTGAGATCAGATTGGAAAGGTTTTCTATTCTATATCAAGGAGCTTAGACTTTTCCTGAGAGCAAAGGATTTTAGGCAAGGATCTGGTAGCAATGTGGAAGATGGATGATTGGGGCTCAGGGAGACTAAAAGCAAGGTCAGCTACAAGACCTACGAGTAGCCAAGGTAAGTACCAGGACAGTGGAAATTAAAAAAAAAAAAAAAAAAAAGGTGGGGGGAGGAATGAGATGCACTGTATGGGACAAGATCGGTAATGAAATGAATGTTGGGATAAAAGGTGATCCTGAGAGTTTAAGTATAAAGGCTCAAGGGATAGTAATACTATTACATGAGATGGGGAACACAAGGGTTAGTTCCCTTTCTTACATGTTGAATTTGAGTTATCTGAGATCCAGATGAATATGTTCAGTAAGCAGGCTGCCAGGTTGAGAGAAAATTTAGGGCTTAAGATTTGGGAGTCACCAACCTAGATTTAATAAATAAAGAATAGCCCTGGCAGGTTTGGTTCAGTGGATAGAATGTCAGCCTTCGGGTCCCTGGTTTGATTCTGGTCAAGGACACAGGCCCAGGTTGCAGGCTCAATCCCCAGTAGGGGGTGTGCAGGTGGCAGCTGATCAATGAGTATCTCTCATCATTGATGTTCCTATCTCTCTCTCCCTCTCCCTCTCCCTTCCCCTCTGAAATTAAAGACAAGAGAGAGAAAGAGAGAGAGAGAGAGAGAGAGAGAGAGAGAGAGAGAGGATGTAACTTACTTATAGGGGTGAAAGGTAGAGTACAGAAAGGACACACAACAGGGAAACACCAACATTCAAGGGACAGAAGAAATGCCTATGAAGGAGACTAAAAATAGTCAGAAAGGCTAATGGAGAACCAGGAGAGTATCAGTTTCACATTCCATGGGAAGAAAGCTCTAAGATGCATGCATGTAGCTGCAGTGAGGTCTTAGGCTAAAGAATGAAAAACCACTGGAGCTGCAACCAGGTAGAGGCGTTTGAAAGAAACAATTTGGTAAATGATGGGTACCGAACTAGGTGCCCTGATGGGTGAGTAAGAGGAGGAAATTTGAATATAAAGTATTTACAATAACTTTGGAAATGAAAAGAACTAGATCAGTAGCTTGAAGAGGAAGTAGATGTTTACAAAATGGAGGGAGGGAAGGCATTTTAACATACCGATAGGCTGACAAAAGAAAACCCAGACAAGACTGAAAACAACAAAAAAAGAAATCTGCCGAAACTGGTTTTGCTCAGTGGATAGAGCTTCGGCCTGCAGACTGAAAGGTCCCAGGTTTGATTCCGGTCAAGGGCATGTACCTTGGTTGCGGGCACATCCCCAGTGGGGGGGGGGGTGCAAGAGGCAGCTGATCGATGATTCTCATCGTTGTTTCTAACTCTCTATCCCTCTCTCTTCCTCTCTGTAAAAAAAAAAAATCAATAAAATATATCTTTTTAAAAAGAAATCTAACAAAATGAGCACAGGTGACAGGGCTGAGCTTGCAAAGGAAAAATATTTTCTACTAAGAAATTGGTGAATACATCAATGTTTATAAGGAGGGATAGAAGAGAGGTTTGAGGAAATTCATGCTTCCGTTTTCTCCATGAAACAGGAAGCAAATCATTTGCAGAAAAATAGGTCAGGCTTGGGAAGCTTGCAATTAATAGCATGTCTCACTCACCAGACTACGAAGTATTTGGTGGCCTGTCTTATTTCATTTTTTATATTCAGCCTAACTTAGTGTAAAGCACATAGTAAGGGCTCAATAAATGTTTATTGAATGAATAGATGGCACCACTATTATAAGGCCCATTTAAGGCTTCAAAACAAACAAAAAAACACCTCCCTCATGGCCCCCCTTCTCAATAAAGTAAAATGTTAAAATGTTATATTGCTGTTATATTTCCATAAGAAAATCATATGGCCGAGTTTACACATGGCCAAGTGATTGACAATCACAAGGCTAAGTGATTGACAAAGCAGATAAATAGTGTTGTCAAATGCATAAGATAATTGAGACTGTTGGTAGTCATAGTCTAAACAATTGGTCAAGAATTCTTACATAGGAAGGAAAGTGAAGCTGTAGGCTGATGGAAAATTGGAAAGGCTGTCAAAATAATGTCAATTTCAGTTTCAGATGGGTTCACAATCCAGATTCAATCATGTTAGAAACAGGCTGGTATTAACTGAATGTAAAATATGTTAAGGCTAGACCACAGTTCTCAAACACAATTCTATGATAAAAAGAACCAAGGCCCTGGTGTGGCTCAGTTGGTTGAGCGATGTCCCATGAAGCAACTAAAGGTTGCTGGTTAGGGCACATACCCATGTTGTTTGATTCCTGGTCATGGGTGCCTATGGGAGGCAACTGATGTCACAATGACGTGTTTGTTTGTTTTCCTCTCTCCCTCTAAAATCAATAAAAACATATTAAAAATAATTTTTTTGAAGAAACAAGGCTCCTTGGATAAATGGCTGATTCTAGGGCTGGGATAGGGAAAAAACAAGATGAGCCTGAAGCATTTTATCAGAAAGCAAAAAAGGGCTCATAAAAATAAAAGGATGTAGACATATCCAAGGGACACATGAACCAACCTGAAAGAGCTGGCAATGGCCAAAGCTGGGATAATTTTAGTAATAAAATAATGTATATATAATAATAAAAGGGTAATATGCTAATTAGACAGGGTAGACCGGATATCTGGTTGTTCGGTCCTCCTTCCAAGCACAGTGGTGGGGGCCAAGTTAAAGGCGGTTAGGGGCAATCAGGCCAGCAGGGGAGTGGTTAGAGGCAATCAGGCCAGCAGTCAGAGGGGTTGGAGGCGATCGGGCAGGCAGGCAGGTGAGCATTAGGAGCCAACAGTCTTGGATTTCGAGAGGGATGTCCAACTGCCAGTTCCTATTGGGCCTAAACTGGCAGTCGGACATTCCCCGAGGGGTCCTGGGTTGGAGAGGGTGCAGGCCAGGCTAAGGGACCCTCCTCCCCCTTGCGTGAATTTCATGCACTGGGCCTCTAGTTGGATTATAACAAACTATAAATTTACCTAATATTTCATATTTTTAAAAAATGAGTGCATATAATAGGGGAGACAGTTTCCTCACATAATCCCAAAAACTCTATGTAGATAGTAGATACGTAGAGGAAGCTTAATTCCCATTAAAGGTGGGATAGACTTATTGACTTGCCTACAAGTAGGGAAGCTAGATAAATCTTGTCAAACACTACCTTAACCAAGTGATGAAGGTTATCATTAGTACTGTCAAGTGGTTAACCCATACTCCTTGACAAGATGTGTTAAGGGAATTGCACCTGGATGGTATTTTTTTCCAAAAACCCATAAGCTCAGTTAAATAATGAGAATATTCTACAGGACACCTGGGCAATAATCCCAAAGACTGCCCTGGTTATGAAAAAACAAGAACTGTGACAGACGAGACTAGGGGAACATATCAATTAAATCCAGTGTGGAATCCTGAAATGGGTCCGGAAACAAAGAGGACATCAATGGAAAAACTAGTGAAATCTAGAGGTTTAGCTAATGTAATGTATCAATGTCAGTTTCCTAGTTTTGACAATGTTCCATGATAATGTTAACAATGGGAACTCTTTGTATATCTCTACCTTCTTTTAAAATTAAAAGTAGCCGAAACCCGTTTGGCTCAGTGATAGAGCGTTGGCCTGCGGACTGAAAGGTCCTGGGTTCGATTCCGGTCAAGGGCATGTACCTTGGTTGCAGGCACATCCCTGGTAGGGGATGTGCAAGAGGCAGCTGGTCGATGTTTCTCTCTCATCGACGTTTCTAGCTCTCTCTCTCCCTTCCTCTCTGTAAAATATCAAATATATATATAAATTTAAAAGTATTCCAAAATAAAAAGCTTATTAAGAGTTGGTGCTGACTATTCCTCGTGGACCTCCACATTTCTATGAAGTCATGTCATATTAATCTGCTTGTGACACCGTTTACCCGGGAGATAAGTGTAGGGCAACTGTGCGTGTATGGGAACACAAAGGTGTAGCTGGAAACCTTTGTTGGGTTCAGTATATAAAGTTATGGCCATATACTCCCCATCCCCAACCCTCTCAACACAACCAGAGACATGCCTTTTTATTAAAAAACAAAACAAAACTTTTAATTGGTTTACAAAGGAGCTACAGACTACATTGAAACTAATCTTTGTACAAAAAGGGGAGGGAAAAAAAAGCCCCCAAAACACCCAGAGACAAAAGGTAGGAGGAGACACATGAAAGAGATACAAAAGAGCAGGAAGAAACTGAAAGACAAGAGATTAGCATCATACATACAGAATGGGCATGTGTGTGGGGGGGGGCAGGACGGGACAAGATGAAAGAGCATTTAAAAGTTATTTCCCCACACAGCTCTGATGGTAATCTAATTAGAACCAACCACCAACACAGCATGAAATCATTAGGTTTAAAAAGGCAACAGTGGTAGGAAGACTGGTTATCACCAGTGTTGAAACTTGTTTTAGGCACCAGGACTGGAGTAGCGCCTCCCCTCCCCCGTTCCCCCAGGATGGCAGATTCAGGAAGAGAAAACAAGCTCTCAGGCAGCTGCCATTGGTGTGTATGAAAGGGGATTCCTCAGGTCAATCTCAGCATATTTTCCCCATCTTTTCCCCAAGCCTTTGAGCCTGGATTTCAGATAAGAGCTACGGGATGTCATTGGGAGATATGGGTGATCAGAAATATGAGGACCTGTCCTTGTCCCCACTGTTCAAGAGCAATTGCTGGGAAAGTGGACTGGGCAAAGCCCATTCCCCCGTGGAGAAGGCACAGTATCATTCCTGAAGGTGAGGCAGAGAAAAACACCCCAGGAGCGAGAAACAGTCGTCACTACCTGCAGTCCCAGCTTAATCCCACTCACACATTTTTTTTCCCCCGATACTGAAGGACTTGGGGGACAATCACCACGCCTTTTCTCCCTTAGCAGACACAGGGAAAGGCTGGAATTGACGAGGAAAGGGGAAAATGGGACAAAATACTTATTTCTCTCAAATGAGCTTTGTGGAGGAAACCTTTTTGAGTTTGGGAAGTCAAAGTGGAGAACACCTCGGGGAGGAACGAATCCAGGGATGGCCCTTTTCTTCCTTTCCCAGCCTTCACATCTAGGCTAGCAAGCCAAATCTAAGAGAGGGAGTAGGAATTTAAGCTTAAGGCTGCTTTATGTCCTCCTGGGGGCTGGTGTTTAGGGAAGGCAGACAAAGAAAAGAAACAGGTCAACCTCAAAGCTGATCTGCTCATCCTCCTAGAAGAGGTCTGTACCCCAGGAGGAGAGCCAAGAGAGGCACCGGAGCGCACAGGCTCCCAAACAAAAGTAAAGCAACCTGCCCATATTTTATCAGCAGTTTTCAAAAGCAGTTTTCTAGGGTTGGAGAAGTGCCATATCCTCCTCCCTTTCCCCAAAGCTACTGCTACCACCTTTCATCCTTGAACATAAGTTACTGGCTCTCTTCTAAGGGAGATGAAACTGAGATTTCACATTTCTCCCTCCCAACTCCAAGAACCTACCCAGCTTTGAATAGGGGCAAGGAGAGCTATGCAAAGGGCACCTCATTTGAGGCAGCTAGACTAATCCTCATTTCCTTGGTACCTAGATCTCCAAAATCGTTTGATCTGATACCAAGGTCCAAAAGGCATCAGGGTACTCACAAGTGAATGAAAACTTTAAGCAAGTAGCACCAGGGCTCCCCCAAAGCGTAACAGGGGCTTGATTAATACCCTCAGAAGAACCCCTCAAAAAGTATATAAATTTATTGCGTCCTAGCAAAGATCTGCAGCTTCCAGTATTCACACAATGTGAAGATATTAATACAAAATATATTCTGAAAGTCAAACATCTGCAGTTCATAGTGCTTTCTCAGATTTGTTAAAAAAATACAATGCTGTTTCCTATATAGGATATACAAAAGCAAAAAATATATATATATATGTATATAGAAATAAATCAGCCATAGTAATTTACAGCTTTTGTCTCTAACCCTCCCCCAATCATAATCTTTACCCCACACTGCAGTCTATACTTTCTGGGATAAAAAGTTCTATGTATTCTGAACCAGGAGTAGAAACAGCCATTTAATTTCGTTCTGTAGAGCACCTACAAACACGGTGCCGCCTGCTGGGAGCTCCCTGAAGGAAGATGGTGTTACTGCTCTGGGTAGAAAGTGAGACGGTCAAATGATAAGCAGATCAAAGAGAATGGGCAACCTCAAAGGACAAGGGATGAGTGCTGCCATGTCACCACTCCTTTGGGCATGCCCTGCCCTGCACAGTTTGGTCATTTAAAAAAGTTAAATAAAAAGGAACTCATGTAAAATTTTTAGAATATGCCTGTCAGTCACATTTATTTCTGCTCGCCAAAAGTTCAGGGAAAGGGATTCTCAGCAATAAGCTCCTGACTCAAGGAATGTAGGCTCCTAATTTCCCGTGGAAAAGGCTGAGGGGCTCACTGCTGCTGAGACAAAAGCAAAAGCTGCTTCAGGTGTGGGGCCAAGCAAGACACTGGATCTGGAGCTCCTTGGTGAGAGTAGGGCAACTGGAAAGAACTGGGTGTAAATTCACTCAGTAATGCTAAGTAAAGGGGGGAGAATAAACCAACATTCTACCCCAGAGAGAAACTATTTAAATAAAGTTCTAAAAACTTCTATTTCTCAGCTTCATTAGGCTAGTATGTCTCTAGTAATTTCTTACTGGGGAAGAGTCCATTTCTTGAAATGCTCTAATAAAATACTGCAAACTCCAGTGAGCTGTCCTGCCCCTTTCCTCCAAAAGATGCCTATGTACATGATTATAGACATCAAATAACAGGTTCTGAGTTCTACCTTTCAAAGAATAAAGGGTAAGACATGTGGTTGGTCATGGATAACTTTTACTTTAGTATTAACAAAATCTGATCTGGGGAAAGTTCCTTGCAATGGTTCCTGAGTGTTAAAAACAGCATTAAGTCTTCAGAGAAAGAACCAAATGGAGTGAACTATTGTTTAGAATATTAACAGTTATTGTATTTCAGGTTAAACATTAACACAAACTTACCCAAACCCTAATTCAGATAGATTTTATAAAAATATATAGTGAAATCATAGCATCATCTATTTGTAGTCAAGGTAAAAATATTTATGAAAGGAACTAAGATTCTGCTATAGATGGTTTCTCTTTCAAACACAAAAAATAGTTTCTTCTTTTTTAAAAGTGCAGTAGAATATCCCCCATTCATAATTGTAACTAATTTATTAGCATAAGCAAAGAAATGACCTCAGGAACATACCCAGGTTTTAAAATAGATTTCTAGGTAATGGGCCTGAAAGGCATTTTGATCTGAATTTGATTTATTTTCCAACAATTTTAAATATAATTTCTCATCTGTGTGTAGATATATACAGGCACAAACACACATTCACACATGGTCATACACAAACATTTCACTATCAGATCAGGGTAATTTTTATTGCAGGTCTCTTAGTAATGGCTAACAGAAAACCTATCCCCAACCTAACAGATTACACACATACACACAGCCATTTCCACACTTCCTCACAGTGAAAAGCCCTCTGACAAGATACCAGAAGGTCAAGAGAGACGATGTTTTAATGGCTGGGCCTTGAGGACAACTCTGGTTGCATTTAAATCTCAGTACCAAATGCACTGAGTTCCCTGCCGCTATAATTTTTGGATCAGTCTCTTCAGGAATCAGGCCATGAAGAAAGCAGGATAGTTTCTCCCAATCTCTCCTATAAACCACAGTGGTAAGACAAGATTTATTTTTGTTCTGGGCTATCATTCCCATGATCATGTGCTTCCTTTTCCCTTAGGAACCACCCAAGGAAGAGTTAAGGGAAAAGATCAAAGGACTACTGCCTTGCCACTAGTACATGCTCTGGAGTTCTGCAGAATGGAAACCTGGAACAGATTCATTGCCTGATGCTCCTTAATAACATAATGAAAAATAATCTACTGGGGATGTTCAAAAGAGAGAATGTACTTCCTTTCAGAATGTGAACTCAGAAGTTTATGTGAAATCAAAGCTTAGAGCCACCTTGGAAGACAGCTGTACAAAGTCCAAATACTCCCCTAACTTCTGAACTGGAGTATTATGAGTCACTTCCACTTCTGAGCACATCATTTTCCTATTAAAAGCCCCCACTTATTATCTGACCATCTTTTGATAGTTTACACAAATTCCAAATTATAACCCTCAAAGGGTTTCTTGTACAATTACATAGAAATACTTTTGATTCTTGATGCTTAGAGCAGCTGATAGAGAGGTGCCTTTGACTCTTCAGCACCAAGAGGGTACCTGCGTCAGTAGTATTGTGATCACTCTCTCTCCAGTTACTTCAAGCATCATCCTGGGCTTCAAGGTTTCTCTACTCTGCTGCTGGGACTAATGACTTTAAAAGATTCACAGAAGTGCCTCATCCAGGGATTACTACCAAAAATATGAAATGATCAGGTGAGAGAAAGGGAGACGGAAAGGATTGAGCCTAGAAAGGAGTGCAAGAAGCTGATCCCAAATAAAAAGACAAAATTAAGGAAAAACATTATGTATGTATATATAAACTAAAAGCAGAGCATATGGATGCTTAATCTACTTGGAAAGCCAAGACAACATCTATAAAAGCTTAATGTGTCACAAGGCTTAGCCATAAGGAAATAAGGCAATATATAAAAAAAAAATGACCAAGGTATTTTGGTCACAGAATGGTCTCTTTGCTCCTCCCAGCCAACCCCTGCAAATGCATTTCTATATATCTTTTATATATATTTATATATATAATATAGAATCTGTTTTTTTTTGTTAAAAAGTATTTCAATGATCATATATATTTATCAAGGCATGATGGCTTTAGGAAAGGGGGAAATCCATCATGAGGGAGTTGAGAAGGGAAACACAGGACAGGGAGGTTGGGGTAAGAAATGTAAGAAACTGGGGTCAAACAAATGCTCATCAAAGGGTGGCACCCACAGAATTTTCACTGTTTTCCACTTCAAGGAGGTACTGATGATATAGGTGAGTGCCAGGACCCCATCTCTTCTCTTGTATCCCCTCCCCCAATTCTTCCCACCACCATGCATTTTAATGCCTCATGGCTCTCTCTCCCACATGTCTCTTGGACCCATGCTACCTTGCATCCCAGGGTTAATGGGTATTGCCCATATGTCTCTGGCCCTGGGTGCCTGATCTCAGAAGCCATTGCCACTGATATTAATGGACTGAAGATCTGCCACCTGCATGACATTGATGCCACTGTTGGCAAGACGGGCAATACCCTCTGGACAGATGGCCTCCATAGCTACCATATTGGTGGTAATAAGGGCCGAAGAAGTGGCAGCACCGCTGCCTTCTGAACCAGCCCCACTGTCCAGGGGCAAAGTGCCCACACTCAGGGCTACGCCGGTGCCTCCCTTCTTATTCTGATGGGTCTTGATATGCTTTGACAGGTGGTCACTCCTCATGAAGCGCTTGGGACACTCAGGGCAGGCAAATTTCTTCTCACCTAAGTGAAAAGAAAAAAAAAGAATATAAGAAATGAACATCTCAGGATGTAAGGGGTACCTTGTCCCATTACTGCTTTCAAACTTTAGAAGCCAGACTATTAGGCCAATTTTAGAAGGTGAGGAAAGAAAGAAAAACCTGATTGAGTATCTTTTGCTTTTTGGAGGAAGGAAAATAGACAAAGGGTTGGGGAGTAGCAGTTCCTGGCCATACATCTTCACACCACAAACACAAGAAGAAAGTGTCTGTGGCCCTGAATGCCCAGCATAAGTCCCAAGTTTCATTTTTCCTGGACAAGCTTAATTGCCCACCCCCTGAACCAAACATCCTGTGGGGAAGGGATACAATGACTGGTTTAAGTCAATCATGGCCCATTCCTGGAGGTGAGGATAGGATCAATCCTGCCCAAACCAAGTAACTACAAATAGAGACAGGAGGATTGTTTTAAAAGGAAATTTGGCTTCCTGGTACCAAGGAGGAGAGGAATAGATGAAAAACAAAAAAAAGAAGAAAGGGACGGAGAGAGGGAAGGTTGGTATTCAGGAAGGAAGAACTAGAGCAAAAATGAATGGCAGGCGGAGACTAAAAAGAGTAATGGGATTCTCCAAAACCCCACTCAACTAATTCCTTCGTTCTTTTTAAAATTTTATTATATTATTTTTATTATTTATTTTAATATATTTTATTGATTTTTTACAGAGAGAAAGAGAGAGGGACAGAGAGTTAGAAACATCAATGAGAGAGAATCATCGATCAGCTGCCTCCTGCACACCCCCCACTGGGGATGTGTCTGCAACCGAGGCACACGCCCCTGACTGGAATCGAACCCAGGACCTTTCAGTCCGCAGGCCGACGCTCTATCCACTGAGCCAAACCGGTCTTGGCATATTATTTTTAAAATGTGTGGTATTTTTTATTGATTTCAGAGAGAGGAAGATAGAAACATCAATGAGGGAAACATAGAGATAGACTACACATCCTCCACCAGGGATTCAAGAATGCAACCCAGCCCTGGCCAGTGTTTCTCAGTGGTTGGAGTGTCAGCCCCTATACTGAAGGGTCACAGGTTTGATTGCTGGTCAAGGGCATGCACCTGGGTTTCGGAGACCTCCCCACCCCCAGTCAGGGCAAATGCCAGAGGCAATCAGTCAATGTCTCTCTCAACATTGGTGAGTTTTTTCCCCCTCTCTCCCTCTCTCTCTGAAAGCAATGGGGAAAAAATATCCTCGGGTGAGAATTAAAAAAAAAAGAAGAAAGGAAGAAAAAGACTGCAATCCAGGCATGTATTCTAGGTTGTTCTGGGCTATCATTCCCATGTATTCATAATGTCATTTCATTGTTTTTAAGGAGCAGCAGGCATGTATACTGAGCCACACCAGCTGGAAAGCCCGCCCCCCCTTTTAAAAATATATATTGTATTGATTTTTTACAGAGAGGAAGAGGGATAGAGTTAGAAACATCGATGAGAGAGAAACATCAATCAGCTGCCTCCTGCACACCCCCTACTGGGGATGTGCCCGCAACCAAGGTACATGCCCTTGACCAAAATTGAACTTGGGACCTTTCAGGTCGCAGGCGGATGCTCTACCCACTGAGCCAAACCGGTTTCGGCTCCTTCCCTTTTATTTTTTGGATATATTTTTATTGACTTCAATGAGGAAGAGAAAAAAACATCAATGATGAGAAACAAACATCGATCAGCCGCCTCCTATAGACCCCCAGTGGGGATTGAACCCACAACCCAGGCATATACCTCAACCAGAATCAAACCTGGGACCTTTCAGTCCACAAGCCAATGCTCTATTCACTGAGCCAAACTGGCCAGGACTCCTTCCTTCTTAAAGGTTTTCCAGATTTACTCCAATTCCATTTATGATCCATACATTTAGTTACAATCGTAAGTAGCTCAGTATTTTTAGTTATTTCATAGGTATATTTTGTACTTTTCCATTCTGGTCTATTATTATTCTTTCTTCTCCAGGCTCCTACTCACCTGTGTGTGTGCGTTTGTGCCTCTGAAGCTCATCCGAACGCGTGAAGCGTTTCCCACAGTATGACCAGGTACACATGAATGGTCTCTCGCCAGTGTGCCAGCGCAAGTGTGCCCGAAGGTGCGAGGTCTTGCCATATACTTTGCCACAGCCTTGAATGTGGCAAATGTGCTGTTTCTTTTTGCCAGGATCCCCAGAGCCCCTGTAAGTGAGAATACAAAGTAACCATCATTCATTCTAAAGATAAAAATGAAAATACCAGAAAGTGTCAACAGCAATTACCTGACCCATTTAAAACTAACTAGAACTTAATGCAAGCTGTAGGTTTCCTCTCTACCAGACATTTGCTCTTTTCTGCTTTCCTGTTCCTTAATTCAATTTTGATGTTTGAAGAAATAATCATTCTCACAGTGATTTGTGAAGTCTGTGGGCTTTTTTTTTTTTTTTTTTTTTTTTTTTGGCTAGGAATGTATTTATAAGCAAAGGGTTTCTCCATTTAAGCACCTGGGTAAGGAAAATATTTTACAACTGTAGAGCTTTTTCCTAAAATAAAGTCAAGAGCTAAATGGTGAAGATTAACAGCTGAAAAGCTGAAGCATTATCAGGGAGCTCAGTGGAAGAGGAAGATGAACTGATTAGAAGTTAAAGAGGGGAATAAGAATCCTAACTAATTCAAGACTTGTAAAAAATTATTCCCTGTATGGAGCAGATCCTAAGCTCAGGAATCAGCTCTGGAATGTTTTTGCAAACCAATTTGTTCCATGTGTGAACCATTAGTGGGCATTGGGGAGATTTCCAAGAGGGACTTTTCTTTGATTTTAGCAGAATATATTAGCAGAAGGAAAGAACATAATAAAAACTAGAGGCCCGGTGCATGAAATTTGTGAATGGGTAGGATCCCTAGGCCTGGCCAGTGATCAGGGTCTTCCATCTGCTGGCCAGGGTCTCCCTTTGTTTCTCACCACCCCCTGGTGGTCAACGCATATATCTAGAGACCCAGTGCATGTAATTCATTCATGGGGGGGGTGTCCCTCAGCCCAGCCTGCACCCTCTCCAATCCAGGACCCCTCTGGGGATGTCTGACTGCATCTTGCAATCTGGGACCACTGGCTCCTAATCTCTTGCCAGCCTGCCTGATCGCCCCTAATTGCTCCCCTGCTACCCTGATCACCTCTGCCTCACCCTGCACCTCGACCCAGGATTCCCTCCTCCAGTAGGCACAGGTGCATCTGCTGGCACCTGGGACTGCGGAGCTGGAGACTTGTCCCTCTCCTGGGCTGCAGTGTGGCTAGTCCCCATTCCTCTCTCCCCAGTGTTGAGTATCTGAGCAATTAAATCATGAGGGTGTGACAACCATTGCATATTAGCTCTTTGTTATACAGGATTATTATATATCCTATAGGATATATAAGAAAAGATAAAATCACTCTTAGGTGGAACTCTGAGAAGTTCCTTCAAAACTTTAAATCCACTTTAAGCTTTGTTAAAAATAAACACCATTGTAATATTGTAATAAGTGCCTTTTTTTAAAAAAATCCTCACCAGAGAATTTTTTCCATTGTTTCTAAAGGGGAGTAAAGGGAGACAAACATCAATGTGAGAGAGACACATCAATTGGTTGCCTCTCAAACACCCCAACTGGGACCCAGGTACACGCCCTCAACTGGGAATTGAACCCACAACCTTCCAGTGTGCAGGCCGACATTCTAACTACTGAGAACACCAGTGTGGGCATACTCAGTGCTTTAATTCAGGTTTTTCCTGTAATGTAGTGTTAACCTACAAATTACTCAAATTCCTTTTGTTTTGGTACATTTTCTACTTTTGTGTTTATTTTTATTGGGATAAAACTTTTGGTTATTTTATTGATTTTTTTTTAGAGAGAGGAAGGGAGAGGGATAGAGAGCTAGAAATATCAACCAGCTGCCTTCTGCACACCCCATACTGGTGTGTACATGTCCTTGACTGGAATCGAACCCAGGACCTTCAGTCCGCAGGCTGATGCTCTATCCACTGAGCCAAACCAGTTTCGGCCAGATTTTCTTTTTCATAGGCATTTAATCAACTATGTAATTTCCTATTCTCTCAAAAGCAGTGACTTTCCCAGTTGGAGTGGCTCAGTTGGTTGAATGTCATCTCACAAACCAAAAGATCTCCAGTTCGATTGGATTCCTGGTCAGAGCCCACACCCAGGCTAGGAATGAAGCCTGCAGCCTGGGCGTGTGCAAAAGGCTTCGGAACCATGTATGTTTCTCTCTATCACCTCTCTCTCCTTCCCATTCTCCTCCCTTCCTCTCTCTCTAAAATCAATAAAACATATTTATTTATTTATTTATTTTATTTTAAAAATATATATATTTTATTGATTTTTTTACAGAGAGGAAGAGAGAGGGATAGAGAGTTAGAAACATTGATGAGAGAGAATCATCGATCAGCCGCCTCCTGCACACCCTCTACTGGGGATATGCCCCCAACCAAGGTATATACCCTTGACCGGAATTGAATCTGGGACCCTTCAGTCTGCAGGCTGATGCTCTATCCACTGAGCCAAACCGGTTTTGGCAAAACATATATATTTTTTTGAAGTGACTTGAAAGAAAAAAATAGAACTTGAAACTCTCCAGAATAATACTGAATAGTAGGTATTACTAATGAGAAAATTGTCAGAACTTTGTTCTGCAGGACATGTTAGGTTCCCTGATTGAAGAATTTTCTATCTGAACTAAGCATTTTTTGTTTATTTTAAAGGAAAATAAGACTCTGGAAAACTCTTATTCTCAGAAGCCATTGTAAAAATACATTAGCGTAGCCTTTTCATTTCTTTGTAAGGCTGTTTTACAAAGCAACCTTGTTAAAACCATCTCAATATAGACATATGGTAGCAATCATTAGACCAGCTGGCTCCATTTGATTTCCTTATCTCTAAGAGAAAGCAGGCACCGATTAAGGCCCAAGGTCTTAAGAGTCAATAAAAAGATCAGAGCTGGAACCAAGATCCTATAATATGACCAATGAAATGTATTTTGTTATCTCTCATCCCTCTGCAACATTGCCAAGTCTTAAATGTTAAAAAATCAACCTCTTCTTACCTCCAAATCCTTTAAATACTCTTAAGACACTGGCTTAGTCAACTTACCTTCCTTCACTGTCTTTACAGTAGGGGCAGGTGCATGCTTCCCGCCGGGTCCTCCGACCACCTTGTGGCTGGGGATCTGGGCTATTCTCTCCTTCCTCTCCTCCTGCTGTGTCATCATGTATTCCATCACCGCCAGCCCCATGGAGACCAAGCTGAGCTCCATGATCACCTGAAAGTAAAAATAAAGAAAAGGTCAAAGTGGGAAATATGGGAGGTCATCACAGTTGCAATCATCTCAGTGACTTTATTTTTTATAGCTCCATTTCTTCAAAGCTTTGAAGTCACATTCAGTTATATCCCATACTTGAAATCTCAAGAATTGTCATTGAAAATACAAAGAGCCACCTTGGCCGGCATTGCTAAGTGCCCTCACACCAGAGTGTCTCAAGTTTGATTCCTGGTCCTGGTCAGGATATGTGTGGGAGGCAACCAATCAACATTTCTCTCTCCCTACCATCCTCCTTTCTTCCTTCCACTCTCTCTAAAAATCAATGAAAAAATATCCTTGGGTGAGAATTAATAAACAATAAAAAAAGAAGAAAGAAAATACAAAGAGCCAATTAAATTTATGAAAGCAGAGTCAATCTCACACAATTTTTTAATTTTTTTTGCTAAATATATTTTATTGATATTTTACAGAGAGGAAGGGAGAGAAATAGCCAGAAACATCGATGAGAGAGAAACATCGACTAGCTGCCTCTTGCACACCCCCTACCGGGGATATGCCCGCAACCAAGGTACATGCCCTTGACCGGAATCGAACCTGGGACCTTTCAGTCCGCAGACCGACGCTCTACCACTGAGCCAAACTGGTTTCGGCAATCTCACGCAATTTTTAAAATGCAAATCTATGCTGGACTTTTGTAAATTTTCACCAGATTACAAAAAGTTAAAACTCTAATAATGCACAGCATCAGCAAAGGTATGGGGAAATAGGCATTTTTATATATAGGTAGTGACACATAGAACAACCTTTCTGAAGGCCAACTTGGCAATATTAAAATTTTAAATGCACACCATCCAAGTAATTCCACTTTGAACCAGCAATGTCCTATGGTATACAAATATATAATAGTGTTTTGTGTAACAGGAAAAAACTGGAAACAATCAAAATGTACACCATTGAGGCACTAAATAAATTATAACCTTATGCAATGGACTATTACACATTCATTAAAAGAATGAGATAAAGGTATATACTGTTACAGAAATATGTCCAACAAATCTCTTATTCATTCCCTGAGTTAAACTACTATGAAAGCAACCAAATAGAACTGACTGAAAATAAGACTTAAAGGTATTCCAAACTAGAAATCAAACAAAACGTAAGAGGGAAAACTTCCTCAAATGAGCAGAAAATTGTGCAGAATATTCAGCAGGGAATAGTACCTACCTAGTATACATTACTAGAGGCCCAGTGCACGAAATTCATGCACAGGGAGGGGGGCGAGGTGTGTGTCCCTCCACCCAGCCTGCACTCTCTCCAATCTGGAACCCTACGAGGGATGTCTGACTGTCCCCCTCATAATCCAGGACTGCTGGCTCCCAACTGCTTGCCTGCCTGCCAGCCTGATCACCCCTCACCACCCCTCTACCAGCCTGATTAATATCTAACTGCTCCCCTGCCAGCCCGATTGCCCCTAAATAACCTCCCCTGCCAGCCTGGTCACCCTTAACTGCCCTTCCCTGTTGGTCCGGTAACCCCTACTGACCCCCCCCCTGCCAGTCTGGTTGCCCCCAACTGCCCTCCCCTGCCAGCCTGGTTACCCCCAACTGCCCTGGTCACCCCTAATTGCCCTCCCCTCCTGGCTTGATCTCCCCCAACTGCATGGGGACAGCCATCTTGTGTGTTGGAGTGATGGTCAATTTGCATATTACTATTTTATTAGGATAAGTTTTGACCCAATAAAGAGAGGGAAGAGCTAGCTATACTCTCAGGAAACTTTGTATCCTTTTCAGAAAGAAAGAAAATATAAAGCATACATACACTCTATTATGTCTTTTGATGTTATTTGCTTTTAAAGATAAAAGGTGAATGAAATCACTAATTTTTGTCCTTAATAAATTAAAATAGATAATTACAAAGCTCTAGGCCAATGTTTTTTCAAACTTGTAAAACTTGAAACCCAGCCCGAGCGGCATGGTTGAGCATCAACCTATGAAACAGGAGGTCACCATTCGATTCCCAGTCAAGGCATATGCCCATGTTGCAGGCTCAATCCCCAGCGTGGGGCATGCAGGAGGCAGCTGATCAAGAGTCTCATTGTTGATGTTTCTATCTCTTTCTCCCTCTCCCTTCCTCTTTGAAATCAATAAAAAATAAATCTAAAAAACAAACAAACAAAAAAAAAAAAAAAAAAAACCTAGCCGAAACCGGTTTGGCTCAGTGGTAGAGCATCCGTCTGTGGACTGAAAGGTCCCGGGTTCGATTCCGGTCAAGGGCATGTACATTGGTTGCGGGCACATCCCCGGTGGGGAGTGTGCAGGAGGCGGCTGGTCGATGTTTCTCTCTCATCGATGTTTCTAGCTCTCTATCTCTCTCCCTTCCTCTCTGTTAAATATCAATAAAATATATATAAAAAAAAAAAAAAAAAAAAAAAAAAAAAAAAAAAAACCTGCAACCAAAAGTAAAAAAATACATTTTACACTGTGACCTACATATACCTGAAACTGTTTCATAAACAATGCTTACCTGTATGATAAACAATGTATTCTTAAATTTTCTATACTCTATTTTCCCTTATCACTGTTGATTTTATGGGTTGATTACATTTGACATTTTCAAAAATTGCTTTAGGCCAGTGGATAAACATAAGGTTTTAGAGGAGGAGATAGCATTCTCAGGTTTTAAAAACATCTACTATGAATAAATATTCACCTACAAAAGTACTTTATAAATAAGTTAATGACTCTATCCATATTTAAGATTTCTATAAATGGAATGTTGAATTGGCCTGCTTTGTTTTACCTATTTTATAAAGAAGGGAACTAAGTAATAAGTGCAGTAGATCAAACTCACCATCTAAAATCTAGGCTCTTCGTGTGCCCCAGGGGGCCGTGTGCCCCGGGTGAGCCATGTGCCCTGGGGAAGCGGTGGGGGGGGGGGGGGGGGACAGGGACGGGGACGGGGGGGGGGGGGGTGTTGGTGGTGAACCAGAGGAGGAGCGGATTCTATTCGTGTGGTCCTGAGATAGTCACCATAAAACAAGTAGACTGTCAAATGAGGAAAAAAAAAATCTAGACTCTTTATTATACTTCGGTACCTAATCTCTACTTTTTTCAGTTCATAAACATACTTTTGAGTTACTATGCCTAATAATAAGCTCTTCTTGTGCCTTCCTGCTCACTCTCCCACTTCTAAGTATGAGCTTATGCCATTAAAATAAATTTAACTAAAATGTTTTGAGACTTTCATGATATTAGCAGAGCTAAAACTTGATATTACTGGAGTACAGGGTTAAGAACAGGTTCTGAAGTAAAAACAGACCTAAATATGAGTTCCTGCACCACCATTTGAGTAGCTTTTAACAGTGAGCAAGTAACTTCTCATATTACTAATCTCATAAAGTCATTATGAAAAAAACAAATAAAATAAATGTAAGGTGCTTAGTGTAATATCTGTCACATAACAAAAATTCAACACATTGTAGTTAACATTAGCAAAATGTTTTATGGGAAAAATCACACCATGAGAAACCATGGAATAAGATACACAAGAGCCCTTTGAGACAATGTGGATGGAAACCAGAGATTATTATGCTAAGTGAAATAAATCAGTCAAAGACAAATATTACATGATATTACTTATTTGTGGAATCTAATGAACAAAATAAATTGACCAACAAAATAAGTCCAGAGGCATGAAGACATGGTACATACTGACATATTGGGGGGAGGGAGGTAGGAAGAGATAAACCAAAGAACTTGTACTTATATGCATAGCCCATGGACACAGACAATAGTGTGGTGAAGACCTGTGTGTGTGTGTGTGTGTGTGTGTGTGTGTGTGTGTGTGTGTATAGCTAGCTGTGCAAGGGCTTGGATGGAGAGGGGCAAAGGGGGTGGGAGAAATCGGGAGCATCTGTAATACTATCAACAATTTAAAAAAATGTTTTTTTGGTTTTTTAAAAAATATATTTTATTGATATTTTACAGAGAGAAAGAGAGAGAGAGATAGAGAACTAGAAACGTCGATGAGAGAGAAACATCGACCAGCTGCCTCCTGCACACCCCCCACAGGGGATGTGCCCGCAAGCAAGGTACATGCCCTTGACCGGAATCGAACCCGGGACCTTTCAGTCCGCAGACCGACGCTCTACCACTGAGCCAAACCGGTTTCGGCTTAAAAAAATGTTTTTAAGTAAAAGATATAAAACAGTATTTTGTTTGATAAGCCTGTTTTAAAAACTGTTACTAATTAGAAATTGCCCCTAGTGGGGATGGATAATTTATCTTCAGAAGTTAGCTCAATAGCTCAGCAGATAAGGCTAGTTAGGATGCTATTTAGTATCACCAAAAATTATTTACCAAAAATTACCTTCAGAAGAGAAATTTATGAAACTGTAGATCCAGTTATCTACAACAGGTTTTTACAATCAAGATAAGACAAAACTGTGGTTATTCCTGAAAATAATATTGAATGTGCCCTAATTGGTTTGGCTCAGTGGATAGAGCGTCAGCCTGAGGACCAAAAGGTCCCAGGTTCGATTCCTGTCAAGGGCATGTACGTTGGTTGTAGGCTCATCCCCAGTAGGGAGTGTGCAAGAGACAGCTGATTGATGTTTCTCTCTCATCGATGTTTCTAACTTTCTATCTCTCTCCCTTCTTTTCTGTAAAATATCAATAAAATATATTTTAAAAAATAATATTAAATGTAAACTATAATTTAATTTAAAACAAACAAGAAAAACTATGGTACAGATCATCAAAATCATTTTCTTGATCTATTTTCCAAACTAACCTAAGTCCATTAAATTTAGACATGCAATTCATTAACCCCCAAAGTTTTTCCTTGTCCAAATCAACTGGGAAGAGGCAAACCTTTCTCCATTTTATTGAAACAAGAATGTTAACTCAGGACAGGGAATAATTAAGAAAGAGAGAAACAAAGAAATACTTAAAGAGATATTAGGAGAGAAATCAAGATGGTGGCATACGTAAATACCTAAACTGCTGCCTTGCACAACAATTTCAAAACTACAACTAAAAGACAAAACGGACATCATCCAGAACCACAGAAAAGCTGGCTGAGTGGAAATTCTACAACTAGAAGGGAAAAGAAAAGCACACTGAGACTCAGAGGAGCTGCAGAAGGCATAGGTATTGAGACACGCGCACGGAGAGGGCAGGCAGTTGAGTCCTTGGTGGCTTTCTCAAGCGGGAGGCAGACAAAAGCTCCTGACTGCGCTGAACTCCAGTCCCGGATGAGGCCCTGGGGACCCAGACTCATTCGGGGAGAAACTGGACTGTCTGGCAGTGGGCGAAACTCAAGGGCGGCTTTCTCTCAAGAGGTGCGTGCAGCAATTACCACAGGACACTAAAACCCAGGGGCCTATTAGGGCAGGGCTGACGGGAAACCAATGCTGTCTGCTCCATCCCGAGACTCCGCCCCATCCCAGCTGAGCACAGAGGCTTTTGTAAGTCTTGTCTCATAAGGTTGTCTCCAGCACAGAAGTTCTCCCAGCATAGACACAGCTGATCCTCACAGCTAATTGGCCTGGAGATCAATTCCTCCCAGTGATACCAACAACAATCAAGGCTTAACTACAAGACGGTGCACATAGTCCACAAAGGGGTGCACTAAAAGGGTACACCTCAGGTAACTGAGGAGGCTGAGCCACTAGGCCCTATAGGACACCTACCACACAAGGCCACTCTATTAACTCAGAGAAGCAGCCAAAATGCAGAAACAAAGAAACAAATCACAAATGAAAGAAATGGAGGAAAACAAACTATTGGATATAGGGTTCAAAACCACAGTTATAAGGTTTTTCAAGAATTTTCTAGAAAAGGCCAACAAATTTAGTAAGACCCTCAATCTGGGATCCCTCTCATAATCCAGGACTGCTGGCTCCCAATCACTTGCCTGCCTGTCAGCCTGATCATCCCCTAACCACTCCCCTGCCAGCCTGATCGATGCCTTACTGCTCCCCTGCTGGCCCAATTGCCCCAATTGCCTTCCCCTGCTGGCCTGGTAGCCCCTAACTGCCCTCCCCTGCAGGCCTGGTTGCCCACAACTACTCTCCCCTGCCAGCCATCTTTGACCACATGAGGGTGGCCATCTTGTGCAAGGGCGTGAGGGTCAATTTGCATATTACCTCTATTATATCCTATATTATAGGATAATACTTTGTAATATCTCCATTTTGGTTATTGCAATAAAAAATTTTTAAACTTAAGCCCAAGCTGGTGTGACTCAGTTGGTTGAGCATTGTCCCTTGGACCAGTTAGTCACTGGTTCGCTTCCCAGTCAGGGCACATGTGCTGATTGTGGGCACGATCCCTAGAAGGGGCATGCAGGAGACAGCTGATCAAGATTTCTCTCTCACATCGATGTGTGTGTTTGTGTGTCTCTCCCTTCCTTCCTCTCTCTCTTTCTTCCTCTATAATTTTTTTTTAATTTTAGAAAGGATTTTTTTTTTCAATTTAAGACAAGTCAATTAGTTATTAGAATGTTTTCAGGGATAAGTCAAAGAACCATCAGTAGCTGAAACCGGTTTGGCTCAGTGGATAGAGTGTCTGCCTGCGGACTGAAAGGTCCCAGGTTCGATTCCGGTCAAGGGCATGTAACATGGTTGCGGGCACAACCCCAGTAGGGGCTGTGCAAGAGGCAGCTGATCGATGTTTCTCTCTCATTGATGTTTCTAACTCTCTATCTCTCTCTCTTCCTCTCTGTAAAAAATTAAAAAAAATAAAAAGAACCATCAGTAATTAAGTCTAGACATGATGCTATGTTAGTGCTTTTATTAAGACAGCTCTGGGGGAAGAAAAAAAAGACAACTCTGACTGGACATTTGACTAAAAGTTTAATTACCACTATAACAAGATGCTTCTGAATAAGCTAGAGATAAGAATATCCATTGTCTGGGCTGACAGGACAATTGCCATTTCTAGGGCTCAAGGGCGAAATTTAATTAATTTCAAAATGGGAAATGCTTGCCAGCAAAAGCCATCTTTGCTTTCTGTGATCTTTTATGTATGAGTAATTAAAACAAGGAGATAAGCAATTACCAGTCACTAAGAATGATTTACCTTTAAAAAGCATGTTCAGACACACTGTAAATTTCAACAATATCCCTATGCAGTCCTAAACAGCAATAATTCCTGTTTCAAGTGTCAACCTTTGAGATCTATTTTAAGCATCTTACTTTACAAATATTCAAGATTTAAATAATATAAAAGCAGCTGGATCAGCTACAGCAGTATTAAGATCTTGCTCCACTAGGTTCAGAAATTTGAAAATAATATTGTAAGAAAACTAATCAGATAGAAATGTAATTCTGACTAAAAACATAGTATGAAAATATGACTTAAAAATCTATTTTTTATTGATTTCAAAGAGTTAAGGTGAAGAAGAGACAGAAACATCAATAATGAGAGAGAATCATTGATCAGCTGCCTCCTGCACTCCCCACACTGGGGATCAAGCCCACAACCAGAGCATATGCCCTGACAGGGAATGGATCATGACCTCCTGATTCATTGGCTGAAGCTCAAACCACTAAGCCATACCGGCTGGGTTAAAAACATGAATTTAAAAAATATATTTGTTGCCGAAACCAGTTTGGCTCAGTGGATATAGCGTCGGTCTGCGGACCAAAGGGTCCCAGGTTCGATTCCAGTAAAGGGCATGTACATTGGTTGCGGGCACATCCCCAGTGGGGGGGTGCGGGAGGCAGCTGATTGATGTTTCTCTCTCATCGATGTTTCTAGCTCTCTCTCTCTCTCTCTCCCTTCCTCTCTGTAAAAAATCAATAAAATATATTTTAAAAAATATTTGTTTATGGAAACTAAAACTTAAGTTTTAAAAAATTATTGTAATTCCTCAAAAAAGTTAAAAACAGCCTAAGCCGGGTTGGCTCAGTGGATAGAGCATTTGGGCTGGGGACTGAAGAAGCCTGGGTTCAATTCTGGTCAAGGGCACATGCCCGGTTGTGGGCTCAATCCCCACTAGGGGTGTGTAGGATGCAGCTGATCAATGATTCTCTCTCATCATTGATGTTTCTATCTCTCCCTTTCCCTTCCTCTCTAAAATTAATAAAGTATATAAAAATTTTAAAATTAAAATTAAAAACAGAATTGGCATAAGATCCAGCAATCCTGCTCTAGCCAGTTTGGCTCACTGGATAGAGAGAGCATCAGCCTGGAGACGGAAGGATCCCAGGTTCGATTCTGGTTAAGGGCATGTACCTTGGTTGCAGGCACATCCCCAGTGGGGGGTGTGCAGGAGGCAGCTGATCAATGCTTCTCTCTCATTGATGTTTCTAACTCTCTTATCCCTCCCCCTTTCTCCCTGTAAAACATCAATAAAAATATATTTTTAAAAAGATCCAGCTATCTTATTTCTGGTTATACTAGTACTAGAGGCCCAGTGCACAAAATTCGTGCATGGGGTGAAGGTGGGAATATGTCCCTCAGCCCAGCCTGTACCCTCTCCAATCTGGGTCATCCCTCTCACAATCCAGGACTGCTGGCTCCCACCGCTCACCTGCCTGTCTGCCTGATCACCCACTAACTGCTCCCCTGACAGCCTGGTTGCCCCCAACTGCCCTCCCCTGCAGGCCTGGTCACCTCCAACTGCCCTACTCTGCTGGCCCGGTCACCCCTAACTGCCCTCCCTTTCAGGTCTGGTCCCTCCTAACTGCCCTCCTCTGGAGGCCATCTTGTGGCAGCTATCTTGTGTCCACATGGGGGTGGCCATCTTCTGTGTTGGAGTGATGGTGAATTTGCATATTACCTCTTTATTATATAGGCTATCCAAAGTAACTGAAAGAGGTATCTCAAGGAGACATATTCACACCTAGGTTCACAGCAGCACTATCCATAATAAACAAGAGATTCTAGAAACAGCCCAAATGCAGACAGATGGGTAAAGAAAATTTTGAAAAAGCATACATGGAATAGTATTCAGCCTAGAAAATGAAGAAAATCCTATCACATACTTTAATATGTATGAACTTTGAGGACATTACACTTAGTTGAATAAACCAGTCACAATATTCCATGATTCTACTTAGATGACATATCGAAAGTGGTCAAATCCATACAAACAGAAAGTAGAGGAATAGTTGCAAAAGCTGAGGAGAGGAAAATGAGGACTTTAATGGGTACAGCATTTTCTTTCTTTTTTGTTGTTTTGTTTTGTAACTCCTTACTTGAGGATATTTTTTCCATTGATTTTTAAAGAGAGGAAGGGAGGAGTAGAGACAGAGAGAAACATTGATATGAGAGAGACATCAAATGGCTGCCTTCCACATGTGTCCTGACCAGGGCCAGGAATCGAGCCTGCAACAGAGGTACGTGCCCTTGATTGGAATCGAACCCGAGACCCTTCAGTTGGCGGCTGACGCTCTAACCACTGAATAAAACTGGTCAGGAAGCATTTCAGTTTTGTAAGATGAAAAAGTTCTGGAAATCTATTATATAACAATGTGAATGTACATTATTTACCATGAAACTGTACACTTGAAATAGTTACAAAGATAAGTTTTATATTATGTGTTTTTCACAATTAAAAATAATTATTTAGCCCTGCTGGTGTGGCTGTGATTGAGCATCGACCTATAAACCAGGTTGGATTCTGGTCAGGGCACATGACTAGGTGCAGACTTGATCCCCAATGCAGGGTGTGCAGAAGGCAGCCAATCAATGATTCTCTCTCATCATTGATGTTTTTCTCTCTTCCTCTGCCTTCCTCTCTAAAATCAATAAAGATATATTTTTAAATATATATATTTTTAAGTAATCCCATATAATAAAACCCAAATATGCAAATCGACTGAATGGTAGAATGACCAGCGAAACAACCACTCACTATGACACGCACTGACCACTAGGGGGCAGACACTCAACGCAGGAGTTGCCCCCAGTGGTCAGTGTGCTCCCAAAGCGGAAGTACTGCTCAGCTGACACACCCTTTCCGGCAGTCTACCAGCCTGGTGGTAGCCATTCCCTCAGTAGTCCTGCAGGTCCAACCTCTAGAGAGCCAGCCAGGCACTGACATACCAGTGCCACAGGCACGATCCCGACAGTGCCACTGGCTTCCTGGAAGTTGGCCTACAGCTGCTTCCCCTCCCTAGACACTCTGAAAGGAAGAAAAAATATATAAAAGTGGCCACCAGGTGGCTCCCGCCAACCTGTGTGAATGTCACCAGACCAATCTGGATCCCAGGCCAGCAAGGGCATCTCACCACTTGCCTGGAGGGCCGATTACATGCCGCCCTCTCCCAAAACCCCCTCAGTACCTCACCTGTGAATGATTTTGTGCACCAGGCCTCTAGTGATTTAATAACTAAAATTTTTCATTTTAAACAACCTCCCCCTCAATATGTAAATGCTAATGATTTAACAGAACAAATACACCATTAAGTAAATAGAAATATTTATGTAATTTTCTTCCCTCTTTCCCATGCATATGCTTTTTAAAAATATATATATTTTATTGATTTTTTACAGAGAGGAAGGGAGAAGGATAGAGAGTTAGAAACATCAATGTGAAAGAAACACTGATCAGCTTCTTGCACACCCCTACTGGGGATGTGCCCGCAACCAATGTACATGCCCTTGACCGGAATTGAACCTGGGACCTTTCAGTCCGCAGGCTGTCACTCTATCCACTGAGCCAAACCGGTTTCAGCACCATGCATCTGCTTTTACAACTATGAGACAAAATTTTAAGTAAAAGCATAAACAGTTAAATAATAAAATTAAAGATCCTGGCCAGTTTGGCTTAGTGGATAGAATGTAGGCCTACAGACTGGAGGGTCCTGAGTTCGATTCCAATCGAGGGCACACTGCTCGGGTTGCAGGCTCAATCCCCAGTAGGGAATATGCAGGTGGCAGATCAATGATTCTCTCTCATCACTAATGTGATGTTTCTATCTCTCCTTCTCCCTTTTCTCTCTGAAATATATTATCAATGCTTAAAGAAAAATAAACCAAAGAAATTTTTTTCAGTGTTATGAGCTTTTTATTTTTCTTTTTTAAAAAAGATACCTTTATTTATGCCCCACACTGGGGATTGAGTCTGCAATCCAGGCATGTGCCCCTGACCAGAATCGAACCTGGGACCCTTCACTCTGGCCAATGCTCTATCCACTAAGCCATATCAGCTAGGGCATGGGCTTTTTACTTTTACCTTCTTTAAGACAAATGGTCTGTATAAAATTAATACTCTTTCATGAGTGCAAGAAACTGCCAAAGAATTCTAAGCAGAGTTCTTTCAGATACATCACTAGTAACCATATAGAACCTGGAAAAAACTGGGCCCTCTACAGTCTTTTTCTTTTTAATATATTTTATAGATTTCAGAGAGGAATGGAGAGGGAGAGAGAGAAACATCAATGTGAGAGAGTCACTGATTGGCTGCCTCCTGCACAATCCCTACCAGGTATCAAGCCTGCAACCAGGGCATGTTCCCTGATCAGGAATCAAAAGGTGGTGACCTGCTGGTTGATATGTCAACACTTAACCATTGAACAGGGCTCTACATATAAGACTTTAAAAGTGTTGTTAAATCATATCCACAACAGAAATAAAGGGGGGAAGGAAGGTCCTGAGATGGAAGTTATAGAAAAACATGAAAAAACAATAAATGGAGAGCAATAAGGAGATCAGATTTTCTATAAAAATGTTTCACGCACATAAGGGGAAAAAATAAGAACTGTCAAAAAACCTTCCTAATTGTCAAAAGGGAGGGAGGGTTTATACATAACCACACTCTCAATATGACAAGCTGACCCCTCATGTGTTCAAAGACTGATTATGTCTTTAATTTCTCTTTTGCCATCTTGTTCCTCCCTTCATTATCATCGATTATTTATACTTTACTTAGAGATTAAATAAATTCAATTCATCTGGTTAAAACAAATTCTGATTCATAACAAAAGTTTACAAAGAAGTTGTTGATTAACCATCCCTTTTTCACCTTTCCCCAATTATCTGTCTTAGGCTACAAATGCCAGTAACACCTTAAAACTGAATTGGGAGGGTGGGGGTAGAGGGTGTCAAGTCCATTCTACTAGACAGAAGTGGATTAGAGTAGACAGGATCTTGATTTGAAGTAAAAAAATAAATTTAAAAAAATGTGTCACTAAATTTTGTCAGTGGCTTTTGAAAAATCATTGAATCTTTCTGCATCTTAGGTTAAGTCTGAATAAGGGATGAAGGTTTCCAGATCTAGCAATTGTCAGCTTAACTGCTATTACCATGGCTAGTCTGGTTTAATTTTATTAGGTGTGCAAAGAGCTGTAACTTTTAAGCGATCAAAACAGGGTCAACTCAATGAAGAATGTACTAAATAATTTTAAAAGATCCATCTCAATAGCATTTAACCTTAGGTTATTAGCAACATTTGCTTGCCTATGAAAACCATTTAAAATAATTTTCCAGAAATGTAAACACTAACTTAATTCTCTCATCTCTCAAAGGGCAAGTCTTTTGTTGTGACCTAGTTATATTTTAACTTCTTCCTTCAAATTGTTAAATTATTTTTTATTTTGTACATAGATACATCATGAGAAGGAGGATTCCGTGTAAATTAGATAGGCACATCCAAACTTGCTGAACAAGTACTACTGCCTAGTTTCATAAACCATTCAGTTTTAAAAACATTAGACCAAAAGTACAAATTCAAATTATAGCTCAAATTTGCAACCAACTCTGCAAAATACTTTCTACATAAATTTTTCAGGTCTTTTAAGGAAAACAATTCTAAAAAAACTAGGGTAATACTAACAATATAGTCATAGTTGAGCAAATAAGTTTTAAAGTAATCCTTCTACACAACCGGACCTGTATGTTAAATGCTAGAGAAATTAATATTATTGTGATACACCTTCTGCAAGAAATATGAAAAGTATGCTTGTTTTTCAATTAAATAAAGTGAAAATTTTCAACTATTATGTAGTTTACAGACACACAATACAAAACATTACTTACAAAAAGCATTACTTACATAAAACTTTTCTATAGATATTCATCTTACATTTTAAACCATCTTCAAACCCAACAAAACAATTAGAAGCACGAAAAGATTAGAGCTAAATTATTAGTGGTAACATTTACATACTACTTTAAGAAGTGGAACAATTAAAAGGGAGCTATGAGAACTGAACAGATACTAAAGTTTTCTCAAACACTAGACACTCTTGTGCTCTTGTTATTTAATTAAGAACTAAAATGGCCACATTACACAATGCAATATGATTTAACAATGACATCATTTACCGAAAGGCACTGGAATGAATAAATAGGAGCAACGGAAAAGGTCTAAAGACTGTCTTCTCAGTCTTTTCAGATCAATCAAACCTAAGTTTTAAAGGAGACCTTTTCTACTTAAAATCATTTAAAAAGTACTAACATCACCATAAAAAGCACATATAATATTTGATAAAGCAAGCAAATGATGCAAAAACATTTGACATATTTGATAAAGTGTATTATTTTAAAACAGGAAATTCTCTTGTATGACCTTTTGCACTAGAACAATTCTCAACACATTTAAATCATCCAAATCTACGTATCACTAATGTTCAAATACACTAGGCTAAAATACAAGTTTTTAACAAATTAGGTCTCAGCAATCTGACCCCAAGTTTAGTAACACTGTTGGCAAACCAACTCTAGTATCACGTTCAACTTAACTTCTAAGAGAAGACATTTTCCTGACCCTGATAAAACCGAACAGATGTGAATTTCTTATTTTTAGTGCCTGAAATTTGCTTCTTGAGTGAATTATAGACATCAAGGAAGTATGTTCTATTCTCCTGCCAAAGTCCTGCACTCTTTATTAGGCCGAACTCCCACGAAGTCACCCAAACTCAGTCTTTGAAAGCCAGCCCCCACTCAACCTGGGGAAAGTTTTCAGGTCTCAGCAGTTATTGAGGGGAAAAACCTAAAGCTTTAAACTGAACAAAAACAAAAACAAAAACAAGATCTACATAAATTGAGAGTGACTAACAAAATGAGAGGAAAGGGTGTTGGGGAAAAAAGAAAAAGCTGCTAACTTTAAAAATAAAACAAAAACTAAGCCCATCAATCATTTCACTGTCTGGAAACTAAACTTAGTTTACTGGGTGGTCCCTTCCTCACTACCACTCACCAGGGGCAGGGCCAGGAAAAACACAGGAATACAAAGGTGGCTGGTTTGTTTCTAAGTTTGTGCCTTTGCCTGTGTATTCAGCAAACAGAAGTAAACAAGAATAGTAGTCAACAGGAGAGCTTAGAAATTTTTTAAGATTCTTTTACTTTTTAATAATAAATGTAAATAAACCAAGTGAACACCATGGAAGCTTCAGTCTTTCACAACCATGCTATCTACCTACCTATTCTATTCTACTACATCATACTGCCAACAGGTTGAGTTTTTCTAGTAAAATAACTATATACCAGAAAAGGTAAAATGAGACACTGCAGCTTCTAGGCAACAGCTGAACAACACTAAACTTCAAGGAAACAATTTTATTACCTTTCATTAAGAATGAAGTCAGCCCTGACTGGTTTGGCTCAGTCAGCCTGTGGACTCAAGGGTCCCAGGTTCGATTCTGGTCAAGGGCATGTACCTTGGTTGCATGGGGGGTGTGCATGAGGCAGCTGATCTGTTTCTCTCTCATTGATGTTTCTAACTCTCTATTTCTATCCCTTCCTCTCTGTAAAAAAATCAAGAAAAAAAAAAAAAAAAGAATGATGTCAGATCAACAAGAGAAAAAGTGTTGCACAAGTATGACTAACCAGAAAGGAGGAAACTGTATCTTCAGAAACCACTATTAATGAAGCAAAGAACTTCAATTCTCACAAAATGGCCTTTCAGTGCCTCATTTAATTAGTGAATGTCAAGCTGCTGCTACCTTACAGAAAGGCATGAATTTTCTTGAGCTCAGAGACCATCTATAACAGCTAGGTAGCCCTATCCTATGACATATTAAATGGCAGACTTCCCCAGAGCATGATTTAGCATTGAGTGCCTCATAACTACTCCTTAGAGTTTAAGTTATAAACCTTTTAGAAATTGCAGGGATCCAAATTATTATTAATGGGAAAAATCCCACAGCTTTGCTTTCCTATGAAGAGCTAACTCCTGGATACAGCCTGGAAGCGAAGAGAAAACAAACATGCTAATGTAGATTTAACCAGAAAGTATCTAATTTTCCAGGCTGTTAGTTTCCATTTTTTATTAAACTTTCCTCATAATTTTTAGTCTATAAAATACTTGCCAGCTCTAGAGCATTAAATTTCAAAGGAGCAAAAGCTACACATTTTTAACAAACTAAAGGATTTTTCTCAAGGAAGTTAAAACTTAACAGATAATGAAATGCCCTAGGAGAATTAACCACAAGCTCAAGCTCTGGCTATAGTCTCATCACTTAAAAGTGCTTTTTAATATCTCAATGTCCTTATCCAGAAAATAAAGCAATTTACAGATGATTTCTTAGGTCACTTCCAACTGTAACTTTCTAGTCTAAGACCACTAAGAAAATTACTGTCTTGATAAAGCTAAAAATACAGTCCTTGTAAGTACACCATAAGAATGTAAAAAAGTTAGGGAACTTGATCCCCCAACCCAGATTTTCCAAACCTTCAGAAGGCAGGAAATATGGCTGGCTGCCTATTTGTTATTCTCACTTATATAAGAACCAATTTAAATGGAATGACATGCTATAATAAAAGTAAGCATTTCATACACCTACCTATATTCCAATAGAACTAGGAGTTCAATGGCATTAAATAATTCCCCATAATTTTTATATATCATGCCAGAATATGAAAACGTATTATATATCCTTTTATCATGCTTTCGTAGAAATCAGCAAAGATGGGATTTAAAATGATACATTCTAAATAGACTGTCAACTTTTTAAAATAGATATGATTTAAATTTCAACTTAATCTATTTGAAATTCACTCAGTTCAAAGTGAATGACTGAATATTGTAGTCAACTGATTCAATACACATTCCAATATATATACCTCTTTCCTAAAGTCTACTTTTCCCTTCAATATTCTCCTTATTCCTAATTCCTCTTAACTCCACCTTCCCACTCCATTCCAGGCCTCACTTCCCTTCTTTCCCCTTCTTCCTCAACCATACACTATTTTCATAGCAGTCTAAGAAGTGGTTCTCTTATCTAGGAAAATATCAGAATCATCTAGGAAGCTTATTAAAAATATACATTAAAGGCAAGGGGAGGTGGATGAACTCTACTTTTAAGGTAACTAAGAGTTAAAAGAAAATTAAACCTTGAGTAACCAGCTTGCTCAGGGTAGGACATCCTGATTAACTCAAGATTAACCAAAGAACTTATTTTGTTGAAAAAAATCCTTCTGGAACCCATTATGTCACTATTCCCCTCACTTAGGAGTTCTTCATGAGAAATATCTGATAATTTAATAACTGTCCTATAAATAAGTCAAGTTTATAATCAATTCTTATCCTACACATGAGTGGAGCCCAAAGGCTAAATAAAGCCCTCAAGCTAAGAATGACTTTACGTTTTTTACAGGCTTGTAAAAAAACAAACCAAAAAAAAAGTGATTAAGACCATATATAGCCCTTCCCCTAGCTGGTTTGCTCAGTGAATAGAGCTCCGGCCTGTGGACTGAAGGGTCTTGGGTCGATTCCAGTCAAGGGCATAGGCCCAGGTTGCAGGCTCAATCCCCAGTAGGGGGCGTGCAGAGGCAGCCAATCAGTGATTCACATCATTAATGTTTCCATCTCCTTCCCCCTTCCTCTCTGAAATCAATAAAAACATATTAAAAAAAGAAGATCCTATATACCCCTAAAATTAAACACTATTACTAGGCCTAAAATAAGTACTATCACGCCCTTTACAGAAAATGTTTGCAGATCCTTGTTCTGTAGTACTAAAAGCACTGGAGGTACATTTTTCAGGGACAATGCCCAGAAGTGCTCCTTTCTCATCAGGTTAACTGGGGGGAAATTTTTCTGTTAAATCAGTTCCAAATAGAATCACTGCTATTTTTCTAACTGACTTGCCTAAATGATTAGCCCTTAAGAAAGTTACTCCCTTCTTTGGAATCAACAGTTTCAGCTGCGGTGCTAGTTAGCTGTGAAACAAAATGCAAAAAATTAGAAGCCTTACCTGGGGCATTTGCTATAGTCAAGGGCAGGCTTGGAAGCTGGTGCACCTGGATTCCTGAAGCACCCAAAGCACTGAGGTTAATAGTCTGGAGACCAGGCATGGAGGATAGCTGAGCAGCATTCACAGTGACTGTGCCCGCAGGGATCGAGGCAGCTGAGGCTATGGGTGTAAGGGTGGTATTGCTGCTGCTGGTCTGCCCCAAGGAAACACCCTGCATTGGGGCCAAGGTGATTGTCTGGGCCTGTGGGTTTTGAACTTGGAGGTTCTGCAGCTGAAGAGTCTGCCAACTGACCTGTCCATTGGGCCCCACTGTTGGTGTCCGGATGATGATGGGGCCAGAGTTTGGAACAGCCTGGAGCTGGAGGTTCTGGAGGGTTTCCTGGGAGATAGCTTGAGTTGTAAAGGTCTGCCCTGACAATGGTGCTGCTTGCAGAGCCTGGAGGGTCTGTCCCCCTTGAACTAATTGAGGCTGGATAAGAATTTGTTGTTGCTGTGACTGTTGGTTTTGCTCTCCCTCTTTTTGCTGACTTGTTTGCAGTGAACCTCCAGACGTCTGGTTCTGCTGGATGTTCAGAGTATCAGATCCCTGTAGCCCACTAACCCTCTGGGATGTCTGTCCTTGAGAGTTGGTCCCTGCTGATCCGCTGGTGGTAAAGTTCATAATTCCCATGTTGCTGGTGGTAGTAGTTGTTGAATAGCTATTGGCATTGGTGAAAAAGGAGCTGGAACTGGCTTGTGACGATACCAAACTGGCAGAACTAATGGCAGTCCCTGAGGTGACGGGCTGTGAGCCACTCTCCTGGGACCCAGAGCTGCTGATCGTGACTGCCTGAGAGCTAGGAGTCAGAGTAGCTGCAGAAACGCTGTTAACAGGTAGCAAGGTGATATTCCCATTCAGGGCCACCGGCACATTGGTCACATACTGAGTCTGTCCTGAAAGGACATTATTAGCCAGGCCTTGGAGGGGGACAGCCTGCTGGAGTAGATTTGGCATAGCAGCAATGATGTTGCCTCCACTTCCTCGATTTGTGATGATCTGTTGGTTTGCACCTGGTATAATCTGTATTTGACCAGAACCGTCCTGCTGCACCTGGGCCCCCGTGGTAGCAAACTGCAGCTGTTGCCCATCAACGGTCTGGAACTGTGGGATTACTTGATACTGAATATTAGGCATCACACCAGGTAATCCTGTCAGGACTTGCTGGTTCTGTAAGTTGGAGGTGGCAGCCACAACATACTGCCCACCAGAGACGGCACGATTCTTGGAAGACTCACCGCCATTGCTGCCATTGGTACTGCTGCCACTCTGTTCCTTTGAGGTAGGAGTAGCCCCAGAGGAGGAAGAGATGATCTGCCAGCCATTGGCACCCTGTGAGAGTTGTGTGGCTGTGAGGTCAAGCTCACTGGTGCCCCCTGACTGGCTTGGGCCCTGGGAGTTGTTGCTGTTTTCATTGGGTGATTCAATTCTGCTGCAAGTGGCTGCCAACAGAGCCAAAGGGGATGGCTGGGATTCCTAGCCAAAAAAATGAGAGGGAAAGAATTAGTTTAATGATATCCAGTTGCCAGCCTAGGGGGCAGTATACAACAAATAAATAGCAAACAGTGCAGAAAATCCAAGAGCAAAAAAAACAAAAAACAGTCTTTGGACTGAAGGGTCCCAGGTTCGATTCCTGTCAAGGGAACATGCCCAGGTTGCCAGATGGATTCCCAGTGTGGTGCGGGCAGGAGGCAGCAACCAATGAATCTCTCTCATCATTGATATTTCAATCTCAATCTATCTATCTCTCTCTCTCTCTCTCCCCCTTCCTCTCTGAAGTCAACTTAAATATATTTAAGTATTTAGGCCTAGCTGGTTTGGCTCAGTGGATAGAGTGTCAGCCTGTGGACCAAAAGGTCCCCGGTTCAATTCCAGTCAAGGGCACATGCCCGGGTTGTGGGCTCCATTCCCAATAGGGGAGATGTAGGAGGCAGCCAATCAATGATTCTCTCTCATCATTGATGTTTCTGTCTCTCCCTTTTCCTTACTCTCTGGAATCAATAAGAAATATATTTTAAAAGCATATACATATATTTAAAAAAAAACCACAAACATATAAAAAAAATCTGTTGCTGAAATTTTCATCTTTGGGGAATCATCTCCAAGTCACCTGTCTCTATGTACTTACTTCCCTATCTATACAGTAAAGTGGTTAGCCCCTTCCTAAAACTTGTTCTGTGAAAAAAAAACAAAAAAAACCAACCACATCTAAAACTATACATCCTTTCAACATTTTCCCTACTCTGTCCTAATCGTTCCTTACCTGTCCTCCTCCTCCTCCTCCTCCACTGCTGCTGGTACTGCCTGTGCTGCTGCTTCGAGCCTGAGAAAAGGCACCACCACCATTACCATTGCCATTGCCCCCATTATTGCCACCAACTCCTTTCTCAATCTTCACCACGGCTGTCATTTCATCCATGGAGTGATCTTGGTCTAAAAAGAATTAAAAGATACACAACTTAAAGTTGGGGGAAGGAAAAGGGTAAGGTGAGGAAGGGCAGTGGAGGTTATGAGGAAACAGACATGACTAAAAGGCGAAAGGCGCCAGTGAGGGGGATGGGGAGGAATGGATGGGAGAGAAGGGACAGTTGTAGGACATATAGGACATGAACTAGGCTCCCTGATGCCAAACTGGGCCTCAGCTCTCCTTGTTACAAACTTAGGCTCAGAAAATATTGAAAAGATGCTTTTTTTGGTATAGGAAATGTGAAAGGCAGTGGGCATGCTGAAAGAGTTTCAAAATAAAAAGTATGGGGCGGGGAAGGGTGGGTTAAGGCAAAAAAACGTGTGGATGTATAGAAAGCTTGATAAAATTAGGATCAAAGGAGATGAAGAATGAGAAAAAATTCAAATGCAAGAAGTTAACAAAAGAAGGGGGGAAAAGAAAAGAAGAGATAAAAAGTGTGATTGGGGAAACATTTGTGAGTTCTGGTTAAGGGACTAAAGGGGTCCAGGGATTGGAAATCTGGAGGTTTCCGGGCGGGCTGAGGGCGGACCCTACAGGGAAAGGGCGGTTTCGGGGTGAGGGGCGTGGAAAGGGCGGGACGGTAGGGGGGGGAGGGGGACCTACCGAAGGGGGGGGAGGGCCCTGGGGCAGGCGGTGACCAGAAGGCGGACCGGGGAGGCGGTTGGCCCGGGCGGGGCCTGCACTGCTCGGGCCACCCCCGCAGCTCCAGCCCCCGACGGGAGGAGCCTCAGGCAAGCGGCCGAGTTGTGGGGGGTAAGGCCCGTCCCCCCCCCGCGGCCGGGGCGGGCAGGGGGCGGGCGAGGCCACTCTGCCCCCTCCCCCGGGGCGGGTGGCCCATCCCCCTCCTCCTCGGAGGCCCCGCCACTGCCCCTTCTCCCTCCCTTCCCTCCGCCCCGGGCGGGACCAAGGCCGCCGCCGCCGCCTCCCGCCCGCCCCCCCTCACGGCGGGGACCGCCCGGTCGGCCCTCGCGCGCGCCCCCTCATTCCCTACCACCCCTAAGCTTTGAGTGGACTCATCCTTACCGCTCATGGTGGCAGCTGAGGGGCGAGCTCAAGGGGGTCCTGTCCGGGGGGGTTGGGGGGGGCCGGGAAAAACGCGGACGCTGACGAGGCAAGCGAACCCGGACCGGACAGGGAGGGGGGGGTAAGGAGGAGGGAGCAGCGCGCCACAAGCCCAGCCTAGGCCCCACCTCTTCGCTACTGCCCCGCCCAATGAGGGAGGGAGAAAGGGGGAACTTGCAGAAGAAAGGCGGCCACGTAACCCAATGGCAGGACTCGCTTGCTCTCTAAGGCGTGTAAGACAAAGTTGCGTGCCCCGCGTCCGCCCTAAAAGGCCGCCTCCTCAGTTTTAAGAGCCAATGAGGGGCGCAGGAAGTGAAAATGGGCGGGAACTGTGAATGATAGGCTTGGAAAGACACCAGTCAGCTGCCAGGCGGGCTCCCTGAGCGGTAGGGATAGGGAGAGCTCTGACCGGAATGACAAAACGACGACCAACCAAAAGCCTGGACGTGCCTGAGCAAAGTCCTGGTGGGAGGAGGATGAAAAGTAGGCAGGAATGGGATAGGATGAAGCTGGTGGAAACCAATTAGGAATCAGGCGGGCATCCAGGAAAGTTATGATTGGAGTAACGCTGAAAAAAGACGAGATAAGACGCAAATTGACGGAACTCGAAGCCAATTAACTGCCGAGTGAACTCTGAGGGCGGCAGCTCAGAGTAAGCAGAGGAGAAATGGCGGCTCCGTCAGTCACTCAGCCCAATGAGGAAGCGGAGAAAGCTAGGGCACCGCCTCCATCTTGGCCAATGGGCGTTACTAAGACTGCCTGTTGCGGGGGTGGGAACAGGGCTGTGCCAGCAGGAATCCGTCGCCATATTGGCCCTTCTCAGGGGACGTCTTTACAGTCACTAGGCGGTATTTTTCAACGGCTCAGCCAGTGCCAGGGCCAGTTAACTCGAGGCGCAGTTGTCACTCGCCACAGGGCTCGTTTGAGTCTTCCTTTAAGGACCCTTACAGGGATTTCTCAAACCTCACGGCTCCCCGGCGGCGGCCGAGAGGCAGGCGGATGCCTCTGAACGTGGGTGTAAACCCTGACGGCGCGGGCGCTCACACCGTCAGCCAATACTGAACCGACCCATTTGCGAGGTCTTTATGAGACTCTAGCAAAAGCCTTTTTTAAAAAAATATAAGTTTCCCTAAAGGTGTAGGCCATGCAATGTATAGCGAGTTAACTTTTCCAGTTTGTCTTAAAAGGGGGTAGGGGGAGGAATCTTTTCTGCTAAAGGTCATTTGGATATTCATAACATCATTCAAGGGCCATACAAGATTACCAACTTAAAAATTAGTCTCCTATATTTTGGTCAAACATTCCATTAACTCGCCCCTAATGCCTTGGCAGAGCCAAACCAAATTATTTGAGGGGCCTTATATGAGCTACTTACTCCCCTCCCCCACCCCGCCCCACACACAATTTTAAATACCTTTTGTGTATAAAATAAGATAAGAGTTCTTGCTTTTTGTAACTACAAAGATTAAAGATTTCCCCCCAGGCACCTGAATTTCTGTCCTCCCGTTCTGCCTGTCCTTTATCCTAGTTTTGGTGGAGGCGGCCTGGGTGGCTTGTCAATGATAATGCTGAGGTCATTTTCTTTAGTACTTGTATATTATGTGTTGTCACTTTATTATCTACAATTTAAAGACTTTGTGATAGATTGTCATGTTTTAAAGTATGGATTACCCTAAAACAGACCTTTGCTGAAGAAGGTGAAGTGATTGTGGAATGTTAGGTGCCTAGGTCATGTAATTTTTTAATTCCTAATGTCCTCTTCATTAAGAAGATATTAGTAAGTATTAGAGATAGTATGTATTTTATAAGTGAAATTAAGTCTAGGAAGTAACTTGACTGAGGTCGCAAAGCTAATGAGTTGTTCCAGATTCCAACCCAGAATAGTCCCATAAAAACTCTCCCATTAATTCTTTAGTGAATAAAGCAATGCCTTGTATAACCATTTATAAAAATGGGCTTTATTGGGGGTGGGAGCAGAGTGTTTGGGGGGAGGGGAAATTTGTACTTTCAACAATAAAGATAAATATAAAAAGTAAAAGCTACATGAATTATGAAAAGAAATAGGCTTGATTTAAAAAAAAAAAAACAACTTTTTTTTTTTTCCTGCCTCCTTCCCTCCACCTTTCCCTCCTCTGGCTTTTCCCTCCTAACTCAGGGAAGTTCTTCTCCATGGCCTCCCAGAAAGGGTCTGAGCCTTTATTGTTTATTTTTAATGTTTTGGGGTTTTTTTGCTATTACCATCTAGCTACTGAGGAAAAAAACCTGCCCATACTTCCAGGACAGTTCAAATGGCATCATCCTCTTCTATAGCTTTATTATAAAACATCATATTACATTAATATTAGCAGCATTGCTCTCTAGATCAAAGCTCAAAATATAGTGTCAGACAGTATCAGAATCCCGTGGACTGCTATCTAGATTCCTAGACCCCACCTCATACCTAATAAATCTAATTATCTGGGGTGGGGCTTGAAAGTATGCATTTTTAAGTAGCTCTTTCAAAGTGATTAGTCCCTGAGACTGTTTTAAGAAACACTAAGGGAGGAAACCGGAGAGAAGAAACTTCCAGGAGGGAAGAAACTTCCCAGAGGGAAGAAACTGCATTACTCATCTTTGTAAACCAAGCTCTGGGGATTCTAACAGCTGTTTAATGCATTGAGCAAAAGACCACACCTAAACTTGGGGGCAGGGTGGGGGTGGAGGGTGGGAGGGTGTGTGCTGTCTAACCTTATGGAGCAGTTCTGTAAACATTTCACATATCTTGTCTGACTTAATCCTTTCAACCAATTTAAGAAACTGCCATCCCTTTTACAGATGAGAAAACTAAGGCTCAAATTTTTAAATTATAACAGTTCTGTTTCATTCCGAATCATGTTTTTTTTTTTTCCATAGTTCCAACCTATTCTTTGCTGAAATGGGAACTCGGATTTTATTTTATTCCAGGTATTGATGAAAAGGCTTAGATTTCGACTCAGGAATTCAAGAACCATCATCTCATTCACAACACTCTCTCTTTGCTTCTCCAGGACAAGACAGAATTCAGAACCTGGCCAGTGAAGGATGTCCTCAACATATGCTTCTTGATGGTCCCCAAAAGCAAGTGGACATGATCCATCTTGTCTATTTCACCTGTGAAAACCTGAACAAATTTTCTTTAGACTAAATACAAAATACAAAACCCAAAATGAATAAACTGTTTTCAAGACCTCTCAGATTACTTAAATAACTTCTACAGATTGTGTTTAAAAAGCAACGTGAGAAAAACAAAGTTGGAGGAATCACAATACCAGACTTCAAGTTATACCACAAAGCCACCATAATCAAAACAGCCTGGTACTGGCGATGAGCAGTCATATAGACAAATGAAACAGAACAGAAAACCCAGAAATTGACCCAAGCCATTATGCTCAATTAATATTTGACAAAAGAGGCAAGAGCATACAATGGAGTCAGGACAGTCTCTTCAATAATGGTGTTGGGAAAATTGGACAGATACATGCAAATAAAAATGAAACTAGACCACCAATTTACACATACACAAAATGGACAAAAGACTTAAATGTAAGTCATAAAACCATAAAAATCCTAGAAGAAACCATAGGAAGCAAAATCTCAGACATTTTTCACAGCAATATGTTTATAGATATATCTCCTAAGGCAAAGGAAACTAAGGAAAATTAAATAAATGGGACTACATCAAAATAAAAAGCTTCTGCCGAAACCGGTTTGGCTCAGTGGATAGAGCGTAGGTCTGCAGACTGAAGGGTCCTAGGTTTGATTCCGGTCAAGGGCATGTACCTTGGTTGTGGGCACATCCCCAGTAGGGGGTGTGCAAGCGGCAGCTGATCGATGTTTCTCTCTCACGGATGTTTCTAACTCTCTATCCCTCTCTCTTCCTCTCTGTAAAAAAATCAGTAAAATATATTAAAAAAATAAAAAACTTCTGCACAGCAAAATAAACCACTAACAAAACAAAAAGAGAACCCAATGTATGGAAGGACATATTTGGCAACGATACGTCTCATAAAGAGTTAATATCCAAGTACTCACTTTGGCAGCACATATACTAAAACAATACAGAGAAGATTAGCACGGCCCTGTGCAAGGATGACACGGAAATTCATGAAGCATTCCATATAAAAAAAAAAGAAAAAGAGTTAATATCCAAAATATGTAAGGAACTCATACAATTTAACAAAAGGAAGACAATCCAATTAAAAAATGGACAAAGGATCTAAATAGATACTTCTCCAAAGAGGACAGACATGGCCAAGAGACATGAAAAAATGCTCAAAGTCACTAACCATCTGAGAGATGCAAATCAAAATGACAATGAGGTACCATCTCACCTGTCAGAATGGCTACCATCAACAAATCGACAAATGGCAACTGCTGGTGAAGATGTGGAGAAAAGGGAACTCTAGTACACTGCTGGTGGGAATGCAGACTGGTGCAACCATTATGGAACTGCCATTTGACCCAGTGATCCCACTTCTAGGAATATAGCCTATGAAACCCAAAGCCCCAATCAGAAAGAATGTATGCACCCCTATGTTCATAGCAGCACAACTTATAATAGCTAAGACCTGGAAACTGCCCAAGTGCCAATCAGTAGATGAATGAATAAAAAACTGAGGTACATTTATACCATGGAATACTATGGAGCAGTAAAAAGAAGAAGCCCTAGCCAATTTGGCTCAGTGGATAGAGCATTGGCCTGTGCCCAGAAGGGTCCCAGGTTGGACTCTAGTCAAAGGCACATGACTAGGTTGCAGGCTCACTCCCCAGTAAGGAACATGCAAGAGGCAGCCAATCAATGATTCCCATCATTGATGTTTCTATCTCTCTTCCTCTCCCTTCCTCTCTGAAATCAATAAAAATATTTTAAAAATAAAAAAGAATATCTTAACCTTTGAGAGCATTGAGGGACTTGGAGAATATCATCCTAAGTAAAATAAGTCAGTCAGAGAAAGATAAGTATCACATGATTGCACTCATGTGTGGAATCTAAGTAACAAACAGATGAGGTGGATCCAGACATGTGGAAGCACAAAACAGAGTGCAAAATCTCAGAGGAAAGTCGGGGGAGGGTGGGTGGGTGGGAGGTAACCAACCAAAGACCTTGTATGCATATATGCATAACCCATAGACATAGACAATAGGGTGCTGAAGGCCTGGGGTGAGGTGGGGTAGGGGTCAATGGGGGGAAAAATGGGTGACATATCTAATACTTTTAACAATAATTATTTTTAAAAAGCAATGTGGCCTGGCCAGTATGGTTCAGTGGTTGAGCATCACTCCATGAATCAAGAGGTCACCAGTTGATTCCAGGTCAGGGCACATGCCTACCTTAAAGGCTTGATCCCCAGTGAGGGGTGTGCAGGAGGCAGCCAATCTATGTTTCTCTCTCATTGATGTTTTCCTATCTCTTTCCCTTCCTTTCTCTCTAAAAATAAAACATTTTTAAAAAATCAATGTGGATTATTTGTTTCACAATAAAACCACTCAGAAAAATGAATTATGCCTGGCTTAATTAATATGTAAGCTTCACATGTAGTAAGTGGTAATATTCCAGTGTAGCAGTCAAGGCTCTTAGTGGTCTGACCTTTTTTAAAAATATATATATTTTATTGATATTTTACAGAGAGGAAGGGAGAGAGATAGAGAGCTAGAATGTCGTTGAGAGAGAAACATCGACCAGCTGCCTCTTGCACACCCTCTACTGGGGATGTGCCGGCAGCCAATGTACATGCCCTTGACCTGAATCGAACCCGGGACCTTTCAGTCCGCAGACCAACGCTCTACCACTGAGCCAAACCGGTTTCGGCTGGTCTGACCTTTTATTCAGGCTCATCTTCCATTTCTGTCCACTGCATTCTCTTATCTTTCACTTTGTTGAAGTTTTCCCCAAACACATGCTTTCTTGGGTCTCCAAAGACTAGAATTATAGTTCACTCAGCTTGTCCTTCTGGGCTCCTAAAATTTTACTCTTATTTTCTATAAGAACAATATGAAGTCTTTCTGACCTCCCTCAGGAATTAAATACTCTGTCCACTGTCTTCTTTGTATATACCTCCATTAGAGGTATATAAATATCTCCAAGTAGACAAAGCAATCTGAAGACCCAGACTATGCCCTTTCACACTGTATCCTCAGGGCCAGGCATGTAGTTGACACTCAGTAAGAGGAAAGGGAAGATGTAGTTCCTGAACATCCTATACAGGTCTCCAGACATTGCAATGCTAAGGATTGACTGTCAGCCTTCAGTTGGTTGCCTTTTGCAAGTTAAATCATGGGGATGTTCATAGTGAACACCAAGGTGCCTCGCGCCTAGGTGCCTGACAGCTCCTCTCTTTGCTCACCTAGTAGCGGCGCAGGCCACTACCAAGCCCACCAAGTGCATCCTGGTGCATGTGATTCCAGACCAGCACTTTCCCTGTACAAGTGAGCCATGTGTACTCTGCAGCCTGCACCGCATGGGCAAGATTGGTGGCGCGCAGAACAGAACCATTCCAACAGCCAGCTGCTGTGCGACCTGCTGGCCTAGAGCCCAGGTATAAACTACTGAGACAAGAACAGCTCCACTTTCCCTGAGGGCCACACCAACCCAACCCACCTGCAGCAGGCCCTGCAGCCCTCCACGCTTCCCCACCCTGCTTCCAGGGACCCCCAGCTCCTGCTCCAGAGAAATAAATGGTCTAGAGATTAATAATAACAATAATAGCCGAAGCCAGTTTTTCTCAGTGGATAGAGCGTCAGCCTGCGGACTGAAAGGTCCCAGGTTCGATTCTGGTCAAGGGCATGTACTTTGGTTTCAGGCACAACCCCAGTAGGGGGTGTGCAAGAGGCAGTTGATCAATGATTCTCTCTCATCCATGTTTCTAACTCTCTATCCCTCTCTCTTCCTCTCTGTAAGAAATCAATAAAATATATTAATAATAACAACAACAACAACAACAATAATAAATCATTCTTCCTGATTTTGAAAACACTTTATTTTCATCAACTTTCCACATAGCAATCTGGTAACTGGGAACAGTTTACAAATTATAATACAGATGATTAAAAAAATAAAATACAGAGGATTCAAAATCTTCTTTTTATACTATCTTTGTAACATTCCCTCTCTGTAAGCTTTCAACTATTGCTAAGTGCAAAATTGACTAACATTTCTTTTACTTGTTCTGCCTATTCTAGTATAAAGGAGCTTAGGGGGGAAAAGCAAGAGCCCCTGACAAGTTAAGTCCTAACAGCCTCAACAGATAACGTTCTAAGCCTTTATTCTAGGTCTCCAAACAAGAAAACAAGGTGTTTTTATTGATTTTATTATATTTTTAATATGTCTTAATTGATTTTTTTACAGAGAAGAAGGGAGAGGGATCGAGAGTCAGAAACATCGATGAGAGAGAGACCAGCTGCCTCCTGCACACCCCCCACTGGGGATGTGCCCACAACCAAGGTACATGCCCTTGACCAGACTCGAACCGGACACTTCAGTCTGCAGGTCGACGCTCCATCCACTGAACCAAACTGGTTTCGGCTGATTTTATTTTTTAATATATTTTTATTGATTTCATTTTTTAAAAATATACTTTTATTGACTTCAGGGAGGGAGAGATAGAAACATCAATGATGAAATAGAATCATTAATCGGCTGCCTTCTGCACTCACCCCACTGGGGATTGAGCCCTTAACTTTGGCATGTGCCCTGACTGGGAATTGAACCTTGACCTCCTGGTTCATAAGTCGATGCTCAAACACTAAGCGATGTTGGCCTGGCAAGCCTGGGTTTTTCACACGTGCAGTCTAAAGTAATTTCCCCATGCTATGGTGTCTAGAAGCTGGATGGAGCATCATACACATTCCTGTCTTTTTAGGGCCCTGGAAAGACCAGAAATAACAACAAAACTGTAACAAATTAGGTTTCTTTCTGTTTGGGAAGCCCAGAACCCGTTATGAGAAATCGGGGACTGTCTGCATCTATTCTTATTCTTCTTATTTTTATTATTATCATTATTTTAAATTACTCATTCTGTATCTATGCTATGTTTTTGTTTCCTTATCTGAAAAGCACTGCGGCTCATCCCTGCCTTAACCTTACCTTTTACTAGGAAGGCCTTTGTTCAGTGTGACAACCAGTCTGTGGCTCTGGAGTTTTCTGGAGGAGGAGGAAAGTCTGAAGGGGAAAAATAAGTTTTTATCTTAAGAGTTTCGAGGCATGGTCAAGAATACATTTTAGTTATTGTTGGAACTGAACTCTGCCCCAACCTTCTAGAATATTTTCTTTTTTGGAGAGAGCTCTAAAAAGACAGGCCTGACTGTGCACCTCTCTCATGGTCTCTGGAGCTTGAAGATCCTTTGGCAAATAAAAGCAGAGGTGATTTGAGCCATGGTGGGGAAGAGGAAGAGAAATTGCTGAATGACTTGAAATTCCACAATTATCTGCATCTTGAGAGCTAAAGAAGCAGGCTCACTACCCCACTCTGCATTCCATCCCTCAGAGAGGAACCTGGTCCCCAAACTGAGCAACTAGAGAGCTTTTCTGAACATTTAAATCTGACCCCTCAGGACTCCAATTTAAAACAAAGACATAATCAAAACATTCCCCTTACCCCAACTATCCAAACCCCTCAGGCTCCTCGGGGATCCAGAGCTCAGCAGACCTAGCAGAAACCTTGTGCTTAATGCCAATTTATTTTTTAATATATTTTTAAATTACCAGTTACCGCACCCCAACCAGACCTCGGCATCCCAAGGATGACTGGGTGCAGTAGAGAATTTTATAGTCCTTTAACCAAAAATGAAGCAGTTTCCCTTTCTCTTTCCTCTCGTGAGACAATTAGCCCTGAGTCCTCTCTTGAGGAGATGGCTACACGATACCTAGCTTCCTATATCCAGAAAAGAGAATGACCCCCAACAGGCTCAACAGGTCTGGAAAAAGAACCTGCCCTTAGCCGACATCGGCAGTAGAAGCTAGACTCAGAGGAAGAGGGAGGAAAGGTTTTCCCGTCCCACGAAACTGGAACCTGGGCTAACCTGGAGGCGCTGAGGGCCAGTCTGGGGGAGGAGGAAGGTGGATTCATAAACAAACCCGCCCGGGCCACGAGGTGCCCAGAAGAGAATGGGGTGGAGTTTGTTGGCCTCTAAGACCCAGCTAGATCTGGAAAAATGCTGTGGGCTGGGCTGGGCCTCTTATTTCCGGGGCTAGGGCGGACCATCTGGCTCTCCTCAACCACAAACCCCTCCTTCCTGCTTTGCCCTCCCTCAAAGAAGCCAGCTGAGGTTCACTGAGGCATGACACCTGACTTTTCTTCAAGGAGTTTTATTTTCTTTTTAAAATATATTTTATTGACTTTTCACAGAGAGGAAGAGAGAGGGATAGAGAGCCAGAAACATCGATGAGAGAGAATCATCAATCAGCTGCCTCCTGCACACTCCCCACTGGGGATGTGCCCGCAACCAAGGCACATGCCCTTGTCCGGAATCGAACCCGGGACCCTTCAGTCCGCAGGCCAACGCTCTATCCACTGAGCCAAACCGGTTCCGGCCAGGGAGTTTTCTTTGTCCCCAGGGTGAGGGGGTGGTTCATGTGGGGGAAAGGCCTGGAACACCAGGTGAATTCCTCCTCGGGGTGACTAGGGAAAGGTGGGAAAGGACAGGCGCTTCACAGACTTCCGCCTCCAAGAGGGGTTTTCCCTCCGCTTTCCCTAACGCTGATGCCTAACTCAGAGGTAACTTTTACCAAGGCCTTCCTTCTTTCTGCTCTCCCCTCCCCCACCGCTTCGGGTGATCAGAGGAGCCTGCACAAAGGTCCCTGGAAGTCTTCCAGGAAGAGCTTACCTTAGTCACTCACTAGACTAGTAATTAACATCTGTAGATATTATAGCATATCTTTCTAGCTGATTTAGGAAATAAAGTAAGCACTTGAGAAGTGTGCCCAATCAAGGTCTCAAGGCAGAGTTGGTGGGACTCTCTGACATCAGTTCCACTCCAGCATTTCCCAAAGCATGAGGCACTTACCACTAGAGGAATTTGAACATTTTTGTATGTTCACCCAAGGATATTTTTCCATTGACTTTTAGGGAGAGTGGAAGAGAGAGGGAGAGACAGAAACAATGATGTGAGAGAAACACATCAATTGGTTGCCTCCTGCATGAGCACCGATCAGGGCCCAGATGGGGAGGACCCTGCAACCAAGGTACCTGCCCTTGATCAGAATCGAACCCAGAACCCTTTGGCACTCAGGCCAACACTCTATTCACTGAGCCAACTGGCTAGGGTTTTGTGTGTTCTTTTAATGAATTTTAGAAGGAATTTGAACTATATATCAAACCTATCATTTCACAAATATTGTTAGGATAAAAAATTAATACTATGAAACAAGGGAAATCTGATAACAGTAAAAATTATGAAGATGGATCTCTGGTCAGTGTGGCTTAGTTGGTTAGGTGTTATCCCACGCATTGAAAGTTTGCTAGTCCAAGTCCTAGGATTCTTGCTGGTTCCCGGGCGGGGGCTTGCAGACCAATCAATGATTCTCATCATTGATGTTTCTAACTCTCTCTTCTTCTCTGGAATCAATAAAAATGTATTTAGAAAAATAAAATGGAAGAGGCAAAAGAACATGAAGAGTCATATGTAATGTGATCTTATTTTGAACAAACCAACTGTAAAAAGATATTTTAGGGACAGATAGGAAAATTTGCATATAGACTGGGTATTAGATGACATTAAGGAATGATTATTAATTTGGAGGGGATGAAAATACTAGGGGATTGTATAAGAACTTTTTAAAAATCCTCACCTAAGGATGTTTTTATTTATTCAAGAGAGAGAGAAAGAGAGAGAGAGAGAGAGAGAGAGAGAGAGAGAATTGAACTCAAAAGCTAAATATGTATCCTAACTGGGAATCCAGCAAGCAGCCTTTGGATGTTTGGAAAGACACTCCAACCAACTGAACCACCTGGCCAGAGCAGAACATTTTTTAAAATTTCAGTGGCTCAGTGGTTGAGCATTGACCTATGAGCTAGGAGGTCACAGTTCAATTCCTAGTCAGGGCACATGCCTGGGTTATGGGCTTGACCCCCGGTGGGGGGCGTGCAGGAGGCAGCTGATTGATGATTCTCTCTCATCATTGATGTTGCTATCTCTCTCTCCCTCTCCCTTCCTTTGTGAAATCAATAAAAAATAAACATATTATTCATTTCAGGTGTACAGCATAGTGATTAGACATTTATATACCTTATGAAATGATTATCCAGATAAGTGTAGTACTCTACATAGTATGAACGAAAAAGGAATTCTACCAAAAGTAATCTCACAGGATGATCTGATCATAAATTCCTAACTGGACAAGTCATGATGGGTAGTCATGCCCCAAGCATATAACTTTTTTAGTAAAAGGCTTATCTTTGCCTGTTCATTGTTTTTGTGCATCTAGGTTAATTCATTTTTGTTCAAGCAAACCACCCTCAATATAGCAATAAAGGGGCACTCTCCCTTCCAGGAGCACTTCTGTGTCTTGTGCTTCCCATTCTCCTTCCCTTCCCCTTTCCTCCTCTTCCTCACTACTCCCCCTCCCCCTCAGGGCCCCAGGCTCATTACCATTAGCTTCCTCACTCCCAAGCTCCAAGGGCCCTTCCATTATCTCTAGAACTTGTTTGCTAAGTCCATTTCGTCTAGGAATTACTTTTTCTACCTCTGTAATTTACCCAATAAATATTCTCTTAACAACAACAACGACAAAAATAACAATAATGGTATATTTACACGATGGAGTACTACTCAGCCACAAAAAAAAGAAGGAACTCTTATCTTTTGTGTCAGCATGGATGGACCTAGAGAGTATTATGATAAGTGAAATAGCCAGAGAAAGGCACGAACCATATGATTTCACTTATATGTAGAACCTCATAAACAAAATAAACTAACAAATAAAAGAGAAAAACTCAGAGATACAAAGAGCAGACTGACAGCTGTCACAGGAGAGGGAGGTTGGGAGGCTGGGTGAAAAAGGTGAAGGGATTAAGTAAAACGAAAAAAAGATCCGAGACAGACAACAGTATGGTGATTATAGCGAGAAAGGGGTTAGGACTTGGTAGAAGAAGGTAAAGGGGAGATACCTATTTCCCTGAAAATAAGACAGTGTCTTATATTAATTTTTGCTCCCAAAGATGCGCTAGGTCTTATTTTCAGGGGATGTCTTATTTTTCATGAAGAAGAATACGGTACACATTTATTGTTAAATGAAAATATAGGAAATTTATTACCTGTATACAGTACGGTAGTACGGTAGTTATCAACACAAACCAGACAAACTGAATCCTGGGGGCCTTATTTTCGGGGGGATGCCTTATATTTCACTCAGAAGGAAACCTGTAAGTAGGTCTTATTTTCGGAGGATGTCTTATTTTCGGGGAAACACGGTAGATGGTGATGGAAAACACTTGACTTGGGGTAGTGAACACACAATACATTATACAGATGATATATTGCAGCCAATCAATGATTAACTCTCATCGTTGAAGTTTCTATCTCTCTCCCTCTCCCTTCCTCTCTGAAATCCATAATATATATATATTTTGGTATAGCATAAGTGGAGATTTATTGAAGAACAAATACAGACTCCCACGTGGAGAAAGGGAAGAGTCCCACAGAATGAACTCCCAAGTAGAGAGTGGGAGAAGGATCCTTGAACTGACTCCCACATGGGGAGGGGGACGAGTCCCCCATAAAAATATATTTTTGAAAAAGATAGAGAAGCATTGACTTGTTGTTCTACTTATTTTACATTCATTGGTTGATTCTTGTGTGCCCTGACTGGGGATTGAACCCACAACATTGGCATATTGGGACAACACTCTAACCAACTGAGCTACCTAGCCAGGGCAGTTATTACAATATTATTAACTTTATTTCCTATGCATGAGTGATCTTTTTTTTTTTTATTAGCAATGCATATTGAAATATTTAAGAGTTAAATGACATTATGTCTGTAAATTATCTTAGGTACTTTCCAAAACACTGACTTAATATGGTAAGCATTAATAATTGTTAATGTACATATATAATACCTTAATAAAAATGAAATAAAAATAATTGTTAATGCCAAATGCTAATTCTATTAAATGATTTTAATAAAAAATTTTAAATATTTTAATTAATAATAATAATGATGAAAATGCCCACTAGCTCCTTTCTCCTTTCACATCCCCAGTCTCAGGCCCCTTTCCTTCCTGTCTGCTGAAGTTCACACCTTCTTGGCTGTTCTCCTTGTTTTCCCCTTGCCACACCAGCCTGTGACATCCTGCCAAAGACATGCCACCTCTTGCCATACATCTCAAGGTTTGGTAGTTTAGAGAAAGGAGATAGGAATCTGAGGCTTCTTTTTAGAATCAGGTGGTAGCAGAATTTGGAGGAGACACTCTCCCCCATACTGAAGCCATCCGTGTCCCAGCCAGTCAGTACTATCACACCATGTGGCTAACCCAGAGAAGGAAAGGACTGAGGAGAAACTGAGCAGCCTCCCCTAGGACAGGCTTCTGACCGATGCAGAGAAGGAGGCGGGAGGCTGAAAACTTTCTGCCTCCCAGCCTTTGTGATTATTTGTAATATACCGATGATATATTCCAGAATTGTGTACCTGAGACCTATAAGCCTGTAAATTATCTGAAATATGTTCGATGAGAGAGATAAATATCAATCCGTTGCCTCTCATACACCCCTGGGGGATCCATTCCCTGCTCCCCTAACCCATCCTACTAGTAAACGGAAGCCATTCTCTCTGCTGTGTTCTTTCATTCAGTGGTAACTGATCTGTGCTAGACAGGGTACTAGACACTGGAGGAGATGGCTTAGTAAGGGAGACAGACTCATACACAGCAAACTTTATAAATTACAATATCCTAAGAGAAAAGAAGAAAAACAAATAAATTACAATATTTTTTACAAGCAGTGAAGGAGATACATATATAGATGATGCCTTTTGAAGGAACTTCGTGCCCAGTTTTCTCCCCAACAAACGTCTCCCTCTTTAAGCTCTTGCCATGCCCCCTCACAGTAGTAATCAGTCATCAAGTCCCATCAATCTTATTCCACAAATGTCTTCCAGATTCATCCCCTCCACTCACTATCTCTCATCACTACCTGAATTAGGCATCGTCATCATTGCTTACTTGGTAATGTCAATGCTACTGTATAGATTGTATTCCTTGTCTCCAGCTTGATCCTCTTCAAAAGAGGCTGCACACTTCGGCCTCAGGGAGTCTTACCTTAGTGAATACAGTTCTCAGGATCTGGTACAAATCAAATCAAATCTTTGCAGGCCCTACCTGTCACTTAGAAATGTAACTAAAGTTCCAGCCATACTCACTCAACTACTTATTGTCCACTATTTAGGCCAAGTGGTTTCCTCTGTGACATCCACTGATACACCATAGGCATGTGCCTGGAGTGCCTTCCCCCATAGTAGTTCACCAACTCACCTTTCAGAGCCTTTGTCCACTGTCGGCAGGGATGTGAATTGGTGCAGTCACTACGGAAAACAGTATGGTGGTTCCTCAAAAAGTAAAAAATGGAATTGCCATATGATGTAGTAATTACACTTCTGGATATTTATCTGAAAACAAAAACACTAACTCAAAAAGATATATGCACCCCCATGTTCTTTGCCGCATTATTTACAATTTAAGATATGGAAACAACTTAAGTGTCCATTGGTGAATGAATGGATAAAGTACATATATAAAACAGGATATTGTTCAGTCATAAGACAATGAAATCTTGCCATTTGCAACTACATAGATGGACCTTGAGGTCATCATGCTAAATGAAAAAAACTCAGAGAAAGACAAATACCATATGATCTCACTTATATGTGGAACCAAAAAACAGACAAAAAACACTGGATGACTCAGATGGTTGGGGCATTCCCCCATACACCAAAAGGGTTGTGGGTCAGATCCCTGATCCGGGGGTGTATGAGAGGCAACTGGTTAATATTTATCTCTCACATCTATGTTCTTCTCTCTCTCTCTCTCTGTCTCTCTCTCTCAAATCAATCAATAAGTTAAAAATATTTTAAAATCATTAACTATATATGATAATGGGCATTAACTAGACCTAAATATTAAATTATTATATTGTGCACCTGAAACTAATGTAATGTATGCCAATTATACCTCAATTAAAAATTTTAATAATGATAAAGATACCAAAAGGAGAAAAGAAAACTCATCTTTTATGTCTTAGACTGTTGTAGGCAGTTAGACAGATATGAGCAGAGCAAGGACCATGGCCCAGGTACAGAAGGTGACCAGGACGAAAAGCTCCAGGTGCCTAGCAAGGGACAATCAATTGTAGAGTGGGACCTCGCCCCAGGGTGACTTTCCTCCCCTAGCATACAGCTTTGTCATCGGTTTGGACCTCCTCATCTTCCCCCCCGTAGAGATAACATCTGAGCCTCATTTGTATGTTAGTGAGAGGGCAGGGCGAGGCTAACTCCTGACTCCATTTTGTATTGTGGGGCAGGGCAGAACAGGGCGGAGCTATCCTCCATTTTGTGTAATGATCCTAGCCCTCACTCAACCAATCAGGGTCAGCCAAGGCAGTGACATCACCACCCTTATAAAACCCTGGACTTGTCGAAGTTCGGCCTCTCTTCCACCATGCTGTCGGCGTGAGTGGGACAGAGCCCATGCTAGCATGGAAGAGGGTCTTTTGTCTATTGCATCGGACTCGGCTCCCTGGTGGTCCTTGGGGATCATGAAGTCTGGACATAACATTAGCTCCATGCCCAAATAAGCAGCAGAGCCAGCCATGGCTAATGTCAGGACCAGCTGCATTAAATAATGACCCCCTGTTCTGGTGTCAATCAATCAGTGGAGACCACAACCCTGAATGGACACACCTGGAAAGCTACTGAATATGCTACTGAGATCTTCCCCTGGGACCTCCCCTAAAGTCTCCACCCTTAAAATTCTTAGGACTAGGACCCAGTGTGCTCTTCCTTCCAGGAGCACACCCATGCCTTTCCCTTTCCCTACCTTTTCCCCTTCATTCTTTCCTCTCCCCCCCCTTCCCCTTCCTCCTCAGGCACCTTACCATTAGCTTCCTCACGCCCTTCCTTTACCTCCATAGCTTGTTTCCTAAGCCCATTTCTTACAGAAATTACTTCTTTTACTTCTGTAATTTACCAAATAAATGTTCTCTTACAGTTTAGGTCTTGGTCTGAATTCTTTCCTAGCCAGAACTCCAGAACCAAGGTTGCTGAACCCAGGTTTGGTCTGACCCCACTGGTCAGACAAATGCCTTTCCACGGTTTATAACAAAACCAAGCTTTATCTCTGCTCTTTTGAGCATACTTGCTATGTTGGTTTTTGGGGTGTTTTTTTAATGTAAATAGGGGTGGGGGCCCCATTCAGAGTACGCTGAATGCTCAAGGTCACTTTGACAATTAATCAAAATGTTCAAGATTACTTTGCTATACGCAGGTGCAAGGATGCAGCAATCTATGCACTGTATAAGCATGCCCTTCTTTTTTTTTTTAATATATTTTATTGATATTTTACAGAGAGGAAGGGAGAGAGATAGAGAGCTAGAAATGTCGATGAGAGAGAAACATCGACCAGCTGCCTCCTGCACACCCCCTACTGGGGATGTGCCCGCAACCAATGTACATGCCCTTGACCGGAATCGAACCCGGGACCTTTCAGTCCGCAGACTGATGCTCTACCGCTGAGCTAAACCGGCTTCGGCAAGCATGCCCTTCTATAACCCAAATGATTGATGTCACTATTTGGAAAGAAGCCTCTTTTGTATAAGTAGTATACAGTTGTTACTGACCAGCCAGAAAGGCTGCTTGCTTAGAGGGGGCTGCTACTTTATAAGGCTAGACTACTTAGTGTGGGACTGTATTATGGGGAAGATGTATTACTGACCAGGGGCTACTCAGATAATGGCTGTGGGTACGGAGGCTACTGTACTATGTAGGAAAGATTGTTACCTAGCCATGTGCAGCTACTTTGCTTTGAAGAACTGTTTTATCCAGTGGGTGCCTGTTAGCAATGGCTACATGGCCTCTGGCTTCTACAATAGACTCTCTTAGAGCCGAAACTGGTTTGGCTCAGTGGATAGAGCATCAGCCTGCGGACTGAAAGGTCCCAGGTTCGATTCTGGTTAAGGGCATGTACCTTGGTTGCGGGCACATCCCCAGAAGGAGGTGTGCAAGAGGCAGCTGATCAATGATTCTCTCTCTATTCCTCTAACTCTCTATCCCTCTCATTTCCTCTCTGTAAAAAAAATCAATAAAAAATATATTTTTTAAAAGACTCTCTTATATACCTACAACTTTTCGTGGCTTCTTTGTCAAATATCCAGGGTCCCAGGAAGTCCAGCCCCTGGCATAGGCACTCGACCCAACAGTTGGTTTAGTAGAGTAGGATCAGGAACTGAGTTCCAGCAATAGGTATTATAAGCATTATTCTATAGCTTGCTATTTTTTTTTTAACAAACTTATGTTAAAGATATTTTAATATTAGTTTTATTCTTTCATAATATTAAAAAAAATTTAATATATTTTATTGATATTTTACAGAGAGGAAGGGAGAGAGATAGAGAGCTGGAAACGTCGATGAGAGAGAAACATCAACCAGCTGCCTCTTGCACACCACCCACCGGGGATGTGCCCACAACCAATGTACATGCCCTTGACCGGAATCGAACCCTGGACCTTTCAGTCCGCAGACTGACGCTCTACCGCTGAGCCAAACCGGTTTCGGCTCTTTCATAATATTTTAAACTTAACTGCAGCAAATACATATATATATTAGTGCCCATGTATGGCATTTAGGAGAGAATGGAGATCTATATAGCAGGGTGGTTAACAGCATAAGTTCTGGAGAGGAATTATAGGTGTGAATCTTGGATCTATTACTTACTAACGGAATGACCTTAGGCAACTCAACCTCCATGTCTCACTCATCTCATCTGTAAAGTTAGGAAAGAAAAATATTTACTCCATAGAATCCCTGCATACATATCAGTGTTATCAGTACAGATTCCTGGAAGTAGAATTGCTGAATCAAGATTATGCACATTTGAAATTTTTATACATTGACAAATGATCTTCTAAAAATATTCCCAGTTACACACACCCACACTGTGAAAGTGATAGTTTCCCTGGATTCTCACCAATGTTAAAAACTGTCAATCTGACAATTCCATTATTAAAGTTTGTTTTTTCCTCATTTATTGAGATTTATAAAGACAAATGTCTTTTATTTGTTATTGCCCACTGCATTTCATCCTTTGTGAATTGTCCTTTCATGTCCTATGTCCATTTTTCTATTGAATTGTTTGACTTAAAGAACTCTTTATGTGTATTAGACATTAATTCTTTGTTAAAACATGTCAAAAATTTTATCTGTCAATTGTCTTTCCTTGTGTTTTTTTTAAATTTTCCTTGTGTTTTTTTTGAAATGTAAAACAAAACTTAAAAATAAATCTACTTTAGTGAAATATAATTTTTACACAATAAAGTGCACCCGTTTTAAATATAGATAGTTTAGATAAAGGTATACAGCTGTGTAACTATCGCAGCAATCAAGATATGGAATATTACGCTTTAAAAAAAAGTTCCCTGTGCTTCATTCTCCTAGATAATCCCTGCCAACCCTTCCCCCACCTCAGCACCCACACAGCCACTGATCTGCTTTCTGATTAGACATTATTCTAGATTCAGTTATAGAGAACAATTAGATTTGTCTTTTGTAGACTTTTGTAGAAACAGACTCAGACAGTATGTACTAAAAAAAAAATTGAGGGGGGGGTTGCTCAGTTGGTTAGAGAATCGTCCCGATATGCCAAGGTTGCACATTGGCTTCCTCAGTCAGGGTACGCAAAGAATCAACCAGTGAATGCATAAATAAGTGGAAAAAAATGGATTCTCTCTCTCTCTCTCTTTCTCTCTCTCTCTCTCTCTCCCTCTCCCTCTCTTTTTCTCTTCTTCTCTCTCCAACCTCAATAAAGAAAAATTTTAAAAATTTTTGTTCTAGTCTCTTTCTCTCATAATGGTTTTGAGATTCTTCCATGTTGTTGGCTATATTGTAGCTTGTTCCTTACTATTACTTAGTAGTATTCCATTGTATAAACACACCACAATTTGTTTATCCATTGCCTTTTGAGGGACATTTGGGTGTTTCCAATATTTTGACTATTACAAAGAAGCTGCTGTGAATTCTATATGTCTTTGTATGGATATGTTTTTATTTCTCTTGAATAAGTCCCTAGGAGTGGATTGGCAGGGCCTTGTGTAAATGTATGTTTAACTTTATAAGAAACTGTCAAACAGTTTTCCAAAATCGCTGTACTATTTTACATTTTTAAATATACATAAATACTAGATACTAATCCTTTAAATATTTTATTGAAAAGATTTTCTCTCTGTCAGCTGCCTTTTAACTTTTTCCCCCCTTTTAACTTTGTTATTATCTATGCAATAGAACTTGTTTTTTTAAAGTTCAAGTCTATTTTTCTTTTTGTATCCCCAGCGTCTGGACCTGTGCCCTGCACAAAATAGCCCCCAATGAGTGTTTACTGAATGACCCAACAACAGTGAGGAATTCCACTGCTATTCCCAGGACTTTGTAAGAAGGGTCACATTCTGATCATTTAGCTAACACAACAAGTTACAGGAGATGAATTTAACCATTAGTAAGACTCCAGAATATTATCTGCAAAGGAAAGGCAGATGATTGGGAACTGCCAAATCTAATTGAAGTTCCACACAGCATGAAGATTTTAAAAACCTCATCTGATTATATTACATTCCCTTACTTAAATCTTTTCAAGACTTTTCGGCACTCTTGGGATCAAGTGCTCAGCCTTAACTTGGCCAAGAAAGCTCTGAGTCATCCTGTCTTCAAGTTTGGCCGCAGTATCCTCCTTCCTGTCCTTACATGTTTTCAGTTCTTTGAACGTGCCATGATCTTCCCCAAGCCCGGGTCCTTGTTCATACTGTTCCTTCTTCTCTCTCTCTCTCTCTCTCTCTCTCTCTCTCTCTCTCTCTCTCTCTCTCTCTCCCCCTTCCTCCCTTCCCTCCCTCCCTCCCTTTCTTCCTTCTTTCCTTCCTTTCTTTCTTTTCTTTTTTTTTTTACTTATTTATTTTTATTTAACCCTCACCCGAGGATATTTTTCCATTGATTTTTTAGAGAGAGTTCGAGAGAGGGGAAGACAGAGAGAAATATTGATGTGAGAGAAACACATGGGTTGATTTGACTCCTGCATGGGCCTCACCCAGGGCTGGGGCCAGAGAAGAGCCTGAAACCTATGTATGTGCCCTTGACCAGAATAAAACCTAGGTCCACAGACCAATGCTCTATCCACTGAGCCCAACTGCTAGGGCTCTTTCTTTTTTTTTAAACTTTTATTTATTTATTTAATTTTAAATATATATTTTATTGATTTTTTTACAGAGAGGAAGGGAGAGGGATAGAGAGTTAGAAACATCAATGAGAGAGAAACATTGATCAGCTGCCTCCTGCACACCCCCGACTGAGGATGTGCCTGCAACTAAGGTACATGAATTGAACCTGGGACCCTTCAGTCCACAGGCTGACACTTTATCCACTGGGCCAAACTGGCCAGGGCTTTATTTATTGACTTGAGAGAGAGAGAGAGAGAGAGAGAGAGAGAGAGAAGCATCACTTTGGTGTTCCATTTATTTATGCATCCATTAATGTATTCATTAGTTATAGTTGTTTTTTAAATCCTCACCTGAGGATATGTTTTTTTTGGTTTGTTTTTTAAAAATATATTTTTACTAGAGGCCTGGTGCATGAAGTTTGTGCACAGGTAGAGTCCATAGGCCTGGCCAGCGATCAGGGCCAATCAGCGCCCTCTGGTACTGGACAGGGCCTTCTTTCATTTTGCACTGCCCCCTGGTGGTCAGCACATGTCATAGTGAAAGACTCCTGGTCCCAGTGGAACTCCAAAGGGGACACTTTGCATATTAGCCTTTTAGTATATACTAGAGGCCCGTTGCACGAAGAGATTTGTGCAATAGGCCTTCCTTCCCTTTGCTTTCAGCTCCAGTTTTCCCTCCAGCACCCAGGACCGAGGCCTCCGCTCCGGCCAGAGTCTGCCTTCTTTACCTTTGCTGCAGGCTCTGTCCAGAGTCTGCTGCCTTCGTCTTTGTTGCAGACTCAGGCTGGAGTCTGCCATCTTTGTCTTCGCTGCAGACTCCAGATTCTGCAGTCTTGGTCTTCACTGCAGCCGGAGTGCCGCTGCTGTAGATCCCGTCACCCTCTACCCTCCCTCTTGCCCTGCCCAGCCACTCCATGCCTGAAGCAGCTGGGCAGCCACCATCTTTGTCCTTCTAATTTGCATACACCCTCCTGATTGGCTGGAGGATATAGCAGAGTGATGGTCAATTTGCATGTTTCTCTTTTATTAGTGTAAATAATAGTGGCCAGGTGCATAAAATTTGTGCATGGGGGGTGCAGGAGGGTTCCCTCCACCCAGCCTGCACCCTCTCTAACTGGGTACCCCTCTTGCAATCTGAGACTGCTGGCTCCTAACCGCTCACCTGCCTGCATGCCTGATCACCCCTAACTGCTTCTGCCTACATTTCTGATTGCCCCTAACCCTTCTGTCTGCCTGCCTGATAACCGCTAACCTCTCTGTTCACCCCTAACTGCCTCTGCCTGTCTGATTGCCACTAGCTGCCCTCCCCTGCCTGCTGATCTTGCCTCCAACTGGCCTCCTCTGCCAGCCTGATCTCACCCCTAACTGCCTCTGCTTCAGCCTCCACCATCATGGTTTTGTCTGGAAGGAAGTTGGACGTCCAGAAGATGGCTGGTTGACCCAGTCTAATTAGCATATTACCCTTTTATTAGTATAGATAGATTATATAGGAGAGGATTGCTTAAATTGGCGGGAAAAGCCTTTTTCAGCTGGAGGAGATGCTCTTGGCAGACAAAAACACATAACCCCTATATCTGGACTGATAGCCAGCCATATGCACTATACTGCCAAACCAATCATTAAAAAATTAAACCGCTTTCTTACGCCTTACACCAAACAGCTATTGCCCTTCCTCAGCCCCCACCTTAAGTTCACCCAGATTTGGTTCTGATTGGTCAGTTTCTATGCCAGTCAGCATCTCTGGGCCTATCTCTGGGCCTGGTCAGAGAGGCGGGGCTGATCTACAGCCACCCCAGGCTGTTGGCAAGCTGGCTGAACTGCTGATCTCTTGGAGAGAAAGAACTCCTGAGAGATCAGCAGTTCAGCCCGCTCACCAGTCTCTGCCCACCAGAGCCTGCTGTACATGTAGCCTGGTGTTCAGTCGAGTCTTTGGTCATTACAGACCCTGGATTTTTATATATTAAGACTAATGGCCTGGGGCACAAAATTCATGCATATCAAAAGGGAATTAATTAGAGAGAATATTTTAATATTGCTATTTGCCCTTTGTCTATAATAGAAGTGTCAGAGATGAAAGAAAATTAGTAAAATGTATATGAAAATCTTTCTCCTGTCAGAGTCTGGAGAACACCAAGGGACCCAGAGTCAAGTCCCTGCCCACCCCCATGCACCTGGAAATCATGCAAGACCCAGACCCAGCTGGCCCCATCCCCACTGCGAGAAATTGAGACCCAGCCGGCCCCACTTCTGTCAAGCCCTGCAGGCGAGGGGTGCAGCCTCAGGTCCCCTGAATGCCCCTCCAGTTGGGGGGCACAGCCTCAGGGCCCCAGTCAAGCCCCACTGGGTGGGGAGCGCACCCTCAGGTGCCCTGGTGCACCCTCAGGTGCCCCGCCCAGTGCCAGGGTGGGGAGTGTGGCCTGAGGTCCCCCAGCCTGGGGTGGAGTCATGCCTGAGGTCTCCCATCAAGCCCCATCAGGCGTGGGTACAGCCTTAGGTCCCCTGCCCTGGCCTGGCGCCAAGCAGCCTCAGGTCCCTGCTTTATGGCTCCTTATGGGAACCCCGCCTCTGCTGTGGGCACAGCCATCTTGTCACAACATGATGGAGTGAGGGTCAATTTGCATATTACATCTTTATTATATAGGCTAGATGGATTTCAGAGAGGAAGGGAGAGAGAGATAGAAACATCAATGAGAGAGAGAATCATAGATTGGCTACCTCCTGCATCTCCCTACTGGGGATTGAGCTCACAACCCGGGCATGTACCCTTGACAGGAATCAAACCCAGAACCCTTCAGTTCCCAGGCTGACTTTCTATCCACTGAGCCATACTGACTAAGGCTTTGTGGTTTTGTTTTTTTTTAAATATATTTTATTGATTTTTTACAGAGAGGAAGAGGGAGGGATAGAGAGTTAGAAACATCGATGAGAGAGAATCATCGATCAGCTGCCTCTTGCACACCCCCTACTGGGGATGTGCTCGCAACCAAGGTACATGCCCTTGACCGGAATCGAACCCGGGACCTTTCAGTCCCCAGGCCGACGCTCTATCCACTGAGCCAAACCGATCTCGGCGTGGGTTTTTTTTTAAATAATGAGTTAAATAGAAGACAACTAACTTTTTAAAATATATACATGTTTTTATTGATTTTAGAGAGAAGAAGGAAGAAGAAGAAAGGGATAGAAACATCAGGGATGAGAGAGAATCTTTGATTGGCTTCCTCTTGCATATTCCCCACTGGGGATCAAGCCTGGAACTAGGCATGTGCCTTGACAGGGTATCAACCATGACCTCCTGGTTCATGGGTTGATATTCAACCACACTAAGAAACACAGGCTGCCCAGGGGGCCATGTGCCCCGGGAGAGCTGTGTGCCCCAGGGGGGGCGTGTGCCCCGGGGAAGCGGTGGGACCCAGGTGGAGGGGGCGGTGTGAACCGGAGGAGGAGCGGATTCTATTCGTGTGATCCTAAGACATTTGGACAGTCTGCAGCTATTAGCTACAGAACACTCTGTTGTATTTCCCTACAAAAACAAATGAGAGAGAGTGTCCCACTTGAAATTCATATATGGAAAAAAGGAAAAGAGAAGGGGGAAAAAAATCTGAGGAACAGAATAAAGTGGTGAATATAGTAGAATCAGGGGCAAAAAAGGGGAGTGGACTGATAATTATCAGGAGGATAAGGGGGTGGGGAAGCAGTGAGAGACTGGATTGAAATCGTATAACCAATGGATGAAGACAATTGGGGGAACAGGGGGGGAAGGGCAGAGGGTGGGAAGGGAACTGGGTGGTAGGGAGCTTTGGGGGAGAAAAAGGAGAAACAATTGTAATAATCTGAGTAATAAAGATTTATTAAATTTTTAAAAAAAGAAAAAAGAAACACAGGCTGGGCAGCCACTGAAAGATTTGAAGCAGAAGAGTCAGAGACAAGAGGCCCAATCAATCTAACTAGACTGAGATGAACTGTAGATAAATTGACAGCCCATAGAATGAACACATAAAGGGATCATAATCCAGCCTGGAAAAACCTGAACTGAGTGGAAAATAAATTGTGATTCTTAACCTACTTGAAATATTTTTAAAAAAATACTCATATGTGGCTCCAGTCCAGTCCAATTACATCAGTACCTCTGGGGTTGAAGCGCAGACGTCTATATATTTTGAAAGCTCATAAAGTCATTCCAGACATAGAGCAAAGGCAAAACAAGCAAATATTGCTGGGCATAAAGTTCTAGATGGAGAGAGACTTGGACTTATTCTTCTAGATTACGGAGAAGCTTTGAAGGGTTTCTCCCTCCCAGTTTTATTGAGAAATAATTTATATACATCATTTTATAAGGCATACAGCATGCTGGTTTGATTTACATATATTGTGAAATGATTGCCACAATAAATTCAACTAACATCCATCTTCTCATAAATATACAATAAAAAGAAAACAAAGAAAAAAATTTCCTTGTAATGAGAACTATTAGGATTTATTGTCTAAACAACTTTCCTATATATCATACAGCAGTGTTAGCGATAGTCATCAAGCTGTACATTATATATCCTTAGCACTTATCCTAAAATTGGAAGTTTGGCCCTAGCCAGTTTGACTCAGTGAATAGTGTGTTGGCCCATACCTCTGTTGCAGATTCAATCCCAGACCCTGTTTGGGATGCATTCAGGAGCCAACCAATTGATATGTCTCTCTCATATGCATTTTTCTCTCCCTCTCCTTTCCACTTTCTAAAAATCAATGGAGCCAAAACGAGTTTGGCTCAGTGGATAGAGTGTCGGTCTTCGGACTGAAGGGTTCTTGGTTCGATTCTAGTCAAGGGCATGTATGTTGGTTGCGGGCACATTCCCTGTGGGGGGGGGTGCAGGAGGCAGCTGGTTGATGTTTCTCTCTCATCGATGTTTTTAGCTCTCTGTCCCTCTCCCTTCCTCTCTATAAAAAATCAATAATATATATATATTTTAATATTTTTATTGATTTCAGAGAGGAAAGGAGAGGTAGAGAGAGAGAAACATCAGTGATGAGAGAGAATCGTTGATCGGCTGCCCCCTGCACATCCCACACTTAGGGATGGAGCCCGCAGCCCAGGCATGTGCCCTGACCAGGAATCGAACCGTGACCTCCTGGTTCCTAGCTTGATGCTCAAACCACTGAGCCACGCTGGCTGGGCAATAAAATATATTTTTTAAATAAAAATAAATGAAAAAATATCCTCAGTGAGGATTAACAAAATAAATAAATAAATAAAAATAAAAATTGGAAGCTTGTAACTTTTGACCACCTTCCTCTGATTTTCAGTAAGTATGATTTTTGTTGTGTTTTTAAATTCCACATATAATGAGATCATACAGCATGTGTCATTCTCTGATTTAGTTCACTTAGCAAAATGCCCTCAAGGTCCATCCATGTTGTCACAATTGGTAGGATTTCCTCATTTTTTATGACTGAATAATATTTCATTATATATCCATTCACCCGCTGAAGGACAGGTTAGGTTGTTTCCATGTCTTTGTTATTGTAAATAGTGCTGCTATAAATATGGGGGTGAAGATATATTTTCAAGTTAGGTGTCTTTGTTTCCTTTGGATATATTCCCAGAAGTGAAATTGATGGATCATATGATAGTTCTATTTTTAATTTTTTTGAGGATCCTCCATACTGTTTGCCATAGTGGCAGCACCAACTTACATCCCCCACCAACAGTGGAGGGTCCCCTTTTCTTCACATCCTCTCCAGTATTTGTTATCTCTCATCTTTTTTATGATGTTTGAAGTATTTTAAAAAAATATATATTTTTACTGATTTTTAGAGAGAGAGGAACACAAACGTTGAGGAGAGAGGAAAGTCATAGATTGGCTGCTTCCTGCATGCACTCCGACTGGGGAGTGAGCCCACAACCAGGGATGTGCCCTGACTGGGATTGAACTGGCAACCTCTCTTGGGTTGATGCTCAGCTGTTGAACCACACCAGCTTTTCTTTTTTAAAGTTCTTTTTCTTTTTTTTCTTTCTTTCTTTTTTTAATGTTATTAATGATTTCAGAGAGAAAGAGAAAGATAGAAACATCAATGATGGGTCCTAGCTGGTTTGGCTCAGTGGATCACGGGTCAGATACTGGACTAAAGGTCCCGGGTTCGATTCTGACCAAGGCCAGATACCTTGGTTGCAGGCTCAATGCATGTGGGAGGCAACCAATTGTGTGTTTCTTTCACATCCATATTTCTCTGTTTCTACTCCTCCCACTCTCTCTAAAAATCAACGAAAAATATCCTCAGGTGAGGGGGGAAAAAAGGAAACATCAATGATGAGAGAAAGTCACTGATCAGTTGTCTCCTGCACTCCCCACACTGGGGATCAAGCGTGGATTGGGCATATGCCCTGACTGGGAATCGAACCATGACCTACCTCCTGGTTCATAGGTCAGTGTTCAACCAATGAGCCATGCTGACCAGGCTGAAGGATTTGTATGTGGAAAATGAGAGTATGTGTGGTACATGGAATTTTTTCCCCATCTAGGTGCAAAGAGTCAATAAGTTAATCATATTCTTTGGTTCCAAGTGCTAAAGTAAAAACATTCAAACCTGTAAAGGATCTTTGTGTGTTTATTTGAGCCATGCTGTCAACAATTTGCCAGGAAGTGGAATCTCAACGGACGGGGATAATGCTCCAGAGAATGATGGTTTTTCACCGTATTGTATACATTACATTCAAAGGAGAAAACATAAGTGGGTTACATAAAATCTATTAGTAATAGCCCAAGCCGGTTTGGCTCAGTGGATAGAGCGTCGGTCTGCGGACTGAAGGTTCCGGGTTCGATTCCAGTCAAGGGCATGTACATTGGTTGCTGGCACATCCCCAGTAGGGGGTGTGCAAGAGGCAGCTGGTCGATGTTTCTCTCTCATCAATGTTTCTAACTCTCTGTCCCTCTACCTTCCTCTCTGTGAAAAATCAATAAGATATATATATATATATATATATATATATATATATATATATATATTTTAAAATCTATTGGTGCCAAAACCTGTTTGGCTCAGTGGTAGAGCGTCGGTCTGCGGACTGAAAGGTCCCAGGTTCAATTCCGGTCAAGGGCATGTACCTTGGCTGCGGGCACATCCCCAGTAGGGGGTGTGCAAGAGGCAGCTGGTCGGTGATTCTCTCTCATCAATGTTTCTAGCTCTGTATATCTCTCCCTTCCTCTCTGTAAAATATCAATAAAATATATATTTTTAAAAATCTATTGGTGATAGATTAGGGAGGCAAGAGAAAGCAAAGGTAGGGGGGACCTCTGGGATTGGATAAAAAGTAAAGTGATAGACACATAGTTCTTTTACTTCGGTGGGTACAGGATAGTTAACAGTCAACAATTAACATGATAACCAATAACAATTAAGGAATTTGTCTTATTCTGCGCCCAAGGTATTTGGTTGTAGCCTGAGGGGTCTGGAAAAAGGAGAAGTTACAAGTTACCATGGCATTTCAATATGTTATCATAGATGCAAAAAAACAACAATAAACTCAGTTGAGGTAAAGACCTTGTCAGAGAAGATACCAGCCTAGGAGGTGACCCAGCATAACTGCTTTTAGTTAAAATTTAATTTCAGACCATCCTTTGTGGTTACTCTGTTATGCCCAGACTTCGTGATCCCCAAGGACCACCAGGGAGCCGAGTCCGATGCAATAGACAAAAGAGCCTCTTCCATGCTAGCATGGGCTCTGTTCCACTCAGGCCATCAGCATGGCAGAAGAGAGGCTGAACTTCGGCAAGTCGAGCGGTTTTATAAGGGTGGTGATGTCACTGCTTCGGCTGACCCTGATTGGTTGGGTGAGGGTTAGGATCCTTACACAAAATGGAGGATAGCTCCGCCCTGTTCTGCCCTGCCCCACAATACAAAATGGAGTCAGGAGTTAGCCTCGCCCTGCCCTCTCAACTCTAGGTCTTTGAGTTTGCAAGACTGCCATGCAGAACTTCCCTGAGCTTGTCAGGTTAGCATGTGGCCTCTTTCTTCCACAAAAGTACACAGTATCATTATTTGAAATCACACAAGGCCCCTCTCTATTTTATTTTTCCTTTCTTTATTCCTAAGTCCTTCCTCTCCTCTCTCTAAGTGCCATGTAATGTGTTTACTTGTCCCTGTGAGGCAGTGGGTCTGGGCTGCCTGTCACTACTTGAGCCAATTAAGCAGAGACGGGGTTGAATACAATACATAAACCAAATGCTTATCGAATATTGGGTAGAAGGACAAAGATTACATGGGGAAATAAGTAAAAGGGATAAGAATGGATATGCAAGCCCTAGCCTGTTTGGCTCAGTGGATAGAGCCTGTAGACCAAAGGGTTCAATTCCAGTCAAGGGCATATGCCTTCATTGCAGGCTCCTCCTGGGCCTGGGCCCTGATCAGCGTTCCTGCAAGGAGGCAACCAATTGATGTGCTTCTCCCACATCCATGTTTCTCTCTGTCTTTTCCTCTCTCTTCCATTCTCTCAAATAAATCAATGGGAAAATATCCTCGGGTGAAGATTAACAAAAACAAACAAACAACAAACAATGAATAAATAAAGGTGATTAAATGTTTTTTTTTTAAAGAATGGACGTGCAAAAGGCATGACTATGGGTTCAGTGGTTACAGATTATAGACAATGTGGGCTGCTCTGGGACTCCATTGTTTTGGCAACAAGGCTGTCAATCTTAGACCCCATTCCATGGTTAACTCCCAGGTTACAACTCCCAGCCAGTTCAGAATATGCTTTCTTTCTTTTTCTTTCTTTCTTTCTTTCTTTCTTTCTTTCTTTCTTTCTTTCTTTCTTTTTTATTTAGTTTTTTAAATATCTATTTTTTATTGACTTCAGAGAGGAAAGGAGAGGGAGAGAGAAACATTAATGATGACAGAGAATCATTGATTGGCTGCCTCCTGAGAATATGCTTTCTTTGAGCAAAATAATCACAGTTAACAGAGCATGATTAATATTTCTTTAAAAAAAAAAATATATATATATATATATATTATTGATTTTTTTACAGAGAGGAAGGGAGAAGGATAGAGAGTTAGAAACATTGAACAGCTGCCTCCTGCACATCTCCTACGGGGGAAGTGTCCGCAACCAAGGTACATGCCCTCGACCGGAATCCAACCTGGGACCCTTAAGTCCGCAGGCCAACGCTCTATCCACTGAACCAAACCAGTCAGGGCTGATTAATATTTCTTATAACTACACTTCTTCTCTATTATTCTATTTCTGCCCGTAACACCTGAATATATATGTATCTTTATTTTGTGGGTATGTTTAATTTGTTTGTAAAGTTTAGTTGTGCTATAGGTCTAATTGTTTTACTTTTCCACACAATACTCTTTTTAAGACTTATTCATGTTGCTACAGATATATCTAGTTCATCACTTATGTTGCATAGTATTCCCTTAGAGATGGAGAGTGAGCTTCCTGATATCATAAAACTGTCATAAATATCTTCATACATGTTCTCCTATGGTTCTGTGCAATATCTTTCTTGTGGTGATGGTTCTAAAATAAGAATTTGGCATTTCACCTCCCAGCTCCACATTCTTTAATACTCCCATTTCCTGAGGGTAAAACACAACCTTCTTAGGATGACAAAGGAGTCACGTCATTTTAAGTCTCTAAACTTCTCTTTCCTTCCTAACAAGACCTAACAATACTCACCTACCTGATAAGGCACTCGTAAAGACCGAATGAGTTGCTTCGGGGGGAAATGCCTCTGTAGCCAGTAAAGAACTATAAAAATGTTGATTTTATTAACAGATTTCTTTGAATATGTTTTCCCCCTTCAAGACAGGCCTCCTGTTTACTTTAGCCAGACTTGAGTGATTGTAAAAATGTGGATGGTAGGTAGTGGGCAGCCACTCATTGGCCTTTCCCCGCAGTATCCAGACTCAGTGTTAATTCGGTATTATGAGTGAAGGGTGAGGGTGAGAAAGCTGGAGGTGAGGTCAGGCTAGCTAGCTAGGCTTAGAGCTGAAAGTTTGAGCCTTTGCCCGTTCTTCTTCCCAGTTTCTTTTTTTACTTATTTTTTGTTGTTGTTAAACCCCCCATCCCCCAGGATATATATATATATATATATATATATATATAGAGAGAGAGAGAGAGAGAGAGAGAGAGAGAGAGAGAGAGGAAAGAGAGAGAGAGAGAGAGAGAGAGAGAGATGTGAGAGAGACACACATCGATTGGTTGCCTCCTGCACGTGTCCTGACTGGGGCTGGGGATTAAATCTGCAACCCAGGTACATGCCTGTGACTGGGAATTGAACCCCCGTGCGCCCCTTCAGTGCTCAGGCCAATGCTCTAACCACTTAGAAACACCGGCCAGGGCTCTTTTTAGTTTCTATAGGCTTCCTAAGAACAAAGATCAGACCTTTACTTTTTTTCCTTTATCTCTCGCAACCTTTGAGAAGAGGCTCAGGGTAGGTGGTCACTCAGCGCATTCATGGAGAGAATCCAGACTATGCCAGCCTCAGCTCTGAGAAGCTAGCCTTGTCCTCGTCCCCACTGCTGGTGAATCAGGGGGTGTGCATCCATGCTCCCCAGAGTTCATCTGTCTATTCCTTCCTTGCACACTTCCCTCTACTCTCAGCCACCACTTCTTCTCCCCACTTTCCCCACATAGCTTTTACTCATCCTTCCGATTTCTACAATAGTGGTCACCTTCTCTGATAAGTATCAAATTTGAACTGGGTGCTGCCTCTAGCACTCGGCACTTACAATAAGAGCTATATGGCAAGCAGGGATAATTTTGTTGATCTTCCATGGGGGTCATTTGCCTCCATTTTACAGAGACTGAGGTTCACAGATTTTGTACAACTAGCAACTGGTGGAGCTTGGATTCACACCGTAATCTGTCTGACTTCCACTACCCAAACTGCCTCCCAGTGTCTTAGCAGCGCAGTTGTTTACCAGGTTCTCCTCCACTAGGTTACACACTTCTTGTTAAATGCTATATCACACACTCCCAGCAACATACCTGGCACACAGATGCACACTTCTAGCCTGGGAGTCAGGACGCCTTTGGACCTTTGACAAATGCCTTGCCCTTTGTGAACCAAGGCTGGGGGAAGGGTTAGAGTCGGAGACTTGTTCCCACCCTCCTCCTGGCCTCAGTTCTGACAACTTTGCCATTGCCTCCTGCAAAAAACATGCCTACGCTCTGCTCCCCAAGACCAAGCTCCGAGTGTTGCTAGGTGGAGTCGCTGAGCAGCTCACTCCTGCCACCTGGTGGTGCTGAGCTGCCTTGCTCAATCTTCTTCAGAGCCGCGGATCTACCGGGTCTTATCTGGGTCTAGCAGCAATTTGCAAACTGCCCCTTCCTCCAAGGGTTTGTCTTTCTCTGGAATCCTTTCCCATTTGCAACCCACAGCCACGCTTTTACTATTCCCACAAACCCAGCTGAGCTGGCTGGAGTTAGGATCCTTAAAGATCCTAAGTTCTGAAAAAGTTATGAAGCACACCTCCACCATAAGGACTTTCAGACAAAATACTATAAGAAAATAAGCCATAAGCAAGGATGTGCCACAAAAGTCTGATTTCTCTTACAGTGATTACTGTGACTGTTTTATTTTTCAAATATGAAATGAGTTATTTATCTCAAACTTTCCGCTTGTTTTAGCGGCCCTGCTTTGCAGCCCTGTGCACTAGCACTACTGGGTACTTCCGGATACCACTGGGTGACACACCACTGACCCGACTTTGGAAAGGGTGAACTTGAGCCTATGGGCTCCTAGAGGACCAAGGTTGTATTTGTAAGTTTTTGTCTTTCCTGGGACTCCACAGTGTCTGGGAGACAATGGGAGCTAATAATCATCATTTGTTTGTTGGTCTTCACCTGAAATGAACTCCTAGCTACCCTTCCATCAGGATCTTCGGGAGACTATCTCTACCTACCTATCTCTCTGCATCTTTGGTGTTTCTCTCTGCATCTTTAGTGTTGCATGCTTTCTTTTCTTTTTTTTAATATATTTTATTGATATTTTACAGAGAGGAAGGGAGAGAGATAGAGAGCCAGAAACGTCGATGAGAGAGAAACATCGGCCAGCTGCCTCTTGCACACCCCCATCGGGGATGTGCCCGCAACCAATGTACATGCCCTTGGCCGGAATCGAACCCGGGACCTTTCAGTCCCCAGACCGATGCTCTACCACTGAGCCAAACCGACCTCGGCTGCATGCTTTCTTTGAAGAAATCTGATTTCAGTTCCAAGAAAGGATAGCAAAACCCTAGGACTTTGGAGCTGGAAAGAACCAAATACTAAGAACAACCTCTACCATTTGTTGAAGTCTGTTTGTTGTTTTTTTCAAATAGGTTTTAATAAGAATAACCATTTTGGCCCGGCTGGTGTGTCTGAGTGATTGAGTCTCAACCTATGAACCAGTAGGTCACCAGTTCAATTTCAAATCAGGTCACATGCCTGGGTTACAGGCTCCATCCCAGTACGGGGTATGTAAGAGGCAAATTTTCATCATTGATGTTTCTATCTCTCTTCCTTCCTCTCTGAAATCAATAAAAGTATATTTCAAAAATAAAAAGTAACCATTTTGAGTTTTGTCAAGTGTCTTCTTTGCATGTATTTAATTGATGAACATAATAACATGTTCTTTATTAATGAATAAGAGGCCTGGTGCACGAATTTGTGCATGTGTGGGGTCCCGAAGGCCCACCTTGATAGGGGCTGATCAGGGGTGAGGCCTACTGGGGGGAGGGGGCCGAGGGAGATTGGGGGGATGGCAATCAGGGCCCCAATTGAGCCAGTTGGCTGCTGCAGTGAGTGTCATAGCGATTGTTTGTTCCAGTTGTTCTGGTCATTCTGCCATTCGGTTGCTTGGCTTTTATATATATATACAGATAGATTCCATTATTATTATTTTTTAAATAAATCTTTATTGTTCATATTATTACAGTTGTTCCTCTTCCCCCCCCCCCCCCATAGCTCCCCTCCACCCTGGTTCCTTCCCCACCCCATGCTTTTCCCCCACCCCACTGTCTTCATCATGTGTATGATTTTTGTCCAATCTCTTCCTGCACCCTCCACACCCCTTTCCCCAGGAGAATTCTCAGCCCATTCCCTTTCTATGCCCCTGATTCTATTATATTCACCAGCTTATTCTGTTCATCAGATTTTTTATTCACTTGATTTTTAGATTCACTTGTTGATAGATATGTATTTGTTGTTCATAATTTTTATCTTTACCTTTTCCTTCTTCTTCCTTTTCTTAAAGAATGCCTTTCAGCATTTCATATAATACTGGTTTGGCGGTGTTGAGCTCCTTTAGCTTTTTCTTGTCTGTGAAGCTCTTTATCTGACCTTCAATTCTAAATGATGGCTTTGCTGGATAGAGTAATCTTGGTTGTAGGTTCTTGCTATTCATCACTTTGAATATTTCTTGCCACTTCTGTCTGGCTTGCATAGTTTCTCTGCACTTTACTTCCACAGCTCCTCTGAGTCTCAGTGTGTTTTTCTTTTTCCTTCTAGTTGTAGAATTTCCACTCAGCAACCTTCCTGTGGTTCTGGATGATGTCCATTTTGTCTTTTAGTTGTAGTTTTGAAGTGGTTGTGTGAGACAGCAAGTTCAGGTGTTTACCTTTGCCGCCATCTTGGTTTCTCTCTAGATTCCATTATTTTTAAATATATATATTTTATTTATTTTTTAAGAGAGGAAGAGAGAGGGATAGAGAGTTAGAAACATCAATGAGAGAGAATCATAGATCAGCTGCCTCCTGCACACCCCCCAGTGGGGATATGCACACAAACAATGTACATGCCCCTAACCGGAATTGAAACTGGGACCTTCCAATCCGCAGGCCAGCGCTCTATCCACTGAGCCAAACCGGTTTCGGCTAGATTCCATTATTTTCATAAAACCTATTCTAGCATTCCTGAGGTAGATAAAAAGGGGACCTTAGACCTCATGGAGGTCAGTGGTTCTCAGTTAGATGTAGCCAAATTCATTTATTTTCAGGTGAGAAAAACAGGCACTGAGAGGTAAAATGGGGTTTTCTATGCTTTCAAATATGGTTCCTAGCTTTTTCATGTACATATTTTCCCTAACCAGGCTGTTAAGATCCCAAAGAGCAAGCACTGAGCACTCACTGTAGCATTTTCTCTATATTTCACCCATGGGGGCACTTAATAAATGCTATTGATGACTAGATTGATTAATAGGCTTTTATACTGGAGCGAGAGCAAGAAGTTGCAGGCTAAATAGGAAAATGGCCCTGGCTGGTGTGGCTCAATGGTTGAGCATCGTCCCATGGTCCAAGTGTGGTTACCCAATTCTCAGTCAGGGCACATGCCCAGGTTGTCAGTAGAGAGTATAAGGGGGCAGCCAATTGATGTTTGTCTCTCTATCTCCCTCTCCCTTCCTCTCTCTCTGAAATCAATAAAAACATATTTTAAAAAGGGTGAGAATGGCTAGGAGAGGTCAAAAAGGAGATATACCGTATTTGCCGGCGTATAAGACGACCTTTTGGCCCTGAAAAATATGCCTCCAAGTGGGGGGTAGTCTTATACGGCGAGTATATAACAAACTCTGTATTTTTTAGTGGAAATGTTAGGGGGTCATCTTATATGCCCAGTCTCTTATATGCCGGCAAATACGTATTTTTCAGGGCCAAAAAATCATCTTATACGCCGGCAAATACGGTATGTAATATTTTAAACAATATAAAACATTGTTTAAAAGCCTTAAAATATATTTAAAAATAAATAGGTCAACATGACTCAGTGGTTGAACATTGACCTATGGACCAGGAGGTCATGGTTCCATTCCTAATCAAGCCATATGCACAGTGGGGGGTGGGGGAGCATGCAGGAGGCAGGCGATCAATGATTCTCTCTCATCATTGATGTTTCCATCTTTCTCTCCTCCTTTTCCACTCTGGAATACATAAAAATATATTTTAAGATAAATATATTTAAGATAAAAATATATTTTAAGATAAATAAATAAATAGGAAGGTGAAAAACCCTGATTATAAAAATAAAGGACTTCTACACAGCTACAGAGATAAACCATTAAACAAATGAGAAAAAGTGGCTTGAGGCAACCCTTTCCCAGATGAGTGTGAGGAAGAGAACATATCTTCTTCTTTTTAAAAAATATATTTTATTGATATTTTACAGTGAGGAAGGGAGAGAGATAGAGAGCTAGAAATGTCGATGAGAGAGAAACATCAACCAGCTGCCTCTTGCACAGCCCCTACCGGGGATGTGCCCGCAACCAATGTACATGCCCTTGGCCAGAATCGAACCCGGGACCTTTCAGTCCGCAGACCGACGCTTTACCACTGAGCCAAACCGGTTTCGGCAAGAACATATCTTCTAAGGTGGCCACAACACCCAGGGAAGAACACAATGACTTTTGGCCAGACAGATTAGCTTTGGTTCTTACCATTGATCATCACATTCCCTCTTCCCCCTATTCCTTCTAGAACTTGACAATTCCAAACATCCCCCATAAGCTAGTGAGATGTTCCAGAAAAGAGCAGACTATGTTTCTCCATCCTCAGCTTTCCCAAAGCTCTGTCCCATATGCATATTGTACCCAGGCCCAAATCTGCACCCTTCTCAGCCAAGGACTAACATGTGGAATGTAAGAGTTAGGCCCCTGTACTGGAAAGCAGGTGGGCAGAAGAGGCGAAGGCTCAGGAATGGACTGAGCTGGGGCACAATCCCCATGCTCTTTTTCTCAATGACTCTGGCTGAGCTAGAAGGAATCAGGGGAGCAGTGGTGACGGGTGGAGGGCCACGCTGTCACCAATGAGGCAATAGGTCCCCAGCTTCCCAGGCTCCCGGAGCTCCGTGAAGCTGAATATTCTTTTTTAAAATATATATTTTTTATTGATTTTTTTACAGAGAGGAAGAGAGAGGGATAGAGAATTAGAAACATGGATGAAAATCATCAGCTGCCTCTTGCACACCCCCTGCTGGGGATGTGCCTGCAACCAAGGTACATGCCCTTGACCTTAATTGAACCTGGGACCTTTCAGTCTGCAGGCCTACGCTCTACCACTGAGCCAAACCGGTTTCGGCAAAGCGGAATATTCTTGCCCGCTCGTTGTTCCATGGCTGGCATAAGTGGGACAGCATACGCTTCTTCTCTGGGAGTTTGGAAGCAGAAAGTGGCTCTGAGGGTAGCACCCAAGATAGGAAGCATCCCGGCCTTCCGCTATCCTGGTTGGTTTCCAGGATTTGGAGAGGGGTCAGGCCTGAGGGCCATTCAGAAGTGGAATGGGGCGGTGGGTGGGTGTCGCCTGGCACGACACAGGCAGCCTTAGATGTCCCTGTCTTCTCACCCTTGGCTAACTAAGGTCTCCCTGCTGACCTACTCCTGTTTTCTGGGATTTCGAAGATATTCGTAGCTGGCAAGGAAGGCTCAGGGCCCAAGGAGACTTTAGAGGTTTAAGGGACTGGGCGAAGAGAGAGAGGGGAGCGTGTGTGTGTGTGTGTGTGTGTGTGTGTGTGTGTGACCATCCATGTGTTTATTGAATGTATGTGACTTTGTAGGCCTTCTTCTAAGGCCTGGCTTCTGTGGTTCACGAGTGTCTCCGTGAATGCCCATGGGTGTGTGACTGTGGCATGTGGTGTGTGCCTTTGTGTGTCAGGGTAGGGGCTCCCTGTGGAGGGCATGTGTTGGGGGGGGAGGTTATTGTAAAGGCCTGGCTCCCTCTCTTCCTTCCCCATCCCCGCTCCCATCTGGCCTTGATCAGCGGGTCCCCGGGGAGGGAGCCGCGGTTTCGGATATAGGAAAATGTTCCAGGAAGCGGCCACTGTGCTGGGCCCTGCTCCTGCTCTCCCAGCGGAAATTGTTCCAGGAGGGAGGAGGGAAGGGAGCGTTGAGATAGGATTAAGGGAGGAGGGGGTGGCTCTCTCCGCTCTTCTCTCCACGGGATAAGGCAGGATAAGTTGATAGGAAGCTCAGGCCAGCCAGTAACCTGGATGGTGCCACCTAAATCATGTAACGCAGGAGAATTAAGAGCCAGCAAGAGGTTTCCTTTTCTTATCTGGTTCACTCCTCACTGAAGTTTAAGGATTGGGATCTGGGTGGCCCATAGGGGCCTCTCTTCTGGCCCTGCTAGCGGGGACCCAAGCGGAGGAGCGGGACCCTTGGGTCTTGTCTGCAAGTAGCTGGCTTGGGGGTTGGGGGGTGGGCATAGGAGTCAGCCTCCTCTTCTCCCCACGGAGGGGGCTTTGAAGCTTGGATCCAGGACTGGGAGGGCTGCCTAATTGGGATAATGGAGGTTAATGGGGCGCCCGGAGGGGGTGGCCACGCTCCTAGATCAAAGAAGCCAGCTCTTCCCAACCACCACAGCTGGAGGTCACAGCTGGCGGGGGAGGGGCGGGGCTCCGGGCCAGCCAGCAGGGGGTGCTCTGGCCCCTAAATACCTGTCTTCCCGCGCCCCTGGCCCCCTCTTTGCCTGGAACTGCTTCGGCCTGGAGAGAGCTAGTGGGGAGCCGGGTGGGGAGACGGGGGAGATGGGGGAGTCGGGGAAGCCTGGATGTCCGGACTCCCCGTCTTGTGGGGAGGAGGATGGAGAGGAGAAAGGGCGCGGGAGGCCGGCGGCCCGGGTCCCAGGGGTGCTGGCGCCTCTGGAACTGCAGGGTTGGGGGGGGGGGTCCGGGGCTGGAGAAGGTCCGGGCCGGGGAGGCAGGGCTCGGGCCGGCCGTGGGCTCGGGCCTCGGGAGAGGCCGGGCGGGCGGCGGCGGGGTGCCGGCGGCGGGGGCGGAGGGGAGGGGGCACCCGGCCTCCCCCGCCCCCCCCCCCCCCCCCCCCCGGCTGGCGCGCCCTCTCGGGCTCTAATCGGCGTGGCGGCCGCAGCGGGCAGAGTCAGCGCCGCCAGTCTCCGGGACGCGACTCCCGGCAATTGTGGTCGGGACCGCAGATATGCAGCTGCCTCCTGCCCGGGCGCCCGGCCCGGCCGCCCGCCCGCCCCGCCCGCCGCCCGGCCGCGCGGGGACACTGAGGCACGGGGGGGGACACTGAGGCACGGGGGGGACACTGAGGCACGGGGGGGGACACTGAGGCACGGGGGGGGGACACTGAGGCACGGGGGGGGCACTGAGGCACGGGGGGGGCACTGAGGCACGGGGGCGGGGGACACTGAGGCACGGGGGGGGCACTGAGGCACGGGGGGGGACACTGAGGCACGGGGGGGGACACTGAGGCACGGGGGGACACTGAGGCACGGGGGGGGACACTGAGGCACGGGGGGGGACACTGAGGCACGGGGGGGGACACTGAGGCACGGGGGGGCACTGAGGCACGGGGGGGGACACTGAGGCACGGGGGGGGGACACTGAGGCACGGGGGGGGCACTGAGGCACGGGGGGGGGGGGCGTCCCCGGGACCCCGAGCCCGGCCAGGCTGCCGGAGACCGCTGGGGAGGGGGGCCCTCGGCCTCTCCCCGCACCCCTAGACCTCACCATCTGGGGGTCTGGGGGCACACTGCCTCCACCACGGCTGGAGCTGAAGCTGAGACCCCTGCTCTCCCCCCAGTCCTGGGGCCTCGGCCGCTCGCCTCGCTTTAAACATCCGCCCTGAAAAGTCAGGCACCGCTTTGAGACCCAGGGGGTGTCCGCCTGAGCGTGTGTGTGTGTGTGTGTGTGTGTGTGTGTGTGTTTTGGGGGGCAGGGGTCCTCCTGGGAGGTTGGAGACCAGGTCCTCAGACACAGCATGGCACCTTCCTTCTGCTGACCGGACCCGGCTATCAGGGGCCATTCTCAGAACTAAGAAGCCAGCGTGTCCTGTGCGCATTTGCACACACAAACACACACGTGTCCAGGGAAGTCATTCTCGGCTGCTCTCTCCCCCTCGCTTCTCACATCCAGCCAGGACCCCAGTCCTATGGGTTGGTTGCACTTGTAACTGTCGCCCTGCCCCGGACTCCGCGTGCCTCTGCTGCTGCAGGCCACATCTTCTAACCCCTGCCCCGACCGACCGCTGCAACCCACCGGCCTCCCTGCCTCCAATCCCGCCCTCCTCCAAACGCTGACAACACTAACAGGCTCCACTGATGGAACAACTAACTGCTCAGTGCCAGGCACTGTGGTGAGAGTTCCACATGTATTATTCCTAATCCTTGTAACAACCCTGGGAGGTGGCTGTATTATGTTTCCCCATTCTAAAAAAGAAGAATCCAAAGCATCAAAGGTTAAATAACCCAAGCTTGCACCATAGTACTAGTAAATGGCTGATTTGCCCAGAACTGCTGGCTCCACGCCCCGGCTCCTTTCTCCTCTCTGCAGCCGGGGTCATCTTTCTAAAATACAAATATTCCCATATGTTGCCTTGGAATCCAGTTTAGGTCCCTTGCACAGCTGATTAGACCTTCCCATCAACCTCCACTCTCGGTGCTCCAGTCACACGCAACTTTCAGCACCTCAAAAGTGCCCTTATCGCCGAGACCGGTTTGGCTCAGTGGATAGAGTGTCGGTCTGCGGACTGAAAGGTCCCAGGTTCGATTCCGGTCAAGGGCATGTACCTTGGTTACAGGCACATCCCCGGTCGGGGGTGTGCAGGAGGCCGCTGGTCGATGTTTCTCTCTCATCGACGTTTCTAGCTCTCTATCTCTCTCCCTTCCTCTCTGTAAAATATCAATAAAGAATACATATAGATATATATATATTTTTTTTTTTAAAGTGCCCTTACCTCTGGGCCTGGGCATGTAGGACTTAATAACACTTCTCTTTACCTGGCTAACTCCTATTCATCCTTCAATTTCTCTACTTAGTCATCCCTTCTTTCAGGAAGCCTTCCTTGATTCCCCCAACACTAGTTTAAATTTATATTATATATATATATATATATATATATATATATATATATATATTTACTGATTTCAGAGGAAGGGACAGCAACATCAATGATGAAAGAGAATCATCAATTGGCTGCCTCTTGCATGCCCCACATCAAGCCCAAAACCCAGTCATCTGCCCCAACTGGGAATTGAACCGTGACCTCCTGGTTCATAGGTTGCTGCTTATCACTGAGCCATGCTGGCCTGGCTTAGAGTCACTCTTTTGTCTCCAATAACATCCGGTACTGACTCCCTTAAGACATTTCTCACTCTTTATGTTAGTTGCTGGTTTGTGAGGCAAAGGACTGGGTCTGTTAAAATCAAGAACCATCAGGATGTTCATGGCTGCATGCCTACACCTAGCCCTGCGCGGGTGGCACAAAATAGGGGCAAGCCGAGCAGTTGTTGAGTGAAAGGGTGTCCCCCAGATCCCGCCCCGGAGGAATCTGAGTAGGTCCGAGAACACGGGCATGGGGTGTGCTGGCTACGTTTTGAAGGACCATTGCCTGTGGTTGTTCAGCTCATTGCTAAGGATAGAAGATGTGATCAGGATCCCATAACCCCGAGTTCTCTTTTTTAAAGACATTAATATATTTCATGTTTCAGATTTCATGGTATCTTTTTTACAAAGAGACAATTCCTTGAGATCACCAGAGTCATCCATTTATATATATATATTCCTCACCTGGTGCTATTTTTCCATTGATTTTTAGAGAGAGGGAAGAGAGAGGGAAAGACAGAGAAAAATATTGATGGATGTGAGAGAAGCACATCAATTGGTTGCCTCCTGCGCACGCCTCAGAGCCCAGGCTGGGGAGGAGCCAGCAACCAAATGCAGGTACATGCCCTTGACCAGAATTGAACACAGGACCCTTCGGTCCGCATGCCGATGCTCTATCCACTGAGCCAAACCGGCTAGGGCTAAAAAAGTATTTTTCTTATTACTTTGAAAATGTTTATTTATTTTAATTCTCACCGGAGGATATGGTTTTTTGTTTTCTTTATTTCTTCTTGACAGGGTGTGTTTTCACTATTCAGAGAGAGAGGAAGGGAGAGGGAGAAAGAGAGAAACATCTATGTGAGCTCCCATACACGCCCAACCTGGGTATGTGTCTTGTCAGGGAATTGAACCCACAACCCGTTAGTTCATGGGACAACCAACTGAGCCACACTGGCCAGGGCCAGATGACCAGAGTCTTTTTTTTAATTTAAAATAATATATTTTTATTGATTTTTTACAGAGAGGAAGAGAGAGGGATAGAGAGCTAGAAACATAGATGAGAGAGAATCATCAATCAGCCGCCTCCCGCACACCCCCCACCGGGGATGTGCCGGCAACCAAGGTACATGCCCTTGACTGGAACCGAACCCGGGACCCTTCAGTCCGCAGGCCGACGCTCTATCCATTAAGCCAAACCGGTTTCGGCCATGATGACCAGAGTCCTAACTCAGTGCTGCCCCAGGTGAAATACCTACCCAGGGCAGTTCCCTCCTTCCGGGGCCAGGCCTCAGCCTTTCCCTTCCCTCCATTTTCCTGTTTGCCCTGCTGTCCTTGCTCCTCCTTCCCCGCCCATAGCACTTCTCTCTCTGATTCCGATCTGCCTCCTCTGGCATCTCTGTATTGTCTCAGGGCTTCCATGTCAACTAAGGATACTGAGGCTCAGAGCAAAGGGGAGCCGGGGCTAGCCCAGGACGCCTGCCCTGCAGCCCTGGTCCCCGCAGAGGGGACAGGGGGACCCAGCAGAGGGAGAGCCTGGAGTTATGCTTGTATGTGCAAATGTGTGCAGCATGTGGTAAGGTGGGGAGCACCTTTTCCAAGCTATCCTAGACACAGGTTGCAGGCTTCTTAAGAACTCCCCTCCTTGCCGAGGTCGGTTTGGCTCAGTGGCAGAGCATCGGTCTGCGGACTGAAAGGTCCCGGGTTCGATTCCGGTCAAGGGCATGTACCTTGGTTGCAGGCACATCCCCAGTAGGGGGTGTGCAGGAGGCAGCTGGTCGATGTTTCTCTCTCATCCACGTTTCTAGCGCTCTATCTCTCTCCCTTCCTCTGTGTAAAATATCAATAAAATATATTAAAAAAAAAAAAAAAAAGAACTCCCCTCCCTCCCTGTGGAGAAGAACATTGGACCCGCTTCCCCAAGGCCCCGAGGCTCAGAACGCTAGGCCAAGGCCCTGGGGAGTGGCCACACCCCGAAGCCATGAGTGAGTGGGTCTTCTGCCCCCTGAGGAGTAAGTGTCCTGGTCACCAGCCCCATGGCTTTTGGAGGCCCCTACCATATCGGCAGCTGTCCCTCTGGGTTTCTTATCTGTATTCCTGCCATCTCTGTTTCCTCCTAGCGCTCTCTCTTCCTCCGTCTTTCTGTTCCCCTGTCTCTGGGTGACCGTGTTCCCGTCCCCTCTGTGTTCTCTGTCACCAGTGTCTCTACAAGAGACGCGGGCTAGGCCTGGGGGCACGGCAGGGCGGGGAGGGGGTAGCGGCCAGACCAGGGGCCCGGGACATGAGCGCAACTTTCCACGCTTCTCGTCCAGGCCCTGTGGTTGGGGAGCTCCGCAGAGGGAGCGATGAGTCAGCGGGCCGCGGAGTGGGGTGGGGGGGTCTAGGTGGGGATGGGAATGCCGGGGTTCCCCAGGGCCAGGGAGTGTGCTGAGTCTTGGAACTCGGGTGGACCTGGGGTGGGGTGACAGATCAGTGAGTCCCCTGAGGGTACACTGGAGGTTCCCACACTAGTAGGAGTTGTAGGACGCAGTTGTAGGACTGGCAGTGCCCCCCACTCCACCCTTATCTCTAGATTCTCGTAGGAAAAGGGGGTTCCTAAATCCCCTCTAGGAGAGTGCAGGGATCTCTAGAGCTGTAAGATTGTGATGACAGACCCAAGTGTATGTGTGTGTGCATGGGACATTTACCATATTGTAACTGCTGTGCCATGTGAGTCTGTGTGAGTCCGTGTGTGTGTGTGTGTGTGTGTGTGTGTGTGTGTGTGTATTCTAGATGTCTGTGAGTCTCTCTGCATGTATGTACACTGGTGTGTGCATTTTTTTGATTGGGGGGTTAAGGCATACACATATACACACACACACAAACATATATATACACACACATACATACATGTGTGTGTGTGTGTCAATTTGGGCATCTGCAGAGCATATATGTTTCCATCCTTCAGCAAGTGTGCACGTGTGATCTGGGTGTGCCACTCATTAGATCTCTATTAGAGTGTGTGTCAGTCTTTATTTCAGGGGCTCTGTTCCCTGTTCCCTGCGCATTCGATCTGGGGAAGCCAAGCCTACAATGAGCACAAGGGGAGGGCAGGACCCCCTTTGGATCAGGGTCCTCCGAGGAGCCCCGCCTGGGAGGTGGGCAGAGGGGGGCAGCTTCTCTGAGAAGTGAGGGGCTAGCAGCCTCCGCTCTCACCCGTTTAAACTCTCTCTGCATCCCCACTGACCATTCCAAACAGGGCTAAGGAGGCACGAGGCAGGTTCCAGATTCAGCCTCCTCTAACCTAGAGATCCCACCCTGATCCTCCTGGGGAGGGAGGGAGGGAGGGAGTGGTCCCTGTGGTTCAGCCCGGTCCTGGGGTTGAAAGATCAGAAAGACACCGTCCCACCCCTTCCTTCAGCGGCGTCCATCTCTGGGAGCTCAGTGTCTGGGTGGCCATGGGCGGAGGCTGAGGGGCCCCCAGGGTGGTGGTGGGGGGCGGTGGATAGAAACCAGATGCCTAGGGGGTTTATACTGGAAGGACCAGAGCCGCAGCCTCTACCCGCCCCTGCCACATGGCGCCTCTGCCTAGGCTGCCCCACCCCCTGGGAGGCTGGGCTGAGGGAGGCCCGGGAGGGTGGAGGCAGGTCCTCGGTCAGAGCTCCCAGTTGCTGCCCACCCCCCAACCCCCGCCCTTGGGGGCACTGAGCGGAGGGGGGGGGTTGGGAATCTGGACCCAGGAAACTGGAACCCAGGATCCTGAGGGAGGCAGCTGGGGGCCTCAGGCAGCCCCTCTGCCTGGCTTTGGGACAAATCTCAGGAGGGGACCCGTGACCAGGGACAGGCCCCTCATATGGGCCTGGCTCATATCTTCCTGGGGTCACTGCTCCTTCCTTCCTTCCTCTTTCTTCCCTGGCACCACTGCTCCTTCCCAGGTAGGGTTAGGGCTTAAGGTCCCCAAAAAGGAAGTAGAGAAGGTTCACCCCCGTTGTCCCCCATATCTTCTCCCCAACCCTGCACCCTTTTCTATCCTTTCCTCATTCCTCTTTTTGCCCTTCACCCTCTTCCTTTCCTCCCCAATTTAGTGTGTGAGCCTAATGCCTCTCCCACCTGCCATTTCTTCTCCGGAATCTAGACTTTTCTCTTCTGCCTCAGTTGCCTGCCTCACCAACTGGACTTGATTTTATTTTATTTTATTTTTTTGTTTCTGGTGCAGTAATTTCTCCAAAGCTTCCCCATCTTCTTACCAGCTTCTGTGTGTGTGTGGTGTGTGTGTGTGTGTGTGTGTGTGTGTGGTGTGTGTGTGTGTGTGTGTGTGTGTGGTGTGTGTGTGTGTGTGTGTGTGTGTGTGTGTGTGTGTGTGTGGTGTGTGTGTGTGTAGGGGGAGCAGAACGCCATCTGGCACATGAGGCTCAGATGCCCCCCCACCAGGGGGAGACTGCGAGGTCACGGGACACCCCACCACGGGCACTTCCTCTTGGGCAGACTGGGTGGGGTGGCCCGTGTAATCATGGAACACAATTATGCGCTATTTATACTCCATCCCCGCCCCCCCACCTGCCTGGCTGCTTTAACCCTCTGGCCTCCTGGGTGCCTGACCAGGCCTCTGGCTATTTCCCTGGGCCTGCCCTTTCTTGAAGCCATTGTCTCCTCACCTTTGTTCCTCTGGGCCAGTTTCTTTTCCGTCTTAGATTTTTTTTTTTCTGCTCTCTGTGTTTTGAATCCATGTACCTGGTCCTCTGTTTTATTTTTTTTTCTCTCTCTCTGCTATAGCGCACAGTACCTCTCCTGATTCTCTCGGATTGTTTCATTTGGTCTGTGTGTCTCTCGGTCTTTCTGTGTTTGTTCTTTTGCTTCTTGTCCTTTGTCTGGCAGCCACCCGGGTTCCCCAAGCCTCTCCCCCAAAAGTTGGGCCCGCAGCGTCCCTTGGGGGAAATCAAATCATCGAGCTGGAATCTAGAACTCCCGGGTCCCTGCTCGGAGCTTTGATCCTGCCTGCTGGTCAAGCTCCCTGGACTTCCACCAGCTCCGGCTCCCTCCCTGCCTTTTCCTTGGAGAGCTGGGGGGGCAAAGAGGGCCAGGAAGTGGGCAACGGGGAAGAGAAAGTGAGGGGAGCGTGTGGGGGTGGGGGGTGGGGAGGAAGGACCGGGCTCCATTCCTCGGAAGGGCAGGGCTGGGATGGGGGAGAGGGGTGTGTTGGGGAATAACTTGTAAAACAACCCCAGCGGGCTGGGCCCCTACATGGGGAGATGCTGGTTCTACTACTTAACTGCCTAGTCCTCTCCCCCCACAAACCTACCCCGGGATCCCGGTTTCAGTGAACAGACTTCTGGGTTTCCCTCTCCCACCTTCCTTCTCTTCCTCCCCGTTGTGATAAGAAGTCCTGCCTGAACTCTACCTCCAGCCCCTCTTGCTGCGGAGGGAACTGGTGCTGGGCAACGCCCCCCCCCCCCCCCCCCCAGGAGAGCGTGATCACTCGTGAGAACTCCCGTCCAAGGATGACCTGATGTGTGGCCAGGAGGGACCTGGGGAGGGTGCCTGACAAGGAATAATGGAGGCTAGGAAGGACATAGCTTTTGGGGGGCTGAATCCAAAGGGGCGAGGCTTGAGCGTGGATGAGTTGACCCAATGACCTTCTGCCCCCACTCCCATTCCCGCCTGCCTTCATTTTCCCAGAGTCCGAAGAGCCAGGTTCTGCTCCCCAGAGCGAGGTGGGCCTGGCGCCACTTCCGAGGAGGCGCTGGGAGGGAGACTGGGGAATCCCCGGGCCTGTGCCAAGCCCTCCCCCACTCTCCGGCCCTTCCTCCAGGCCTCGCTCTGGAACCTCCCTCAGTGACCCTAAAAGCCTTCACCCCACAGTTCTCCCTCCTGTCTTTCATAACACACATGCACACACACACACACACACACACACACACACACATGGACACACACTGCCCCCCTGCTCTGGAGGTGGGTGACTGGGGAAACAAGCATCTCTGTGGTCACCTCGGGTGTGCGTGTGGTGTGTGTGCCTCCAGCCATGTCACTGAGCTCAGTTGTGTGTGAGTTTGTCTGTGCTCATTCATGACAGCGGCTGGGTCCCCGTGGGAACACTCTGTGTACGTGTGCATGTATCATCCTATGTTTGTCCATGAGTGTGTGTGTGCTGTGTGTTCCAGTCTCTCTGTGTGAGTGTCGTCCCCAATCCCCCATCCCCCCCCCTGGATCTCTAATTAGTGGTTTGGGGTTTGTTCCTTTTCCCTCCTGTTCCTTCCCTCAGCGGCAGCGGCGGCGGCGGCAGCCTCAGCAGCAGGAGCAGCAGCCGAGCAGCAGCCGAGCGGCAGCCAGGACGCCGGAGTCAGGAGGATCGCAGGATCGGAGCCCAAGGGGGAGCAGGAGGGGAGCTGGCCTGGGAGAGGAGCCGAGCCCCCCCAGGACCCCCAGGCCACCTACTGCCTGCGCTCCCACTGCCAGACCTCCAGAGGAGAGACCCGGGACACCCAGCCCCAGATCCCCCAGGTATCTGACACTGGGCCGTGCTGGGAGGGGTGCCCTTAGATGCCCACGGGGCTGCTGGGGGCAGGGGTGTGGGACACCTGGGCCCACTAACCTTTCAGCCCTTCTCCTCAGCAGCCCCAGGACGCCCTGACCACTTGCCCACGTCCTCACCCCCCTCCGGCTCCCACCCCATTCCCTGGGAGCCCTTTCTCCTCTCCCGCCCAGATCCCTTCTTTGGGGAGCTCAGCAAATGGAGCAGGAAATTTGGACCCTCTGCCTCCCTCTCTCTCGCCCTGCTCATTGGATCCGGAGCCTTCTCCTCGGGGAAAGCTGTAATTAGAGGGTGGATCCCTACAGACAGAGAGCAGCCCCCCCACTCCCACCCCCCCAGTCCCTTCTAACTTTAGATCTCTTCTCTCCCATTCTCCCATTCTCCCTCCCTCTCCCTCTCCTTCTTTCTCCGGCTCGGCTCTCTACATCTGCCTGGCTCCTTGGGACCCGTTCCCCCAGCCTCAGGATGGCGTCCTCCCTGCTTGAGGTAACTGCCCCCTCTCCCTCCCAGGACACCAGCCACAGTCTCGATGGTCCTCCCTCCCGCCCGCCCGCCCCCCACCTCCCAACTCACTCAGACAGCTGCTGTGGTGCTTGTCACTTTCAAGGGTCCCTCTGATGAGGAGAGAGGAGGGGGTGAGAGGAGGGAGGGAAGGGGGCAGGAGAAAGGAGGGGAGGAGAGCAGGGCCAGGGGTCAGGGAGCGGCTTAAGGAAGAGGAGAGGAGATTAGGCAAAAAGAAGGCAGGACCCCTATGGTCAACCAAGCACACCAACTCCGAGGAATGCAAAGGGGATGGAGAAAGGACGGTGGGGAAAGAAAGGCGGGGGCTAGCTAAGCTGGTAGCACACAGCGGGAGAAAGAGGTGACGGGACTGGTTGAGCGGGCACCGAGTGGCAATTGGGGGTCCTGTCTCCTGGAACTCAGCGTGCGCAGTGTCCCGTGTGGGTTGTAGGTGGGGAGGGGCTGGCCTCTGGGCTGGGGTGTGAGGAGCGGAGGTGGGCGAGGAGAGGAGGGAGAAGTCCCTGAGCCTGATGCCCGAGCGGGGCTGACCAGGGGAACCGGGCCCGGCCGGCCGGAGAGGAACCCAGGAGGAGGGCCAGGGTCTGAGGCCGCCTGCCCAGCTCACAAATATTTAGCTTCCAGCCAAAGACAAACTCAGCTCTATTTTGGGAGTGGGAGGCTCCGGGGCGGACTGGGCCACTTCCCCTGCAGGCTGGGACCCCAGCATCTCTTTCCTCTGGCACTGCGGGAATGGAGGGGACTAGGGTACCATGGGGATCGGGGTTTTGGGGTCTTGAGAAATCCCTGATTCTACCGGGGCCCCTGAGGGAGTCACGGCACACAGTTGGAAAGGGGGACTCGGCAATTCGGAGGCTGCTTTACCACGTCCTGCGTTTTCTCGGCTTCTGGGCCTCCGACTCAGTTTCTCTGTCACCATCTCTGACCCGCTGTCTGGGTCCCTCCTCGGGAATTTGCAGCCGGGGGTGGGGGGTGGAGGTGGGGGCTCCCTTAAAGTCGACCCCCTTACGTGGCCTTGAATCTTCCATATTCTTGGGCACCTCAGGAGCCCCCATGGCTGTTTCCTGTGCCCTAGCTCAGGTCCCAGGGGTGATGGGCCAAACAGGAAGCCAACTCATTCAGCCGGCAGGAGCCGTGTGTGTGAGATGGCACGGGAGTCTTAATGCCTGTGTTTATTGGCCTGAGTGGAAGTGTTAGAATGTAAAGCAGGGCCGCATGCGTGGCTGGCTTTTTGAGAGTACAGGTGTGTGTGTGTGTGTGTGTGTGTGTGTGTGTGTAAGCTGGGACATATTTGTTGGTCCAGGCGGGGGGAATGGTGTACGTGTAAGGCTGAGAGACAGTTTGCGACTGCATTTGAGGGAATGACATACAAGCCAATGGCGTGGACGCCATGTCCCTTGTCAGTAACTTACCCAGTCAGGAGCCCCAAGTGTTGCAATGGGGCAGCCTGCTCTCCCTGTCATCTCCCCACCAGACCCTGTTGAGCCATCATTGAAACGCTGGTTGGTCTTGAGGAAGCAGGAGGACTAAGGTGCATGGAAATCCTGGGTCCACCCAAGGCAGGGGCAGTGTCAGTGGGCGTGGGCGTCACCCCAGAGCTGCCAGCGTGGCACTGGTGCCCGGGGGGGGGAAAGGGACCCACAGGCCTGCTGGAAAGACACCAGACTGGGAGAGCACTTGGCAAGAGGGGTGTGCCATGTCCCTCACTCCCTGTGAGCTGGAGATGTTCCAACATAAAGGCATCCGGTACCTATGCGTCTTTTACCCATTTGGGGGGCTCCTGGGTCCTCGACTTTCCTTCCCCTTCTCCGCAGCCACCACCACCAGGAAGCCCTCAGCCTGGTTCGGGTGGGACCTTTGACGGTGGGAAGAAGAACGTGGGGGTCGGACAGGGACGCAGTTGCTGCTGGCTGGGAGGCCCCCCCGGGCCGCGTGAGGCGCGGGAGAGCCGGCAGGAGGGGTGCGTGCGGCCAGGGCCAGGTGGAGACGGAGAATTGGGGGTCGGGAGAACGAAACAACTTGGGAGGAGGCTGAAAAAGTGGACAACTGGAAACTGGGACCCTGGGTGCCCAGAACCGATGGCCAGTCCGTCCTCAGATATGCTGTGAGCCAATGTCCCGGGGGGAGGTCGGCCTGGTGCTGGGTGAGAGAGCTGGGACCGCTCCTCTGGTTCCTCCTTCAGAGCCCCCCCTGCCCATCCTGGAAGTCTGCTTTGTGTTGTTCTGAGGACTAGTGGGTGGGAGAAGGTGGGCGAGAAAACAATCGGAGGGTGAGGCTCCTGGGTCCTGAGGAGGTACCGCATTTGATTAGGTGTGAGGCTCCTGTCTAGAGCCCCTCACCAGACCCTCTCCCCAGTCCTCAGGAGAGCGAGAGCAGCCAGAGAAGGAAACTGAGTCTGTGCTTAAACTTAGCCAGGGGCCCAGCCTTTGGCTTCTAGAACAGTCTGCGTGGGCCTGAGGTCTCACTCCCTCCTCCTTGCCCCCAGGGCCCCCCCGAGGGCCTCGGCTCCCCAGGGCTGGGGTCTCCTGTTGGCCCGGGGCTGCTCGCCTCCTTTCACCCCTCCTCCCCTCCCCACCGCTGGGTGGGGTCCCTGGGCTTGGCGGAGGCCCCTGTGGCCACAGTGTGAGGGCCGGGCGGGGGACGGCGTCGGCGTTTTTAAAAATAAACCGACCGCAGGGAAACCAACGGAGCCGGCCCGGGCTGGGCAGAGGGGGAGGGGGCAGTGAGGGGGAGAAGGCGGGAGAAGCGGCCTGGTCTGGGGGTGTTTTTGGGGCCCAGCACCGTGGTGGTTTTCTTAGGTAGGAAATCTGCTTTCTCCCTTCGCCTCCTCCTCCCCCTTTCTCTTCCTCCTTTTCCCCTCTGTTTTCCTTCGCCTTCCTAGCCCAGTCTCTTTCCACCACCTCTCTTTGTTTATACTGGTTTCCTCTAGCTCCCTCCCTTTTGTCTTTCCACCTTTCTGCTCTGGTGGGTCGCTGCCGTTTCTGTCCCCATTGCCAGTTTCCCCCTCTGTTCCTCCCCCCCGTCACCTCTGGGGGCTTTTACATAATCTCCTCACCCTGTGCCAGGGGCTCGGCCCCCGTGTCTCTGGGTCTCTGGGTCTCTGCCTCCCCCCTTCCTTCTCCATGCTTCCCTCTCCCTTTCTGCCGGGACCCCGCTCCTGCCCCAGCTGCTGTCCGCCTCAGCCCCCCCTCTGCTTGGGGCATCAGAGGCCCCAGGGGACCCCTGGCTGGGAAGCAGGGGGCTCTCATCATGGCCAGATAGGAGGGAGGTTTTGGTGCTTCAGATCTGGGAGCCCATGTCCATGGGGTAATCGGGCAGGAGCTTCAGGCCTGCACTTGGGGAGCCGTGCAGGGGTGCTGACTGCACACGCCCTTCACTGCAACCCCAAGACCCAAGGCCTTCCTTGAGGATTGGTGTCACTGACACACAACATGCCGGCAGGCAGGGCTGGGAGCCCAGGGCTCCTGGGTTCTTCTTCAGCCTTACTGAAAGTACCACCATGTATATTGGCTTTTATATATATATATATACATTTTATTGATTTTTTACAGAGAGGAAGGGAGAGGGATAGAGAGCTAGAAACATCCATGAGAGAGAAACATCAATCAGCTGCCTCCTGCACACCTCCCACTGGGGATGTGCCCACCACCGAGGTACATGCCCTTGACCGGAACTGAGCCCAGGAACCTTCAGTCCGTAGACCGATGCTCTATCCACTGAGCCAAACCGGTGAGGACTACATTGGCTTTTGAGGAGCCCCATCAGGGAACTGTCCAGGGTCAGCCTTTGAGGACATCTTTGTGTGTGTGTGTGTGTGTGTGTGTGTGTGTGTGTGTGCGCGCGTGATTCTCAGTAATGGGTGCCTGTCTATACCAGCCAGGAATTCTGGAGGGCACCTCCTCCAGGCAGTCCCAGGGAGGAGTACCAGGCTCCTGAGGGAGGACTGGCCTGGTAGCAGCAGCAGGAGGGGGCATTAGGGACATTCTCAAAGACCCTCAGGCCCCACATCGGCATAGCTTTCCTCACTCTCCGTGCTGGAAGGGTGCGGAGAGACCAGCTACTTGGGCTGCGTGTCGGGGGACACTGAGGCATGGAGGGGTGTGGCTGCGAGCCAGCGTCATAGCCACCCCAACTTCTTACCCGGGAGGGGCACGAGGACTCCAAGCCCTTCCGCCCCACAGACGGGGTACCAGCTGGCTCCACGAAGCAGGAGGTGCCCACTGCCCGCTTGAAAGGCATTCTTGCCTCAGCCACAGTCTTGGCTTGGCGGCAGCCCTGTTCCCTCTCAATGTCTCAGTGTCTCAGCCATCGCTTCCTCTCGCTCCCAAGGCCCAGAGGCGCTGCCAAGAGATTCCTTACCAGGGACATGAGGACAAGGCCTTGGGGAGGCCAGCCTGGGCCACCGCCTTGGTCAGGGGCTGAAGCGGAGACAGGAAGTGAAACATGGGGTAATGCTGGGGAAATCTGGAATGGGGGTAACTGCAGCTCCTAGTATTTTCCCTCCTCCCCAGGCTGCTCTTGGAGCCTCATCTTCCCTCTCCATGACCCTATGGCCTCTGCTCCAGGCCACTCCCAGGGAGCAGGGTCCCTAATTCTTTTTTTTTTTAAATATTTTTTATTGATTTTTTACAGAGAGGAAGGGAAAGGGATAGAGAGCCAGAAACGTCGATGAGAGAGAAACATCGACCAGCTGCCTCCTGCATACCCCCTAACTGGGGATGTGCCCGCAACCAACGTACATGCCCTTGACCGGAATCGAACCGGGGACCTTTCAGTCTCCAGACCGTCGCTCTACCACTGAGCCAAACCGGTTTCGGCAGGGTCCCTAATTCTTACCTCGTCCAGGAGTGACAGCTCTTCCCCGGGCTCTTTAAGAGGCACCTCTTGTCCCTCGAGGCCTTTGCACACTCCCAGCTGCACCACAGCGAGCCCTCTTCTTGCCTCCTGAGTTGGGTGTTGAGCCGTAGCCTTGGCTTCTGCTTTCCTTCCGCAATGCCACGTGAGCTCTGTCCTGGGACCCTCTTACCTCTACTTCCCCATTCTCTCCACTTCTTCCCCGACCCCTCCGTGCTCGTCTCCTCGTGTGGAGGTTGAAATCCTGGCCTACCTTCCCTCTGTCTCCTCCCCCCCTCCCCTAAGCAGCGCTCCCGTGTCTCCCCAGGAGGAAGCGCACTATGGCTCCAGTCCGCTGGCCATGCTGACGGCGGCCTGCAGCAAGTTCGGCGGCTCCAGCCCTCTGCGGGACTCCACAGCCCTGGGCAAAGCAGGCACGAAGAAACCCTACTCCGTGGGCAGCGACCTCTCGGCTCCGAAGACCATGGGGGACGCCTACCCAGCCCCCTTTGCGGGCACCAACGGGCTCCTCTCGCCCGCGGGCAGTCCCCCGGCACCCGCCTCGGGCTATGCCAACGACTACTCCCCCTTCTCTCACTCTTTCTCTGGGCCCACAGGCACCCAGGACCCCGGGCTTCTCGTGCCCAAGGGACACACCTCCTCTGACTGCCTGCCTAGTGTCTACACCTCTCTGGACATGGCACACCCCTATGGCTCCTGGTACAAGGCGGGCATCCACGCGGGCATCTCGCCAGGCCCCGCCAATGCTCCCACCCCTTGGTGGGACATGCACCCTGGGGGCAACTGGCTGGGAGGCGGGCAGGGCCAGGGTGATGGGCTGCAGGGGACACTGCCCACGGGCCCTGCTCAGCCTCCGTTGAACCCCCAGCTGCCCACCTACCCGGCCGACTTTGCCCCCCTTAACCCGGCCCCCTACCCAGCTCCCCACCTTCTGCAACCAGGGCCTCAGCACGTCTTGCCCCAGGATGTCTATAAGTCCAAGGCCGTGGGCAGTAGCGGGCAGCTGGAGGGGAGCGGCGGGGCCAAAGCCCCTCGCGGCTCGGGCACGGGGGGCAGTGGTGGCTACGGGGGCAGCGGAGCGGGGCGCTCCTCCTGCGACTGCCCCAACTGCCAGGAGATCGAGCGGCTGGGGGCGGCGGCGGCCGGGCTGCGGAAGAAGCCCATCCACAGCTGCCACATCCCCGGCTGCGGCAAGGTGTACGGCAAGGCCTCGCACCTGAAGGCGCACCTGCGCTGGCACACGGGCGAGCGGCCCTTCGTCTGCAACTGGCTCTTCTGCGGCAAGAGGTTCACCCGCTCGGACGAGCTGGAGCGCCACGTGCGCACCCACACGCGGGAGAAGAAGTTCACCTGCCTGCTCTGCTCCAAGCGCTTCACCCGGAGCGACCACCTGAGCAAGCACCAGCGCACCCACGGCGAGCCGGGCCCGGGGCCCCCGCCCGGCGGCCCCAAGGAGCTGGGGGAGGGCCGCGGCGTGGGCGACGAGGAGGCCAACCAGACGCCCCGGCCCGCCGCCTCCCCGGCGCCCCCAGAGAAGGCCCCCGAAGGCAGCCCGGAGCAGAGCAGCCTGCTGGAGATCTGAGCTGGGCGGCGGGTCTCCAGCCTCTCCGGGCCCCGTGGACCACTGCTTGCCCCTCGCTCCTTTGCCCCATGCATGCTGCCTTTTGGGGCGTCTCCATCTCTCCCCGGCTATGCTGAGCCTGGGTACCTCCCTGCATGCCTCCTCAGCGCCCCGCTTCCCCTTGCCACAAGCCCATCCCATAAACTCTCATCTTAGGCCCCCCTCACCGTGTGCCCCATTTCTGTAACTCTGGCTTCCTAAGCTCTTCCCTCGCCCTTGCTCACAGCTCCCCTCTGCTCCGCTCTTATCACACCAACTCGCCTTCCTTCCGTGGACTCCCAACGCTTCATTGCTCCCTCTTGGTAACTCCTTGACACCCACCCTTCTGCTCCCCACTCTCTCCCTTTGCTTCCAGGCTCCAGTCTCCCCGAGTTCTCACTCCACTGCTGCCCCTGCTCCAGAGCATTCTTCCTTTCTACAAACACAACGACGATAACGATGATGATGATGATGATGATAATTTATTGCCCCCTGGTGGCCTCTTCATTAGGGACCAGAGTTAGGGGGATGGGGGTTCGTGACCTGGCAGGGAGCAGGGTACCAAAAGGGGGGCAGACCAGTGGGGATCTGGACCCAAAGATGGGGTGACCCCAGGGTCAGGGAGGCTGCCCCCAGGCCTGTATATTTAACCCCTATGTTGCAAGAGAAATGAATAATAATAATAATAATTCTATTTATCTAAGTTATGATGACAGGTCAGGTAGAGTGAGCTGGGGAGGGGGGGGAGGAGGTCCGTTTCTGCTACGGAATTTTAGCCAAACGCATCTCTGTACAGAAGAAGTGTGAGGAGAGATCCTGTCAATAGAATTTCTATCATCAGGGTCTCCGTTAAAGGGGTTTCTCTTTTAATGGGATCTGCTAATATAGGATTGATTAGCTTGGTCTGTTAAAGAGGGATGGGGTACCTCTCAATCAGGGGATCCCTAATATTCCCGCCCCCAGCCAGAAGCTGTGAAACGTCAAGTCCTACGGAGGGGGGAAGGGGACTGGAATGACCCCAGCTTCCTCAAACCCAGAACCAGTTCTTCCACTTCTCCTCCGCTGACACCATGACCCCATCAGGCTAATCCCTTGTTGCCATGGTTATGGAGAATTTACAGCTGCCATTTTAGACGGGCTCATCGGAGAAGCCCACCTAACCGGAGCAGGACCTTGGCTTGGAGGTGCCTCCTGCAGAATAGGTGGGGAAGGTTTTCTCCGGGATCAGATGAAAATAAATCGAGTATTTATTGAGTGCCTACTCTGTGAACAAGGCCGGTGCCTAGAAGCCATGACAAAGAAGTTATAGAGCTAGGAGGACCTAGGCCCCTAAGCTGATTGGGGTGCGTACCAAGGCCCCCAACTGGGGACTTTCGACGACGCTCCCACCTCCGCCTCCACCTCCAATGACTTTAAAGCCGCTTCGTGCCTTTGGATACCTTTCCTGTGACTTCGGATCCTCCTTTTCCGTCTCCTGCTCCCTCAAGGCCCCACCGGTTCAAGGGTTCAAGCCGCTGGCGCTTGGGGAGAGGGTAATAAAACGGAAGGGAAGGGATCGTGCCCTCATGGAGTCTTTTCTTCTTCTTTTTTTAATTTAATAAATAAAAGTTCGGTCATAAACTTCGTCCTGGTGAGAAAAGGGGACTCGGAAGGGAAAAGGGGGTGAGCCACAGGACTTTTCCTGGGCAAACTGGGGCCTGCCCTCTGGGGGGCTGGTTTGCACATGGTGCCCGCGGGAGAGGCTCCGTCCGCCAGCTCTCCAGCGAGGTTGGTCGGTGTTGACCGCGTACAGCTCTCCGCGGAGCTGGGGAGGCCGAGAGGCTTCTTCCTGCTCCTCCTCGGACCCTGCAGCATGGACCCTGCAGCATGGACCCTGCAGCACGGACCCTGCAGCATGGACCCTGCAGCAATGGGCCCTGCAGCATGGACCCTGCAGGCCCGGGAGGGGCCCGGACCCACTGCGGCCCCAGACCCGCCGCGGGGCGGCTCCCGCGGGCGCCCGGCCTGGCACCTCACCCGCCCCCGTCCCGGCCGCAATCAGCCGTGCCCGCCGCGGAGTTAGCGGGGGAACAAAAGCCGGTCTGTGGCGGCCGTCCCCAGCCACAATAGGGCTTTGTGCGGCCCTCGCCCCCGGGGCTCCCCTGCTGGACCCGGGGGCTCCCGGGCCGCGCACCCCCGGGGCCCGGGCCCGACGGCGAGGGCGCCCCGGCCCGCGGTCCCGCTCGCCGGCTCGGGAGCCGCGGGGAGGCGCCAGAGGCGGCGGGCGGACCGTCCGGGGGGCAGGAGGAGGTGGGGGGCCGAGGCGGCGAGCCGGGCGGTCTCGGGGTGCCAGCCCGCTCCCCACTCGGCCAGGTGCGGAATCTCCTGCCCCCCGGCGCGGCTTCAGAGACGCTTTGGAGAACCCCGCGTTCCGAGCATGTCTCGGGGGGCCGGGGCCGGGGCGCTGGACGCTGGCCCGCGAGGGGAGGCCTGGAGTGGACCCCGGGCTCCCGCCCCCGCCCCCCACCCCCGCCCCGAGACCCCCCAGGGCCTGGCCCGCTCGCCTCCCGGCCTCCGCCTGCCCGGTGCCAGCTCCAGCCCGCCGCAGCCCCGCGGCCCTCCCTCCCCAGCCCCTCGGCCCCTTTCATCTTCCCTAGACTCCGCTTGGGGTTTTGCTGGTTTCTGGGAGATAAAAACCGCCTCAAACAGCCGCGGCGCGCCGCCAGGACAAACAGGGCTGGGCGGGCCATGTGCGCCTGGTTACCGGCCCCGGCCGGCCGGGTCGCCGGGAAGGGGCGGCGGGCCGCGCTCCAGGCGCCCAGGCTCCCGTGCCGCCCCCCAGAGTGGGGGGCCCGGGTCAGGAGCTGCCTCGGTTTCCCGCCCAGGTCGCAGGGGGTTGGATGGGGGCGACCTCCCGCTAAGCGCTCCCTTGCCCCGCGGGGCGGCGGGTCACCCGTCGCTGTGTCGTCGGGGCGGCGGCGCCCCCTGGCGAAGTCCGCGGGGAGTGCGCCCGGCCCGCGCTGCAAGTCCCCCTAGAATTTGCAAGTTGTGAAAAACCATTCTAGGAACATCAAATAAAGGAGTATGGGGAAGGCGTGCCTGGATGGAAATCATAGAGCCCGGTTCCTCCTTCCAGTTCCCATCGCGGGCTAAGAGGCAAGCACCCACCCACTAATTATAACACAACCTCTTGGTGAAAATCAGGCTACACCAAAGGGAGGTGGAAGTTGCAGGCTGAGGCCTTACTAACTTCAAGGGGGTATCTTTGGGTTGCATGGTGTCACGTCTGAGGCAAAACCAAACCTTTGTGGTGGGTTCTCAGCGCTTTCCACTAATCTGTCGGAGTCACAGACTCCCTCTACCTCCAAACCCGTCCTGCTGCCCCTTCCCAAGGAGACCTTCCCCAACTAGCTCCCCAAAGGGTTTTTACATTATGCTCTTTAAGCCTTCTGGGACTTCCCAGGCTACAGTGAACGGATCTTGCAAAATTGTTCTGTGCGGTATCACCGGGGAGCTTTTTGGAAATTTAGTTTCACGGGTCCACTCAGAATCTGCATTTTAGCAGGATCCTCAGATGAGTCCTAGGGCCATTAACATTCTAGAGTTCTTGTTTTCTGGCCTGGGAATAACTCTTGGTAGAAAGGAGCAGCAGATACAGAATCTAAGAATGCTAAACTATAATGCGCCCTAGAACCTACCATGAGATGAGCAGTTCTTGGGAGTGAGGAAAGTGCCTCAAAAATTTCTCTCTCCTGTCCTAGCTGGTTTGGCTCAGTGGATAGAGCATCAGCCTGAGGACTGAAAGGTCCTGGGTTCAATTCTAGTCAAGGCCATATGCACGGGTTGCAGGCTCAATCCCCAGTAGGGGTCGTGCAGGAGGCAGCCAATCAATGATTCTCTCATTGATGTTTCTATGTCTCTCTCCCTCTTTTCCTCTTCCTTCCTCTATTAATAAAAACATTAAAAAATTATCTGTCCCCAGAGCATGGTTCTTGGAATTTGCTCATTAACATTTGTTAAATGAATGAACCAATGCCTAAGTCGTTTAGTCCATGGTTGTCAAACTGCGGCTCTGGAGCCACATGTGGCTTTTTGGCCCCTTGAGTGTGGCTCTTCCACAAAATACCATGGCCTGGGAGAATCTATTTTGAAGAAGTGGCGTTAGAAGAAGTTGAAGTTTAAAAAATTTGGCTCTCAAAATAAATTTCAATCATACTGTTGATATTTGGCTCTGTTGATTAATGATTTGCCAACCACTGGTTTAGTCCATGACAGTTATGGCTAATGATCTCTGATATCTGTTTAGCGGTTTATAATTTATTAAATGGCTTCATTTCCATTTTGAATGGGAAACAACGACATGAAATAATTAGGGCACTGCAAGTGAGGAAGCAGGGGCTTAAAGAATTCAATTATTTTTCCCAAGGTCATGTAGCTGTAAGCCGAGGAGCGCCTATTCTGCATTAAGACTCCTTGGAGTTAGATAGAATAAGATCAATTTCACTTTTATTCTGAAGTTAGAATGCCTGGTTTTGATATTTTCAGGTCAGATTTCTCAGTGTCTTGTTCTCCTGGGGTTGTTGTAAAGATTATACAAGCGCTTATAATACATGCTCAGGAAATTTTACTGTTGTCCAACTGCCCCCCCCCCCCCCTTTCCTCCCAGGACGCCTAGCCCTGTGGGCCCTAGGTTCTGGCAGCCAACACTCTCGCTCTCAGTGACTTTTCTTCTCCTGGAGGCTTTCCAGCCCATGTGACCGTCTGTGTCTTCCTCGGTGCGATTCACAGTCTTGGGAGGGTTAATTGAGGTACTTCCCTGAACGTGGCTCATGTGGGGCTTTCCAAGCGCCGAGGGAGTGGGAGACTGTATTTGGGAATTCGGAGCTGGGAAAAACAGCAGCCCCACCGGGAAAAAAACAAAAACCTCCCAAATAGGAGCTGGCCCTGCGGACGTGTCCACGCCGTTTTCCCTCCAGCCGCCAGGCGGCGCGCGAGGAAGCTCTAAAAGCCTATCTCCCCCGCGACCCCCCTCCCGACTGCGCAAGCGTCCTTCTTCTCCGCGATTCCCTTCACTTCCGTTGAGGTTTCACGCCGCCGTTTGTCCCAGGCGGCCACCCGTACGCGTCCGAATCTAGCCCGGGAACTGAGAGAGGCGCGGCGTCCGCGAGTTTGCCGGTTCCGGACGTCTTCAGGACCGGCCCGATGTGCTCCCTAGGGCTGTTCCCCCCGCCTCCGCCGAGGGGCCAGGTCACCCTATACGAGCAGAATAACGAGCTGGTGACAGGCAGTAGCTATGAGAATCCTCCGCCTGACTTCCGGGGCCAGGTGGCCGGGCGGGGAGGGAGGGGACCGGCCGGCTGGGGGCGGAGTCAGGGAGAGCGGCGGACCGGGGCGGTGCGGTGGGGGCGGGGCTGGGGTTGCAAGTCCCCAGGTGGGCCGACTGGAAACTGCCTGGCCCGGGCATCTGGATGTATGTTAGGGCGAGGACTGGAGGATGAGGGGTGCTGAGAAGCTGTGGGGCAGGCCTAGAGAGAGGGGAGAGACTGGGAGGGTGCACGAGAAGTACTGAGAAGTTGGGATCCGTATCTGGGAGAAACTGAGAAAGCACAACTTGGAGGGTTTTGTTTTTTCTCCCCGTGTGGTGTTCCTGGGAAGGAAAAGGAAGAGAGAGGAAAAAAAGGACATTTATTGAGCGTTTACTCTGTAAGGAGGGTCTGAGTTAGGTGTTCACAAATATTGTAAGATTTTTAAAAAATATTTTTATTGATTTTTTTTTTTTTTTTTTTTTTTACAGAGAGGAAGAGAGAGGGATAGAGAGTTAGAAACATCGATGAGAGAGAAACATCAACCAGCTGCCTCCTGCACACTCCCCACTGGGGATGTGCCCGCCACCACGGTACATGCCCTTGACCAGAATCGAACCCAGGACCTTTTAGTCCGCAAACCGACGCTCTATCCACTGAGCCAAACCGGTCTCGGCTATTGTAAGATTTAATAATCACAACAACCCTATGGAGTTTTATTGTCTTTTTACAGATCAGGGAGCTAAGAGCTGTGGCCTGGTTTTTCAAGTGTTGTATTTGTGGAAATGGGAAATGGGTCTGTGGCGCCTCTTACCCTTCGCCCAGCCGTGGGTTAGAGAGGGCAGGGAGTTCAGCAGAGATCTGGGAAAGAGACCAACTCATTGTCAACCTCTCGTTTCTGGGCTACAGTGGATCAATTTTCCTGTCCTAAACCTGTCCAAGGACCCCCTGAAGAACCCGGGGAGGCTGGACCATGGCACCAGAATGGCTTTCATCCACCACCGGGAGCAAGTGTGGAAGAGATGCATCAATAGCTGGTGAGACATGGCAGAGGGTCTCCTGGACCCGGTGAGGTCACCACCTCTCTGCCTCCGCCGCTGGGCTCTCAGCCTTCACTGTAGAACTCAAGGCTGTGCAACAGTTTTTCCGTCGCAGCTCTGATGACTTGCCTTGCTTTCTGGTTTGAACTCAGCAAAGTTGGCTAGAGGATTGCAGTGAATAATCTTGTGCCTAGGTCATTCATTTTGCACACGTAGGAGTGGAGCCATACCACTGGGATTAATTTCCTGACTGTGCCACTTCTAGCGGTGCCACCTTGGGCAAATTACTTACTCGGTTCCTCAGTTTCTTCATCTGTAAAATGGCACCTGTCTCCCGAGGTTGTAGTGATGATTAAATGAGTTAGTAGATGTAAAACACTTAGAACAATGCCTGTCCCATATGAATCCCCTAAGAGTTAGCTATTATCATTGTCATTTGTAGAGTGAATTCCTACAAACGAAGGAGCTGTTTCAAAGGGTATGTTCATTTGTAATTTCATGTGCTGTTGTCAAATAGTCCTCCTTTGAAATTGTGCCTACGTAGCCCTAGCCGGGTTTGCTCCGTGGTTAGAGAGTCAGCGTGGGGCGAGGTTCGATTCTGGTCAGGAATCGTACCTCTGTTGCAGGTTGCAGGCTTGAGCCCCAGTCCTGGTCCGGGCACAGGGGTGCGAGTGTGGGAGACAACCAGTTGGTGTGTCTCCCGCATCAATGTTTCTCTTCTTTCTCTCCCTCCCTTCCATTCTTTCTAAAAAAAAAAACACACACACACACACAAAACAAAACCAATAAAAAAAATACCCTCTGGCCCTAGCCTGTTTGGCTTAGTGGATAGAGTGTCGGCCTGTTGACGGAAGGGTTCCGGGTTCACTTCCCGGTCAGGGCACATGCCTGGGTTGCAGGCTTGACCCCTACGTAGTGTGGGGCATGCAGGAGGCAGCTGATCCATGATTCTCTGTCATCATTGATGTTTCTATCTCCTTCTCCTTCTCTCTCTGAAATCAAAAACATTTAAAAAAAATAAAATATCAAAGAAAATAGAAGAAATTGTTCATATTTATAGTTCTACTAACAGTGCATGAGAGTGCTGTCAAACTTTAGTATTTGGGCCCTAGCTGGTTTGGCTTAGTGAATAGAGCATTGGCCTGCAGGCTGAAGGGTCCTGGGTTTGATTCTGGTCAAGGGCACATGCCCGGGATTGTGGGCTCAATCGCCACTAGAGGGTGTGCAGGAGGCAGCCAATCAATGATTCTCTCTCATCATAGATGTTTCTATCTATCCCTCTCTCTTCCTCTCTGAAATCAATAAAAATATATTAAAATCTTCAATATTTGGTATTATAGTATGACTTAATTTGCATGTCTCTTTGTGTGTGAGTAGAGTTCAATATCAGTTAATTGTCTGAAAGTTACTCCGTCCTGGGCCCTTTCTCACTTCCTGCCTCTCCAGCTGCTGCTTCTCTCCTGATGTCCCTTAGAGGTCAGTGTCCTGGGCTGGACTTGCAGTTGATGCTCCACACCTGGAGTTCACTTGTCGGCCGAACACCCCCTCTAATCTGCAGCCAGACTGATCTTTCTAAAAGAGACATGCAAATTAAATCGTACTATAATACCAAATATTGAAGATTTTAATATATTTTTATTGGTTTCAGAGAGGAAGAGAGAGGGATAGATAGAAACATCTATGATGAGAGAGAATCAGATTGGCTGCCTCTGCTTACTAATCCTCCCATGGCTTTCCCCTCACTGACGGAGGGGCTAGCCTTTATTCCTTGACTGGCTCACACGCCCTGGAAGACATCGGAGCCTTAGTTGCCTAATTGGTAAAATGTGCAGAATGCTCATTCTAGTGTGGTAATTAAATGAAAGAACAATATGTAAAGTGCATGGCACTTAGTTGCCACTCGGTAAATGTGAATTCTCTTATTTGTAATACATGTTTACTGAGTGAATGGATGACATTTGTAGGAGGTAGACTGAAGAGATCAGAGCATTCTGACTCACAGCTTCCTCTTCTCGTCAGGTGTGATATGGGCCTTTTTGGGGTGCTGAATGAAATTGCTAACTCGGAGGAGGAGGGTGAGTATTTCTCCCTCCACAGCCCGCTCTAGTTTTGCTATTGGCATCACGCCTGCATAGTCTCCCTAACTCATCCTGGTACCTGCTGGCCCAGCTCCTTTCCCTTCAGCCCTGTTTTCTCCGGCCAGTTGTCCGCACTGCTGCCATCTTTACTTCTCCCCTCTACCTACCCGCGTATCCCAGAGGGGGAGTCCGGAAACACGTATTCAGTAGAAGGACCTGGGCAGTGCCCATCCCTCAGCCAAGAGGGTGCCCAGTTGGAGCCCTGCGAGTGGTTTAATCAGAGCTGTTTTCTCAACCCCACAGTATTTGAGTGGGTGAAGACTGCGTCCAGGTGGGCCCTGGCTCTCTGCCGATGGGCCTCCTCCCTCCATGGGTCCCTGTTCCCGCACCTGTCTGTAAGTTTAGCTTTCTCCCCTGGTCCTTCCCATCCCCAGCCCCCTTCTCCATTTCCTTAAGGGCGGGGTGGGAAACCTGCAGACGGTGGGTGTGGTCCAGTGGGCACATTGTGGGGATTAGCTCCTTTTGTCCCAGGGCATCCTTGATCCGATTTGATCTTACAGCTCCGGAGTGAAGATCTGATCGCTGAATTTGCCCAAGTCACAAATTGGTGAGTGTGCAAGCTCCGAGGCTTTGGTAGGAAGGAAGTCCTGAAACTTGCAGCGTCTTTTAGGGAGAAGGAAGTCTATGCACAGGTTCCTCCCACCCCTTTCCTGACTGCCTCCCACATTCTCACTCCTTCTACCTCCCCCCAAAATAAAATAAAAAGTAAAAAAAAACCCAATAATGTCCTTAGTGAAAAGGGATCTGAACTTCTGGGTTGGGGGAAGGATAGGTACAGATTTCGCCTCTTCATGCTCATTGCTGCCCCAGGTCCAGCTGCTGCTTGCGGGTCTTTGCATGGCACCCCCACACCAACAAGTTTGCGGTGGCCCTGCTAGATGATTCGATCCGGGTGTACAATGTTAACAGGTATGTGGGGGCCTTCTGGGCAAGCTCTGACCCCACTCTCCATGGCTTAGTCTCCACTTCCCTCTCCGCCTTGGTCCCGGGAGGGTCCTGCAGTTCCTGGGCCTGGGCCACAGGGCTCCTTCTAGAACTGATGTGTCCTCTCTCCAGACAGAACCTTTATCTTTTCCTGGCCCACCACACCCCAGCCCCGTGAGCTTTCTCCTCTGTAGATTTGCCTCTCAACTGCACTCCTTCCCTCTGAGCCTTAGTGTTCCTGTTTCCCCCCTTCACCGCAGCACTATAGTCCCCTCTCTGAAGCACCGGCTGCAGCGAAATGTGGCCGCTCTGGCCTGGAAGCCGCTCAGTGCCTCTGTCTTGGCTGTGGCCTGCCAGAGCTGCATTCTCATCTGGACCCTGGACCCCACCTCCTTGTCTACCAGGTGAGTCCCAATCTGTCTTTCCATGGCCTACAGGTTGTCCTGCTAGGTGCAGGTCTCAAAGAAGAAGTTCTCTGTCCTCACAGCAGTTCCCGGGGGAGAAGCAGACCTAAGGTCAAGGTGGAGGTGCTCAATACTTTAATCTGGAGAAAGGGACAGAAGTAGGGGCTTCTGGGATTCTGGGAAGCGAATGTCTATGAATTAAGGAGTGGAAAGACTGTCAGATATAGTTTAAAGGAAGGTGGGAAGGGAGTTAATGTGGATATAAATGGAAACCAATGAAAAATAATCCCCAGGAGAATTAACTAATATAAAACCAGAAACTGGTTCTTTAAATTATGAATAAAGAAAAACTTTTGGCCAGCCTTGTTGAGGTAAAAGAAGATCAAAGTACATAGGCTATTTTCAGAATGGGAATGGAGAGATAATCACAGATATGGAAGAAAATGGAGTTATTAAAGAATATTATAGTCTAGACTAAGAGATTTGAAAGTTTAAAGGAAATGTTCATTTTTCTAGCAAAATATAAACTGCTGAAGTGGATTGTTAAAGAAATTAAAAGGGATGAACTCTACCACTAAAAAGATGCCAAGCTGACATGGTTTTATGAGAGTTTTATCCAATTGTCAAAGAAAGATCATCTCCATGCTATTTAATTCAGATCATAGAAAAAGTAGGAAATCTTTCTGATTAATTTTTTACTTTTAATAAACTTTATTTTGGCATAATTTTATTTATTTAATTTTTAAAATATTGATTTCAGAGAGGAAGATAGAAACATAAACATCAGTGATGAGAGGGAATCATTGATCCCTTCAGTCCGCTGGCCAATGCTCTATCCATTGAGCTAAATCAGCGAGGACGATGATTGGATTTTTAACAAAGATAGTGGAGAGTTTTGATATATTCATCATGCAGTTTCCCCATTTTAAATATATTTCCCTGTTACATTTGTCAAAACTAAGAAAGTGCCCAACCAGTTGGGTATTGACCTATGAACCAGGAGGTCAGTTTGATTCCTGGTCAGGGCACATACCTGGGTGGAGGGCTCGATCCCCAGGGTGGGGCATGCAGGAGGCAGCCGATCAATGATTAACTCTCATTATTTATTAATCCTTACCTGAGGATATTTTAAAAATACATGTATTTTGTTTTTTGTCTTTTTTGTGTGTGTGTTTTTTTTTTGTTTTTTTTTGTTTTTTTTTTTACAGAGAGGAAGGGAGAGGGATAGAGTTATAAACACTGATGAGAGAGAAACATTGATCAGCTGCCTCCTGCAAGATGGTCCTCTGGGACGAGGGCCGTCTTCTCTGGGGGAGCATGACATCTCCCAGCTTCCCAGTTCTAGCTCTACTGGTCAGAAAGCTTTCTTTCTCCTGAGGACCATAGTGAAAGCTTACCCTTTTACCCATTTTCCTCGGTGGACCTACTGGTGGTGACATCGCCTTTCCTTCCTTAGTTTTTTCTTTAACTTGCACAATCCTTATTTATTTCTCCACCCTGGATTTGAGCTCCGAGGGGCCATTGGGATTTGGGAATTTTATCAGGACGAGGCAAGGAAATAAAATCAGGGGCTTTCTTCATGTCTTCTGACTTCGTACCTTGTTTCCTCTTGGCAGACCCTCTTCTGGCTGTGCCCAAGTGCTCTCGCACCCTGGGCACACACCCGTCACCAGCTTGGCCTGGGCCCCCAGCGGGGGGCGGCTCCTCTCAGCTTCACCTGTGGATGCGGCTATCTTGGTAGGTTGGTCCCCACCCTTTTGGTCGTTGCAGCCACTCCTCGGGTTGAGGAAAGAGCCTTCTGTGCCTAGTGGTGGGCAGTGTCCTTTAGGAAGGAGAGGGATAATTGTCCATCCAGTCTTAAACTTACCCCGGGAAGGAGCTGCATCATCCAGACTCAGATTGTAAACATAAAACTTATTTTTCCTCCTGTTTTTTTTGTTAATCCTCCCCCGAGGATGTTTTCTCTACTAGAGTGAAAAGGGGGTGGGAGGAGACAGAAACATCGATGTGAGACTGAGACACATCAATCAGTTGCCTCCTGCACTCGCCCCGATCAGGTCTAGGCTGGGATCGAGCCTGCAGTGTGTGTTCTTGTGCCCTTGACCAGAATCCACCTGTGACTCTTTAGTCTATAGGGCAACGCTCTAACCACTGAGCAACCGGCCTGGGCATATTTCCTCCTGTTTTAACAGCCCCTTTCCTGCTCCCTCCCTTTCTGGTTCTTTGTACCTTAAAGAAGGGAGCCCCTGTGAGATGATAGGGGTGCTTGAGTTTCTTGTCTACTCTTGACCCCACCCTCGTAGGTATGGGATGTCTCGACAGAGACCTGTGTTCCCCTTCCCTGGTTTCGGGGAGGAGGCGTTACCAACCTGCTCTGGTCCCCAGATGGCAGCAAAGTCCTGGCTTCCACTCCTTCCGCTGTCTTTCGGTGAGTGGGAGGACAGAGGGAGGGCAAGAATGACCTGGAGAAAGGCACTTGGCTCCTGGAACTTGACGCAGGAAGGACCTTCTGTCCTCATTCCTGTTCTTTGGCCTGCCCCCGGGACTGACAGAGGGACTGAAGTTTAAATTTTGGAACCCAGAGGTCCTAAGCTGTGATTTGCTTCTCTGGTGCAGAGTCTGGGAGGCCCAGATGTGGACCTGTGAGAGGTGGCCCACTCTGTCAGGGCGATGCCAAGTGAGTTTCAGAGAAGCTGGGAAGGAGTTGGGCCCCTGGTTCCCCAAGCTTCTCTCCCCCCCCTCTACTTCCTTTCCTCTTGCATCCCCCCATAGACCACCCTTTCCTTGCCTCTTCCTGATCCCAGACAGGCTGCTGGAGCCCGGATGGAAATCGGCTGCTGTTCACTGTGTTGGGGGAGCCACTGATTTACTCCTTGTCATTCCCAGAACGTTGTGGTGAGTTTGGGGAAACACTTCAGGGCGCAGACCATCTCTGGGGCAGTCAGAGGGAGGCAAGAACTCTCTGGAACATGCTACTCCGAAGGGTAAAGGGAAGTAAAGCAGCTTGGGAGATGAGGGGTGTTGATGGCTGTGATGGAGAGGAGGCAGGGGACAAATCAGATGCCCGTTTCCTGTACTGAAGAGCTCCTGCCCTATCTGCAGGTGAGGGGAAGGGGCGTGTTGGAGGTGCAAAATCCGCAACGATTGTGGCAGATCTGTCCGAGACAACAGTACAGACACCACATGGAGAGGAAAGGTGAGCCGAGTGGCTGAGGGGGAGAGGCAGTAGAATGTGAGAGACCTTGCTGAACCCTCCCAACCTCCTGTTCTGACCCACAGGCTTGGGGGAGAGGCTCACTCTATGGTCTGGGACCCCAGTGGGGAGCGTCTGGCTGTGCTCATGAAAGGTAAGAGGCGGGGAGGGGGGGACTATGCTCAGGCCCCAGCCACCTTACCAGTGTCCATAGTTTTCTGCCCTGCCCTGGGATTCGGCCTCTAATTCCTTCCTGCATCCATTTCCTGCAGGAAATCCCCGGGTCCAGGGCGGTAAGCCAGTCATCCTCCTTTTTCGCACTCGCAACAGCCCTGTGTTTGAGCTACTTCCTTGGTAAGTGCTGGGCCGGCCAGTAGATCTGGGCCCCTCACCAGCCTTCCCCCCCTAAACCCACATCGCACCCCTGCCTCTAGTTGCCTGCTTACTATGTCTCCTCCCCCTAGTGGCATTATCCAGGGAGAGGCAGGAGCCCAGGCCCAGAGCATCACTTTCCATCCTTCCTTCAAAAACGGGGCTCTGCTCAGCGTGGTGAGTAGGCCAGGCTGCGGGGTTCTCAGAGTGAAATGGGGGAGCGGAGGGCCTTGGCTGCTGTGTGGCTCCGCACACGGCCTTTGAGCCCAGCCCGCTAAGCCTTTTCTTTCTCCCTTCTGCAGTGCTGGTCCACAGGCCGGATCGCCCACATCCCTCTGTACTTTGTCAATGCCCAGTTTCCACATTTTAGCCCAGTGCTTGGCCGAACCCAAGAGCCCCCAGCTGGAGGCGGAGCTTCTATTCACGATCTGCCCCTCTTCACCGAGACATCCCCGGCCGCTGCTCCTTGGGACTCTCACCCAGTGCCACCACCTACTCTGTCCCGCTCCCCTCACCCCCACTTCCAATAATAAAAACTTTCTGTTTCCCACTCAATTCTGAGACTCTTCTCAAGGGAACTGCATTAGGGTAAGGTGAAGAAAAAAGGCACGGAGACTTTGGGTTAAGATTTTGGTTCTGTCACTTTTTAGCAACTTCTCATGAGTTTGTCAAGTTATTTAACCTTAGGAACTGGATGGTTTTCAAATGATTATGAAAGAAAAGTGGAGAAAATGAGAAAAGTCGTGAAGGTCTAGCATAGGCTCTGGCACATAATAGATGTTTCTTTTTTAAAAATATATATATATATTTTTTTTATTGATATTTTAGAGAGGGAGAGAGAGATACAGAGCTAGAAACGTCGATGAGAGAGAAACATCAACCAGCTGCCTCTTACACATCCCCTACCGGAATGTGCCCGCAACCAATGTACATGCCCCTGACCGGAATTGAACCCGGGACCCTTCAGTCCACAGACCGACGTCTACCACTGAGCCAAACCGGCCTCGGCCGGTAATAGATGTTTCACTTCCCCCAAGTTCCCAGGATGGTGCAGGTGGGTAATGTGGCAAAGACTTGGTCAGTGTGAGAGAAAAGAACTTTTATTGGGTGAGGGGATGTGAAGGAGGTGTAAGTGCTGGGCGCTGGGCCAAGGTGGCACGGGCCATGCTCAAGGCACCCTCTCGGGTGCGGTGCCCACCAATGAAACCGCTGGCATGGACGAAGACGCAGCCAGGAATTCCACTGACCTGGTCCAGGGCCTCATCCCGAAGACCCCGCCACGACTCCGGCAGGGGCAGCCTACAGGCGAGCAGGAGGAGCAAGTTGGTGAGAGCAAATGGAGGCCTTGAGGACTGGAGAGGGGGGACGGAACAGGGGCCACGACCAGTGGCGCCCTCTACAGGCTGCTACAGGGCCTCACCTGCTCTGGAACGAATGGAGCTCCTTGGGCACACACTGGACCCGCCACTGTCCAGTCTGGTCCACGTAGATAACAAAGGCGATGGTGACTGGGGGCGACAGCCCAGATTCCAGGTGGTAAAGGTGCTCTTTCCAGGGGCACCCACCTTTTGCCAGTTCTATGATCTCCCCGCTTGGGTCCACCTGAAAGGGGGGAAGGGGGGCGTGGCTGGAAGGTTCAGGGTCGGAGGAGCCTCTGCTGCCCAGCTGCCCAGCAGGAGTCACTAGCCTGAGCCACAGTGCCTCCTCCCATGCCTGTACCTGCAGTCGCTGGCTCAGGGCCTCTTCCACCAGGGCCCGGGCTGGCATCCAGCTGTGCTGGTAGAAGTCCAGTCTCTGCAGAAACTCCTCCTGAACCAGGTCCATTGCACGCTTGAACCCTGCCTGGGAATCACAGCCGCTCTCATTTCCTCCCCTGAGGTCTTCCACGCCCCAGTCCCTCCCCCGGGGCCCTCCTTACCTCGGTGTCTTGGTTGGGCTGGTTCCAGGTGGGGTTAAGCCGGGCAACCCGGGCACTCAGCGTGGTGGTCAGCGCGTATCGAGGCTCTCCCTCCCACTGGGAGATCCCGTTGTCCACCGCATCCACCTCCTCCACGAAGTTCTCATACATCTAAGGCAGCCGCAGAAATGCTTTTAGGGTACCTACCACTTGCATGGTAGAGTTTTACAGGTTTCTAAGATATGTGTATACACTCTATTTTATTTAATCTCAATGCAATGAGCCTGCGAGGCTCTCCCAACAACTGGGCTCGGAAAGGGGAATTGGGGTGTCCAGTAGCTTGCTTACAGTCAGAGCTAATAGCGCTGGAATCTGGATCACCTGATTGCTAATCCAGCACTCATTCTAGCACACAGGCCCTAGCTGAGGCAGCATGTGTGGGGAGGAGGCTGCTGCTTCTGAGCAAAGATCTGCAGCTCCAGGAGGGGCTCTGTGGGGTGGATCCCTGCGGCTGAGGGAGGGGAAGTCTCTAGAGGGGCTGAGCAGGCTACTCAGTGACCCGTTTCATGAGGCCCAGGAGGGTCTGGCCAGGCACAGGAGTCAGCTGGGAGCGAATAGGTGCTGGACTAGACATCAAGAGCTGGGGTGTGGTCCCAGAGAAATCCACGGCGGGCCGCGTGGCATCAGCAGCTGCTGCATCTCCTAAACCTTAAGAAATGGTAGGACAATGCCTCAAGAGTGTGGGAGCAGAAACGATATGGGATATCGGTGTTCAAGGCAAAATTGCCCTACAAAATAGGCTTACCTATCAACACGGGTGGTGTGTGAAAAAAGCATTCTCAGGGAGAGCCAGAGGAGAAACGCCTCTTTGCCCAGCCCCCTCGTCTGGACCCAACCTGATAATCAGTTAAAACTTGGGTGTAATCCAGTTCAATTGCTTAGAAACCCCTCAGCAGAAGGAAAAACTAACCCAGGCAGTCTACAACCTTAGCAATCCCAGTCTCCAACTGAATCATTCATATTTTTTTCCCTTTCTTGGCTCATATTAATGCTGAGCCATAGGGGCAGGTAAGCCGAGTCAAGAGAAGTGAACAGTCTGTCTGCAAAAAACAGAGCTGGCTGAATCTGGTCTGACCTGTGAACTTCACAGGAGCAGGAACTAGTAGGTGTCCTCGGAATCACTGAACCGACAGGCACACCAGGACCGCTAGCCCTGCTCCTTCCCCAACAGCCGAATCTGCTGAACCGCTTTCCGGAGACGCTGGAGGGTCCTGAAGATATTTTCATAATCAGAGGCTTCCCAACTCCTGAGCCTCTGCTGAATGACAGAGGTCCCTGTAGGCTCCTCTCCCCTTCGAGGGCAGCCAGACCTGAGCCGTATGCTTCCAAACCTCAGCCGCCGCCTCTGTGGCCGAGTTGTTGAACAGTCATTTTTTATGTATGTCAGGTCAAGAAAAGGACTGGAAACACTGCTTTATGGTTCTCAAAGCTCTTTTCCTCACGTTACTTCTCCCACCCCCGCATGCCCTTGTGAGATGAGTCTGACTGAGGGAGGCAGCGGTGGGCTGGCTAGGGGCTGGAACTCTGACGTGAGCCCAGGCCTAAGTGCTGCGTGAGCGCCCCTCCCAACTGGCCTGGTGGACATGCATGTGCGGGGCATCTGTCCTCAGGTCCCCACCTTGTCATAGAGGGTGCCCACCATGCTGTCCTCTTCGCTAGTGCCCAGCAACTGGGCCAGCAGCTTGTGCCCGAAGTGCAGATAGACGAGTCCCGCACTGCTCAGCCTGGTCTGCCAGGGCTTCCCGGGGCACAGGGAGCTCATGGTCTCTGTGAAAGACCTGGGGAGCACAGGGAGGCGGGGCTGAGGCAGAGCGGCGCCCGTCAGCCCTGTGCGTGTGCGTGTGCGTGTGCAGCACAACGCGGGGCGGGAGGCTGGGGAATACTGCGGGAGCTGGAAGAGACAGCCCGGCTGGAGAGGCTCTGGCTTTTCCTTAGGGGTCGGTCACACAGACCGCAGCTTAAAGTCTGTGCATGCATCTGACAATGTAAACTCAAAGCTCACAACATGCCCGGCTCAGACACTGCAGATAAAAAACAGACCATGTCCCTGTCTTCACGCTTACCTGCTAAAGGCAGACAAGACGGACACACAAACAACCAAGAGGATGCTGTAGCTGTTCTAAGCAAGGAATCGCGTGTGCGTGTGCATGTGCGTGGATTTGGAGAGCTTTCAGGTCATACCTGAACAATGAATTTATGGGTGTTCACCAGACAAAGGGTGAGGGAACGACATGTACTCGGCTAAGAGGTCTCGTCATGGAATTGCAAGAAAGGAGCTTGGGTGTGAGATGAGTGGTAAAAAAAAGGCGGAAGAGCAAAGCAGGGGCCAGATCACGGTAGACCTTGCATGCCATTCTTTGGAGTTTGGACTTCTATTTGTATGTAATGGGAGCCACTGAGAGACTTTAGTCAAGTGCACGTTAGAAGGAGCACTGTGCCAGCCAACATGGAGAACAGATGCAAGATTACCTGCAGCGGTCTGGGTAAGTGAGGAAAGCAGGAATTTGAATAGCAGTGGAACAGAGAATAGGGAAAAGGGAAGTAGAAACCATAGCTATAATTTGTAAATACTAATTAGAATTACCTAAGGAGCTCACTTTTTGTTTGTTTTAATGATTTTTATTAAATACTGAATAAACACAAAACATTTTAATAAAATACATATAGCTGAAACCGGTTTGTCTCAGTGGTAGAGCGTTGGCCTGAGGACTGAAATGTCCCAGGTTCAATTCCGGTCAAGGGCATGTAACTGGGTGCGGTACATGGAGGTGTGCAAGAGGCAGCTGATCAATGATTCTCTCTCATAGATGTTTCTAACTCTCTATCCCTCTCCTTTCCTCTCTGTAAAAAATCAATAAAATATATTAAAAAAATAAAATAAAATACATATAAAGTATAGCCATGACCAGTGTGCTCGGTGGTTAGAGCCCTGGCCCATGCAGGGTCGCAGGTTTGATTCCCGGTTATGGGCATATACCTGGTTTGTGGGCTTGCTCCCTGCCATGGGCTAGAACACATGTGGGAGGCAACCAGTCAGTGTATCTCTCACATCAATGTTTCTCTCTCCCTCTCTCCCTTCCACTCTCTCTGAAAAACAATGGAAAAAATATCCTCATGTGAGAATTAACAACAATATATAAATGGTATAAAGATTAGTCAAAGCCCTAACCTGTTTGGCCTAGTGGATAGAGCGTTGGCCTGCGGACTCAAGGGTCCCAGGTTCAATTCTGTTCAAGGGCATGTACCTTGGTTGTGGGCACGTCCCCAGTAGGGAGTGTGTAGGAGGCAGCTGATCAATGTTTCTCTTTCATCAATGTTTCTTATTCTCTATCCCTCTCACTTCCTCTCTAAAAAAATCAATAAATTAAAAAAAAAAATACTAGTAATAGCCCAGCCAGCGTGGCTCAATGGTTGAGCATCAACCCATGACCCAAGAGGTCTCTGGTTAGATTCCTGGTCAGGGCACATGGCCAGGTTGGGGGCTTGATCCCCACCCAGTAGGAGGCATGTAGAAAGCAGCTGATCAATGTTTCTAGCATCGATGTTTCTATCCATCTTCCTTCCTCTCTAAAAATGAATTTAAAAAACCCCACACAGATTAAAAAAATTTAAGAAAGACTAATAATAATCCCCCCAGGTGAAGTTCAAAAAGAAGGAAAACTGCCCTGGCTGGTGTGTTAAGTGGTTTGAGTGTAGGTCTATGCACCGAAGGGTCACAAGTTCTATTCCTGGTCAAGGGAGTCAAAGGCAAATACCTGGGTTGTAGGTTCGATCCCTAGTGCCCCAAGCAACCAATCAATGTTTCTCTCTCTCTCTCTCTCTTTCTCCCCTTCTCCCTCTCCCCCTACTCCTTCCTTCCACTCTCTTTGAAGATCAATAGAATGACAATCAACAAAAACAAAAAACAAAATAAGCAAAACTAAGTAAATTAACGATGGAAACAGACATATGTGCTAAACTATACACAAGGGTATGATGAACACAAATTCAGGATATTGTTTACTTTTGAAGGAGCTGGGGGGATGGGATAGGGAAGAAACACACAGGTACAGATTCAAAGGTAATGTTCAAATTTTTGAATTGGGAGATTAGTTCACAGGTGTTCACATTATGTTTTATATTCCAGAAATGTGTTTTTTTTTTAAATAAACATCTTTTAATTGATTTCAGAGAGGAAAGGAGAGGAGAGACTGAAACATCAATGATGAGAGAGAATCACTGATTGGTTGCCTTCTGCATGCTCTCTAATGGGGATCAGCCCGAAACCTGGGCATGTGCCCTGACCAGGAATTGACAGGACCCTTCAGTCCTCAGGCTGATGCTCTATCCACTGAGCCAAACTGGCTAGGGTCAGAAATGTTAAATACAACCGAAACCGGTTTGGCTCAGTGGTAGAGCGTCGGTCTGCGGACTGAAAGGTCCCAGGTTCGATTCCAGTCAAGGGCATGTACCTTGGCTGCGGGCACATCCCCGGTGGGGGGTGTGCAAGAGGCAGCTGGTAGATGTTTCTCTCTCATCAACGTTTCTAGCTCTCTATCTCTCTCCCTTCCTCTCTGTAAAATATCAATTAAAAATTTTTTTAAAAGAAGGGAACAGTGTTTGCTGCACTGGAAGGAGGATGTCTAAGAGTGGGAAACAGGAGGTTGATGAGATAGGGGCTTGAGGAGAGGGGAAAAGAATGAAGTAGAAAACCACACATATGTGAACTGTCACCAACCACCACAATCATGTGGGCCCACCAGTATGAAGTGGGGCAGCAAGGGCACATGAATGGGTTAATCCCAGCTGGGGTATTAATTGGGGAGGAAACAGTACTGGTGGGGGAAAAGTCTGACAGCCAGAGAAGGAGGTGAGCTGGGAGGGGCCTGAGGCCTGACTAGGAGCCAAGGAAGGCCTGGGCAGGTCAGACTCAGGGAGGTCCCAGGCCGGGTGGATAGGTGGAGGGCTAGAGGATGGATGGCTGTGGTGGCATAGAACTCAAAGGGTTTGCTTTCCCGGGTGGGGCAGTGCCTTTGTTGACCCAGAGCACTGCAGCGGATGGCTGAATGAAGCTGAAGAGAAGAAAAGGTCTCTGGGAACCCACCTCTGGTGATGGTCATATCGGTGCCTCTGAGGGTCGTACTCGCCACCCACATCTACCACGATGTCGCAAGAAGCCAGTTTTTCGGGGTCCCGGGTCCGCACAATCTCTGCATCCTGTAGGGGGCACCGGGGGTGAGGAGCTGCCAGGAGTCGCGCGGACAGGGGGTTAAGGCTAGGTCTCTAGGGGAGTCGGGAAGGGTAGGGAGGGGGCTCGGGCCGCCCAGGAACCACAGGGACCCCGTTGAGGCTCGCGGGCGTCCCCGGCGCACCGAACCTGGTACTCGGGCAGGAGGCGCAGCAGTGCACACGCCAGGGCTTCGTCGCAGTGGAAGGTGCCGTTGTGCGTCCCTATCCGGGGCGGGGCCATGGGGCTGCAGCGGGGTCGCTTGGAGGGCTGCACGCCCTCCAGGCTGTGCATGCGGTGCCGGGCTCGGAGGGGCGGCGGCGGCAACAACAAGGGTAGGAGTCCCCGCAGCAAGCGGCAGCACATGCAGCTTCTCCGGTGCGAAGGCGGGAGCGCCGAGCCGGAAAAGGAAGTGCCCGCGCAGCCCCACTTCCGGCCGCCAGCCTTTCCCACGGCCCCAGGCCCCGCCCAGCGCAAAGGCCCTCCCGCTCCTCCAGGTTTGAGCCTCCGAGGGAAGCCCTGCATCAGGCTCCGGGGAGGGGCACACCCTCCACCCCCGCCCTCCCATCTCTTCACCAGCCCCTTACTGATGCAAGAATACACCAACATTCTGCTCGGCTGGAACATTTATTGGCATTAAACACGAAACCCTCCTCTTCCCCACCACAGAGTCCCAGGCCCTTGAAGCAGGGTCCCTGGGCCTGGTTTCTGAGACAGGACTCAGGCCTTGGCCGCCTGGGCGGCCCCCAGGGCTGTGAGCTGCTGAATCTTCTGGCTCATCATCTCCATGACAGCTGTGGGGGGAAAAGGCAGACTCTGGTCAGGAGCTGAAGGGAAGAACCCAGGGTTAAGGAAAAGTGACAGGGAATTTCAAGGCGTGGTAGACACCAACTATAGTTAATAAAACTTTTAACACAGTGATCCACTACCGCAAAATTTGGAATCTACAATGTATCAGTAAATATGACAATCACTGGGATATAAAAATGAACAAAATACAATATTGAGTTAGATATAATTAAAAAATATAACGTGAAAATATTTTTGCCTTTATTAATTTTTTATGTGTAGCTTTTATTTTTTTAAAATGTTTTTATTGATTTCAGAGAGGGAGGGAAGGAGAGATAGAAACATCCATGATGAGAGAGAATCATCCATCGGCTGCCTCCAGCACACCCCCTACCAGGGATGGAGACCTCGTGGTTCATAGGTTGATGCTCAACCACTGAGCTGTTTTTGCCTTTAGGACAGTGGTTCTCAATCCTGACTGTGTTATATAATCACTTGGGACATTTTATGAGACCCATGCCTTACGATTTGACTACCATCACCTGAGGCAGTGGTCGGCAAACCAAGGCTCTCGAGCTACATCCGGCTCTTTGGCTCCTTGAGTGTGGCTCTTTCACAAAATACCACATGCGGGTGTGCACGTACAGTGTGATTGAAACTTAGTGGCCCATGCACAGAAGTCAGTTTTTGGCCCGGGTGAGTCTATTTTGAAGAAGTGGCGTTACAACACTCAAGGGGCCAAAGAGCGGCATGTGGCTCGCAAGCTGCGGTTTGCCGGCCACTGGCTTGGGGCATTAAAAAAAAAAATGAACCCTGGAATCCTTGCCCACCCCTAGCCCTCACCACTACCCAGCTTTAGTTTGTTTGGAGGGGGCCCCAGGCTTGCTTTTCTAAACATATTTTTATTGATTTCAGAGAGGAAGGGAAAAAGGGAGGGAGGGAGGGAGAGATAGAAAGAAAGAAAGAAGAAAGATCGAAAAGGAAGAAAGAAAGAAAGAAAGAAAGATCAATGAGAATCACCGATTGGCCGCCAGAAAGAAAGAAAGAAAGAAAGAAAGAAAGAAAGAAAGAAAGATCAATGAGAATTACCGATTGGCCGCCTCCTGCCATGCCCCACACTGAGGAAAAGTCTGCAACCCGAGTATGTGCCCTGACTGGGAATGGAACCCTGACCTCCTGGTTCATAGGTCAATGCTCAACCACCGAGCCGGCTGGTGGAGCTCAGTGGTTGAGCATTGACCCAGGCTTTCTTTTCAAACTCCCTTGGTGATTCTAATGTATAGCCAGGGCTGCAATTGCTAGTGCTTAGGGCTATTTCTTTCTTGTGTGTTCATTTACATGTATCTTTTGCCCCATTCAATCCCCATTAAGAACACAGACATGATTTCTTTCCTCTAAATTTCTCAAACGCCTAACCCAGGAATCTACAAATAGTGGGTATGTAATACACTGAATTTAGAGAACACAAGACACAGGAGAGAAAGATATGGCTTTAATCCAGCAAAGGGGATGGATTAAATTGCATGGTTCACACTGCAATCCACGTTCTTTATCATGGAGGTACAAAGGACGAAGAGGTGCCTCAGGCCAAGCTTACCCTGTTTCATGACATGCTTCTCCTGAAGGGCTGGCTGGATTTTCTCCATTTGCTTGGTGAGAAAGTCTATTTTCCTCTTGAAGAAGTCCTTCGCATCTTCAGCTGTCTAAAAGGTCAGAGGTGAATGAGGGGCTAAGAGGACTGGCCAGTGTTTCAGTGGTTAGAGCATCGTCCTGCACAATGATCATAGGTTCAATTCCTGCAGGTTTGATCCTCTGCCCCAGATGGGGTGTGTACAGGAAACCCAATGGATGTGTCTCTCTCACATCAATGCTTCTCTCTTTCACTCTCTCACCTCCCCTCCCCCTGTCCTACTCTCTCTCTCTCTCTCAAAAAAAGAGGACACCCCATGCTCTCTCTAAATCTTCCCCTAAACTTCCTTCCCTTGCTCAGAGGGCCTGTACCTGGTTCTTTCCACTCACCTTCTCTACATAGTAGCCAGTTCCCACATCGATGAGCACGTGTTCTACATCATGTAGTTTCCCAGGGACATACATCTGAGAAGCAACAATTAAGGAAAAACTAGCCCAGCATGAGCCATGATTCCTTGTCAGCCTAAGACCCTCTTTTCTAAAAAGCTACGAGGCGCAGGGACTGGATAATCTGGAGGCTTTAGAATTAGGCCTGTACACTCCAAATGTGGAGACAGAGAAGTTGGTTTCCTCTGGAGAAAATGACAGACACGCAGAGATACTCTCTTGCCCTGAAGCCATCTCCCACCCTTTAAGCAGTTAGCCCCTCCGGAAAGACTGGATACAACATTCTCTCACTGCTGTAGAGTAGTGAAAGTGAGAAGCCAGCCCCACTTCCCCTCCACACCCCCAACCATGAACTAGCTAATTCCTGATGGATTTAATGTTCATTAGTTAGGTAATCCCTAGTACACTATTATTTCAGGGTTCCTCTCTCAGCCTGTCAGTTCTCAGACTACAGTTTACAGGTGTTCTGTTGTCATAACTTGGTCATTCAAGAAAAACGCTCGACAGGCAGACACAATCCAGGTTTCACAGTAACCACAGTTTAGGAATAAGAGCCACAATTAAACTGAAATTGAGAATAAACTGAGTCAACCCCCTTGTTTCTATATCCTATTCTTCTATTGCTTATGTGTTCTAAGTTGTTAGTAAAAGTGTTGCAAGTTATTAGTAAACCATGTTTTATCTTTATATTAGATCCTATCTTCAAACAAAAAAGGAAAATAGTCACACCTCAATCACATATACTCTTCGGTGCTTACAAGGCAATAGCTAGATGTTGGCCCCAGGATATAGATACCGTGTTTCTCCGAAAATAGGACATCCTCCGAAAATAAGACCTACTTACAGATTTCCTTTTGAGTGAAATATAAGGCATCCTCCCAAAAATAAGGCCCCCAGGATTCACAGTTTGTCTGGTTTGTGTTGACAACTACCATACTACCGTACCGTATACAGGTAATAAATTTCCTTTATTTTTATTTAACAATAAATGTGTACCGTATTCTTCTTCATGGAAAAATAAGACATACCCTGAAAATAAGACCTACCGCATCTTTGGGAGCAAAAATTAATATAAGACACTGTCTTATTTTGGGGGAAACAGGGTAGGAGAGCTAGGCAGTGTGTATAGGAAGAACTCTCAGAATCATGGGGCACTTAGGAGTCATGAAAACTACCCCCACCCTTTTTGGGGTACAGGAGAGCAGAAGAGGGCTGGATAGTTCCTCTGGAAAGGATACAGAACTCGTCAGCGGGACAAGTAATTCTTTCCCTGCGAAAGCAATCAAGACAAACATCTGGGGAAGGGTGTCGGCTCCAACGTTAGGACGTAAAGGGCACAGCGCAGAACGCAACGGGGGCACCAGGAGCAGTGTCCTGTACATTGCAGTTCTAGGTGGGCAACATGCAAAAGGCTCCCAGGAGGTCCAGAGTAAGTCATGGACCGTTCTCTCCTCTCAGGGAAGGAAGGCTGGCGTAGGAGGCGGGACCGGACGCCGCTCACCGCACCCCCCGGGCTGCCTCCGCGCGCTCCCCCATACCCTCGTTGCTCTTGTTCAGCACGTTCAGACAGTCCTTGGCTTCCACGTACTTGGTCTGCACCACCTTGAGCTGGGCAATGGACGTGGACAAGAACTCCACTTCCTACAGGGCGCCAGAAAGAGAGTCAGGGCGGGCTGGGGGGAGGGCTTCGCCGGGGCGGGAGGGAAGCCTCCCGAACTGGGAGGCGAGGGGCGGGGGCGAGGGCGTTCGCGTGGGCAGAGGGGGGGAAGCGAGGCGGAAGGGGTGTCTCGGGGGCCCGTCCCCACCTGGTCCAGCTGGTTCTTGAGCATTTCCAGCTGCGGAAGACTCAGCTCGGTGATGTTAACGGACTGCGCCATGTTGGGAAGGAGGACTAAAAGAGCTGAAACCGGCTTCTCGAGCTACGCTCTAGCCGTCCCCGGCGCATCTCTATGGCTGCGCCCGGAGGCCTCGCTGCACCCGACGTCTCTATGGTTCTCCGCCTGGGGAGGGAAGCCGCCGAGCCACGCCTTCTGCTAAAGGTAGCGGCGCGGGATTTTCATGAAACACACCACGTCTAACGTAGTAAAGTTGTAGCAGACACGACTGCTGCTTCGAGGAGCTTAAAAATCTTTTAAGATATGCCCGAGCCGGTTTTGTTCAGTGGATAGAGGGTCGGCCTGCGGACTAAAGGGTCCCAGGTTCGATTCAGGCCAAGGATACCTGCTCAGATTGCAAGCTTGATTCCCCCCTAGTATGGGACGTGCAGGTAGCAGCCATTGATGTTTCTATCTATCCCTTTCCCTTCCTTTCTGAAATCAGTAAAAAAAAATTATATATATATATATATATATATATATATATATATATATATATATATATTTATACCGTATATATATATTTATACCGTATATATATATTTTAAAATATATTTAAAATAGTAAGGCCATAACTATAACATACAAAGCAATGTATGCTACTCCACGTGTGTGGTATAAATCTAGTGACCCATTAGCCAGGAAGCCAGAGTTCTCTGGTCAGGGGATAGCACTGGGAAAGTGGTGCTTTGGGAAAATTAAGTAAAAAAAAAAAAATCTGGTGGTAGAGAGGACAGTGCGGAGGCATGTTGTCAACCAAGTACAACACCCTTTACTTATTATTTTAATATATTTTTATTTATTTTAGAAAGGGAGAGGGAGAGAGAGAAACATCAATGATGAGAGAAATCATCGGTCTCCTGCACACCCCCTATGGGAACGAACCTGCAACCTGGGCATGTGCCGACTGGAAATCCAACATAACTGTGACCTCCTGGTTCACAGGTTGATTCAGAACCACTGAGCTACACTGGCCAGGCTAGCACAAGTTTATTAATCAATACTTACCGGTAAGTTATACCATGTGTTAGATGTGAGGGATACATGAACGTGTAAGATATGTGTTTCTGAGGAAATTAACAATCTAATTGGGGTGAGAAAAAAACTATATATAAGCAGCAGAACCCTACAAAATCTGCTACCACAGTACACTGACAAGTGTAACAGCTATATGTAGGGGGAAAACATCAGCCTTTAACATTCACTTAGGAGGGGGCAGGAAAGTAAGGCATTAAAGCTGGTCACTCCCAGGATACCTGAGGGCAAAGACAGGACAGATGTGATGGTATCTGGTCAAGACTCTCAATGGGTCTATCTCTACCCTTCTTGACAACTCTGTCCCCACTTTGGGCATCTTGTTGCCCCTCTCTTTTAGCCTTTTCTGCTGAGGCCAAGCCAGGCCATTTTGTCCTGTGGTCTTGCCTTTCTTCCCAATGCTCTCAGAGGAACTGTTTCAGGCGGTTCTATTTATAGTTGTACCACAGAGTGGGAGGGGGCAACAGTCTTGTCCTCAAATGTTTTCAAATGAACCACACAAAACTGGGTTTAAGTCATAAATCTTTATTATATTAAGGTTACGTTAAAAGGAAATATTTCATATAAAATATTGGGGAAATCACTTACAAATATTTATCCTGAGGATTAAATCGAAGTAAGGGAGGTAGAACAGTCACATGGCTTCCATCAGCGATAGGACAGCTCCAAGGGGTCACCGCAGGGAGACGGGCAAGCCATAGGCTACAGGGGCAGCCCCGATAAGATACTTGAGGCGGGGAGCCTGGCGGGCCTGGTTGACGTAGTGGAGGAGAGGGGCTCCTGGGCCTCCCCCAAGCCAGCCCTGCAGCAGCGCCTCCGTGTAGCGGTCAATGTCACGGTCAGTCACGTCCCAGAGGTTACCCAGAAACAGGGGACTGGAAAAAAAAAAAAGAAGAAGAAAAGCAAAGCACTTTAAAACAGAATACTACATAGGAAAACACAATTAATGCTGGTGGTGGGTGAGTAGAGAAGATTGAGCTAATGAGGAAGTCCCTTGGAACTAGGATGGGAGGAAAGTGGGGCACAAAGGAGGACGGATTTAAACTTCAGACCTAGGGGGGAAAAAACTGGGGTTGGGACCTAGGATGGGCCTTGCCCCTCAAGACTCACCAGCCCGCCATGATGTACTTGAGCACGATGCCAGCGCCCTCCAGGTTCCCATGCACAGCCAGGGCTGCACTGCTGCAGCCAAACAGCAGTGCCACTGCCCGGCAGTTCAGCCTCAGGACAGACTGCCCGTCCAGGAAGCGGGCACCAGCCCCGTGCCCTGCATAGCTGAAGCAGAAGGTGGTGAGATGAGTTTGGCCTCGCTAGACTAGGCCTCTGCTGTCTCCAGAGGTGCCCCGAGCCAACCCCAAAGCAAACCAAAGCAATACCCTTCTCTGCAACTGCTGCCCCACCTCCCCACCCTAAGCACTCACATATATAAGTCACGCTCCATCAGGGCCTCTTGCACTTGTAACGGGCTCGGCACCTCCCCAACCACTCCTTTCCAGCCAGATTCACTGCAGGGAAAAAGGTAGGAGTAAGAAGAAGGGTCATGCCCTGGCCGGTTTGGCTCAGTGGATAGAGCATGGGCCTGTGGACTGAAGGGTCCCAGGTTCGATTCCGGTCAAGGGCACATGCCCAGGTTGCGAGCTCAATCCCCAGTGTGGAGCATGCAGGAGGCAGCCAATCCATGATTCTCTCTCATCATTGAGGTTTCTTTCTCTCCACCTCTCTCTTCCTCTCTTAAATCAGTAAAAATATATTTAAAAAAAAAAAGAAGAAGAAGAAGAAAGAATAAGGGTCATGTGGCAAATTGGCAGAGGGAATACTAAGGAGAAGGTTGGCTGCAACATCCGATTCTTGAGAAAAGGACATGTTGTCCCTATACGTTGCTGCTACCCTTCCCCGCTCTGTTTCTCACTCTCATCCTCCTGACCTGCTGAAAGTGGCTCGAAATTGCTCCTCTGTGCTTGACAGGTTGTTGTGAGGGTTCAGAACGTAGAAGGCACTGCGAGAATCCACCCCTTGGCTCAGCACTGGCGAGGCCCCAGCCTGAGGAGGAGACACTGGTGATCAGGATCCTGGTCTGGCCCCAACCAACTCCAAGCCTCATTCCATGACCGATCCGTTCCTAAGACCCTCTCCTATCTCCCCAATAGCCACCAACCACTCCCCGAATCCTACCTCTTTGATGATGGCATAGCTGAGGAGGAAACGGAAGGAGGGCAGCCGGGTGACAGGCAGTGCCCGGAGGCTGGGCATGCTCTCCCATGGCAGCTTCTGCAGATCCTGGGGGAAAAGCACTCAGAGGTTACGGTCCCTCGCTGGGTGTACGCGGGAGCCAGAAGAGGGTGAGTTGGCGCCCACTGCCCACCGGGCACTGCCCCTCTGGCCCTCGGCTCCTTACCTTGTCCAGCACTAAGACAAGGTGCCTACTGCTCGGTATTGTCTGCCCCTGAAGACGTCCGACTGCCTCACTCAGGAGTTCTTGGGCTCGCTCTGGCTGGGCGGGGCACAGCCCATAGGCCAGGGCCTGGATGTCTTGAGGGGCGAGGGCACCGGCACCACTGAGCATGATCTGGAAGGGAACAGTGGTGGGTGCCATTGCTTCCAGGTCCACTTACAGTGGCAGGTGGGAGGGAATTCAATCTAGCTTCTTTCCCTTCCCTGATTTCTCCACTCACTTTCAGCAGAGTGTGATCGGGGTATTTCCAGCCACACTCCTGCAGCAACTCTTGTAGGCGGGAGGCCTCCTGGGCAGGGCCCGGGTCCTCGCTGAGTGGCAGCAACAGCCCCCGCCAGCAGCCCAGCACATCCTTTTCTAGGGAAGTGATGAGAACCTGAGGGGGAAGAGCAGGACCCTCAGTCAGGGATGGAGCGAAGCTTCCTTCCCCACAGGCACCGACATTCCGGAGATGAGGAAATGGGTGTGCATTTGTCTTACGTATCTGCTAATAAAACGGCAAGAAACTAGACACGTTTTTCACTTGGTGAGACTCTGGGGGAGTATAAAGAAGAATCTGTTACTGCTGAAACCGGTGTGGCTCAGTGGTGGAGCGTCGGTCTGCGGACTGAAAGGTCCCGGGTTCGATTCCGGTCAAGGGCATGTGCCTTGTTAGCGGGCACATCCCCGGTAGGGGTGTGCAGGAGGCGGCTGGTCGATGTTTCTCTCTCATTGACGTTTCTAGCTCTCAATCCCTTTCCCTTCCTCTCTGTGAAAAATCAATAAAATATATATATTTTTAAAAAGAATCTGTTACATATCACTATAAACAGGTAGGCAATGAAAGCTAAAGCTGGGAAGCTGACACATGGGCTTAAGTCTTTTTTCCTGTGTATACCTTTAAATGTTCCACTGCCACAGCCCCTTCAGGTTTTGGGCTCTTGTTTAAAGTCCTTCCCACTTAACATAATTTTTTATTTTGGCCTACAATTCCAGAAAGGATTCGAGGAACCTGAGCACTGGTAGGGTACCCCTGAGAAAGAAGACATTGGCACCCCCAGGTCACTCACAGGACAGGCCTGACCCCACCCCACCCTGGGGGCACCCACCTCCATCCTGTGGTCCAGTTCAAGCCGCCCTGTCCACCACTCTCGCTTGTCAGTACAGCTGCTGTTCTCTTTCTGTTCCTTCTGGATGGCATCAAATTCTTTCAGGGCCGAGCTCAGAGGAAGCTTTGGGAGACGGGGTTGTGAGATTTCTGCTTGTCCATGTGATCACCATCTCTCTCTATCCCCCAGCCACAGAATGTGAGCAGTCTGACCAGAAGCCTTCCTCAGCCCACCTTAGCTCCCTGGCCCAGGAAACGTACCTTGTTCTGGGCGGTTGGTATCTGCACAGTGACTGGGGGACTGTCTTTTTCCAGCCGAGTCAGCAGGAGGGTGTTGCCCACCGTTCCAGGCTGGAGGGAGGCCAGGGCCAACACACACACCGTCACCCCTGACACAGAATATACCCAGAATTATTTCAGCTGTTACATGGAATTAATTCCCTTCAATGTCTTCTGCACTCAAACCCGATCTAGCACTCAAGACAACTCTAAGAAGTCTCTCCAGGTCACTGGAGTTCAAGGCGCACTCACTTGCCCCGAGAACTCCCTGGGAACGGAGACCATGTCTTATACTCCTTTGGGTCCCTTACAGAAATGACCAAAGGGCCCTGCACAGCAGGAGGCACTCAAATAATCCGCTAACGTGTGAGCTTAGGGAGCCCATGGACATCTGGACTTACCCCTAAATAAAGACAGTGAATTTGTTGGTAAGTCAAAGTTGAGGTTTAAAAAAAAAGACTTCCAGCACAGCCAGTGTTGGAAGTGGTTGAGTGTCAATCTATGAACCAAGAGGTCTAGGTGTGATTCCCAGTCAGGGCACATGCCCAAATTGCAGGCTCAGTCCCTAGGAGGGGGCCTGCAAGAGGCAACCGCTCAATGAATCTCTCTCATCACTGATGTTTCTCTCCCCTCCCTGCTCTCTGAAATCAATAAAAATTTTAAATTAAAAAAAAAAAAAGACTTCCAGATTTAGGGTATGTCTGTTTGGTGAGAATAACAAAATGACTAATCAATGAAAAGGTATGACACGTCCTTCCATAAGGATCATAAATCTATGTGAGCTAACTAATGCCTTAAACACCTCCACCCAACCTTTCAGAGAGATGAAGAAAAGGACAGGAGAGCCACCATACCACTGGGGATCAGCGACAGGCACTCCTGGAAACTCTCCTTCTCAGCCTGGGGGAAATGGCCAGAGGCCGAGGTTCTGAAGGAAAAGAGGTGCCGGAGGCGGGCCAGGGGGACACCGCCAGGCCTCTCCCGGAGGCTCAGCCCCTGCAGCTGGTCCGCTATTTCTAGTGGCTGGTGCTTCTGGGCTTTGCTGCAAGCAACACAAGTAGGGGTGAATCCTCCCTCCTTCAAAGTCAACCTTCCCCCCTCAATCGGCCCCAGAACAAGTCTTCGGGATGGTGGACACTCACTTGAGCTGCCTGTGGAGGTGGGTGAGCAGCTGGTGGCGACAGGTGATAGAGACAGACTCGGTGACAAGGTAGGCAGTGGCATAGGGATCCCGGTGGCCCAGGCACAAGGCCAGGAAGCGGCAGAGGTGAGCGTAGAGTCCACTAGGAGGGCAGTGACTGACCCCGCGGAAAGCCACGCTCAGGGAGTCACAGAGGGAATCCACGGTAGAGACACCTAGAGGAAGGTCGACACTTGCTACAGATGTGTCCCCTACTTCCAAGCTGACAGGAACCTGCCAAGGTCACTGTATCATCTCCCACTTGGAAAGCAGCAGCTGCCATTTACAAGAGCAATATGCCAAGTATGGTCCTATGTAGCTTACATGCATGAACTTGCCCCATCCTCCCCAAACCCACTGACAGTTAAGTCAAAAGCTCAGAGAGGTTGAGTGACTTGCACACAGGTAGCAGAGAGAGTGCTGGGATTCAAACCCAGGTCCAAAGGCTACCAGATCCAGGTGGAAATCCAAAGCCAGAACCAAGGACAGATTGGAAAAGCACTGGGATCAAGAGGCCTAAAGGCTCAGCCCTCTACAAGTGACCAGTCCTCACCAATGGCTATAGGGGCCGCGGGATGTTGGCGCCGAGAACCAAGATCCTTGTCTGTCTTCTTGCTTGGGCGTGGGGTGGGCATCTCTTCTTTGCTGGAATCCCGTCTCAACAGCTCACATTCCCCTATGGCTGTGTCAGGCCCTGGGGCTGGTGTCTTCCCATCTGGGGAGAACATGACTTTTCTATAGAGCTCCCTGCTCTTGCCATCCCCTTGGTTTCCCCTTCTAGGATCCAGTCCAGAGCCAACAAAAGACTGTCTTTTGGCACAAGTTATTGTGCCAAATTAGCTCCCTGTGCTTTGGTCCCAGGGCAGCCTCCCCAAAGCATACGCATCTCTACCTCCCACCTTGGCCGTCATACCTGAGGCTGAGTCTTCCCCATCGGAGCCCCTGAGGATCTCAAAGCTCATCTCCAGCTGGTTTTCAGGCAGTTCCTCCTCAGGGATGGTCCGCATAACCTCAGGGCCCAGCTCCTCACCGTATCCTGACGCCACCTTCTTGGCCCTCCGGGTCCTGCCCCCGTGGCCAGAGTGCCCAAGGGCACTAGCTGGGTGAGCCACCACATTAGTCTTCACACTCGGGCCCTTCCTAGCCTGGCCGCAGCCTCGCCCCCGGGAAGCAGTGCTCCGTTTCTTGGGCTCCTCTGCAAGCCGGACCTCAACTGGGTCTTCCAAATCACTGTCATCACTGAAGTTCACCTGGGATGGGCGGCAGAGAGAGAAGGGCCAAGGGGCCTTCAGTGACATCATCTGACAGCAGATGGCGCTGTGGCGGCACCAACACACAAGCCATTGGGGAAGATTTAAGAATTAACTTCTCACAAACACTGCCACATTCAATCAGGGGCAGTAACTCCTGGGTGTGGAAACTGGGAGAGGAAGGGGCACTAGAAAATGAGGAGGAAGGGTGAAGAGGGTGAAAGGAATGGTCAAGTTAAGGAAAGTGCCTTCTGTTCAAAACAAAGGTAGACTTGGAACGAGTTCTTCCTGTGGAAGATGGAGGAGGGGTCCTGCAGGTGCCACCGGGCCCCGGGAAGCTGTTCCATGAGGGCCCCTGCTCTATAGAACCAGGACCATCCCCACCCAACACCAACACAGCCTGGCCACGATCCCACCTCACCTTCAGGCGCGTCTGGACTCTCTGTCGCACCTTGGGGGCCTTGGGAACCTCGGGTTTGCTCTTTTCAGGACACACTTCCTCAAACACGGTGAAAGGGACTCGAGGGCCGGCCTGCCTGAGCCGGCCAGGGGGCTTAGGTGTGCATGGTGTTCCTCCGCCTTCCCGACCTTTCCGAGAGGAATTCTGGAGGGGCGGGGCGGCGGAGGCTGCCTGTGGGCGCCCTCGCCTGGAATGTGTTTGCTTCCGGAGCTTCGTGGGTTCCGAGCCTGGGGGAGTCTTTAGTGATGGTGGCTGCCAGCCCCAGGAGCTTGCAAAAAGCTGGGTAGTGCAGCAGCCGAGGCCAGCCAACTTTGTAAAGGCCTGCATCAAGAGCAGGCTGGCTCGCCAGGGCTCCAGGTGGGGTATCCGTGCTGCCACGAACTTCAGCCCTGACTCCAGTACCTTCCCCAGGCTGTTTGACGGCTGGCTCAGCCCCTCCTGCGCCAGCTGTGTATATGCCTGAGCCAAGATCTCATCAAAGAGGCACGAGCCGGGGTAGGGAGGGACTTTGTGATTCAGGGAAGCTTGCAGGGCTTGGCCGAGGCGCTCAGTGGCTGCAGGGCAACCCTTCAGCACCACCTGCAGGAGATTCAGACCCTGGGCCTGATGGCCCATGGCCAGGCTCACCCCGGCTGTGACCAACACCCAGCGCAGACAGACTGCCGAGAGGACGGGGCTGGCACAGAGCGAGCAGTCACAGGTGGGCAGATGGGTCAGGAAGCCAGGGCTGGGCTGGGGCTTCGTTTTCAGGACTGGGGAGGAGTTAGTAGAAGGTGCTGTGGGGCCGGGCTCCTTGGCCACAGTGGCCACCAGCTCCAGAACAGGGCCTCGTAGGAAGGGCTCCTCCTCTGGGAGCTTTAGGGGACAGGGGACCGGGGCCTGCTGCTTCCCCTTCTGCAGGTGGACTTTCTTCACAGAGCCCGGGCGCTGGGCTGGTCCACAGAACTCTGAGGAGAGAGCAGAACAAGAATGACAAAACAAGGAGGCATGGTGCCAAGTGCTTCTCGAGCTACCCCGGGGTCCAACTCCCTGCTGTGTGCGCTGCTTACTCACTAATTACTCACATATTACTGTACTAACATACTCAATATTAGTATGGTTTATTTTTTTTGTCTTAATAAAAATCTCTAAGGTTATCTTTCCTTTCAACAATGGACCAACACAGCCGACAAAGCCCCCGTTATCTGCAGCTCAGAAGACTGCGTGAGTCGGGAAAGCAGGCCAGCACCAGGAGGCCCGACTCTTAATCCTGGCTTCTGCCCCTGACTAGCCCTGAGATTCTAGCCTAAAACACTGAATTTCTCAACTTTCTCATTTTACAAATGAAAAACAAAAAACCAAAAAAAAAAAAAAAAAAACCACCTATGTTCCCAACTGACTTTTCAGGGTATTGTGTGGGTCAAGTGAATTACTAGAGATAAAAGTGGTTGATAAGAAAAAAAATCATAAGTAGAATATTTTATTATTAGCTTAACCCTCCTGAGGACACTACATTTGTATTGTCTAATACAATAGCCACTAGATACATGTGGCTACTGAACTTGTGAAATGTGGTAACGGAGGAACTGAATTTTAAATTTTATTTAAAGCCCATTTAACTGTACATAGCCCACATGGATTAGATGACACTGAAAAATAGAACCGAAGAGGGTTGGTCCTGGACAGGTTATCAGAAGGAAGGGCACCGACGGTCTGAGTGAAGTAAAGGGAGTTTTGCCCTGGGTCCAGAAGTCTCTGCTTTAGAAGGAAGCCAAACCCTGGCATACACAGGTTTGTTAGACAGTGTATGTGTCCCTCTTACCATAGCCCCTGGGCCGGGCACGGCTGCTCACCTGTGCAAGACTCCAGCAAGAACAGAACCTGCCGCAGATCCGACTGGCAGAGGTCAATGTCATTGCGTGCCAGCTCCAGCTCTCCCTTCAGCACCAGGAATAAGGCACACCTTGTTGGGAGAGGAGATAACAACCAGTTAGGGGAATCCTTCGCCTTCCTGCAGACTTTTTGCTCCTTTCCCAGGCAGAGCCATCACAGTCTTTTCCAGCCTCGGGCTCCCTGAGGAAAGCCGCCTGCGCTGCCCTCAAACCAACTCCTCCTTGTGTGTGAGGACAGGAGTTCCCAGACTGCATTATTCCAGAAAAGGATCCTGTGGGCAAAGAGATTTAGGGGAACCGAAACCGGTTTGGCTCAGTGGTAGGGCGTCGGTCTGCGGACTAAAGGGTCCCAGGTTCAATTCCAGTCAAGGGCATGTACCATGGTTGCCGGCACATCCCCAGGAGGGGGTGTGCAGGAGGCAGCTGGTCGATGTTTCTCTCTCATCGACGTTTCTAGCTCTCTATCTCTCCCTTCCTCTCTATAAAATATCAATAAAATAAAAATAAAAAATCATGAAGATAAAAAAAAAAGAGATTTAGGGGAAGACTAGATCTCCCATTTGGAGATCTATAATGTGTATTAGCATATTGGAGGACATGAGAAGTCCTATAGGAAATTAAAAAAAAGTCAAGCCTTGATTAACTCAGCATTTTCCACTTATTTAGCCACGGGAGGGGTTCCACCAACCCCTCCACACACGTTATCAATCTGCGGGATAGTTTGGGAACCCAAAGTCAAGGGCGCAGGCACTCGGCTCCAGAACCGGCATCCTCTCGGTGCCTGTACTCACTGGCGCGGTAACTGTAACTTCGTTGTAAGTTTCAGGGCCTCCAAGCAAAAGGCCTTGGCTTCGCTCACGCTGCCCAGGCGGCCCAGGTGGGACACCAGCTTCTCGGAGCAGCTCAGCACCTCTGTAAGCACCTGCCATTTTTGTACCAGATTTTCGCCTGCAGCAAAGGAGAGAGCCCAGACCATGATCACTCAGTCACAGCTGGGATCATCTGGAGACAAAACTACCGACCCCGCCATCTTGCCCGTTTATTCCTGCAGGACCTTGCTCTCCTCCTTGGACTCACCATAGTCCAGAAAAGGTGTCTCCACGGCTGATTTTTGAGTTGAGAGTACATCACTGCCCATGAGCAAGAGGACGATGCTTCGGAGAAGCTTGTGCGAGTCGATGAGTGCTGTCTCAGGTGTCTGCCAGCCTGTGCAAGTGAGGGGAGAGGGGACAAGCAGGGAGAGGATGTGGCCTGAGCTTCACCACCTTCAGTTACTAAGATAGCAAATGCAAAGCATGCTGCTGCTCTTTTCCCCATGCACCTAAGGCAGGAAGAGCTAATCAATCACAGAACCCCCTGAGACTACATGGGGTCTCAGCCATGTTGTTGGTAAAGTATTCCAGGCAATCGATTCGAGTCAGTAGGAGAGCTGAAACTCATTTGCTCTCCCAGGCCTGTTCTGTGCAGCTTCTGGTTAGGCTCATCCACATAGCTGGACAGCAGAGGGGACAAGGGCTGAGAAGAAACGACAGTGCACAAACCACACACATCAACCAAGGAGGGCCATTCGCCCTATTTTTTCACCTTGGGCACAGAGTTGCTTCCACAGGGAGGCTGAGAGGCTGTCTGATGGGAGGCTAAGGTAGACTGCCACCAGCTGCAGGGCCTGGACACGCAGCAAGTACCAGGCCTTGGATGACTTTTGGAGGGCAGGATCCTGAAGCACAGCCAGCAGCAGAGAGGCGCCCTCTGTCACCTGAGGGAGGAGGGGGGCCAGAGGAGAGCAGTGAGGTCAGACTGGCAATTCAGAGCTTGAGGTGCCCCGGAGATCATCTGGCCCAATCCCCTGCTGTGAAGAATGATAAAAGCTATAAAAAAAAAGTATATATAACATGAGTGGGCAGAAGACTTGGAAAAGCCACCCAGCTAGTTTCTGAGAAACTGCCAGTGGTTTTGGACCCCACTGGATTTCAGGCTAGGGCTCCAGTGTCATCCCAGTTCCTATTCAGGGAGCCTTTCCTCCTTGCCCTGAGGAAACTGGAGAAAAAGGAAAAGGAAAATATCTCTATTGGAGGAACACTGGTGAACAATTCTTCGGAAGGCAAAGCTAGGAAGCAGCAGTGCTTCTCAGGGTCGGGAATATTCTTAGCTCCAGGGAATTCTCAGAAGCCATACAAAGATCTAGAAGATCCTAAAATCCTTCTAATACCCAGGACCTTTGGGTATAGGAAAGTGAGGAATACCTTGTGGTAAGCATAGAAGAGTTGACTTCTCAGCAGGTCACAGGTCAGGGAAAGGAGCAGGTACGTGTCAGTGGTTTGATCCAGAAGCTTCAGACTTGATTCTGCCTCTTGCAGGTATAACTAAGGGAGCAATCAGAGGGTTTGCAAGCATACTGGTGAGGAGAGGCAGCCTCACCAGTTAAAGTGGATTAAAGCATCCCCAAGCAAATGTCAAACAAGTCTAATTAAATATCATTTCAGATATTATAATCTACATAGGAGTTATTCACTCACTAAAATGTTCATTGAGTACCTTTCGGCTAACCACTATGTTAGAAAGACAATGAATAAGGAGTAAGTAGGACCTTCCAACCAATAGCTTGCAATGCAGAAGGGTCACAGGCAATCCAATATAATCATGATACAATGCCACTAGTGCTATGGGGACTCAGGGAAAGGGGCTGATTCTGCCCTTGAAGAACATGTGAAATGCTTTACGAAGAAGCGAAGAACTGAGCTAGGCCTTGAAAAGAAAGTACAGGTGTACTGAATGAAGTAAGCGGGTTGGGGGAAGAAGGTGCATTTAGGGTGGAGAAACTAATACAACCAAAGACAGAGAGGCACATGCAAGGAATAAAAAGTAACTGGGATAGATGGGCATAAGGTTCATGGTAGGAAGTGGCAAGAAAAAAATGTGAATCAGAATACAGAAGGTGTTCCGAAACTGGTTTGGCTCAGTGGACAGAGCATCTGTCTGTGAACTGAAAGGTCCCAGGTTTGATTCCAGTCAAGGGCATGTACATTGGTTGCAGGCACATCCTAGGTAGGGAATGTGCAAGAGGCAGCTGGTCGATGTTTCTAGCTCTCTATCCTTCTCCCTTCCTCTCTGTAAAAAATCAATAAAATATATTTTTTTTTTAAAAGAAGAAAAGTGGGTTTAAAAAAAAAAATACAGAGGCGTCAATACAAAGTGAAGGGTCTGCATAGTATCCTTTAGGTAATGGAGAAGCCAAATTAAAATCCTTTAAGCAGGAAAGAGATTAAGATCAGATCTGTTCCTATAAAGACCACGAGAGTAGCAAACGTGGAAAAGGGAGAAACTGGAGGCAAGGAGACCAGCGAGGGGACATGGTAACAGTCCTAAGTGAAGGAGGATCAACCAGGGCAACAGAAGTTAATGACGCATATAGGACTGGCATCATTTCCTGATGCAGATTGTTAGACTCAATGAACAAGTGGTTTTGCAGTGAGAAGGAGCTGGATGCCGGCCTCCCAACCACTCCACACTCATTTATAAGCCTCCAGCCGAAAGTGGTGGGAGAAGGCCCCTTTAGTATCCTATCTTCTAAGAGAAAAGATGGGTTACTGCAGCCATGTCTCCCCTGCAGCCCCCAGGCCAGACAGGCGGGCACTCACCTGGGCATAGCTGGGACAGCCGAGCGTCAGCAGGAGCTGGGTGACGTGGCAGGAGGAGCCAGCCGCCTTCGCGTGGTCCTCCAGCCTCTGGGAGACGATCCGAACAAGCAGGAGGACCTCCAGAGCCTGCAGGGGCTGGTCGGCCGACAGCAGCAGGTTTACCCAGGTCCTGCTCCAGCCTCTATTCCCACCCTCTGCTCCCGAGCCCTTTGGACTGAGCTATAAGAATGTGGCTACCCAGACCGAGCAATCCTCAGCCCTTCTCAGGGAGCCTGCAAACCATCCTACCCCCTTCTGTTTGAAAGCCTAGGCGCCAGTCATCCATAGCCAGGACGTACTGAGTACTTCCTATGTGTCAAGCACCGTGCCAAGAGGTCTACACGCATCAACTCGTTTTATCTTCATAGCAATTCTAATCCCAATGTAACAGATGAGGAAACTAAGAATCACATAGGTTAAGTTGTCTACCTTCACATAATAGGCACCTTCACATAGAGCCAAGACTCAAATCTAGGGCTGAGGAAGATCCCCAGGTTCCCCGTGCTAGAAATAGAGCCTTAAGAACCATAATAGCCGAAACCGGTTTGGCTCAGTGGATAGAGCGTTGGTCTGCGGACTGAAAGGTCCCAGGTTCGATTCCGGTCAAGGGCATGAACATTGGTTGGGGGCACAACTCTGGTGGGGGGTGTGCAGGAGGCAGCTGGTCGATGATCCTCTCTCATCCATGTTTCTAACTCTCTATCCCTCTCCTTTCCTCTCTGTAAAAATTCAATAAAATATTTTTTTTAAAAAAAGAAAAAGAACCATAATCGCAAAGATCCTCTAAGGGCCATGTTCTTTTTCAGGGGTTCCTAACGTGAGGCCCACGCTTCTTCTTCTTCTTTTTTTAAAATTTTATTGATTTTTTACAGAGAGGAAGAGAGAGGGATAGAGAGTTAGAAACATCGATGACAGAGAATCATCGACCAGCTGCCTCCTGCACACCCCCTACTGGGGATGTGCCCACAACCAATGTACATGCCCTTGACCGGAATCGAACATGGGACCCTTCAGTCCGCAGGCCGACGCTCTATCCACTGAGCCAAACCGGTTCCGGCAAGGCCCACGCTTCTAATGTGGGATCCAAGGAAGAGCTTCAGGGAGTCTGTAATACCTTCTGACAATGCATGTAAATATGTAGAACTGTGTCTACAGGCATGTATGTATTTTTCAGGCATTTATGGTCTCCAATTATCTAATAATTAATATAATAATTATGGTTTACATTTGAGTGTTCCGTTTATGCGCAACATCTCCCATGCATTATCTCATCAAATGCTAACAACATTATGAGGTAGTTATTACCTTCATTTTAGAAATAACGAAAACTTGGCCTTCGAAGGTTAAGTAATTTGCCTAAGGCCATGCACTGATAAATGATGGAGCTTGGATTTAAACTCAGCGAGGCCTGTGACGGAGCCCACACGGGGTTCCTCAGCCTCTCCGCAGATACAGAGGCCAGAGAAAGTGGAGGCCCTGGGTGTCTGCTCCGGGTCAATGCCCTGCCCCCTTACCTTTGCCACCAGCTGATAGAGGGCCGCTAGGATCTGCAGCGAGGCCGCTGTCTGCTGGAGACACCGCACAGTGGGGGCCTGCCCCTTCGTAAGCAGCTCCTTCCACAGGGCCAGGGCTTGGTCCAGGCATTTGGACTGAGCTGAAAGTCAGAAAAAAGAGGCCAGCCACTCTCTCAGCGTGGGCCATCTGGAGGGAATGCCACCTTCCCCATAACACCCTCTGCTCTTTTTGCCCACGCATCTCCCAGCCTCCAGGGCCAGCCTCCCCCACACCTGGGGTACCCGGCTGGCTCTCGGGAAGCCACAGAGATTATCCCAGCACACGGTGACCCTGGTCCTTACCAGCATCTGCAGCCAGGTTGAAGGCGATGTTACTGTAGAGGAAACGATCTTCCTGGAGTTTATCTTCATAGTTCAGGTCATTAACTTCAAATTCCTCCAGGTTACTAGGAGCCTGGGCTCTCCGATCTCGCTCAATACCCTGGATGAAGAGATCAGGGTCAGGAAAAACAGGGCCAGTGCTAGCAGCTTACGGGGACCCAGGGAGCACAATTCCCGTACCCAGGGCTGCTCAGCCCCACGTACCTCCTGCATTTTGGCCTCCAGGGTACAGATGTAGAGCCACAGGAGGGCCTGTGCTTTATCATCCAGGAGCTGGTCTTTGGCCTGAGCCTCGGGCCTCACTGATTCCAGAAGCTGCAGAGCTTCCCGGATTGCATCCAGGGCAGAGCTGGGAGGAGAGGGCGCACCAAATTGGAGCCTTCGGCAGGACCGCTGGCCTCACCCTCCGAAGGGGCTCCCATGGCCACAAACACAAGGGGGTCCCCGGGGACACAGAGGGGGAAACAGGTTCTACAGTCAGAAGACCCAGGGCAAGAAACAAGAGTGGGCTCCCCGCATTCCCCCCTTACCAGTCAGTCTGCTGGGCAAAGTCATGGTAGCAGAGCACCTGAGCCAACTCCACCAGATGGGTGGCCCGAGCCCAGGTCCCAGCCGGCGTCTCCTCGGGGCTCAGCTCCAGCAGGTCACAGATGACGTTGAAGCGTTCCTGCCCCGTGTCCGCCCGCACCGCCTTGTAGGCCTGCAGCTCCTCCCGGAGCAGGAGGGACAGGGTGCCGGGGTCCCAGCCGCTCAGGCTGTCTCGCAGAGTTCTGAAAGAGGGTGGGCTCAGCGCCTGGGGAGCCCGTGAAGCATGGAGCCTCTACCCCGGGCCAAGGAGCCCCAGCGTTGGCTTGCGGAGAACTCAGTCAGTGTCCAGCCATGAAAGCAAGAACACCACCTGAACCACCGTTTCCCCAGTACCGAGCGCAGGGCCTGGCCCACGGTAGACACCCAGTGAACGGTAATGGCGGAATCAGTGCCTTTGTCAGAATGAGGAGGAGCATAACCATGAATACAAGAAGCCAGCCCTAGCCATGGGGCAGACGTGGCTGTCTACCTCCCCCCAACTCACCTCAGCTGTAGCTCCTTGTCTCCAGCCCTGGCTGCATCCATCTTAACCCGGACCCAGAAGGTGACTGGCTCCGCCATGTGTTTGGGGCCACAGGGCCGTAGGGCTGCCAGCCACAGAGTCACCATCTCGCAGCCTTGGGCCTGTTTACCCAGTTTCTTCAGACTCTCTACGTGTAGCCGGAAGCACCTGTGCAGCTGACCGGAGAAAGGGAACAGACCGAATCGGAGAGGGGACCCAATGGCTACGTAGTTGGAGGACATGCAGCTACAGGTACACATATCACCTGCTGGGGGTGGGTGGGGTCCGCTGGCCAACACCCGTGCCGTAAGCAGGAGACACCTAAGGACTAAATCCCCTGGGTGCTCTCAACTTGAGGCTTCAAGCCAACCCACCCACATACTCAGTCTTCACCCTGAAAACCTCCTCGTCCTCCTATAATCCTCCCACAAATCAGCTGACTCTTCCTTCTCCCTTTCCCACCGCCAGTCATTTACCAGGTTAAGCCTTGACTTCACTCACCCATCAGTTCTATCTGTCCCTTGGGAAGCTACTTCAGTTCAGACACCCACCCTCTCCAGCCTAGGCTACTAGGGCGGTGGTGGGCAAACGGTTTGGCGCTCTGCTGACTAATGAGTTTGCCGACCATTGTACCGGGGCAACCTGGGTGCCCGGTGCTGTCCTTGCACTCTGTTTATTCATCACAGTGATGCCAGAGAAATCCAAGACGCCGATCTGCTACCGTGCCTCCACTTACAGCCATGTACCTCATGATGAAACCCACCTTGCCTGCCAATCCAGCCAACCCCTCGTTTCATGGGCATTCTTGCTTAAGACAGTGGGGCTCCCTCTGGTTGTCCAAAGGATCACTTAAGAGAACCCTTTAAAAATCCAGATGCCTGAGCCCAGCACCACAGACGCTGATGCAATCGGATGTAATTAGCTTAGGGCAGGCATTAGAATTTTGTTCTTAAGTTCACTCAGGTGCAGCGAGGCTGGGAACCATTGGCTTGGGACAAAACTAAGTATAAAAAGTGAGTAAAAAAAAAAAAATTGCCCTGGCCGGTGTGGCTCGGTTCGAGCGTTATACCGTGCACCAGAAGATCTCGGGCTCAATTCCCACTCAGGGCACATACCTAGGTTACAAGCTCAACCCCTGGTGTATGAGAGGCAACCAATCTATGTATCTTTGTCACATCAATGCCTCTCACCTCTCTCCCTTCATCCTCTCTTTTACCAATAAATATATAAATACATAAATAAACAATAAATAAAATTAAGTAAATGACAGTACAGGCGAGGTCTGAGAAGTAATGGTGCCAAAATGCAGCTCCTAACACCGTACTTCAAAGCAGGGTCCTGGCCAGGCCCTTTCATGCCACTCAAGCCCCTTCCTTCCCCCAACATGACCTCCCTCCCCATCCTCATACCTTCTCAGGAGGCACGTCAGGATAGGTGTTTGGCTTCGCCGAGCCCAGGTTCTGACAGAAGGGCTCGGAGATGGCACAGGCCTCGGCATAGAGCTTGTGACTATAGAAACTGTAGGCCAAGTTACTGGTGTAAGAGGCTGCAAGAGAGAAGGAACAGTTGGCCACAGGCAGGGTTCCCACGGCCCTCTCCGGTTGCCAGGGAATGAGAAAGGATAGCACTGCCCTTCCTGCTCCAAGTTCGCCCGGGCCCTCCATCCCAGCCTGCCTTCCGCACTTGTTTTACAAAAGCGGAGTCCTCATTCCCCAACAGGGCTCACCTCTCCTCACATTCCAATCTCTGTCTCATCTCATTTTAAAGGTAAGCATTTCAGGAAAATACACTGGCCTGTCCCTTCCTTCCCCCTTCTTCCCTCATTCTACTGAAGCCACATAGCCTCCTTGCTGTTCCGTGAACACACCAAACCCTCTCCTAGTTTATGGCCTTGGCACTGGCTTTTTCCTCGGACAGGGATGTCCTTTCCCAGGTGTCTACGTGGCCAACTCCACCACATCCTCTGTTTTGCTCACGCATCCTCTCAATGAGGCTTCCCCTGACCATCCTGTTTTACATGGTAACTTGCCTCTCCACTTTGAAAGTTTAATTCCCTTATCCTGCTCTCCCTGTCCTTCCCCCATACTTCCAATCATTTTCTACTATGTTGACAATTCAATTATTGTACTGTTTATTACAGTAGCACATAGTAGATACAGATGGCTGGGAGAAGTCAGTCTTCAATACTCTGGGAAGAATTTTCATACTACCGTATTTGCCGGCGTATAAGACGATTTTTTGGCCCTGAAAAATACGTATTTGCCGGCGTATAAGACAACTGGGCGTATAAGACGACCCCCTCAAATATCTACTAAAAATACAGAGTTTGTTATATACTCGCCGTATAAGACTACCCCCCACTTGGAGGCATATTTTTCAGGGCCAAAAAGTCGTCTTATACGCCGGCAAATACGGTAATAATTTTTGACTCCTGCTTAAATTTTCATCCACTGAAAATATGAATATAACAAGCTCTCCAAAACCTTCCAATGACTGAACTCGATGGGTGTATATGATTTAAACTAAAGGGCCATGCTTTTTGTAAACTGAGGGGGAAGTTTATTATAAAATACAAAAATAGGCAAAACTAATCTATGCTGGTTGGACAGTGGTTGCTGTTGGGGTGAGTGAATAGAAGGGGGCCCACGGAGTCTAAATGAGGCTATTACCTGAACTAGATGTTGGTTACAAAGTACGTTCACTTTGTAAAAAAAAACAAAAAAAAAACCCAAGCTGTACATTTATGATTTTAGTACTTTTCTGTAAGTGTATTTTAGTTAAAAGGGGGGAGCGAAGTATGTATTGTTAGTTAATAAAAACATAGTATAGCCGAAACTGGTTTGGCTCAGTGGATAGAGCGTCGGCCTGCAGACTGAAAGGTCCCGGGTTCGATTCCAGTCAAGGGCATGTACATTGGTTTCGGGCACATCCCCGGTAGGGGGTGTGCAGGAGGCAGCTGGTCGATGTTCCTCTCTCATCGATGTTTCTAGCTCTTTATCTCTCTCCCTTCCTCTCTGTAAAATATCAATAAAATATATATTTTTTTAAAACACACACACAAAAAAAACATAGTATATATCCAAAAGGATATATAGGACACTTATCATAGTACTGCCTCTGCAGAGGCAGACTTGGGTAATTAGAATTAGGAACGGGAGAGCTTTTTACTGTATGCCCTTCTGTGGACATTAAATTTTGAGCCAGGTGAATGTATCATCTGGTTCTTTAAAAATTAAATTGTAAATGTTCTTTAAAATTTAAATATATAGAAAGGTCATAAAGTTGCACATCACGTACAAACATTTTCATGAAACAAATACCAAACCAGATTTCAAAATCAATGAGAAAAAAATTAGTATCTGCTATTACAAGTTAGTTTCATCGCTTCTTTTCTGCTGCTAAATATAGAGTAACTGATACTTATACACATCTTTCCCACTCTCTCCTGGAACCATGGGGAACACCCACAGTGGACAACCATCCAGCAGGTGCTGTTTGCCTGCCTAACGAGTGATGACCCTCCCAAGAACCTCGCAGCTGGGCCCCAGGGCACTAACCAGTCATCCCCAGGTAGTCAGTCAGCTCCTGGCCGGACAGGCCTTCTAAGGCGTCCAGCATCCAGCAAACAGTAGATTTACAACTTTCCACTAGCTGGGCAAGGTCAGCCAAGTCAGCTACCTGAAGGGACAAGAAGGGCTGAGGGTGAGAGGAGACATAATAAGTATGGGGCACCCACCCACCCCATACCTAAAGCCACAGCCACCCGAAGCTCTACTGAGGGCAGCCGAACAACCCCAGATCCTCGGACATGTCCAGTCTTTTTGATTCCCAGACGGTACCTGGCAGCCTTGGGCAAAGTCATAAACCACCGCAATATAGAGGTGAAGTGCCTGAAACTGTATCTGAACCAAAGACTGCTGCTGCTTGGAGGAGTCCCCACAGACCTGCGGAAGGAAGGGGAAGGTTAGTGTGAGGAACAGAGATAACGTGTGAGCTCCAAGGTAAAGACTGACCCAGAGCCCTAGAGAATGGACACAACCCAGAGCAGGAAGGACATCAGGTGGGACCACTGCCCTCCCGGGATTGACCAGGCTGCACAGTCCAAGGAGGGAGCCAGGGTTTAGAGCCACATTCCAGGACCTTGTAACTCACACCATCCTGAAGCTGTCGGATGAGGGAGCAGTATCCGCCAAGAAAAGCAAAGAGGCTCAGAATAGCATCGGGTCCATAGCACCTCTTGCTACCCCGCTCCAGGCCTGAGAGGAAGAACTGGCAGCTGTCATACAATGCCCGCAGTGGGGGTGACGATGCCTCCATACTGCTGTTCAGGATAGCTGATGCCTTCGTCAGAAGCTTGGCCACTGCCTGGGGTCCTCCCTCCTGGGCCTGCAGCGTTTTTACCCCCAGCTGGCATATCTGGAGGCTGGGAGCCAGGCTGGTGTTCCTTAGGTAACACTGGGCCTCCTCCACAACCCTAGTGGCCCTGGCATGGAGGTGGCTCCAACAGAGGCGACGGCAGTGTTCCAGGGTGAGCTCCAAGAGACAGAGGGCCCTCGGGGGAGAAAGAGGACCAGGCGAGTCCCCTTCCTCACCCACCAAGAGTCTAATCACATGCCGAGAGAGCAGGTCATCTAGGAAGTCAGCATCTGCTTCACTCAAGCCATGCCCACTGGCATCAAATAGCTGGTGGGCAGCTACCACTCGACAGGCTGTTGGAGAAGCAAAATGCGGGACCTCGCAAGGGATACTTTCATCCTCTAACAATACCAGAAAGCTCAAGGCCTTCAGTCGGGCTGAGTATGCAGCTCGTGGCTCCACCAGGGCTTCTGCCCCTTTCCAAAGCAGAGAAAAGCTGCCCCTAACCACAGCCTCATAGTCTTGGGGAGCAGCTTGTCGGGAACACTGCAGCAAACAGGCATGGAGGGTTTGAGCTAATCGGAGTGTGGCCTCGGGGACTCCCTGTGCAGCAACATTCCGAAGGAAGATGAAGAGAATTCGTTCCAGGTAGAGGGGTGGGCACTGGGGGTTGGACACCAAGTAGCCCTTGCAAGCCAGCTCTGCCAGCTCCAGCAGGTTCTCCAGGTGCCTGCGGCATGCCAGCTTGGCAGTCAGCTGCTGGTTGCAAGCCCTCAGGATGGCATCACAAATATGTCTTCTCTCCGCATCAATTTTGCAGCTGGGAAAACTGGCTGGAAGTTTGGACAGGAACTCCTAGGAGGAGAGGAAGATGTGAATGGGACAAAGGGAACGAGATAAGGAAAGGAACTACAAACGGAGTTGCTACTAATCTGTCTCTTCCGATAAGGCAGAAACAAAACAGCTCAGCTTGGAAAGCCAGGTGTATGTAGAGCCAGACAGCACCCCCACCTTCAAGTCAGGCAGCAACTCTTCAGCTTCCTTCGGGCTGCTGAGCAGAGTCCCAAAGTTGACTCCTTTAAAGCTCCTCATGGCGCTGGAGGGCTAGGGGAAAGGAGACGGATTAGAGAGGGCGGAGAAGATTCGTAATGGAGTGAGATGAAGGGCAGGAGCAAAGAATCTTATTAGAAATCTTAAGCCGAGGTCAGGACGCCGGGCTCCCGTTATAAACCGAAACCTCCGCTTTTCCTTCTAGGCGGCCGATCCCTGGCCTCACTCTACCCGTCCCGCCACCCCCATGCCCCACAGAGCCCCTGAACGCCTACCAGGGCGTCCCGACACGTCCGACCCTCCCTGGCAGCGCCGCCCCCGCCTCTCCCTCAAGTCAGTGCTGGGAACCCCATTCACCTTGGCGCGTACATAAGTTCACGAGTTCCTCCTTGCTGTCCCAGAGGTGCTCACCTTCCCAGGGCTAAGACTTACCCGCCAGGCTGAGTACTCCGCCGAGGACCCAAAATGTAACCTTCGTTTCCGCGCCAGCCCCTCCTTTCAAATATCCCCAGCGGCCAATCAACGAAAGCTGCGTAACGCCGGCGGGCCGCGCGGACCACTGGGAGTTGTAGTTTATCCGCCGCGCTGCCTCTTCACGTGATGCCAGCCTCCTGGGTCCTGCTGATCTGGGCGTTAAGACCTCTTGGGGGCGCGAGTTTCCCCACATTTTCCAGTAGAAGCCGAGTTCCTCTGCTACCGGCTACCGGCTGGTTAGTCGCTATCGGGAAGGCCAGCCTTCTGCCTCTTTCGTACCTTTATTTTCAGAGTTCGGAGAGAGTTTAAATTTCAAGAGAAGAGAAATAGGGTAAACAACAAAAATAACTTACTTGGAAACTCACGTGGTTTGGGTTATTAGAAAAAAGGGCATAGCGGCCTTTCATGGAATTATTTTTCCTTTTTTAAATAAGCCACATATATAATTTTTTTATTTTTATTTTTTCAGAGAGGAAGAGGGATAGAAACATCAAGGATGAGATGGCTGCCTCCTGCACGCCCCCTATTGGGAATTGATCACACAACCAGGACATGTGCCCTTGACTAGAATTGAACTTGGGACTCTTCACTCAGTAGGCAGATACTCTTATCCACTGAGCCAAACAGACTAGGGCTGGAATTCTTTTTATAAACTTATTTTTTTTATTGATTTCAGAGAGGAAGGGAGTGAGAGAGACAGAAACATCAATGATGAGAGTGAGTCATTAATTGGCCGCCGCCTGCACGCCCCAGACTGGGGATCAAGCCCACAACCCAAGCATGTGCCCTTGACTGGAATTGAACCAGGACCCTTCGGTCTGCAGGCTGATGCTGTATCCACCAAACCAAACTGGGTTGGGATTCTTTAAAAACATAGTTTGTAGGGGCACTAACATGAGTACCATGACGACTTCCAGCACTCTCTCTGCCTATCAGCCTTGGTCCTTCCATCAGCTGGATTTTATGTGGAAGACAGAGGATGTAGTTCTCTGTAATGAGGATCTAGCTCTCCTTTGAGTATAGGGTGTTGTGAGTGTTGGGAAGAACTAGGGAAACTCATTCACCAGGATATTTCTTAGTTTATAATGACTTGTTTGGTAAATAAAACATACATACAGATTCTATTGGCTCTGCTTTTCTTTCCTTCCTCCACCAAAGAATTCAATTCAAAACTCTAATCTTTGGCAGTTAGATTATTCCTGATGAATTCTATCAAATAAATCATTCTCTATCATCATCTTTCTTCATCACCATCAACTTGTTTTAGGAGCTAAGAACCTAGTAGGGAAGACTAAACAAACAAACAAGAACTACAACTTCTGCCAGGACTCTCAGCATTGGGATGGTAAAATTAATGCAGGTGCTGTGTGTCATAGACATTACACATATATTTCTTTTCAGGTAAGGGACCCAGCAGAGAGTTCATAAATGATCAATAAAATATCAATTATCAGTTCCTCTTGCCTATACCTTAGCAATCAATGTTTATTTACATGTTGTATAGCAAGTGTTCTAGGACTTTTTTTAAAATATATTTTTTAATTGATATTTTACAGAGAAGAAGGGAGAGAGATAGAGAGCTAGAAACGTCGATGAGAGAGAAACATCGACCAGCTGCCTCTTGCAGACCCCCTACCGGGGATGTGCTCACAACCAATGTACATGCCCTTGACCGGAATCGAATTCGGGACCTTTCAGTCCGCAGACCAACGCTCTACCACTGAGCCAAACTGGTTTTGGCTGTTCTAGGACTTTTTAAAATTATTATATTTCATTCTAAATGCCTCAAGGGCAGAGAACTTATCCTTTTTTATTCCTCTTTTTAACTTAGAAGAAGTAGGAAATTCTGTAAGTATCAAGAAATCAAGAAATGCTGACCAATTTGAACCTGAGTCACATAATTCAATCCCTCACTTGAATCACGAGTTTATAAAGAGAGAGCACAGATTGTGGAAAGAGCTTTGAACTTGAGCCTGGACAGAGGAGCTGGGTTTTAGTCCCAGCTCAACTTATTACTAATCTGTGAAGTGGGGATAGTAACATCAAGCCTCATTACCTCCCAAGGGTTTTGCTAGTCTGAAATAGAATAGCCTTGAAATGCTTTTCAAAAGCCCTAACAATGCTTTGCAGTTGTTAAAAAACATATGTACTGACATATAAAGATACTAGAGATATATGAATGATTGTTTTAGGCTTCCTGTGGATTTTGTTTTTAAAAGAAAAATAAGATATACTTTATGTAAAAAACAACAAACAAAAAAAAAAACCACAAGTTATGGAATAGCATGAATGATATTATTCCATTTTTATTTGAAAAAAACAAAACTAACATTAAACCAGAGCATTTAACAATGATATAAAGACAGGGGTTAATGGAGCAGAACGTGTCATTTATTTTATTTTATTTTTAATATATTTTATTGATTTTTTACAAAAAGGAAGAGAGAGGGATAGAGAGTTAGAAACATCAATGAGAGAGAATCATTGATCAGCTGCCTCTTGCACATCCCCCTACCGGGGATGTGCCTGCAACCAAGGCACATGCCCTTGACCGGAATCGAACCTGGTACCCTTCAGTCCACAGGCCGACGCTCTATCCACTGAGCCAAACCAGTCCCTGCCTGTCATTTATTTTATTTTATTTTATTGATATTTTACAGAGAGGAAGGGAGATAGTCAGAAACATCAATGAGAGAGAAATATCGATCAGCTGCCTCCTGCACATCTTCCACGGGAGATGTGCCCGCAACTAAGGTATATGCCCTTGACCAGAACAGAATCTGGTACCCTTGAGTCTGCAGGCCAACACTCTATCCCAGCCGTGGGCCAACTACGGCCCACAGGCCAGATCCGGCCCGTTCGGCTGTTCTATCAGGCCCGAGGAGCCGAAAGAGCAGAGGGTTCTCTTGCTCTCCCCTCTGCTCCTTCACCAGCAGCCCAAGATGAGAGTGCCAGCATGGTCAGGTTGCTTTTGTTCCAGTCCTCCGGTCCAGTTTAAGAACTCATGTGGCCCTTGAGTCAAAAAGTTTGCCCACCCCTGCTCTATCCATTGAGCCAAACCAGTTGGGGCAGCCTGTCATTTTTAATATTTTATATTTCTGTATGTATTTATATTTGTAATATATTTATGTCAAAATACTAGTATACATTTTAATATACCATTATATAAACAGATTTACATTCACATATTCATATTTTTTTCTGTATTTGCATTAGATTATTTTACAATGAGCCCATATAAATGTATTGCAAAAAAAAGTCACACCTTAAAGCAAATGTGAAATAATTTTTATAACATTAGCTCTGATCCCAAGCATGACAAATCTGTTTTATAATTCTGTTCTGTGGTTCTGTGGGGAAATATTAGCAAAAAATAATAAAAGGGACAGGGAGAACCACAGGATTGGGGTTAAGAAGAAGAGAGATGGGGAATGGAACCTGGACCGAGCCTAAAGGCTATGACCATTAGCTGGGAAACCCCCTTCCCTCCCTGAGCAAGGACTGAATTTCCAGGAAGAGGTCATCCTCCAAGCTTCAGAATCCGGTATGGTTGGTCCTCATGGCCCAATCCTCCTGTCTCTCATCCATTGACTCCTAGTTCCTTGTGGTGTTTCTGCTCTCCTCAGAAGAGCTCCAAATCAAATAATCACATGTCCAGCTGAATGGAAAGTCAGAAAACCAGGAGCCTCCTAGTGAAAGATGATGGTGTGTATCAAATCTGGCACCAAAATGACCTTCCCACTTGAAGAGGAAATGAGTTCAAGTGGAACATACTAACATTCTACTCAGCTGCTCACGTGCCCCAAAGTAGAAGGCCTTTCGGATAGCTGGATACTTCTTTCTGGGCCAGGATCAAGGATAAACACTGCTAGGAATCAACCAAGCACTGGGATGAGTTGGAAAGTTCTACACCCAGTTTTACAGCCCCACCCACTAATTTTTACACTCAAATCCGGATAGGCTTAGCTGGGTTGAAAAAGTTAAAAAATAAAACATAAAAACAAACACTTACGTAGTGCTTACATTGTGGACTAAGTACTATTCTAAGCACAAATATAGTAATGTATGTAAAGTCATAAGAGCATTTGTTATGTGGTAAAAATTATACTATCATCCACATCTTCCAGATGAGGAAACAGGATCAAATTTGAACCCAGATAGTTGATCTCTGTCTCCATGCTATTAACTAGTTCCCTGTGCTCCTCTTAGCAGAGTATTATGAGCAGCATTTTTCAGGCAGTGTGCACCTACTAAACCAAGCCTTCATTTGACCCCAAAGTGGACCAAATAGCCAAGGCTAAATGCTCCCATTCTCTTGCCCTTCTCCAGAGACAGGGTTTGGGATGAGGGAGCAAGACTAGAGGTAGACAGGCAAACAGGTAAAGGCCCAGGGGACATAGGCAGCACATGTCATAGAAGAGGGACTGGGGGGGCAGCAAAAGGCAAGATTTAGCCCTAGCTCGTTTGGCTCAGTGGAGAGAGCGTTGGCCTGGGGACTGAAAGGTCCTGGGTTAGATCCTGGTCAATGGCACATGTCTGGGTTTTGGGCTAGATTCCCCAGTAGGGGGCGTGCAAGAGACAGCCAATCATGATTCTCTCTCATCATTACTGTTTCTATCTCTCCCTCTCTGAAATCAATAAAAATCTATTTTAAAAAAACAAACAAACAAACAACAACAACAAAAAGGCAAGGTTTAGCTTTAGCCTTGTCATTCACTTGCTACAGATTCTTTCTTTTTTATTTTTCCCCATTATCATTTATCCCCCTTGCTATATATCATTTATTTTTTAAAACAAAAAAAGTTATTGATTTTAAAGAGAAAGGAAGAAGAAATGTGAGAAACATCTATCTGTTGCCTCCAGCATGTGTCATGACCAAGAATTGAATCGATGACCCTTCAGTGGATAGGACAATGCTCAACCAATTGAGTGAGCCACATCAGCCAATTTCTTTAGGAGGATTTTCCTCTTGGCAGGGGGAAAAAAAAAGTCACTACCACCTAGTAATACCATGCATAGCATATAGTAGGTACTCAATAAAAAATATATTTATGGCCCAGCCGGCGTGACTGGTTGAGCATTGACCTATAAACCAGGAGGTCATGGTTCGATTCTGGGTCAGGGCACATGTCCAGGTTGCAGGCTGTAATCCCCAGTGGGGGGCATGCAAGAGGCAACTGATCAATGATGTTTCTCTCTCATGGATGTTTCTCTCTTTCTATCCCTTTCTCTAAAATCAATAAAAACATATATATATATATATATATATATATATATATATATATATATATATTAAATATACCTTTGAGTTTTTAATACCCTGTTAAATCTGACAAAAAACCTCCCAACTCCATGTCACCAGCCCCTTTGAAGAAAGCTCAGCAGAGACAAAGGTAAAGGAACATTAGTCTGTCTTCCCTCCAATTTCCTTGCCACTTAGCAATGTTGGGCCCCTCATACCTACATCAGTAAATAACTACTGTTATCCAAACAACAAATCATTAACCAGGCTCTAAATTATGGTCTAATAGCTGCTAAAAGGGCAGCTCTTGAAAAGCCAGATGTGAGCTAGCCCACCTCCTTTCCAGACATTTACTGAGCACAGCTTTGGGCTAAGCACGCACTTGTGTGCACATACAGGCAGACAAAGGCAAATAACATATAATTTCCTCTTATCCTTGAGGAGATCATGGTATGGTAAAGAGAGACAGAAAGTCTACAAATAACAATAAAACATATCTAGGTCCAGCTCAGGGCTAGAAAGATGTGGAGTTATTGCAACAGACTCCGTCTTAGCTTCAAGGTGGGGGAAGGCAAAGGTATGTTTTTCTGTACTTAACCTCAACTTGTATTCCCTGCAGCCTGGGTGGGGGAACCAGTGTTGCTGTTTTTTCTGCTCTGAGTAGGGAGGGACCTGAGACCACCACCCATTCCTCCCCCTCATCCTTACCCTGCAGAAGACCACCATGCTGCATTCTTCTAGCACCAGCTGATGCTATCTCTCCGAACAGGTTAGATCTTGCAGGTCTTGGAACATCTTGCATCTTTCTGTCTGGGAAGTAGTCTGGGACCCAGGGGAAGGTTGTCAATTCCTTTCCAGACCAGGTCGGTCCTCCATGCCCATCTCAAGCACATTCCAGGACACACCCTTGAGCCTGCCCTCCCTCCATCCCCACCCTTCTTAAAGTTGGCTCTGCTTCCCCTGAGAAGCCCAGGTGTCGGTGGGAGGAGTAAAGGCAGATACCATCTGAGGTGAGGCAGGGAGGGGCCCACAAAACTGGTGTTCCCACTGGTACTGTTTCCTGCCCTGATGGCTCCCTCACCCTCACTCAGTCTGGGTGGGGAAGAGTCAGGTACAGACAAGATGTCCCAGTCCCTCACCCATTCACTGCTCTCTCCCCTTGGCAGCCCTTCACTTCGATTTCATGCAAAGATACAGGACCTAGTGGGCCCAGGTGATGCTGGACAAGTAGCACCTTCCCAGCCCCAGAGGGGAAAACAGGTAGCATGCATGTGGGGAGCTGCAAGCTTCTCCCTGTAGGAAGGCCCTGAATTTGCCCAAGGGGTGGATATAAAAGCAGCCCAAGCCCCTGAAATCTTTGCTCAGTGGCTTAGTCATCCACCCCACAGGCTCCAGAGATTGTCTCACCCTGGCTGTGGAGCAAAGGTTTTGCTTGGCAACTGGAGAGGATGCCTGTCCCCAGGGTAACAAGATATGGAGGACCTAGTAGCTTCAGGCATTTCCCACCCAGTTCTGCTTTAGAACATTCCCTAACTCTGTTAAAGCTGGATACGGTCTTAGGCTACAAATACAAACATTCTGCTGATAACTCCACCTCTGTCTTCACCAACTGTCCACCCACCAGAAACTATTAAGGTGGGCTCAGGTCGGGATGAGTAAATCAAATCAATGATCAGCGAAAAGTGTTTATTTTTAAATTGAAAGGGGAAAGGGAGTATAACACAGAGGCAACTTCTGGCATCTTCTTTCCAAGATATCACCCCCATGTACTCTCCAACCCTAAGCACTGGCAGGAGGGGGCCCCAAGAACAGGCTGAGGGGCCAGATAGTCCCAAAGTCGGTCAGAGAGAGAGATCTGTACAACCCTGGAGAGGTGGAAGTCGAGAGTCTGTCCCAGCCCCCCTGTCTTAAAACAGAGTTAGAGCTCAGGGGCGTAGGGCTCCCCGTTGGGTGAGGACACCCGCAATTCAGCATCGTGCCTCACCACGGTGAAGAGCCCTACCACTGCCAGCAGAGCCATCACCATGACAGCAGAGCAGATGCTGAACATGTTCCGAGTGCCTGTTTTGCGATCGCTATCGTGAAGGACCAGGAGCCCCAGGCAGGCCAGTAAGTGTAGGGGCACCCGGAACCAGTTGAGTACACCAGCTTGCTCGGTCTCGGGGATCACCTTTCTCCGCAGGAAGCTCATGCTGGGGAAGTACAGCCCACAGGCCAATTCGATAAGCAGGAAGGCTATGAAGGACTCCACTGGACTCTCCTGGCCTGGACTGGTGGAGAAGGTCAGCATGAAGAGGGAGAAGACGACGATGAGGACGGCGAGGGAGAGTAGGTGCATAGGCTGAAGGTGGTACCTCTTGGAGGTAGCGATGCGGTACAAGGAAGAGCCGAGCAGGCTGGCTGCCATGAAGCTGGAGAAGATGATGCCCAGGGGGGCCCCGTGTGGGTCCAGCACAGGCGTCCAGAGGAAGACAAAGATGAAGATGACACTCTCAAACAGGGCTTGTATGGTACCTAGCAGCAGCACACGGCGGTCCGACAGGAGGCAGCGCAGGCCCCCAGCACAGGTCCTTGAGAAGGCGCGCTGCCGGTCATAGTTCTCTCCCCAGTTGTGAAGGGCCAAGGCCCCCGCCAGGGCCAAGAGGGGGATGGCAGCCACAAAGGGCGCGACGGGCCCTAGTCCCATCCAGCAGGCCACAGCCTCGGCTGCCACACCTGCCATGATAGCCAGGACGTGGTTCCAGAAGGCAGCTCGGGCAAAGGTAGCTGGGATCCACTCAGCAGGGAAGTCGTGCCGCTCCAAGTGCTCGTGGATGTACCAGGCCTCGAAGGCAGAGAAGAGCAGGGCGGTGGACAGCCCACCGAGCGCTCGGCCTACCAGCAACACAAAGTAGTCCCGAGAGAGCTTGGTTAAGCAGCACAGGGAGTAAGTGAGGGAGAAGAGGACACAAGACTTCTTCCGGCCCAGCCAATCCACAAGGGAGGAGGACACCAGTCCAAAGAGGACCGTGGAGGCAAGGCCGCAGACATAGAGGATGGCAATTTGACCCTCCAGGAAGTGGTAATGCTGATAGAGTTTATAGAGGTAGGGGGCCTGAAGCCAGTCGGCTGCCAGGGCCAGGAAGTAGACCTGATAAAAGTCCAGTTGAAACCGCACGAAGGAGGGGTTGCTGCAGGCCCTTCCCGGGGGCTTAGCCCGGCATCTTGACAGCTCCAACCCCAGGCAGGAGGTCAGGAGGACCACAAAGACAAGGTAGGCAGTCACCAGCATGGCGGGCCCCCGGACGACCTGGGGGGAAAAGGGGGTTTCAGAGTCACATCCATGGCCCAGGCAGGCAGCACGGTCAAGGGGCCGGGCGCCTAAGCAGAAGGCCAGCTCCACCCTACCCCCTGCCAAGCGCACTTCCCCAACCCTCCACTCCACGCCCCCAGAGCTCAGACCGGAGGGACCAGTCCGGTGGGTGGGGGGAGTGGCCCGCCAGAGCGGTCTCCTAGGACACCGTGGGGCGGGGAGGGGTAGGAGGAGAGGGGAGAAGACTGAATATTCGCCCCACCCTGGCCTGCCATAGCAAAGAAGTCCCTTCAATAACCCCAGCCCCTTCGGTTAAGGGGCTCCTGCCCTCTTCCACAACAACTTCTGCACACGTCCTTCTATTACCTCCCACCCTCGCTGGGGAGCCCGTGTTTGCCCTCAGTGCCTCGTCTCCGGGTCCCGGGCATCCCTCCCGCGGGCGCGGGCCTCCATAGAGTGGCTTCAGGGTCAAGAGCGTGCATCTGCGATCCCCCCTCCTCGAGGTCACGGGAGCCCCCTGGCGCCCCCTAGCCTCCGCCCGGCGTCCCGGCGCCGCCACACCCGCCCGCGCCTCCCCCGGACCCCGTCTCACCTGCTGCCCCGGTCTGCGGGGACGCTCCGGACACGTCCGGCTCCAGGCCGCCCGGCCGCCCGGCCCGCTCCACCTCCGGCTCCGGCTCCGGCTCGGGTTCCAGCGGCGCGCCCGCCCCTCACAGCCTGCTTCCGGGAGCCTGGCAGGCCTCCGGTCGCCGCCATGATGGTCCCGTCACGTGACGGGGCACGTAGAGCGTGAGCCCCGCCCCCCGCCCGCCCCGCCTTCTCGCCCCGCCCCGCGCGCCGCTCAACTCCGGGCGCCGGCTGGGTGGTGGTGCTTGGCGGGGGGGACACGACGACTGGAGGCAGGAAAAGTCGCTGTTTTCCTCCCGCCTGTCCACTGCTGTTCACCTCCTCTCCGAACCCGCTTCCGAAACTCCCGGATACCTGCGGGCCACCCCGAAATAAAGGCCTGTTTAATCTCTCTTTCTCCGCGCCGCAGGTCAGAGGGCACGACTGGAAAAGGCCCGCACACCCGAGGCTGGAGCTCCCCACGGAACACCGCTCCCCTAAGCCGGGTCTTCTGCTCTCTTTTCTCTCGTCGTCGTGGCGTCCAGGCCAGAAGTCAGTGGTGGTGACCTCTGGGCCAGAGGTCAGGACGGCCCGGCACCGGAGGGCGGCAGTGTGGTGCAAAGGACCGGGACTGCGGCCGGCCGCGGGCAGGCTGCGGCACCCATCCCACCCCTGTCCCTTACCAGCTGGCTGGCCTCGGGCAAGCCACGGCCAGCCTCAGAACTCCTCAGTGTCCCAGTTTCTTCACCTGAAGTCAGAGGGAGCAGTGCCCAACTGAAAAGGCTAAAGTTCAGCAGCTGCATAGGGTTAAGAACTTCAGCCCCCGAGCGCGCCAACCTCCGGTCACTTACAAACTGTTCCCTTGCCCACGTCTGTGTGGCTCCGTGGATACAGAGTGGTCCTGCAGGCTGAAGCGTCCCGGTTCGATTCTGGTCCAGGGCACATGCCCAGTTGCGGGATCGATCAGCAGATAGGGATCAGCAGCAGGAGGCAGCCGGTCAAGGATTCTCTCTCATCATTGAGGTTTCTGTCTCCCTCTCCCTTCCTCTCTGAAAGATTCTCATCATTGAGGTTTATCTCTCCCTCTTTCTTCTCTGAAATCAATTAAAATATATATTTTAAAAAACAAACAAACTGTGTTACCTTGGAAAAGTTACTTAACCTCTCTTTGGCTTTAATTTGATCTTGAGACCCTCCAATAGTTTCCCATTTCACTAAGCACAAAAGCCAAAATCTTTATAATGGCCTACAAACCCCTCTGTCCTGTTGGCTGCTACTTCTCTGACCTCATCTACCACTCTCCATTCTCCTCCTACTCCGTCTATACTGGCCATCACCAGGGCCTTTGCACACTGTGCCCTACAAGGTTCTGGTTCTCCCAGATAGCCACATGGCTCCCTCCCTCAGTGCTCCAGTTCTCTGTTCAAATGCCACTTTATCAGAGGGGCCTTTCTTGGGCATCCTGTTTAAAAGAGCAACAACAACAGCTCCACCACAGAAATCTACCTGCTTTCCTTCTAACACTCTATTCTCCTTTGCTGCGTTTTCTCCATTGCATTTACCTCTGGCATACCATATATTTTTACTTGTTTGTTTATTTACTATCTCTGCCCTGCAGATTTTTATCTGTTTTGTTCACTTGTATTTCCAGTACTTAAGACAGTTACTGGTACATTTTTAAAAAGTCAATAAATATTTGATAAATGAATGAATAAATTAATCCATGTAATTACCCTAGAAAGTGCTGGCCTACCCTAGCTGGTGTAGCTAGGTTGGTTGTAGTATGATCCCATGTACCAAAAGGTGGCCAGTTTCATTCCCAGTCAGGGCACATACAAGAATCAACCAATGGCCAAAACTGGTTTGGCTCAGTGGATAGAACATTGGCCTGGGGACTGAGAGGTCCCAGGTTCGATTCTGGCCAAGGGCATGTACATTGGTTGCGGGCACATCCCCAGTAGGGGGTGTGCTGGAGACAGCTGGTCGATGTTCCTCTCTCATCGATGTTTCTAGCTCTCTATCCTTCTCCCTTCCTCTCTGTAAAAAAATCAATAAAATATATTTTTTTTTAAAAAGACTCAACCAATGGTCCTAGCTGGTTTGGTTCAGTGACTAGAGCCTTGGCCTGTGGACTGGGGTCCTGGAAAAGAGCACATACCCGGGTTGTGAGCTCGATCTCCAGTGGGGGGTGTGCAGAAGGCAGCTGATCATTGATGTTTCTATTTTTCCTTCTCCCTTCCTCTCTGAAATCAATAAAAAAATATTTTTAAAAAAGAATCAACTGCCGAAACCGGTTTGGCCCAGTGGATAGAACGTTGGCTTGCGGACTGAAGGGTCTTAGGTTCGATTCCAGTCAAGGGCATGTACCTTGGTTTCGGGCACATTCCCAGTAGGGGGTGTGCAGGAGGCAGCTGATCAGTGTTTATATCTCATGATGTTTCTATTTCTCTCCCTTCCTCTCTGTAAAAAATTAATAAAAAATATATATTTTTTAAAAAGAATCAACCAATGAATGCATAAAAAAGTGAAACAACAAATTGATCTCAATTTCTCTGAAAAAAAAATTAAGTTTGGAGCATAGCGGGTGGGAGGGTCTGAGATTACATCTCAGAAATTCTTATGATAAAGGAAACAGTTGAGATTTGTATCCAAGCTCCAAAGTTCCTTCATCCCTAACTGGCAAACTTCTAGAGAGTAGGAAGGGGTAGTGGTTCCCATGTGTTCATCTAAGAAACACTAAGACAAAAATCATTTTTCTCACAGAGCAGGCAAAGCGCTGAGGGAAAAGGCCTGTTATAAAGGTTCTTACATGACCCAAAGCCCTTACGAAGTCCTTCATGAGGTGTCCCAATTCCCTTATTATACTACAATATCATCGAATTGGGTATAACCAATATCACTGGTGAGTGTTCAAAATCTTATTGTTCAACAGCACAAAATTTTCCATTTCAGTAAGATTTAATAGGTCAATTTTTCTGTCGTTTGGAATAACAGATGTGAGACTGCTAAAAACTTATATATAGGAAAAACAGCTTCACGAAGCTCAGAACCAAAGGGGTGGGGGAAACTACCTCTTTAAAAAAAATAAATAATAAATAAATAAATTTTTTAAATTGATTTTTTTACAGAGAGGAAGAGAGAGATATAGAGAGTTAGAAACATCAATGAGAGAGAATCATTGATCAGCTGCCTCTTGCACACCTCCCATTGGGGGTGTGCCCACAACCAAGGTACATGCCCTTGATTGGAATCAAACCTGAGACCTTTTAGTCCGCAGGCCAACACTCTATCCACTGAGCCAAACCGGTTTTGGCGAAACTCCCTCTTTTATGGGAATCTTTAATATGATACTGGTGATAGTGTGAGAAAATTTGGTTTTTTATAGGGATAGAAATTAGACTAAAATTGTTATTACTGAAAGCCAATGTCACTATCTAATATATACTGCATATTTACTTAAAGAAGAAAAGTATTACTTTTGTGTAAATTTCTAATCTGTAGTATAAAAAAAATATATAAGTGAAAAAAAAATCATGATTTCTCTAAGGTCATTCAGTGAGTGAGGGTATGGCTGACCCAAATGCCCTCCATCCCAGTCCTAGACTGAAGCCCCTTGAACTCATGATACCCAGCCTCCCAATTCTTGGTAGTGTTTTTGAGGGTGGAGGTCATCCTGAATAGAGGCAGGGAATGGGACAGGATGGTCTTACATTTCTTGCCTTCTGTTTTCCAAGACTGAGGCCATTTTGTTCAGAGCACGTGACAGAGAGGCTTAACGCAAGATTACATTGTTTTGGATTATTTTTGTTTATATTAAGAACTATTCAAGATGTGTTTGTTCTTTAAGGTTCTCCTTGCCCTGCAGAGCTGTGAAGCACAGCCGGAAAAGCCTTAACCATGAGGAATGTGCCAGCCGAGGACTGGAAGGAATAAAGGGCAGCCTGTGAGCACAATCCACCTCTAGTACCTGCTTCCAGGGAGGGCTGGGTCCGTGTGGTGCGTCACTCAGGGGAAATCTTTCAGGGCAGGTGGGGAGGATGCTCTGGGAGTTACTAGGAACCATGCTGTCCAGAGGAGCATCCTTTAAAACTTTTATTATAAATTACTCAAACTGACACAAAGGTAGAGAGCATAGTTCTGTGAGCCTTTAAATACTTAATTCAACAAGGTTGATTTTGTCACTTTGTTCCTTCTACTCCTTTCGCTCTGTCACTTTTTATTTGCCAAAATATTTAAACTTAAATGTCACTCCACTCATACTCCCATATGCATCTCTAGAAAATAAGAACCTTTTTTTTTTTAAAGCATGATTTCCAAAGCCATTTTCACATCTAACAAAATCAGCACTGATTCCTTGGCATCATAAATACTGGTCCATAATTAAGTGTCCTCAGCTGCTTGGCAATGTCTTTTTACAACTGGGTTGTTCAAATCAGGAACCAAACAAGGTCCTCATGTTCCATGTGGCAGTTGTCTTGTAATGTCACCTCTCCCCTCCTTCCCCACGTCATTGACTAGTTGAAGAAACTGGGTCAGATACCCTTTAGAATGTTCTGGCTGTGTCTTCTTACTTCCTCATTGTGTCATTTAATTTGTTCTTCTATCCCTAGTATTTCCTGTCAAATGGAGTTTTGATTAAAATCATGTTCAGTGTTTTGTTTGGCAAGAACCCTTTACAGAGAGAGCTGAGTACTTCAGGCTGCATTACATCATGGGTGTACAGTGTGTGGTTGTGCCCCTTTTGGTAAAGCTAAGATTCACTAAGGGCTCAGGTGGTGACAGCTTGATTTCTCCATTGTAAATTTCTCCATCATACTTGGTTTTATTCACTGAAGATTCTTGCTTTAATCAATTCTTTCATAAGGGTTACAAATGCTGATTTTTTTCTGATTCCATATTCCTTCCATATTAGTGAAATTCTTCCGTAAATAAGAAGTTTTCACCACCACTTAGTTATTTGGTTACTCTGAAATACAGTTTATACAGGAAAGGCTGCATAAATGATTAATTCTTTTTCTTATTTAATTACCAATGTTCAGAAAAAGAAATTGGGAGAAGCAGCATTTAAAAAAAATTTCAGCTTGGAGCTGAATAGGGATAGATGGGGCACCTGTGTCTAACCCTCATTCACTTCAGGAGTGGGGGGGACAGACAGACACTAGAGGGCTTGGTGTCCTGGCCCTTGCACAGCAATGAGGTGGGCATGTGACTGACTTGGAAACTGCAGGATAGAGAGAGAGAAAAAAAAGAGACAGAAAGAGAGTTAGGAAGTGAAGAAACAGCCAGACACAGAACACAGGAAGAGAGATAAAGACAGAAAGGGAAACAGAAATGAGAGATCACAAGTGAAATGCACCCAGAAGCAGAATAGGACAGAAAAGCAGAGCAATTCAAGGTGGATTGAAAGACCAAGGAAGAAAATAGACCTGAAGACAAAGATTGAGACAAGAAGGGGGGAAGAAAAGGACATATATGTTAAGTAGATTTAAAATTAAAAGGGTCAATAGAGGGAGGGAGAATTAGAGCACTAGAGAGTAGGGAAAACACTTATCAAAACATACGTTAGGTGAAGGCAAAATGACCCAGTGATGGAGAGAAAGAAGGAAGCAGAAATGGAGAGAGCAACGTGGAAAGACAGAAGGAAGGATAAAGAGAGATGTAAAGGGGAAAAAAACCAAAGGGTTCCAGAGAAGGAGGCTGAGAAGAGAAGGCTGAAATGTGGAGGCTCAGGGACTCTCAGCTTAGGGTCCAGCCCCTGTCAGATACCCAGACTCTCACTTCCAGCTTCCTCAGGGTGGTTTCTTCAACCTCCCAGTCCGACTCCCCGGGGACAGGGACTCAGGACTGGCCATGTGTGGATGGGATCGCTGGGAACCTGACTCACGGGTTCCCAGCTTCCCTCACCCCCTGCCAGAGCGTGGAGATATTGCAGATGGGATTAATCCTGGAAGATTGAGGTCACGAGGCTGGGCTAGCACTCAGAGATTTGCAAGACAATATAGAGAGCACCAGATTCCTAAAAGCAAAGGACCATGTATGATGTCATGATATCCAAGGGGAGGGAGGAGCCAAAACCCCTCTGTTCAGCCTCCTCTTCTGGCCCAAGAGCCACTGACCCATCATCTTTGCCTGATTAAGATGACAGGTAAGGGGCCCAGAGACTCTTGGGTCAGTTAGGGATAGGGGTGGAGGAGGTTCAAGGGGCAAAAAATGGCCCCTGTGCAGAGGGTCCCCTACCACCTCTAGAAGAAGACTCTATCTTATCTATGTGAACTCAGAGGAGCCAAGAAGGGCCCCCAGGGGAGGCTGACAGGGGAGGGGGGGGGCGGGGAGGGGAATGGCCAACTTGCTTACCTTCAGAGGCCTTGGAGGAGGCTCTGAGATCAGTTTCCATTCCAAACGTTGCAGAAGAAGAGTTTCTGGAGCCAGCGGGAACATGCCCAGACACTAACTTCAAAGCAGATGTCTGCTCTCACCCCCAGGACTGAGGGGGAGGCCGGGGGCTCTGAGCCTATCCCTAGACTATCAGACAGTGCCACCGAGAGGCGCGTTGTCCCCGGAAGCAGCAGCTGCAGTGGCCAGTGGAGCCTGGAGGCCCCCGGGCAGGCCCTCTGCCGCAGCCACAGTGGTTACCATAGGCCAAGCAGGAGCTGGGGCAGGCAGATGGGCCCTTGGCACTGGGGTAGATGGGGCAAGGTGAGGCATGGCAGTAGGTCAAGGGAGGATCAGAGCACGGGACGCAAGAGCTATGGTGACACGTCGAGGGAGGACAGGCAGGGCAGGAGCAGGTGCAGGGGGGGCCAGGGAGGCCGGGACAGGAGGGGCAGGTAGCTGCGGAAGAGGGACAGGCGGCGCAGTTGCAGGTGGGGGGAGGACAGGCGGGGCAGGGGCAGGCGCAGGCAGAGGGAGGACAGGATAGACAAGGAGAGGCAGCTGGTGGGACATGCCCGGAGGGCGCAGGGGGTTGCTGGTGGGTGGCCTTCTTGTTTCGAGGCCCCAGATGTAGGCCCAGAGAGAAGTCCATTCAGCTGCAGGATCTGCCAGGCTGGGGGTTGAGTGAAGAGGGGGCGGGGGGGGGGCAGGGGTAGAGTAGGAGGGGCAGGCTGAGGTGGGGATGGGCGGTGATGGGGGAGGGGTACGGGATTAAACCTAAGACATTGCTGATCCTTGTTGATCCTTCAGGGAGCTCAGACCTCTCCAATCAGCCCTCTTCTTGCAGGCCTGCCCAGCAATGCTCCCCTGCAGCGCCCCCCTCCACTGGAAGCCTCTCTCTGCACCAGACCAGAGCATGCCCTTCGGAGCGGACCTGCATTTGCATGCCTCCGGTCCTTGCTCACCCTGTTCCTTCAGCTCGGAGTGCCTTTTCTCTTTTCTCCACCGGCAAGGTCGTATCGTCTCTGAACTTCCTTTTCATTTAATCAAAAAGTCTCCAGGCCTGACACCTGCTAGGGTAAGGATCCCAGCCCATTACTCTCCAGCCTGAATAGATGTGTCAGGGTCCCAAACTGTCCCCAGAGGGCCTAGGGAAGCAGCAGCAGCAGCAGCAGTGCTCTGAGACTGAGCCAGGGATACTGGTGGAGCTGGCAGCAGAGGGGGATGCCTGGGCTCTGGATGTTTCCAGAAGGGGCAAGTCCCAGGTGTAGGTGTGAGAATGCCTGGCTGCCAACCAGCCTGGAAAGACAGCTGAGTTTCCTCTTTTATTGAGCTCCCATGAAAGTGAGGGGTGGTGTTAGATGGATATTAAAACCAAACAGGTAGCGCTGGCTGGTGTGGCTCACTTGGCTGGCGTGTTCTCCAGTACACCAGAAGGTGGTGGTTCCATTCCCGGTCAGGGCACATGCCCAGGTTGTGGGCTGAATCCCCATTGGGGAGGAGGGGTGTACAGGAGGCAGCCAATCAGTGATTCTCTCTTATCATTGAAGTTTCTATCTCTCTCCCCCTCTCCTTTCCTCTCTAAAATCAATAAAAACACATTTAAAACAAATAAACAAATGACTGTGTTTTGTGTTTTTTTTTTTTAAAAACCAAATAGGTAAACAAACAAATACATTAGCTTATTTCAGAGCATGCAACTGATGATGAAAAAAGCAGGGTGATGTGATAAAAAAAAGTGACTCAGAGAGGCGGATTCATCAGAAGGGGCAGCTAGACAGCTCCCAAATAGTCAGGTATGACAACCCTTAAGGGTTTGGAGGAGATAAAATCTGTCAAGCCCTGGCCGACAGTGGGAGAGCTGCCCCAGGCTGAATGGAACCCAGGAGAGACACAAGGCTAAGGGGATAAGAGTTGCTGGAGATTGCAATCTAAAACCCGATGGTCAGGGAAAGTGCTACCGAGAAATGACATTTTAGCAAAGACGTAAATAAAGTGAGGGAGCAAGTCATGGAGACCTTTAGTGCAAGAAAACCCCAGAGACGGGAGACAGCAAGTGCAAAGAGGAAAGAGGAGTCACAATGGCAGAGGTAAAGAGCAAGGCAGAAGCCGCGGGAGTCATGGTAGGAACCTGGATCTTATTCCAAGAAGAAGGGAAAACCACTGAGGGTTTTCAGCAAGAAAGTATTCAGGTTTTCTTGACTCTATGCCTGCCCCTGGTTAGAATGTTCTGCTTCCTGAGAAACTGGTACAGTTATTCTGGGGGAACGTTTGGCTTTATCTGATAAAGCTGAGATTGCCTCTACATACACTTTGACTCTTAGATTGGTAGCCTCAAAAATCCTTTATTTAAATTTTTATTGATTTCTTAGGGAGGAAGGGAAAGGGAGAGAGAGAAACAGTGATGTGAGGGAGAAATCTATTTTTATTGATTTCAGCGAGGAAGGAAGAGGGAGAGAGAAACAAACATCCACAATGAGAGAGAATCATGGATCTCCTGCCTCCTGGGGATGGAGCCCACAACCTGGGCATGTGCCCTTGACCAGAACCAAACCTGGGCCCCTTCAGTTCGCAGGCCGATGCTCTATGTAGTGAGCCAAACTGTCTAGGGCAAGGGAGAAAGATTAATTGGTTGCCTCCTGTATGCACCCCATGCTGCCATGGCCAGGAATTGAACAGGCGACCTCTTGCATGTATTTACTGGGAAACATGTACAAAAATATTTTTAGCAGTATTATGAAAGCCCAAACTGAAAACACCTCAAACATCCACCAACAATAGAGTGAAAAAATAAATTGTGCTACTATGGAAAACAGGATGGAGGTTCCTCTAAAAATTAAAAATAGAACCACCATATGACCCAACCATCCCACTTCTAGGTATTAATCCAAAGAAATCCAAAACATTAATTTGGAAAGGAATATGCACTCCTATTTTCATAACTATAGCCAAGATATAAAAGAAACCTATGTGTCCATTGATATATTAGTGGATAAAAAAAGTTGGTACATATATACAATGGAATATTACTCAATCATAAAAAATTTACCATTTGTGACAACATGGATGGATTCAGAGAGTGTTATGCTAAGTGAAATAATCAGACAGAGAAAGGTAAATACCATATTATTTTATTTATATGTGGAATGTAAAAACAAAATAAACAAACAAACAAAACAGAAACAAACTCATAGATACAGAGAACAAACTGAGGGTTGCCAGATGGGAGCGGAGTTGGGAGACTGGGTGAAATGAAGGGATTAAGACAGCCGTGGGCAAACTACGGCCCCCGGGCCGGATCCGGCCTGTTCGGCTGTTCTATCCGGCCCGCGGAGCCGAAAGAGCGGAGGGTTCTCTTGCTCTCTCCTCCGCTCCTTCACCAGCAGCCCAAGATGAGAGTGCCAGCATGGTCAGCTTGCTTTTGTTCCGGCCCTCCAGTCCAGTTTAAGAACCCATTGTGGCTCTCGAGTCAAAAAGTCTGCACACCCCTGCATTAAGAAGTACAATTTGGTAGTTACAAAGTAGTCATGTGGATGTAAAGTACAGCATAGGAAATATAGTCAATAGTATTGTGATAACTATGTGTGGGGCTAGGTGGTAATAGACTTACCGGGGGTATTGCTTCCTAAGTTATATAAAGGCCTAATCACTGTGTAGTATACCTGAAATTAGTATATTAAATATCAATTATAATAATTTCCCCAAGTCTCTCATCCCACGTAGAGGTGAGCAGCTGCAGAAGAGGAGGAATACTCCCCACCCTGGCGTGGCTCAGTGACTGAGCACCAACCTATGAACCAGGAAGTCATGGTTTGATTCCCAGTCAGGGCACATGCCTGAGCTGTGGGCTCGATCCCCAGTAGGGGGCGTGCAGGAGGCAGCTGATCAGTGATTCTCTCTCATCATTGATGTTTCTCTCTCTCCTCCTCTCTCTGAAATAAATAAAAACATATAAAAATTTAAAAAGAAAGAAAGAAAAAAGAGGAGAAAGCCAGGTGTGGTGAAGAGGATCCCTAAGACCTGGGTTCTCATTATAGCTCTGCCACTTCCTAGTTGTGTGATATTGGGTAAGTCATTTAATCTCTCTGGTTCTCAGCTCCCTCTTCTGTGAAATTAATATGATGTGAAATGGATACGATAACTGCTAACTCTCTGGACTTCGGTATGGATTAAGTGAGTAATGTATATGCCTAGCACAATGTCTGGAACATTCAGGTGCTCAACAAAGGATAGCTTCCCAATGCCCTCCCCCCAGCATCTTTTCTTCAAAGGAGTCCACTAGAAAGGGGCAGCCAAACATCAAAGATGGTACCAGAGTGTGGCCCACATCCTTGGGCCCCTTGAGGTTAAAGTAGAGATGTAGTCTGGTCAAGAGCTAGCAGAGAGAGAGAGCTGATTGAAGCTGAACAGATCCCAGGCCGTTGGTGGGAGCTGGCAAGGTTAGTGAGACAGGGTCTGGGAATTTCCACCTAGGGGAAGTCCCAGGTGTAGGTGAAGGGGTGCCAAATTGGCCTCACCCAACCCACTGGCCCCAGGGGATGTGGGCACAAGGAGGAAAGTGGGTCAGAGCAAGGCTGGAACTTAACCCCATTGGTCCCATGACCTCTTTACCAGTTATGGAGGAGGCACAGCCCCAGAGAAGCCTGCTCCCTCCTCCTTTTCTTCAGAAAGGAAGTACATGGGAATCTTGGGGTCTGAGCATGAGGAACTGGAAGCCCCCCCCAGTGGAGAAAGGAGAGGCAACCCTCTAACCCCCAGAGGAAGGTTCTGTACAAAACAGACTCTTCAATCCACCCACATGGTGCCTGGCTGACACCTGGAGCACTCACCTCACATGCACTCCAGGCAACTGTGGAGGCAGACATGCTCCTCCTCCCAGGGGTAAGACAGGTCAGGGCTGGATGGAGAGGCGGGAGGGTGCACGGGAGAACAGCTCAGGTGAGCTTCGGTGAGACTCCAACTGCGCAAACACAGGCATTCCCACCCTGAGGGCTTTGCCAGCAACTCGGGGTCCTGTTTTCTGTGTACAATCTTAGGTGTAAGCCTATGGATTCCTCTTCCCTATCTGAGCCTCTGTTTCCCTTTCTGGAGGAGGAGATGAAAGAATGGATGGAATCATTCTAGGGCAGGGTGTTGCAGGGTCCTGCTTTGGCCATTAAGAGGTGCTTTGGCCAACTTCATTTGTAAGCATATCCAAAGCGAGGTGGGCAGCAGGAATGGAGGGTTCCTCTTCTTTCTGGGGGAGCAGGAGGGCTGGGAGCCAGGTTTTCACTTCCAGGGCCTTTGCACATGCTCTTCTGCTGCCCTCCTTTCTCTTCACTCTACTCCTCACTCTTTCCTAGAAACCTTTCCTGATTCCCTAGGCTAGGGGAAAACCCTGTCCCTATCCATTCTCATGTACCTATGCCTCTCCACACTGGTTATCACTTGCAGTTTTGCAAGTTGTTTGGTTAATATCTGACTCCTCCCCCAGACTAAGGGTTTACAAGGGCCTAGTACAGTGCTTGGTATACACTGGATGCTTAGTAAAGACTTGTTGAGTTCATAAAAAGTGCGAGTTTAGGGAAGAAATTTCTAGAATTGTTTAGGATAGTTTTAAATTTTTGTGTTTAAAAAATCAAGGCCTACTGAAACCAGTTTGGCTCGGTAGAGCGTCGGCCTGCGGACTGAAAGGTCCCAGGTTCGATTCCGGTCAAGGGCATGTACCTTGGTTGCGGGCACATCCCCGGTACGGGGTGTGCAGGAGGCAGCTGGTTGATGTTTCTCTCTCATCGATGTTTCTAGCTCTCTATCCCTCTCTGTGAAATATCAATAAAAAATATATATATTTTAAATCAAGGCCTTATTCTTTGTGGGATCCGGGCAGCACTGAGGCTGGTAAGGGCTATCCACCCACAAAGTCACTCACCAGGACAGCCAAGAAACTGGCAAGCAGATTAGGCCTGGTACAAGGGGTGGAACTGAGCAAGTGCAGGGGTAACATCACAAATACAGAAATATAAAGGATGAGAGAGAATCATCTGCCTCCTGCCCAGCCCACACCCAGGCTCAAACCTGCAACCCAGGCATGTGCCCTGACCTGGAATCGAACCGTGACCTCCTGGTTCATGTGTCAACACTCAACCACCTAGCCACACCGGCCAGACAGTGGCACAGAACAGGCCTAGGGGAGGAGGTGGGAGAGGAGGGAAGGAAGGGAAAGTAGAAGACATGTTGTACAAAACATGTTTGCAACACACTCTCCCCAAGTGCCCTGGTCTCCAAGCCCCAGTGGCACTTCCATGCCTTAATGATGTCCTTGGGGGTTGTAACAGAGCTCCCCCACCTCCCGCAGACATCTGCTAGCCACCCCTGAGCCCGGCATAGGACGTCCTCCCCGCGCCACACCGGGCATGGGGAAATTACCTGCTCGGGGTCCTGATGCTGCTGAGGAGGGGGTGAGGGTGAAAATTTGGGGCGAGGCAATAATAGCAAAGGCAAGGCAGGTGGGACAGGTGTCTGGGTCCTTTCCTTCCTACCATCTCTCCTGATTTTGGGGATGAGGGGCAAAGGAAGCCTGGTTCTAGGTCCCCCAAGGTATCATTTCTCTAAATTGCCAGGGTGACCAAGTAGAGCCACCACAAACAGAACAAAGCCCAGAAGTAGGGATGACCCAAGAGAAAGAGAAATAAGGGGGGCACTCCCCCCCTCCCCCCCCCCCCCCCCCCAGTTTCCAGAGTGGGCTGCCCTCTTCCCACTCCTCCTCCTGGAATCCCTGGATGGAAGACTGACTCCACTGCAAGACAGAAGAATCTGAACCCATCACAGCGCCCTTCTTCCTGGTTCCCCAATCCTGTCTAGAGTTTTTGGGTTGATTTCCAAACCCTTACAGCCACCAAACAGATCCCAGTCTCTGGGTCCCGGGGAGGAACAGGGCGGAGCTGTGGCACTCCCGAGGGGGCGGGTCATCATAGGGCGGGCGGGTCTTCTTGGGCATCGCCCCCTGGCTGTGGTCCTTGGCTGGGGACCCAGGAGGCTGTCAGAAGGGTGGAGTCACAGTTACCAAGATGGACAAACACTCAGCGGAGGAGACAGGGACTGGGGCACCCTGACAAACGGGGACAGAGAGGAGAGTAAGGAGGTGGAACTCCAGACCTACTCTCTCTGCCCAGGCTACTCCGAGTACTCAGGGTCCCGTCCTAGCTTCCCTGTCCCCGTCTGCTGCCCCCGCTGCACAACCTCGGAGCTGTCGGGCCTCTAAGAAGCAGAAGTGGAAGTGAGAGAAGGGGGGACCCAGCAGGGAGAGCGTCACAGGGTGGCGCCTGGTTGTGTGTCAGGATGCCACGCCAGGGGCCCAGGAGGGAGTGGTGCCCTTGCCCGGTTCATGAGGACAGGAGACTCATTCACTGTAAACCAAGTACAGATGTGGCGGGAGGGGGCGGGGGAGTCAGGGCCACATTCACAAACCACAGCTGGCACTGCCCTCTTCCCCCCAAGCCGCCACCCCCTGGGCTGGAGGGGTTAATTCTGCAGCCTGCAGCCTCCTGGCAAGATCCCAGCGGCCAGGCTACACTGGTGGGACCCCGTCCCACCCCAGCCAGGGTGCCTAGGCCCCTGACACCCACCCTCCCACACTGCTAGGAGCTTCTCCCGGGGTAACCAGGCGCAGTCAACAGCAGCCGGGCCACGTGGGGATGGGACCCTGGAGTACCTATTCCCAGCCCTTCAAGGGAGGGCCTGGTCTGCACCCCCGTTGACGTATCCTGTTCTCCAGAGACAGCCACAGTATGCCCTTCTTGTCCTCTCTTTTTCATCTGCTCCGGGCTGCAAAAGCGGCCTCTCCCGGGAGGGGAGGAGGCGAGCTGGCCCCGGGGGTGGCAGCGAGGACGGAGCAGAGTAATTCCGGGACGGAAAATGTGACGTGACCGAGAGAGAGCCCGTGTCCCCAGCGGTGGCCACTCCGGCGTTGTTGTTGGAAAGGTCCTTCGGGTGCATGTCCCCCGACTGGCCCGGCCCCCGCTGCTGTTCCCCCTTCTACACCTTCTCACTCTCGCCCTTAGTCCTCGAGGGAGTGCTTGGGGTTCACGCACAGAGACTGGACTTGAGAGGTCCCCTCTTGTCTCTTGCTCTGTCTGTCCTCAGAAGAATGGACACGGATCCTCTGGGCTCCCTCTCTCTCGCTCTAGAGCCTGGTGGTCATGATGGGGTCAGAATGTCTCCATCAGACACTGACACTGGCTCTGGGGGAGCGCGCATGCATACACACACACACACACACACACACACACACACACACACACACACACAGACTTATAACCACGTTCGTGGCGCATCTACCAGGCAGGCAGGCAGGCGCTGGTGAAGGCAGACACACACGCCCTCCGCCCGGGCTTTCTCCCTCACACCCAGCCCCAGGCTCCTCCCACTCCCAGCGCAGTTCCTCCCCCCTCCCTCCCCAGCCGCTCCCACTCCAGCTCCCAGCCTAAAGGTGGGGATCGGCAGCCCCGACCCCCCGAGCTAACTGCCAGCAGGATGCCAGGGGAGGCGGTCTTTGAGTCCCGGGGGGCTCGGCACTGTCCCCCATCCCCACTAATCAGATCTGCTCGCCCCTGGATCCAGAGGACCCCTGGGGGAGGAGGGGGAGGAGAGGGAGGAGGGGGCACTCTGGCCCGCAGGAGAAGGCCACGCAGAGGGCAGAGACTGGCATCTGCTCCGGCATGCTCCTGCCCCATCTCTCCGCCCCTGGGCGCGCGGGGACACGGCGCCCACTGCCTCCCCGGGGGCAGGTCCCGGGGACCGGATCCCGGCCTGGCCGGAAAGCTCGGCCAGCGCCCCCGGACGGCAGGCAGGGGGAAAGTGCCCCGAGAGAAAGGGTGGCACCGTGGGCCCAGGGCACCGATCTCCTCTGCCAGCCTCGCCCGGCCTCCCGGGGACGGCCCTGGGAGTTCAGCAAATGGGAGGGGCGGAGAGCCAGGCGTCCCGGGCCGCCTCGCCCAGCCCCCCTCCCGCCCCCTCCGCCCCCCAGCCCCGGGGCACCGAGGAGGGAGCCGGGCAGCGGCAGGCGGCAGGCAGGGGAGGGAGGGAGGAGCGAGGGCGGGAGGGGGAGGAGGGAGCCGGGCTGGGAGGGAGGTGGTGGTGGAGGGGGGGGGGTGGGGAGGGAGAAAAAGAAAGAAAATATTTTCCGTGTCCCCGCCTGCAGAGCCAGTGTGCGGTTTGGGAGAAAATGTGTCGGATATTTTGGGGCGGTCACGTGGGCGGGCGGGCTCCGAGAGGCCCCGGGACGGTCCCAGCCTAGAGCCGGTGCCCCCCCACCCCCCGCCCCGCATGCCCCCCGTTACTGGGAGCCTCTGACGCCGCCGCGACGCTCCAGACCCGCGCCCGCCCGCCCGCCCGACGCCGCCGCCGCCGCCGGGACCGCGGGGCTCCGCGGCCTCCCTTCCTCCCCCCCCCGGCCCTTCCAGGTGAGTCAGCCGGGACGGCTCCCCGGGGGCGGGCTGGGGGCTCCGGCCGGCCGGGGCTGGCCCGGCTGTCAGAAGGGCTTTGGGGGGCGGGGAGGGGGGGCGTCCCGCCCGGACCTGGGGTCAGCCCTGACGTGGGGAGGGAATGGGTAGGCTCTGAGACAGGCTGGGCTGGGCTGGGCTTGACGGCCCCTCCGCCTCGGGGAGAAGCTGCGGGAGGGAGCCTTTGGGGAAGTCTTGAGCCAGCCGCCGGGGCTCCTCGCCTACTTCTGTGCTTGGAGCGGGAGGGAAGCCGGCGTCCAGGACCACTGCCCGCCCTCCCCGAGGCTTCCCGAGGGGGCCTGAGGGGGTGGGTTTGGGGTCCGAGCGGGGCCAGGCTGCCCCCTCCCCCGTGGGATGGCACGGCTGGGACATCAGCGGGGCAGGGGCAGGGTGGGTCCCCTCCGGACCGGTCCTGGCTCTCCGGGCAAGTGGATGGGGGCTGTGGAGCTTCCTTGAATCAACACGCAGGATTCCCTGTCCCATCAGCCCCAGCCAGAGGTGTGAGTCTTGGCTCCCGCCAGCCCAGGAGAGGGGCTTCCTGGGCATCTTCTTGCGGGGGGCCCACGGGGAACAAAGGAGGCACGGGGAGACTGGGACGGGACGGGAGTCCCAGTGGGGGCCGCGCTGACGCCGCCTCTCTGTCTCTAGCAGCGCCGGCCCGGGCCCCTCCACCTGACCCAGCATGTAAGAGGGAGCTTCTGCAGGTGGCCAGAGGGTAAGAGTGCGCGTGGCCGTGTGTGTGTGTGTGTGTGTGTGTGTGTGTGTGTGTGTGTGGTGTGTGTGTGTGGAGACGGGGGAGCCGAAGGGAGGCTGCAGTGCGAGGAGCGGAGAGGACGGAGCCCCGTCAGGGCCCGCGGCCAGGCAGTAGCAATCCCGGTCCTCAAGCCCGAGGCTCCAGCCTGCACTGTCACTGCTCAGATGCTGCTGAGCCGGGGTGGAGGACCACAGTCAGTGTCCCGATCCTGAAGGCAAGAAGAGGGAGGACGGGGCAGGGGGCAGAGGGTGGTGCGCTTGGAGCTTGGGTACCCCCACGCACACACTGACACAGACACACAGGCACACACAGACACACACACACACCACACACACAGTAGCTTACAGCTTAGTAGGCAGCACAGGGCACACACCCCCACCCGGCACACCCCCACCCCTGGCTCAGAAAGCCACCTAACTGGCACCTCCAGTTCCCCCCTCGGCCCCACCCTGTCCATGCCCTCCGTGCCCACACACATTCCACTGGCATTGCCTGCCTGCCTCCTGGGCACTGCCCCTCCCTCGGGCCAGCGAGGTGGAGGGAGGGCACCTGGGGATGAGAGGTGGAGACTCAAGGGTCTGGACTGCCCCAAGGGTGGCACCGAGCCAGGGAAACCCAGCCCACCGCCGCCTCCTGGGGAGCAGGCCGGGGGCCCAGGCTAGCGCAGAGGGTGCCTGGGTTCTCCGCCCAGGCTGGGGATGGGGTCATGGAAAAAGGTGGTCGTGTTTATACAGAGGGGAGGGGGGCAGCGGGCGGAGAGCAGCCGACAAGAGCAGCTTTGTTCCAGGCTCGGAGCCGGTAGGGCAGCAGGGAGACGCTCCCCCCTCCATCCGGCAGCCCCCCGCGTCCATGCCCTCCCCTCAGCTCCACCTCAGCTCTAAGAGAGGCAGCTTTGTGCGGGCCCCCCTCCCCGGGCAGCCCCACCTCCGTCTGAGGTGGCACTTGGGGAGGAGAGAAGCGTTCTCCCCCTTCCCCGGGTCCCCCAAAGACCCAAGCATCTGGGTCCCTAGCTGAGGGTCTCCTTTTGCTCGTTGTACCACCTCCTTCCATTCCTGGGTCCCTCACTCCACCCCGGACTCAAGACCCTCCCCTGCCCTTCCCGGCCATGGCATGGAAACCAAGACTCAGAAGTGGGGTGCATCGCCGTCCCCTTCTTGTCTCCACTCAACCCTCACATCCTTTCCATGAGGCAAAATGGAGGGAAGGCCAGGTAGAGCCGGGCTGTTCTTCACTCCTCGTAGCTTCATTCCTCAGCGAGGACCGGGAGTCGGAGGCATCTCTGGGTGCCCCGCCCCTTCACACACACACACACACACACACACACACACACACACACTCACTCCTCCAGCCCCACCCTCAGGTCTGTTTACCATCTATAGGGAGAAGCACCCCGGGAGGCCTGGAGCACAGAGCCTGTCCCTGTCCCCAAAGTCAGTCTGAGTGAAGAAGATGGGGGGGCAGAGGGGGGGCTCCAGTAGCTTCTCACCCTTGGCATTAGAGAGGTTAATCCAGCTGGAATGTGGCCCAGCCTGTTGAGCTATGGCCCAGGGGCCTCAGGGGCCCCGGACTCCTGGTTCTACCTGGGCTCAGCCAGGGATGAGGATTTCTGGGAATCAGGGAAGGACGGAGAGAGGGGCCCTGGGGGCTCGAAGCTCAGCCTTGTAGCTCCCGGGAAGGTACTGGGCTGAAGAGACCGAAACTGCTGGGACATGGGCGGTGCCCAGTGAGGGGCAGGACTTCCTCCATGCTTTTTTGTTTTTGTTTTTGTTTTGTTTAATATATTTTATTAATTTTTTTACAGAGAGGAAGAGAGAGAGTTAGAAACATCGATGAGAGAGAATTATCGATCAGCTGCCTCCTGCACACCCCCTACTGGGGATGTGCCCGCAACCAAGGTACATGCCCTTGACCGGAATTGAACCCGGGACTATTGAGTCCGAAGGCCGATGCTCTGTCCACTGAGCCAAACCGGTTTCGGCTCCTCCATGCTTTGGGACTGAGGGAAGGAAGGTGGTGTTGGGGTCTGAGTTCCTGTTACCTTCATGACAATTTGCAGGAGCTTGAAGGCTGAGGGAGATGAGGGATTGGAAAGAAAGAAAGAAAGAAAGAAAGAAAGAAAGAAAGAAAGAAAGAAAGAAAGAAAGAAAGGAAGGAAGGAAGGAAGGAAGGAAGGAAGGAAGGAAGGAAGGAAGGAAGGAAAAGAATGTAAGAAAGAAAAGAGAGACAGTGACCTTAGAAGAAAAGAGATGCAGAAACATACACCACCTGCCTCTGGGCCTGTCTGCCCTGTGGTTTCTGTGTGTTTCGCTTTCTCTTGGTCCTTCTCCACCTTCCCCACCTCAGCCCATTGGGTTCTGGCTGCAGAGGAGGTCCCCAGGCCGGGGCGGCTTTCCTTCCTCAGCACCTCGCTCCCTAGAGGTGGGCGGCTTGGTTGCTCCTGGGAAAGCCAACCTTTCCCTTGTCAGAGCGTCAGGAGAGGCGCTACCTGCCTGGCCTGAGGACTCCCGGCTCCTCTCTGCCTCCTCCCCTCCGTGGTCTCAGGTTTAGAACCTCAGGGAAGGGGGCAGGCTGCATTTGGGGAGGAGAGGGTGCAGGGAGGGCTTTCTGGACGCAGAGGGCCCAGAGAAGAGAGAGAAGGAGATGGAGAAGCAAAGGAAGCTGAGGACCAGGAAAGGAGCTCTCTGGCAGCGTACCTGGTCCACAGTGGGGCTTCTGTCAGCACGCGTGGATGTGAAGGAGAGGGTGCGGGAACGGTTAGGGAGGGGAGGATAACTGGAGACAGAAAGGATTGGGTGGGGAAACTGGAAGAGGGAGTGTTGAGGAAGACGGAGAGGGAAACGCTGATGAAAAGAGAGGTACGAAGGAAAAGAAGTTGCAAAGAGAAATAACGCGAGGCACATAGAGCATTTAGTACATGCCCCTATATTATGCGAAACACTTTACATATATTACATTGTTTAACCCTCACAACCTTATGAAATGGGCCCTATTTTTATTCCCAATCGACAAATGAGGACACTGAGGCATAGAGAGAGTGAAGTAACGCATCCAAGGTCCCACAGCTCAAGCTAGCAAGCCGTGGGGACCAATGCCAGGCTGCCTGGCCCCAGAGAGGCAAAGGGCCCCAAAGTCACAACAGAGCTGTTTTCCTTCTCCGGAATGGTAGAGAGCGAGTCTTGGCTGTACCACTTACAGCCATGAGAACTTAAGCCAGTCACTTACCCTCGGTTTTCTCTCCTGTGAAATGGGGAATCACAATTCCTCCTTCACAGGGGTGATGCGAGGGTTCAGTTGAGTGTCCAGTCCAGTTGTGGCGCTTCATGGTCACTTCTCAGCCCAGGAGTCTTCTCGGCGGGGAGTCCTCAGACTCTCTCTCACCTTGGAAACTCAATTTATCCTTCCTGGCAGAGTTTCTCTGAGCGTCTGCCCTGCCTCCCCCGTGGGGCCTGAGCCAGGACAGGTCAGAACCTAGCAGAACAGAGGGGAGAGACTTCAGCGGAGAGGGACGTGGGCTTGGGACATCAGCGTGATCGTTCTCTCATCCCCCCCTTTTCTTCTCTTTCTCCCTAGGACTCTTGGAGACCCAGTGGGCAGGCCGGGAAGGGCGGCACGGAGCCTCCCAGGCCTTTCAGGCGGTGGGCATGGGCGGGGGCTGTGGCTGAAGACCTCCCCCGCCCACGGCAGACCCCCGGGGACTCAGCCTCCCACATTGCAGCTGCCATGGCCACCAATAAGGAACGACTCTTTGCCGCTGGCGCCCTGGGGCCTGGATCTGGCTACCCCGGGGCTGGTTTCCCCTTTGCCTTCCCAGGGGCGCTCAGGGGGTCTCCACCTTTTGAGATGCTGAGCCCTAGCTTCCGGGGCCTGGGCCAGCCTGACCTCCCCAAGGAGATGGCCTCTCTGTGTGAGTCTCATGGATGCGGGGGATGAGGGAACGTGGGAACAGAAGGACGTTTGGAGGGTGGGGGGGGTACAGAAAACTGGCATCCTAATTAGGAAGGCAGGCAGGGATAGGGGTTTGATCTAATGGGATAGCTGGCAGGGGTGGCTCTGAGGGGGTCTGGATATGGGACAAATGGAAGTGTTTGCAAATGAGAGTCCTTCTGCCCAAACAGTATGGGAAAATAGCATGCCTCAATTTTTTTTTTTGGGGGGGGTGTCTAACATTACCTCCTGAGAGAATCAACTAGCAGGGGAGAACAGCAGCCAAGGGGGCTTCTGCTGAAGTTTGAAGCTACTACCAGCGTGTAACGGGAGCCAGGCTGGGAAGTAGAGGAGTCTGGGGCGGTAGTCAGCTGACCTTGTGATCAAGAGATGGAATTGTTCTGAATCAGGGAAGGCTGCGAAAAGAGGAATGGACTCTGGTGCCAAATGCCCGAAGGTGGGTGGGGTCAGGGAACCCTCCTGTTGGTCCTGGAAAGGGTAGAAGAGTCACGCACCAGGTGCTTCTTCCCCAGAAGCGATCCAGGGTGGTGGGGGCGCTCCAGAAGCACGTGGGTTCTGGACTCCTCCCCCCTCTAGGTCTGGCTTAGTGCCCACGGGCTGTGCAGATCCCTACTTGTCCCTCAGGCCTGCCCTCTTTGGGTTAAGCCTTTGAGTGCTGACAGCTGGAAAGCCTTAGGCCTCTCCTTTTCCCTCTGGATCCCCCTCCTCCCGCCCGATAGCTGCTCTTCCCGACCAGGTCATGATAGGAGTGGGTGCCCATGAGCTGCACAGGTGGGAGGCTGGAGCGGGTGGGCGAAAGGGTCAGCGTGTGTGCTGCTGTAGAGAAGGCCTCTCCTGGAAAGAAGGGGAGGTGATGGAAGGAGAGACAGGGAGAGGAGCAGTTCCAGAGAGACAGAGATAGGGACAGGAGGAAAAGACAAAAAGATAAAGGCAACCTTTATAGCTCCGAGAGCTTGGGAAGAGAGAGAGACAGAGAGAGAGGTGGGAGGGAAGGGGCTGTGCCTTCAGGGGGGGCAATTGGAGGGTTGTGTATATGTGTAAAGGGGTGACTAGACAGCGCTGGCAGCTCTACTGGAAAGAGTGTGCTCATCTGGAGAAGGTGTGTGTGTGCGCGTGTGTGTGCCTGTGCGTGTGTGTGTGTGTGTGTGTGTGAAGACCATATGTAGTTGTGTGTGCACAGCATGTCCCTCAGACTCTGCTTAGATTCAGAATTCCAATGTGTGCAACAAAGAGTCAGTGTGAGGAGTGAGGCGGGATTTAATGGGGCTGCTGACGGTGTGTCTGGTGTTTGGGGAGGCCTGCTGGTGGTAAGTCTGCAGTCCAACAGGGGTTATTTGGGTGGCGTGCAGGTGAAGAAGAGAGCACAAAGCTCCCCTTTTTTGAAAACCTCAGCTGGGCTTCCTCTACCTCATTTACAGCCCATGAATCTGTCCCAGGGCCCGGGGAGGGGGCACGGAACCACCCTTCCCACATGAATGCACTTCTTATAGAGGACCGTATAGCTCAGTCCCTCGGGATCTGATTTTCCCAGGTTCTGGGAGAGGCAGCTAACGAAGCCGGAATAAGGAGGGAGAGGAGAAATTGGCTGGTAGTGGGGAGAGTGCCGAGAGCCACAGCCAGTCCCCAGCGACGTTCTCCTGGTGCCCTGTGACCTGGATACACTGAGATCAAGGTCAAGGTTCAAAGTGAGGTCAAGGTAGGGGAAAGAGTCACGCTGGGCTCTATCCCCAAAGGCGGCCCTATGGAGGGGGACGGAAGGGAGAGATCCAAGGGAGGAGCCAGAACCAGGGCAGGTAGCTGGGGAGGGTGTGGCTGGCAGCAGGGGACAGGCCTGGGCAGAGAGACAGCAGCGGTGGGGTGGGGAGGAGGTGAAAGTTTGGGTTCAGACAACTTACCTGCCTGGGAGTGGAGCAGGCAGCACGGGGAGTAAATGAGAGGGTGGCAGAGGGGAGGGGATCCTGGAATCTGGGAGATCCCCCACAGTGGGAGATCAGCCGAAGTGTGAAAGAGTGTGGTCTGTCGTTTCTCTGACTCTGTTCATCTGTCCATCCGTCTGTCCATCCCTTTTTGGCTGGGGCCATCTGATGGAGAGGGATTAGAGGCCAAAGCCTGATGCCGCAGTTACACTCATTTGAGCTCACTCTCTGCCTGTTAGTCTGTGGGAGGAAGGGTCTGGGACTCCTCCCTGGGGCTGTGAGATCCTGTGCTGAGTCCCTAGCCCCTTACAGGCATCCTGTTGATAGGTGAAGTCTTGTTCCACCCCTTGGGGTCCTCCAGAGGCCCGAGAGGGTGAGGCGGCACCTTAGAACCCCGTGGTGCAGGAGGAGAGAGGGAAGGGGAGCATGTGCTGCCGAGGCAAGCACAGGCCTGTGCGCACGGGAACGCAGAGGTGGGTGTGCTCGCTCACAAACGTGCACGGAACCCTGGTGCCTGTGTCCCCGCCGGTGCGCTGTACGTTTGCTTTACCAAGACGGCAGGGAACAGAGCGTGACAGGAGGGAAGGGGAACTGGGCCTTCTTCCTCCTCTCGGGGTGATGCCTGTGGTTCTGGAGACCCAGCCCTGTTCGCCCTTTGAATCGGGTGACAGTATCCCTGGGGCAGGGAGCGTGCTGTACCCCATGTACGTTACACGGAGAGATGGAGGGCAGGTTGGCACAGGAAGTCATAGAGTTCTGCTTCAAAATAAACTGAAAAAGAGACTCGCAGACCTAAGCGAGGCGAGAGAGAACCACGCAGGCCAGAAGGCACGGGCGAGGAGAGAACCCAGACACAGGGAGTGGCGGGGAGAATAAGCAGGCGGGTAAGGGTGGCAAGCAGGAGGCAGGGAGGCCTGCTCCAGGAAAAAAAAAAAAAAAACCCAGCCGACCGCCTCCTTCCCCTCCCCTCCCAGTCTCCTGCTCGGGCTCGGGCTCGGGCTCCAGCTCGAGGCCGACACAAACGGGGCTTTGATTGCAACAGGAAACCTCTCTGGCGGGGGGGAGCTGGGCAAGCCGCTGCTGCTGGGGCCCAGGCTGCACCCCCCTCGCCTGGCCCCCTCCCCGCTCCCAGCCCCCATCCTGCCAGCGCTCCTCACACCCCTCCCTGCCTTGGGCTGCGTCCCCCGTTCACACCTCCGTTGCCTTTTAGCCGGGACTCCTACAGGAGGACTCACCCTTGGGGCTGGGACTTCTTTGCTTTGAGGTGCCACCTCTTCAGTTCTTTCCGAGGAAGGGCTTTGGAAGAAAAGGCGAACTTAGCAGGAGGAATGTAGAACCAGCCATCTCCAAGCCCCATCCAGAAGGTGGCAGGAGGGGGCGAGGGGGGAAAGAGGGGTGTATAAGGAATTAGCTGTCCTTCCCCCCACAGTCCCTCGTTGGCTAAACTCATGCTTGCCAGAGTGGTAGAGGCTCGCAGGGGTGACCATGCCAGGCTCAGAGTGCTAATGGCCTGGTCAGTGGGGGGAGGGGTGCCCTTCTCTTTGCCTCTGGGGCCTTGCCTTTGTGGGGCTCTAGCTGGGGGGGGGAGTGCGCCCACTGTGGTGGTGGTGGGGATCCTAGGGGAGGGGGTGACTCAGGCAGCAGCCCCCCTCGTACTCCCACCAGGCTGGTGGAGAACATCTGTTTCCCATGAAACGCTAGAAGGCTAATGGGTCTAATTGCTGCAATAAGGGCTGGGGAGACTTTGGGGAAAAGAGGGGGCACTAGATTCCCCCATGCTCTTACCTTCTCTCCAAGGCCATACTAAGACTACCTAGAATGGGGGGTTGGGGTTGATGGGAAGGGTGGGTCTGACACCCTACAAGCCGGGTCCCTTAAAAGACCCCCTCCCCCGGCGATGCCTGGGAAGTACACACGAACGGGGTGATGAGGAGTGGGGTGCATCTGGTGGAGAGCAAGAGGGGCTATTCAGGGCTCACGACTTCCTGGAGCCCTCCCCCCACGCCTCCCGTGCCCCACTCTCACCCTCCTCCCTGTGGCCTGGCCACTTCTGGTTCTAATTACCCACCAGGCAGGCCTGACTTAATTGGGACCTTTCAGATTTTGGAGGGGGGAGGGTGGGTGGGTGGCTGGGTGGGGACTGACAGCCCGGAGTTGGACTAATCAGGGCTCTTTCCCCCTTGTTTTTGAGGTATTCTTCCTTTTGCATTGAATTGTTTTTTGTCTTTGCCACTGGGCAGATTATGGTTCGGAAATCGATCGCTTCCCTTTTTTAGTTTTCGGCGCGGGGGGGGATGGCTGGATTAGAAATGGGGCGTTTGGGGTTGGGTTGGAAAGAGCCCCGCAAGCCTCTTCATCCCTGCTTCAAGCCCCCCCCCCCGTCAGCCCTGCCACCTAGCGCCCCCCATCCGCAGTCCAGGCCCTCCTTCCCGGCCCTGCCCCCCACCCCTTCAGCCCCGCAGCCACTCGGCCCCTCCTCCTCCGCGCCGGTCCCCCCCTCGCCCCTCCGGTACCCCTTCCTGCTCTTTATTCCTACACTCTGGCGCCCCACTCCTGTAGCACCCCAGCCCGCGCCCCCCACCCCCACCCCACCCAGGACAAGAGATTCTTAGAAAAGCGCGCCCCGCCCTGGCCGACCACAGCCGCCAGGCGGGGAAGGGGTCGGGTCAGGCGCCGCTCCCGCTTCCCCGGCGCTCCCCGTGCGGGCGGGCGGGCGGCGCTGACGGAGCCGGCTGGGCCGGCTGGCCGGCCGGGCGGGCGGCGGGCGGGCGGGGCGCGGAGGAGGGGGCGGTTTCCGGGAGTCGCCGCGGCCGGCGCGGTCCCGGGGCCAGGGCTCCCCTTCGGCCGGTCCGGGAGAGGGCAAACTCTTGACGTGGCCAAGTCCCCGCCTCCTCACCCTCCGCTCGGCCGGGCGGGGGCGCTCCGTGCCCGGCAGGGGCAGCCGAGGGGACGGGGAGGCGGCCCTCGGAGGGCCGCGGCGGCGGCGCCGAGGGGAGAGGGGGCGGCTATTGCCAACGGCGGGACTGTTTAATGGCTCCGAGAGCAGCTAATGACCGGGCTCGCAGTGACTGCCAAGAGTGGCACTTGGCATTTTGGGGGGCAGTTGGCACACGAGAAACTCCGAGGGCGGGGGAAGTTGGTACCCGGGAGGGCGCTCTGGTCCGAGGACCGGTTTGGGGTAGCTCCGTGCTCCGAAAGGGAAGCTGGGGTGGAGGCACTGAGAGAGGCAGTGGAGGCGCCTGAGGAGTGTCCGCCGCCGCGGCGGGCCGGGGCTTCGGGGACTGGGAGGAAGGACAGCCCGGGCTGGGAGGGGCGGACTCCGGCCGCGCGGGAGGGGGCGGGGGATTCCGCGGCGGCGGCGGCGGCGGCGGCGGCGGCGGCGGCGCAGGCGGCTGCCTGGGCGGGGCGGGGCGGGGCCGGGTCAGGAGGAGGTGAGCGCGCCCGGCCGCCCGCCCCGAGGGGGGTTCCCGGAGAGTTCACGGCGGGAGCGCGCTCCGGCCCTCGGACCGGGGGCGGGGAGGCTGGGAGGGAAGGAGGCGGCCGCGGCGCAGGCTGAGCCGCAGGAATGTACTGTTGGGCCCTGCCGCGCGGGCGGGCGCGCGCAGGAGAGGGCGGAGTCAGGCCTGGGAACCAGGGGGTGGAGGTAGTGCAGGTCCCCGGGCTCCGCAGAGTCGCCGGGCGCCGGGAACCTCCATGTTCCCCAGTTCCCAGTCATTCTTGACACTCCTTGCCTGTATTGACTTGTGTGAAAAGGGGGATGTTGGGGGAGGGGGGAAACGCGAAAGGAACTGCGTAAGCTTGGTTCCTCCGCTCCTTCCCCCACCCACGACCAGGGCACGCGCCTGAATGCACAGGCGTGCAAAGCCTCCCTGGGTAGAGAGAATGCTTGCAAGCCAGGTGTGCTTGCACGGACGTGTGTGCAGCTAGGATCTTCTGTGCCGGCAGATACGAATGTGCACGATTGCATATTTGCAAGTCGTGGTGCCTGCCAAGATAAATGCATGCACAGCTGTATGTCTAAGCAGGCTAGGGCGCCGCGGTGCGAGCGTGTTTATTATATGCGTGTGCGCTCCACTCTCAGTTCTGCTCATCTCAGTGCCCGGCCCCCTTCGCTCTCCAAGCCCCACCTCCTACCCCTCCGGGCTTCGCTTTTACAAAAGGTCTCCCCAGTGCTAGCCGCCCGGACGCTCAGAGGGAGCCGGACCGCTGCTCCAAGCGGCAGCCTCGGCTTTGCGCCCCGCCCAGTCCCTTTCCCCAGCTGGGGATCCCCCTCCTCCCCGCCCACCCCATACCCCCCATGCAGCCCGGCGCCCTATGCTAGCCCTCCCCCTCCCCCCCGCCAGGAGCTGGGCGCCGCTGGGGGAGGAGGGGGAATCGGCGGCGAGTCCCTGGTGTTCCTATCCCCCAGCTTCCCTCCGAGCCGGGTCGCGATGTACGACTGCCTGGAAACGTTTGCCCCGGGCCCGCGACGGCTGTACGGAGCTGTCGGGCCCGGGGCCGGCTTGCTGCGCAGAGCCGCGGGCAGCTCCTGTTTCGCCGGACTGGAGTCTTTTGCCTGGCCGCAACCCGCCAGCCTGCAATGTAGGTACCCGAGCCCCGGGGGTGGGGGGTGGGGTGCAGGAGAGGGAGCGGCTTACGCTTTCCATGTGTAAAAAAAAAAAAAAAAGTGGACCCGGGGTGCAGGCGGAGACGCTGAGACGGGTGGGTGTGCGGGGAAGGAAAGAGAGGCACTAGCCCTTTAAACGCGGGGGCCTCGGCGGCTCCTTTTGGGTGTGTGCTGTAGTATTTGAATGTGCGTGGTTTTTGTGGTGGGTGTTCCGCCGGGACCTGTGGTGGGTGTCACTCCCGAGTTCCTGGGGGATAGGTAGTCTGTGCCCGCAGGCCCGTGGGTAGCAGCGTCGGTAAAGTCCATGCGGGAAGTTGGGAGTGTAAAAAAAAAAAAAAAATGATTATTTGCAGAGCGTGTGAATCCCCAAAGCGTGCAGCGCCTCGCCCGGGCGGGGCGGGTGGGGGAGCCTCCGCGCAGCGTCGCCCTCCGACCGCGCTGGCGGGTCCGCGTGGCCCTGTCCGGGGATGTTTGTGGCGTGAGACCGGGAGGGCGTGTGCCGCGGCGCGGCCGCGAGGGCGGCTTTGGAAAGTGCTGCGCTCGGGAGTGCATCCTGTGTGCTCTCGCTCGGCGCGGGGTGGAAGGGGTGGTGCTCGCCGCCCGGCGGAGGCAGGCTGGGCTCGGGCGCTCCCCTCCCCCCCCTTAAAAAGACATGTTTGGAAATGTGTGTAGGGTTGTATGCAGAGAGGGTTTTTTTTTTTTCCTTCCCCCCCTTTGGCTCCAACACACCCAACTTCAGTAGGAAGCGAAAAGTTTAAAGCAAAGTCTGTGTATGGGAGGAGGTGGGGGCCGGACTGGAGGTGGCAAAGGCCGAGGTGGTGGAGGGGTGGGGGTGGGAGGGGTGGAGGACGACCATTGGGTCCCCAAATACCCATTCTCCTTCCCTGTGAAATGGGAGATGCCAGGCCTGGGGCCCTGGAACCCCCTTCCAGAGCGGTAATAAAAAGCTGGGGACTGAGAGGCAGTAAAAATGAAGTCCAGATGAGAGGCGGCTTTGAAGCCCGGGCCCAAGTGCCTGGCGGGGGTGGGGTGTGGGGAGGAGCCGGGAGGGGAGCCTGGAACCCCCTCCCCCCCAAATCTTACCAGGGGCCGGGGCCGCGCTCGTAAGCGGGCGCGGGCGCCGGGGGAGCGGGCTTTGGGGCGCGCTGGGGAGGGGCGGGCGGCGGGGCGGGCGCTGGGGGAGTGCGCCCGCGGGGTCACCGGGCCCCCGCCAACGCGCCTCGCTCCTTGGCACTCCGCAGCGCTGTTTACGAGTTCGCCTTTTTTTTTTTTTTTTTTCTTCTGTCTTTTGGTTTCAGGGCAGAGCTGCTCAGATTTAACAACCGGGAGACTGGAAGAGGGAGGTGGCGAACAGGAGACTGCACTTTGGGGCGGGGAGGGGCCAGAATCAAAAGTGTGGCATTTAAAGGGCTCAGAGAAAGCATTGCTTTGCACCAGATCCTTGTGAATCCTTATCTTCTTGTTGCCCCGAAGGACACAGACTTGGGATATGTTGGGAGGGGTGCTGAGGTGGAGGAAATCTCCTAGGCAGGGTTTTTGTGGAGGCTGGGCAGGAACCCCGGTGTTTTTTTTTTTTTTTCCAGGCCCAGGGAGGCCCCTTACATTTGGCTGGCAGTGTGTTTTTGCTTTTCAATCTGGACCAATAATTTTGGCCTCTAGGATCTCGGTGGGCTTCGCGCCCGCTCCACACAGTGTCAGGGAGAAAGTCATTTAGACCCGGACAGTCAGCTAAACCCCGGGAGGAAAGAGGTCCTCGCGGGGAGGGGAGGGCGCTGTTTTGTTTGTGCCTGTTTGGCAGCTCCCCCGTCCTGGTGCTGCGTTGGCAGGCCCGGCTGTTTGTCTGGGAGCAGAGCTTCCCCCTCGCGCATGTGAAGCGGCCACTGGGAGCCATGTGTCCGTCTGCTTCACGGCGTGTACGTCCACCTCCACCACAGGGCAGCGAGGGCCCATGTGCCCTCATGCCGCCTGCGCTCCGTGCCAGGGCCCGGTTGTGGTGTAGGAGCCCGTTGGTCATGTGCCTGCATCAGCGCCCCGTGTGTTGTTGGAGTGTGAGTGTGAGTGTGAGTGTGTCTCCAAGGGGGTATGTGGCAGATTGTGAGTCCGGGCTTCTCAGCCCTGGGCCTCGCAGCTGGGAGCGTTTACAGCCGGTTATAAAGAGTTTGTTTGAAGCTCCGCTCAGCCTGGCCAGGAATTTCCTCAATTTCAGCAATTTGGGCTTTAAAAGGAGAAAAACCCAGAGCCCACCCCCCTCCTCCCCAGCAGGGGCCCCAGCCCAGCCCGGGAGCCGCGTCCCGATGGTGGGGGCTCAGCCCCGGCTGGGGAGGGCATTTGAGCAGCGTGGACCCAATCCACTTTCCTGTGCTCTTCAGCCACGTCGGGTTTTAGGGGGTGTTCTGTGCCAGAGGGGTGCCGAGAAGGGTGGACAGTGCCACATAGACAGGAAAAGCTGCCCCTGGGTGTCGCCCTGTAGCCCCCAGTCTTATAATTGGCTGGCACTGCCCCGTGCCAGTCTGACCACACCCAGGCCCTTTCACAAGAGAGGAAATGAGGCAGCGCTCTGCGGGCTGGGAGGGTGTCAGCAGTCAGCGCCACTCCGCACAGCGGCCTGTGGCAGCACCGGTGCCCACCGAGGACCGCAGAGGGGGGTCCTGACAGGCATTCCAGCCCATCCCACATCTCTCAGCCCAACCTCTCCCGGGGTCTCCCGCCCCCCAATCTGAATGGACTCCAGTCATCCCTTTCCCCTCCCCTCCCCTCTCTCCTTTTCCTTTGGGGACTCACCCTCCAGCAGCGGGATTCTTATGTTAATGGAGTGTCTGTGTGCTGGGGGCGGAAGGGCTTCCCTCCTGTGGGGTGGGTGGAGCTCCCCAGACCAGCATCCTGGGCATTCCTTTTGCCCTTCTGGGGCCTGGGGTGGACCTCTGGCCAGGTGGGCTGCGTCGGGTTAGAAGAAGGAAGATGTTCACGAGGTGGGTGCATGGGCTACTCCTTAGGGAGGGTCTTAGGATTTCCTGGCATCGTTTGGGCCCTCACGCTTGGGGGCAACAAGTCCTACAGGTTGAATAACTTACAGATTTTTCCAGTCTCTGAATATCAACCACCCCACCCCACCCCCCAAAAAAAGAAAAGTTTACTCAGCAGCCTGCTGAACCGAGGGTGTTCTCCCCACACTGTGTGGAGTGGGCTGAGACCCCTTTTGCGCTGCGATTGGGTATTCGATTGGGTATTCGTGGGGAAGTTTAGGAGTGAAAACATAGGCCCAGAGAGGATCCAGCTATAGCTCCCCTCCCCCCATCAGCCCTGTTTACCCAGTGTCACCTGACTTCTCTAGTTCGCTACATTCCCCCGCAGCTTCTCGACCTGAGAATCTGAGCAAATACCTCAGTCTCTCCTTGCAGCCTCTGACTCTCAGCCAGGTCTCTCTCGGAGCTGGTCAGAAGACCCGAGCGTCTGGGCTCCGCTGTCCACGGGCAGACGGCGCTGGGCTGGTCACCTCCCGCTGCGGCCCCCGCTCCTTCAGGTGTAAACGAAGGTCACTGAGTGGCCTTAACCCGCCTCCCCGAAACCCGTGTCCCATGTGCCCCGCTGGCTCCGTGGGTTCTGGTGAAAAAGACATCGGCGATTATTCGGTGGGCAGTATGAGAGGGAAAAGCCTGAGGATTGTCTACCCTGTACGACTTGAAAGGAAATCAAGTCCTATTCTACCTACGGAGTATCCTAACAGGTCATTTATAAAGCCAGGTGCTGCTGTGGGTGACTGGTAATTGCCAATCACCCCCAGAGCGGTTGCCTGGTGAGAGGGAGGATGGTGAGAGGAAGGTTACCTGAGGAAGCATCAGTGGATGCGGCAGGGAGTGGCTGAGGCGTCCAGAGCCATGGGCCATAACCCCTCCACCTCCCCACTTTATAGCTAGGGAGACAGCGGCCCATGGAAGCTAACTTCCAGAATGGCCTCGGCCTGGGGTTTAGAGAACTGAGCAGTGCTATGTAAGTGTCTGGCCAGCATTGTGGGGGGAGAGGGCCGGCTTGGGGGGGGAGGTGCAGGAATGGCGGTGATGTGGGGTTTCTGGGGGTGTTTACTGTGGGGACATACACAGTTGTTGGGACTTGGAGTCGCTGTGGGGGTGATGGTGTGGTCTCTGCGGGGCGGGGGAAGTTGGGGCGGGCTTGTGTGCGTGAGGGGGGTGCCTGGAGGCCTGAGGGGGTCCCCCCACCCCCAGCCCTGACACACTGCTTCGCCCCCAGCCGTGGAGACGCAGAGCACTAGCTCCGAGGAGATGGTGCCCAGCTCGCCCTCGCCCCCCCCACCTCCTCGGGTCTACAAGCCGTGCTTCGTGTGCAATGACAAGTCCTCTGGCTACCACTATGGGGTCAGCTCTTGTGAAGGCTGCAAGGTGTGTACGCGGCGCCGGTGTTGGGTGGGGGTGGGGGGTGGACGCGTTGGGTGGACACATGACCTGGTGAGAGCAGAGACCGGGGACCAGAGCAGAGGGGTGACACACGGTGTGCGAGGGGGCTGCTTTGCACGGAGGTGGTAAACAGACTGGGTCAGGCCTGGGGTAACCCACGAGAGGCCTGTGAGAGGCTGGTGCTCTCGGCGTCCTGCCTCACACTCCCCACCCCCAACTCCAGGGCTTCTTCCGACGCAGCATCCAGAAGAACATGGTGTACACATGTCACCGAGACAAGAACTGTATCATCAACAAGGTGACCCGGAACCGCTGCCAGTACTGTCGGCTACAGAAGTGCTTTGAAGTGGGCATGTCCAAGGAAGGTAGGCCCCCAGCCCGGCCTGGGCAGGCGCTCTCCCGACCTCGCCTGTGTGTTTGCTGCGCTCTGCTCTTTCCACTTCCCGGACAGCTGAGTGGATCCAGCTCGCCCTGGGGTGTCGCCTCCTTCCTAGCCAGTTCTATTGGATTAGCAGCATTCACCCAGGAAGCCCTGCCCATCCTCCCCTCTCAGAGCTTAGTTAACCCTTGAGTAAATGGGGGCTATCATCTCACGTTCTCCTGTTACATGGAGGGGTGAGGGGGGTCTGCCAGTCCCCTTCCCGGCTCCTAGGAATGAGCCTGAGGTGGATCTGGGGTGCCCCCGCCCCCCCACGCCATTGTGCTGCCAAGGCTATAAGTGGATATCCTGCCGCCTGCATATCCTGCCCCCCCACCTCAGCTCCTGCAGGGTGACAGGAAGGGCAGGATGGAGCTGAATGGCCTGGGGAGGGAGCAGGGGCTGTAGGGCCTGGGTGGGGCTGGGGAGAGCCAGCCTGGAAGTGGCAGCTAATGTAGGAGCCAGGGTACCCGAGGCGCTGACTTAGGGTCCCAGGGTGAATCAGTGTTCACGATAAGGAAGGAGCACATTGAACTGGGGGGAAAGGGGGTACCCAGAGGGAGGTTCTGAGGGCCTTGACCCTCTCTTTGCACCTCTACCCCCAAGCTGTGCGGAATGACCGGAACAAGAAGAAGAAAGAGGTGAAGGAAGAAGGCTCGCTCGACAGCTATGAGCTGAGCCCCCAGTTAGAAGAGCTCATCACCAAGGTCAGCAAAGCCCATCAGGAGACCTTCCCTTCGCTCTGCCAGCTGGGAAAATACACCACGGTGAGAGGCGGGCAGGGGGCTTCTTGGGGGGCATGGGTCGGGGTGTGCGGGAGGCCGTGGTCTGGTGTGGAGGACAAGGAAGGCATCAGAATGCAGGGGGGAGGGCTTGAGGTACTGGCAGGAAGAAAAGAGCTTGCAGGGCCGGTCTGAGCCCGCACCCTCGCCTGCCCGCCCCGCAGAACTCCAGCGCAGACCACCGGGTGCAGCTGGACCTGGGGCTGTGGGACAAGTTCAGCGAGCTGGCCACCAAGTGCATCATCAAGATTGTGGAGTTTGCCAAGCGGCTGCCCGGCTTCACGGGGCTCAGCATCGCGGACCAGATTACTCTGCTCAAGGCTGCGTGCCTGGACATCCTGGTAAGCTAGGACCCCGGGGCCCGTCTCCACCACAGCCGGACCCTCGCACGAGACCCAGGAGCTGGTCCACACCCAGATTTTTTAAATTATTTCTCCTTCCTGCATCCAATCTGGGATTCCCCAAATCTCTATTTTGTTGTTAATCCTCATGGGAGGATATATTTTCCATTGACTTTCAGAGGGAGTGGGAGGGAGGGAGAGAGAATGAACATGGATGTGTGAGAGACACATCAATTGGGTTGCCTCCCTCACATGCCCTGACTGGGACGGGCTCACACCTGCAATCCAGGTACATGGCCTTGACTGGCAATTGAACCATTAACCCTTCGGCGCGTGGGCTGACTCTACTGAGACCCCAGGGATCCCCAGATCTCCTCTCAACACCACTCTTTTTATCTTAACCCTGTCCCTAAGACTGATCCTGCCCTCCTTTTGACTTCTCCCCCCATCCCCAAGCTTCAGATCCTACACACCTCTCCGCCTTCCCCCACCGGCCTGCTTCAGATTGCCCTCATTTTGGACCTGACCACCCCACCTTCCACATGCACATCATTCCCTCTTTGCCCTTCGCCCACATGTGCCCCTCTCCAGAGATGGCATTGACCTTCCCCTCGCCCACCTCTAGATGCTCCGGATCTGCACAAGGTACACCCCAGAGCAGGACACCATGACCTTCTCCGACGGGCTGACCCTGAACCGGACTCAGATGCACAACGCTGGCTTTGGACCCCTCACTGACCTCGTCTTTGCCTTTGCTGGGCAGCTCCTGCCACTGGAGATGGATGACACTGAGACCGGGCTGCTCAGTGCCATCTGCCTCATCTGCGGAGGTGTGGGGGCGCCCCCTGGTGTTTTCTTGTTGTTCCTTTCCCACCACATGTCATACCTGATCTCCCCGATCTCTCACTAGGCTGGAAACCTTGGCCTGTACCCTTGGGATGGTTGTATTTGGCCTCATCCACAGACTTTCTAGATCCAGTGCCAGCTTCCTGAGCCTGGACATAGGACAAAAATGGCAGAGCTAGGGGGAGCTGGAGAGACCCCAGATACTGGAGCTGAGAGAGGGGTCTGGGCAGGAGAGATTTATCAGAGCAAGCCTCTTACTAAAGGGGAGAAGGTACAGAGCCTGGAGCAGGGGAGATGGCCCGGATGGGGTTTTAGGGATAACAGGCAAAGGGCTGATGGGACAAAATTTGAGGCTTGGGGGAGCATAAAGCATTGCCAATTGAGGATCAGCCACTTGCCTGGAGGCCCACGGGGCAGGCCAGTTGAGGATCAGCCACTTGTTGCTCTCCTCCCCACCCCTTCCCTTCGACACTGTGCTTGCCCCCGTAGACCGCATGGACCTGGAGGAACCTGAGAAAGTGGACAAGCTACAGGAGCCACTGCTGGAAGCCCTGAGGCTCTATGCCCGGCGGCGGCGGCCCAGCCAGCCCTACATGTTCCCAAGGATGCTCATGAAAATCACTGACCTCCGGGGCATCAGCACCAAGGGTTAGTCATAGTGAGCCCCCCTCCCTCCCTCCCCAATGGGTGCTGGTCTTCCAGGTCCGCCAGGTAGACAAATAGAGGCAAGAACGGAGTAGGGGAGAACCAGGGCCTACAGTGGAACCTAGGTCTGCCACGTGCTGGCGGGGGAGACTCGGGGCAAATTCCTTTACTCTGTGCGCCTTGTTTTCCTGTTTGCAAACTGGACTATACGTACACCTACCTCATAAGTGACTGTGAGGTCTAAACGAGTTAACGCACAGCAGGCTTCGAACTGTGCTGAGTGAGAAATCCCGTCCCCCAGCGGCAGTAGCCACATGGCTGCCTGTACTATTACTGGGTGGAGCAGATGTTCCATCGTCGCTGTAAGTGCTGTGGGGGGACAGTGCTGGTTTAGAAGGATGCCTGGCAGATAGTAAGCGTTTGCTAAGTAATAAGCCTTACCGTATGTTGTTAAACACAGGCGTAGGAATAACTGGTGAGCCGTGGACGTTGGAGGGTGGGGTTCCCAGGGAAATGAGGCTGGAGGTTGGGCACGGTGTGATCTTTGAGAAGACCGCCTAAAAGAACAGAATGAAGGGGCAACAGCTTGGCAGAGAAAAAAAGGTAGAGGCTCCAGGCAGAGGAGTGGCCCCCAGAGCCCTAAATCAGGGAGAGGGTGAGAAGGTGAGAGGGTGAGAGGGTGAGAGAGCAGGCCTGTGCTGGGTGCCCCCGGAGGGGAGTCATAGGATAGTTAAGAAAGGTGGCCTTGAGGGGCACGGGCCATTGTCCCCTGAAACTCTTTGCCCCGCTGTTGCAGGAGCAGAAAGGGCTATTACCCTGAAGATGGAGATTCCAGGCCCGATGCCGCCCTTGATTCGAGAGATGCTGGAGAACCCTGAAATGTTTGAGGACGACTCCTCGCAGACCGGTCCCCACCCCAAGGCCTCCAGCAAGGAAGAGGTTCCAGGGGCCCAGGGCAAAGGGGGCCGCAGCCCTCAGCCTGACCAGGGCCCCTGACTTCCCCTGCCACGGGGGTTGGGGCTCCAGGCAGCAGACTGACCATCTCCCAGACACCACCAGTGGCTGGGGGAGGACCTGCTCTGCCCTCTCCCCGCCCCTTCCAGTGAGCTCCTTGTTTTTGCCAAAGTTTCGGGGGGGAGGAGGGCACCTTTGTGTTCATTCCCCTTCCTGCTCCAACGGGCCCCCTTTCCCGCCCTGGGAGCCTGCCCTGCTCCCTCCAGGAGAGAGGGCAGAGGGGCGAGCCTGGGCTTGGACTCTTCAAATCTCAGCACTGCCCTAGGACACCAGGGTCCAATCTCCCCGGGGCAGGAGGAAGACCCCGCCATCCCACAGCCCCCTCCTCTGCCCGGTGCTTAGGCCTCTGGGAGCAAACAGGAACACTAGAGACCAAAAGAGGGGCGGAGGGGGAGGGCTGAGCCCACCCTCTTGCCCTTACCCTTGCCCTTGGTGCCTAATGCTGCGTAAATGCACCCGCCGGGTGCATGCTGCCCTCTATGCCCCATCCTCGTGCCAGGCCCTGCATCTCTGTGTGGGGGCCCAGAGGGTGAAAGCTACAGATGCAGGCCCCGTTCTGCACCCTCTTTGCTTGGGCCCAGAGTTTACCCTTTGTGCCCTCTGTTATAAGCCCCTCCCCGGTCCTGTCATGTGCCTTGGGCTCTCCCTGCCCCCCATCTCAGCCATGGGGCAGGGGCCCTCCTACACTACAGAGGGGCCAGGGGACCCCTCTGCCCCTCGTGCCTTCCTCCCTGACCCCCAGAGCAGCGTGGCCCAGGGAGCGGGGGGGGGTGGGTGCTGCTTCGCTGACCCTGCCCTGACCCAGAGGAAGCCTCTATTTATTTATTAGCTTTTGTTTACACCCTGGAATCGACCCCTTCCTCTAGGGGTCTTGGGAGGGGGAGCCCAGGGCCCCTGTGACTCTTCCCCTCTCCCCCCAATCCCCAGTTTGTATTTAGCTGCCAAATAAAGATTCCCACTGGCTCCCCTCTTTCCTGGGGGGTCAGGGTGCTGTCCCTTCCCCTCTGTTTACATCCCCCCTCCCGCCCCGCTGTATCGCGTATTGCTGAGTTTTCTATTTTTGCAAAATAAAGTGATAGAAACTCATGAGATGTGGCTCCCGTGGGGAGGTGCGGGGGGGGGGGGGGAGGACCAGCTGACCTGAAGGGGGGTTGGGTGGGTAAAGAGGGAGAGCTCCTAGTCTGCTGGATTTTGCGGCTTTCTCGGGGGAACCGAGGAAAGAGAAGGTGATGTGCCCGGAAGGGAGGGGAGAGGAGGGGGGGAAAGGCAGCCTTCGGGGCCCACCCTGAGTTTCTGGGCCTCCACAACCGCCCGGGTGGGTTCTTAGATCAGACCGCATGGGCCTCTGGGAAGGCAGGAATGGGCCTCAGAGGTCTTTACGCCGTCCCCACCCATGGTTATAGACACCGAGCGGCCAGATTATTATGATCTCTGCATAATAATCTGGCCACTCAGTGTATATCCTATATAATAAAAGGCAGATATGCAAATAGGCCCCTTGACTAGGAGTTCAACCAACAGGCAGGCCAGCCAACCCCCACGTCCCCTCCTGCTGGCCAGGCTGGCTGGACTCCACCCATGCACGAATTCATGCACCAGGCCTGTAATGTATGTATATATATATACACACACTGAGTGGCCAGTTTATTATGGGTTCAGAGATCATAATAACCTGGCCACTCAGTATATGTGTGTATCTCTGCTCTTCTCTGGGGATGGGGTTCATTGATGTTCCATTTGGTTCTCATGAGTGTCTCTGGCCCCATAAGAAAAGACCCACAGCCTATACCTAAGTTAGGAGTTTGTTTATACCATGAACTGAACCTCACTTCCTGAGCTCTCCCACCCTTTATGACCACTCTCAAGAGTCACTCTCTGTACCCCTTCTTATTTTTTTAAATTTCTTTATTGATTAAGGTATCACATATTTGTCTTCACCCCCTCATTCCAATCTCCTACCCCCCCACCCCCACTCATGCCCCCCACCCCCCTATTGTCCTTGACCACTGGTTAGGCTCATATAAGTCCTTTGGTTGATCTCTCCCTTTTATCTCCACCCTCCCTTTGAGGTCCAACAGTCTGACCCATGGCTTCTTATCTCTGGGTCTGTACTTGTTCATCATTCTATGTTGTTCACCATTTCCTCTAGATGAGTGAGACCATGTCCTACTGGAAATATACTTATAAGAATCAAAAATGAGACAAGCAATAATAGTTATGCTGACAGGCATATGAAGCAGTCTGTAGTGAGTTTCTTTCTGGGCCACGAGTTCTTTTGAGACCCAATTTCAATGTGAAACAGTTCCTTATGTGGACATGTCAGCAATGATATTTCAGTTCTGGATGGTGGGCAGATGGTGGTATCCCTATCCCTTCTGACCCCATTCTTCACCCCATGGCCCCCACTCAGCTTCCATGACCCCACTGCGATCTTCGGTCCCAGTCTCTCTCCTTGCCCCTATCTGCCCCGCTGCCTTCCGCCTCTGCCTCTGCACCCAGTGCGCCCTCAGCGTCACCTCTCTGCACCCACCCCATGGTCCACCTTCTTCCCCAGGACAGCAGTGCCATGCCTACCTTGTTCCTGGCTTTCTTCACCAAAGACCTGTGCATATGGAGAGAGATGAGGATGTGGGAACAGGGGAAGAGCGAATGCTGGGGAAAGCAGAAGAAGAAAGTGAAAGAAGCTCTAGAGGAAACCACAGGGCCTATGGGGGCAGGAGAGGTTGTTGCCATGGTAATCTCTGGTTGTGGGGGAAGGGCAAAAGGTCCCATAGCCTGAGGTGTGTTGAAACCCACCCAAAAAAGGAGGCCCATCCCCCCAGTTGCTTCTCCCAGAAGCTACACTCCTACGATCCATCTGCCATCTACTGAGCACCTACTACGAGGAGGGCACTTTGCCAGGTGCTGTGGCTTCAGTTAGTCTTCTCCCAAAGGAGTGCTCCTGATACGGGAGACAGACCTGTGAACACAGACCGCGCCTCTGTTCCTTCTCAAGACTCCCTCTGGTCAAGGGTGGGCCGGGGCGAGTATTTCCACCACCCTGACTTTCCATAGGCTTCATTCTTAAAAACAATTTTTTAAATTGATTTCAGAGAGGAAGGGGGAGGAAGAGAGAAACATCAATAATGAGAATCCCTGATCGGCTGCCTTCTACATGCCCCCCACAGGGGTTCGAGCCAGCAATCCACAATGAACCAGGAATCAACCAGGAACTGAACTTGGTTCATAGGTCGATGCTCAACCACAGGGCCACACTGGCCAGACTCTAGGCTTCGTTCTTGCTCTTGCTCCAGCCGCCATTGCTGCTCAGGATGCTTCTCCCAGGCGGCCCTCCCACCCCTTTCCCGGCTCCACTACTGTCTGGGCTCCTCGGCCTGCACCATGCCTCTCTCTCAACTTCCCAGCTGTCTGGACCTTGAATTTCTCAAAGCCTCTCCACTTTTTCACCTCATTACTTCTCATTCCCTGATGCTCTCATCAAGCCCTCAGTATGTGCCAGGTTCTCTTCTAAACAATTGATAGGAATTCATCTCATTTAATTCTCAACAACCAACCCTATGAGTTCCACTTGACAGATGAGAAAACAGCTACGGGAAGAGTCAATAACTTAACCTCAGGCCCCAAGACTAGTAAGGGATGCAGACCCAGGATTTGAAGTTGGGCAGTTTGGCTCCAGAGCTGGTAGAGTCGAGCACCCACTAGGATACAGTGGGCACGGGGTTTCCAAAATGAACCACAGCCACCAATTGCCCCCTCTCTACGGTACTCACTGCCTCCATATTCCTCCTATCACGTTCCTGTATATACAAGGGAGCGAAGAGATCATCAACTCTGGAAGGCGACCCCAGGTCAGCCAGTTACTAGCAACGTGACCTTAGGCAGTTTTTACTTTTTACCTCTAAGCCTCTACATCTGGGGGAGATACTAACACCTACGTCATGAGGCTCCTGTGAGGATTAGTTAGAACATCAGGATACACCAGCCCCGATTGGGTGATCTACCAGATCCCTATATCATCACCTCTCTTGACCCAGTTCCACCCCATCTGCTCCACTTTCTAGATCAGTCACCCCCACCGCCCCCAAGTCTTCCCCACCCCGGGGCGTGTCACTTCCTCCTCTGTAGCCTCCCGGATCAGTACACAAAGGCTGCCGCTGCCGCTGGAGGAAAGGCTGCCCGGCCCGCACCTGTGAGTACCAGGGCACCAGCCCTCCCGCCTCCGTGCTGGTCCAGGCCCCACCTGGTCCCCACCTCCCTGGAAGGGGTTCTGACCCGAAGGCTCGCAGGATTCACTGAGACTTGAGCAAGGCTCCGAACTCCTTTCTGCATTCCTAAGATCCCCTGTCTTGTTCCTTCCTCCCTTCCACAAGCCCTCCTTCTCCCCACCTCTCTCTCTTGCATCAGTTTCCCAAGAACGGGGCTGGAGGAGGAAAAGGTGAGGGGCTGTGTGAGTGCTATCGTTTGAGTGCCTGCCATGTGCTAAGGGTTGTGTCAGGTAGGTTCTCCCAATATCACTCCCCAGCTGCCTCTCTGCTAGTTCATGAGCTCACGGTGGGGGATGGGAGGGGGGAGGGGGTGCTCAGCTCAGGCCCCCACTGGGTACCTTGGCCACCGACCCCACACTCCTGTGCGATGGTGGCCCAGTGGCTCGGTTCTCTTTCCTCCTGGTGACTCCGAGGGGACAGCACTGAGTTCCGCCTGACTTGGGAAGACCAGGATGGACTGGGGCGCTGCTGTTTCTCAGCTGCTCTGGGAGCAATAGGGTGTGTCCTGGAGTCAGAATTGAGTCTAGGAAAATCAGACAACCAGGGAGGGAGAGAAGGGAGACTAAAGAAGACCCCCGCCCCCATGGAAAGCGAAAGGGGGTTAGGTAGGACCCATTGGGGCTACTTGCAGGGGAGGGCACTCATTCCCACACTGATGGTGCCTGGGTTGGAGGGAAAGAAAGCACCTGTCAGTCCCTGTTCTGCCTCTGGTGCGCTGGGTGGGTAAGTCACTTACCACTCTGTGATTCAGGTTTCCATTTGTATAAAGGGGGGGAGGGTGCAGTAGAAGCTTCTGCCATCCTATGGTTAGGATCAGAGAGAAAAAGAAGCAAACACAAAGAACTATGAAGAAGTGGAGAAGAGAAAAGCAGCAGAAATGCCATAAAATTTTGGAACAGGAATGGGAGAGTGAGGCAGATCAAGAGAAGTGGCAGATCATGTAACTATGAGGAGGGGAGCACAAGGAGGAGGGGGAATTAGGAGAAGGGGATAGGAATGGGCTGTCCGGGGGGGAGTCTTTGGGCCCCCTTTAGGGGAGATGAGTTGGGCTTGAGGTTTCTGGGGTTGTCCTATCCGGGAACCAGTGCACCATGGGGGCCCCACCTATGAGAGATGACTCAAAAGTGGGCTTTGTACTGCAGCATCTCCAGTCTACCTGACCACAGGCGTGCAGAGCCAGCAAGGCTGAGGTTACACTGGGCTGGCCTCTCTCCGGGGGGCGGAGCCTCCGTTACACACACATTCTATGCCTGAGGTCACAGGTGGAGGGGAGCAGGCCAGGGTGGTCAATGATTCAGCACCCCACCCTTCCCCACCCTCTGCAGAGCATCAGAATTTGAGTCTAGGTCCAGGCTGAGGAGGAGGCAGATGCTTCATGGCAAAGAGTTAGCTGGCCTTCCTCATAGATCACGGATGGGGATGTGAACTGGCACATTCTTTAAGGCACTTACGTTGGCAATACTCAGCAGTATTACTAATGACACCTATTTATTGACCTTAGAAATTCTCTCCCAGGGATTTATCCTACAGATTCCCTTGCACACATGTGAAATGAACATATATGAATTTTCATTGCAGTACTAATTACAATAGTGAATAATTACCGTGCTTCCCCGAAAATAAGACATCCTCCGAAAATAAGACCTACTTCATGGAAACATAATACATCCCCTTAAAATAAGACCTAGTGCATCTTTGGGAGCAAAACTTAATATAAGACACTGTCTTATTTTCGGGGAAACAGGGTAGAAGCAATTTAAAAAAACCATCATAAGAGACTAACTATGACATATCTATGCAATGAAAAAGTATGTGCCTGTAAAAATAAACAAGGAAGTTCTTTATTGGGTAGCAGGATCTCTAAAAAAAGTAATTAAAGGAGAAAAAAAAAGTAAGATGCAAAACTGTGTCTTCTATCATTTGATTCTACCATTGGAAGAGTGTGTGTGTGTGTGTGTGTGTGTGTGGTGTGTGAATGTCCCCAAAGAATGTTTACATACTTTAACAGCTGGTAGCTGAATTATGAAAATGAAATGTATTTTTTAATAAACATTGCCTTTATAATTAGTCAGTGTGTATACATTTTTGGGGACACCCTACATATGTTTTCATTAGTTTGTATATGCATAAAACAATCTCTAGAAAGATTATAAGCAACAAATGATAATAAATTATGGTTATTTATTTAAAGTGGGTGTGGAAGCGGGTGGATGGAGGATAGGGCTGGGAGATTTCCCAGTATCTTATTTAACTTTGATCTTTTTTATGGTGGTAAAATACAGATAAAACCTATCATTTTAACCATTTTTAAAAAAATATATATATATTTTATTGATTTTACACAGAGAGGAATTGAGAGGTATAGACAGTTAGAAACGTCGATGAGAGAGAAACATCGACCAGCTGCCTCTTGCACACTCCCCACTGGGGATGTGCCCGCAACCAAGGTACATGCCCTTGACCGGAATCGAACCCGGGACCTTTCAGTCCGCAGGCCGATGCTCTACCACTGAGCCAAACCGGTTTCGGCCATTTTAACCATGTTTAAGTGTATGATTCAGTGGCATTAAGTACATTCACAATGATGCGCAACCATGAACACTATTTACTTCCAGAACTTTTTCTTCTCTTCAAAAGAAAACTGTCTATTAAGCAGTCACTCCCCATCCTTCCCTCCTCCCCAACACCTGGGAACCACTAATCTACTTTTTCTTTTTAAAATATTTGTATTGATTTCGGAGAAGAATGGAGTGGGAGAGAGAGCTAGAAACATCAGTGATGAGAGGAAACCATTGATCAGCTGCCTCCTGCACACACCACATTGGAGATTGAGCCCACAACCCGGCATGTGCCCTGACTGGGAATAGAACCGTGACCTCCTGGTTCATAGGTCGATGCTCAACCACTGAGTATACCGGCTGGGCATACTCAAGCTATTTCACATAGGTGGAATCATACATTATGTGGTCTTTTGTGACTGATTTTATCCACTCAGCATAATGTTTTCTAGGTTCATTAGTGTTGCAGCATGGTCAGTAGCTCATTCCTTTTTATGGCCAAATAATATGCCACTGTATGGGTATACCTATTTTGTTTACCTGTTCATCAGTTGATAGACATTGGGTTGTTTCTACCTTTTGGCTATTGTTGAGTAGTACTGCTATGAATATTCATGCACACGTTTTTCTCCCCATCTCTTTTTGTGTGTGTCCTAGTACAAGTTTTTGTTTGAACACCTGTTTTCAATTCTTTAGGAATACACCAAGAGTGAAACTGACAGGTCATAGGGTAATTCTATGCTTTAACTTACTGAAGAATAACCAAACTGTTTTCCACAGTGTTCTCACCACTAACAAGGAAAGTTCCATTTTCTCTATATCCTCATCAACACTTATTTTCCTTAAAAAATTTTTTTTTTTAAATCATAGCCATCCTAGAGAGTACGAAGCGACGCCTCATTGTGGTTTTGATTTGCATTTCCTGGACAACTGGTGTTGAGCATCTTTATATGTGCTTGTTGGCCATTTGTCTGTCTTCTTTATAGAAATATCTATTTAAATAGTTTGCCCATCTTTTTCTTTTATTTTCTTTCAAAGTAATCAGGATACTCTCTTCCATGGTCCAGCTTACTATTTAAAAAATTTTTATCTTTATTGTTGAAAGTATTATAGATCCTTTGCCCATTTTAAAATAGAGTTATCTTTTTTTGTTGAGCTGAGTTCTTTATATATTCTGGATATTAATCAGATATATGGTTTGCAAATATTTTCTCCCATTCTGTGACTCATCATTTCACTCCTTTTTTTAAAAAAAAAATCTTTATTGTTCAGATTATTACAATTGTTCCTCTTTTTTCTCCCCATAGCTCCCCTCCACCCGGTTCCTACCCCACCCTCTGCCCTTGCCTCCCCGACACTGTCCTCATCCATATGTGTACGATTTTTGTCCTCTCTTCCCGCACCCCCACACCCCATTCCCCCTGAGAATTGTTAGTCCACTCCCTTTCTATGCCCCTGATTCTATTATATTCACCAGTTTATTCTGTTCACCCGATTTTTTATTCACTTGATTTTTAGATTCACTTGTTGATAGATATGTATTTGTTGTTCATAATTTTTATCTTTACATTTTTCTTCTTCTTCCTCTTCTTAAAGAATACCTTTCAGCATTTCATATAATACTGGTTTGGCAGTGATGAACTTTAGCTTTTTCTTGTCTGTGAAGCTCTTTATCTGACCTTCAATTCTGAATGACAGCTTTGCTGGGTAATCTTGGTTGTAGGTTCTTGCTATACATTACTTTGAATATTTCTTGCTACTCCAGTCTGGTCTGCATAGTTTCTGTTGATAAATCAGCTGACAGTTGTATGGGTAATCCCTTGTAGGTAACTAACTGTTTTTCTCTTGCTGCTTTTAATATTCTCTCTTTGTCTTTTGCTCTTGGCATTTTAATTATGATGTGTCTTGGTGTGGTGCTCTTTGGATTTTTTGTTTGGGATTCTCTGCACTTCTTGGGCTTGTAAGTCTATTTCTTTCATCAGGTGGGGAAAGTTTTGTGTCATTATTTCTTTAAATAGGTTTTCAGTATCTTGCTCTCTCTCTTCTTCTGGCACCCCCATAATTCGGATATTGGTATGCTTGAAGTTGTCCCAGATGCTCCTTACACTATCTTCATATTTTTGGATTCTTTTTTCTTTACCTGTTGGGTGTTTTTGCTTCTTTGTATTCCAAATCTTTGACTTGATTCTTGCGATCCTCTAGTCTGCTATTGGATCTCTGTATGTTATTTTTTATTTCAGTCAGTGTATGCTTAATTTCTAGTTGGTCCTTTTTCATATCCTCAAGGGTCTCACTAAATTTATTGGCCTTTTCTAGAAAATTCTTGAAAAACCTTATAACTGTGGTTTTGAACTCTATACCCAGTCATTTGCTTTCCTCCATTTCTTTCATTTGTGACCTGTTTCTTTGTCTCCATATTTTGGCTGCTTCCCTGAGTTGATAGAGTGGCTTTGTGTGCTAGGTGTTCTATAGGGCCCAGTGGCTCAGCCTCCCCAGTTACCTGAGGTGGACACTCTTGGTGCACCCCTTTGTGGACTGTATGCACAGTCTTGTTGTAGTTAAGCCTTGATTGTTGTTGGTATCACTGGGAGGAATTGACCTCCAGGCCAATTGGCTGTGAGGATCAGCTGTGTCTACGATGGTATAACTTCTGTGCTGGAGACACCCTTATGAGGCAAGACTTGCTTCAGTGGGCCTTTGGTGCTCACTGAGTCTGCCTCCTGAATGTGTCACTCATAGATTTGAGGAGTTGTAATATGGATGGTCCCACTCTGACCCTTGGGTACACTGGCTCTTGAATCTCCAAGGATATGCTAATTTAATCTCTGCCTGAGGCCACCCAGCAGGAGCTAAGGAGAGATCTGCAGATTCCTCTGCTTTGTATGGGTTTTGGAGGTGCCCAGATGAGGCCCAGCTGTGAAGTAATGCAAGATACTATGGGGCCTTGTGCCTTCTTTTGGATGTTCTGGACCTCACTGCCTCAGCTGTAGTTTGTTAGGTAAGTTTAGAATTCAAAGGAACAGTCCATTCATATACAAAAGCCTCTGTGCTCAGCTTGGATGAGGCAAAGTTTCAGGGCAGAGCAAACAGCCATGGCTTCCCATCAGCCCTGCTCTAAGAGGCCCTGGGTCTCAGTGTCCCATGGTAATTGCTGCAAGCACCTCAGAGAAAGCCACCCTCAAGTTTCGCTTGTGGCCAGACAGTCCAGTTTCACCCCGTATGAGTCTGGGTCCCCAGAATCTTGCCCAGAACTGGAGTTCAGATCAGTAGGGAGATTTTGTCTCCCTCCCAATTGAGAAAGCCAGCCACACACTCAGTTGCCAGCCCTCTCCATGCGTGCCTTCGTACCTCTGCCTTCTGCAGCTCCTCTGAGTCTCAGTGTGCTTTTCTCTTTCCTTCTAGTTGTAGAATTTCCACTCAGCCAGCCTTACTGTGGTTCTGGATGATGTCCGTTTTGTCTTTTAGTTGTAGTTTTGAAATTGTGTGAGGCAGCTGTTTAGGTATTTATCTATGCCGCCATCTTGGTTTCTCCATTTCACTCTCTTGAACATGTCCTTTGATGCACAAAAGTTTTAAATTTTGATGAAGTGTAATTTGCCTATTTTTTAAAATTGCTTATGCTTTTAAAAAAATTATAGCTTGTGTTTTTTATATTATAGCTAAGAATCTATTGTCAAGTCCAAAAACCCCTATGCTTTCTCCTAAGGATTTATAGTTGAAGCACTTTTTAAAGCCTTTGATTCATTTTCAGTTAATTTTTGTATATGTTGTGAGGTAGGAGCCCAACTTCATTATTTTACATGTGGATATCCAGTTATCCCAGCACCATTTGTTGAATACTATTTTCTCCTTGTTGAATGGTTTGGCACATTTATTGAAAATCAATTGGCCATAAATGGATGGATTTACTTCTGGATGCTCAAGTCTACTCCATGAATCTATGCCTGTCCTTATGTCAGCACCACACTGACGTAAGGGAAGTGTGAGTCCTCCTACTTTGTTCTTTTTCAAGATTGTTTTGGCTATTCATGCAATTCCACAAGAATTTTAGAATTAGCTTTTCTGTTTATGTAAAAAGAAGAAGAAGAAGAAGAAGAAGAAGAAGAAGAAGAAGGAGAAGGAGAAGGAGAAGGAGAAGGAGAAGGAGAAGGAGAAGGAGAAGGAGAAGGAGGAGGAAGAGGAGGAGGAGAAGGAAGAAGAGGAGGAGGAGGAGGAAGAGGAGGTGGAGGAAGAGGAGGAGGAGGAAGAGGAGGAGGAGGAAGAGGAGGAGGAGGAAGCCAATGGGATTTTTTTATTTTTAAATATATTTTTATTGATTTCAGAGAGGGAGAGGGAGAAATAGAAATATCAAGGATGAAAGAGAATCATTGATTGGCTGTCTCCTAGTGGGGATTGAGCCAGAACCCAGGCATGTACCATTGCCGGAATTGAACCCAGGACTCTTCAGTCCACAGGCTGACACTCAATCCACTGAGCCAAACTGGCTAGGGATTTTTATTTTTTTAAGCATGGTAATGGGTTGCCCATTCAAAAATTTCATTAATATGTTTTTTAAAATCAGAAATTTACCTGGTATTCCCTAGAGGTCATTCCAGAAATTATTACCCTGCCTTCAGGCTCTCTGTCTCTTTCTAATATATTTATTGAATTGGAGAAGGGAGATGGAGAGAGAGCTAGAAACATCAATGATGAGAGAGAATTATTGATCGATCAGCTGCCTTCTGTATACCCCCCATTGGGGATTGAGCCCGCAACCGGGGCATGTGCCCTGACCTACTGGTTCATAGGTCAATGTTCAACCACTGAGCCATGCTGGCTAGGCCTTCAGGCTCTTTCTCCACTAGATTTCCTTTGTGTAAACCATAGAAAAAATTTTTACCACCCCTTGCCCTTCCTTTCTGTGCTATCCCAGACCTCCAGAAAGTTCTTACTATCTAATCTTTATTCTTCTTGCTACAATGTTAAACAAATACAGCTAAACTTCGTGCCTTACATATTCCTTCATTTGCTCCAGCTTTATTTCTTATCATTCTACTCCTTGACTCCCCGCCCGCCCTCTTATTTACAGCTTCTAGCACTCGTCCCTTATATAGAATCGAAGATTATAAAAGCTGTAAGAGCTGTCAGCTTATCCAACACCCTCACTTTACAGATGTGGAATGAGGACGAGAGAGCAAGTCTGACCTGCCACAAAGCCAATGAGTCACTGAGGCAGGACCAGAAGCTCGTCTGCTTCCCTTTTGGTTCTATTTCCACTATGACTTGCTTGGTGAACAGACCTGTATGTAGACCTTAGTGCCTCCAGCCCAGTCCCCAGACTCTTGGCTAGGCCATTTTGCCCACCCTGGCCTCTCTCTCTCTTTTAAAAAAAAATATATTTTATTGATTTTTTTACAGAGAGGAAGGGAGAGGGATAGAGAGCTAGAAAAATCTATGAAAGAGAGACATCGACCAGCTGCCTCCTGCACACCCCTCACCAGGGATGGACTTGCAACCAAGGTACATGCCCTTGACCAGAATCAAACCTGGGACCTTTCAGTCCTCAGGCCAATGCTCTATCCACTGCAGTCTGCAGGCTGACATTCTATCCACTGAGCCAAACTGGCTAGGGCCCACCGTGGCCTTTTGAAGTCTGCACACAGGAGGGATAGGTCATGACCTAGTACTTGCTTCTTCTTGACATTTTGAAGAAACTGCTGAATCCACACAGGGAAGTGAAACTATGAGGGGAGATAAAGAACTGGGGTAGAGCTTTGAGAGTGACAACCACAGGCTAAGTTTAGAGGACTGAGAACTTAGGGTGGTCCTCCCTAATGACTGACATGTCTCCCTTTATATCCAATTTCAGACCATGGTGGCTTTGTCAATGGTTCTTGTTTTCCTGCTGATTCTGAGCAGAAGTAAGAGTGAATTGGACGCCAAGATCTCATCCCCAGGGGAGGCCACAGAATGGGGTGATCCTGATCTGTCCCTGCCGGGATCCTGCCGGCCAGCCCCATCCTGCAAGAAGTGCATCCTCTCACATCCAAGCTGTGCATGGTGCAAGCAACTGGTAAAAATGGGCCTGTGGCCTTTGAGCCATGTATAGGTGTATGTGCAGCCTGGATATGTGTGGGCACATGTGTGACTTTTCTGGGTGCACTCTGCAGTCCTGAATGTGACTGAGTCTGTGCACATAGGACTTTTGTGTGTGGTTGCATGTGCATGCATAAACACACATGCAAGATTCCTATGCATGCGAGTTTATATCTATATTGTGTGTGTGTATATATATGTATACTGAGTGGCTAGATTATTATGATCTCTGAACGCATAATAATCTGGCCACTCAGTGTATATCCTATATAATAAAAGGCTAATATGAAAATTGTCTCCTTGACCAGGAGTTCAACCAGCAGGCAGGCCAGACAACTGCCCATGTCCCCTCCCCCTGACCAGACTGGCTGAACCCTACCCATGCATGAATTCATGAACTGGGCCTCTAATACACACACACACACACACACACTCACACACGGACAAGACTTGTGACTATGAATTTGGAGGAAGTATATTCTAATGGGACTCATGCTTGTGTACAGGTAGAGGGACCTATTGTGCATGTACACATGTGAAAAAGTATCAGCTCGGGCTGCCATAACAAAATATTATTGACTGATTGGCTTAAACAACAGTAATTTATTTCTCACAGTTCTGGAGACTTAGGTGCCAGCAGATTTGGTTCCTGGTGAGAGCTCTCTTCCTGGTTTTCAGATGTGCTGAAGATCAAGCTCTTATGATTCTTCTTATAAGGGCACTAATCCCATCATGAGTATTCTACTCTCATAACCTCATCTAACCCTAATTTCTCCCCAGAGGCCCTACCTCAAATACTATTACAATGGGGGGTAATCCATGGCAGAAAGTGTATGATTGGGTCTCTGAGTTGTGCACATAGGACTTTTGTGTGTGGTTGTGTGTGCATGCACATAGGACTTGTTGCCAGAGATGTGTTCCTAGGTATGTATTAGCCTGTGACTGGGGAAGTAGACGGAAAGGAGTTGGAAACCTTGGGTTTGGGAGAAAGGTGTGAGTGAATTACCTCAGTGGCCGAAAAGGATGCTGGGGCATGGTGTCTCTCTGGAGGTCAAACAAGGCTGTTCTGTGTGTGTGTTTTTAAATCAATTATATATAGATATATAATTGATTTCAGAGAGGAAGGGAGAGGGGGAGAGAAACATCAATGATGAGAAAGAATCATTGATTGGCTGCCTCCTGCATGCCCCACACACAACCCATGTATGTTCCCTGACTGGGAACTGAACTGTGACCTCCTGGTTCATAGGTCTACACTCAACCGCTAAACCACACCTGGGCTAGGCTGTTTTTTGTTTACATCTTAAAGAGGCAGGGCTCATGGAGTAGCAGGCATGAGGGCTGCCTGAGACGGGGGTGAGGTAGAACACTCACAGAAAAAATGGAGAGTTAGAGGAGATGAGAATTGAAGGCAAACTCCCTAGGAGACAGAGCTACAGAGGCTAAGCAGGCCCAGGAGAAAGGTACACAGTGAATCTGAGGTGACCGGAAGACTCAGTCTGCAGGTGGCAGAGAGCAGAGGTGCCCGGTGTGGGCTCTTGAGACAGTTGGGTATGCCCGCCTCCTCCAATCCCCAGACCAGAGACTGGCACCTCGGCCAGCTGAGAAGCCACTTTAACCATTTCCTTCCTCTGTGGCTTCCCAGCCAGTCCCAGGGGTACGAGACATATTGGGGCAACGGGGTCTTCTCTTCCCCTATCCTCTCTCCTTCCTAGAACTGTGAGTCTCAGCCGGGTCCCCTGGTCCCATTTCTGCCTGGGCTAGCGGGACAGGCTGGATTAGCAGGCAGGGCTCCTCCTTTTCTTGTGGAAGCGAGGCCCCAGAGATTCTCCACAGGAAGTCTGCGGCCCTGGCGGGAGGGCAAGGGTAGGTGGCTGGGGGAAGGGGGGGAGTCGAGATAAGGGAGGAAGTGGGCTCTGACAAGGAAGAAAGGCCCGGGGTTCAAGGACAGCTGTGGAAGGAAGAGGAGGGGAGGGAATCAGAGGGGCTCGAGGAGTTGACTGAGAAAGGAGGGGTGAGAGGTGGCTGTGGTTCAGGCTGGGAGCGGGCCTAGGGATGATGGGGGGTGGGTGGGGGGTGGGGAGGTGGGGATGGGGAATGGGGGGGGGGCGGATGAGGGTCCTGACCCATCTACCCTTGCGGGACAGAACTTCACAGCGTCAGGGGAGGCGGAGGAGCGGCGCTGCGCCTCGCGGGAGGAGCTGCTGGCTCGGGGCTGCCCCCCAGGGGAGCTGGAAGAGCCCCACGGCCGGCAGGAGGTGCTGCGGGACCAGCCGCTCAGCCAGGGCTCCCGGGGCGGCGAGGGGGCCACGCAGCTGGCGCCGCAGCGGGTGCGGGTCACGCTGCGCCCCGGTGAGTGAGCTGGGGCGGGGCGGGGGCAGAAGTCTGGGGGTGCGCCTGCACGCGCCCGGCTGACCCGCACCGCCCCGGCCCCAGGCGAGCCCCAGCAGCTGCGGGTCCGCTTCCTCCGCGCCGAGGGCTACCCTGTGGACCTGTACTACCTGATGGACCTGAGCTACTCCATGAAGGACGACCTGGAGTTCGTGCGCCAGCTCGGGCACGCCCTGCTGGTGCGGCTGCAGGAGGTCACCCAGTCTGTGCGCATCGGTGAGCGCGCGCGGCGCAGCCCCACCTCCCGCCAGCCCCTGCCTCTGCCTCCGCCCGCTGCCTCGGCCTCTGCCAGAGTCCGGGGCGTGCCAGGGCCCCTCCTGCCCTCTTCCCGTCTTAACAGGCCATCTGACATCTCCCCCCAAAGACACCCATCTTCCAGGCCAGAGCTGGAGGGCATCTAAGAGGCTGTCCAGTAGCACCATTCATTTTACAGGAAGTGCGACCGAGGCCGAGTCTGGAGAGACTGTTCAGGCAGCTCCCGGGGCTCAGGCCGTGCCCCGGACCTGCCAACGCAGCTACTGCCCTGACGCCTGCCTCTGTCTCAGCCCTGGGTCTCCGAATGCCACTCACTGTCCCTGGTTGCACATCTGTGCTCTCCTATTCTCTGTTCTCCATCTCCTCCTTTGCCTCATGCTGCTGCACCTTACTTACACTCTACCTTCTATATATATATATATTTGTTTTTACAGAGAGGAAGAGAGAGGGATAAAGAGTTAGAAACATTGATGAGAGAGAATCATCAATCAGCTGCCTCTTGCACATCCCCTACTGGGGATGTGCCCACAACCAAGGCACATGCCCTTGACCGGAATGGAACCGCAGACCGACGCTCTACCACTGAGCCAAACCGGTTTCGGCCACTCTACCTTCTTGCTCAGCTTCCAGGAAACCCTTGCCTGACCCCCCATCGTGTCCTCTTCATCCCCTTCCCCCACTTCTCTGGGCTGTTGGATTCAGCCTTTGGCCCTGCCAGGTACTGGGTCCCTGCCCTTTAGGAACACCTGGCTCCTCTAGGGTCTCCCCACTCCATGACTCCTCCCTTCCCAGCCCTCAGTGGCCTCCCCTCCTGCTGCTGCTGTCCAGACCTCTGGCACAGCTCCCACCCCTCCTCCTCCCCCAGGCTTTGGCTCCTTCGTGGACAAAACGGTCCTGCCCTTCGTGAGCACAGTGCCCTCCAAGCTTCGCCATCCCTGCCCCACCCGGCTGGAGCGCTGCCAGCCCCCCTTCAGCTTTCACCACGTGCTGTCCCTGACCGGGGATGCCAAGGCCTTCGAGCGGGAGGTGGGGCGCCAGAGCGTGTCTGGCAACCTGGACTCACCTGAAGGTGGCTTTGATGCCATTCTACAGGCCGCACTCTGCCAGGTGAGAAGGTGGGGCGGGGACCTGAAACTGTTTGGGGCCAAGACTGCCCCCTATAGTTGTGCAGTACACAGTTCCACAGGGTAGCATTTGTATCGTCGTCGCTGTAGTTGGCATGTTTATTTTGACAATTTCCTAGTAAACTGAAGTAAAATAACTTGGGGAAGAGGCATGTTTTCTAACTCACGAGAATGCTTCCACTAGCAGCAACCCTGACTTTGGGTCCAGGGAAAAGAAGCAGGGAGCTGGGGGCAGGGGTAGAGACAAACTGACTCAGAATGAGGCTGGCCAAATCCTTGGCTCACATTGCTGGCTGGGGTGGCTCAGGCCATGCCCAGGTGCACAGCCTACCCCCTCCCCCACCCTAGGAGCAGATTGGCTGGAGAAACGTGTCTCGGCTGCTGGTGTTCACCTCAGATGACACGTTCCACACAGCCGGGGATGGAAAGTTGGGTGGCATTTTCATGCCCAGTGATGGGCACTGCCACTTGGACAGCAATGGCCTCTACAGTCGAAGCCCAGAGTTTGTGAGTCCATCTTAGTCCCATGTCCCTCCCCGTCTGAGCCCCGCCTCCTCTCTTCCCAGAACCCCATCCCCACAGCTTCATTCTCCTTGCTGGTAACCACCAGCAGCTCCACCCGCACTGCTCAGACTCCCCAGCCCCTTCCTCCCTCGCCAAGCCCCCAGGGCCCCTCTAGCTGGTAGAACCCCAGTCCCTGGATCTCCTGGGCTGAGGGTACCTGGAGTGCTCGGAGGACCTGCGGGCTCACCTTGTCCCCATTCCCTGCTCCAGGACTACCCCTCCGTGGGTCAGGTCGCCCAGGCTCTCTCCGCAGCCAACATCCAGCCCATTTTTGCTGTCACCAGCGCCACACTGCCCGTCTACCAGGTGAGAGCTGTCCCGATTGCAGGCCCTCCCACCCCGGGGTCTCTCAAAGCCCCATTCTTCTCTCCCCCAGCTGCCCTCCTCCCAGACCTCCCGAGGCCCATTTCTCTGGAGTTGTGACCCACCATTTCCCTCCACTCCTCAAAATTAGGAGCTGAGTAAGCTGATCCCCAAGTCCGCAGTCGGGGAGCTGAGTGAGAACTCCAGCAATGTGGTACAGCTCATCATGGATGCTTATAATGTGAGGAGCTGAGGGGGGCGGAAATGGTGAGGGCAGACACTGGGGCCAGGTGGGAAAGGGCCCTCCAGAGGGGTGGCGGGGAAGAACTAAGAGGGAATGACTGCTTTCTGGGTAACGCACCATAGCTCCTATCTGCTGCTTGCACAGAGTTGTCTTAATAGTTCATTCACTCACTTCGTCTTACATTCATAAATCTTAAGTGTCTGATTTGTGTAGAGAATGGAGCCCGGCTCTGAGCAAGGAAGGAAAGTAATATTCATTGAGCTTTTATTACACGCCAAGCACACTCCTAAGTGCACATACTTAGATTGCTGTCCCATTTAACCTCACAAAACCTGCTGCTTGGTAACCTTTACCATCCCTATTATAGAGGGAATACAGACACGAGGAGGCTAAGTGACTTACCCAAGGTCACCTGGATCAAAGGTAGCGGGGCCGGGTTGGTCCTCTGGTCAGTCTGTACCTAAATAATGTCATATCCGGAACCTGCTTTCATTAAGCTTATAAACAAATGAGATATTCTTCACAGGAAACATCGTCTTACAGGTAGAAGGAACCATAAAAATTCTTGTTTCTTGGTTTAGGTCTTATCTTTGTAACTAGACTGTAGGCTTCCTGATGACAGGAACCATTCCCAAAACCACGGAGAGAAAACCTGAGCCAGTATCAAATTTTCCAGGACAAAGTCTGGGAGAATTGCCCTTTAGACCTTGTATGTACACAGGTTATATGTCCTGATTTGGGATTTGAAAACACAGCTGCTGCATGTTTACGGTGCCTGGCCAGCCCGAGCCCCAGCAAGCCCTGGCTGCAGCTGCACTGAAATGCTATTAGAGGCCCTGGATCCCCCTGTGCTCCCCTCGAAGTTCTCACAGGTCCCCCCTTCAGAAATGCCTCCAGACTAGGCAGAATGGAAGGAGCCTTCAGGCGGGATGAGGGCGGGTTCTGGCAGAATTTGGAATGGCTGGAGAGGGCATGAGGTGGGGTCAGAGTCCGCCTTCATGTGGTTACTCATTCTCTTCCCACAGAGTCTGTCATCCACTGTGACCCTCGAACACTCTCCACTCCCTCCGGGGGTCCACATCTCTTACCAATCCCAGTGTGGGGGTCATGAGAAGAGGGCTGGTGAGCCTGGGGACCGGGGCCAATGCAACCATGTCCGAATAAACCAGACGGTGAGAGCCATTTGGAATAGGTAGAAGGGGCCCTGGCCAGGTAGCTCAGTTGGTTAGTGCATTGACTCCGATATGCCAAGGTTGCAGGTTCGATCCCTGGTCAGGGCACATACAAGAAATCAACCAGCGAATGTATGAATAAGTGGAACAACAAACCAATGTTTCTCTCCTCTCTAAAATCAATTAAAAAATATAGGCAGAATGAAGGAAGTGGGGGTGGGAGTGGGAAATTGAGGCAGGCAGGAAAAGATGGGGCATGCACGGAGAACAATGCAAGAACTTGAGATAGTTCTCCATCCAGCCTTTCTGAAGGGGTTTAATGATTAGCTTCAAGCATGTTGCTAGGAGATGGGTGTTAGCATTGACTCTGTCCCTTAATTTACTAAGGAGCAGGGTTCTGGATGATCAATAGGTCTGTGGTGTGTGCACCCTTGTGCACAGAGGTGCATGTATGAGTTTAGTCTGATTTCTGCCTATTCTGCCCGCAGGTGAATTTCCTGGTTACTTTCCAAGCTACCCGCTGTCTCCCGGAGCCCCATTTCCTGAGGTTCCGAGCTCTTGGCTTCTCAGAGGAGCTGACCGTGGAGTTGCACACACTGTGTGACTGCAACTGCAATGACACCCAGCTCCGAGCGCCCCACTGCAGCGGCGGCCACGGGCACCTACAATGCGGGGTGTGCAGGTGAGGGCCTCTAGCTTCCCCCCACCTGGGTAGCTCCCCACAAACACAGCCCTTGTATTCCTCCTCCTTTGCCTTCCTTCCTTCCACTGGCATCTCTAGACAAGTTTTTCCTAGACATCCCTAGACTACACCCTGATTTTAATCTCCTGAAGCTTCCCAGACATGCCGAGACCTCCCCTCCACCAGGACTCACTCTGCTCTTCCACTCCTTGGTACTTGACTATATTCCACGTCCCTTCAGCCACCATCTATCTCAACTCTTGTGAGACCTTTGGTTTAGAGCCAAGGTCGGCAAACTGCGGCTCATGAGCCACATGCGGCACTTTGGCCCCTTGAGTGTGGCTCTTCCACAAAATACCACGGCCTGGGCGAGTCTATTTTGAAGACGTGGCATTAGAAGAAGTTTAAAAAATTTGGCTCTCAAAAGAAATTTCAATAGTTGTACTGTTGATATTTGACTCTGCTGACTAAGGAGTTTGCCGACCACTTGTTTAGAGTATCCTGGGAAAGACAGGTAAAGGAATGGCCGAACTCTCGGACCCACCTTTCTCTCCCTTTCTTTCGCCTCCCAGCTGTAACCCAGGTCGCCTCGGTCGACTCTGTGAGTGCTCCGAGGCTGAGCTGTCCTCCCCAGACCTGGAATCTGGGTGCCGGGGCCCCAATGGGACAGGGCCCCTGTGCAGCGGGAAAGGACGCTGCCAGTGTGGACGCTGCAGCTGTAGTGGGCAGAGCTCTGGGCGCCTGTGCGAGTGTGATGACGCCAGCTGTGAGCGACACGAGGGCATCCTCTGCGGAGGTACCTGGGGACCTTTGGGAGAAGGGAGGGTTCAGAGTGGCTCTCCCAAGGGTAGTTAGGCTCTGGGACCTTCAAGGCACTAAGGGGTTCTGGTGTAGGAGTTGGGGCACACTTCTGCCATACCGAGGAGGGGGGACTGGATGCACAGGAACAGGCCCGGTCTAGGCTGTGATGTCCATTGTGTGTGTGGAATATGTTTGTCACCCTGTGCCTGACTGTGCCCCAGGCTTTGGCCTCTGCCAATGTGGTGTGTGCCACTGTCATGCCAACCGCACGGGCAGAGCGTGCGAGTGCAGTGGGGACACGGATGGCTGTGCCAGTCCTGAGGGAAGGTTCTGCAGTGGGCATGGACACTGCAAATGCAACCGCTGCCAGTGCCTGGACGGCTACTTCGGTGCCCTGTGTGACCAGTGCCCAGGCTGCAAGACACCCTGCGAGAGACACAGGTGAGGCCTCAGGCCTTGCATTGGGGGCCCCTGCCTGCTCCCCTCCATGTGGCGTGGGTGACAGTTGCCCCGTCAGTAACTTACTGGTGTCTGTTGGACAGGGACTGTGCCGAGTGTGGGGCCTTTGGGACTGGTCTCCTGGCCACCAACTGCAGCATGGCGTGTGCCCACACCAACGTGACCCTGGCGTTGGCCCCCGTGCTGGATGATGGCTGGTGCAAAGAGAGGACCCTGGACAACCAGCTGTTCTTCTTCCTGGTGGAGGAGGAAGCCGGGGGCAGGGTCATGCTGAGAGTGAGACCCCAAGAGAGTGAGTGGACAGGGATGCCTTGACATGCCAAAGGGAGCCGTGGCGTTTGATGGGTAGGCCTCAGAAATCAGGTTGGGAGGTAAAGACGGAGGAACCAGACTAGGGATTGAAGCAGCGCCGAGAACCCAGGCGAAAGTGCACATAATGGATCAAGAGGAGAAGGCTAAAGAACTGGGCACTGAACATAAACCTGCTGAGCTCCCTTTGTTTTCAATGGCAGGGAGGGCTGGGGAGGTTGGACGGGCCGCACACACACTGGGCAAAACTGTTGCTCAATCTCTGCCTGTGTCCCACCCACTCAGAAGTCCTTCTGTTTCACCCCCGTAGAGGGAGCAGACCACACCCAGGCCATCGTGCTAGGCTGTGTGGGGGGCATTGTGGCAGTAGGACTGGGGCTGGTCCTGGCCTACCGGCTCTCAGTGGAGATCTATGACCGCCGAGAGTACAATCGCTTTGAGAAGGAGCGGCAGCAGCTCAATTGGAAGCAGGTGAGACTGCCTCCTAGTCCACTGGGCCAGTTTTCACTTGTTAGGTCCTCTGCCCCAGCTTTCTCATTCCACCCTCAGCCCTGATCCTCCCCCCCAGGCCCCACCCCTCACCGAGGTCTTTGTAGCTTGTCCACAGGCTTTTAGGGTCCCGCTAAGTTCTAGGTTGGCGCTTGGGACTAGCTAAAGGAGAAGCCCTGGGACTCATCCTCACCATTTCCAACTTCTTCCTCCAGGACAGAAACCCTCTCTACAAAAGCGCCATCACGACCACCATTAACCCCCGCTTCCAAGCTCCGGAAAGTCCTCTTCTCTGAAGAGGGTAGGGCTTCTCACTCCGGGGTTCTTGCCGGGAGGATGGTGGGAACTGGGGTTATGGGCCCGTCAGGCAGCAGCCTGCTCGGGGACTAATGGCCACCCACTTCGACACCCAAGAGGGCCGGCTTCCTGCCGCAACCTTGCTCCCCTACCCCTCAAGGAGTGGGGGTCACCCATCCACCAATACAATAAAGAATCTTCAGATCACAGATCACGTTCACAAACACTGTGTACGCTGGTATCTAACCTCATCCTGTCTTGTTCTGCAGGGTTTTTTTTCTCCTAATCAGAACGGATACCATTTATATAATTATTTAGATACCTTGGTTTTAATTCTACTTGTTGCTCGCCTGTGGAGAAAGGAGTTTTAAAGTGGTGGTCTAAAGGGTATTGAAACTGTAGGATGGTAATATGGGGGTGGGGGGTGGGGGGAGGAGGATCACGTTGGCACCAGTGAAGAAAATTCCCCACAGGATATTCTTTTCAAAGATGAGATAGTATGTAAAAAAGCCCCATTTTCTTTTTATTTAAATATCCTAAATATATCACGAAGGAACATACACTGCACTTTAATGGTAAAAAGATACAAGTTTATAACATCTTATAAAAACTACCATTTAAAAGTGATCTTGTTCATTTGACAACCCCCCCAATAGCAAAATAAGTATATTAAAAAAAAAAAAAAAAGAGAGAGAGAGAGAGAGAGAGAAAGAGGGTGGGTGGTGAGGAAGGGTAGGAGGGATTAAGATAAAAGCCCCAGAGCTTCGGCAGAGGCAGAGTCTGAGGAGAGGGTTAAAAGTCGTGGAGGGACTCTGCGTCTCTTCACCCTCCGATGTCAGGCCATGGGGCACAGTCAGTAGCTAAGTGAGGACAAGAGGCTGTTGGGTGGACGGAAAAGACTTGAGGTGCTGGGAGGGGCAGGGCTGGTAGGGCCGGGTACGGCAGTTCACCCAGGAACTGGGGCTTCTCTTTCCCGGGTCCAAGTCCATATCCTGGCCTACGAGAGCCTGCCCCATCTCCCTTTCCCTTCACTCCACACACACCTGAGGCATCTTTCCAGTGCTAGACCCCATCCCAGCAAACCAAGGGTGGGGTGTTGGGCCCAGGAGCCTTTGCGGTGGCGGCCTTAGTCTGTGGTTTCCCTGGGGTGTGAGCGGGCTCCTGGTCCTCCTGGGCGCTAAACCACTCCTTTCACCTCTTTACCCCCCTCTCCTGTACATCCGTGGCCCCAGAACGTCAGCACCCGGACAACCCAACCAACCACGTGCTCCTGGGTCTCCCCCACACCCAGGCGCTGGCAGGGTGGTTCTGGTATGGCTCTACATATCCACTTAGTTTCCCTCTCCCACCCCTCAGGCAGGAAGCTGAGGCCTGCTGGGGGCCAGGGCACATCCTGACCTAAACACACATTCACACATATAGGGGCATGGACCACTCACGTGCTTCTCTCCACACCCACCCACCCACCCACAACCCACAACCCAGTGAGTGGCAGGGAGCGAGGCCTCCCATTTCCAGAAGCGCTCCTGGGAGGTCAGTTTTCTAAATGTATCCTCCTTCCCAGAACATATTCCCAGAGGCGAACAACAGACAAATTCCAGGCTGCGCAGAGCACTCTCCCAGAAGGGGCTGGCTCACACGCAGAAGAATGCCCTAACAGGGACCACAGGGTGGGTGCTGACACAACCCCTGCGAGTGCCAGCCTAAACCAAAGGGCGGCAAGCACATTCCCCAAGGTCTCCCCGAAGGATCTCAGGAAAATCCTAGAAGGGTCATGCCCCTTTTCTCTTTCCCTGAAACACTCACACCTCAGAGGCACAGAGGACTGCCCCACTGCCCCCTGCTCTCTGCCAGGAGCCTGGTGCTGCTGTTCCCTACACTTTCTGGGAAAGAAGTCACATTTCCTAGAAGCCACATGATCTCCACTGACAGCTTGGTCAGGCTCATCAAGTCTCCATGATTCCTCCTCATTCCACAGGTCAGGGCAGGCCACAGAACGCAGGCCACAAACCCCAGGACCTTCCTTTCCTTAGCAGAAAGGGGTTTATTTCACTTCAGAAAATTCATGTTCACAAGCCCCTGGCATACATTAGAAACATCTAACCCCCACTCTGTCCAACCAATCTAAAAACAAAAACAAAACTAAACAAAACCACCTCCACAACAAAGCCCTCCCGTTCCCTAAGATGAGTTCCTCGGGTCCTGCTGGAACCTACACACCCTCAGGTTTGGGGGCGGGAGGCTGTTTCATGCTCACCCTCCCCTGCACAGAGGCCAGAGGAGGGTTTGGCTCAATAATATGCCATCTCCAAGCACACACACACACACACTCACACAGTGCACGCGCGTGCGCACACATACACATACACGCACACACACCCCAGACCATTTTTTTTGAGGGTGGACAGGATGATGGTGTTGGGAGCAGAGAGAAGCAAAGAATACGGTTAAGAATAAAACCTACATTAGGTTTCATCCTGTCCTTTCTCTGCAGCTCTTCTATTCCCCCCAATTCTTTGTTGGGTAGGGATGGCCATCAAGAAGGAAGCCAAGATCTTGTTCTTTGGGACCAAAGGCCAGATCCCTATCTCCTCCACCTGAATACAGTGATAGGACTTGGGCAGAGAGAACAGCTCACACTGCTCACCAGTCGTGTCAGGGGACACCAAATTCCTTTGTTTCCAGATCAGCTGTTACTCAACTTAGGACTAGTCTTGGGGGGTTCCAAAGAGGGCACGAGGAGGAAGAACTACTTTGATATCCACGACTCCCCGCTCAACACCCGTTTGGCTTAGGAATCAATGGCAGCGAGGTAGCCACAAACTATTTCCAAGGTCAACTGCCCAAAGAGAGAAGGAAAGGGCTTCGTGAGCCACTGTCACCCAAGTTTCCTCCAAAAGGCACTAAGGCTGACCCCATTAGGTACCAGTGTGGCATGGTGCATTACAACGTCCGCGGGCACAACTCTTACTCTTCCCCAGAGGAAACAACAGGTACCTGTCCACTCTTCCTGGATCCAGCCCTCGTCTGCTCCTCCTACTGTTCTTCCTTTTGTCCCTACAGTGTATAAGGAAGCCAAAATGAGCTCAGTTGCCATCCCTGATCCCATTCTCCTTCGAACAGGAGGTGAGGGGCGGGGCTGTGGAACACTGAGGATCAGCTGCAACTAAACACTCAGTTCAGGAGGGCTGGACCACACGTCGCCCCCGTGGCCATGGTTCTAGACCTCCAGATTACCTGTATCCACAGTGTGCCTGCTGAAATTGCTTTTGGATAAAAAAAAAAAAAAAATAACAACAGGACAAACAAATAAACAAATCCCTCTCCCCAAACTTTTTCATTTCAGCTGCCAGTTGGAGTCCAAGGTTGTGGGAGCCACATTTCAGTCTTGGTCCTGTACCTCGAGTCCCCCCACTTACGACGTCAGCCAAAGGTCCAGGGACTAGCTTTCCTGCCCAGGAATGCTGTAGGAACTTCCCCGAGATACTCATAGTCTCAGATTATTTACAGAGCTGAGGCTCTGGGGCTGCTGTCCCCTGATGCACTCTTCTGGTCTCCGAGGCCCACTCCTCCAGGAGGGGACAGGTACACACGGGGTGGTGGTGGGACCGTCAGACCAGAGGAGGTGCGTTCTTCGGTAGATTCTTCTCATCACTCCCACCACCCAGGGCCCCTTGCGCCTATAGAGAAAACTGCCCATCGGAAGTCTTGGACTGGCACCCTTGGCACATCCGTTTGTGTCTGAGTAATCGATCTGTCCGAGAAAAACACTGGGAAGAAAGGGAGGGGGTTAAGTGCCTGAGAGGAGAAACTCAGATGCCTGTTGGTTAGACCCGTCTTTCCCACACAGGAGGCACAAAACCAACTCTATGTTGCCCCAGAACGTACCCAGGTGGCATGGATGCATAGTGGTTAAGAACAAATAAGCTGACAGTGTGAATCTTGGCTCTGCCACTAAGTAGCTGTGTGACTCTGGGCAAGTTAGCCAACAGTTCTCAATCTGTACATCTATCTGAAAAAATGGGGCTCTAAGTACCTACTCAGACTGTGGCTCCTTCATTCATCAAACTTTTATTGAGTCTCTATCTATCTCAAGGCAGGTACAGTTCTTGGGGCTGCAGATATAGAGTGGAGAGCCAGAGGGACAAAATCTCTGCCTCATGGAGCGTTCATGCTAGTGTTCTGAAGATTCAACGTAAGAGCGTGGAGCAAAGCTTGAGACATAGTAAAGCATACAGGAGGCGTTATCATTTCTTCTCTCTTGTTCTTTGTTTTGATCCTGGCTCTTACATTCTCATCAGATCAGATACTGGCTCTCAGTGCAGAGATTATATTTCTTCTTCCAGTTCTGAAGTTTGACTGAATTCTGACTCTGCCCTTGACCTGCTGTGTCCTTGGGAAGCTTAACCTCTTTCAATCTCAGTTTTCCCACATGTGAAATGAGGACAACACATTATGGAATGAATGTAAGAATAATCTATGTCAAGGATGCTCTCATAGTGCCTGGTATAGATTAAGACCTTAAGAAATGCTATTATTACTATAATTTTTTATTATAATTACTAGAGGCCTGGTGCACAAAATTCATGCACAGGGCGGGGCAAGGGGGGTTGGTGTCCCTCAGCCCAGCCTGCACCTTCTCCAATCTGGGACCCCTTGAAGGATGTCCGACAGCTCGTTTAGACCTGATCCCACTGGCAGTCGGACATTCCTCTCACAATCCAGGGCTGCTGGCTCCCAACTGCTTGCCTGCCTGCCTTCCTGATTGCCCCTAACCATTTCTGCCTGCCAGCCTGATCACCCCCTAACCACTCCCATGCTAGCCTGACTGATGTCTAACTGCTCCTCTGCCAGCCTGTTTGTCCCCAACATCCCTCCTTTGCTGGCCTGGTCACCCCTACCTGCCCTCCCTTGCAGGCCATCCTGTGGTGGCCACCTTGTGTCCACATGGGGGCAGGATCTTTGACCACATGGGGCAGCTACTGTGTGTTGGAGTGATGGTCAATCTGCATACTACTCTTTTATTAGATAGGCTAGAGGCCTGGTGCATGGGTGGGGGCCAGCTGGTTTGCCCTGAAGGGTGTCCTGGACCAAGGTGGGGGTTCCCTTGGGGCGTGGGGAGGCCTGAGTGAGGGGCCTGTGGTGGTTTGAAGGCCAGCCATGCCCCCTGGTGACCCAAGTGGAGGCCCTGGAATCTGGAATTTATTTACCTTCTATAACTGAAACTTTGTAGCCTGGAGCGGAGCCAAGCCTCCTGTTAGCTCTGTGGCTGGCAGCCATTTCTGTTTGGATTTGTTTACCTTCTGTAATTGAAACTCTGTAGCCTGGAGTGAAGGCCTGAGCTTTGCTTCTTCCATTGCCAGGGGCAACCCTAGCTTACTGCTCTTTCCAGCTCCTGTAGCTGCTGCCATTTCTGTTGGATTTGTTTACCTTCTATAATTGAAACTTTGTAGCCTTGAGTGGAGGCTTAGGCTGCCTAGAGCAGGCAGAAAGCTTGGCTTCCTCCATTGCCTGGGAAACCCAAGCCTCCCTCCTGCTCTTTGTGGCTGTAGCCATCTTGGCTGGGTTTATTTGCATACTTGCTCTGACTGGCTGGTGGGCGTGGCTTGTGGGTCTAGGGAAGTGGTGGTTAATTTGCATATTGCTCTTTTATTAGGTAGGATTCTAATGGCCCCTCGCCCAATCAGTTGCATAAGGCCAGAGAAACACATCTCACCCTGAGGTACTTACTGACTTGATCGTGGCCTTTTGTCAGGCTGGGACTGGGGGCCGGGCCCTGTTCTTTGGAAGGAAAAGTTTCTGTGGAGGGTGGCTGGATGACATGCGAGCTTACCTGATGACACCGTTCACACTGGTAGGGCTTTTCACCACTGTGCACACGCTTGTGACGCTCCAAGTGGTACTTCTGAATGAAGCGCATATCACATACATCACACTCAAATGGCTTCTCACCTGGCCCAGGTGGAGAGAGAAGTTAATATCATTGGCATACATGGCAGGGACCTCGTTCCAGGTATTTTCCCAGAAATTTTAACTTTTAGCAATGTGCAGACACCTAATGGGGAAGGATCCACAAAGCTGTTGGTCTCAGTGACACTAGATATAGAGCCATGCAATCTCTATCTCATTCATTTACTTTTTCTATTACCATATTTGCCGGCGTATAAGACGATTTTTTGGCCCTGAAAAATATGCCTCCAAGTGGGGGGTAGTATTATACGGCGAGTATATAACAAACTCTGTATTTTTAGTGGAAATTTTAGGGGGTCGTCTTATACGCCCAGTCGTCTTATACGCCGGCAAATACGTATTTTTTTCAGGGCCAAAAAATCGTCTTATACGCCGGCAAATACGGTATGTCTAATACCCTTTAAAGCAAACCCAACAAAAAATAACATAAAATAAACCTAACAACACACACACGCACACACACACACACGCACACACACACACCCCAAATTATTGACTATTCTTCCCTCCTTGAATATGAGCAAAAGACTCACCGGTATGAATAAGAATGTGCCTCTTGAGGTGGTAACTGCTCCGAAAGGCTCCAAAGCAGTGTTCACAAACAAAATTTTTGGGAATCTTTACTTGAAAAGAACCATTTTGTTCCACTACTACAACCTGTGGGCAACAATCAGGCATGTCATGAGGCTCTCTCTCTGTCCCCTTCTTGCTCCCATTCTACTCAGGGTCTATTTCCAGCTGCTGGACAAAGTGACCCCTCTGATGCTGTCATCCCCCTTATCCCTTAGAGTTCAGAGATCCTCCAAGCAAGGAGGGGGAAGGGGGGCTAAGCTGTCTGCCTTGTCAATCTCTCTCTCTCTCTCTCTTTATATATATATATATATATAATATATATATATATATATATATATATATATATATATTTAAATCTTCACCTGAGGATGTTTCCCCATTGATTTTTAGAGAGAGAGGAAGAGAGAGGTCAAGGGAGAGAAATACAATGTGAAAGAAACACATCGATTGGTTGCCTCTTGCATGGGCCTGACCAGGGCCCAGGCTGGGGAGGAGTTTGCAACTGAGGTATGTGCCCTTGACTGGAATTGAACCTGGGATCCTTTGGTCCACAGGCCACTGTTCTATCTGCTGAGCCAAATCAGCTAGGCAATTCAATATTTGTAATGGGACTTGAGGTGTAGTCTGCCTGTCCTTTTGACATAGGATCTCATGCTTCTCTAACCTTCCTTCCCGTACCATGAATGCTCTGCAGAAGGTAGAGATGAACTACCAGGGTGAAATTAGAGTGACACACTTATTGGCTATGAGGGACCAAAACATCTAGGAAAAGCTCCAAGTTGAGCCACAGACGAAAGATCACCCCATTACCAAACTACCAGTTTGTGGATAACCCCATTACCTGCCTTTTTAACAGTCTTTTTTGAATGAGAGGACTCAGCCAAGCTGTCGTGGTCTTTGCGGCTCCGGGACTTATCGCTGTCTTTTCGGTGGCCCTTTGAATACAAATAAAATCTAGACTCACAGTCCATCTCAGAACCCAAGACAGGAGACCAAATGCTACTTTTAGGCAACTTGTAAATGAGAGTAAACCACCTGCCCAAAGGTTAAGAGAAAGTACTTATCCATTTCTTCCCCAAGTACTCTGGTCTTAAGGGGATGTAGGTATAGAAAAGACCCTCCTTTGTTCTCTAAAATACCCATAGTCATTCTTTCCCCAGTGGGGTCCCCTTACCCCACTTCCCTGAACAGAAGCACCGAGGAATCAAAGCTTGGCGTCTCCTGGCGGAGCGCTCGGGCCACCCGACCCCCAGGTGCCACAATGGATTCCAGCTCCGTACCTGACTGGAGCACCTCAGCACATCAGAGCTACCTGTCCGCTCTCCGTTCTCGGCCTGCTTGCTGGCCATCTGGCTCAGCATCATCTTCTTGCTGGCTGCAGTGGGAACCAAACTCACACCTGCTAGGCCTTCACAAGCCAGGAGACTTGCCTACGTTGAAAGGAGATGAGGTATCAGGTCACCTGGCAGGGCAAAAACAGGCTGCCATTCTCCACAGAACTACCTTTTACTCCTATGAGCAAGCTGCTTCTCTCTAAGGAATGTCCCTCCTCCTCGCTTCCTTCGAGTCCTCCCCAGCTCTTCTCACCTTGAATTACTTGTCATCCATCATTTAGACAGAATAATCAAGTATTACTGACAATTTTGTCATTAGCACCGTGCTAGGTACAAAGTAATATGTGCTACATATTACTTTGACGTGTTTCTAGGCCTTGGAAGTGGGCATAAGAGCCTGTCCTGCTGAACCACAGAAATGGGAGATTTCTAGAGGAACTTCCTCCTCCTCTCATTAGCACTCAGCCTCACAGACCCCACTGGCGCCAAATACATATTCTATCAGGTTCCACAAATGTTTACCCATAAAATTAGGTTATTTCTCTCTTTAGCTTTTACATCCCTTAAGAGTATCAATTATAACAGACATAAAAATTAAACCATTTGGAAGGGTTTGGGAGTTGAATATACAATTTCTGTTCACACACTACCAGGCCATTTATGTGTGCGCATACCCATATTTTTTTTTCACATTCCTTGCTCGACATATAGATTTTAAAAATCACATAAGCAAGGAATGTTTAAGAAAATGTCCTCTTTCCACTGTTACATTCTTTAAATGGACTGTTTAGCCAGCACTAGAGACTATACTTTTCTTACTGAAGAAACTTTTAAGTAGTAGTTGGTCAGCAAACTTCCACAAGTGACTTATAAAGAAATTCCTTTTAGATGATCAGTATATCCTGGAACCCCTTCTTTCACCTTCAAAGAGTTTGGACTAAAGGATCTGGAGGTAAAAAAACAAACAAACAAACACGCAACAACTTAGCCTTGCTGTTTGCATTATATAATCTTGGGCAAATTACTTCACCTCTTTAAGCCTAAGTTTCCTTAAGTGCAAAATATTCATCATAGTTATCTACTTTCACAGGGTTAAGAATTAAACTAGGATGTAAAACGCTCAGCCGTGCCCCGTGCAAAGTTAGTGAAAGGCAGTCTTCTCAGAACAAGAGTGAGCATGATGCTGTGAAAGGGGTGGCAAACAGACAAAGGAAGAAACTAAAGGGCTCCTACTCGGGATGGAAAGGAGGAAGCTATGCATGCGGCGGGAAGAAAGCCAATTATACTGCAATCAGGCTGTCATCCTGGTGAGACTGGTAGGGGAGGGTCCCCGGAAAAGAGCTGAGAGAGGCTCTGGAGGTCCCTGCACATAGCTTTCCTCCCCAGACGAAGGAAATATTCCAACAACAGACTATCAGGTCATCCTCTCTCTCCAATCCATCCTGTATCCCCACAATAATTACCTTCTAAATACACTGATGCCACTCTGCTCTTTAACATTCTTCAGAGTTCCCAGTCTTTTTTGTTTTTCCTTTTTAATTTTTAAAATATATCTTTATTGTTCATATTATTACAAATGTTCCTCATTTCCCCCCCCCCTCCATTGCTCCCTTCCACCAAGTCCCCATCCCCCATTGTCCTCATCCATAGGTGCAGTTTATGTTCAGTCTCTTCCTGCCCCCCCCCCCCCCGCCCGAGTTCTAATTCCTTAGCAAGGCATAAAAGACCCTTGGGTTACACTCTGCTTAATTCTCCAGGAAACAACTCCCTCACCCCGATTTTTCCATCCATTACTCTCTATCCTACACCCCACCCCCCTCCCACCCCCCCAATTTAAACCCTTTCCTCAACTAGCAAACTATCAGCAGCACCCCCAACCTCATCACATCATCCCATACCTCTAAGTCTCTGCCCATGAAGTTCTCCTTGTCTGAATGCCCTGTTCTGATTAGTTAGCAAAAGCCTATATGCATCCTTCAAGATTCATCTTCTTTTTCCATCCAGGGCAGAGGTATCAGTCTCTCTTCTGCAGTACACATATCTCAATTATTGCACATTCCTTCAATCAACAGAGTCACTGATTCTCTACTATTAGCCACTATGCAAGGCAGTGTGACCATAACGATAAATAACGGACTGTCTCAGTCTCCTCCCCACCCCCACCCCCCAACACACCTAGCATAGAAGCTGGCTGAGGCATCTTATTCATTTTTGTATCCCCAGCACAATGCCTTGCATATAACAAGAGCTCAATAAATTCCCGTTGAAAGCAAAACAAAGGAAGCATTCACAACACTGTTTCCTCCCTCGTGCCCCTCAGCACGTAGCACGGACGTACCAAGCGTGAACTGAGTACCTGTTGCTTTGCAAAGGTCCCATCAGTGCCTGAGATGCAGAATAGCCTACCTCCTTCATTTGACTGGAAACTCCCTGAAGGCAGGGGCTGTGGCCTGTCTCCTTTCCTTCCTCTAGATCTCCCCCTGGTGCTCAATACCGAGCTTGGCTCACTGGGTTGGTCAATATGTTGACTAAGGCAGCATTTAAGAGCGAGACCTCGAACGCGCTTCCCAGTTATCTTGAAGGTGGAGGACTCTAGAGCTTTTTACCTGAGCCATGCTGCTTTCTCAGTGCAACCCCAAAGTTCTGGGTTTTCGTGATCCACCTTTCCTCAAGACACAGCTGTTTGAAGAACTGTCACCAAATCACTGTAACAACTCCTTCGTGTCCCTCCAGTCCTGCTGCCATATTGAACTGCCTTTGTCGTCACATAAAACTCAGTGTCCTCCAAATGGAAGATGGATGTTTCAAGAATTCCTGGGTTCTGCCTGGCTCCTGCCTATTGTCTGAGTGGGGGGAAAAAGTGTGCCGGTCTCGATTTTTCCAACTGAATTTTCTCGATGAAGTTCGCGATCTTGTTTCAGAAACCTGAAACTAGAAAGGGAGACGGGGCTGTTAGGTGCATCATCATCCTCAGGCTATGCAACCTGTAGTGACCTGAACTGTGTGTGTGCGTGCGCGCGCCAGAGTTATCTTTCTAGGTCGAGGAGAAACGGGTCTCTCGGCGAAGGGGGGAGGGGACGGTCAAGAAGAGCCACAGGGGCCGGGGTCTCTTGTGGAGGAACCGCCACTGGCCAAACGCTTGCATCTGCGATCTTAGGAAGGGAAGAAGGGAGCTGAGGCCCTTCAGGGGCTTTTGTGCAGAGCGGGGCCATCCGCGAAGCTCTATTAGGGCGGCCGGACGGCGGTGGAGAGGAACTCAGGGGCTATCGCCGGGCGCTTGGATAGGAGGCAGAGACTGGACTGGCTGTGTGCGTTCCCCGGCCGGGCCACAAGTGCGCCTTCTCCGAATCCGCCCGAAGGTGCAGAAACTCACTGCGGAGGTGGAAGGCAGGCATGCGAGGACTCGCGCTGCGCTTCCCCCCCCCCCCTGCCTTCCCTCCCTCCAGCCAGCCGGGGAGCCGGGGAGCCTCGAGACCAGACGGGGAAGAGACGCGGAGCGCCGAGGAGCGTGCAAGGTGCGTGCTCGCGCCCGCATTCCCTCCAAGCGAGCCCCCCTTTCTTGCATCGGCAACGCGGGCGGGCGCGCGGGCGTGGGCGGGGGGCGGTGCGCCCGCGCGCGCGGCCTCCTCCACTGCCCCGGGGAGCCCCCTCCCCTCTCCGCGCGCCCCTCCTTCCCTTCCCCTCCCCCTTCCCGCGCAGCACCCCACGGCCTGCGAGCTGCTGCTGAGGCGCCGCGCGGCCCGCTCGGACGCCGCCGCGCCCCCCGGGGCGTGCTCCTACCTGCCGGGCGCGGCCTCCAGCCGGGCCTCCCCCGGCGCGACGCCCGCCCGAGGCCCAGCACCCCGTGCCAGCCCCGCGGCCGCCGCTGCCCCCGCCGGGACCGAGGCAAGTTTACAAACACCAACCCCGGGCCTGCTTCCCCGGAAGCACTTTCCCCTCCCCCCTCGCCCTCTCCGCCGCTCGGCGATTCCACTTCCGGGCTCGGGCGCCGCGGCGGGCGGGCGGGGCCGGCCGGCGAAGGGGTGAGGCCGGGGACGCGGGGAACGGGGTGTAGCTGGGGAGTGAGGGGGCGGCGCCTTCGCGCCGAAAGGCGGCGGCGGGCTCGGCGCGTGCGCCGCGGTGCGGGCGAGGCCGGCGCGGCCATCTTGGCTGAGGGCAGGAGCCCGGCCCAGAAGTGACTTTCCCGCCGGGGGCTTCGGGAAAGGTTTTGCTCAAGACTTCTCCTCACAAAGGCGCCGTCGCCCCACCTGCGTTCTTCGTGCACGTTCTCTCAGTCGCCTTTGAGCCTGGGGGACCCCAAATAGAGCCAGAATACTTTCCCATCTAACTCGGCCGAGGTTGTCATTACTTGAGTGAGTTGGGAGAGGAATTAAGTTTTATAAATATATATATGTTTTAGAGAAAGTAAGGGGGGGGGAGAGAGAAACACCGGTGGGCTGCCTTCTCGCACACACACACGGCTCCACCGGGATCCAAGCGCAACCTAAGCATGTGCCCAAACCGGGAATCGAACTCGCTACCCTTTGGTGTGCGGGGGTGATGCTCCAGCCAATTGGGCCACACCGGCCAGGGCGAGTCAGCTTTCTCTGCACACGCTTGATGCGTGCACTCAACTTCAGTCTGAAAATGGGCGCCCTGGCGGTGCGTCCCAGGCCAGGCTGGTCACCTTATACGCTTCCCCCCCTTAAAAAAAATTATATATATATATACACTATTAATTTTTTACAGAGAGAGAAACATGGATCAGCTGCCTCCTGCACACCCCCTACCAGGGATGTGCCCGCAACCAAGGTACATGCCCTTGACCGGAATCGAACCCGGGACCCTTCAGTCCGCAGGCCGTGGACCTGTCCACTGAGCCAAAACAGTTTCTGCATCCCTTTTATTCCAGATCCTTTTGCCTCACTTGGGAAACACTTTAGGACTTCCCTCAGTAGGAAACTCCCTTCATTGGAGAAGGCGATGAAGAATGGTGCTTGGGCCTAGCTGCATTAGGAAAAAGGAAACAACAATTCTGACTTCAGATTCTCCCAGTTTTAGCTATTAGGAAGTGGTCCTGCTTAAGATGGACTTTGCAAAGTGCTTAGTGATGGAAGGCAATATCCATTCCATTTAGGTACTGTCAGGTTGTGAGTTTAGGAGAATCAGTAGAGATAGTGAAAGAAAAAAAAAAACAACCTTTACTTATGAAAGACGATAATTCCCAGCCACTTTTTGCACACAAGTTTCATTTCCTTGAGCAGTCCGTTAGTTGGGCCACTGACAACAAGTTTTTTTGCTCTTAGGATCATCATAAAATTGAGATAAAATGGAGAGAGAAACTGTCAGCAATAAGTTTTTACAAGTCAGCTCATTTTAACAATTTATGTGACAAAAGGATAAAAGGGGGAAAAATGTTTAGTTTTCCTCTCTTACTATCCCATACTCCTGAAGGTAGTCATTTTTGTCAATTTGGTATATGTACTTCCAGGCTTTTTCTGCTCATACAAAAAAGATAGCTTTTCATTTAGAACATTTTTTAAGCACCTACAGTGTGCCATTCAGTGTATTTTAGACATCTAAGTGAGTTCACATCTTAAAAATACACACACACACACACACACACACATACACGGAGCCCATTGCAGGAAGATTTCTGCAAGCAGCCACAGTGGTCCGCCCCACCCCACCCACGCTTTCCCTCTGGCAGCCGCCTTGCTTTCCGCTTTTCCTCCCTCTTCCTTCTTCAGTCTTCACTCCTCCCTCTCTCCCTCAGTTTATGCAAATTAACTGCCATCTTTGTTGGGTTACTTTGATTTTAGCTGTTGTTTTTTCCCCCAAATTGTTGATGAGGTGGCAGCTTAGGAGACTACCTAGGCCGCCATCTTGTTTCGGTCCTCTGTTGGGTTACTTTGTATACTTGCTCTGATTGGCTGTGGGCTTAACGAAGATATGGTCAATTAGCATTTCTCTTTTATTAGTGTAGATATATATTGTTTTTATTGTTGATTTCAGAGAGGAAGGGAGAGAGAGAACAAGAGAGAAACATAAATGATGAGAGAGAATCATCAGTTGGCTGCCTCCTGTACACCCTATTGCGAATTGAGTCCAAAACCCAGTTGGGAATGAGCCGTAACTTTGTGGTTCATAGTCAATGCTCCAACTACTGAACCATACCAGCCAGGCTCAGTTTAGAATTGTTGCTTAATATTCCAACTTATGTTTAGTTCCATGAGATATATTTGTAGAAAGGATATGTGCATTTTAAATTTTAACAAATTCTGTGAAATTGCATTTCAAAAATTTGTAAGAATTTGTGCATTCATTCAGAGCCATGTGTGAATATCTCCATTTCCTACAACCTTGGCAATACTGGATGCTATGGATTTGTTACACACTTGCTAATTCACTAGGTGAAAAGTAGTAATTTCGTTTTAATTTGTCATTAATAGTGAAATTGAGCATCTCTTGTTTTTTAAAAAAATATATTTTTATTGATTTCAGAGAGGAAGGGAGAGGAGAGAGAGACAGAAATATCAGTGATAAGAGAATCATTGATCAGCTGCCTTCTGCACGACCCCACTGGGGATTAAGCCCACAACCTGACATGTGTCCTGACCGGGAATCCATCTGTGACCTGGTTCATAGATGGATGTTCAACCACTGAGCCACACTGGCCAGGGTACCCACCTATTTTCCCCTCCATTTTATTTTATTTTTAATTTAAATTACTTATTATTTAAAGTATTACATGAGTCTCCCTTTCCCCCACTGACCTCTCCCTGGCTGCTCCCATCCCCACCACATATCCTACTGTCTGTGTCCATTGATTATGCTCAAGCCCCCCCCCCCCCTTTTTTGAACATATATTCTTTATTAAATCTTAGTAGTATTCTTTAAGGGACAAACACACAGATGAGTAGGCTACAGTGAAGAAATCTTATTTTAATAACAGAGTTAAGAAGTCACTGAGATGCTTCCAGGTATTATCTTCAGTGGTGCTTCTTATCTTTATTCTGGGACTCCAGGAAATATTCAACCCCTACAGCTACCACAAATGCAGCAAACCCCCTTTTGAATCCTTTTAGCATTGCACCAACAAAGGTGACATTGTCTGCAAAGCCACCCATGTATCTCCAAGCTTCATTGTGGCCCCAAGGATCCTTGAGCCCCCGTGCCGTCAGCTTCTCCTGCACAGTTTCTAAGGGTGTCCCTTCTATTTTCCATTTTCTATAATCCGGAAGTACCAGTTTACCATGACCATGCTCATGTTCCTGTCCATGGGCCATGTCTGACAGCAGTCTGACCTCTCAGGACACTCAATAGTCCACCTCAAGTCCTTTTGTTGATCTCTTAACCTCTTATCGCCTGCCTTCCTTCAGAGGTTGGACTGTCTGTTTGATGCTTTGATGTCTCTGGTTCTATTTTTGTTCATCAATTTACTTGTTCATTATATTCCATAAATGAATGAGATCATATGATATTTATCTTTCTCTGACTGACTTATTTTGCTTAGCATAAGAGCATCTCTTGCTTTTTCTTTTTTTTACCATTTTCATTGTTTCACTGCCTGTTCATCTTTAACCCCTTAAGAAAAGTAGATCAGCCGAAACCGGTTTGGCTTAGTGGAGAGAGCATCGGCCTGGGGACTGAAAGGTCCCAGGTTCTATTCCAGTCAAGGGCATGTACCTTGGTTGCGGGCACATCCCCAGTAGGGGGTGTGCAAGAGGCAGCTGATGGATGATTCTCTCTCATCGATGTTTCTAACTCTCTATCCCTCTCTCTTCCTCAGTAAAAAGTCAATGAACCGAACTGGTTTGGCTCAGTGGTAGAGCGTCGGTCTGTGGACTGAAAGGTCCCCGGTTCGATTCCGGTCAAGGGCATGTACATTGGTTGCGGGCACATCCCTGGTGGGGAGTGTGCAAGAGGCAACTGGTCGATGTTTCTCTCTCATCAACATTTCTAACTCTCCATCTCTCTCTCTTCCTCTCTGTAAAATATCAATAAAAAATATATTTTTTAAAAAGTCAATGAAATATATTTTAAAAAAAGAAAGAAAAGTAGGTAATTTCTCTATTTCCTATTGACTGGTAGAAATCTTCTCTGTTATATTAACTTTTTATATATCAGATGCATTTAAAATATTTTCTCTTGGATTTTCATTTATCTTTCAACTTTTTTTTTCAGAGAAAAAGTTATGCTTTATGGAAAATATTTGAAACATTCCTATATAGGCATAAAACAAGAATGTTTTCTAGCGCTGAGACCAGTTTGGCTCAATGGATAGAGCATAGGCCTGCAGACTGAAGGGTCCCAGGTTCGATTCTGGTCGAGGGCATGTACCTTGGTTTCGGGCACATCCCCAGTAGGGGGTGTGCAAGAGGCAGCTGATTGGTGATTCTCTCTCATCGATGTTTCTAACTCTCTATCCTTCTCTCTTCCTCTCTGTAAAAAAATCAATAAAATTATATATATATATATATATATATATATATATATATATATATATATATTAAAGGACTAAGAATTTGATTAAATGGAGATTTTTACCATGTCCATTAGTAGGAAGACTTAATGTCATAGATACCTAGGTTTTTGTTAAATGTTAAGTTAAATTCTAATTAAAACAGGACTTTTCATGGAACATAAACTTATTTTGTTTTGTGTTTTTCTTAATCCTTATCTGAGGATATTTTTTCCATTGATCTTTTGAGAGAGAGAGGAAGGGAGGTAAGAGAGGGGTGAGAGACAGAGAGAGACAGAGACATCAACTGGTTGCCTTCCAAACTGGGGATCAAACCTGCAACCAAGGTACTTGCTCATGACTAGGAATTGAACCCAAGACCCTTCAGTCCGCAGGTTGACACTCTAACCACTGAGAAAACTGGCCAGGGCTAAACTTATTTTAAAATTTACATAGAAAGCAATTATTGCAAGGAGAGGAAAAACCATTTTGGAATACACTGAGTGGGGGGGAAATAAAGCCATCAGTGATCTGTAACCAATTAATGGTGTCTTTCTTTACACAGACTTTTTTTTTTTAAACACAGACTTTAAAAAAAATTTTACCTAGTCAAATCTGCCTGTGGCTTTGGGTTTTTATGACATTCTACCTCAAGATTATAAAAATATCTCCTTATGTTTCCTTCTGGTATTCTTATACTTGTATATTTTTAGTTTATATCTTTGTGTCAGTTGCAGTTTATATTTGTGTATGGTGAGAGGTAGTTAGACATGCCATACTTAAAAGGGACCAATAATGTAGTGGCCATAGATACTAGCCTAGAAGTCAGAAATCAGCAATCTAGGCTTGCTCCCGTATTACCTTGTAATCTTAGACAAGTTAATTCTGTCTGGCCCAAGAGACCTCTTCTTGAAAATGAGGATGGATGGATGATAGATAGATACCTTTTCAGACTAATTTCTAGCACTACTATGAGGAAATAATGAGATTATAGATGAGAATGCTTTGAGAAGAAAAATATTTTTCGAATCTAAATTCTCAATATAGATTTTTTTGATTTATGCAAATCAAATGTTAGTGGAATGCAGTAATATTTTTCTGTACTTGAAAATTATTGACTTGCCAAATGTTTATTGAGTGCCTTTGTGCAAGACCTTGGGGGAAGGGAAGGGAGAGTGGGGAAGATGAAAACTAACTTTTTTTTGAGTGCCTATTTTATATTTAATGTTTTTAAAATTTATTTCAGAGAGGAAGAGAGAAGGAGAGAGAGAGAAAGAGAGAAAGAGAGAGAAAGAGAGAGAGAGAGAGAGAGACATCAATGATGAGAGAGAATCATTGATTGGCTGCCTCCTGCATGTCCCCCACTGGGGATCTAGCCTGCAGCCTGGACATGTGCCCTGACTGGGTATTGTGACCTCTGGCCTGGCTGTATTTGGTGCTTTTCTTTAAAAAAATATTTTTTTAATTGATTTCAGAGAGGAGGGAAGAGGGAGTGAGATATAGAAACATCAATGCTGAGAGAGAATCATTAATCAGCTGCCTCCTGCATGCCCGCAACTGGGGAGCAAACCCACAATCCAAGCATGTGCCCTTGCCCGGAATTGAATCCGAAACCCTTCAGTCTGCAGGCTGATGCTCTATTCCTGGAGCCAAACCATCTAGGGCTTTGGTGCTTTTCTTAAAGAAGGATAAGAATGAGTCCTCTCCCTCACAATGGATACCTTAAAGAGAATAGACACCTCTCTATGAATGTGGGTGTTGAGTCAGTGGATACCATAGAACCAGTGTTTTCATTTTCTAACAAGCCTGGCTGAAAGTGCTTTAAGAGTCCTTTCCCTAATCCATTTGCCCACAGGCAGGCCCCCTCCTGTGTGACCTTCCCAGATTTCCTTGGTGCACACTTCTCCTTCTCCGTTCTTTATTCAAATGGTATTGTAATGAATACCAATGAGTGTTTCCCTTCACCAGCCCTCTATAGCTTTAAGGAGAGCCCAAGTGTTTTTTCCTTTTTGAAGGCCACTCTGGGCCAGTTGAGCAGAGGTCATTAGCCCTGCCCACCCTTCATAGGCTTAGAATCTGTTGTGGTGAGCATGCCTTTACTTCACCTGCCAGCCTCCCTTCTGGCCTGTTAGCTGACAACTAGCAAATACTCAGCCATGTTTGCTGGACTCGCTAAGCCCAGCCCTCTCCCCGAGAGCCAGCTGGCTCTGTGATAGAAATGAGCAGTATGTGGCTACCTTTGTCACTCAGATCTTTCGCATGATTGTAGGTTGAGGAATTGGGAAACCACATGATGTAATAGGTTACTAGGGTCATTCCTTGAGCCTGGAGCTTTGTGTATTTTGGAATTCTTGTTGCCCTTAATTCCTTCTTCATCTTTTGTTGTTGTTTAAAAAGAACATATAATTATATAAGTAATTGAAATTATCATATAAAATTATAAAAATATAGAAGTATATAAGAAAATAAAAAGTATAATTCCAATACTAAAAAATAATCACAGTTAATATTTTGAAGACTTTACCCATCTTTTTCAGTCTTTTTGTATAGAGTGTGACTCCTAGTAGATATGGGGTTTCTTTTTTCTTTTCTTAAATATATTTTATTGCCGAAGCCGGTTTGGCTCAGTGGTAGAGCGTCGCCCTGCGGACTGAGGGGTCCCAGGTTCGATTCTGGTCAAGGGCATGTACGTTGGTTGTGGGCGTATCCCCAGTAGGGGGTGTGCAGGAGGCAGCTGATCGATGATTCTCTCTCATCGGATGTTTCTAGCTTTCTATCCCTCTCCCTTCCTCCCTGTAAAACATCAATAAAATATATTTAAAATATATATATATTTTTATTGTTTTTTATTTTATTTATTTATTTATTTATTTTTTTTACAGAGAGGAAGGGAGGGAGATAGTTAGAAACATCTATGAGAGAGAAACATCAATCAGCTGCCCTTGACCGAATCGAACCTGGGACCCTTTAGTCCGCAGGCCAATGCTCTATCTACTGAGCCAAACCGGTTGGGGTGATATGGGGTTTCTTTTGGGGATGATGAAAACTGTCTGGAATTAAATAATGTAATCAATGCACAACATTGTGAATAAAATTTTCAAAACCACTGAATTGTACTCTTTAAAAGGGCAAACTTTATGAGCTTTTATTTTTCTAAAAATGTTTGTAGATACATGCATACAGTATTGTCTTTTTCTGAACTGAAAATTACAGTATTTTTGCTCCTTTATTGCTGTATGTTTTAGCATATGTTTTCTAAGAATAAGAATGTTCTCTTAGCCCTAGCTGGTTTGGCTCAGTGGATAGAGCATTGGCCCGCAGACGAAGGGTATCAGGTTCTATTCTTGTCAAGGGCACGGACCTCAGTTGCAGGCTTCATCCTGACCCTGGTCAGGGCGCATGTGGAAGGCAACCAATGGATCGATCTCTCTCTCTCTCTCTCTCTCTCTCTCTCTCTCTGTCTCTCCCGCCTTTCTACTCTTTCTAAAAATCAATGGAAAAATATCTTTGGGTAAGGATTAATAAACAAACAAAAGAATGTTCTCTTAGCCCTGGCCTGTGTGGTTCAGTTGGTTGGGTGGGTGTCGTCCCATGCACCAAAAGGTTGCTGGTTTGATTCCAGGTCAGGGCACATGCCTGGGTTGTGAACTTGATACCCAGTAGGAAGTGTACAGAAGGCAGCTGATCTTCTGCTCTCACATTGATGTTTTTCTCCCCACTTCCCTCTCTCCCTCACTCTCTCTCTAAAAATCACTAATATATATATATATATATATATATATATATATATATATCCTCTTGTATAACCACAATGCAATGACTAAACTCAGGAAATTTAGCACTGATTAATGGCATTCATAGTCAGATTCCATCAGTTCCAGTAATGTTGTTCATAGCAGGTTTGTTCTTTCTTATCCGAGAGCTGATCTAAGATGACACTTTCCTTTTGGCTATAGTGTCTCTAGTTTCCTTCAGTCTAGAAAAGTCTCTCAGTCTTTCTTTGATTTTCATGAAGTTGACATTTTTTCCCCCACCATTTTTTTAATTAAGGTATTATATGTGTACATTGCTTACCATTGCCCCACCCCACCTCCCATACACACCCTCCCTCCCCAGAGTTTTGTGTCCATTGGTTGTACTTATATGCATGCATACCAGTCCTTCGGTTGATCTCTTATCTCCTCTAGATCACCCTACCCTCCCCACTGTCATTTGACAGTCTGCTTGTTGCTTTACTGTCACTATATCTATCTTTCTGTTCATTAGTTTATAATATTCTTTATTATCCATAAATGAGTGAGGACATGTGGTGTTTCTCTTTCATTGACTGGCTTATTTCACTCAGCATGATGTTCTCCAATTCCATCCAGGTTGCTGCTAATGATGAGAATTCCTTCTTTTTTTATGGCAGCATAGTATTCCATTGTGTCGATGTACCATAGTTTTCTGCTCCAATCATCTGCTGACTGGCACCTAGCCTGTTTCCTAATCCTAGTTATTGTAAATTGTGCTGCTATGAACATAGGGACTCCCCCGGGCCCCACTGCCCCCCCCCCCCCAGGGCACAAGGCTCCCCCGGGTCCCTCCGCTCCCAAGTAGCACACAGCTCTCCCGGGTCCCACAGCTCCCCTGGGGTACACGGCTCTCGTGGGGCACACAGCTTCCCCGGATCCCACCGCTCCCCTGGGGCACACGGCTCCCCCTGGTCCCACCGCTCCCCGGGGCACAAGGCTCTCCTGGGGCACATGGGTCCCACCGCTCCCAAGGGGTACACAGCTTTCCTGGGGCACACGGCTCCCCCGGGTCCCACCGCTCCCCTGGGGCACAAGGCTCTCCCAGGGCACATGGCTCCCCCAGGTCCCACCACCCCCACAGGTCACACGGAATCCTGGGTCCCACCGCTCCCCCAGGTCACACGGCTCCCCCTGGTCCCACTGCTCTCCCGGGCCACACGACTCCCCCGGGTCCCACCACTCCCTCAGGTCCCACCACTCCCCCTGGTCCCGCCGCTCCCCCGGGGGACAAGGCTCTCCCTGGTACCACTGCCCCCCTGGGGCACAAGGCTCTCCCAGGGCACACCGCTCCCCTGGGGCACACAGCTCCCCTGGATCCCACCACCCCACCCCAGGTTTCATGGCTCCCCCTGGTCCCACCACTCCCCTGGGGCACAAGGCTCTCCCGGGCCACACAGCCCCTCTGGGACCGTCGATTGATGCCCTCCTATCCTGGATTCCCCCGGGGCCTGAGCTGCAGGTGAGCAGGAGGACGAGAGGGGGAAGAACGGGGAGGCTCCGGCCGACTCCACCCTCAGCAGTTCTGATTTCACATGTTCAGGCTTGCAGTCCCCGGGTTTAGGTGTTTAGAGCCCTAGGCCGCAAAGAGTGTTTTGGGTACTACCTCTCGGTCCTCCGTCACGCTCCATGAGTATGCTCCGCCTTGGTGCTGGCTCTCGGGGGCTCCACAGAGGCTCCGGCCAGGCCCGGAGTCGGGGGGACAGATGGGTGAAGGCCTCGCTTGGGCCACCAGCTGGAGGCGAGGCCGAGGCCCTGTGCTGGCTCCTTCACTAGCAAGGCGGGCGGGCCAGGAAGACTGCAGGCGTGGAGGCCGGGCTCCGAGGCGGCCTGCTCCCTGGCCCGGGACAGGGCGGGCTCAGCTCTCGGTGGGCCTTCCTCACTGGTGGTGGCGGCGGCTGCGGCTTTAAACTCCACATGGCGGCAGCGGCACCTCTCCTTCTTTCAGTTGTAGATTTCCCCCTCCGCCAGCTCTCCCGAGATTCAGATAGGATCCTTTTCGATTCTCCCCTAGGGCCCTGGCCCGCTGCTGCCGGGCAAGCAGGAAGACGACGAGGGGGAAGAATGGGGAGGCTCCGGCCGCCTCTGCCACAGTGTCCGCCGCCGCCCACACTTCACACGTTCTGGCTTTCAGAGTCCCCCGGGTTTAGGTGTCCAGAGTCCCAGGCCGCAAAGAGTGCTCTGGGCACAACCTCTCCGTCCTCCATTACACTCCACAAGCAAGTGGGCCAGCCCGGCGGGGCTCGCTGGGGCCGAGAGCCAAAGGCTCGGCCGTGGCCCTGCGCCGGGCTCCCTCGCTAGCACGGCGGGCGGGCTGGGAAGGCTGCGGGCACGGAGGCCGGGCTCCAAGGCGGCTCGCTTAGGCGGGAGCCGAAGGTGCGGCTGCGGCTCGGCGCTGGTTCCCTTGCTCCCATGGCGAGCAGGCCGGGAAAGCTGTGTGCACGGAGGCCAGGCTCCGAGGCAGCCCACTCCCTGGGCCCGGGGTGGGGCGAGCTCGGCTCCATGTGGGCCTCCCTCACTGGCGGTGGCAGCGGCTGCGGTGGCAGCGGCTGCGGCTCCGGTTCCATTTCGGCTTTAAACTCCACCTGGCGGCAGCGGTGCTTTTCCTGCCCTCTAGTTGTAGCCATCCCATTCCGCCAGCTCTCCTGTGCATCTGATGTGATCCCTTTCGATTTTAGCTGTTGTTTTTGTCCAAATTGTTGATGAGGCGGCAGCTTAGGAGACTACCTAGGCCGCCATCTTGTTTCCATGCCCTCTCCACATTTTCTTGATCCTCTTGCCCCTTCCTTCAGGGGTTTCACAGGCCTTAGTGTTTGCCCCTCTTTCCCTGGCGATCTGAACCTTCTCTCCCAGGGGGAATGGAGCTGGTCCCAAGGCTTCAGCTGACTGACATCCAACTGACTCTCCAATTTGCTTTCCATTCTAGCATCTCATCAGAGCTCTGGGCCTGACCACCTCCCCTATGAGTGTCTGTAGTGGGGACATCTCCACGTGGATGAGTATTTCCAAGAAATAGGCATTTCACTTTCCATCCAGCGTCCCCTTTCTGCGTCCTAATTTCTTTCAGGGGCATGGTTATTTTTCCAGTCACCCAAGCTTGAAACCCAAGGTTATATTTGACTCTTCTTTCTCCTCCAAGGTAGATTCCGTAAGTGTTGTTTTTTATTTTTATCGATTTTTTTTTTTTTTTTTTTTTTTTTACAGAGGGAAAAGGAGATGGATAGAGAGTTAGAAACATCAATGTGAAAGAAACATTGATCAGCTGCCTCCTGCACACATCCTCCTGGGGATGTGCACGCAACCAAGGTACATGCCCTTGACGGGAATCGAACCTCAAACCCGGGACCTTTCAGCCCGCAGGCTAACGCTTTATCCACTGAGCCAAACCGGTTAGGGCAATTCCGTAGTGTTGAATTCAGTGTGATCTAGGGAGAGGACAAGCCTGCAGTGGCTTCCCGTTTTCTGCAGGATAAAATTTGGATCCCTTGGCCTGGCTGGCACTCCAGGCCCCCCGTAGTCTTGTGCAGCTGTGCGCCTGTATCACTCTTGCAGACCCTTCCTCCAGCCAGCTGGGCCCTTTCGCTGACCTTAGAACAAGCCTTACTCCTTCCTGATGTAAGCTCGTGGCATCCCCCCCCCACCCCTGCATGCCTCTCTTCCTCCTCTTCGCCAGTCTCATTTCTCCTGCCCACTTCCAAGATTCAGCTCCAGCCCCACTCCGATCTTCCCCAATCGTCAGCCTTCTCTTTTCCTGAACAATGCTTGGGGTCGGCACCCAGCCGTGCCCTTGGGTATAACCGTTGCGTGCATATCTGTGCCTTCCCGCTGGGGCAGGGCGGCTTCCTCGGTCCCCAGCACCCTGTCGTGCGCACAGCTGGTGTTCGCTTCGGACAGCCACTCCCTGTGACTGAGCGCTCCGCTGGCACGGCACAGGGTTACACTTGTTTAACAAAATGCTTCCTCCGAGTAACCTCCTTTCCTTCCTGTGCTGGGAGAGGGCTTTGGAAATCGGGACAGTTCTGAACAGACTGTGGGGGTTGGGATGCAGAGATTGGCCTCTGAGGCCTGCCTGAACCACTTTACCACCACTGGTCTCTCTCAGGCTCCCCCCCCCCCAGCTTAGTCTCCCCTCCCCTCGCTCCTGTCTCCCTGCCAAATCCATCCCAGAAACCCTATCCTGGGACCTTTGGTTCAGGTGGAAAGCCACTCTTTTGGCTGACTCTCTGCTCCTCTTAACCCTGATGTTAATGCGGCATGTGTTTTTTTGCCTTTTATCTCATTTCCTCCTCCTCCCATGTCAGCTAATGATTATTCAGGGGACTAACCTAGTGTCCCTCTCCCAGATCTGTGCCCATTTTCTTTAGGGCAAGGTCATGGGAGTGATGTCATGGTCACGTGACCGCTGCCTGGACTCACTCCCTCTGCTCCCCTGCTGCTAACCTTCTGAAAAGCAAATTGTGTAACCTGCCCCCAGCTCCCCGGAACGGAGACCTGAGCAGAAAAGTAAGCCTCTTTGTTGCGTTAGGTGGGCCGTGGCCACGAGATTTCACCTCCTCGGTGCTAACTGCCTCCTTTCCGCTCACCTGTCCCTCCTGGCTTTCTCCTGGCTGCTGTCACCTGCCCTCGTCCGGACAGTGACGGCCAGGACTGAGCTGCGGGGACGGGGCCTCGGGCTCGTTGAGGGATTGGGGGGCTCTTGGTGGGGCACGCAGGCCGAGCGGGGAATAACTCCTGCCCTGCTCACAGATTTTCTCCTGATGGCTGGCTCTGAACCACTCCGCTCCCTCGACTGGGACCCCGCGGCCGCAGAAGCCTTGCTCCGGGACGTGTTTGGGATCGTTGTGGATGAGGTCATCTGGAAAGGGACCAGTGCTTCTGAGAAGGTGGGTCCCTTCTCCCTGTTCTTTCTTGCCCACCAACCTGGCTCAGAACGCCGCTCCTCCCACAAGACTTTCCCGCAGACGTCTCCCACTGGGCGCCTCAGGGATCGTATCCTGGGTCTAGCTGTGTTTATTTCCCCTCGTTCATGTGCTGCTTTAAAAACACCCCTGACTTGCTGCTCTAAGTGCGTGTTGGTGGTGTCCTGTGTACACTGAGAAGCGGGGTGGGCAGCAGTCAGCAGAGTGCCGAAGGGCCCCCGCCTCTCCCCCTAGGTCTGCGAATGGAAGGAGCCGGAGGAGCTGGAGCAGCTGCTGGATTTGGAGCTGCGGAGCCAGGGGGAGTCAAAGGAGCAGATCCTGGAGCGGTGCCGGGCTGTGATCCGCTACAGCGTGAAGACCTGTGGGTCCTGGGTCCTGGGTCCTGGTGGGGGGAGCGTCTGCGTCTGTTTGTACCCAGCTCGACGCTGAGCTCCCTGTCCCCTTTCCAGGTCACCCTCACTTCTTCAACCAGCTCTTCTCAGGGTTGGATCCCCATGCTCTGGCGGGGCGCATTGTCACCGAGAGCCTCAACACCAGCCAGTGAGACATGCCAAAGGGCCCTTCCACCCCCCTCAGAGGACGTGGGTCTGCACAGGCCGTGCCGGGGGGAGGGGAAGAAACCGATTCCCCCACCTCTGTTTTCTGCAGGCAGAGTCTTCCGCTTCAGGCTCCCTTTCTCTGAGCTTTCTCCTGCCTCCTGACCCTCGTTTGTTCTCATTCTTAAAAATAAAAATCAGTTGGTTTTTAGAGAAGGAGAAAGTGAGAGAAACATTGATTTGTTCCACTTATTCATGTATTCATTGGTTGACTTTTTTTGTTGTTATTATCAGTCCTCAACCTGAGGATATTTTTTCCATTGATTTTTTTAGAGAGAGTGGAAGGAAGGGAGGGAGGGAGAGAGAGAGAAAGAGAGAGAGAAGCATCAATGTGAGAAAGACATTTTGATTGACTGCCTCCTGTACCCACCCGGACTAGTACATGCTCTTGACTGGGAATTGCACCCCCCCAACGCTCTAACCACTGAGAAACATTGGCCAGGGCCATTGGCTGATTCTTGTATGTGCCTGACTGGGTATCAAATTTACAGCCTTGGTGTGTTGGATGACGCTCTGATCAGCTGAGCTACCCCACCAGGCCTGCTCGCATTCTTGCCTCCTTGGTTCTTTGTCACCAACGCCTTCCTCTCTTTGGGCCTTTCCCTCGCTCCTTCTCACTCCCTGCTCGCTCTGGCTTCCTTCCGTGTCCCTTCCCCTTCCTCATTGTCCCTTCTCCTGGCAGGTACACTTATGAAATCGCTCCCGTGTTTGTACTCATGGAAGAAGAGGTGCTGAAAAAACTCCGGGCGTTGGTGGGCTGGAGCTCTGGGGATGGGGTCTTCTGCCCTGGTATGTGAGAAGGAGGGGGTGTCTTCCTTTGGCCTTTTAAAGGGTTCTTCCTTCCCCACATTCCCTTGCCCTAATCTGGCAGGGCTTAGAGCTCTTTGTTTCCTCTCCAGCTGGGCTCTGGCCAAACCAGAAAGAGGCAGCCCAATGCCCTGCCTCCCCCTGTTTGCCAAACAGCCCGTGGGATCGATGCCCCTGTGCCTGCTCTCTCCGGGCGGCAGGTGGCTGGGAGGCAGCCCGGGATATGTGGGGGGTGGTCAGGGGACCCAGCTCCCTGGGCTGTTCTGGGCTGTCATGGCATTGGCGGAGACCTGGGAGCCAACCCTTCATGCTCTTTGGATCAGTTCTGGGTAGAGAGGTCAAGAGGGGGCAAGCTCCAGCTTTGACCCACCGTCTGTCCCTCTGGTCACCACCATCCCTTCTCCCCGTGACAGGCGGCTCTATCTCCAACATGTACGCCGTGAACCTGGCCCGCTACCAGCGCTATCCCGACTGCAAGCAGAGGGGCCTCCGGGCGCTGCCGCCCCTCGCCCTCTTCACGACGAAGGAGGTGGGGAAGAGGCCCGGGCCTCCCCTGGGCTCCGATTCTAACCTCTAGCCAGGGAGGCCAGGATCTGTCAGGTTCTCTGCCTGCCCAGACCCACCGCTTCGAGGTCAGCCTGCCCCCAAGTACATGCGCTTCCTTCGAGTCAGGGGCCTCCCATTCTCCTTGCCTTCAGTTGTGGGGGAGGGGATGGGAAGGAACAGCGAGGGAGGTGGACACAGTCCACACCCTTTCCACCTCCAGGGTGGTCCTCGGACCAGCAGCATCGGTATCACGGGGGCGTTCGTTAGAAACGCAGAATCTCGGGCCTCACCCCCAGGCGTATTGTGTCCGACTCTGCCTTTAATCAAAGGCCCTGGCGATTTGAGGGCTCCCGAATGCTTGAGAAGCCCGGGTCTACAGGGTCTCACCTATTACCACTTACCCTTGACTTTTTAAAAAAATATATATACTTTATTGATATTTTACAGAGAGGAAGGGAGAGAGATAGAGAGCTAGAAACATCGATGAGAGAGAAACATCAACCAGCTGCCTCTTGCACACCCCCTACTGGGTGCCCACAACCAATGTACATGCCATTGGCCGAAATCAAACCCGGGACCTTTCAGTCCGCAGACCGACGCTCTACCACTGAGCCAAACCAGTTTCGGCTTACCCTTGACTTTTACTAGTCTCTCTCCCCTCCCCACCCCCTCTGCCCTCTCACCCCAGCCTAGCACGCCCTCTGTCTTTCTCCACAGTGTCACTACTCCTTCAAAAAAGGAGCTGCTTTCCTGGGGCTTGGCACCGACAGTGTCCGCGTGGTCAAGGCAGATGAGAGGTGACCGTCCTGTCCCCGTGGCCCTGACCCGGCTTGGTGCAGCATGCCTGCCTGCTGTCAGAGCTCTGGCCACAGGCCCACACCTCTGGCGGACTTCTCTTCACTGTCTGTCTCTGCACAGCAGTTGCTTCTGTCCCTCAGTGCTCGAGTCTCCCGCCCTGTGCCCTGAGATGTTTTAGGGGAAATATCACCATTGTGGCCTCTGTATTGCTAACCCCACATTACCCTGCTCTCAACACTTTCTAGCCTAGAGACCAATTACTCCCTTACCCACTCATGTTCTTCTCCAGGGGGAAGATGATCCCTGAGGATCTGGAGAGGCAGATCAGTCTGGCCGAAGCTGAGGTGAGTGAGCGAGGGGCACGGGGGTGTGATGTAGGTGGAGCTCGGCGTGTTTTTTCCTTGGAGGATTCTTTGGACTCTCCCTACTCAAGGCATCCCTCATCCCTCTCCTTGATCTCTGTGCCTGCCTCCTCTGTGGGCTGAAATGACCTGAGGGGAGCCTGAGGACCGAGGACACTCAGGAACTCTGCCGAGACTCGCAGGCAGGACTGGACCCCAAAAGGCAGGCACAGGACTGAGTGGGATTCCAAGGCGGCACCACAGAGGGTGCTGGCGACCTGAAGTGTAGTGTGGAAGGGTTCTGTGAGCCGAGGCTCTGTACAGAGAGAACCTCGGGAGGGTGTGTGGACCAGTGTGAGGAGTGCAGACTGTGAGCAGTGGGAAATGTGGAGGCCTCCACACGGGGCGGGGGGAGGGGGGAGAGGGAGGGTGGGAGGGTGAAGAAGGGACTGTTGAATGGCTGCAGCCATCTTGGAGGGCATTTTGGCACTATACCAGTATGTGTACGTGTATAAATTTTAAGTGTATCTATCCACTGATCCAGAGTCCCACTGCTAGGGTCTATTCCATAAATCATCGTCCCAGTTATTTAGAATTCTATGCGCTGGAGCTAAGTATAAATTTTTTTAAAGTTTAATGTTCTTCAGTAGATAAATTACCGTATTTGCCGGCGTATAAGAGACTGGGCGTGTAAGACGACCCCTAACATTTCCACTCAAAATACAGAGTTTGTTATATACTCGCCGTATAAGACTACCCCCCACTTGGAGGCATATTTTTCAGGGCCAAAAAATTGTCTTATATGCCGGCAAATATGGTATGATACCATATCTGTGTATCTTGGTTTCTTCCTTTGTAAAATGAGCATAATGTAGAAGTTATCACGTAGGATCATTGTAAGGATTAAGTGAATTACTATATGTAAAGCATTTAGAGCCCCTGAAGTACTATACATACTGGCTATCATATTGTTGTTATTATTATTGGAGCACTATGTAGATATTTAAAAGAATAAAGTGGGAATATATATACTAACATCAAAATACCTCCACCATACATTTAAGTGTGTATGTATATGTATAAAGTTTATATAGCAAATTGCAGTAAAGGAAGGACAGTGTGATGAGCCTGTTGTTATTGGGAACAGTATGTATTTATTGACATATGGGTGTTACCTCCAGTAGCAGTGTGAGCAACAATTAGAACAGTAGAGTAGGGCCTGGCCTGGTAGCTCAGTTGGTTGGAGCGCCATCCTGATATACCAAGGTTTTGGGTTCAATTACCAGTCAAGACACATATAAGAATCAACCATTTGCCGAAACCGGTTTGGCTCAGTGGTAGAGCGTGGGTCTGCGGACTGAAGGGTCCCGGGTTCGATTCTGGTCAAGGGCATGTACATTGGTTGTGGGCATATCCCCGGTGGGGGGTGTGCAGGAGGCAGCTGGTCGATGTTTCTCTCTCATCGATGTTTCTAGCTCTCTTACTCTCTCCCTTCCTCTCTGTAAAAATAGCAATAAAATATATAAGAAATAAATAAATAGACTATTTATAAAAATAAAAAAAAGAATCAACCATTGAATGTATAAATAAGTGGAATAACAAATTTGTTCTCCTACCCTCTCTCCCTTTCTCTATCTCTAAAATCAATTTTTTTAAAAATGGAGCAGTGGGGTATCACTTTTATTGTATAAATTTCTTTGGGTAATAGCTTTTTATTTTTTATTATTTATTTTTAACATATTTAATTGATTTCAGAGGAAGGGAGAGGGAGAAAGAGATAGAAACATCAATGATGGGAGAGAATCATTGATTGGCTGCCTCCATATGCCTCCCACAGAGGACTGAGCTGGCAACCCAGGCATTCCTGACTGGGTATGGAACCGTGACTTCCTGGTTCATAAGTCACTGTTTAACCACTGAGCCAAGCTGGTCAGGTGGTAATAGCTTTCTTTATTAAGATAGAATTACATTCTCATGCCATACAATTTACTCACTTGCAGTGTACAATTCATTGGTTTTCAACATATTTACATAATTGTGCAACCATCACTACAATAAATATTAGAATATTTTCAACACTCTCAAAAGAAACCCCATATCTTCTAGCCATCAATCTCCAGTATTCTCATACTTCCTTCCCATTAGGAAATCACAAATGTACAATATGATTTACCTATTCTGGATTTTTCATAGAAATGGAATCTTCCTATACAGGGTTTTTGTAATGGACTTCTTTTGCTTAGCATGTTTTCAAGTTTCTTGCATATTGTAGCATGTACCAGTTCTTCATTCTTTCTTATTGCTAAACTAGAGGCCTAGTGCATGACAATTCATGTACTGGAGGTGGGGTGGGGGCGTCCCTCAGCCCAGCCTGTCCCCTCTTACAGTCTAGGAGCCCCCAGGGGTGGGAGGTGACCCAATCAGGGGAAGGCGATGCCCCCATCACACCTCTGCTGCTGCCACTGCCAGCAGTGCAAACCTCTACCGGCCCTGGTTACCTGAGCCTTGGGTAGCGCTGGGCAGCTGGGGTACTGAGGGTGGGTCTGCCATTCCCCTTTCCTCCAGGGGGGCTGAAAGGACTGGGAGACTCCAGTGGTGCTGAGAAGACTGGGTGTTGCCATCGTGTGGCTATGGGTGCTGCCGTCTTTGTGACGGCTTGGCTGGCAACTTGCATATTCCCTCTTTATTAGATAGGATACTATCCCATTTATAAATATACCACACTTTATTTATCTATTTCTTAGTTGATGGACATTTGGGTTATTTCCAGCCATTTGGGCTGTTGTAAGTAGTCCTGTTCTAAACATTTGTGTATACGTTTTTATGTGAACATATATATTTTTTTTATTTCCTTTAGTTATATACCTGGTAGTGGAATGGCTAACTCATGTGGTAATTCTATGTTTAACCTTTGAGGAACCACCAGACTGTTTTCACAGTGACTGCTCCCCCCAGCGTGTGATCCCACCAGCCGTGTATATAAGGGTTCCCATTTCTCCACATCCTCACTGACACCTGTCACTTCCCTTTTTGATTACAGCTATCTCAGTGAGTGTGAAGTGGTATCTTGCTGTGGTTTTGATTAGTGTTTCCCTTATGACTAAATGATGTTGGGCATCCTGTCATGTGCTTATTTTTTTCCATTCTAGATATAAATCTCTTCTCAGATATATGTTGCAAATGTCTTCTTCCAGTTTCTATGTTGTCTTTTCACTTTCTTGAAACACAAAAGTTTTACATTTGATGAGGTCCAATTTATTTTTTCTTTGGTTGCTTGTTTTTGTTTTGTTTTTTAATTTATTTCAGAGAGGAAGGGAGAGGGAGAGAGAGATAGAAACATCAATGATGAGAGAGAATCACTGGCTGGCTGCCTCCTGCACAATTGGGGATGAAGCCCAAAACCTGGGCATATGCCCTGACTGGGAATCAAACTGTGACCTCCTGGTTCATAGGTCATAGGTCAACACTCAACCACTGAGCCACTGCAGCCGGGCTATAATTGACTTTTTAATATTGCTCTTGTACCCTGCAAACTTGCTGGACTCATTTATTAATTCTAATGTGTTTTGTTGTTGTTAATTCTCATTTGAGGATATTTTTTCCATTGATTTTTAGAGAGTGAAAAGGAGGGAGGGAAAGGGGGGAGAGACCGAGAGACTTAATCGGAAATAAAACAGGCATGACCCCGTTCTCACCACCAAGCCACACTGGCTAGGGATAATCCTAATAGTTGTTTTAGTGGATTCCTTAGGATTTTATAGATATAATATCATGTTATCGGTAAACAGAGGTAATTTTTTTCCCTTTTCAATCTGGATGCCTCCTTTTTATTCTTACCTAAGTGCCCTGCTAGAACCTTAGTACCATGTTGAATAAAAGTGAGGAGAGTGGGTATACTTGTCTTGTTTCTGATCTTGGGGTGAAAGCTTTTAGTCTTTCACCATTGAGTATGATATTAGCTGTGGGTTTTTGTTTTTGTTTTTTGTTTTTGTTGTTGTTTTTATTTGAGAGAGAGAGAGAGAGAGACATGGATGTGAGTGAAGCATTGACCAGTTGCCTCCTGTATGCACCCCAACTAGGGATCGAACCCACAACCCAAGTATGTGCCTGTTCATTTTGGTTGGAGTGTTATCTCCAACAACTGAACCACCTGGCCAGGGCTGGCTGTGGTTTCTGTAGTTGCCCTTTATCGGGTTGAGGAAGTTCCCTTCAATTCCTAGGTTGTTGAGTGTCTTTATCATGAAGGAGTGTTGGAATTTTCTCAGTTTTCCTGTTTCTATTGAGATGATCAGTAAACCACATTGAGATGTGTTTTCCCCCTTTGCCTATTGATAGGGTGTATTTGGGTGTATTACTTTAATAGAGTTTTGGGTATTAACCCAAGCTTGCACTCCTGGAACAAATCCCATTTTGTCATGGTGTATTTGTTCCATTTATGTTGTTGATTTCAGTTTGCTAGTGTCTTTTATACCTGTGTTCATAAGACAGATTATCTGTAGTTTTCTTTTCTCGTCATGTTTTGTCTGGTTGAAGTATCAGGATAATATTAGCCTCATAGGATGAATTCAGGAGTGTTTCCTCCTCCTCTCTCTCTCTCTCTCTCTCTCTCTCTCTCTCTCTTTTTAGAAGTCAGTGAAGAACTGGTATCACTTCTTTTTCAAATGTTTGGTAGAATTGATAAGTGAAGCTGTTTGGGCCTGGGCTTTTCTTTTTCTTAGTATTAATTCAATTTCTTTTTTTAAAAAAAGATATTTTTATTGATTTCAGAGAGGAAGGGAGAGATAGAAGCATCAGTGATGAGAGAGAATCATAGATCGGCTGTCTCCTGCACACCCCACACTGGGGATTGCCCCACAACTCGGGCATGTGCCCTCACTGGGAATCGAACTGTGACCTCCTGGTTCATAGGTAGGTGCTAAACCACTGAGCCATACCTGCTGGTTCAATTTCTTTATAAACTTTTGTATTACTAGAAAATTTAAAATATCATTTGATCTTCCAGTAAGGCATTAACATTTTTTGAAAGAGGATGAGTTTTGGAGCTAGACCAGCAGGCAGAGCTAGGCTTGGGTTTCATGTCCGGAGCTTCAGCTTGGGGGCAGGTTTCCTCACCCCTCTGGCTCTCAGTGTCCTCACCTGCAAATCAAAGGGGACAGTAGTACTGTGTAAGGGTGAAAAGGCCCAGGTCAGGCATGCAGAGAGTTCAGAGCTGGGCTCTAGCAACCAGGCTCTGGGTTGCTCTTCTGATGCACAGCCTCCCTCTCTCGCTGATTTTTGCATTAGGGTGCTGTGCCGTTCCTGGTCGTTGCCACCTCTGGGACTACTGTTTTGGGGGCCTTTGATCCCCTGGAAGCGATTGCTGACGTGTGCCAGCGTCGTGGACTGTGGCTGCACGTGGACGTGAGTAGGACTTAGGCCCGAGGGTGGGGTGGGCTGAGCTGAGGCCAAGCCCTTGCTGTTCCTTCTGCTACACAGGCCGCCTGGGGTGGAAGCGTCCTGCTGTCACAGACACATAGACATCTTCTGGATGGGATCCAGAGGTGCCCACAGCCCCTGCTCCACGAATCCCACCTTTTAAATGCTTGATCCGTAGACTAGCCACGGCCAAGGGAGCTTTGTATGGCAGTGGGGCAGGAGGTTGGTGGGAGGGGCTTGGAGAGATGGTCGGTCGACTGGGGCTGGAGTTCAGGTGGCAGACACGGCAATTCCCCCTGGCTGCTGGGCGGGGTGAGGCTGAAGCTCCTCTTACTGAGGTCTGGGAAGGGAAGGGAGCCTGGCCGGGCAGCTTGAGGAAGAGCCAGCTGACCCCCCTTTGCTGTGCCCACCCCAGGGCTGACTCCGTGGCCTGGAACCCCCACAAGCTCCTCGTAGCAGGCCTGCAGTGCTCAGCTCTTCTTCTCCGTGACACCACGGTGAGCCTTCCCCGACCCCAGCCTGGTCCCTGCTCACCTTAGACCTCGGCTTCTTTTCTGTGCACCCTTCGGGGGGGCCCTGGCCTTGCTGTGTTCTACTTACCACCCCGTCTGAGGCTGAGTATCTGCCACCTCCCTGACTCCCTCCCTGCAGTGGGTTCTCTCCCCGTGGCCTGTCTTCAGGCAGAGGAGACGTGGCCAGCTTGAAGCTGTAATTGGAGGGATCCTGGGCTGAGTTTGGGAAGAACCCTGGGTGCTAGGAGAAAACCCAGAGAGAGGGGCCTGAGTCAGCCGGCGGCTGTCCCACCGGGATACGTCGGCAGTGTACCCAGACCCCTGTGCCGGGAGCTCAGAGCCGCCGGGTCCAGGGAAGGGAATGGGCAGGCTGCGCTAAGAACGCACCAGAGGAAACCTGGGTGGAGGGCGTGGGGTCTGACGGTCCCCATCCCACCCACAGAACCTGCTCAAGCGCTGCCACGGGTCGCAGGCCAGCTACCTCTTCCAGCAGGACAAGTTCTACGACGTGGCCCTGGACACGGGAGACAAGGTGGTGCAGTGTGGCCGCCGGGTGGACTGTCTGAAGTTGTGGCTCATGTGGAAGGCACAGGGCGGGCAAGGGCTGGAGCGGCGTGTCAACCAGGCCTTTGCCCTTGCCCGGTAGGAGTGGTGGGTGGTTCCAGCTCTCCTCCCCGCGTCCCTTCCCCAAAGCCTTTGGCTGCTGTCGGTGCCTCCAGTCATCCTCTGGGTCTCTCTTGTTTCCTCCCCCCCCCCTTCCCCCTCCTGTGATTGCGCGCCCTCCCTTTGAAGATACCTGGTGGAGGAGATAAAGAAGCGGGAAGGATTTGAGTTGGTCATGGAGGTAAGACCTACCCTGTTCTCTCTGTTCCTGCCTCCTTGTAGCCTGTCCCCCCACACAAAGCCCTGCTGGACGCAGAGGGGCAGTGAGAGGGGACACTTGCACAGCTCACACCTTTCTCTCGCCCTCATTCCTTCCAGCCGGAGTTTGTCAACGTGTGTTTCTGGTTTGTGCCTCCCAGCCTGCGGGGCCAGCAGGAGAGTCTGGATTACAGCGAAAGGCTGGCGAAGGTAGGCTGTCTCCTCCCTGGGGCTCTGGTGAACCTCGCTGAGCAAATGGATGCAGCTGGTGTGTCTCTGCCCCCTGCTGGCTGTGGGTGGCATGGCAGGTCCCTTGGCTGGTTTCCTGCTCCTGAGCTGGGGACATGAACTGGAAAACACCAGCTTGTCCTCATTTCTCAGGGATGCGGGTGGAGAATCGGGAATGTGTCTGGAAAGGAAGCAGAAGACAGAGAGGGCGTTACAGGATAAGTCGCCGGTGTACATACACCCCGGTGCCGGGAGTTGTGCTGGGAGCTCAGGTGCAGGACGGTGAGGCAGAAAGAGCTTTGCTCACTGGCTCTGGGGGAAAACAACCAGGAAGGCCGGCCCAGACCTGCCTCCTGGAGGCGAGGAGATGTGTCCCAGGTCCCCAGGGCAGGTTGTGGTAGGCGCTGCAGATGACCCGAAAGGATAAGATTGTTCTTGCCCTTAAGGAGTAATGTTAGGAAAACAAGAGTTACCTATTCGAAACCGGTGTGCCAAGGAAATCTTGTAAAGATGCACGTCAGATCAGAGTACAGAGCAAAAATATTACAGGAATTCAGAGAGGGGGGGGAGGTCTTAAGGATGACAGAGGCTTGAAGTTAGACTGAAACCACATTGGGAGTGGGGAAAAGTTAGGATTTGACAGACAGTGTGATACGTGAGATAAGGAGCAAAGCAGATGGCAGAGAAGGACAGGCAGGCTGGACATGGTGGACAAGGTAAGCTGGGGCCATGGTCAAGGTCACGGCGGCAGTGAGTGCTGCCTCAGGAAGGTGGCTGGGGTGGAGGGAAATGCACCCTGGGTAACTCGCTGGCCGGGAAGTTACCTGGCCCAACACTCACCTGACCCCAGGCTGCAGCTGGACGCTCCGTGTATCCTTCCGCAGGTGGCCCCGGTCCTCAAGGAGCGCATGGTGAAGGAGGGCTCCATGATGATTAGCTACCAGCCCCACGGGACCCGGGGCAATTTTTTCCGCCTGATCGTGGCCAACCCGGCACTGACCCAGGTCGATATGGACTTCCTCCTCAATGAGCTGGAACGGCTTGGCCAGGACCTCTGAGTCTCCTGCTCTTCTCTGCTGGCCTTGGCACACACCCCTCCCCCCCCCCACACACACACACTGGCTCTGTGTAGTCCCTCCTGGGTTCTCAAGACCCATCTTTTTAGGAAACAGAGTGGCTGTAATAATGTTTCTATCCTTTGGCCTACTAACTCTCCTATTCAATATCTGATACCAGGAGAATGTTTAATAAAACTATAGTATATTCTTATGATGGAATGTTAGGCTGCCTTTAGAATTACGTTAACAAGAAGGGTGTTTAGTGGCATGAGAAAAATAATTTTAATATAATGTTGAAAAATCTGGGTATAGTATTTTATATATTATAATATCTGAGCTATTTTAAAACATACATAGGAAAATATTAATAGTTTTACCTCAAGTGGCATTACAGACAATTTAAAAATTAACTCTTACTCTGGCCAGTATGACTTGGTTGGGCATCGTCCCATGCACCAAGAGGTTGCCGAATTGATTCCTGGTAGGGGTGTGCAGGAGGCAGCCGATTGATGTTATGCTCTCTCTCTCGCATGAATGTTCCTCTCTCTCTCCCTCTCTAAAAAAGTAAAAATAAATTTAACTTTTTATGCCTTTTGTGCTCCCTCCTTTTATCATACAACGAATATGCATTACTTTTACAATAGAAAACTAATAAAGTTAAAATTTCAACTATATTATTATGGTATGACTAGGAGTTTGTTACCTTTCAAGCAAGTAATGGAGAATGCAAATTAATTTTTTTAAAGGTAGTGAAAGATCCCAAAAATCTTTAGTGGGAGGGGAAAGATCAAAAGTGGAATCACTCTAAAATTAATTGTACTTTAGTGACATTGAAGCAAAATGTCACTGATTATATCTTGAGACCAGAGCCTTATCCACTTACACTTAAAAATTCTCACCAACGTGGCTGGTGTAGCTCAGTAGTTGAGCATCAACTTATGAACCAGGAGTTCATGATTGGATTCCCGGTCAGGGCACATGCCCGGGTTGTGGGTTTGATCCCCAGGCAGGCAGTCAATGATTCTCATCATTGATGTTTTTTATCTCTGAAACCAATAAAAATACATTTTTAAAAATTCTTGCCAACAAAAAAGAAATTCTTGTGTAATTTAAACAGAAACCAAAAAGAAAAACACACCCAAGAAACCAAGTTAAAAAACAGCAACCAAACCACTGTTCTGTCTCCTGTTATTGCTACCGTCCTACATAAAAATATTCATCTTACACTTACCATTCCCGGCTGGTGTTGCTCAGTCACTTTTTGGGAAAGGTGTTTAGTTACACAAGTTACTAAGGACAAGTGGCAAGCCAACCAGAACTTTCTGTTATTTCCAATTCCTAAAAATAACATTTATGAAAACAATAACATAGTCATGTAAAAGTCATCCAAAGTTATTTTCAAAGGCAAGTAGAAACTGTCCAAACCATAGCAAAAGAACATCCAAGTTCCAGGCCCAATTCTCTTGACCATTTGCAGGGGTCGGTAGGGGAACATTTCTATTAATTAATAATTCCCCTGTAAACTTGTTATTGTTACAAATGGTATTTTAATATCTTCCAAATAATAAAATCATTTTGAGAGTATTAATAATTGAACTCCAAGCTCTAATCTTAAAGAGGTCTACAGTCCTAGCTGGTTTTGCTCAGTGGATAGACCATCGGACTGTGGACTGAAGGGTCTTGGGTTCGATTCTGGTTAAGGACACATACTTCGGTTGCAGGCTCCTCCTGGCCCAGGCCCTGGTCAGTACAGGGGGCAACCAATCGATGTGTTTCTCTCACATCAATGTTTCTGTCTTTCCCTCTCTCTTCCACTCTCTCTAAAATCAATGGAAAAATATTCTTGGGTGAGAATTAAAAAGAAAGGCCTGTATATCTACAAAATGTCTTAAATATAGTTTTAAAAAAAAGCAAATGAAAAAAATTTCTTATTTTCAACTCAAAGAAAAGCCAGAAAGCAAAAATAAAAACCTTCAAATTCCTTGAATCATCTCCATTTGGTAAATATTTTTTAATATATATTTTATTGATTTTTTACAGAGTGGAAGAGAGAGGGATAGAGAGTTAGATACATCAATGAGAGAGAAACATCAACCTGCCTCCTGCACACCCCGTACTGGGTATGTGCCCTTGACCGGAATCAAACCTGGGACCCATCAGTCTGTAGGCCAATGCTCTATCCACTGAGCCAAACCAGTTAGGGCTGGTAAACATTTTTTAAGAGAAGGAAGGTCAGAAAGAGAGGTCACCTATTTTTCTCCAGCTTTATAAAACTGATGCTCCTTTTTCTCTGTTCCCAAAATTCACTATGAATGTGATGTTACAGTCCCTCTTATGCTCCCTGTCTCCCATGGACATTTGCTGAGCTGCTGCGCTGTGCAGTGCTTTGCTCTTCCTTTAAAGAACCAGGCACATCCCTGCTCAGGGGCCTTGGCACCTGATGTCCGTCCCCTTTTGCCTCGGTGCTCGCTCATCTACATGGTTTGCTCCCTCGTTGCCTTTAGGTCTTTGTTCTGACATCACATCCTGAATGAAACCTCCCTTGAATATTCTACTTAAAATACATTTTCACCCTCTCTCTTTGCACTACCTAATTCCCTCCCCTGTCCTGCTCTTCTCCATGGCCCGGATACGCATCCGGCATACTCTGCATTTCGATTATTTTCTGTCTCACCCAACTACAATGTAAGCTCTGGGAGCAGAGATGTTGTATCACTGCCTCCAGTGATGGAGCCCAGTCCTTACTGGCGGGCAAAGTTGAGCGAATGCGTAATGAATCCCAGGCCCTGTTGTTGGCTTGCTCTCAGTCACACGACTTTAAAGTGGCGGGGCCAAAGCCAGGCTCAGACTGTCTTCCTCCGGCTCGTCACCATGGCCCTGCCTGCTCCTGCTGACAGGTGTGTGTCATCCATTGGCGTGAGTGTTAGGGGCATGTTATTAATCATATGCTGTGGGTTTACTGCTTACGGGAAGGATGAAGCAGCTTTACCCCCCATCTTGCCCGTGGCCTGGGGAAGCTGTATTTCCATCACACAGGAAACAAGGTCATTGGGAACACCTGGGCTGGTTGCAATGTTGGAGTGTTTGTGGGTGTTTTTTTGTGTGTTTTTTTTAAAACGGTCAAAGTGTTGGAGGCTAGCCTCCCGCCTGTCTAACGGGAAAGACGGTGCCTTCGCAGGGAGTAGGCCAGCAGGTAGAAGTGAAAACCTGTGCGGGGGCAGCTCTCAGAAAGTGGATGAAAGGGAGCGAGCAACACTAAGTCAGAATTTGACTGGATACTTCTTGTGTACCCTCGGTTCTCATTTGGCTCTTCCTCTTCTACTTATGTACCTTTAAAAAAATTTTTTTAGCCCGAAACTGGTTTGGCTCAGTGGATAGAGCATCGGCCTGCGGACTCGGGTCCCAGGTTCGATTCCGGTCAAGGGCATGTACGTTGGTTGCGGGCACATCCCCAGGAGGAGGTGTGCAGGAGGCAGCTGATCGATGTTTCTCTCTCATCCATGTTTCTAACTCTTTATCCCTCTCCCTTCCTCTCTGTAAAAAATCAATAAAATATATTTTTTAAAATAAAAATAAATAAAATCTTTTTATTTTGAAACTTATAAAAAATTGCAAGAACAGTTGCAGAGAACTTCCATACTCTTTATATAAATTGATAGGTTTTTCACGTTTTGACAAACTTTATCATGATATTTGTGCTATAATTTTTTTTTTCTGAACCATTTGAGTCGATTGCATACATTATGCCCCTTTATTTCTTAACGCTCTAGCGTGTGTGTTACCTAAGAACGAGAATACTATCTTAAATAACAACAGCACAATGGCCAAATTCAGGAAATTTAACACAGACACTACACTTTAAAGTCCATATCCTAAAATGTGTCAGTTGTCTCTCAATAATGCCCTTCCTGGCATTTCCCCCTTCAGTTCCCGATCCCAGCAGAGGGTCATGTATTGCGTTTAGTTGCCACGTCTTGTTGTCTCCTTTAAATAATTAAAATAATTTATCAGCTATTCTTTGTCATTAGTGGTATTGACACTTAAAAAAAAATACCGGTCAGTTATTTAATAGAATTTTCATCAGTTTGCTTTTTCCTGATGTTGCCTCATGACTAGATTCAAGGGATGCATTCTGAGCTGTAATCTGACATGCATCGTGTTTGTCCTTTTCAGAGAAGCACATCAAAGGTCCTTAGTGTCCATCTGCTCCTTCTTGGTGATGTATTTTCAGGGCCAAAAAATCGTCTTATACGCCGGCAAATACGGTAATTTTTATGAAGGTCAACATGGGTCAAGATGTCGTATCGTTTCTCTGAAATATAGTTACTAGTTCGCCCTTTGCAACTAATAAACAATCTGTGAGGAGACATTGCGAGATTATGCAAATATCCTGCTCCTCTTCATACTTTCCCCACCGAGATTTAGCATCCACTCATGATTCTTGCCCAAGCCAACTTTTATCATAACGGTTCCTAAGTGGCAATTGTCTAACTCCACTAATCCCTCCCCTTTTGTTATTTGGCGTTTGACTATAAAGAACAGCCCTCCCTTCTACTTATTCATTCATTCCTCCATTGATTAGCAATGTGTTTTATTCAAAAAATTATGACACATTTCTATCTTTACTTATTTTAATGCTCAATTGTTCTAGTTTTGACCAAAGGAAGCCTCTTTAATGTAGCTTCTGTCTATATCCTTTTGACATAACTTAAAAAAGAATTTTTTTAAATATATTTTTTTTATTGATTTCAGACAAGAAGGGAGAGGGAGAGAGAGAGAGAGAAACATCAATGATGAGAGAGAATCATTAATTGGCTGCCTCCTGCATGTTCCCTATAGGGGATCAAGCCTGCAACCTGGGCATGTGCCCTGACCAGGATGGAACTGTGACCTCCTGGTTCATGATGGGTTGACACTCAACCACTGGGCTAAATAATAATAATAATAATAATAATAATAATAATAAATTGTTTAAGTACTGCCTTTCTTCCTGGCACAACAAAATGCATCAGGACGCTCAACCACTGAGCCATGCTGGCGGGCTAACCAGAAATCTTTTGGTGTAAGGGACAACACTCCAATCAACTGGGCCATTGGGGGGAAACATCTCCTTCCAGAAGTTTGGCCATGAGGGGAAGCTGAGAGGTGGGACGGCTTGATGAAAATGTGGGGTGAATAGAGGGAAAGTTAAAGGGGGATATACTAGAGAAGCATACCGAATGCTGATGGGAGCGTTTGGTAGAGAGGAAATAGCTGGGTGGTGGCTATTAAAGGGGCTAAGCGTTTAAGAAGGAGAGAGGACAGAAAGAGGCCTTTGATGTGAAGAGGTGTAACTAATTCCTCCAGTTGACAAGAGGAACGTGTAGTAGAGGAGAACTGAGGGGTATGTGTGTTAGGGGGTGACTTGTAGACTTGGAGATGGATGATGGGAGGAGAAAGGAGAAATGAAGTAGTTTTTTGGAGAGTGGGACAGGAGGGTAGCAGGATCGTTGGGCATGGCTGAAACGCCCATTTGAGGTCTGTGTTCCGGAACAGTGGAGTGTGTGTTCTGTGTGGGAGGGGACCTCCAAAGAGCAGAGCAAGGGAGCGGCGATCTGGGAGGGCAGAGCTCCAAATAGCGGGGGTTGAAATGCCATGGACGCCACAGCCCAGTGGTCGTGCCAGTGAGAAAGGGTCCCACGGGGAGCATTTCCTCAGTGCATTGAGATTTTGCTTCCCTCAAATTGTTCCTTTGGCTCAAATAACTCATAAAAATGAAAATTAAAACACACACACACAAAGAAAGGGGAGTGGGTGTTATACAGGGCAGGAGAGTCTCAGGAAAGGCAAGAGTTTTGTAGAGAAAACTGAACAAAACCAAAGGGGTGAGAGGAAGGTGTCTGAAGCAGGAGGGTGGGTGCAGAGTTTGGGGCCACAGAAGAGGCAGTGGTGAAGAAATCCGACAGGAAGACAAGGTGGTTCCTGGCTGAGGAGGAGAGGCCAGCTGTGAAGAGGGGTAGCCCCCGAGCAGTCCCTGCCTTGCACACACACCCCATTTCAGGCATTTTCCACCTCGCATCCCCACTGATCCCAGCTGGTCCTAGAGGGAGGTCTGGGCAGTCCCTCTGCTGCCCTGTGGGGAAAAGGGTACCGCAAGGTGAAAGGGGTTTTGAGCAGGTGCAGAGGAGTCTAGTCTAGTCTGACTCATTTCTAGTGCAGCTCCACCTAAGAGCATCCTGCGCTGGGCACCTTTGGCCTCTGCCAGCTTCCTCTTCTCAGACCGGGAGTCAAGGGAGCAAAGCGCGAATGAAGGCTCTGGTGGCGGAAGGGGTCTGGGTGGAGCCCAGTTTAATGTATAAGCCTCGGTACGATGAACAAGTTGAAGAATCCAATGTAAAATGAGGAGATGATAGCTTCCTGACATGAGAGTAATTTCCTGATCCTGAGAAAGGCATACTTTCAAAGAAGGAGGAGGGCTTGGGCGGGTGTATTCTAATGTCCTGTTCCTAGATCACAGCATCAGCATTCCTTGGGAACTGCTAGGAATGCAAGTTCTCAGGCCCCACCCTGGCCCTAATGAACCAGAAACTCCTGGGGTGAGGTTCAGTCCTCTATATGAACCTGGCCTGCACGTGATTCTCATGAACACTCAAGTTTGAGAACCACTGTTCTTTTTTTTTATTATTTCATTTCATTTTAAATATATTTTTATTGATTTCTGAGAGGAAGGGAGAGGGAGAGAGAGATAAGCATCAGCGATGGGTGAGAATCATTGATTGGCCATCTCCTGCATGCCCCTCACTGGGGATCGAGCCACAACCTGGGCTGTGCCCCGGGAATCGCACTATGACCTCCTGCTTCCTAGGTTGATGCTCAACCAGTGGGCCACACCGCCTGGGTGAGAACCACTGTTCTAAAGGAATTTCCACTCCATCTTCAAACCTCCGCCTCTCCTTAGCCATACTGCTGCTGGATCAGCAGTCAGGATGTGCACGAGCTGGGGGTTGGTAAGGGAAGGCCCGGGGTGGAGCCCTGGTAGGGAGTGTCATTCTCACCACACAGGAGCTCGGAGACCAGCTTTGGAGAGCTCCAGAGCAGAGGTCAGGACCACGGGGATCCTGGAAGAGCATGACTCAGAGGGCCCTGGCTCTGCAGGCATGAGGTCATTATAGATTTCCCTGCCTGCCAGACACCACAGGAACGGGGACACTGAAGAGGTAGATGGCAACTTAAAAAATATTAGGACATTTAAAGAAATTCAAGTGGTATACCAAAAAAATATTTTCTGGAACTAAATCGTTGTTTTCAACAACAAAAATATCAGTATATGTATTGAAAGAGAGAAGTCTGGTTACTACTGAGACTCAAATTAGTGGCTTGGAAGAACACATGGAAAAAAATGTTTCAAAGCACAGGGCACACAGTGAGGAAAATATGAGACTTGGAGAATAGGTCCAGTAATCCTAACCGTCAAATATATTAGTTCCAAAAGAAAGAAAAGGCATCGATGGAGGAGAGGCAGTGATTTAAAAATAGAGAAATACGTTGCTGACCTGAAGAAGGATCTCAGTTTGCAGACTGAAAGGCCACAGGAAGATACAAAAAGAAAAAAATATATATACCTAAGCATGAAACTCCTGAGTTCCAGATTTAAAGAAAAAAATATTTTACTTTGTAGACAGAAAGAGCAAGTTGTCTAAAAGGGAAAGAATCAGGATGGCACAGGGCTTTCCATCTGCAACACCGAAAGCCAGAAGTGGGGCACTGAGAGGAAAGAATGGCTGCCCGGCATTCTCACACCAGCCGAGGCAGCCTCTCCCTGCCAGGGCAAAAGAAAGGTATTTGAAAACATAAAGGGTTCTCCTATCTCACCTGATGAAAACACTCAAGAAAAATGTGGCTAGAGAACAGAGAAATGAAGATAGAGGAAGATGAAGAGGCGAAAACAAGCAGTGAAAAACAAACCTGGCAAAATATTATACTGTTGCCCTGGCCAGGATGGTTCAGTGGGTAGAGCATCCGCCTGCACACTGGAGGGTCTTGGATTTGATTCTGGTCAAGGGCACATTCTCCACTCCCCCCCGCCCAGGGTATGTGTGGGAGGCAACCAACTGATGTGTCTCTCTCACATTGATGTTTCTCTCTCTCTCTCTCTCTCTCTCTCTCTCTCTCTCTCTCTCTCTCTCTTTCTCTCTCTCTCTCCCTTCCCCTCCCTTCTACTCTCTCAAAATCAATGTAAAAAAAATATACTCACTCCTTGGATGAGGATGTTCATGGAGATGGATATATGTCTAATTATACCTAGAACCATAAGTACTCTACTATTTCAGCAAAACCTAGGAATTAGAAGCAGAGTGAGAGGTACGACCTCTTATTGGAGTGAAAGTGGAAGAAAATAAAACATCTTAATGAAAGAAGTAAATGGTATATTTTCTGATCATAGTAGAGAACTATGTATTTAATTATTAGTGCTGGAAAGGAAGGTAACTATCAAGGGAATGAAAACATAGAGCAGAGTTTCCAAAATGACAGGGAATAGAGGAAATGGATGAATAACTCCAAGTAACCCTGATGCTGTGATTTAGGAATCACCCATTAGAATACATCAAAACAGCAAAAACATGGAATGATTAAAGAACAAACAATATGCTAAAACCGGTTTGGCTCAGTGGTAGAGCGTCCCGGGTTCGATTCCGGTCAAGGGCATGTACATTGGTTGCGGGCACATCCCCAGTACGGGGTGTGCAAGAGGCAGCTGGTTGATGTTTCTCTCTCATCGACATTTCTATCTCTCTCCCTTTCTCTCTGTAAAATATCAATAAAATATATTTAAAAAACAATGGAAAGACAGTAGATGTAATTCATACCAATAATCATATTAAATGGAAATGGTCAAAACATCCCTATTAAAAGGCAAGTATTATCACATGGAATAAAAAAGCAAGACCCACTGGCCCATTAGCTCAGTTGGTTAGAGTGTGATGCTAATAAAAAAGCAAGACCCAACTATATTCTGCTTACAAGAAACTTATTTTAAATATAAAGACAGCCTAGCCAGTTCGGCTCAATGAATAGAGTGTCAACCTATAGACTGAAATAAAATATGCACATATGTTGTCAAATTCATTTTTAAAGGGACAATCACAATTATTGCTATGATCTTGCAAATATTCCAGCCATTCCACTGGTTACCTGACAAACATCAAACAAACTCTTTTAGCTTGTTATTGATACCAACATCGGGTATCATGTGTTCCTTCGTTTCTTCAGGGAGATAAGGAAAAGGCCAACGGTGTTCAGGGGGAAAAAAGGATTAAGTGGTCTTAAACTTCATATGAAGAACATGTTCCCCAAAATATCAAAGGAAAAGAAAGAAAGGAAAGGGGGATGCAGCATATCAGGTACCAGAACATTCTCTAAAGCTTCTGATTTTAAACACTATGGCATTAGGCCCCTGCCTAGTAGCTCAGTTGGTTAGAGCGTCGTCCCCATATGCCAACGTGTGAGATTGATCCCTGGTCAGGGAACATACAAGAATCAACCAATTAATGCAAATGTAAGTAGAACAACAAATTGATGTTTCTCTCTCAAAAAAAACCCAATCAATGTTTAAAATATATATTTTATTGATTTTTTACAGAGAGAAAGGGAGAGGGAGAGAGAGTTAGAAACACTGATGAGAGAGAAACATTGATCAGCTGTCTCCTGCACACCCCCCACCGGGGATGTGCCCGCAACCAAGGTACATGCCCTTGACCGGAATTGAACCTGGGACCCCTGAGTCCACAGGCCGACGCTCTATCCACTGAGCCAAACCAGTTAGGGCAATAATAAATACATTTTTAAAAATTTAAAAAACACTATGATATTGGTTTAAAAATAGATCCGTGGATATACTATAGAATCCTTTAGCAGATGTCAATATATGTGAGAACTATTTTTAGGTAAAAAAACATCTCCAACTTTGCAAAGCTTAAAATGCCTAAGCAAGCAATGGACCCAGGTCTAGCTAACTCCTGAAATCCTTTATTTTTATTATTTTCTTTTTTGAGTAGGTAATACTCAAAATACCATTGTGTATGTTACAAAATACAAAAGGGTGAAAACTTTTCCTGTCAACATTTCCTGTTTCCTGTAGGTCCTGTGTCTCTCTATGGAGACAAACAATGGAGCAAGGCTCTTGTCTGTCCTTCCAAGAATATGCAAATTAGCATATAAATCAAAAGATGCCATTAAGAAAATAAACAACCAAGGAACAAGCTACGAAAAATATTTATACTACATATATCTGATAAAGGATTCATAACCTGAATATATAAACGTGTAATTCCAGAAATCAACAACAGAAAGACAACTCAAATTATTTATTTATTTTATTTTTAAAAAATATATATTTTATTGATTTTTTACAGAGAGGAAGAGAGAGGGATAGAGAGTTAGAAACATCGATGAGAGAGAATCATTGATCAGCTGCCTCCTGCACACCCCCCACTGGGGATGTGCCCGCAACCAAGGTACATGCCCTTGGCCGGAACCGAACTTGGGACCCTTCAGTCCGCAGGCCGATGCTCCATCCACAGAGCCATACTAGTCTCGGCCCAACTCAAATATTTTAAATAGGCAACAGGCTTAAATAGATTCTATTCTATTCTAATTTATAGGATGATTCACTAATCGTCAATAAGCACATGAAAATGTTCAATGCCATTAATCATCAGGAAAATGCAAATTAAAATCGCACTCCACTAAAATAAAAACGGACTAGCAAAAGCAATCATTGGTGGAATCCTGTGAATCCAACTAGTACTCTCATACATTGCTGGTGGGAGTGTAAATAGTACAACCACACTGGAAAAAGTTTTGCAACTTGTTAGAAAGTGAAGCATACATCACCTCCATGACTGGCTTCTTGGTATTTTTCCAAAAGAAATGGAAAAATTTACACACAAAATATTTGTGCATGAATCTTCACAACGGCCTTATTCGTAATAACCCCAAATTGGAAGCTATCCAAATTTCCATCACCAGGTAAATAAATAAATGACTTGTGGTATTTTAATAAGTAGAATACTACTGAGCAATAGAAGGTACCAACAGTTGATAGGTGCAAAACATAGATTAATCTTAAAAACATGTCCAGTGAAACAAGCCATTCATAATGGAGCACATACTGTAGAGTTCTGTATATATATGAAGCTGTAAAACAAGCAAAACTAATATATGAGAGTAAAAAATCAGAAAGTGGTTGCCTCTTGTTGATGAGTTGACTATACATGGATGTAAGAGAACCTTCTGGGGGCATGGGAAATTTTAAAGATATTGTTTAACCCTCACCCTAGGATATATGTATATATATTCACTTATTATTGATTTTTAGAAAGAGAGGGAGGAAAGAAACATTAGTCAGTTCCCTCTACCCTGACCAGGGATGGAACCTGTAACCTTACAGTGGAACCAACCATCTGAACCACACCGGCCAGGGCAAGTTTGCTTTTAATAAATTTTGTTGTTGTTGCTGAAACCGGTTTGGCTCAGTGGATAGAGCGTCGGTCTGCAGACTGAAGGGTCCCAGGTTCGATTCCGGTCAGAGGCATGTAGATTGGTTGCGGGCACATGCTCGGTGGGGGGTGTGCAGGAGGCAGCTGGTCAATGTTTCTCATCGACGTTTCTAGCTCTCTATCTCTCTCCCTTCCTCTATGTAAAATATCAATAAAATATATTTAAAAAATTTTTGTTATTGTTGATTTCAGAGAGGAAGGGATATATATATATATATATATATATATATATATATATATATATATATATATATCATTGTGAGACCACAACCTGGGCATGTGCCCTGACTGGGAATCGAACCGTGACCTTCTGGTTCATAAGTTGACCACTGAGCCAAAGCAAGTTTTGATAATTACATGGAAGTATACAAAATTCATTAAATGAAACAGTTAAGATCTATACATTTTATTGTGTAAAAAAGGGAGAAATTAAGAGATGGAGAAGGCATCTATAAATTAAAAGAACTTACTTAATTGCAAGGTATAAATTATGATTCAAACAATCAAACTAAAAAATATGAGAAAAATGGAAATTTGAACACTTATTGCTTATTTGATGAGATAAAGAACTTGCTGCATTTTAAAGATATTATTATATTTAAAAATAAAACTTGGAAAATGGCAAAATTATAGAAATGGAGAATAGATTAGGGGTTCTCAGGTTCTAAGAAGGAGGTGAGGTAGGAGGGATGTGGGCAGGTATGGGTTAAAAAGAGCAACACCAGGGACCCCTTGTGGAGGAAATGTTCTGTATATTGATTAAATTGTTAGTATCCTAGTTGTGATATTGCATACAATTGTGTATAGTTTTGTAATATATTTACATGGAGGGAAGTAAGTAAAGGGTCCACAGGATTTCTCTGTATTATTTCTTACAAGTGCATGTGATTCTATATTTCAAAATAAAAAGCTTATCCCATATAATAAAAGGCTAACATGCAAATCAACTGAACAGTGGAATGACCAGGTCACTATAATGCTCACTGACCACCAGGGGGCAGATGCTTAATGCAGGAGCTGCCCACGGTGGTCAGTGCGCTCCCACAGGAAGAGTGCTGCTCAGCCAGAAGCCGGGCTCAGGGCTGGCAAGCACAGCTCCCGCCTCCACAGCAGCGCTAAGGATGTTCAACTACTGCTTTAGGCTCGCTCCCCACGGGGAGCAGGCCTAAGCTGGCAGTTGGACATCCCCCAAGGGCTCCCAGACTGCGAGGGGGCACAGGCCGGACTGAGGGACCCCTCCCCCCAAGTGCATGAATCTCATGCACCAGGCCTCTAGTTTAAAAAATAAAATAAAAATGGCCAAAACCGGTTTGGCTCAGTGGTAGAGCGTCTGTCTACGGACTGAAGGGTCCCGGGTTCGATTCCGGTCAAGGGCATGTACATTGGTTACGGGCACATCCCCGGTAGGGGGTGTGCAGGAGGCAGCTGGTCGATGTTTCTCTCTCATCAACGTTTCTAGCTCTCTATCTCTCTCCCTTCCTCTCTGTAAAATATCAATAAAACATGTTTAAAAATAAATAAATAAAATAAAAATGGAAAATTGTAAAGTTTAGTCAGTCAAAATAAACAAAATAAAATATTCATCAGAGCACAGAGGATTTTTAGAGCTACTCTGTATATTATAATGGTGGGTACATGTCACATTTGTTCAAAGTTCCTTGAGCGCATTATGTTAGGTGAAATAAGTCAGATACAGAAAGACAAATACTGTATGATTTCACTCAGATTTGGAATCTAAAAAGGCCAAACTCATAGAAATAAAAAGTAGAATGTGGTTGCCAGGAGATGGGGATGGGGGAAACAAAGAGATATTGGTCGAAGGGTACAGACTCCCAGTGGTAAGATGAAAATATTTGGGGGATCTAATGTACTGCATGCTGGCTATAATGAACAATACCATAGTACATACTTCAAAGTTGTTAAGAGAGTAGATCATAAATGTCGTCAACATAGATGCAAAAAAGGTAATTATGTGAGATGATGGAGGTGCTAAGAAACTAACCTTATTGTGGTAATCATTTCACAATACGTACATGTATCAAATCTTCACTTTGAACTCACATGTTATCTGTCAATAATATCTCAATAAGTCTGGGGAAAAATTCAAAACAGAAATAAATTAACTTGTCCAAATCCATTGAATGTGCAACAAAAAAGGATGAACCCTTATGTCAACCATGTACTCTGGGTGGTAGTGATGTGCCAAGGTAGGTTCACCAGTTGTAACAAATATCCCACTCTGGTGGGGAATGGTGAGAATGGGGGAGGCTGTGTATGTATGGGGGCATGGACTATATGGGAAATCTCTATTTTTGCTCAATTTTGCTGAGAACTTAAATCTGCTCTAAAAAATAGCCATATATATATGGCTAAGAGACTGACTGTCTGACTGTCTGACCAACTGACCAGCTGGTACATATGACACGCACTGGCAATTTAAAAATAAACGTTGACTTGTGCATGCATAATACATATGAAGCTCTTGCTGGCACCAATCTCATGTTTTAATTTTATAATACTATATTATATATACTATTTTGACATGTAATTTTTTGCAGTAATGTAATTACTGCATGAATCGTTTTTTTTTTTTCTTTTTTTTTCTTTTCTTTTTTGTTTTTTTTAAATATATATTTTATTGATATTTTACAGAGAGGAAGGGAGAGAGACAGAGGGCCAGAAACGTCAATGAGAGAGAAACATCGACCAGCTGCCTCCTGCACACCCCCCACCGGGGATGTGCCTGCAACCAATGTACATGCCCCTGACCGGAATCGAACCCGGGACCCTTCAGTCCGCAGACCGACGCTCTACCGCTGAGCCAAACCGGCTTCGGCATGAATCGTTTTTCTAATTAATTCCATTTCAATATACATGAATCCATGCACTGGGCCACTAGTATAAAAAATAAAATATAAAATAAAAATGGTTGGTACACATAGGAAAATATATTCAATTTTTAAAAGTAGTAAGTATAGTCCCAGACAGTGTGGCTCAATGATTAGAGCATTGGTCTACAAACTGAAGGGTAGCATGTTTGATTCCTGGTCAAGGACACATACCTGGATTTCAGGTTTGATCCCCGGCCTCGGTTGGAGCACGTACAGGAGACAACCAATCATTATGTCTCTTTCACATCAATGTTTTTCTTTCTCTCTTTCTCTTCTCCTTCCTCCCTCTCCCTTCCACTCTTTATTTTTTTTAAAAATCAATCAATGGAAGTACTAGAGTAAATCAATAAAAATACTAGACATAATTTTCTGTTAAAAATAAAAATTTATTTTCTGTTAAAAAGAAATGCATTGACAAAACCCCATATCAGCAAGGGGGTGGGAGATGGGCAGGCAATGTAAACTTTCTAGAAGAAGTTGGGCAATGTGTATAAAATGTGTATAAAATGTTCTAGTAATTCTGCTTCTGGAACATTCTCCTATGAAAATGCACAAAGGGGTGTGTGTGTGTGTGTGTGTGTGTGTGTGTGTGTGTATATATATATATATATATATATATATATATATATATGAAAGTTCATCATAGAATTGTTTTAAAGAGCAAATATTGCAAACAATTGAAACGTATGCAATTAGTTCAATTATAGTATATGCATGCAGTGCAATGCCATGCAGTAATTCAAAATGATAAACTAGATCTGTATTATTGACATGAAAATATATTCTCTAGATGCTGTTAAAATATGTTTAAAAGTGCCCCCCTCTCTCTTAGGGATCCTGATTTATTTGGTTCTCAGACCCCCTGGAGCTAACACTCCCCTTTCCTTATCCAGATATCTCCCACCACCAGGTTAGGCAAGGAATCTGTGAAGTGAAGACAGAAATGATCCTCTTTTTAAGGTGACCACACAGACTAGTTTCTGGAATGGCTTCGAATATAAATATTTTGACCTACTGTCCCCAAACAGTCAGAACACTCCTAATTTTAATGTCCATTTTATAGCTGTGGAAACTGAGACTCATGATGTTGAACATTTTGCCTAAGATCTGTATAGGAGGTTCATGCTGAATGAAAGGAGGCCTACTATGTGTCCTTTCAAAACGTGATAGAGCTCTATCTGGTTTGGTTCAGTGGTTAGCAGGGGTGGGCAAACTTTTTGACCCGAGGGCCACAATGGGTTCTTAAACTGGACCGGAGGGCCGGAACAAAAGCAACCTGACCATGCTGGCACTCTCATCTTGGGCTGCTAGTGAAGGAGCGGAGGGGAGAGCAAGAGAACCCTCTGCTCTTTCGGCTCTGCAGGCCAGATAGAACAACCGAACGGGCCATAGTTTGCCCACGGCTGGGTTAGAGCTGAAAGGTCCCAAGTTCGATTCCAGTTAAGGGCACATGCCTGGGTTGTGGGCTCGATCCCCAGTGGGGAGCTTGAAGGAGGCAGCCAATCCATGATTCTCTCTCATCATGGATGGATGTTTCCATCTCTCTCTCCCTCTTCCTTCCTCTCTGATATATATAATATATATATATATATATATATATATATATATATATATATATATATATCTTAAACCGGTTTGGCTGCAGACTGAAAGGTCCCGAGTTTGATTCTAGTCAAGGGCATGTACCTTAGTTGCAGGCACATCCCCAGTAAGGGGTGTGCAAGAGGCAGCTGATCGATGATTCTCTCTCATTGATGTTTCTAACTCTCTATCCCTCTCCGTTCCTCTCTGTAAAAAATCAATAAAATATATTTTAAAATCTATCTATCTATCTATCTATCTATCTATCTATCTATCTATTAAAAATGTGATAGAGGTTACCAAGAGCAGAAGGGTTAAAGCATGTGGAAATGAGAGCAGAAGAAGGAGTCAAGGTGGAAGAGGCAGCAAGCTAAGTTTTGGGGAGAGGGGAGTGGCATAGAGAAGGTAAGGCAGAATGTCACCCAAGACCCTCAGCCCCTCCTGCCACAAAGTCCTATCTCTGTAGACACAATTCTTCAATAATGCCTATCAAAAGTGGGCCCTCAGCAAATGATGAATGAATGAACGAGTGAATAAAAAGAAGCGTAGAGTTTACTATTGTACTAGAAGCCCGTTGCACAATATTCGTGCAAGAATAGGCCCCTGGCTTCACTCCCAGCCGCCCAGGAGCCAGGGAGTCCCCACTCCCCACCCCAGCTGCCCCGGGGCTGACACATCCTGGCTCCTGAGCCGCCCAGAGCCAGAAAGTTCTAGCTTCTGTCTGGAGCATCACTCCATTAGCTCCCTCCGCTGCCCCCCTTCCCCTTATAGCAGGCTTCACACCTCACCTGGCCTGCATATGCAAATTAACCTCCATGGTTGTTGGGCTAATTTGCATACTCACACTGATTGGCTGTGGGCATAGCAAAGGTACGGTCAACTAACATTTTTCTCTTTTATTAGTGTAGATTGGAAGTACAAACACAGAATAAAACCCTTCTCAGACCTCGATGGTCCCAGGTCTCTGTAAGTCACCCCACATTCACCAAATCTGTGAGTCTCCTCAGGTCTGGACAGCCATTGGATGGGAGGGGGCCCTATGCCCAGTCTATGGGACGGGGGCTCAAAAGCCACTGCCATCCTGGGTCTGTGTTCAGCTGTCTACAGGCCCACAGATCTGAGTCTCTGGAATTCCCGGGTGGGGTCATGCACACAAGGCCCCCTTGCCGCCGAGCTAGGTCTTGGGGTGCAGAGAGACGAGCCGTGGTCCCAGGCTATGCAGGCAGAGAAGAACTTGCTGGTGAGGGTGTCCTGACCTCTAGGTATGGCAGGACCAGGATCGAGGTGTCACCAGCCCCCAGAAAGTTGTCTGTGCCAGAGAAAGGTGCATTGTGAATGGGGTCCCTCCCAGTGCACCCAAGGCATGGGAGCTCATCACCCCCAAATCAGGTCTTGACCCCTGATCATATAGCTGTTGACCTGGGCAAAAATCGGGGGTTAGCTATTGGGAAGGAGAGGCGTGTACTCCTGAAGGGGGAGTTAGGCATCACGGTTCCTTACCTGGGCCAGGGGGCAGTGCCGCCGTGCGTACCACTCCTGGCAGTACAAGCTGACCTGGATGCCCTGGCCCAGAAAGAGCATGGTCCACATTAGCACATTCCACGCTGGGCCCGTGTGCCGGTCGTGCATCATGAAGTTCATCGGTCCTGAGGCAGGAGGAAAGATTGTCACCCCAGCTCCAGATACCCGTGCCTGGTGCCCTGGCTGCTCTCCCATCCCAGGGCACTGGGAAGAGATGGAACAGGAACATCCCATTGGAAAAGATCTTGAACCCAGCTCCAGAAACCCATGGAGGTCTCAAGTGGCTCCTGTAGAACCAGGATTCCTCACTTTACCCTTCAATATCCTGGATCTCAACAACAAAAATGATCCTGGCTCTCACTCATGCTGACCCTCCTAACCTCCACCCGTTTTCTCCCCTTTGTCTCCCTGTACGTGTGCGTCCTGCTCAGATACTCCTCTCCAGTCAGACATCTTCTTTCTCATTCCCCAGGATGCCCCCTTGCTGACATCAGCTGCTGCCTGCATCCCTGCTCCCAAGTCTCTCCTCACTCCAACTCTCACACACAACTCTCGGGCCTTCTCCCAGAGGGTACGCCTATTCCCTTCTGTCTTGGGTGTGGGGCCTTCCCCATCAGTCTGGACTCTCCAGAAGCTGGAGCCTGAGCCTCCACCTTCTGGATGAATTCCCCTCCAGTGGCACACAGAAGCAAGCTCACCTCCAACGACAAGGAAGAGTATCATCATGACAGGGTAGAAGAAGCCCAAGACAAAGCAGAAGATGTACTCATGGACGACTGAAGAGACCAGGAACACGCCCAGCATGGCGGCCCGTCGGGCCTGGCCTCCAAGGAGCTGGCAGGGATAGGGGGAGGAATGTGGACTGAGTCTCCTTAGGATCCCTTCACAAAAAGCATGTCGTCGCCCCCCCACCCCCACCCCCTTCCCCGATTAAGAAAGCCAGGAGGGTATATGGTGCAATGGAAAGAATATGGGATTTGGGGTCATAAAGGCTGATGTGTCTTATTTAAGAGCATTTTATTAACCCATTTGGGCCTTAGATGCGATTTTAAAAAGGGGGTGATATAATAATACTTCTCAGGGTTATTGTGCAGATTAAATGTATGTAACAGCTCTTGGTAACTGAAAGTTGATACATACATGTTCCTTAGGTGGGCAGAAAGGCCCTGTGGATGGGGTTGAATTAAGGACAAAGAAGGAAGGAAGGAAGGAAGGAAGGAAGGAAGGAAGGAAGGAAGGAAGGAAGGAAGGGAGGAAGGAAGGAAGGAAGGAAGGAAGGAAAGAATGAAGTTAGATCCCATGATGAAATTTCTGTCCATTGGATTGGGTAGAATGGGGCAGATGGATGTCAATGGATCCTTAGGGTGGATGGTGCAGAGGGAGGAAAAGGAGGATGGTCCAGAGAGGACCCATTAAGTTGGGGGCTGAAGGGTTCTGCAGAGCCCGTACCCACAGCCCATCTTGGTATACATAGCTGTACAGCCAGTCGTGGACCACCACGTTCCAAGTGCGGTAGTAGTTGGAGAAGGACGTGGAGTTCCACCAGTCCTGGGGAAGGGAGGGGTCAGAGTGGGAGAAGAGGTAAGCACCAGGGCTCTGTTTCTTCCCAGGCCCCAGCTCCTCACTCCTCCCCTGTGCCCTATCCCACTGTCCTCCCACAAGAGCTGAGCCCCGGCAAAACAGAGACAGCAGCACTCTCCCCGCTGCCTCTGCAGGACATGGGTCCCTGCCTTCCCTGGTGCTCTCCCTGTTTCTGGAGCTCCTCTCCATCCACACAAAAGCAGTTAGCCCTGGCTAGTTGGGAGGTGGGAGGTTGGCATTTAACCACACCCAGAAGGGCACATTTCTCATTGTGGGAGATTGCAGCTGAGGTGACACCCAACATTGCCACCATCCTCCCCAGGTCTCTCCCTATCGCTGCCTGCCCCTAACTCCCAAGTGGTCCAGGTCCAGGCCACACCCGGTAGAACATCCTGTCTCCAAATCGTAGCATCTCCGCGAAGGCGTTGAGCCAGCAGTGGAGGAAGGCAAAGAAGATGAGCAGCAGCATGAAGATGCCTGGTGAGTGGGGACAAGGGCTGCAGGTTAGACTGGCCCAGCCGGGACCCCCAGGAAGATCTGAGAAGCCCTGGCTCAGCAACTAGGGCCTCAATCCTACCCATCGTTTCTTAGTCATTTACTAATTCAGGCATTTATTAATTCATCCATTTGCTCATCCATATCAGAGATTGGGGATATGAGATGATTCTGAAAACCCCTGGCCATTGAGAGTGATGGAGAGGGGGTGAGAGAGAGAGAGGAAGAAGAAGAAGAAGAAGAAGAAGAAGAAGAAGAAGAAGAAGAAGAAGAAGAAGAAGAAGAAGAAGGAGAAGAAGAAGGAGAAGAAGAAGGAGAAGAAGAAGGAGAAGGAAGAAGAGGAGGAGGAAGAGGAGGAGGATGAGGAGGAGGAGAAGGAGAAGGAGAAGGGGGACAGAGAGACATGTCCAATCACACATCAAGATCAAATGTATCAGGAGTAAGCGTGGTGGCCATTGATATGCTTAGGAGTGCAAAGCACAGGGAAAGTCATGGAAATTGATGGTTAAAAAAGGGAAGGCTTCCTAAAGAGGGCCTCTCACGTGGCCCTCCAAGAAGGAACTGGATTTCACAACTGGAAAGTAGTGAAAGGGCGTTCCAAGCTGAGGGATAGTGTAAGCAAAGGCCCGGAGGCATGAAAGTAAATGGCCGGGGTTACGGTGGAGTGGCGTGCACAGGAAGGGCCTTGAATGCCGGGCCAAGGTTCATCTCTTATCTGGAGATCCCAGCAACGGGGAGTCAGTCCCTGGAGCTTGTGAAGCAGGGTCAGAGAGGATTACTCCGTAGGACGGAAATCATCTGGCAGCAACGTCCTCAGGGGCAGATGGGAGAGGAAAGGTTCAGGTGGGAGGGACACAGGCTGGGAGGCTGATGTGGAACAGGGGAGTAGATGGTAATCTGAACGGAGACCCTGACGGTGAAGAGTGGTAGGAGGGGACGGAAGCGGAGGGAGACTCAGAAGGAGCTGAGAGCTGACTAAGAGCAACTGACTAAGAGCAAGGGGAGAGAGAAGTTCCCGGCTGAGCTTTCCCGGGACACAGCCTCCTCCAGTCCTGCTCCAGCGGGCATACCTGGCAATGTGGCGTGCATGACGGAGAGCACCAGGGCGCGGGTGCTGAAGGGCTCCCGGCTCATGTTGGCAAAGACGGGAACACAGAGGCGGCCCATGATGAAACAGGCGTAGAGGACGCAGCCCAGGGCCTGAGGAGTGGTGGGCAGCTAAATTTGAGGCGGGGGTGGGGGCACTGGTAGCTGCCCCTCACTCTGGAACTGGACTCTGGCCCGGCATCTTCCTTCTCTTCCCTCTGACCTCCCTCCCCAGGTTTTCTCCACCCACCCCGAGAAATATCCCCTCAGCTACCACGAGTCACATGTGGTCCACCTTCCGCCCCATCTTCTGACCTGAGCAAAGTTCTTGGCCACATAATTCCACCGGATGTTGGGCGTCCTGCAGCAGCAATGAGGGTTATATGTTTCTTGTTCCCTGGTCAGACCGGAACCCAGGTTCTGGGACCCTCTCTCCATAGCCCCTCAATTGCTCAGGGAAATGGGGCACTAGAACAGTTTGCACCTTCTATAGCAGAGATGGCAAGTGGGTTTTTAGCCTGCGGGTCAACTAAGATGACCAACCACTTGGAGTTTGCTGTGGGCTGAGGGACTTCCCGGGACCTAGGATTTTCGGTACTAAAACAGGGGCAATCCTGGGCAAAAAAGGACAGTTGGTCACCCTCTGTCACCATGGGCTGGGCGAGGAGAAGGGGTAGTCTACCTGTCGCTTCTTTCTCATCTCTGTGGTGGGGCTTCCTGAGGAAGTGTCTGGGGTGAGGCCAGGGACTGCAGGGAGAGGGGAGGAGGGCAAGGTCCCTTACGGCTTAGGCATTTGGGAAAGGGTGCAGGGTCTTACCTGGGGTACGTTTCTCTGTAGATAAGTGTGGGGCAGAAGAGGAAATAGAGGTAGCTGGAGAAACTGGGGGCCCGGACCCCCTCACCTGAGGAGGAGTGAGAAGCGACCATCAGTGAAGGGGAAGGGGAGGGAGGGCGGAGGTGTGGGAGGGTGGGGCTAGGACAGAGGCGCAGGGGCTGGTGAGGGGCTGGATATTGGGTCTAAGGAGGGGTGGGGGAGGTGAAGCAGGGCAGGAGCTGAACCCTCTTTTCCTTCCATTCCAGGCACCTCATTTTCTGGCGCAGGACCTGCTCTGGCTGAAGCTTTATTTGGCACCAAGAAGTTCCACTAGCCGTTCTCCCTCCCTCTCCAGGCTGGGCCTGGGCATGGGAGAGCACCCACAGTCCTGGGCCACCGAGGGGCCATCTCTCCGAGTGGGGCCTGAGGACGCCCAGTGTCTAAGGCCCACCGAGCCCCGCCGGAGGGCAGCGCTGTGCCCAGGGGCACGGTGGGCTAGGAAGCCAGAGCTTTTAGGAGGGTCCTGCCACTGCTGGCTTTACCCAATCAGCCAAGAGGACGGAGCTCACAGCAGCGCCAGCCAAAGGTCTCACCTCCTTTGGCACGAAGGATCCCGGGCATGGCCTCTCTCAGGAAGGAGTAGCTTTTCATCAGGAGTCTGACCTGAGATGGAGTGGAAGGGAGGTTAAATTGGTGCGTGGCTTTTTAAGCATGTCTGTGTCCGTCCTCTCCTTTGAGGGAGGGAGAGAGAGAGAGAAGAGAGAAGAGAGAGAGAGAGAGAGAGAGAGAGAGAGAAGAGAGAAAAGAGAGAGAGAGAACATACTTTATCTTTTTGTCGGATTACCTTATTGCTGGGATGACTCAAGGGTAAGGGAGCAGGGAAAAGGCAAGGGCAGAGCTTTCACTGATCAACCCCAATGATTCTCTGAGGCGTTAGACTATATTTGCCTAGTCCAGTCCATTCGTTTATATTTCTTTGGAGCCTGCTGGTGCGCTCAAATCCCTCAGGACAAACTCCACCCCCTAGTAACCAGCTCCCTCATCCGGCCTCCACCACCTTTTGGGGCTCCCCCTCTCCCCTCCCTCCCCGCATCACCTGCTCAAAGACCAGGACACAGCGGGAGGCTGGCGGGAGCTGGTACTTCACAGCCACGTGGACGGGGAGGATGCCAAGCACCGAGGTGTGAGCGGCCAGCAGCACGCAGCCCAGGCCCGCCCCCAGCGCCCAGGCCCCGCTAGCCTGGGGCCTCGCCCACAGCCAGAGGGCCTGGTAGGGCACCAGCAGGGTGGACAGGAACATGGGGGCCCATGTCATCAGAGCCAAGGGCAGCTGTCCGAAGCTGAAGATCAACAGGTCGAACTCCAGCATCAGCCTTGGGGTGGGGAAGGAGAGACACATAGACAGATGAGCAGCCCCTTCTTTCCCCCTCCTCTGCAGCCAGAGCTCTTGGGAGGGAAACTGAGGTATCTTGCAAAGCTTGTGAGCTCCTCATCTCTGAAAGGGTTCAAGAGGGCACCTCTGTTGCCTAAGACCTCTCGTGCAGGGTGTTGCCTGAGGAGACTGTTGGGAAATGAGTTTGCTTCCCGAATTGCTGTTGGAGCTGCTGTGGATATTATGGTGTTGCAGAAGGGCTTGTGCTTTGCTTGCTAAGTGGGGCAGGAGGTATTTAGTGTTTAGCTTTGTTTCGCTCTTTGGAGTGCAGGTTGTTGAGTGTTTTGTTTGCTTAGACTGAGTATACAGTTTTAACGATGACAAATCGAAACAACCTACATGTCCATTAGGAAAGGACTAAGTGAACAAAGCCAGGGGTCTTCAGACTCTGTGATCATTAAAAACAATAGATTGACATGGAAAGATCTCTAGACCAGGTTGTTAGGGAGTGAAAACAAAACAACAGATATAGTGTCTTATTTATGTAAACCCCTAGGAAATAGATCTCTTTGGTTCTTATACACATACTAGAGGCCCAGTGCATGAAATTCATGCACAGGATGGGGGGGGTTCCCTTCAGCCCAGCCTGCACCCTCTCCAATCTGGGACCCCTTGGGGGATGTCCGACTGCTCCTGGGGATCAGGCCTTAAACCGGAAGTCAGACATCCCTCTCACAATCCTGGACCGCTGGCTCCTAATTGCTCACCTGTCTGCCTGCCTGATCACCCCTAACTGCCCGCCCCCTGCTGGCCTGATTGTCCCTAACTGCCCCCCCCTGCCAAGCTGGTCTCCGCATGCAGCCTGCTTGTTCAGTCATTTGGTCATCCCTCACTAACACCGCTGCCAGCCTGGTGGTAGGCAGACATCTTGTGAGGGTGTGAGGGGTTCATTTGCATATCACCTCTTTATTATATTGGATGGGTGGAAACCATTCTGGAGGGAAACTCTCAAAACTGTTGAAAAAGTTACTTCTGGGAAGTGGTCTGGGATTGTGGGGGGGTTATCAAGAAGGACCGTAACTTTACAAGTATTTGAATATTTTACTGAGATTTGATCCTAACAATATTCATATTTAGCAACAATTTACCAAAAGGAAGTGCTGTTGCTGAACTTGCAAATCCTTGGCCCTCTTCCTTTTACTGCTTCCTAAGCCCTACTTAGTGGGGAATAGTGGGGAGCCTGCAAATACAGACCTCAGGGGTGTACAGTCTTCTGAAGCTCACCCCCCAGAGTGTGTGGGGTGATCTCTGGGGGAAACAACCCACCAAGGCACTTGTGTGGCTGGCTGTCTTCCCACAGGTTGTGGTGCCTCATAGACAGGGATAGGGTCTGCCCCTCATCTCCCTGCCCCCAGGGCCGGTGCTTAGAAGATGCTCACAGGAAGTTACTTGAACTGAACAGCACTGACTTGGAAAGGAGAGGGGAAGGGAAGTGTGTATGTGTGCACGCACATATATGTACTAGTATGTCTGCTCCTATTGAGAAGTATATGAGTGGCTGTCCCCAGAGTGGCTGACCCTGGGAGGACAGACTGAGGGCCATCCAAGGCTGTGGAAGGAAGAAGCTCAGGGTGTGTTTTAGGTGAAGCTCAGGGTGTGTTTTAGGTGGGAATATTGTTGGAAGCAACACTGATGTGTGTGCAGTATCAAAGGCGAACCTGTGCCCTCTCAGGCCAATAGTTGGTGGAACCCTGGGGACGCAAGGGGTCTGATCTGAGCTGCATGCCCATCCCGGGAGGAGGGAGGCCTACCTGCCCTCGTCAATGAGGTCGATGGCCACGGTGCTGACAATGAAGACACACAGGCCTGCGATGAACATGTGGTAGATGGTCCGGAAGTGCTGCACCTCCATCAGTTCACTGGAGAGAGAGGGCCCCGAATGTCAGTGTGGAAGGGTCCTCAAGGTCATGTGGACGGGCTCAGGCCCTGTGCACATGCGAGGATGGAGCCTACTGATTGGAAATTCTAAGGGCTGGGATGTGACTGGGACATCTGTCCAAAGCCCTTTCTTGCCCAGACACCACCTGTCCTGGTGGCATTTCTTCCAGTTACACACAGGGCAAGTGGGGGAACTGAACCTTAAAAACCTTTCCAGGTCCTCTCCCAAACCATCGAGAGCCTGGGGATGAGAACTGAGGTATCCTAGACCCTTAACCAAAACACCCCACCTCCTCCCACCCCCGCCAACCCCTGCCCCATCCTCTCCCTTAACTTACTCCAGCAGGGACTTGCGGTTGATAAAAACTTTCCGTTTCTTCAGGGATGGCTTCTGGATACTGAATTGAGAGAGTTGTTCTGGGTCAGGACCCAAAGGAAGAAGATCAATACTTGGGAGCCAAGAGTAGTAGTAGCAGCAGAAGGTCAAGGCTAGGGCCAGCGGGCAGGACCAGGCAGAAGGTCAGGGCCAGGGCAGAGCGCGGCTGGAGGTGGAGGTCAGAGCCAGGAAGGCAGAGGCAATAAAAGGAGAAGGGGGGAGGTGGACGTGAGGGTCACACCGGCGCTGGCAAAGGGCGCATGAGATGGTGTTTCTGGCTTGTAACCTCACAACAGCGGAGCCTGCTCCAGCCACTCATCAGCCCCCGGCTCCTCAGACTCTTACTTGTTGGGGGAATCTGGGGGAGTTGTGGGCAGGGGTCTGCCTGGTGGCGGGTAGGACTGCACGGCCTCTGACATGGCGCGATCCAGCAGCTCCTGCAGCTGCCTGTGTGCTTGCTCCAGCAGCTGCGCCTTCACGGCCTACGGACAAAGCAGGGCCCACTGTCCCTCCAACCAGTGTGCCACCCTCTCACCCACTCACCTTTTACTGAGCTCTCTATGCCCACAAGTGCTAGGGAGAGACAGCATGGCTCCTGCCCACAAGTTCCCCAATAATTTCTCTCCCTTGGGCTCCCCGGGGCCGCAGTGCCGGTCAGGGAGAAACAGCAGTAAGGACATTTCCAGTCCCGACCACCTTGTCACCTCGGACTTGACTCTCTTCTCCCTGACCCCAGCCTGACCTCTAGCCCCACTAACAGACTGACCGACTGGCTGACTTTTGGCTCCTGCCCATGATGACCTGTGTTTCAAACCCCTTCATCTTAACCCTTAGCTCTTCCCTCATCTGAGGGGTTTGAACCCAAGAACAAATTGTCTTTATCACCAAACTGGTCCTCTCCCCTACCGCCCTCCCCTTTAAGACCTCTGCTCATCTTGACCTCTGACCTCTGAGGTCCCTCACCTCCATATGTTGAGTCCATTGCACCAAGTCTGGGCCTCTGGGCGCCTCAGCATTTCCTAGAAGGAGGGGTCAAAGGGCACACCCAAAGGGGAGGGGTTAGGGTTCCGCTGCCCTGCCCGGAGGCATCCTCTGCCAGGAAGTGCTTTCTGTGTGCTCAGCAGCCTCCCAGCCCCGCAAGTGGATTTCTAGTAACATGGGTGGGGCGGTCAGAAGAGGAAGTTATTTTGTCCAAGGGCGGGCGGAGGGGGGTTGTGTGTGTGAGCCTGATGACAGCACTGGGGACTCAGGGAACAGGAAGCCTCTCTGTTTACCCTCTGAGGTTAGAGAGTCTGAAAGACGAGGCAAGGCCGCAGCTCTGAAGGCCCCTTCTCTGTCCCTGTCTCCCGGCTTCGTGGTTAGGGGCAGAGGCCAGAGCCTGCCTTCCCAGAACAGCAGGAGGGGTTTCAGGTAGAGAGGAGGAACCCCCTCTCAACGGGGTGGCCTCATTCCCCCCCCTCCCCCCCCCCTGCGCTGTCTGCACTCCCAGAGCGTGGCTCACCTCCTCCCGAGAGTGGGTCCTCCTGCTCTCTTCTCGACCCGGCCCTCCTCCGAGCGCGGCCCGCCCTGGGCTCCATGAGGTCAGTCTTGACTGGGCAGCTGGTGGCCTCGGCCATGTTCCTTCCTTCCCTTCACTGCCTCCCAACCCGCGGAGCTCCCATCTCTCAGCTCGGCGACAGCCCCAAAGACTAAAGTCCTCTCGGGAGGAGGGGGCCTCAGGCAGGTTATCTGATCCGGAGGGCAGTGCTTCCCGGCTGTCGTCGCGGCGATGGACTGGATGCAACCCCGCAACAGCCAACCACCCCCCAGACGCCCAGCTCTGAGCAAGTGTGCTCTCCCTCCCACAGGAGTAGCGACTCTGCATGTGGTGGGAAGGGGGACTTTGCCTCTCCGAGGCTTATCACCCAGCGTGGCTCACCTTCCAGCAGGCTGAAGGTTGGGGCGGAGTCAGAAACCTCTTCAGTTATCGGTACACTCAGCTCCCTCAGACCATGAGATAAGGTGTGTGAAAGGACCTTGTCAACGTGAAAGCTTGTGTGCGGGTGATTAATAGGCTGTGGGGTTGACACCTGTGACCCTTCCTGGAAGTGCTAGGAGCCAGTGTCCCTGAATGGCGGCTCTTCCCTACACCTGCTTGGGTTAGCAGGTAGGCAAAGTAGACACTTACTTAGCGTCTAAGGAATGCCAGGCCTTGTCCTTTGCGGAGGAACTAGACTTAAATCCTCCCTTTATCATTTCCTGGCTGTGTCATCTCAGGCTAGTGACACATTTATCTTAAGCCACAGTTTCCTCCTCTGGAAAATAGGGGCAAAAGTCCCTTCCTCCCAAAATTACCATACGCACAAAAAGAGGTGATCCAGGTAGAAGCACATGGCCCAGGGCCCAGCTCACGAGGGGAGCTCTGTACATAATAATCTCTTCTCCTTTTTAGTGGGATGTAACTGAAGGGTAACTGCTTTGAGAGTTCCTCTTTGTTAGGTTCCTGGGGATTTTTTAATCCTGGGGATTAACTATTAATTCTTCCTCTCCCCTGTGTCCAAAGATCACAACTTCATACCAAGGCCCCGGGCTCAGTGTCTCCCCACCTCTGTCTCCGCCGCCCTTCCCCCCCCCCTCCCTGGTGGGTAGTTGGGTGAGGCTTTGGGGCTTGAAGCCTGTGCCAATGGCTGCCTCCTTCATCCCAAGAGCAGCGGGAAGGACCGAAGGCAGGCCACAGGAAAGGCGAACGGCTCTTGGAGGGCTGCAAATGGGGGAAGAGAAGGCTCAGGGGCTCCAGGAATGTGAGAGGTAGACCCAGAAACATAGACCAGAGACCCCCCAAAACAGCTTTATTAACACTCCAAACCAACATCAACCATTTTTCCATGTGTGATGTCTCAGGGATAAGGGGGGCACTGGGGCAGGGCCCGAAGGGGGAGTGTGGGGCTGAGTTACTCATGTGACTTGACAAATGGCCCAAGATGACAGCTCCAGGCTCCTGCCAGTGGCCCTGCCGGACCCCACCCAGCCTCAGCCACTGCTTCCTGCCAAGCAGGGGGAGCCGCCATTGCCGTCCCCGGATGCCGGCAGGGGCTGGCCCATCCGGTCCACACACCAGCAGGGCCCTCGGCGCTGCCCCTGGGAGGAGCGGCACTGGGGAGAGAGGCACACAGATCCGAGGTGAGGCCAGGGCTCCAGCAGGGGAGGGGGAGGCGTCCTGTGGGTTGGGGACGGGCTATGGACTCCCGAGTCTGAGTGTGCAGCAACGGCTAAGAGTTCTCAGGACCGCGAGTCCTGCTGGGTTCCCTTCCCTTGCTTCCCTTCTTCTCCACCCACCCACAAAATCATGCCTGTTCTTCTAGGCCAGAGCAGTAGTTCTCAAAGTGTGGCTCCCAAACCACACCAGCATCACTAGGGGTGGAGTTAGAGATGCAAATTCTCAGGCTCTGCTGGTGGGTGGGGCTCAGCCACCTGTGTAGTCGCAGCCCTCTAGGTGACCCTGTGTAGTCGCAGCCCTCTAGGTGACCCTGATGGCCCTTCACATTTGTGTACCTCTGAGTGAGGCCTTCCTCACTCAGAGGTGGGCAGTCTAACTCCTCTGCTATGTGTGTGGTTGGTTATTCTGTTTGTGTGGGCTCTGAAGTTGGGAGGCCCGGGGTCTTACTCATGCAACTGTGTAAGCCCCCCTCCCACCCCTGGCAGGAGCCTTGTACCCATGGAGCCAGCGGGAGGGAGGAGTGGCCTCACCTGCCGCTTCCGGTAGAAGCCCCGATGGTCACAGTTCGGCACATAGAGAGTGTGAGACCCCCGGAAGATTTCGGTCTGGAGTTGCCGTAGCACTGAGTCCAGATGTTTGCGGCACGGGCCCTGAGAGACGGGGGAGCGAGCAGCTTAGAACCAGCTGAGAGCTCCACGGCCCCACCAGCCCGGCTCCCAGGGCTAACCTGGGAGACCTCTCTGAGCCCCAGGACGCAGTCTCCCGGGGACATCCTCTGGGCTCCCCACCCCTCCTGCTCCCTGCCGGCCCTAAACGCACCATCTCAGTGTCTTGGACACCCCCGGGGTTGGGCCTGGCCGGGGTGGTAGAGCTCCCCACGTTCCTTTGCTGGTTTCTACGGCTCGTGTCCTGTTGGCGAGTGGTCCCCGCGTGGGGTTTGCTCTCCTTAGGATTCTCCCCTGCAGCCAAAAGAAGAGGGGGGGAGGGAAGGCCAGAAATCAGCCAGCTGTCAAAGACTGGTGCCACGTAGAAAAGAGCCTTGCTTACCTCTACTTACTGCAGCGGGAGAAAGAGGAGGAGAGGTGAAGGGGGTTAGAATCTGGCTCCACCCTTACCTTCTCCCGGCCTCAGCTTCATTCCCTGGCCAATGGCTTTATTATATTTCCTGATGAGGCTTAGGAGGGAGGAACACTTTGGAAAGCAAAAATCGTGAACAGATACAACAGTTGCCCCTTATCTGCGGTCTCACTTTCTGTGGTTTGCGTTACCTGCAGTCAACCACAGTCTGGAAATATTAAATAAAAAAATCCCGGAAATAAACAATTCATAAGTTTTCAAGTATGAATAGTGTGATGACATTTCTCGCCCTCTTGCTCCTTGCTGCCCGGGACGTGAATCAGCCAGTTGTCCCCTGTCTCTATGCGGTATGTACTTCCCATTCATTAGTCACTGATCGGCCATTTCTGTTATCAGGTCGACAGTCATGGCACTGCAGTCCTTGTGTCCAAAACCCTTATTTTACTTAATTAATGGCCCCAAAGTGCAAGAGCAGTGATGCCGGCAACTCAGATATGCCAAAGGAGCCAAAAAGTGCCGCGTTTAAGTGAAAAGGTGAAAAGTTCTCAACTGAATAAGGAGAGAATAAAAATCGTAGGCTGGCCCACCTGGGGGTGCTCAGTGGTCAAGTGTCAACCTATGAACCAGGAGGTCACGGTTAGGTTTCCAGGTCAGGGCACATGCCTGGGTTTCAGCTCAGTCCCCAGCAGGGGGCGTGCAGGAGGCAGCTGATGAACGATTCTTTCTCATCATTGATGTTTCTATCTCTTTCTCCCCCTCCCTTCCTTTCTGAAATCAATAGAAAAATATTTTTAAAAAACCGTATACTGACGTTGCTAAGATCTACAATAAAACAAATCTTCTTCCCATGAAATTGTGCAGAAGGAATAAGAAATCCATGCTAGCCCGGCCAGTGTGGCTCAGTTGAGTGAGTATCATCCCACGCACCAAGAAGTTAGGGCACATGCCTGACTCGTGTGCTCCGTCCCCAGTAGGGAGCGTGCAGGAGGCAGCCAATGGATGCTTCTCTCTCATCAATGTTTCTATCTCTCTCCCTCTCCTTTCCTTTCTCTCATAAAAATCTATGAAAACACATTAAAAACACAGAGAGAGAGAGAAAGTCATGCTAGTTTTGCTGTCACACCTCAAACTAGAAAAGCTATGGCCACAGTAAGTGCTTAGTTAAGAGGGGGAAGACATTAAATTTGTCAGTAAAAGACGGGAACAGAAAATGTGTCCCAACTGACGACAATGTGTTGTGACAAATAACAGTGAGCCTATTCGAAGACTTAAGCCAGGGGTCCCCTGAAACGAGGGACAGCAAGACATTTACTGCAATACAGATTTACTGCAATACAGATGGCTATACAGATTCAGGAATAGGTTTGGACTAAAAAAATATATAAAAATTATTGGAGAGGCTGCATCTGCTGGTGTAGATCTGCTGCCACATTTCTGGCAAAGCCGAAGGCATTGGTTAGGGTTTGGTATTAACCTCGGTTTCGGTCACCCACTAGGGGTCTTGGAACGGATGCTCCAGTGGATAAGGGGGGACTACTGCATACTGGGAGGCCTTGGGCTTGGGGTGAAAGACCTGGCTGTTCCATCAGAGGTCAGCAGGGGGTGCACTAAACCAGGGAGAAGGGGCAGAAAAGCAATGGATGTGGGAGGGGTCAACAGCAACGAAGTGGAATGTGTGTCCCTGCTGTGACCCTCCTGTGACGCAGCCCACCTCCTCCAAGCTGCCATGTGGTTACTTTTGGGACAGTCGGGGCCTCACCCTTCTGGTCCCCTGTGGCTCAGCCCAGCTCAACCCCAGAGGTCCCAGGAACACGTGAATTCGTCAACCTAGACCGGCAGAGGGCAGGCTGCAAAAGTGGGGGAATGAGGGGCTTCCAACGGGTGTCGCTTCTGGCTCTGGGGAAGTTTCACATACGGTGTCTGGGGTGAGCTCGGGAATAAGTCAGGGCGTCAGGACGAAGGAAAGGCAGGAAGGGGAGCATGAATTGCTTGGACTCCACCCAGCTGAAAAATGATGATGACCCCTGAAGAGACTCTCTCTCCGTGCCCAAAGCAAGCTCTGCTTCAGTGCCCCGCCCCCAAGTACAGATAGAGCCCTCCTCTGCTTCACTTACAACTGGAGTCACTTCATCTGCCGTCCCCAACCTGATACCCCTTCCTCCACACTCCTCGGCCCTCGCCCCTCACTTCCTCCATCTAACACCCCACCATGACTTGCTCCTACCGCCTCCTCTGACCCACCCGTTTTAGGAGGACCTCTGGCAGTCTGCACGCGTGCCTCTGGGACTGGAAGCAGCTCCGCGTTCATTTCCCAGCCCTTCCCCTGGAAGAAACCAGGAACTCAGGTGCCCCTGGGCTGTATTTCCTGCCCTCCCCATTTCCCCGCTCCCCCACCCCTCCATCTTTCAGGTTTAGACTCACTCCTGTTCTGCCCACCCACTAGGTCTTCTGTTCTCTGCTCTGGCGTAGGCTGGGGTGGCAGCTTTCAATCATAACCCTGGTTTGATAGGCTCCTTCTTTTCCCACCTCTAGTCCCCACCACCAGGGCTCCAACCCCTACGCTCAGACCCTGCGATGGTCTAAAGCAACCCTGGATGGGGGGCATCTTCTGTTCTCAGCCTCACGTCAGGGTGCTTTGGACACCCCAATATGGAAAGGAGAGGGGGAGATACTTCTCAGCGTGTGCAGGATTTGGGAGTCTGGCGTTCCATTCCCTCTTTTTTTCCCAAGTGGAAAGCCGAGGACATCTGGGTCCCTTCTCCAACTTGGGGGTCTAGGACTTGAAGGAGCTGGGCTTCTGTAGCATATGGCATGGCCCTAAACCCCTCAAGAGACAGTGATAAGCCGAGACCGGCTTGGCTCAGCGGATAGAGCGTCGGCCTTCGGACTAAAGGGTCCGGGGGTTCGATTCCGGTCAGGGGCATGTACCCTGGTTGCAGGCACATCCCTGGTGGGGGGTGTGCGGGAGGCAGCTGGTCAATGTTTCTCTCCCATTGATGTTTCTAACTCTCTATCCCTTTCTCCCTCTCTGTAAAATATCAATAAAATATATTTAAAAAAGAGAGAGAGAGAGACAGTAATAAAAGGGGCAAAAAAAAAAGTTGAGAGCTCAGACACCTCCCAGGCCCTAGCTGCCCCCCAGCCTTCCATCTGCCTCCCGCACACCTAACCCTAACCCTAACCCTAACCCTTTCCCCCTCTAACATGCTCCCCCCCACAGGGTTGGGGTGGCGGGAGGAGAAGCGCCAGTGGCAGGACCCAGAGGCTTGCAGGGCTGCCTGCGCCCACCTCCCCGGGTCCCCGTGGGCGGGGCGGGCGCGGACTCACCCGTGGGCGCGCGCGCGGGGCGGGGGCGGCAGCGGCCCCGGCCGGTCAGCAGCGCCCGCAGAGGCGCCGGGTCCTCCTCGGGCGGCTGGCACTGCAGTCCAGGGGCGCAGGGAGGGGTGTAGACCCCGCACGGCTGCCCCTCCCTCCGGAGGCAGCCCCCCGCCTCCGCGCACCCCTCGGCGGGCTGCCCCGCGCCCCCCTCCGCCGCGCAGCCCCCCGGGCAGCCCGCCGGCGCCCCCGGCCCGCAGCCCGGGCACCGCGCCGAGGCGCCGGCCGGGCGGGCGGCGAGCAGCAGCGTCAGCAGCAGCGGCGGCAGCAGGCGGTGCGGGGCCATGGTCGGAGGTCCGTCCGCCCGGCTCCCTCCTCCCAGAGCCCGTCCTAGCGCAGCTGCAGCCGGCGGCCGCCCCTCCGTCTTAAATAGCCGAGGGTCAGGGCCTGGCCCTTTAAGGACCAGGTGGAGGGGGGTAGAGGGGGGGGGGGAGGAGGCAGAGGCATTCCCTAAACTGGGTGGGACTGGAGAGGCCCCCCGCCCCACCTGGTCCTCCCCACTCTTCGTCCCGGCTCCCTCCCCAACTCCTGTTCACTCCCCCAGATTGCTCCGGTGCTCCGTGCTCTGCCCCCGGGAATCTGGCCCAGGATTTGGGAAGAGGGACTGCTGGCTCGAGGGACCGGGGGGAAGAAGGGGAAACCTGAGACCCAGTCAGCGTGTGGGTGGGTGCGCGGGAAGCCGGGGGCCGGAGACTCCGCGGTCTGAAAGTGGCGGGAGAAGGCACGGGCCCGGGGTCAGCAGCGGGATGGGGTGCGTGGGAAGAGAAGGGGTAGGCGCCGGCTGCTGGTGGGAGGGAGCAGATCGGGGGCCAGGAGGCAGAGCAACCGTGGGAAGGGGCAAGAGAAACTCTCCCTGAAATGCAACCGCGGGGAAAAAGTGTCAGGGGGCCCGGCCTGGGCTAAGGTGAGAGGGGCAGGGTGGGGGGGTAAAGGGGGAGGTGGGGAGGCACACCTTAAACTAACTCGGAAATCCCAATGATGTGGTGGGGCCGGGGGAGTCCGGGACGATTGCAGAGGGGCAAGTGTGCAGGGTGAGGGCTGGCTGGACACCTGGGAGGTGAGGGCGGGACTGGCCATGTGAAATTATAGGGGCGGGGGGAGGGAGGCAAAAGTTATAGGAACCCATACTCCGGGTGCCCCTGGGAACACTGGCCAGAAAGTTGGACCCCTCACCACCACCACCACCACCACCCTCCCTCCCCTCATTCAAGGCTGCAGCGCGTCCTCCAGTCCCCTACTTTCCCAGAACCCGTCCCCCACTCCATCTCCACCCCGCGTCCACCAGTGGGCTACGTGGACTCATCAGGCGGAGCTAGGCCCAGGGAGTCTCCCCCCCCCCCCAATCACTGCCCTTCCCCGGCCCGCCCATCCTAGCGCTCCTAGCCCAGCCTTCCTTCCTAAAGGGAGGAAGAGGGACCGTTTCCTTCAGCCACCCACACCCTCCTGGCTCGGGATTATGCAACGGCCATCTCATTCTTTCCTAAAACAAGGGCTCTGGGCAGCGAGGAAACTTAAGTTCTGGGCCTCCAAGCAAGAATTGCCAGGGCTTCCTGAACTTTTAGGAAAATATAAAATAAAAGAAACTCACTCTCAGCACTGCCCTCAGGGCCTACCCTGGGTCCTTAGAACCCCCCTTTGGGGAGTAGGGTCTTCCAGCAGCCCCGGGGGGGGGGGGGGCAGCTCTCCTCCACTCTGCTGAGGCTCTGTGACCTCCTGGCCCAGGCTCTGCCCCCAGGGTGCAGAGCTTTGTCTCACCCCCAAGCCTGTGTCACTCCATTTTGCCCTGTGCATGGTTCTGGCAAGGGCTTTTCCTCAGGCTCCAGCGCCCTGCTCCCGAGTAAGACAGGAAGGCCCGTGGGAAGCTGGGATGGGGACCAGATGGTTGTGCTCCCTGCAGGCTCCTAGTGGTTTTTGTTTTGTTTTTTTAATTGTTTGGGCTTCTCCTTTGTGAGTTATACTGCAGAAGAGCCCAATACTCTAGCCCAGCCGTGGGCAAACTACGGCCCGCAGGCCAGATCCGGCCCATTCGGCTGTTCTAAACTACTGAAATAAAAAATAAAAAATATAAAAAAGACCATACCCTTTTATGTAATGATGTTTACTTTGAATTTATATTAGTTCACACAAACACTCCATTCCATGCTTTTGTTTCGGCCCTCTGGTCCATTGTGGCCCTCGAGTCAAAAAGTTTGCCCACCCCTGCGCCTAGCTTCTGGTGGGCACCATCAGTCCTTGGCCACTCCCTGAGCTGAGGACATAGGAATAAGTAAGACTTGGCCCTGCTTCCAACAAGATCACAGGCTAGTAGAGAAGTCATATGAACTATTGACAACAACAATAACTAACATTATCTAATGCTTTCTTATATGCAAGAACTGTTAAGTAATTTACATTTAATCCTCACTATAAATTTATAAGCTGTGTAATTTTATTTTTCCTATTCTTCCCATAGGAGACCACTGAGGCTTCAGAGAGAGAAGTGATGGAGGAGGGTTTGGAACCCAGATTTCATTTGAACCTCTAGGACCTGCCTCACTGTCACCACCCCCTCCTAACCATTCTGAGGGGAACTTTGGAGTTTAGTACCGTCTGCTGGGAAAATCTATTTCCAAAATGCCTTTTTATGAGCTGTTACTCTCAAGGGCTTTTATTTTTAATTTTAAAAAAATTCTCGCCTGAGGATATTCTTTTCATTACTTTTCAGAAAGAGTGGAAGGAAGGGGTGGGGGAGAGAAAGTGAGAGAGAGATAAGGAGGGAGGGAGGAGGGGAGAGAGAGAGAGAGAGAGAGAGAGAGAGAGAGAGAGAGAGAGACCGGGATGGGGTGGGGAGTGAACCTGAAACCCAGGTATATGCCCTTGACTAGGAATCAATCCCTCAACCCTTCAGTTCGCAGGGCAATGCCCTAACCACTGAGCAACACCATCCAGGGCTCAAGGGCTTTTAAATATGTTCATTTAGACTGGGAAAAGTTTCATTCCATGAAGCAGTCTCTGGTTATGTTCTGAACTCTTAATATGTTGTGATAGCTAACATAGCCACCCGAATATTAGGCATCAGAAGGGAGATTATGGGAAGTAACCAGAAAACATTTCCAAGAGTCCTAATGGAACTTTCCGCTTGACATTATTTCAAACTCAACACATCTGGAATCATACTTCTCATATCCCCCGACAAACCGTTCCTTGGCTTTCCTACTTTTTAAAATTGTCTTAAGTTTTCCATATGTCTCCTTTTTCCCCAACTGACCCCCTGCTTTCCTATTTTTGCCACTGGTTTGATCACTCTCCCGATTCCCCAGTCATCCTTCACTCTTTTATCTTTCCCCACGAAATTAGCTATTCCTGTTGGCCAGTCCTTCCTAATATCTCCCTCATCTGCTCTTAAAGCGGTTTCATTTCTATAACTATCTGACGGTTTGGGTTCTAATTGTCTTCACCTGTGCCGTGGTGATAGTTTCCTATGGGCTGCCACGTTTTCAGACTCAATCTATTCTGTACCTAGACAATTTGTTCTGAAATGGAAGTAGAATATATAATTCATCTGCTCAGAAACTTACAATGACTCCTCTTAACTCCAGTATCAAATCCTTGGTTTTAAACTCTCCAGTTCTAGAACCCCTATTATTACCAGACAAAAATCCCCTACCCCTTAACCAAATATGCTCTTTGAATCCAGACATCTGAACTTTTGCTCACAATCATGTTCCTAACTTTTCCCTTCTTCTCTAACTGTGTATTCTCTAACTTTTATAGTCAAGCTGTGGATGTAATTGATTGTTGGTTCACCTGATCTTAAGGAGCTCACGGTCTCTAGAGAAAACAGATAAGCAAATCAACAATGTTGGGTCTTGATTGCTGGCCAGGCCTAGAATTTCATGCACCAGGCCTCTAGTGTAAGGATGAGAAGGATCAAAGGCCAAGTGAATATTGAGGTAGAAGAATTTAAGTTTGCCTGAAAGAATCAAAGAAGGCTTCACATAGGAGGTGATGTTTTGGTTGATTATTAACAGGAGAAGAAGTTTGTGAGGGAGGGGACTAGGGAAAGGGTCTAAGCAGAGGCAGCAGCACCTGTCTTTAACAAACACACGGCTGTTTATCATTTGTCTCTTCCTAACACCTCCCCCCCTCAGTAAAATGGAAGTTGCAATACTTACTTTGCAGAATTGTTATGAGTGTTAGGGATAATTCATGTAACATACATGGTAGGCACTCAATTTTTAATTTTAATTAATTAATTAATTAATTAATTAATTAATTTTTGGTAATGAATGAATGGAGTGTCTAATTCAGTTCCTGGCACACACCAAGGTACTCAGTATTTGTTTGGTTTTGAAAAAATATATATTTTATTGATATTTACAGAGAGGAAGGGAGAGAGATTGAGAGCTAGAAACGTCGACGAGAGAGAAACATCGACCAGCTGCCTCCTGCACACCCCCCACCGGGGATGTACCCGCAACCAACGTACATGCCCTTGACCGGAATCGAACCTGGGACCCTTCAGTCCGCGACCGATGCTCTACCACTGAGCCAAACCGGTTTCGGCGGTACTCAGTATTTGTTGAATGAATGATCCTACTCTGGCCCAAACCTGTTGTGTCCACAGCTGAAAGTCTGTGCTTTGGAAGGCCTCATTGGACTAGAAAAGATCCGAGAAAGGCTGTCTCAGCAATGTGGGATACCAGCCTTTGAGAACTAAACAAACAGATGAGGGCTCTCCTATCTGAAGAGGAGGCAGAAATATTCAGCTTCAACACAAGTTCAATAAATGCTTTTTTTTTTTTTTGGTATAATTCTCACAATGTTTCATTATAACATCCAGATAAGAAGATCTATTCAGAGAAGTTAAATACCTTGCCAAAGCCCACACAGCTGGGTGGTGAGATCCACTGGATTCCAAGTTCAATGCTCTTTTCACTTTAACACAGAAACTTTCATGATGTAGAAAAACATTAAGAGTTTGGTTAAGTTAAAAAAAAAAAAAAGAATTTGGCTAAGTTCAATACAGACTTTCCTCCCTTAAATTCTCTAAATACTCAAACCACATGTAATTTCTAGAGCAAGAGAGAGGTTGTTTTAAGATAAAACAGGAAGGGTTCTCTTGTATTGTGAGTGGGGTAGGATTAATCACAAGAAGTGTATTATGATAATCAGCACAGACTGAAAAAGGAAAGAAGTTAGAAAATAATAAAATGATAGATAAAAGGCCAAAACTGGTTTGGCTCAAAGGATAGAGCATCGGCCTGTGGACTGAAAGGTCCCAGGTTTGATTCTGGTCAAGGGCATGTACCTTGGTTGCAGACACATCCCCAGTAGGGGGTGTGCAAGAGGCAGCTGATCTATGATTTCCTCATCAATGTTTCTAACTCTCTATCCCCCTTTCCTCTCTGTAAAAAATCAATAAAATATATATTTTTAAAAAAGATAGATAAAAGATCTCTGGCGCCGAAACCGGTTTGGCTCAGTGGATAGAGCGTCAGCCTGCGGACTGAAAGGTCCCAGGTTCGATTCCGGTCAGGGGCACATACCTTGGTTGCGGGCACATCCCCAGTGGGGAGGTGCAAGAGGCAGCTGATAGATGTTTCTCTCTCATCGACATTTCTAACTCTCTATCCCTCTAAATTCCTCTCTGTGTAAAATCAATAAAATAAAAATAAAAAAAAAGATCTCTGGCAAGTCACGCAAAGACTAGACCTCTTCCTCAACTTGTTGAGCTGTGAGAATACCACAAGCCTAAGCCTGGGCTCTTTCCAAAGGCAACCTGGGGCTCTTTGAGGTCTGGGCAGGCCTGATGTGTGCCCTCCTATAGCCTGTAATAAAACATTGGTTATAATAAATATTTCTTTTTTCCTCCCTAAGATTTTGTCCTGATAGTCTAGAATTTAATACTAGACAATCAGAGTAAGCTTAGGGAAATAGCAACTAAACTCATACATCAAAATCAAATATAGCCCTGGCTGGGTGGCTCAGTTGGTTGGAGCATTGTCACTAAAAGGTTGTGGGTTCGATTCCCAGTGAGGGCACATACCTAGGTTGCAGATTCAATTCCTGCTTGGGGGCTGTACGGGAGGCAACTGATCCATGTTTCTCTCTCACATCGACATTTCTCCCCCCACTCTCTAAAATCAATGAAAACATATCTTCAGGTGAGGATTAAAAAAGTCAAATATATGCAAAATCAATGTATGCAATAAATTATATTTCTGTATATTAGCAATAAACAATTGGACATTAAAATGAACATTTAAATTGCATACAAATATGGAATACTTAGGGGAAAATCTGACAAAGGATCTGCACAGTGAAAACTACAGAACATTTCTGAGATAAGTTAAAGAAGACAAATAAATGGAGAGATATAACGTGTTTGTGGATTTGAAGACTGCATATTGTTAAAATGTCAGTTCTTCCAAAATTGACCAATTAAAATCCCGGGGGGGGGAGGGGAATCCCAGATAATTTTTTTTTTTTTAGAAATTGGCAAGATGATTTTTTAAAAAGTATTGCCACAAATTCACAGTGAGATACAGTGAAAGCTCATGATGACAAACAAATTTAGTCTTTCTATTTATTTACTCACACCATATACAAAAACTAATGCAAAATGAATCATATATCTCAATAAAGTTGTTAATATATAATCTCAATCTAATAATAAGCAATCAGATAAAATGAAATTGAGGGACATCATACCAAATAATTGGCATATACTTTTCAGGAAATACTGAATCACTGTCCCAGACTAAGAAGAATAAGAAGACAATGTGGGGTCCTGGATTAGAGTTGGTACAAGAAAAAAGATATTAGTGGAATAATTGGTGATGATGTTTGAATAAGGTCTGTAAATTACTTAACAGTATTGTACCAATGTTAATATCCTGGTTTTATTGATTGTACTATGGTTATGTAAGATGTGAACATTAGAGGGAATTGGGTGAAAGACCTATGGAATTTCATGTACTATTTTTGTAAATATTTACAAATATAAAATTGTTTCAAAATAAAAATAATTTAATGAATTATAGCTTAAATGCAAAGCCTAAAAACCATAAAACTACTAGAAGAAACATAGAATATCTTTGTGATCTTGGACTAGGCAAACATTTCTTAAATAGGACACTAAAAGCATGATTTATAAGTTAAAACTTGATAAATTAGACATCTTCATGATTAAGAACTGCTCTTTGAAAGACACTGTTAATAGAATGAGAAGACAAACCACAGACCGGAAGAAATTATTTGTAAATTATGTATCTGATAAAGAATTTACATACAGAATATATTAAAAAAAACTTTCAAAATGAAATATTAAGAAAAAAACCCTCAATTTAAAAAAATGAGCAAATGATTTGTACACTTCACCAAAAAAAAAAAAAAAGAAGAAGATCTATAGGTAGCAAATAAGCATGTGAAAAAGATGTTCAATACCATCAGACATTATGGAAATGCAAATTGAAACTACAACAAAATACCATTACAAACCTATTAGGATGGCTAAAATCTAAAAGAATGACAGACAATGTCTTCACTGGTTTGGCTCAGTGGATAGAGTGTTGGCCTGCAGACTGAAGGGTCCAGGGTTCTATTCTGGTCAAGGGCACATAGCCAGGTTGCACATGGCCCAGTTGGGGGCATGCAATAGGCAGCCAATCAATGATTCACTCTCATCATTGATGTTTCTATCTCTCTCTCCCCATCCATTCATCTCTCTGAAATCAACAAAATATATATAGTTAAGTATACATCTATTTTGTAATCCAGCCGTTTACACCTAAGTATCTACTCAAGAGAAAATAAAATATATCTCCATACAAACATAAATGCAGCTTTATCTAAATATATAAAAGTCTAAGCGACTGTTACAACTGGTCAACTGAAAGACAGGTTGACCAGTCACTATGACATGCACTGACCACCAGGGGCAGACACTCAATGCAGGAGCTTCCCCCTAGTGGTCAGTACGCTCTCACAGCCAACCTCCTGTGGCCAATCAACCTCCTGTGATCCTTCCCCACAGCTGTCCCTGATTGCCCTGATCACTGGCCAGGCTGAGGGAACCCACCTGTGCACAAATTCATGCACTGGGCCTCTAGTTTGTAATATTGTCCCAAACTGTAAACAATCAAATGTCCATCAATAAGTGAATGATAAATTGTGGTATATTCATACTACTCAGCAATAAAATAGAATGAACATTCATATATATACAATAACATAAATAAATCCCAAAAGAATTATGCTGAATAAAGAAGCCAGACCTTCCCCAAGAGCAAATACTAAAAGATTCAATTTTTATAAAATTCTAGAAAATGCAAACTAAACTAATGACAAAAGCAGATTAGTAGTCTCCTGCAGATGAAAAGAAAAGATTATAAAGGAGCATGAGTACATGTTTGGGAGTGATGGAATGTTCACTATCTTGATTGTGGTGATATTTTCATGGGTATATTCAAAAGTTATCAAATTATATGCCTTAAATATGTATGGTCTATTATATGGCAATTATACCTCAATAAAGCTGTTTAATAAAATATATTTAGATATTAAGCACAAATTATCAATTACATTCTGAGAATGTCAACAGATTGAGGATTCACCAAGAAGGCCAGCCCCATTTGGCACCTGAAGATGAGGAAATCCTGAGCAGAATCACCAACCATCAGTAACATTTCAGAAACACCTTCTGCCAGTCATTTCTCTCCGTCTCTGGCCCTAACTAGCTAGTTTCTGGAGGGAGTCAGGAGACCCAGTTGTGACCATGGACCTGACTCTGGGAGCTGCCTGGCGGGTCAGGCTTTAGCTGCCTTTGGGAAGAGCTGAGTTGGCACTTGGAGTATTTCCACAGCTCAGGAAGAAGGGGTGGAAGAGAGGAAATGAAGGAAACAGAAGGAACCGGTGACAAGTTAAGGAGAGTAACTATCCAGAACTATGTAACTCAGGGGCTGGACGGGAGCTAAGAGAACCAGTTTCAATACTTTTTAATAAGATCTTGATCTTTCCGTCAAAGAATTGGGGCTCTAACCTAGGTTCTCAATTAATTATCCATCAACACCTATTTCGAGCATGCCAGTGGTCACTGTTTATGGTGTAAGAGATAATAGCTTCTGTTTCATTCAACATTTGTGGAGTGTCTATTTATAAGAATAGGATAAATCCCAGAGCCTGAAGTAGCTCACAGGCTAGCAGAGACAGGTCTACACACAGAGGTGACCTTAATAATACAAGTATGATTGTAATAAGTGCTATGAATGAGGCGCAAACAAGAGAGAATGAAAATACAGAGGGGGTTCAAGACCTTCTGATGTGGAAAAGGGATTTGGAGATGGGAGGAAATCAAGGAAGTCCTCCCCAGAATGGCAATAACACCCTTTCGAAGGTGCTCAATAAATGTTTGTATCCTTCTTCTCTTCACATTATGACTCCAACCCCACTTTCTTAACACACCAGACTCCTTTGTTCCTGACATGCCAAATGTTTGGACGTGCCGAAGTTTCCCGCCACTGTGCTTTTTGCATTCGAAATTCTCTTCTGGAATGGAATGTCCCATAGTGAGCCAAAGGTTACAAGAAATGGAGCTCGGAAGAATATAACGCAGGTAATAGTAGAGCTCGGGGGACTATAAAGCATAGTTGCATTAAGCCCACGAACTATGGAGGCCCGCTTCTGGCTCTTCATTTACAAAAAAAAAAAAAAGATAGAGAGAAAGAGAGAGATCGTAATAAGACTCATCTCATAAGACTATAAGAGTATATTAAAAGGAATCCCCGCAAAGCTTTCAGCATCACATCTCGTGCAGACCGCGGCTCAGGAAACACTAGCGAGTATTTACCCGCGCGCTTCTACCTTCTCCGCCCGCCCAGGAGCCACCCCGCAGCCGCCCCGTCAGCGCCCAGACCGCCCAGCGCTGCGCGCGCGCCGCCACGTCGCCGCCTCCCACTCCCCGACACCCCGGTTTGCCAACCCCACCCAGCGCTAGGTACCCGGTTCACCGGGCCGCGCCCGACCCTGACTGCGCCCTCCTATTGGCTCTTGCAGGTGCCTGTCGTCCTAGGTCGTTTCGGATTGGTCGAGGAGAGTCGTGAGAGGCGGGTCTTGTGGAGTAGGTAGGGCGGGGACCCGGATGTGTGTGGTGGCGGCGGCCGAAGAGCTAGAGTGCGAGCTGAGAGGCCTATGGATGAGGAGGACGCGGCGGCCCCGGTAGGCGGGGATCGGGGGCGGGGTCCCAGAGATCCCGGGTCTCCCCCGGGCCTGAGGCGGGAGGCGGGAGCCCAGGGCGGCGCCTGGCGCTCTCGCCCGGAGGCTCGCCCGGCCGGGACCCTCGCCCCGCGCCAGGCTGGGGCGGCTGGGCGTCGTCACCCTGACAGGCTGGCCGCGGTGCCCTCGGGTCTCATCCCCGCGGCCGGGACGTGCGGGCGGAGGCGGGGCCGGCGCTGCCGCCGCTGGCCGGTGCGGTGCCACGGCTGCGGGGCGCTGGGGAAGCCGATGCCCCGAGGGCTGGGGCGCCGGTGCCACCTCGGATCAGCCCTGGCAGAGGGAGGACAGGCACACGCTGCCCTCAGGTGCTCACCCTTCTGGGCCTGCCCTCACTGAGCACCTACTGTGTGCAAAGCACTGTCAGGCCCGAGGGGACCCCTGGCTCAGGGTTTGGGGAAGAGGAAAAGTACCGCACCCTTTTCTCACTTTTGGCTTCCAGGAAATATTCATTCATTCACTCACTCACGCACTCATTCATTCGTTCGTTCATTCATTCATTCATTCATTCATCCCTATGTTAGCACCATTGGTGGTTCACACACCCAGATCATTCCATCCGCTCCCTCTGAGTGGATGCCGGCTCTCATCTGAACCGGTGCCACAGCCTCGTCATTCATGGCTCACCACCCTCACTCCTCTTCTGGTCAGTGCTCCCCCAACAGCCTGAATGACCTGACAAACCTCAAGTCCGTATCATTTCCTCGCTGAAAACCCTCCACAGGCTTCCCATCACACCTGGAGTAAAACACAGACTCCTCGCTGTGGTCTCTGGGGCCTTGACCCGGCCCCTGCCTTCTCCTTCCCCTCTTGTGTTATCTTTCCTGTTTCCTATACACCAGCCATCCTGGCCTTTTATTTCCCTTCCAGGCCAGCTCCCTCCTGCCCCAGGACCTGTGTCCTGGCTGTCCCTCTGTGCTGGAAGGAATGCCCTTTCTTGGACTTGTTACATGCCTGGCTCCTTCTTATCTCAACTCTGATGTCTCCTCCTCAGAGAGAGGCCTTCCTTAGACAGAGGTCACCCCATGTTCTTGATCCCCTCACTCGGCTTTTTCCTCCAGTGTCTCACATGGTTACATCTGCTTATCTATCGCCTGGCCTGCCTCCTTACTCTAGAATGGAAGCCGTGTTAGAGCAGGAACCCCCCCCCCCCCATCTCGTTCACAGCATGTCGGCAGCACCTAGAACTGTAAAATGTTTGCTGAGTGAAAGAATGAGGATGGAGATTGTTGAGGCCAATCTGGGCAACTGGCCTCCAGTCCAGCGCCCTCACCACATTTCTGGTAAAACAGGCTGAGATGCTTTGCTAAGGGCCCTGCTTCCTTCTCCATCCCTTTCTCCCCACCCACAGGTTTGTTCTCATGAACAAGATGGATGACCTCAATCTGCACTACCGGTTTCTGAATTGGCGTCGGCGGATCCGGGAGATTCGGGAGGTCCGGGCATTCCGGTATCAGGAGAGGTTCAAGCACATTCTCGTAGATGGAGACACTTTGAGGTGAGCTTAGGGGAGTTTCCCGCATTTTCCTTCTTGTGCCAGATCTTAGAGATGAAAAAGGGGCTTTTTTTTTTTTGAGGCAGAGGACTGTCTGCACTGCCCAGGGAGGGCAATGCTGCTGACCGGGGGGGCCTTTCTGCGCGGAGCAGTGTGTGCCGCTTCCCCCTGCACCTTCTTCTGCCTGTGACTCCGGGTCACTCTCCTGGCCTCATTGGAAGCCGTCATGTGAGAGGCAGGAGGCTGCCGGGGGGTCTCGGGAGTTGCCCAAGCGCTCAAGATTGAGGCCATCCATCTTGTGCAGAGAACAGACTTGTGGGGGAAGAGGATGGTTGAGAGGAGGCCAGGGGTCTCCTTCCTGTGTCTTGTTGCCTTAGGTCAGTGGTTGGCAAACTCAGTAGTCAATAAAGCCAAACATCTTGAAATTTCTTTTGAGAGCCAGATTTTTAAAACTTAAACTTATATAGGTAGGTACAGTGTTATGAACTTAGTTAGGGTACATGGTGTTTTATGGAAGAGCCACACTCAAGGGGCCAAAGAGCTGCATGTGGCTCGCGAGCCGCAGTTTGCTGTCCACTGCCTTAGGTGGAGGGTGACCATTTTAAAGGCAGTGGAGTTCCTGTTTGGGGAAGGACAGTTCTGTAATGCATCCTGCTCTCCATCTTACAACCCTTTGGATTGTGTTGTTTGGGGTTTTCTTTTTTCTTCTCTCTCTCTTTTCTGGCTTGTACCCTTTCCCTGACTCCTTTCGAGCCTAACTCACAAAGTTGTCACTGACGCGGGGAAGAAAGTAGTGTTATTTAGCCTGGAAACAAGAAAGCTGAGGAGTGGGGACTGAATAACTCTTCCAATCTACGAAGGGCGATGGCCCAGAGGCTAGAGAGCAGCCCTTCTCCAGCTCCTCGGAGGACAGAGCCAGAGGAAAAGGACCGGAGCTGCAGCAGGAGGGATTGGGGTTAGACGGAGTTGTGAGACCCTTAGTAGGCAACTAAGGGAGGCTCTGCTGTCTTTCCCCCTGGAAATGAGGAAACCAGGCTTGCGTCAGTCAGGGTGGCTTGGACCCTGATTGGAGGCAGCGGGAGGACCTCAAGTATCTTGTTATGGCGTCTGTGCCGATGTCCTAACGTGTGGCCTAGTGGATTCTCCTCTGTGCTGGCCTTCGCAGGGTCGGGGCTGGAGATGAGGCCCCTCCCCCAACTCCTGGGCTAGGTTGCTAATGGAACTTCCCACTCATTCCTCCTCAGTTACCATGGAAACTCCGGTGAAGTTGGCTGCTATGTGGCTTCTCGACCCTTGACCAAGGACAGCAATTATTTTGAGGTGGGCAGAGCAGGGGGTGAGATCATTAAGCTCCAAGAACCTTTTTTTTTTTTTTTACTGGATTCACAGGGTGGGCCTTTTCATTTTCCATCAGAGCTGTCCTGTTGGCCTGTTGGCTGGGAACAGGGCACAGGATAGCATGGTGCCTATTCTGAGAGATGGGTGCCCTGGGGTCCTGTCATGCCGTCCTTTCTGCTCTCCTGCCCCTCATCTAAGTAGACTTCGGCCCCTGTCCTTTCCCACCATTAACCCAAGCCCAGCATCTACGTCCAGTCCTATCCCTTAATTGGAAATTATTTTCTAAGTAGGCCCCACTCTCCCAGTTTCCCCTCTGAGTGCCCTCTTTCTCTGATTCCCATGTCTGTTGTCTCTTTGAGCCTCAGTCCCCTTTGATGCCTCGCCTCCCTTCCCCACACCAGCGGCAGTCCCCACTTCCCGTCTGTGCTAACTGCTCTGCTCTCCTCCCTCCAGGTGTCCATTGTGGACAGTGGTGTCCGAGGCACCATTGCTGTGGGGCTGGTCCCTCAGTACTACAGTTTGGATCACCAGCCTGGCTGGTTGCCTGACTCTGTAGCCTACCATGCTGATGATGGCAAGTGAGTCTCCTCCTGCATGTGGAACCTAACCTCCTTCCTATGGATTCGGTGGTTAGGAAATCCTGTATAAAAAAGAGCTAATATGCAAATCAGGGGACCTGAGGCCGAGTTGGGGGACCTGAGGCTGCGCCCCCCACCCAGGGGGGATTGACAGGGGACCTGAGACTGCCCCACCCGGTGCCAGGCCCGGGGACCTGAGGCTGCGTCCCCTGCCCAGAGGGGCTTGACAGGGGTGGGGCTGGCTGGGTCTGGGTCTCACCCAATGCGGGTGAGGCCAGCTGAGTGGGTTTCCTGCGTTTTCGAAGCATGTGCAGGTGGGCAGGGACTTGACTCTAGGTCTCATGGTGTGCCACAGACTCTGACAGGAGGAAGATTTTCATGTACATTTTACTAATTTTCTTTCATCTCTGATACTTTTATTATAGAGAAAGAGCCAATAGCAATATTAAAACATTTCTTCTAATTATTTCCCTTTTAATGTGCATGAATTTTGTGTATGAGGCCACTAGTCTTAGATATAAAGGACTACCTGAGTGGCTTTTGCCTTTCCTTCACTTGTCTTGGGGTATTTTCATAGACTTTTCTGATCAGGACAGGAAGGTGGGCTAATGGAGGTTTGTAGGCTTAGAGGAAGGGTGGGACTTGAGCTAGGACATAGGTAGATGCTATCACAGAATGACTGGGAAGCAGCAAGATGAGGCCTCAGCCATTGGAAGAAGTTGGGAGGCTCAGCTCGGGCCCTGTGTCTGCGCTGCTCTGTCCACAGGCTGTACAATGGCCGAGCCAAGGGCCGCCAGTTTGGGTCAAAGTGCAACTCCGGGGACCGGATTGGCTGCGGTATTGAGCCTGTGTCCTTTGATGTACAGACTGCTCAGATCTTCTTCACCAAAAATGGGAAGCGGGTAAGTGGAAATCCCAGGTTGGTTTTAAGCAGTTTGAAGCTGTGTAAGAATTTGTGGGAGTGATAAGAAAGAGTCTGCCGGCTGGCGCTTGCTCCGTTCCCATCTCCCTCCGTCCAGCCTCCGGTTCTCCTGACATCTCCGGGTGTAGGAGAAGACATTGCCCTGCCCGGGGGAAGCCGCGCCACTACCCAGATAAAAGATGCAGAGGGGCAGCTAGTGCCAGGGAGGAGGAGCAGAAGTTGTGGGGGACAGAATTGGGGGAGGGTGTTGAGCAGGAACAAAGAAGAGAAGATTATGGCCTGGCTATATAAGTTGGAGCTCCTCTTTGGGTTTTTGACTTGAATACTTTCGAGGATATGTCCTTTCTGTGTTTATTTTCTCTGTTTCGCTTCTCCTTCCCTTTCTTCTTCAGAGAGAGATTAGAAGTAGGGAAGAGATGGGATAAGAGCACACAGCAGAGAGAGCCACCAGCTCTATACCCAACCCTGGGAAAATTGCTTCCTCAGGCCTAGGCTGAGAAGTCCTGCTCCCTCAGCACCTCGGCCTCAGCATTCTCCTGCCTCAGTGCACACGCACTCATAGCAAACGTATTTGGCAGCAAGTTGAAAGCCTTGTGTTTGTCTTCTAGCTCTGTGCAAACCTTGCTCGGCTAGAAGTACTTTGCAGCTTTAAGTTTTTTTCAACACCTCTGTTTTTCTGTCTGGCAGCGTATGTGATAATTATTTTTTTTGCATCATCTCAAAAGCAGCCTGTGAGAATGAGATGAACTATGTGAAAGTGAGCCGATGGCAGCTCCCTCCCTCCCCCATTGCAGGTGGGCTCCACCATCATGCCCATGTCCCCAGACGGGCTGTTCCCGGCGGTGGGCATGCACTCCCTGGGTGAGGAGGTGCGGCTGCACCTCAACGCCGAGCTGGGCCGTGAGGATGACAGCGTCATGATGGTGGACAGCTATGAGGATGAATGGGGCCGGCTGCATGATGTCAGAGTCTGTGGAACTGTAAGTAAGGGACAGTGGGGTGGTCGGGAGAGCTGGGCAGGACCCCTGTGGGCAACATAAGCAGGTCTGGATTGCTTAGAATTGGGGGCAAGGACAGTGTCTTTTGTAAGGTTTGGAAAATGGGAATTCTGGCAGCACAGCCTGGGGAGTTTTGACATGATTTTTATAAAATCTGTTTTCTTCTTAGCACTGATTCGCTCTCTTCCCACCCCCTTCATTTGAGAGCTTTGCTCTCGGAACAAGCAGCCGTTCTCCTTTGTCTTCTTGGGTTCCTTCGGCACCTGGTGAGCCCTCTGCCCCGACACCTGCCTTTGAGAGGCTGGGGCTGCCTGGGAGGCAGGAGGCCTGGCCCCCCCATTGGGCTGGATCGTAGCTTCGCTCCCCAGGATTTCCATTCACTGCTGTGGGGCAGGCGTGGTCACAAGTTCTGCTCATATGGAAAGGTTCTTTGAGCTCATTTTGAGTAAGCGTCAATGTCAATCTCTTCTGTACTCCCTGAACATTTTACAGAGGATGAGACTAGAGGCATAGGAAGGTCCGTGAGAACCCTTGACAATGCACAGCTTGCTTTTTTATACATCTTGTCATGCCTGCTTTAGTCTTTTCCTGGATTTTAAATTTTGTTGGGACGTGTATGCACCTTCACATCTACACTCTGTACCTCATGCTAGGTTGGGAGAGAATGGATGCTGAGTCGGGGTCTGGCCCTGTCTCCAGTGGACTGCTCAGACCTCCCACTTCGAATGTCCTCTGCTGCCCCTTGCTCCCAGCTCAACTTTTTCTCCATCCTCTGGCTTCTCACCCAACCCAGGCTGTTTTCATGTCAGCCTTTGATAGCAAAACAGAAGCAGTGGGAGTGAGGTTGGGGGGTAGAAGTGGGTAATGAGCAAGGCCCCCCTCAAGGTGAGTTAAATTCAAGGAAAATGGCAGAAAGTGTGTCGTCCTGCTGCTTTGGACACTGCAGCCCCTTCTGACACTAGGGTCCAAGGGCTGCAGGGCTGTGAGTCAGGAGGCCTCGGATGCCCACCCGTAGGCCCTTTTCTCTTTCCTTTCCACTTCCACCATCACTGACAACATCCACAGAGCTGAACTTGGGACTGAGCCAGGGCTGTGTTCCCACTCTCGTCCCTGACCTCTCCTCAGGAGTGTTTTCCTGGCACGCTTTCCCTGCCTGGACCTGTCCCCACTCTGCTCCCGGCTCCTCCCAGGCAATCTTTTCTAATTGATGCAGAATCCTGAAGACACTTATAAATAGCCCTCATTCCTCTCTGCCTTCCCCCACCATGCTCATGCCAAGTGTTGAAGAATTTTTTTCTTTCTTAGACATAACCCTTTACGTTTGGCTCTTTTTTTCAGGCACTCACTCCAGCTTCTAACAGCTAGCAGGGTGGGCACACTACTCCCTGAACGCTTGCTCCTCTGGGGCAGATTGGGCATGCGCCTCCTGAAGGAAACGTGCCTTTATGGTAGTCTTGCCAACTGCCCCATCTTTCTAATAAGGGGGACTTACCCAGTTTCTTCCATCCCCTGGGCCTCTCACCCACTTGTCTGTTGATCCCCTCCCTTTTGTGGTCATGCACTGAATTTCTGATCCAGCAATCAGAGTTGTGCCAGTCTAGAGGAGCCTAGGGGAGGTCATTTGGACCATGCCCGTGCCTCCTATTTCTGTGTTCAGCATGGCTCTTTCTCCTCTTTGCCTTTCCTAGTCCAGGGTTTCTTAGTACGAAGGCTGTGGTCATTGTATGTGAGACAGTTCCTTGATGGACAAGATGCTTAGCATCTCTGCCTCTGGGCATTGTGACTGCCACACATTCCCCGATATCATGTTATGCTGTTGATGAAAAAACAGTCCCGAGAAGTAAAGAGACTTGTTCAAAAGTCAAAAAGTGAATTAGTACCTGGTCAGTGTGCTCAGTGGTTGAGTATTGCTATGAACCAGGAGGTCACAGATCGATTCCGGTCAGGGCACATGCCTAGGTTGTGGCTTGATCTCTAGTGTGGGGTGATCTCTAGAGGGAGGCAGCTGATCAATGATTCTCTCTCACCATTGATGTTTCTCTCTCTCTCTCTCTCTCTCTCTCTCTCTCTCTCTCTCTCTTCATCTCTGAAATCAATAAAAATATATTTAAACATTTTAAAAAGTGAATTAGTGACAAAACTAAGCCCGGATATTCATTCTTTGACCCCTACCCACTGCCTTTCCACTGTGTAATTTATGCTGTTACCTTCTGTCCAAACCCGCTCTCCTGTCGCCACTCATCTCCCCTCTCCTGAGATGAATCTGGAGTTCCTGGGCCTCAATTCCTCCTTCCCAGGGATTCTCTTGTCCTTCAGCCAAGGCCCTCCTGGGTGAGTTCATTTGGTTGCCTTGGAATTCTTTTATTCCTAGTCCTTTTTCTCAGTTTTGGAATCTCAATCATCCTTTCTTCTCCTTTTTCACTGGTTCTTCCCAAAAAAAGAGCAAATTCAATTTATGACTTTTTTCTCTCCAACATTCATTATGGAAAATTTTAAACATACAGAAAAGTTGAAAATACAGTACAGTGAACACTCATATACCCACTATTTAGATTCAACAGGTGTTAGTTTTCCGTCATGTTTGCTTAATCTAAGTGTCTATAAAGAGTTAGACCTGGCTCTTTTTTTATTTTAATTTTATCTAATTTTATTTTTTAAATATATTTTATTGATATTTTACAGAGCAGAAGAGAGAGGGATAGAGAGTTAGAAACATCGATGAGAGAGAATCATCGATCAGCTGCCTCCTGCACCCCCCCTACTGGGGATGTGCCTGCAACCAAGGTACATGCCCTTGACCGGAATCGAACCTGGGACCCTTCAGTCCACAGGCCGATGCTCTATCCACTGAGCCAAACCGGTTTCGGCCCTGGCTCTTTTTTAAAAAATATTTTTTAAAATTGATTTTTTGAGAGAGGAAGGGAGAGGGAGAGAGAGGCATTGATGTAAGAGAGAAACATCAAGCAGCTGCCTCTAGCACGCCCCCTACTGTGGGTTGAACCTAGGCATGTACCCTGACTGGGAATCAAATCAGCAACCTTTGGATGCACAGACAATTCCCTGACAGTGCCTAACCAATTGAGCCACACCGGCCAAGATCTGGCTTTCTTGAGTGGAATTCTTCCCCTGCTTCCTGTGGCCTCAGCTTACCCTCCTTCCTGGATCTCAGGGTGTTGGAGTGTAGCCGCTGCATTGCTCAGGAATGGGGGTGGTGTTGCCCCTCACCTCACCCATGCCCTTGCACAAAAAGGTAATGAGTGGAGGATGGGGGAGGAGGTTGGTAAAGCTTGGAGATTAGACTCATTCCGTCTTTTCTTTGTTTTCTAGTCAGAGCTCCTCTGACAACTCCCTAGCGACGGGGCAACAGCTTTGGTACACAAAGGGGGTGAATGGGGCCTCACCCTCCCAGGGGTCCTTCATGGCCCCAACTCAGGAGGAGACCGTGTTGGGGCCTGAGCTGGCTGGTGGGGAGCATGTTCTTGGTTCCTGTTTCAGCTCCTCTGGGCCCTCGGGCACTGAGCCTTTGTTGCTCCTGTCAAGAGGGATTAGGGCTTCCTCTGGCAAGAGGAGGGCAAATGCCAGCAGGGAGCACAGGCTGAGAAGTGCTATGGCACGAGGAGAGGGGGAGGGCAGTAGGCTATCTGCACTCTGTTCTGCAGCCTCCACTCTGGCATCGAGTCCACCTATTGGCCTCTCAAGGCTTTCGTTGTATTTGAAGGGACACCTAAGAGGCAGGGGGTATGAGAGCCCCAAGGATAGGGTTCCCTCTACCTCCACCAAAGGTATAGAGGCGCATTCCTGCAGACTGGGCGCTGTCTGAAGAGAAATACTGGAGGAGGACAGATGGTCAGCTGGGGCAGTCATCTGGGAAGCGGCCATCTGTCTTGGAGAAACAGTACTTGGTGCTGAGGGCCTAAGAGACTGTTCCAGTTGGGCGTAAAGGCTGAGGTGAAAGATCATTTCCTAGTTTGTGATCGGCATTTCCAGTCTGCCGCAGCTTTGTGTTCAGGGAGCGCTGATATTCTGGCCTGTTCCAGTATAACCCCCATTTCTGATTTAGGGAGAGGCAGAAATGTGTATTGATCACCTACTGGGTGTCAGGCTCTGTGATAAGCACTTGACACTTAATTTCATCTTCTCACCTATTTTTAGAGATGCAGATGGTACTATCCTAATTTAACTGTTGAAGAAACTTAGGCTTAAGGAAGTGCTCAAGGTTAGCGGCCAGTAAGAAATAGGAGTTAGGATATGAACCCCGGTCTGATTGATTCTCTTTCAAACTAAGAGCCACCTAAGGCACAGATAAGGGACCAACATCAGGCTTTGCAACTAAGACTCTCCTCTAGGTGCCTAACAGCCCCAGTCTAAGGAGGGGAGGAGTGGATTGAAGCAAGGATGGTCAGGGAGGCCAAACTTCCCCTCACTCCGTCCCTTAAGTTCTCTGAGAAGGTTCTGGAAAGCTTGGGGGGACTTTACCCAGGAGCAGGTGTGTGGATCCAAGAGGCCCAGATGAATTGGGGTGGCTTCTGACCTGAGGGGTGGGTGGCTCCTCTCTTGAAGGGGGCAAATTGTGCAGGGATCTAGTCTAGCAGGCCACCAGCAGTCTGCCTGAACTCTGTGCGTCCCCAGTTAGTGTGTTTCATCTTCCTGGCCCTTTAGCGGAAAGAGGCATCCCCACCTCCATAGCTGCCCTCTCAGGCCTGAGCTCGAGGGAATGGTTGGGCGGGTTTTTCCCAAGGATCAGGGTCTGGATCCACTGTCTCTTGGCTCTGGACGTGGAGAACACTTTGTTTTCTACGCTGAGGCCAGTTGGATGGAGTGGGTCAAGGGCAGCTGTGGGGTCTCCCACCCAGTTCTGCAGTGCTGGGTGGAGAGGGTGGTCTGGGGCAGCTCGGACTGGGTGGGATGGGAGCTCGTTAGTGTGCATCAAGCTGCAGCCCTTCCGGCTGTGGGGAGAGGTGCAGAGCAGGAGCCCAGGCCAAGCAGAGAACATGCAGAGGACCACGAACAGAATCTAAAGTGTGGTCTTAATTAGTGTCCAGAAGTCCAGCAGGTGACGGCGGGCACCCTCCCTGGTGAAACAAAGCAGTGTGATGGATGTGTGGAGAGGCCTGGGCTAGCAGTGTGAGGCCCTGGCCGCAGGAAGGAGAGAAGTCGGCCTGGGTGTGGGTGTAGGTGGTCTGTACATCTCTGGCTTTTACCCCGACACCCGCCCCCACCCCACCTCCAGTTCTCTTTGGCGAGGAAGGGAGGTTGGGCTTGTGGTGGCAGGGCTTTGGGAGCCCAGAGCTGAGAAGGGGACCAAGTCCCTTCATTTCCTCTCTGAAGGGGGTGTGAAGACAGGCTTCCTCGTTGGTGCCGGTGAGCATAACTCCTTTCCTGCTCAGGCAGATGCTCTTTGGTGGGGTGACAGGCCAGCGTCCCAAGGAATATGTGAAGGAGGTCCCCAGGGAATGTGTATTCTTCAGGGCTGGAAGGGTGGGAAGTAGAAGAAAGTCTTAAGGGGCAGTTTGGCTAATTAAAAAGGGATTAAAGAATCCCAGGCGAGGCTGAAGGTGGGGGAAAGAGGGAATGGAGTTGAGTCATCGTTCTGTTATTACCATGGCGACTGATAAATAAATCCTCCCAGGTTGAGATTGCCGCCCCATCATGCCCAGGCAGGACCACTGTGGACTGAAGAGCCCTTCAGCCACCTCCCCTTTCGTCCCCTCTCCACACCTTTGCTCCAGCTTCAAAGAGCCACGAGGGGTCCTGGCTGGTTTGGCTCAGTGGATAGAGCGTGGGGCTGGGGACTAAGGGTCCCGGGTTCGATTCCCAGTCAAAGGCACATGCCCGGGTTGTGGGCTTGATCTCCAGTAGGGGGCGTGCAGGAGGCAGCCAATCAATGATTCTCATCATTGATGTTTCTATCTCTCTCTCCCTCTCACTTCCTCTCTGAAATCAATTATATATATATATATATATATATATATGCCACGAGGGGCTGGGAACTGGAAAACTTGCCTTCCTAGCTTTGTTCCGCTGCTCCCCTCCCTCACATTAAATGAAGAAGAGAGCTGTCCTTCTGAGTTCTCTGGCACCTCCCTGATCCCAGCTATGAACAGCTGTTTGAAGTCAAATAAAACAAAAACCTTGAGAAATTATTTCAGTTGCAACCCCGACGGAATCGGCTTCTGAGCTTCTCTCCCTTCCCCCGCACATCTGGCGTTGGCACCTTACCTGTCCCCATCAGGCCCGCTGTGGAAGTGGTCAGGTCTCCTCTGAGCCTCGTCCTCACTTCGCCTTTTCTCTCGTTCAGGGACCCGGGTGTACCTTTCCCCGCAGGGTTGGCTATCCAGGGAAGTGATGATGTAGCCTAACTTTTCCATCCAAATTGCATCCGGATGGCTGTGCTGCTCTCCCTGTCTCCCCAAACAAGGCTCGGTAGGCAGGCAGGTGCAGCATTCTGCAGGGGCGCAGCCTTCTCGCTCATGCTGCTATCTGTGCTACCCTGACCCCATCTCTCTTCTCCCATGCCTGCCTAGAGCACTAAGGCCCACATTGTACCTCTAGGATCTTTTACTTTTCAGCCAGGGTTGTTTTTTGGTTATTTTTGGTCAGACACAGGAAACTGGTCCCAGATGGCCTTGGGACCAGGTTTCCAGGGCGGTGTGAGCCTGCCTCCTAACCCCTCCCCCCCACTTCTTTCCCGCAGCTGCTGGAGTACTTGGGCAAGGGCAAGAGCATCGTCGATGTAGGGCTGGCCCAGGCCCGGCACCCACTGAGCACCCGGAGCCACTACTTCGAGGTGGAGATCGTAGACCCTGGAGAGAAATGCTACATCGCTCTGGGGCTGGCCCGGAAGGTGGGCATAGTGCTGCTTTTTGCCTGTGGAGCTGCTCAGCTCTGGGGCTTTTGGGATGGGGCTGGGGATCTTGGTAAGTCTGAGACAGAGCCTGGTTGTGTGTCTGCTGTGTAAGGGACAGATCCCAGGTGACCTAGGAGCGAGAGTGTTGTGACTGCATCACACACACTGAGTCCTGGGAGTGGGGTGGGGACAGCTTTCAGCCCCGGCCAGGAAAGCCAAGAGCCCTTCTTCCCTTCCCTGCTTCCCCTGCGACCTCAAGGGCTTGAAGGGGCAAAGCTGCAGGCTGGTGAGCAGCCGTCTGTCCTATAGCCTGTTCCAGAAGGCTAAAGGTTCAGATGCTACCCCCTCCTGTCCTCTTTTGTGCGTTGTACACAGGTTTTCCTTCTCCTTGTTTTGTGTAGGATTATCCCAAGAACAGGCACCCTGGCTGGAGCAGAGGGTCTGTGGCTTACCATGCAGGTGAGCAGGGGCTGCCCTGGGGAAGCTGGGGTTGAGGGATGTAGAGACTCAGGCACATCCATTTTCCTGGCCCCTCACAAGCGGCCTCTCCTCCAGCCTCTCCTTCTGGCTGGAGAGCTTTTCCCTGCTGTCATCTGCTTTCCTTCCAAAGATGCTTTCTCCTCCTCTGTGTTTTTCCCCCAAGCCCTAAAAGCCCGGGGAGCAGAGCCAGGGCGGGGATCTGGGCCCAAACTGGACATTCCAGGCCTCTGAGTTGGCTCCCTCTGTGCCCTTCCTGCAGATTCTGCATTTTCTTTTTTTGGTCAGCTTGATTTCCTTTGGAGCTTTCTTTAGAAAGAACAAACCGGGAGTTCCTGGTCCCACCTGCCCCAGCCCTGGCTCCCTCCCCTCTGACCGGCTCCCTGAGGACTCTCCCCCTTAGCTCTTGAAATGGACCCTCATTGTCTCTCTCTCTATTTTTAAAAAAATATTTTTAAAAATTAATTTCAGAGAGGAAGGGAGAGGGAGAGAGTTAGAAACATCAATGACCAGAGAGAATCATTACAAACCCCACTACTGGCGATCAAGCCCAAACTTGGGCATGTGCCCTGACCGGGAATTGAACCATGACCTCCTGGTTCATAGGTCAATGCTCAACCCGAGCCACACCGGCAGGGCTCTTTCTATTTTTTAATCTGGAGCCCTCTTCCCTTCCCGCTTCTGTCTCTACATGGTTGTTTCACCTGTCTTCCCCCTTCCTCTGGGCCAGAAGGATGAAACGTCAACTTCAAGCAGGGGCTCTGGGTGTGTGTGTGTGTGTGTGTGTGTGTGTGTGTAGAGTGTCAGCCCCCCTTCACTGTGCTCTCCTCTCCCTCCAACAGACGATGGGAAGATCTTCCATGGCAGTGGTGTGGGGGACCCCTTTGGGCCGCGCTGTTACAAAGGGGACATTATGGGCTGTGGGATCATGTTCCCGCGGGACTACATTCTGGACAGTGAGGGTGAGTGGGGTGGGGCCCGCCAGGCTGGTCGGGTGGAGGGTGGGGGCAGTACTCCAGGAGCTCAGGGTTTCCCGTTTCCTAGGTGACAGCGATGACAGCTGTGACACAGTGATCCTGTCCCCGACTGCCCGAGCAGTCCGGAATGTCCGGAATGTTATGTACCTGCACCAGGAAGGGGAAGAGGAAGAAGAGGAAGAGGAAGAGGAAGAAGATGGGGAAGAGATAGAACAGGAGCATGAGGGCAAGAAGGTGGTGGTGAGTGTGGAGGGTTTGGGGTTGGACTAGGGCTCTTGGGCCTGGGCAAGGGCTGGTGTTGTTGGGAATAGACAGTGGAGCCAGGGCAGGGAAGAGGAAGGCCTGGCCCTGCTGGCGGGGTGGGATGGGGTAGGGGAGGTGAGGTGTTCCTGTTCTGAGGCATTGGGAGTGCTGAGTTGCTGAGACTTGGTTTCCAGCCTTAGGACGCCCTCTTGTGGTCACTTCTTGCATCACCCGAAGTCTCTCTGCGAGCGTGCTGGGGTTTGGGAGTGAGCGGGGTTCAGCCCTGTGTAGCTAGCTGGTACATCCTCAGAGAATAGGCCAGAGCTGCCTGCTCCATATTTCTCCCCACCCCACCCCCCAGGTGTTCTTTACTCGGAACGGCAAGATCATCGGGAAGAAGGATGCTGTTGTACCCTCTGGGGGCTTCTTCCCCACCATCGGAATGCTGAGCTGTGGCGAGAAAGTCAAAGTGGACCTGCACCCCTTGAGTGGCTAGGGACTTTTCTCATTCGCTGGCCCCTTCTCTCTCTCCTGTCCTTTACAGGACCAGGTACCCAGTTCCTGACTTCCCTGAGGATTTCTTTACCTGAGGCCCCAAGGGTGTATCGTCACTCTGCCCCTACCAGGCTAGGCCCCTGCCAAGCCCTTCTGTGCCCATATTTCTGACCCGGTGCCACCCTATCATCAGTCCCTGGGCCCTCGTCCCTGGCTGGACGGGGCAGACCCAAACATAGTGTTATATCGGTGGGTCCCACTCGCTTTGGTCGGGGCTCCACGTCCCACTGCCCCCACTGGCCCACGTGGGCGGAGAGGAGCGAGCCCCCGCCGGCTGCTGTTTGGGCCTGAGGCTCTGCAGAGGGTGGAGCAGACCGCCCCTCCCCTGTTTCCCGCAGCATTTCTTCTTGCATTTCTTCTTTTGCGTTCCCCGTCCTCATCATGTGAATCAGTTGCTGCTATCATCCCCTGGCTGGGCCAGGGGGCCCTCTCTCCTTCCACGCACTGCTGTCCCTAGAGTCTCTGTCCTTTCTCCCGAGAACCGCTTTCCCCCTCACCCCCTGCTCAGGCACCAGAGTTCCAGAGACTCAGTCTCCGACTGCCCAGCCGGACACACAGAAATGGGTGTTTAATGGTGTGAGAGAGGGGCTGCGGGGGGGGGGGGGGGGCAGAGACCGAGGCCTTAGTTCCCGTCTCCCCCTTGCCATCCTTCGTCTCCTGGTGGCCCCTTGTGTCTAGTCCCCTGGGGCGCAGGCTGAGTGCGTCTCCCCTGCGGTAGAGGCCCGGGCTCCAGTGCCCCCCGAGGGTCCCCAAGGGTAGCCGGACTCCTCCCCCTTCCTCCCTGCTTGCTGCCTGTGCCAGTTGTCCGTTTGCTTCAGTGTTTGATTCTTGGTGGTGTGTCTTCCCCCACCGAGACCTCTTGTCTCCTAGCCCCCTGACCCCTGACCCCTCTCTGTACAGTGACTTCTCCCGGGAGGAGGCGGGAGCAGAAGCTGCTGGCCGCGGTTTGCACAGAGCGGATAGGGCTCTGGGGAGAGGGGGAGCTGCTGTGCTGCCGGGGCGCCCCGTGGGCCCTCCCTTCGGTCCCTGCACTATGATGTATGAAATGTATGTACAGACAGATGTTTATACAGCCAATAAAGATGGAGTTTCCATATTTATCAGCATGGCCAGGACACAGGAGTCCTTTCCAGTGCATAGGGCTGGGGACAGGGCTGGGGTGGGGGCGGCCGAGGGCAGCTTGCTCACGGGGACACGGGGACCAGGGTGAGGCCCAGGACGGGGCTGCGTGTGCCCCGTGGACCTGGCTCCGAAGACGGGGTGCCCCTCACAGGCACGCCCCTGGGAGACGTGGGCTTTGCCCTTCCTGTGAATAGACGCCACTCCAACTCCAAGTAGACATTATAGAAATTCTTTATTATTAGACAAAAATAGACTCTTTCCCCCCCTTTTCATGTGATCCCATTCTGATCCCTCTGCTCAGAGAAGGCAGAGGAGGGAGTATGCTGCTCCCCACAATGCTCCCCTCTCCCGGCCATGCTGGGACCTGCCGCTGGGTAGAACGGCTCCTCTCCAGGGCTGACGTGCAGGTGGGGCTGTCCTGATCTCTTCCAGCTCAACTGCTGATGCCTCCTCACCCTTCACATGCCCGTCTCTGCCATCTGCTCACGTGCAAGGTCATCTCGTGGGCCCGTCCACTTGGCTTAGCAGGCTGGGGCGGGGAAGGGGAGCCGTGTCCCAGGCTGGTGCCCGCTGCCTATTCCTAAGGGAGAGGGCTGGCTCCTGGGTCCAGGCCAGGGGACGTGAGGGCTGTGGGGTGCTGGGAGGAGGGACGCAGTGTTGATGTGGGCTCTGAGCTTGTGGCCTTCCTTCATTTCCTCTGGCCCAGTAGAACTTTGGTGATGAAGGTGACAATGGCGCCTGCAGGCTGATCTGGGTCAAGCTCTGCGAAGAGGTGACACACATTCTCCCAGGGGCTTCCCGGCTTCTTGGCCACGAAACCAAAGATCCTAGGGGTACAAAGGCAGTCGGTGGGGGCTCAGCACCCTTCCACAAGGGACTGCAGAGCCCGGGTCGGGGAGGAAGGAGACACGTCAGTCCCGTGGAGGGAAGGGATTGCACTAATGGGAAGCTTACTTGGAGGTGGTCCCATCGGGGTTGGTCCATCTGCAAAAGGAAAAGGACTATGACAGAATGCACCCCAGGGAATGGCTACCAGAGGAGGGGCTGGGCCAGGGACCGGTTTGCAGGGCCAGCTGGGGAGAAAGGGCCGGGGAGGGAGGGTCACCTCCGGTCCTGAGGGTCCGTGCTGGAGAAGGTGATGCTGTTCACTGGATAATGGCGGCGAAAGAAGAGCCTGTGAAGAGGAGGGAAGGGGAGTCACACCCAGAAACTGGGGTCCCTCGGGCCTGTGTTTGGGGTTCCCCAGGCGCTCAGAGCACACACTCACTTCCTTTGGTTGTCCGTCAGAGTAATGCCCTGGGCTGAGACCTTGAAGTGCACTACGGCTGGTGTGGGGCGGGGGCTGCAGCCCAGAGCTGCCGAGCTTGCCCGGGCGACCGCCTGGGGGCCTGTCAGTGACTCGGTCTCCACTGAAGTCAGGTAGAGCACACTGCAGGCTTTGGGGACAAGAAGAAGAGGGTTGGGGGGAGCACTGGCTCCGTCAGCCCTGAGAGCTGTCTCCCCCACCCCTCCACCCCACCAGCTCCTGTACTTTCCCTGGCTGGCTCTGCTCAGAATGCATGGGAATCACAAAGGTAACTATTAAAAAGGCAGATCCTAGGACCCCTAGATCTACAGCCAAAGACGCTGGAACGGGGCCTGAGAACCTGCATTCTGACAAGCGCCCTCCCCAGGATTCTCATGTTCACAAAACTTTGAGAACCCAGACTGGGGACCCCCTTACCCAACCTCCCCACAAATATGAGGCTCCCCTGCCTTTATGGTTTAAAAGCACCTGCCAGGGCCCGTCCATCCCAAGGCCTTTCCGTGTGCCCTGCCTGTATCTGCCGTGCCCCCGGGGTGCCCGGGGAGGGAGAGGCCCCTACCGGCGCCCTGGCGCAGGAGGTCCGCCGCTGTGCTCATGTTGGCAGGCACTGGGATCTCTGGCGTCTCCTCCAGGGGATCTGAAGGGAAGGGCCAGCAGGCGGGTCAGAGGGAGCGGCATTCGGGAGAGCTGCAGAACTCCCTCTGCCGTCCCTCGGGAAGGCGGGCTGCAGTGGGTGGGGAGCGGAGGGGGGACAGACAGATCACCCACCTTTGCTGGGAATGCGCAGGCAGCAGGGTAGGGACAGGGGGGAGATGGAGTGCTGGGAGACCAGGGCGGAGAGGCTGCCTGCGGGGAGGTGAGAGAAGTCTTGGGGTGCCCGCAGGTAGCCCCAACTCTCCCGAAATCCCTTGGCCTCCCTAGACCCACCCAGCGTGGCCTCCCCAGCCCCAGCCTCTCACCAAAGTAGGGCTCACTGGGACAGCCCTTGATCTTCACGCCTTTGGGCCCGGTCTCAATGAGAAAATGGCGCACCAGCTGTTCCAAGGGGTCCCCTGAGAGGCCGGGAGGGGAGAGAGGCTTTATCAGATTCCAGGTTCCTGCCTCTATCCTGCTGGGATTCTTTCCAGCGCGTGAGAGTCACTTCCTGTCCCTCCCTCCAAGAAGTGGCAGGGCCCGCCGCCCCTTGTCCCGCCGCTGTGCCTGCCCCGCTCCTCTCCCCGGCTCGTCTGGGTCTGGGGGTCCTGTACCTTTCCAGGGCTGGGCGCTGGGTGGGGGTGTAGCCACCTTGAGGGCCAGCCCGTAGGCTCCCTGGAACGAGTGGCTGTCCCTGATGAGGAAGGCCCCAGGGTCCTTGTCCTTCAGCAGGGCAATGGCTGGGGGAGGCAGGAGAAGTGTCCACAGTGGCTGGCTGAGCCCCCGGCGGCCGCTCCTCGGCTCCGCCAGCCAGCTCCCCAGGCGCTGTTCTAACAGCTGGGGCAGTGCTGGGCATCTGGGCACAGAACTTTATACATATTTTATTGATATTTTACAGAGAGGAAGGGAGAGAGCTAGAGAGCTAGAAATGTCAATGAGAGAGAAACATTGACCAGCTGCCTCCTGCACCGGGATGTGCCCGCAACCAGTGTACATGCCATTGACCGGAATCGAACCCGGGACCTTTCAGTCCGCAGACCGATGCTCCGCCACTGAGCCAAACCGGTTTCGGCGTGGGCACAGAACTTTAGCATCAACAGGGAGGGCACTGACAACATCAAGTCTACATCTCCTTGGGCACAAAGCCGAGAATCCCCTGCTAGGGAGACGCTCAGCTCAGAGACGGGAGGAGGCCGTAAGGGCGCCAACTGGGAGGCCGGGTTGGGCAAAGGCCAGGCAGAGCCCCGGAGGGTGGGAGGGGTGGGCAGGCTGGCTCCTCACCTTGGTCACGGGACAGGTGTGGCTTGTACCAGAACTTGGACGTATCCTGGACAAACTTGACGTTGCTCTGGCTCTCTTGCAGGGGAGGCTCTGGGGGCGGGGGAGGACTGAGCTTGGCCCCAGGGCTCCCAAGTGCCCACGCCATGCCCGTCCCTGGGAAAAAGGGGCTCCCCCAAGGTGGCCCCCCACACCCCCCTTCCTCCAGGCCTTCTTCATACCTGGGGGTTGAGGGGTGTTATCTGGGAGCTGAGGTGCGAAGGTGACGTGGTGGCTGGTGCCTCTGGCTGGTGGTGACGCCTGCTCTGGGCCCCAGGGGCCCGGCTGCTGCCCAGGCCCCGGCAGGTGGCGTTTCTCGGGGAGTGGGGGCTGGGTGGGGCCGTTGACATCGTAGGACGCTGCCACGGGGAAGGCAGGCGTGGGTGAGCTCTGAGGTGGCTCCGGGCTGGCCACAAGCCAGGGCATCTGGGTAGGCACGGGGGTGAGGGGGGAGCCGTCCGGGCTGTCCGGAGGCTCTCGGAGGCCCTGCCAGGGGGCGTGGCGGAGGCCGGGCAGCGTGGTGGGCACGGGGCCCCTTGGACTGCTACTGTCCGAGCGACCCCCCGGACTCCTCTCCTGAGGCCAGTCATTGGGTGAGCTGGGGGGCGAGGCCGGGGACAAGGGGCTCGGCGCCGGCGGCTCCAGCCCACTTCTTGCCGGCAGCTCGGGAGGCTTCTCGGCGCCCCCCTGGGGCGCGGGCGGCAAGGGCTCGCCAGGACTCGGTCTCCGAGTGGGCGCCAAAGTGGGGGACCTGGTGTCCTGGCGCCGGGCGCTGTGGGGAGGGAGGGCAGGCAGTCAGCAGGGCCTCAGAGCCCCCCCGTTGTGAGCTGCCCCCCCTCCCCCAACCCCAGCCTTCAGTGTCTGGGGGCAGAGAGCCGCCTGCCTACCTTTCCTTGCCCTGGACCGGGCTGCTGGTGTGCAGGGGTGTGGACGGACCCGACATCTCTGACGAGGTGCTGCACGGGGCGTCTCGGGGAGACCGAGGCAGCGTGCTGTGCCTGCTGGGGCCCTCCCTCCAGGGCGCCGGCTCGGGCGACTCTGCAGGGACGGGGAGGGCAGAGGCCGTGAGCCAGGAACAGGCCTCGGTCCGGCTTAGCTCTTTTGTGCTCTGTTCCTTCCCAACCGTATTCCAGAGCCCTCCTCCGCCCCGGGCGCCTCCCACCCCAGGGCCCCTCACCTGCAGATGCCAAGGGTCCTGCTGGGGCCAGGTGGCCGGGCAGCGGATACCTGTCCCCGCCCTCCTCTGCAGGGATCTCGTAGCTCAGCTTCCTGGACGGCGGGTAGGGTGGGCTGCCCGGCGACACGGAGCCAGCCCGCGGGGAGTGGGCCCCAGGGCCGGGGTACCCTCTGCCCTCGCCCGCAGCGCCGAAGCTGTGGGGCACCCGGCCGTAGGCGGGGCAGAAGCTGGGAACCGCGCCGCCTCCATAGCCGTAGGTCACCAGGGCCGGGTAGCCCGGATGCCCGTACCTGCCTTCTGGGCACACGGCGTAGGAGCAGCCCTCGTGCCCCTCCTCGCCCGCCTTGGGTGGCTTCAGGCAGCTGTAGTCGGGTATGGGGGCGGCATGGTGGTGCCCGCAGGCTGGCACCAGCAGGGGGAGCGGGTGCCCGGGCCGCACGGGGTGCAGGAGAGGCTTGCCGGCCTCGCCCGCCCACCCCTCCCCGGCCTCCCTCTCCAGCCGTAACCCGTACAGCGCGGTGGTGGGCAGCGCCAGCTTCTCCTGGCACGCGGGGCAGGGGCACAGGGCGGGCAGCCCAGGCTCCTCCAGGATCACCACCTCCCGGTAGCCCGGGGCGCGGTAGCCGAAGTCCCCGCCGGCCGGCTTCCCCAGCTCGGGGCCGAAGGGGTACGGCCCCTCGGACAGCGACCTGCAGAGGCGCCGCTTCTCGGCGGAGGCCTCGGCGTAGCCCTGGGCCGGGCCCTCGTACCCGTAGGCCAGCCGCCGCCTCTCCAGGGTCCCCTCGGGCTGGTAGTATCCCCCGTTGGGGACCCCGCAGGGCTCCCGGTAGCCCTGGCGGCAGGAGCAGTGGCGGCTGAGGGCCGGCCTGTGGGCCGCGTACGTCCCCACGTGGCCGCCGCCGCCGCCGGCCGGGGGCTGCTCCTCGTCGTCCAGGATGGCCGTCTCGCGCCCGGCGCCCCGGCCCCCGCCGCCGGCCACCCCGCAGCCTCCCAGGAGGCGGTCCAGCTCCTGCCGCTCGGCGGCCGTGGGGGGCGGCCGGCCGGGGGACTCGGCCGCGGGCTCGGAGGTGATGGTGGACGAGTGGCCGGAGTCGCTGCTGATGGACAGCAGCGGGGCCGGGGGCAGCTCTGGGGACGGCGCCGGCGGGGTCTGGCGGGGCGCCCGCTGCACCTGGGCGTACGGGCTGCCATCGAGGGGGCCCCGGGTGTGGGTCAGGGAGCCTGGGTGAGGGAGAGGAAGGGTGGCAGGCAGGGAAAGGAGAGAGAGAGAGAGAGTGTTATGGAGAGAGGACAGCCCTGGAGACTCCGGCTCCTGGGGGGTCTCTTGGGAGGCGGATCTGCTTGGGGAGGAAGGAGTGAGCCCCCCAAACCTCCACCTCCCGCACACACCGTCCACGCTGTCCTCGTGGTGCTGGTTGAAGTTCTCGTAGGAGTCCCAGCGCACAGCGGGCTCTGCCGTGTTGTAGTCCACGGTGACGGAGGGGTCGTTCCGTGGGGTGTTGCCTGTGGAAGGCCCACGCGGTGAGAAGCAGGCACCCAGTCTTCAGCCTTGCCCCCCCCTCCTCCCCGCCTCCCCCTGGGGGCCTGCGCTTACCTTTGATCTTCTCGGGGCTGGAGGAGAAGAGGAACTCCACTGAGGCTTGGAAGGGGAACCTCTCATCTGTGGGGAGCGGACGGTGAAAAGCCGGGTCCCCCGCCTGCCTGCCCTCTGCCGGGACCCAGCCCTCACACCACGTGTCTCCCACTCACCGGTCCAGGCCTCGTCCAGCTGGTCTTTGGGGAAGGAGAGCCGTGGTCCGTGGATGGTGCACGTGTGGAACTGGACTCGGAACACCAGGGTCCGGTCCGTCCCCCGGCCGCTCTTGTGATAGCACGTCACCTGGTGAGGGAGACAGACCGGGGTCGGGTCCTCACGGCCACTCCCAGCTCCTCTGGGTCTCTACGCTGGGGGCTGCCTGCCCACAGCTCTGCCCTGCCTCAGCCTCAAGGTGGCCCCCGTGTGGGGACCCCCTTTCCCCCCTCCAATATGGGTTGAATGCACGATTCACTAGAGCTTGTGCTGCTGGCAGGAGAGGACAGTACCACCCCTGGGCCCATCTCCAGGTCTCCTCTTGCTGCCAAGGCCCCTCACCATGACGTCGCCTTTGAGGAGGAGGGCCGGCTCCAGGCTGATGCAGAGCTGCTGGGGACCAGGGCCTGCAATGTGGCTGCGGAAGAGAGGGGAAGGCAGAGCTGAGCCGGAGGCCCTCGGGCTCGGTGCGAAGCGTCCGAAGGCAGCTGGGAGACGGGGGTCTGAGCCCTGAGTGAGGGACCTTTAGCTGAGCCTCAGCTTCCCCATCTGTGAAATGGACCCCTTGGTGGTGTTAGTTTTGGGGTACCGTGGCTAGAGTTGGAGGCCTAGGTGCTTGGGGAGGCTGGAGAAACAGGGGGCTGGGGCCCAGAGGAGCAGGGGATGGGGACGCAGCGCTCACTAGATTCCAGATGTGTAGACCAGCTGCATGGACTGGTAGATCTTGAGGAAGGGCTGGAAGCCTAGAAGGGCAAGAGGGCACGTGAGGAGGACGGAGTGACCGGGGCGGGGGAGCGGCCCCCCGTGGAGTGTATCCCCGGCAGACTCACCTGTGCCAGGCTCGAAGGCTGGCAGCACAGGCACGAGCACGTAGTGCAGGAAGAGAGGGCTGCTGTTCATCCTGATGGAGCCAGACAGCAGGCCACTGAAGTAGTTGATGTATCTGGGGGGGAGGGGGAGAAGGGGTGTCAAGAAGAACATAAGCCCTTCCTCTGGAGGTTCCCTTGTAGCACTTCAACTCTGCTCGCCTCCCACCCCCCCTTAGAAGGCCGCCCTTCTCCTCAGCACTTCCCTCCCACTCCAGCCGCCAGAGACTTCTTCCTTGTATCTAACCTCAGTCCTTCCTGCTGCTTCAAGGTTTTATGCTTGCTGCCCCCTTTGCCTAGAATGCTCTTCCCCCAGACCTTAGAGACAGAACCTGCAAGTTCCTCTCTTTTATGTTTTTTTAAAGCATGTTTTTATTGATTTTTAGAGAGGAAGAAGAGAAAGGTTTAGAGAGATAGAAACATTGGTGAGAAAGAATCATTGATTGGCTGCCTCCTGCGTGCCCCTTACTGGGGATCGAACCCACAACCTGGGCATGTGCACCGACCAGGAATTGAACCGGTGACCTTTGGGTTCATAGGTCGATGCTCAACCACCGAACCACACTAGCCAGGCTGCAAGTCTCTATCATAAGACTTAGCTTTGCCGGGACTGGTTTGGCTCAGTGGAAAGAGCATCGGCCTGCGGACTGAAGGGTCCCAGGTTCGATTCCGGTCAAGGGCATGTACCTTGGTTGCGGGCACATCCCCAGTAGGGGGTGTGTAGGAGGCAGCTGATGTTTCTAACTCTCTATCCCTCTCTCTTCCTCTCTGTGAAAAATCAATAAAATATATATATTTTAAAAAGACTCAGCTTTATTTTCTTCATAGCACTTGTCATCATCCAACATGCTCTTGCCTATTCATCACAGCTTTATTGCCTTCTACTTCCCTGGAATGCAAGGTCAGTAAAAGCGAGGACCTTGTTTGTTCTGAATGCTCAGCACTTGGCCCAGGGCCTGCCACATCCAGGGGCCCCATTAAAGTGTGCTATGTGAGTGAGAAAAACTTGACTTTGGTAGCCATGGAGAGACTACTCCTCTGACCCACCCCCACCCCCACCCAGGTGGCTCACCGGCGCTGGGAGGGCTGCAGGTCCGCGCCCACCTTGTCCTCGCAGAACTTGCGCATGGTGAGAGTGGCCAGTGCCTGGTCTGCCCTGCGGAGAGCAAATACGTGCAGGGGGTGAGGCGATGGCCTCCCATCTCGGAGCCCCAGGGGAGGATGAGAGAGGGGACCCCCAAATCTAGAGAACACTTATTGTAGTGGTAACGAGAACTAGAAACCCCACATGAGTCACTTTACTAGTTGCTGGACCTCAAACAGTTGTTCCCTGAGCTTTAGTTTCCTCATCTGTAAAACGGGGCAATAAGGCCATGTTATGGGTTGAATTGTGTCCCCCCCAAAAGATATATATACCTCAGAATGTGACCTTATTTGGCAATAGGGTCGTTGCAGATGTAATTAGTTAAGATGTCATACTGGAGTAGGGTGAGCCCTTAATCCAATATGATTGGTGCCCTTAGAGGAAGAAAAGAAACACAGACACACAGAGAGAAGGTCACGTGATGACGGAGGCAGAGATTGGAGTGATGCAGCCACAAGCCAAGGAGCACTAAGGATTGCTGGCCACCACCAGGAGCTAGAAGGAGGCAAGGAAGGATTCTGCCCGGAGTCTCAGAGGGAGTGAGGCCCTGCTGACACCTCAGTTTCAGATTTCTAGCCTCCAGAATGGAGACAATCGATTTCTGTTGTCTTAAGCCACTTAGTTCGTGGCGCTTTGTTACAGCAGCCCCAGAGAACTGTGATGAAGCGCAAGTGAGAAAAAGGAGGTGGCAATGTCAAGTTTTGGGTACATGGCTCTCTGGACACAGAGGGTGGGCGTCAGGGGGGGTGGGCTGTCCAAGGACCAGCTGGAGGAAGGGCCATTGGGGAAGGGGCCACTCAAGGGCCAGGAGCCTCACCCTGCAGAGATCTTGCTGTAGTGCATGTAGGCAGAGACGATGACCCCAAGCTTGCTCTTGCTCCCCTGAGGATAGAGACAGGATTACAGGGCCTGCTGGGACCCTAGGCAGAGGTCAGCCTGGCCCTGCAAACCCGAGGTCCCAGCCCACCTTGCAATACAGTACGACCACATGCTGTGGGTCAGCACTGAGCCAGGTCTCCATGGCTTTGCAGATGGAACACAGCTTGTCCAGGGGGGGTGCGTGCAGCTCAGGCCAACCGAAGTCCTGGACCTGGGGGGGGGGTGCAGGGGTGAAATTGGGAGGGGGGCCCACAGCCAAGAGAGATAGATGGAAAAGGGACAGGGTGTATGGGTCTGGGGCAAGGTCAGCCTCCTGGCTGTCCATAGCAGCCGCAACACTTTCCTCACCTGTGCAGTGGGTTGATACCCGTTGCACCATGCTTTGGGGTGACCCAAATATATGTTCTATGATAAAGTGCTTAAGAGTGAAGTAGATACCAGTTGCTACTGTTAATAACCAGGAGGCTGTGGGGATGATTCCGTTTAATGGCTTTAATGCCTTCCTACCTTGGGATTTAGGCGGGTCAGGTCATGTCTTTTTTCTGAAAGATTGAAGAACTGCAAGAAAAGGGGGGAGGCTTTAGGCCTGATGCATGAAGGTGGTAACACCCGCTGTGACCCTAAGAGTCCTTCCCCAGAATGAGGAGGTTGCTAAGGCCCTGCCCCGCCGCCATGGAGAGTCCTGGGCACTCCAGGGCGGTCCCAGATGCGCCTGGGCCACACCCTCCTCCGGGCCCCGCCCCGAGGACGTGACGTCAGGGCGCAGCCTCGCCCCTCCAGGCCCCCCAGCCCCCTCATTGGCTGGCTGCGGCCGGCCCCGCCCCTCACCAGGTACTTGTCCCGGTGTTTGGACTGCAGCACGTGGGCCAGCTCGCGCAGGTGGCTGCGGTGCCGCTCCTCGTCCGGCCGCGCGGGGAAGGCGGCGGCCAGGATGCGCTCCGTCACGTAGGTGAGGTCCAGGTCCCAGCGGCGCTCCATGAGGGGGTCCAGGCTGAAGCTCCTGGGGGGTGTGGAGCCGCGTGAGGGGCAGGGGGGCGGGGGTCCCCAGGGGGCTGGTGTGATGGATGGATGGATGGATGTCTGACCGTGGGCCGGCGAGGCCTCCCGGTCTGACACCGAGGGTGGGTGGGGCCGCTTGGGCGTGTGGAGCTGTCCGGGGAGCTTTCCCGGGGCCCCTGCCCCGGGCTGAGGCGTGGGGACGGCGTAAGGGGCTCGTGTGGGACCCCCTTGTGCGCCCGCACTTACCTGGGCAGAGTGCTGCGCTGCTTTGAGTGATTCAGAGACTTGGTGGATCCCTGGAGGGTGAGATGAGATGATGAGCAAGCGGCTCTTTGGTTGTCTCTCTTCCCAACCCCCTCCACACACACACACACACACACACATACATACACACACACTCTAGGGTCCCCACTCCAGAGTTCCAAGAACTTTTTAAAAAATATATATTTTATTGATTTTCCACAGAGAGGAAGAAAGAGGGATAGAGAGTTAGAAACATCGATGAGAGAGAATCATCGATCAGCTGCCTCTTGCACACCCCCCATTAGGGATGTGCCCGCAACCAATGTACATGCCCTTGCCCGGAATCGAACCCGGGACCTTCCAGTCCGCAGGCCGATGCTCTATCCACTGAGCCAAGCCGGTCCCCAGCAAGTTCCAAGAACTTTTGTCCTCAGAAGAAACCTGGGTCCTTACTCCCATGCCCCCAGAGCTTCCTGCTCCCGCCAGCATCTCCTTACCAGGTGCTCTATGCGCCTCGCGGGGGCCGTGCTTCTCCGCTAGAGGCGGGCGGGCAGGCGGGCGGGGCGGGAGAAGGGTGGTTAGGATAGGAGCTAGGGCCTGTCTGGGCCCCGGGAGAGTGGAGCCCGCCCGCCATGTCCCTGGAAAGGCTATCTATTGGGAAGGGGAGAAGAGTCCTACGCCCAGCAGGCCCAGACGAGAAGAGAGAGAGCGGGCTGAGACCATTCCCCCCTCTATCTCAGGGTGAGCAACACCCACAAGCAGTCCATGCAAGGTAACTTCTGCCCTCCCTCCCCCCGCCCCTCCCGCCGTGGCCACCAGACTCTTGGACCCCGCCGCCAGGTTCCTTGCCTCCCCGTTCCAGCCCAGCGCTCACTCACCAGCTCGGCGGGAGGCAGGGCCTGACAGGACGAAGTCACCTGGAAGGAGACCTGAGTGAGGGGCTGGGCTGCTGGTGCAGTGGGCTCTCCCGGGCTTAAGGATGGGGATGGGGCCACCCCTCAGCTTCAGCAGGGTGGAGGGGCTGTTAGGAGATGGGTGCAGGCTCCAGCTGAAGCGCCTCTATTTAAGGGAGCCTCCCCTCCGGCTTCTAGGTCCCTCAGCCCGGGCCCCCCACTTGTTGCTCTTGGCTCCCAGCCCCGCGCCCACACAGACCCCCATTCATCCCGCTGCAGGGCGGGAGTTATATATAGAGCCATGCAGGCAGGCCACGGCCAGGGACCCACACTGGCCTCTTTCACCGGGAGACCCCGCCCCTGGGCACACAGCTCCCCCAAGCTGGCTCCGGGGCCCCGGGAACCCCCAGACTGCAGGAGGGGGACCGGGGAACCTCCTCAGGGAGGGGGCTGCCTCAGGCCCCCAGGGGACAGCGTGTGCTGTCTACCGCTTGCACCCCTGCCCAGCCTCTCCGGGGCCGAGGACCAGACCCACCCAGGCGTCCTGAGGCCCCTTCCCCAGAGGGAAGGCACGGCCCATCCGGCTGCCCAGTCTCTGAAACACTGCTCCCCCCACCCACCCACCCCACCCTTCCTCCTCCTCACTCACTCCCCACCCCCACCCTCTTGCCAGCTGCAGCCTGGGCACGGCACCAAGACAAACGCCGTCTAGCTGTCCACTCGCCTGGGCCAGACCTCCAGGGGGTGGAGTAGGGTGGTTCTTAAAGGGCCCAGAGCAGCACCCTCTCCCACCTCAGCAGGGGTTCCCAAATGATGAGCGGGGTGGAGGGGTGATGCCAGGTAGCTGGAGAAGCCCGTTTTGAGGAGGAAGGGGCCTCAGCTCCCTTCTCCCAACTGGGTACCCACCTTTGCTTCACATTTTCTGTGTGTGGCCACCTTGCAGACTAGAGGGGGATAGGGAGAGGAGGGGTTAGCAGGGGCTTTTTCTGGGGTGGCCCTCTCCCGTCTCCCCAGGCCCTGGAACCAGATGCCCTGTATGAAGATGGAGTGTGGGAGCAGGGGCAGAGAGTGGCAGTGGATACTACTGCTAGGCCAGGATTGGGGGGGGGTAGCCCCCAGTCACAAGTCAGGGTGGGAAGGTGTTGTGCTGGGGTCCCCTGGAGTGCTGGGGGTGTTTGCCATGGGGAGCAGGGGCTGTTTGGAAGGGAGGCAGCTGCCTCCCGGTGCCCACGTTGCCCAGGCGAGGGGCGGCGTGCACGTTTGTTTGTGTTCCGCGGTCCTGCCAGCTGGAGTTGTGAGACAGCGCGGGGCTGGGCAGAGGCTCTTGGAGCCGCAGGACAGGGACCCTCACCTCTACACGACACGCCCGTCCCATCGATGGTCACTTTACACACTGCACAGACAGGTGGCTTCTTCCGGAAAGCCTTCTCCCGGAAGCTGTGCGGCTCCGCTTTCCGAGGCTAGGGGTGGGGGGCAGACAGACAGGTGCCCGTCCACAGTGGGCCTGTCTCTGGGGTCAGCACTGCACTGGTTCCTCTCTGCCTCCCTCCGACTGTTTGATGTCCCTACACCCGTCGGGCGCACTGCCCACAGCTGCTTCCGGCCAGCTGTGGGCCTGCCCTTGACAGTGCATGGAATCTGGCCCCTTGCAACACCCTCGCTGGGTCAGCTCCTCCCCAGGGATCACTCAGGCCCTTCACGTGGCCCTGGTGTGTGATCCGCTCATGGTCACCGCCCCCCACGGAGAGCTTTCCTCCCGTGGAGGGTGCCCTCTTACTCTCCTCTGTGAGACCCCCCCCCCTCGCGCCCCGTTCCTCCTCCCATCTTACCCTCCCCGCTGGGGGCTCATGCGCAGAGGGAGCAGCAGGGGGTCCAGGCATGGATGTCGGAGGACAGTCACTGGGCAGCACCCAGGCCGACTGGGAGGAGTGGCCTCCGCCGCTCTGGTCCCCTGGCTCCCGCTGTCCCCACGCTCCAGGCAGCTGACATGCCCGCCCTCCCTCGCCCCCCCCCTCCCAAGAACAACATGTTTACTCATTGTGCATTGAAGCTGCGGGCAGAGGTTGTGTAAGAAGGCGGGTGGTAATGCTGGAGGGAGAGGCAGGCGGAAGCATGACACTGGGGGCGGGGGGGGGATATTCAGCTGCCTTGCTACTAGATGTAGTGAGCACCCTGTCACTTGTCACTGGAGGAAGTTCAAGTGGGGTTCCAGAATCGAATGGCGGAGGGAGCGGGTCAGATGCTGTGAGGAGGCTGGGAGGCCCCCTTACGACCCAGGCCCATCCCTCCCACTGAGGTTCCCTCCTCCCACCCTGTCTGAGGACCATTTGCCTCCTGGCCTCCTCTCTCCTACCCATTTTTTCTCTTCTGGAGTTCAACTTTCTGCCCCCTTCTTCCCTTTTATATATAGAAAGGGAAGTATTGTCTCCTGCTGCTTTTGGGGTAAAGCTGAAAAAATGTGGAGAAAACCATACCCCACCCCCTCCCCCAACCCCGGTCCCTCCCGACAGTGGGGGCTTCCAGGATCCCCAGCCTGGGGGCCCAGGCAACACTCCTGGTCTCTTGGCTGCCTGTCCCTGAAACAGCTGGATTAAACCGGCAGCTGAACGCTCCTAAACTGGACCAACCTTGCTGGACCCACTGAGAAACTCGGGTGCCTTTGGCATGAGCTGCACACGGAGGAGTGGAAAGCAAAGCCCCTGAGCCTAAGGCAACCCTGAGATTTGGCTCTCTTCCTCCCTCCCTCCCTCCCTCCCTCCCTCCCTCCCTCCCGTTACCACCCCACCCCATCCCTCCTAAACACCTCCACTTGGGGAAGGAGCCTCCTCTCTCAGCCTTGCTCAGGAGCTCCAGTGCGGTGCCCAGAAAGACCCTACAGGGAAGCGAACCACGACGACGCAGGTGTAGGGGCCAGGCCCCCCCGGGGAAGGTGACAGAGGAGCCAAAGCATACCGGTTCTGCCCTGGCCACCCCAAAGGGGCAGAGTAAGGGGATGGAGAGTAAGGAAAGAAGGCTGAAGAAGAGGGTCTGGCCTGGGAACGCGATCTCCTAGCCCCCTCCCCCACCGCCCAGCCCTCCGCCCCCGCCCCTCCTCCGCCCTGCTGGTGGGCACTCCTACCCTGCTGGTGGCCCGGCTGCTGTCCCTCCTCCCCAGGGCTCTGAGCAGCCTCTCCACGGGGCCGCTGGACTTCATGGTGTCCGGCGGGCCGGGTGCCGCCGCGGGCCCTGAACAATGCTGGGGCCGGGCCGGGGCTTCCTGGAAGCGGCCTGGCGGAGGCAGCCGCTTCCCCTGGGCGGAGGGCAGGCTGTCTGGCTGGAGTGCGGAGAAGCCCAGCCCTGGAAGCGGAGGGGAGTACCGGCGGGAAGGGGGCAGGTCGCTGCTCCAGGAAGTGGGGTGGGGGGAGGATGTGGGGGAGGCCGGGAGATCAGATTCCCAGGATCTACCCTGCTGGGAGTGTCAGCCCAAGATCTCTGCCCCCCCACCCCCCCACCCCTCTTGCTCTAGAGCTGCCCTGTACCTAGGAATCCACCCTATCCAGGGATCTGCCACGGTCCTGAGACCCAGCTTCCCCCGCCCCTCCCCGGCGGTGGGGCCGGTGGGGGCAGGGTGGGAATTTAGGTCTCAGGGCAGGGCTCAAGGGCCAGCAGGGAACACGGAGTCCTGACCAGGCCGGCCTCCCAGCCTGCACTCTCAGGCCCTCTGGGGACTTCTGGTGATTGGGAGGGGGGGTGGGGGTGGGTGGGTGGACCCTAGGAAACACTATCCTGGCCAGCCCAGGATCCTAGGATCCCTGCGGATCCGGGGGAAAAGGGGGGCTGAGGGGCCAGCTTCCTGCCTCAGTTTCGCTGGCTGTGAAGGAGGAAAAGGAAAACATGCAGGCCTCTCCTTCCCCCACGCACGCTGGAAGGCAAATTCCAGCCAGAAGGCCGCTCTGCCCGCAGGGGTGAGCCTGTCCCCGCCCCGGCCCACGGCGTCTGAGGCCCTTCTCCTGACAGCCCCCAGATGCTCTGCTCTGACACAGGCCCCGGTTCGCTCACTTCCCGGGCTTGTGTCTGCCCAGCCTCTCAGATCCCGGGCCCCTCTCTGGAGCTCTGCCACTCGGGCCCCAGGCCCGCCCCTCCCCCAAAGCCTGAGCGCTACCTTCATGGCTCTCCTTCCTCAGCAGCTGTCCCAGGACCTGAGTATGGACAGCAGTGCCCCCCCCCCGCACCCCCACACACACTCCACACCCCTCCATGGGCCTCCCGCCTCCCTCCTGGGAACTCGGCCAACTTCCTGTCCCGGGAGTCAAGGGAAGGAGGTGGTTTGGGGCCTTGGAAACGGGGGAAGTAATCTTCCCAAAATATAAGAAGGGGTTAATGCTCTGGGGTCTTCAGCCCCAAGCCTCGGACAGCAGCCCCTGGAGAGCTGTCACTTGAAAGAATGTGCACATGTCTACCCCTCATTTGCATGGCATTTACTGAATGTCCCGGAGCCCAGGCAGCTCCCCCGGCTCGGCATCTCCCACCAGGTCCTCACACTTGCCCCTGGGGCTGTACTGGCCCTGCCTTCTCTGGCTGCCTCCCCTTACGGGAGCCCACTCAGGACACTTCTGTGGACCTGCGTGGGTTGGGCCGTGCCTGAGGCTTCTCTCTCGAAGCTCTCACCCTCCTTCCAGGCCGGGAAGCCTGTCCCCAGGGTACCTCACCCAGAGGGAGACGTCGGTGTGGCAAACGAGGGCCCCTCGCCTGTAACTGGAGAGGGGCCCTGGCTCTGCAGCCCACTCCCACCCCGCCAGCCCTGGCCGGGTCCCAGGACATTCCAGGCCCCAGGCCAATGCGGGCAACTGGGCCTGGCCTCCTCCAGTCGCCGGCGCTGCTGGGGGGAGGAGGGACGCTGGTAGGTGGGTGGCCTTTCTCGGCTCCAGTGGCTCACACACCCTGACCGGGACCCTTCAGCGTGCTCTTTTCTCCTGCTCCCTCCAGAGGGGCTGAACGTCCCCTCGCCGGAGAAGCCACCCCTCCCCTGCAGCAGGTCTCCCCACATCTCCTGACCCTCCCTCTTTCCTCTTGGGGTCTCACTAGGCCCTCTGGGTGCCCGGGGAAGCCTGGCTTGAGTCCTTCCCCACCCTGTGAGGCACCGCAGAGGGAAGACGGAGATGGGGGAGCACGGGTCCCTCCGTAGCTCACCGGGGCAGGCCTGGAGAGGCATGGCCAGACCCCGGGACCCTTCTCCTGCCTGGAACATTCCAGAGCCTGTCGGCTTCTCCCCGAGCCTGGCCCCCATCGCACGCCGAAGCCCTGGGTTTGTTTGGAGAAACCCCTCCACCCACACTCCCCCTTCCTGGAAATAGCTGTGGTTGGAGGAGAGGCCGGGAGCCCGGCCGCCGCGGAGGAGGGGAGAGGCGCGGGCAAGGCGGGAGCGGGGAGGGCGGCGTCTGTGGGTGGGTGTGCCGGGGGGGCCTGGGGGCCTGAGAGCAGCAGCAGCCGCACCAGGGGGCCGGGGAGTGGGGCTGGGAAGGGAAGCCAGCCTCCTGTGGGCCTATTCCTGCCTCAGTTTCCCCATGTGAAGTAGAGAAGGAAAACCCTCCCGGGCCGGGGCGGCCCCGGGCCTGCGTGTGGGGGGTCGCGCCCCGCGGCGATCCCGGAGCGGGGCGCGCGCGCACCGGACTCGCGAAGGCGTGACCACGGGCCCCGACCGGAGTTTGACCGCAGCCCGCGCCCCGCCCCCCGGTCACCTTCCCGGCTGCCAGCTGCCTGCCTGGGCTCGCCGCGTCCCGCGCGACCTCGGACCCCCGGCCCAGGGCCCAGGGACGCCGGCCCGGTCCCCCGCGCCCCCTCGGTCCCCCGCGCCCCCTGGCGCCCGCCCCCGGCACTGCCCCCCGGCCGTGACGCACAGGCCGCCGCCCTCGCGCCCGGCGCGGCCACTCACCTGCGGGGGGCGCCCGGCGGGGCGGGGGCGCGGCGGGGCGGGGCCGCAGCAGCAGCAGGGGGAGCCCCCGGGCCAGCCCATCCCGGCGGGGCCCGCGCCGAGCGGCCGCGCGGGAGGCGCCGGAGGCGGGAGCGGGCGCCGCGCTCCCGGGCTCCCTCCTCCCGCCCGCCCCGCCGCGCGCCCGCGCCCGCGCCGCCCTCTCCTCCCTCCCGCGCTTCTCCCCTCCCTCCTGCCCCGCGCCAATCCCCACCTTCCGCTCGCTCCCGCCCCTCGTCCTCCGCTCTCCCTTCGCTCCCCACCTTCTGCGCACCCCGCTCACCCAGCGCTGGGCAGAAGGGGGAGCGCAGAGGCGCCGGGAGATGGGGAGAGCCCGAGAGACTTGGGGAAGGTGGACACGGAGGGCACAGGCCTAAGAACCCGTACGAGCCAGGCAGGCGCCGCCGGAGGGGAGGGCGCAGGTCCAGGCGGCACAGAGACGGGGCAGAGACCTGCCTTGGCCTCTCGGATCGCCCCTCCACAGACAGGGGCGTAATGGGTTGGGCCTGACCCCCGAGTCTGGACCCACCCGCGGCGCGGCGCGGCCTGACCACGGAGCCCTGGATTCGGATGAAGACACCTGGGTCACCTGTGTCCCCAGTCTCTGGACACCCTTCCCTGGCCCTGGGCCTCACGCGAGACTTCGCAGGTGTCACCTGTTCTCCCCGAAGGACTTAACAGCGAGGACCTCCACACCGAGTTCAATAACAGCCTCTCCACCCCCCCCACGCACCACCACTGCTAAGCAACTCCAGGCAGCCCACCCCCTGCCCTGCTTTGGGGCTGGACGGTCACTCCCACTCCCTAGGAGAGAGACTTTCATGAAGTCTTCCTCACAGTTAACTCAGGCCCTGGGCTTCCAGTGGACAGAGTGGAAGTTCATTCTGTGGTTTAATAGCATCCCCTTCCTTGGCAGTGTCTGCACCTGCCACTGGGTAGTAACTCCTTGTCGTGGACTTACGGGACCACGGGGCAGGTTTGAGTTGTGCCGCCCTGGAGGGGAAGGGAAAAGAAAGGGATGTCTTTCCAGAACCTCTGAATCTGTATCCGTTCCCAGTTTCCCCAATGTTCTTTAGCCGTGAGCGCTTGAACCTCTCTCCCATCCTTCCCCTCCCTACTGAATTTTCCGTGATGAAAACCGGCGGGAGGGAGGGGGTGGAGTGGGCGGGGCGGGGGCAGCGTCCAGGGGGAGGTGGCTTCTGAGGAGCCAGGGCCCAGGGCTCTATGCTCAATGTCTGCTCAAAGCAGCCAGCACCACCAACTCTTAGCCCCTCCATCCTTTTGATGCTCAGCCCGCCTTTGGCAAGAGCTGGGGAATCTGGTTCTGATTACCAGGGGGCGGAGCACCTGACTCCAATCTGTCCAACCGGGCAGCAGGGAAGAGGCTCTGAAGCAGCACATGGTGACAATGTGGGTCCCCCAGAGACTGGCGTTGGGAGGGGTGGGTGTTGCCGGGACTGGGGAGCCATGATCTTACTGCTCTTGGCCGAGTTGGTGTCCAACAGGCAGCCCAGAGGCTAGAGCAGTCCCTGGGCTCCGGAGGGAGGGGCTGGGGGGTTGGGATGGAGCTGGAGAGGGAAGAGATTGGGAGGAGAGACAGGAGTTAGGAGAGCACCAGGGATCAGAGGCTACTGGAGGGGGGTAGGTCGCTGTATTTTGGCAAGCTTTGATGATGTAATTGAGTTACATGCGACATGAAAATCGGCTCAATTCTTTGGAGCATATGCTAGTTCTTTTAACATCTTGCCTCCTCCAGGGTGCATTAGAGTCTTTGGCCGTCTGATACATGCTAAGGGGGTGGGTTCTGATCTCTAAAGGTACCTAGGGAGAGATGGGGACTCAGCCAAGAGGCACTTGATTGAATCTCAGAGCGGTGGGTGGGCTAGAGCCTTTCCCTCAAGCTGGTGTTGCTGTCCTTAAAGAGGAACCCCTTTCCAGGGTCCAAGGAACTGGGAGAGGATCACAAAATGGGTAGCTGAACCACCAGCTCAGGCTTGATGCTTGCTCTCACTGAGGGGGAAGGAGGCTGCGAAAAGGAAGCTGATGAGAGGCTGAGTGAAACATTATTCCAGAGGTGGCTCAGTGGGAATGGAATACAAATGGGTGGCACAGAGGGCCAGCCAGGCAGACCAAGAGCTGCAGGAAGGAGGAGAAAGCCAGGGTGATGTTAGTCAAGTGAAACAATTTTAGGAACACCTCACCCTCCCTCCATGCAGGTCTTCTTACCTTGATTATGCAGAGTGCAGCCCATCTTGGCACGGAAGGCTGAACCTCCTCTTCCATGGTCTGGGGTGATCCCATGCCTGTGACCCCGTGTGTTGAGATCCTTGGGGTGGGGATTCCAGGAGGAGGGGACTGAGGGGTGGGAGGGCTCTGGGTCAGGGGAACTGTGGAGGGCTGGGCGCTGGGAACCAGGAAGAGCGGGGGGAAGAGCAGAGCTGACCCAGAGGCGGATCTCCTGGCTGAGGACAGAGCTTGTATTGTCCAACCCGGAGGTTGCTGCAGCTGGGCGGGGAGCAGCACAGCTTGCTTCTTCCAAACCCCTTCTTTCTGGTGAGGTGGGAGGGGGAGGGAAGGCGAGTCCCCCCTTCACTGTGGCCCTAGGGGCTACTCTGGTTGCATAGAAACAAGTTTTATTTGAGAAATAATGCTTCCCAGGAGCAGATGTGTAGCTCTCCCACTTCCTGCGAAACCAGATGCTGTGAGCTCACTTAGCACTTGAGGTAATGCCCTCAGCACTAACTGGGATCCAGAGCCTCATGCTTGATTCTGTTTAGAAGAAAGTAGGCTACATGGCCCATTACACACATGGGACCCAACCAATCTAAAATGGATCCTTATAAAGTAGGACGTCATACCTACACCCTTCTGGTTGTTGCTTCAGGTTTGCAGCAAAGGCTGGCCAGGCCTGAGGTGCATTTCTGCTGTAGGGCTCAGAGTGGATGGGGGCAGACCAGAGCCTGCCTTTCCCCAGACTTGACCCTCTTGGGACATAGGAGAGGGAGCTCCTTCCCCCCCCTGCCCTCTCTTTGCTCATCCAACATGAACCTCCTTCATGTCAGCCTTTCCCACTTTCATTCCCTTCCCCCCAGCAGCATTCACCCAGACCTCAGTATTGCAGCGAGGGGAGTGGCTCAAAGGAAGGCTCGGAGAGGAGGCAGACGGTGCTGAAGGGCAGTTAAGGAAGCACTGCCATGTACCCGGGCAGGGCCTTTTCCCTTCCGCAACCCACATGGGCAGGCTATACAAGGAGCCTCTTTTCCCTCAGCTTTGAAGAGATCAATGGCCGCAGGCTCAGGGGAAAGGCACTTATGTAACTGTGCTCCCAACTCCCTTCACTCTCCCCTAGGCTCCTAGTCCCCAAATTGAGGTTTCCTGGGCTTTCTGTGCCCCACCCCCTTATGACCTTAAGGATTCTCTGCCGCTCTCCTAACCTCTTTCCTGCCCTTGCAACAATGAACAGTTTGTCCCTCTGTTTGGAAAATTCCCACTAAGTCTAAGCCATGATTAAGTGGTAACCCAGCCCTGGCCAGTGTGGCTCAGTTGGTCCAGCTTTGGTCCCATGCACCTGGTCACCGGTTCAATTCCAGGTCAGGCAGGGCACATGCCCCGGTTTCAGACTTAATTCCTAGTTGAGGGTGTATAGGAGGCAGCCAGTGTTTCACGCTCATATCAATGTTTCTAATCAATTAAGAAATCTTTAAAAAGAAAAAAGTGATAACCTAGACTCTGCCTGTGCAGTTCAACCCAGGAAAAGAGGCTGCATCTTTCAACAGTTGAAGGGCAGAGGTTTATGGAGGCATTGCCTCAAGGACACGAAGCTTTATGCCGAGCTCCCACGTCATCTCAGTAAACAAACAGCATAGGAAATGGAATGCAGATATGATCAAGTGATATTAAAAGTTAACACCAGCTGAAACCAGTTTGGCTCAGTGGTAGAGCGTCGGTCTGCGGACTGAAAGGTCCCGGGTTCAATTCCGGTCAAGGGCATGTACATTGGTTGAGGGCACATCCCTGGTATGGGGTGTGCAAGAAGCAGCTGATCGATGTTTCTCTCTCATTGATGTTTCTAGCTCTCTCTCTCTCTCCCTTCCTCTCTGTAAAAATCAATTAAAAATATATTAAAAAAAAAAGTTAACACCAGACAAAAATGCTGGAGGGGAGTTGTGAATTTCATTCTTGGGCCTCAATGACCAGATCAATTCCCCTTGTAAACCCCCCTCTGTACTTGCACAAAATTGCACCGAGATGGGAAGGCAGGGTAGCACTGTCCATGGGGGGAAAAGAGTCCATAAAAAGGACTTGGGAGCATGGAGTGTATCGTTAAAGAATTTCAGCATTAAAATGAACTTTAAAGATCAGATTTATTTGGAGAAAACAAAAAAAACCCACAACCCAAAGGATGGGATTCACATCTCAAGACATCTCCCAGGTAGTAAGTCTACAGATTACAAATCATTTTCATAGAAGATATTTTTGTACAAATTTTACATGTATTGAGTAGGACATAAATCCCTGTTTTAATGGGGGGGAAATGGTAGGGGAGTGGGAAAGAACCGCTTTTTTGGACACAACTATTTGGAAGGAATAGACTTGAAGAGGGCAAACCCTATCTTTTCATCATCTATAGCAAATGGTTAAAAAAACCCTTTCAACCTCGGTCTCAAAAAGCCATTTCCTGGCCATCCAAGCCAATTAGTTACTTCACTTGTACGTTTTTATGTCCATTGGGTAAGTGATTCATTATGCCAAGTGCTGCAGCACTCATAAACCAACACCCGCATAGCTGGGCAGGCTCTAACCTAGGACTGATGGGAGGAGGGCTGCAAAGAGACCAAGGTCTCATTTCCGTTAGATTCCAATATAGCCCATAAGGATTCCACCTACTGAGCTGACAGCACACAGGAACACATAAAAGCAGGCAAGTTAAGTTACCATATTGCAAGAGAAACCAGGACCTTGTTAAAGAGTTCTCTCCATTATCATTTATTTTCAAGGGAAGCTAAAAACAAAACAAAACCACACACTGGCCTAGGCCACATTATAAATCCAAACATTGGTGTGGGATTTCAGTGGAGAAGAGGAAACTTGTAGGGAAAAAAAAAAAATACCCCCACCCCCCAAAAATTAAAAGCCTCTAACAAAAACCCCCAATCAAGGTCGTAAGAAAGGCTCCCCATTTAACTGTCCCTATTCATCCACCGCCCTCACCACCGAAGACCACTCTAGTTTTCTGAGGCGTAAAAGGGGTCAGGACTGAACAGAAGGAGAGTCAAAAGGCAAAGGAGCCAGGATTTACTTGAGAAGAGCAGTGATTCCTCATTTGCCAGCTCCCAGGGGCTGATCCAGATGGCGGGGGCACTGGGTCTGTGGCTTCAACAGAAGCTGCTTTTTGGGGGGTACAGGAAAGAGTAGCATGAGGAACACAGGACAAAAGTCTAAATTTAAAAGCTTCAAGATTTCAACAGAATGTGGGTATTTGAACTTGAAAAAGGATAGTGTTGAAGAAAGGGCAAAACCAGGACACATAAGAAACTTGGGAATTCCCACACCCCTAAGTGCTTCCTGCTCCAGGAAGTAACCATTCATGTGTTTATTGGAGGTCATATCATTTTCCTTATTTCTGGTTCAAAATAATTCATCACCTCCCCAAAGCTTCTTTTCAAACCACGATTTTCCCAGTTATTTTGGTCACCGAGCAGTCCTATTCTTTAGAGGCCTGTAGACTCACTCCCAGCTACCCCCCTGGGGGGTAAAAATGAAGGCATTCCCCCTAGGCTGGCCCCAGGAACTCAGAATTAAATAAGAGGGGCTGGCAGCCTCCTGGAGACTAACACTTCAGAGACTAAACCCACCTTTCCAAGGATAGGGAATTTACTCAGATATTTGAGAATTCATAAATGCCACATTAGGATATAAGAATTAAAGGTACAAATCTCATCCTCTTCCTCATACCTGCCCTACTGCCCAACCAAATTCCAGACATTGCATCACTGTCACTGCCATTTTCCTAAATGGAGGCCCCTAGACACTGATCACAGGGGCGACTGCATGTGTCATAAAAGTGCACAACTTTCCCATTAAAATATGCCTGTCTTTCTGGCTATATTGATGATTCTCCAGTTAGTTCAATACTTTAAAGGCTGCAGCAGCATGCAAAAAAATTTCATTTCATTTCGCTTTTTTAAAAAAAGTTAAGAAGTCTCCAGGAGATGTGAGTTTTATTTTGTCTTGTCTGGCTAGAGGTTTGGTTTGCTCTTGAACGTTCCAGGGTAGAGAGACTCGGAGAAAACAGGATGTAGAGGTCTAGTCGGTGTAATCTTCTCCCTCGTTTTCATCTTCACCATCCACAGAGAGAGCAGCATACTTGCTTGCAGAACTGAACTTCTGGAACAGAGAAGAGTGATAAAGTGACCAAGGCCTTAAATCCTCACCTCAAAATCCAAGAAACAGCCCAGCCAGTGTGGATCAGTGGTTGAGAATCAACCTAAGAACCAGGAGGTCAGGGTTTGATTCCCGAATAGGGTACAAGCCCGTGTTGCTGATAGGCAGGAGGCAGCCAATCAATGATTCTCTCTCATCATTGATGTTTCTGTCTTTCCCCACCATGCTCTCTTACACCATTAAAAAAAGATTTAAAAACAATTCCAAGAAACTGGACTCTGATACTTTAGACCAGACCGCAACCACCTGCTTGCTCATTAGCTTTTACTGAAGCATTTCCACAGCTAGGGAGAGCTGTCAAAGGCATGCACGCGTGTTCTTATCCAAGTCACATACCACCCTTCATCTTGAAAAAGGGATAAGGATAGTGAAAGGTAGAACAGAGAAAAATGCTAAACTTTCATTATTTCAAACGAGCAGCAGTGCCTTATTTCCAACCACTGTTCGCAGCCCTAAATGTAAGTGGGGTTCAAAGGGAAAAGCTCAGGGAAGCCTTTGACACTTACAGAGGCTGGACTTTCTTCAGGTTTCTTTGGCTCAGGTGCAGGTCGGGAGTCTTGATCCTTTTTGCCATCTTTCCTGCAGAGATGAGTATAAGACCACATCCTTAGGAGAGGACTCTCCCAAAACCCATAAGCAGTTCTGAGGCACTCAACAGGCACCTCCAGTCAACAGTTCTTGATACCTGGACACTGTGTTATTTCCAGATTCTTAGAATAATAACTTTTACAGGAGAGAGAATACACTTACTTCTCCGACTCCTTCCAGTGGTCTTTGTTCCCTCCATCTCCTGGACCACGGTTGGAGCTCCCGCTTTGGCCTTTTGGGACACTCACCCCATCTACTTTATTTTCATCTGCTTGAGTGGAAATACAAAAATAAATGGAAGGCACGTAAATAACCACTCTCCCTCTCCTAGATTTCCTAAGGGTTGGAGAAAAATGTGCTCATCATGTACCCAGGGAAATTAAACCTCAACCCAACCCGACTTCCTTCCTAAGCCCTTCTTCCCACGTACTCTATATATATCACACACACCCCGCCCCCAACAAGAGCCACTAAAAAGTTCCACTGTAGGATTACACCATTATGAAAAGCCAACCGGCAAAAAGGCTATGATGCTGTGCTGTGAGTGACCTTGGCCCTGCAGATGGTGACATTTCTAATCTGTACTGAGCATGTTATTTTCCTTCCGATTCCCCCGCCCCCTGTTCTACCAGGAAAGGGCAGGGTTCCATGCTTTCTCAAAAGAGACCACTCCTGCCCTCTAATGGCAAAAGACAGATAATCTAAGAACCTTAACACAAAACCTGGTGCAAAATACACTGAAGTTCAGTATTTCATGACTTAAAAGCTTTTTAACTTAGGTCTCTAGCTGAAAAATCCTCTTCTCCTTTTGATCTTACCTTTCCTTGCTGGTCCTTCCTCAGATGGTTGAGCTGGAAACCCTTTCCCCCCACCACTAGAAGAAAAACATGTAATCACATCATCAGTTGTCTTAAAGAAGAGATAAGAAACTTATCACCCTCTAAGCTATATAGAGAACCAAAAATACAAAAATACAGGAACAACAAAAGCAATTATTTGAACACTTTAAGTGCCATGTCCTTTAGAATCATCACAATCACGCAAGGCTAATATTATTCTCTAGTTTACAAATGAGGATCCTAAGACTTGTGGAAGTGATCCTCCCATTGCCAACATGTGGGTGCTATGGATTCTAAGTCTAGTATTTACAGATTTTGAGGCACCAAAGGAATGTCAACTAGCTACAAAAACTCTAGAAAATGGAACAATTGGTGCTCAGGAGCCAGCTCCAGTAAACCACTGAACCAATAGAGTAGATAGGTTAGGTGCTATCCAAGGCCAACCCCCCTCAGGGCACTTTCTATCATGACATCTCAACATTTAAGTGTCTACAGCTGCCCTGGGTGGTCTTGCTCAAATGTTAGAGCGTCAGCCTGCAGACCAAAGGACATACTTTGGTTGCAGGCTCGATCCATAGCCCAGGTAGGGCCTGCTGTGCAGGAGGCAACCATATGTTTCTCCCACATCAGTGTTTCTCTCTCCCCTCTCTCAATAAAAAGAAAGAAAGAAAGAAAAAAAATCCTCTGGTGAGGATAGGAAAAAAAAAAAGATTCTACAGCTAACCGACTGCTGTTTCCAAGCTGACTCACCTTGTAGGGGATTGCTGCTCTGTGTCTGAGCTCTGAGATCGAGCAGGAGGGTTAGAACTTCGCTTCACCCAAGCATTCTCCTTTGGTGGAGGGGCTGGCATTACCTTTAGCGGCAGTTCAGGTTTGGGAGGCTTAGAAGTTGGAGAGTGACAGTCTTCCTCCTTATTGAGAGTTTCATTTTCTAGAGATTTCTCACTCTCTCTCCTCCGTGTATCTGTGAAGGCAGAGTGGGAGAAGGTCAAATGATCAAAAATAGGCTTATTGTGTGGGAAATGGTCTACATCCATATTTACTGCTATCATTTTTCTTAAATACAGACTCTAACTTGGATCCCAAAATATGAGAAAATGTTTCACTGATGCAAGAAAAACTGGAAAAGACTCTCTAAGGATAGCCCCTGACCTTCAGGATGATAGCTTTTCTAGTCCCATTGTTAAAATGGTCCTATTTGGAGAATGATATCACATCCCCACCCTCCTGTGTGTGTGTGTGTGTGTGTGTGTGTGTGTGTGTGTGTGTGCGCACTTACACACACACACACACACACACACACACACACACACACACACACACACGGGACCTATGGCCCTAGCCGGTTTGGCTCAGTGGATAAACTTCAACCTGTGGACTGAAAGGTTCCGGGTTTGATTCCAGTCAAGGGCATATACTTGGGTTGTGGGCTCAATCCCCAGTGTGGGGTGTACAGAAGGCAGCTGATCAATGATTCTCATCACTGATGTTTCGCTCTCCCCCCCCCCTGAAATCAATAAAAAAAAAAGTCTCATTCATACGTGGAATATAATGATCAACATAAACTGATAAACAAAAATGGATCCAGACACAAGGTGGCACTGAGCAGACCGTCCAACCTCAGGGAGAAGGCGGGGGATTAGAGATCAACCAAAGGACTTGGATGTTTGCATAATAGCATGATCAATGAACACAGACACTGGGGCGGTGGGGGCTTGCCCTCGGGAGTGGGAGGGTTTAATGGGGAGGGGGGAGGAGACAGGTAATACTTTATACAATTAAGAAAAAATAATAAAGGGGTCCTATGTTAAATCTGCAAACCCCAGAAACCACTGATCAATTTACAGGCTCAACATACAAAATGTATAAGTAAACACGATACAATCAGACTTATACATTTATGAAAAGTAGAACACACTACTCCCGACCTCCCCCCAAACCCCCACCTCAGGGATTGAGCCCACAACTGGGCATGTGACCTGACTGGTAATTTCCTGGTTCATAGGTCAATGCTCAACCACTGAGCCATGCTGGCAGGGCTCATGTATTTATTTATTTTTTTAAAGCGCCAAATGTCTCCTCAAAACTAGGAGCTTATTTTATCAGATTCTTTTTACTCTTTGAGTGCAAGCTCTTCAGAAGTAGGGGTATAAACCCAATAATCATATTCATACCTGAGTACAAAGAGGCATTATATACTGTTACCAAGAGTCTACTCCAGCATGAATAATTACCAGGAAACTTCTATAGCATGTGGACAACTATTTCCAAATTACCCCAGCCTTGAGCCATGTTTTGAAATGCTCAAGTACAAATCAATTTAGAGGTGGGAGAAGCCTTAAAATAAAAAACACCCCCTCCCCCCAAAAAAAACACACACACAAAACAAACAAAACAAAACACTGGCTCACATTAAGGGAAGGGAGGGAGGTGTTATAACTGAACAATTCAGTTTCCAAAGCTGTAATTGTTTATGACCAAGCATAATTCAAGGGAGGCAGAAAGAATCAAGCACAGAATATCATCAATTGAAACACTGGTTGCTCTGAATAAACAAAAGTCAGATGTCAATACATAAAATGAAGGGACAAAATATAGTATCTAGAATCATTGATTGGCTGCCTTCTGCACACCCCCTACTGGGGATCGAGCCCACAAGCCGATTCTATCCACTGAGCCAAACCAGCTAGGGCTTAAGTATACTCTTTAGTAGAAAGTTATGAAACAGATCATCTAAGCCTACCTCCGGTGCCCATTTCTCAGATTTCTCAGAGCAGGAAGTATAAAACTAATACCAATGTGAACTAATCCAAAGGAAGAGTCCAGGGTTGAATTTACTAACACCCCAAAGTCTCTGCATAATTTGGTTATGAATAGGTTATGGAAAATGGCAACAATATGATACCCACCCTGGTCTGACTTACTTCTGCCAGATGTGGCTGAGGTCCCAGTCTGTGATGACTCACTTCCTGTCCTTGACCGTTCCCGTTCCTGAGTTTCTTCACTTCGCCAGCTTGGGTGTCTGTATAAGAGATTTAACAAAATACGTACACCTAGCTCAGTGAAGGCCACCTTGAACTCATGCTGACCCCCCAAGAAGGATCGCTTTTTGCATTGGCTAGGGTTAAGGACATTTTCCTATATCATCTACAACACTGCCCTCCCTTATGGAAAATACAATTCTGCAAGTCATTTAAAACTAGGCCCACTTGCCCAGAACATTGTTATAGAAGGTACCTATCCTATTAGAGCCAATGACACCTGTGATGACTCCTTTAGTATCTTAACACTTAGATAGTATAACCAACATACAAACAAATAAAAAAATGAAAAATAGTAAACATCTCTCTACTTTATCCCTAGTAAATTGAAAGAGGTAAATCTGCCCACTCACCATGGTGGGATTTTACTTTATATACCAACAGGGCTTGCAAATTTTTCTTAAAGGCCCAGATAAACTTATAAACACAGGCCCAGATCATAATTTGCTGACTCCTGTATTAAAGTACCACTAGTTTACATCCATCGCAGGTTAAACTGAGTAGGCCTTTTGAAAAGTGTGAAGGATAGGCAATGACTCTGAGCTGGGTTAAACCGTCCATGTACCACAGACCACCTGGCAGCCCAGCCCATGTACACTAAATGCTGATAAATGACAACCAGTAACATCCACACAGATTTCCCAAGTACCCCTGGGGACATTAACGCCCCCACTAAGAAGCACTGGATTCAGAGATGGGAAATTCATATCGACAATAACCTCACCTCTCTCGAGGCCGCCGTTCTAGTTTTGGCTCATCCAGCTGACGTTGCAACTTCTCTTGTTCCTTCTGTAGCCGCTCCTCTACTTCTCGTTCTCTAGCAGCGGTGTCAACAGGTTTTGCCCCTCCAAAGATGGAGGCTGCTCGACTGGACTGGGAGGTGCTAGCAGAGGAATCATCTTCCTTAGGAGTGCTCCGAGGCTTCAGATTCAGCTTGGGTCTTTGGGGGGGACCTACATAAAATAAAACTCTTAAGTAATAGGTTTTCAAAACCAGAAGCTGATGGCTGGAAGCCAGATTCCCAGACAAAGCTGTTACATGGGATTCAGATTAGTGGACTAGCCAATTCAGCAGAGGTTAAGAAGGGAGATTAGAAAATGGGTGGTTTGCCGAAACCAGTTTGGCTCAGTGGATCGAGCTTCGGTATGCGGACTGAAAGGTCCCGGGTTCGATTCCGGTCAAGAGCATGTACATTGGTTGCAGGCACATCCGCGGTGGGGGGTGTGCAAGAGGCAGCTGGTTGATGTTTCTCTATCTCTCTCCCTTCCTCTCTGTAAAATATAAAATATATTAAAAAAAAATAGAAAATGGGTGGTTTGAATAATCAAGTCCAATCAATCTTTCCATTACCACATCCATGATGTACCACTAGACTAAGAGAAAGACTAAAAATAGTAATAATCAACACAAAATAACCAATCCTTTATCATGATTATTACTACCTAGGAAGAAATTTTCAACTACAGTAGACTACTACATGAAAAAAAATCTTTTTTAAAAAAAAATATTTTATTGATATTTTACAGAGAGGAAGGGAGAGAGATAGAGTCAGAAATGTCGATGAGAGAGAAACATCGACCAGCCGCCTCCTGCACACACCCCACCCGGGATGTGCCTGCAACCAATGTACACGCCCTTGGCCAGAATCGAACCCGGGACCCTTCAGTCCGCAGACAGACGCTCTACCACTGAGCCAAACCGACCTTGGCTACATGAAAAACTCTTGTTCAAAGATTGGATTACTTCAGTAGGTTAAGAACTTGTAGCAGTATGACAGGGCTCTATCTAGTCTTACACTCTTGCTCTGTGCATATATATTTGACAGTGATTCATAGGGCAAAGCATGCAACACTGAACTTCTGAATGAGCTCTACAGGAATTTGATTCAAGTTATCAACATTTCTCAAGATAAACTTGAGCATTTCAACGAAACCATGTTTTTCAAATTCGATGTTTATTCTAAATATTTCACACGCAAAAAAATATATATAGAAGAAGGACCCCTCTAAGTGAGCCAAAGCAGCCCAGCCCAGGCTCATTTCCCCAGGCCCTCCCCCGCTCCCTGCCCTTACATTTAAAACAATATATATTTTTATTTACTTCAGAGAGGAAGTGGGAGGGATAGAAACATCAGTGATGGGAGAGAATCATTGATCGGCTGGCTGCCTCCTGCACAGCCCCTACTGGGAATCAAGTCCACAATCTGGGCATGTGTCCTGAACTGTAATCGAACTTGGGACCTTTTGGTCCACAGGCAGATGCTCTAAACAGACAAACCAGCTAGAACTCCCCAGCCCTTTCTTACTTCACTGCCCCAACTTGCATACTGGCACTGAGCAAGAAGGAAGCCAAGGGAGCAAAGTGATGGAGAAGGGAGGGAGGCAGCGGAGACAGGAGCGAAGCTTGCCTTGGTGGGCTTCGCTTCTCTCTGTTTTGCTCGGGCTGCAGGAAGCCCTATTGCAGGAATAGGCCCGAGGAAGCCCTATTCTTGCAGGAATCTTCCTGCAATGGGCCTCTATATTTATACATTCCTTGAATGGAAACAGCATTGCTTTTAAGAATTAAATAATTTGTAGAAAAAACTGGAAACGCTATTTTTGCTTTGTGTTTTTGAGGGAGGAAAGACTACTGTGCTAGACTTTCAATATGGCTCTGATGACTTTGTCACCCCACTGTGCTTTGATAGTTGTCCAGGTCTCCCTTCCTTAATTGGGGGACTATAGGTGATGATATATATAAAGCACTTGGCACCAAGTCAGGGCTGATAAAAGGTTGTTAAAAGGCTGGGATTGCTGTCTGATAATAAAGAGAAAAACTGCCAACCAGATACCTTACTTTTTCAATGCTATCACTAAAGTCAGAACACAAATGTTGGCCATTTAGTAATACTTTTTTGAGAGGTCAGATTTAGAACACACACTTATAGAAATGTTATAACATAGGGGCATAATTTTGAAATAGGTGTACTAACATCTTAGCATTAATTAATGATCATCAATTACTGTGGTAATTAGTAATGGCATTGAAATCAGTAACACTTGGTTTTGAATCCCATAGTATCAATTACTAGCTATGAGACTTTATTACTGCCTTCATTAGAAAGCTGGGACTAAATACCACCCACTTTAAGTATAGCTTATTAAATGTGATCATACCATAAAGATATCGGAAATTTTTTTTTTCCTTTCTAACTTAGTTTACTCAATACTTTTTGACCCAAATATCTATGTACTAAAGGAAATTAGAAATACTTTGCTTTATTTCCATTATGTCACCCATATCCAATGGTCTTTCCATTACACTCTGCTGCATCCTTCACAATATATAAATTTTATCTGTGTCCACTTAAGGGGTTTGAACATAACTGAGAATTTTCCCATCAGTTTGTTCAGTGGTCTGCCCCATTAAGCAAGCAAAAGAAAATGATTACCTCTGTCATCACGCCTATAATCATCCCGAGAGTAATCATCTCTGGAGCCCCATGACCGATCATCACGTCTCTCATATCTGTCCTCATAGCGGTCCCCGCCTCCTCTGTAGTCATCATCCCTTCGGTACCCACTACCAAATGCTCTTCTGCCACTGCCTATCCTGGAATCATAGCCTGTAAATAAATATACCCCAAATTGTGATCATCACACTGGAGGGAAGAAAGAAGTTCTTAAATGAAAGCAATTTAACTTAATGGTGTTTTATAATGACCTCTATCATAGTCTCTGCTGCCTCTGTCATCATAGCGATCTCGGCCACCATATCGATCCATGTCCCGGCGTGGGCCATCACGGTAACTGTCCCGAAACCCATCACGGTATCGGTCTGAATCATAGCGATCTCGGTCTCGATACTCTGGAGAAGAGACAAGTAAAAAACATATTTTTGGACTCTAAAGAAACAAGAGAGCAATTAGGTCAATTTGGTTTCATGAGTTCATATTCATTGCTGTATAGTTTTATAAATATATGTCACATTGTATAGTAGAAGAATGTGTATTTAAGTATTTGGTATTTATTGAAGTATTCTTGGTATTTATTTGGCTTCAAAATTTTTTCTCTAGTAATCCAATACACATTGCTGGATTAACAATTTAGGAGGAAGTTAGGGGAGAGAAAAATATACATTCCATAATGAAGTTTCCAGGATTAAAGATTCAGGTATTAAAACATCTATATAATAAAAGCCTAAGTGACTGTTATGGCTGAATGACCCATCGCTATGATGCACACTGATCACCAGGGGACAGATTCTCAATGTAAGAGCTGGCCCCTGGTGGTCAGCGTGCACCCATAGGGGGGAGTGCTGCTAAGCCAGAAGCTGGCTCATGGCTGGAGGGCTCAGCTGCCACTGTGGGAGCCTCTCCCAACTCCACAGCAGCAGGCTAGGACGAGTGAGAGTGGTGTAGTACCCAGCCCCAATTTGGGCTTCTCCCTGACCATCTACAGCTTAGTGCACTGCTATATCCCCCGAGGTGTCCCTAATTGTGAGAGGGATGTCCAACTGCCAGCTTAGGCCCTCCCCCTCCGCCTATCCAGTGGCCCGCAGGCCCCATCCAGCCTGGCCCCTATCGGGACTGGGCGAGATGGCCCAATAGGCCCTGATCACTGGCAGGCCTAGGGACTCCCCCCCCGCCCCCACATGAATTTAGTGCACTGGCCTCTAGTGTAAGTATAAAACATTTGAAGGAAATATAGTTGGAATCTTATAACCTTGATGCCAAAGATCCAATCAGATATCACTTAAGTTTAGCATGAAAATAAATGATACATCTTGTGTTGGCAAAGTTTAGAGGAGAAAGTCAATTCCTATACTGTTAATGATTTTAAAATAGTACAACCACTCTCAAAGTTGTTTGAGAACTAGGTATGTATTAAATTCTGTACTCTGGGCCAACAATTCAATTTCTAGGAATTTTTCCTGAGCTAATAAATGGACACAAGTACAAAAGGAGGTTCATTGTAATGTTTTCTCATAAATTAAGTAAATTAGAGGGCATCCATACAAAACAACCACAAAAACTGAGAAATTACTAAATGTGTTCATGACACATTATTTGAAAAAATTATAGACTTTATTTTACACACACACATTATGACAGAAATTTTTACAAAGAAATGTAGCTCAGGAGGCAACTGTGAATAGTATAAAAGGGGGTAGTGGCTATTTAACTTCAGCAAACTTGCTAGATCTTCCAATTTTCTGACAAAAGCTGGAACTCATGCCCTAACCGGTTTGGCTCAGTGGAGAGAGTGTCGGTCTGTGGACTGAAGGGTCCCAGGTTCAATTCTGGTCAAGGGCATGTTACCTTGGTTGCAGGCACATCCCCAATAGGGGGTGTGCAGGAGGCAGCTGATCGATGATTCTCTCTCATCTATGTTTCTAAATCTCTATCCCTCTCCCTTCCTCTCTGTAAAAAATCAATTAAAAAAATTAAAAATAAAAGCTGGGAACCCAGATTTTTATAAGAGAAATATCATTTTCTAAACATGAACCAATACTTTGAGTTTAATAACTGATGCATAAAGACCAAAGAGGAGTATTAATTTTATTACTGCATTCTTATAAACAATTATTTCATTTTGCAAAGAACATAATTTTGTTTATGTGAACAGACATTTTATGATAGTTTAAATTTATAAATTGAAGGACATGCTGATGTTAGTAACTATATACAGGAAAGCATGTGAAATAGAATTTAAAAAAAACAAACATACAAAAAATCCATTGTGTGTTTATTTTTAAATACATTTTTAATTTCTGGAGTGGTAGTGAACTCTATACTCAATTTCACTTAGATAATATTAAAACAATTATAAGCTTGTATTCACTAAGAAAACAGGGATCTACAGTGAAGAGAAGAAGCATATCAGCACACTGTTACTAAGACAGCCAGGAAATATACAAGTTTTGGGATTTAATATAGATGTAGCTTTTAAGAACTTGCTCTACCCTCTATCCGCAATCATGAGGGTGGTTACATCACCATGCAAACAGTTTTACAACTTATGTATTAATACTATCTATCTATCTATCTATAATGTATATATGTGTGTATGTAAATTTTTTTTTTACAGAGAGGAAGGGAGAGGGATAGAGTCAGAAACATCGATGAGAGAAACATCAATCAGCTGCCTCCTGCACAACCCCCACTGGGGATGTGCCCGCAACCAAGGCACATGGTCTTGATCAGAATCGAACCTAGAACCCTTCAGTTCACAGGCTGACGCTCTATCCACTGAGCCAAACCGGTTATGACTATATATAAATTTATCTTTAATATTTTTATTTTTTAAACTCTTTATTGTTTAGATTTTTTCAATTGTTTCCCCCCCATAGTTCCCCTCCACCCGGTTCCCACCCTAACCTCTGCCCTTACACCCTCACTGTCCTCATCCATAGGTGTGCAATTTTTGTCTCTTCCCACACCCTCCAGACCCTTCCCCCGGAATTGCCAGACCACTCCCATTCTATTATATTCACCAGTTTATTCTATTCCTCAGATATTTAATTTATTTTATTTTTAGATTTGCTTGTTATGTATTTGTTGTTCATAATTTTTATCTTTACTTTTTTCTTCTTTTTCAAGAATACCTTTCAGCATTTCATATAATACTGGTTTGGTGGTGGTGAATTCCTTTAGCTTTTTCTTATATGTGAAGCTCTTTATCTGACCTTCAATTCTGAATGATGGCTTTTCTGGGTAGTCATGTTGGTTGTAGGTTCTTGCTATTCATCACTTTGAATATGTCTGGCCTGCATAGTTTCTGTTGAGAAATTAGCTGACAATCGTATGGGTGCTCCCTTGCAGGTAACTGCTTTTATCTTGCTTTTAATATTCTCTGTCTTTTGCTCTTGGTATTTTAATTATGACGTGTCCTGGTGTGGTCCTCTTTAGATACCTTTTGTTTGGGATTCTCCGGTCTTGCTGGACTTGTAAGTCTATTTCTTTCATCAGGTGGGGAAGTTTTCTGTCATTACTAGAGGCCTAATGCACAAATATTCATGCAAGAATAGGTCTTCCTTCCCCTGGCTGCCAACACCGGCTTCCCTAAGGCACCCAGGACCCAGGCTGTTCCAGCCACCACCACCCACCAGGACCTGGGCTGGCTTGCTCCTGCCGCTGCCAGGCACCTGGGACCTGGGCTGCTTTGCTCTGGCCACCACCGCCACCCACGGGAGACATGCTCTGAGTTGTACCATGGCTCTCACAGCACACCCCGACCCCTAATGTGTGTCCACTGGGGCTGGGGGCGGCATGCAGCTCCTCCTGAGGTGGTTGTGACGCCTTAAGTGTCCCACCTAATTTGCATATTACATCTTTTTATGTATATAGATTTCTTCAGTATCTTGCTCTCTTCTTCTGGCACCCTCAGAATTCATTTGTGACTTGTTTCTTTGTCTCCACATTTAAAAATATATATATATATATATATATATATATATATATATATATATATATATATATATATATATTATTGATTTCTTACAGAGAGGAAGGAGAGTTAGAAACATCAATCAGTTACCTCCTACTGGGGATGTGCTCGCAACCAAGGTACGTGCCCTTGACCGGAATCAAACCCGGGACCCTTCAGTCTGCAGGCTTTCACTCTATCCGCTGAGCCAAACCGGTTTTGGCTGTCTCTGCATTTTGGCTGCTTCCCTGAGTTGATAGTTGCTTTGTGTGCCAGGTGTCCTATAGGGCCCAGCGGCTCAGCCTCCCCAGTTACCTGAGGTGAACATTCCTGATGCACCCCTTTTGTGGCCTGTGTGCACAGTCTTGTGGTAGTTAAGCCTTGATTGTTGTTGGTATCACTGGGAGAACTGACCTTCAGGACAATTGGGTGTGACAATCAGCTGTGTCTATGCTGGGAGAACTGTGCTGGAGACACCCTTATGAGACAAGACTTGCTTCAGTGAGGCTTTGGTGCTCACTGAGAGTCTGCCCCCTGAGTATGTCCCTTATGGATGAGGTTATAATCTGGATGGTCCCATTCTGACCCCTGGGCACCCTGGCTCTTAGATCTCCAAGGAGGCGCTAATTTAGCCTCTGCCTGGGGCACCCAGCAGGAGCCATGGAGAGACGTGCAGATTCCTCTTCTTTTTTGGGTTTTGGAGGTGCCCAGATGAGGCCCAGCTGTGAAGCAATGTAAGCTGCTATGGGGCCTTTGGCCTTCTTTTGGACGTTGAGTCTCACTGACTCAGCTGCAGTCTGTTAGGTAAGTTTAGAATTTAAAGGACCAGGGCATTCATATGCAAAAGCCATTGCACTCAGCTTGGATGGGACGGAGTCTCAGGGCAGAGCAACCAGCAATGGCTTCCCATCAGCCCTGCCCTAAGAGGCCCTGGGTCTCAGTTTCCCGTGGAAATTGCTGAAAGCACCCTCAAGTTTTGCCTGCTGCCAGACAGTCCAGTTTCTCCCCAAATGAGTCTGGGTCCCCAAAGTCTTGCCTGGAACTGGAATTCAGAGCAGTAGGGAGCTTTTGTCTCCCTCCCACTTAAAAAAGACAGTTGTGTACTCAATTGTCAGCCCTCTCTGTGTGCGTGCCTCCATACCTCTGCCTTCTGCAGCTCCTGTGAGTCTCAGTGTGCTTTTCTCTTTCCTTCTAGTAGTAGAATTTCCACTCAGCCAGCTTCCATGTTTCTGGGTGATGTCTGATTTGTCTTTTAGTTGTAATTTTGAAATTGTTGTACGAGTCAGCAGTTCAGGTATTCACCTATGCCACTATCTTGGTTTCTCCTCCGACATTATATATATTGTTTTCAAATTTTTACACCCCCTCCCAAGGTTTTGAATTTTATCCCCGTTGTTACATGGATATTATGCTATAAAGTAGTACAGTATAGAAGCAAACTAATATGTTGCTAACTTCTTTACTGAAGAGTAAATTCTTTCCATTTAAAAAATACAAACATTGTCGAGTTTTTCTGCATGTATTTTAATAAAGTTGCATAATTTTCTCCATAAACATTTTACAAAGCTACTGTTCAACTTAGGTGATATGTGTAAAAGTTGTAATTCACCCTAATTCCTACCCCATGACATTCTTTATTCCTCTTTAAATTATCTTTTACTTGCAGACTAGAGGCCTGGTGTACAAAAGTGGGTGGGGGGTTCCCCACAGACCGGCCTGGGACCCCTTGCTACTTAGCGCGGCCATGGAGGCAGGAGAGGCTCCTGCCACTGCAGCTGTGCTTGCCAGCCATGAGCCCAGCTTCTGGCTGAGCGACACTCCCCCTGTGGGAGTGCACTGACCACCAGGGGGCAAATCCTGCGTTGAGCGTCTGCTCCCTGGTGGTCAGTGCTCATCATAGCAACTGGTCACTGCCGTAATGGTCACTTAGGCTTTTATTATATAGATTGTTTCTCTTCCTTAGTATAAATAATATCCAATGAGTATAGGATTTTTATCTGTTTTGTTTACTGCTGTAGCCTGAACTTACAATAGTATCTGGAATATGGCAGACATTTAGTATTTTCGAAGTGAATAAATTTTATTTTAAAAGATATTTTTATATCTTTTAATGCAAAAAATTTTTGTACAGCAAATCATCCAATAATGTAGAACTTAACTCTTGTTTCTATCAATTAGCCTGTGGTAAAACTGGTTTCATTATATGCTGTTTCACTTAAAAGTTGCAGAACCTACCAATGATATCAAGTGAGGACTATAAATACTACTCTATATCCATCAATCTTGCTGGACTCTTGTTAATTCCAATACTTTACTTTGTAGAATCTGTTGGGTCTCTTTAACAACTGACTCTAAAAAAAAATAGAGAAAGTATCACAGAAAGAAGGAAGTTGATAAAAATGAACTTACTGTCTCCAAAACTATCATCACCTCTTCTGGGTGGGTAGTCATCAAAGCTGTCTGTGGCAGGACGGGCCCTCCAGTCTGTATCTGTTTTGTCAGAATCCCGATTTCTATCTCGGCCAAAAGAACGATCATCCCTGTCTATAGATATATAAAATAAAATAACAAACGAGTCCATAAAAACATTTGCTCAATATTTATTGCATGCATAGAAAACTCCCTTCAATTTATTTCTTGCTCTTACAACAGCACAGTCACGAAGTTACCACAAATGCACTCTCCAGTTCAACTGAGTGACATATTTCCTCACATTTGTTCCTACTGGCTTAATGCTTATCTGTCAACTTCTGTATTAGGAGGATTCCTGATATATATATATATATATATATATATATATATATAAATAAATTAGGGTCTTCTTGTGTCCAATGTGCTGTTGGGTACCTAATCTATTTATTATACATTTAACACTCACCTATGTCAATCAGGGCTTCTCAATCTCAACACTACCAACATTCTGAACTGGATAATTCTTTCTTGTGGGGGGCTGTCCTATGCATTATTGGATTAATCCCTGGATTCTATTATGTCATTAGTACTCCCCAGTTGTGATAACCCAAAATGTCCCTGAACATCAACAAATGTTCCCTATGGGCAAAAATCATCCTTAGTTAAGTACCGCTCGAGATTAAAGTAGGGCTACCATTATCTACCTCTATTAAAATGTGACAATAACAAAAGAACTCATTAGCTTCCTTACCTTTATCTTGGGCTTGATCAGCAACGTCCACTCGAATTCTCCTGTTACCTAGAGACTGAGAGCATAGGACTATATTAACCAACCTTTTGCCCCATTATGCACAAATCCCATGAGTGACCTTGAACATCTGGGCATAGCAGAAGCACTGGGGGAAGGAAGATAAAGGAAAAAGATTGTAATCTACCCAACATTCCAATTTGTTGGCTAAAGAATCCTTTATAAAAACTTGAAAACTGAGATAATCCCTTAAAGTTGGGCTTAAATGATGTCAGATCAATTAACTTACTATTTTTATAAAGATAAATTTTACAGAATAGAGTTAATTTAACTTTTCAACTATCAAAAGCAATTTAATACCAAGAACAATAAGTTAAAAATAATTCCCAGACAACTAAACAAAAGACACATTGGGTCTAGAGTCGTTATTCATTCAAGCATTTACAGAGCCCTTACTATGTATCACAAAGTTGCTTAAAGCATGGTCTCTGTATAATCTTAAATTCTTTCACTTAATATTACCTTTGGGTAAATCAGTTCCTCCAGGATACCATACCCTCTGATTTCCCTTGCCCACATCATTTATATACTTTGAACCCAATTAATTCTACTGCTGATTTTTCCTCATTTCACAGTAGAATCTATAATTGAAGAAGGATAACATTGCATTTGTTAAAAATACCCAGAATTATATTAAATACCACTATAATAAAATCTCTAAATACACAACAGCTCCATAGTTTGGACCATGAGAACATTTTAACAGTTAATCCAGCAAACTTCAGATAACTATATGCTATTCTTTTAAATTTTTATCTTTATTGTTCTATTATAGATGTTCTCCCTTTCCCACACTGACCCCTTCCACCCAGCACCTGTCTTCCCATGCTATTCTCTCTTAAAATCCAGACTGAGAAGTTAAAAATTCGTAATATTAATAAGATCTAAAGAAGAAATATTTTGGAATAATTTCAGCTTTTCATATATTTAACTATATCAGTGAACTTTTATTTCTAACTAGCATTTACTGCAGATTATCAAAATGGTACTCAATTATGAGGCAGGAAAATATTTTAAGAGGTATTGATTTTAATAATGTCAAATGGCAGATCTGGACCATAGAGTTATGGCACTGGAAATAGCCTTCTCAACAAATAATAAAGGATTTCTGGAATTAAGAGAAAGGAAAGAAAAGTATTTTTTTCTTCCCAGATGTAATTATTTTGATTTCTGAAGACACTAGAGGTAAAAAAAAAAAGTAAATGCTTTAATATCCTGCTTGGCTGGCCTACTTTAGTACCAACCATATAATAACTTTATCACAATTAGATGTAATCTCTATTTCGATCTCATGTATTAACAGCTGAATCTCCTCTCCCTACTGAACTGCCATGCCAATGTATCTAGACAGAAAAACATCTATGGTCAATGATAAAAAGCAGGACTGAATGTTTACTGCCATTCTTCTGTAAAAGATTCCTAAGAGCATGTACTTATTACAAATGACATCTGAATGAGAAATGTTTCCAAACCCTCTTAAAATTATAACAAAACATGATTATTTCCCTGAAATGAGATAATACCTTTTAATACTAACCTGTATAATAGGATTTTTCTGTTTGGCTTGATTTGGTCAGAATACTTTGGGGGGTAAAAAAAAAGCCACCATAGCTGAGGCAAAACCATGAATGAATGAATGTGAGATTTTATTAAAGACCCGGTGTGGTGAATTTCTTCCACAATTTCCCACCTAAATACCTCCCTGAATTATTGGGGCCTGTTGAACTTGCTGAATCATTGTGACTTTTAAGTGTTACATTCTTAAATAACCCAGGCTTTTCTTTGTAGATATTTTGGGAACCTTTGAAACAGTTACTGACTCAATTTAAAGAAATATCAGTTTGATAAATACCAGATTTGCCAGCTCCCACCCCTCGAACTCGCCACCCCTATTTTCATTACCTCTTCATTGAGGCTCAGGGCAGTGAACAAGGATTCCAGGTCCTCGAACTCAGCATAGCCAAAACCTTTCAACCTCTCTGGATTGCTGGGTTCACGTGGTAAACGCACCGCACTGATCTGAAGTAAATAAAGAAAGAAACAAACACACACAAAAAAATGTTTCCCAAATCAATGTTTTGGTTCATTTGCCTCTTTTGACCACCATAAATTATATGCAATAAAATTCAAAGGGATATACCCTATCAAACCTCTTCAACTTGAATATAAATTTAACCCTTAAATTTGATCGAATCAAACACTGAATGTAAACTCCCTCATCCCTAACCCCTCTGCTGAATTCTAAGAGGGCAGCAACAGATTTTTTACTCTTTGAAGTACAGGAAAAAATCCACACTGACCTAGTAGTTTTAATTTGAGGGTAACTTGTGTTTTGATTGTAAAGGCAGGCTTTTTTTCCTTTAAAGTTTCATAAAACATTCCCTGGCATTAATTTTTATTAATTATTTACAAATAGGTTATGCCTTCTTTATGTCCAATTTTAAGATTGCTTTCAAATTCTTTTATTTTCTCACCATCTCCTTTCTGTCATCCACATCTATTTTCCTTACCTTTTTGATTTATTACTAGAGACCTGGTGCACGATATTCGGGCAGGAGGGGCGAGTGGGTGTCCCTTAGCCCAGCCTGTACTCTCTCCTATCTGGGACATCCCTCTCACAATCCAGGACTGCTGGCTCCCAACTGCTCGCCTCTCTGCCTTCCTGATTGCCCCTAACTGCTTCTGCCTGCCAGCCTGTTTGCTCCTAACTGCCCTCCCCTGCAGGCCTGATTCCTTCCCAACTGCCCATCTTGTGTCCACATGGGGGCAGCCATCTTGTGTGTTGGAGTGATGGTCAATTTGCATATTATTCTTTTATTAGACAGAATAGAGGCAAGCTGCACAGGTGGGGCCAGCTGGTTTGCCCTGAAGGGTGTCCTAGATCAGGGTGGGGGTTCCCTTGGTGCGTGGGGTGGCCTGTCAAGGAGCCTGTGATGGTTTGCAGGCCGGCCACACCCCCCTGGCAACCCAAGTGGAGGCCCTGGTATCTGAAACTTATCTTCTATAATGGAAACTTTGTAGCCTGAAGTGGAGGCCTGGGCGGGCCAGGCAGGTGGAAAGCTTGTCTTCATCCATGTCTGGGGGCAACTCAAGCCTCCTGGTCTTTCCAGCTCTGTGGCTGTTGTCATTTTTGTTAGGTTTTATTTACCTTCTATCATTGAAACTTTGTAGCCTTGAGTCGAGACCTAGGCCAGCAAGGGCAGGCGGAAAGCTTGGCTTCGTCCATTGCTGGGAAAACACAAGCCTCCGTCCTGCTCTCTGTGGCTGCAGCCATCTTAGTTGGGTTTATTTGCATATTCACTCCTGATTGGCTTTGTAGATGTAGCAGAGGTATGGTCAATTTGCATATTACCATTTTATTAACCACTGATTTGATATTTATTCTAGCTTCTGTTACGTAGATTTTATCATAGTCTTTAAAAAATTCTAGTTACATGAAAGGGGAAGTAGCTAAAGACCAGTTCCTGAGCATAAAGGTGAAAAGCCTGAATGGACCAGATTTTATCCAACATTTAGAGAAAGAGGCCATTAGAGAAAAATCAACAACGGGTCAGCCTTCTAGTTGGTCTACATAATTAAACAGAAAATAAAGTTTGTAGGTGGCAATAATCACATCAAAGCCTGGCCAATGAGGCTGTGTTGAGTGTTGACCTATGAACCAGGAGGTAATGGTTGATTCCGGGTCAGGGCACATGCTTGGGTTGCAAACTTGATCCCAACTAAGGGATATGCAGGAGGCAGCCGATTGAGGTTTCTCTCTCTCCCTTCCTTTCTGAAATCAATAAAAAATATATTTAAAAATATAATCACATTAAAAAAAAACTACAAAATAGGAGGGAGCAGCTTTTTGAAATTTTTCTCTCATTGGCAAAGACTGGAGAAAAACTGGACAGAACTGTTACCTGTTGCTCACTGTTTCATTTTTCAAGTCACAGTATTTTTTAATCAAAAGTCTGAAAAAAGAACTTCTAAGCACCTCTATACTCTCAAACTTCCTAGACCAGCATTTTGAAACATACCATAAGAGATGAAAAACTTCCATTTGTGACATTGATGGACCTTGACAATATTGTGCTAAGCAAAATAAGTCTGTCAGAAAAAGCCAAGAACCATATGATTTCACTTATATGTGGGATATAAAGCTGAAACTCACAGAAACAGGCAACTGTATGATGGTTACGAGAGGGAAGGGGAAAGAGATGGTAAAGGGTAAAAGGGAGGAAGGTAATTTGACTTTGGGTGTTGGGCACACAATGCAAGATACAGATCACGTATCATAGAAATGGACACTTGAAAACAATCTTATTAATCAGTGCCACCCCAATAAATTTAACAAGAAAATACTATCTTAAGCTTTTAAACCAAACTGTTAATATAAATTATATTATCTGCTAAGTTACCGTATTTGCCGGCGTATAAGACGATTTTTTGGCCTTGAAAAATACATATTTGCCGGAGTATAAGAGACTGGGCGTATAAGACAACCCCCTAACATTTCCACTAAAAAATACAGAGTTTGTTATATACTCGCCATATAAGACTACCCCCCACTTGGAGGCATATTTTTCAGGGCCAAAAAGTCGTCTTATACGCCGGCAATTACGGTAAATATTTCTTTACAAAAAGTTAGTAATTTTGATGTATGCCTGAATGTCATTAACAGAATGGCTGAGTTCAGAGAAACTTTCTACCTTTTAACATTTAACAGGGTATTTCACCTTTAAGCTTCTTAATGAGAAGGGATGTAGGTTTGAGAGATTCTCCCTTTATCAGTAAGGTACTGTTAATCTTTCTAAGATTGCCTGATTGGTGTTGGATGAGAACATTCTCAGCCAAAGAGCCTAAACATTTAATTATACACATGCTTCTTCCAAGTCTAGACAGAATTTTAGAATCTTTCTCAACATAGACAATCAGAGACAGTTATTATCAATAATGCTACTTTTCATATCTAGGTAATTGCCTAACCTTTAGACTTACATTTAATCCTCTAAAGAATTCCTTAATGGAGTCTTCTGTCACATCGTAGGGCAGGTTCCCCAGAAAAGCAGTGTAGGGTGGCGATTTGGGAAGACGGCTCCTGTCAATGTTGGGTTCCCGAGCAGCCCGTGGAGCAGTGGGCAGAATGGAACGGTCAATTGGAGGTGCCCTATACACATCATCATCGTTACTGTGCCAAGTGGTTGAAACTGGAATAGAAAAGTGGACATAAATTAGAGGAAACTTCCCTCACTGCCATTGTAGAATAAGAGGACCTATGCTAAGTGGCAAGTATTAAATAAGCTACCCAAGAAAGAAACGGTATAATCAGAAAAGCAACACAATAAATAATCAAGTCTATTTGTTTCTAAGTATTTCAAGGCCCAGGTTTTAGTTAATAAAATCATGGTGATTCTTATTCTTTATGTAGTAAGAAAAAAAAAAAAAGGGGGGGGGGGGAATATATCAACTACTTATGGAACATTACTATGTGCTAGATACCTCATATTCAATTACACCCAATCTTATATTTTTAACAATCCTGAGATTGTTCCTCATTCTAAAGAAGGAAACTCAGATTGCCAAGGTCACACAGATGGTAGAGCAGTAGCTGGTGATCCTGGTAGAGGTAGGATTCTGACCTGGATCCCTCTCACGCCAAATGTATTTAACCACTACGAATAGCTCTTATTCTTACCTTTTAGCTAAAGGAAGTGTTTTCTTCATGTTTTATCCTCCCTTTATTTAAAAAAAAAATTAATTCTGTTTCTATAGCACTGCCCATGAATTTGTACTTAGGTATCAACACTTATGGAAAGTACAATCTAGCCGAAACCAGTTTGGCTCAGTAGATAGAGCGTCGGCCTTTGGACTGAAGGGTCCTGGGTTCGATTCCGGTCAGGGGCACGTACCTTGGTTGCGGGCACATCCTCAGTAGGGAGGTGCAAGAGGCAGCTGGTCAATGTTTCTCTCTCATCGATATTTCTAACTCTCTATCCCTCTCAATTCCTCTCTGTGTAAAATCAATAAAATATTTTTTTAAAAGTACAATCTATGAAACTTATTATGAAAATAGGTTACAATAGAAAAATTATTTTCAGTCTACAATGAAAGCTTTTAGGAAAAAAAAGTTTAATCAGATTTATTCCATATCCAATGATTATATATATCTCCTGCCTAGTCATAGAACTTGTCCAAATGACATCCCATAACTCTGCTGTATTTTTGCATCATAGTTACTATTCCTATACCTTTTCTCAGACCACTTTTATTTACCCAGGCACACTATGACTTCATAATAACAGCTCCTAAAATTAATTTCCTTGACACTATGAGTATACGCATCTTATAGATTACATTGCAATATTCCTTTATGAGGACATCACAGAAGTTTAAACCTAAACGGAAATAATCTAGTTCTTACTTTTCACATGAAGAATAAGACTTAAAAAGGATGTACCTTAAGAAAAATTTGTTAATGCAAGAGCCAAAACTAGCTTTCTTGAGTCACAACTTTAAGTCCCTATTACAAACTTTCAAGTCTATGCTTAAATCTAAAATTCCATTAAATACATAAATATAAGACTTCAGGTTCTACAAAACGAATCCTTTCAAATTGCAAGTGTGAGCCACCATTACAGAATAGGTTTTGTCTAGAAGATAATGAAGACCTGAAGTATGATGGAAAAGAAAAATTACCATCTCCTTCCAAGTCGTCCGTTTCATCGGCCCAGTTGACTGGTTTGGGGACATAGGTGCTTCCTCCACCAGTCCCTCCATCCTCAGCCAGAAAGTCTGTTAGGGAGATAGTCTTCCCCTTCTTATTCTTCTTTTTTGCTGTTTTAAGAAAGGCAGAAAGATTAGTTGATACCTGGGTATTTAGAGGGTTATTCAATGCACTACTGTCAATATATATATATATATATATATATATATATATATATATATATATATATATATATATATCCCGGAATCGAACCTGGGACCTCAGTCCGCAGGCCGATGCTCTATCCACTGAGCCAAACCGGTTTCGGCTGTTAAATATATTAATAAAGAAAGTAACACAGCCCTGGCTGGTGTGGCTTTGCTAGCGGGTTGGGCATTGTCCTCTGCACCAAAGGGTTGTTGTTTCAATTCCCAGTTAGGGCACATGCCCAGGTTTCAGGCTTGATGCCCTAGTAGAGGGTGTACAGGAGGCAACTGATAGTAAAAAAAAGGTTTCAGAATAGATATTCTTTAAGTTCCTTTTGTTTAAATACACAGTATTCTTATGCATGAAAAAAGGTCTAGAAGGATTTTCAAGGGTGCCTTATGTGGAGAAAGGCTGGGGTGAGGGCAACCATTTTTTATTATTTATTTTACAGAGAGGAAGGGAAAGAGGGATAGAGAATTAGAAACACCAATCTGCTGCCTCCTGCACACCTCCTACTGGGGATGTGCCCTGCAACCAAGGTACATGCCCTTGACCAGAATCGAACCTGGGACCCTTCAGTCCGCAGAATGATGCTCTATCCACTGAGCCAAACCAATTAGGGCTGGGCAACCATTTTAAAAATATATATATTTTATTGATTTTTTACAGAGAGGAAGAGAGAGGGATAGAGTTAGAAACATCAATGAGAGAGAAACATCGATCAGCTGCCTCCTGCACAATCCCCACTGGGAATGTGCCCATAACCAAGGTATGTGCCCTTGACCGGAATCAAACCTGGGACCCTTCAGTCCGCAGGTTGACACTCTATCCACTGAGCCAAACCGGTTTCAGCGAGGGCAACCTTTTATTCCCTACTCTATTCACTCATTTAATTTGAGATTTTTATTTTAGCAACTACTTGCATTATAAACAGGTTACAAATTTGTTGTTCCTGGGATTAAAAAAAAAAAATCCCTATCCCTATAACATTCTATATGACACTTACTACTGTTTATTTTTTTAAAATGTTTTTATTGATTTTGAGAGAGGGAAGGAGAGGGATAAATAGAAACATTGATGAGAGAGGATCATTTTCAATTTACTGCCTCCTGCATGGTCCCTACCAGGGATCGGGCCTGCGAGCCGAGTACGTGCCCTGACCGGGAATGAAACTGGAGACCGCCTGGTTCCTGGGTTGACACTCAACCACTGAGCCATGTCGACGGGGTTACATGACGCTTTTGAAGATCGTCTGATACTTGTAAAATAACCATGTGAGGTAGGAATCACCGCCATAAAAATTTACAGAAAAATAAATTAAAACTCGGACAAAATGACTATGCTGAAGTTACCGAACTATTGGGTGGCAGAGCTAGACTGAACCCAGGGTTTTGCATACATGTCTTGAGCTCTTCCCAAAGGAGCCCTGCCTCTAAGCAGCTTGTTAGTTCCATGGCCGCCTATAAGAATCATGGCAACATGCTGTACGCACTGTCATTTGAAAGTGTTAAAATTGTAAGATTCATATACAGAGCTGTGTCTCTCTGCCCTCTAGAAAATTTTATCTCCTTCCCTACCTTAACAATACATATAAAAATGAGATATATACTAAAGGGAATAAATAAGAAATCCCTAAGAATCAACACATTTAAATGTTTTCCAGTCATGAAACCTTCAAGAATCTCCAAAAGACTCCATTTAGTGGACTGACCTCGGCTCTCTTGATTATCCAGTCCTCAGTACTTCCAAGATGGCACCAGTCAACAGCTAACGCAGAGAGCTGAAAGGACTAAGGAAGTTCTAGAACTGGCCCCCAAGAGCAGTTACTACATGGTAAAAGTTAGAAGCTTTGTTGTAACAAAGATCAGTTTCATGGCTTTTACAGCCATGAATTCATCCTCCATGTTCCAATTCTCCTTTAAATTTTCAACCCAAGAAAAATCTGTAACTTGATGCACCATTTGCTTAACTAAAAAGGGTGCAGAGTTTCTCACTTGGTACCTGTCTTTCTTTTAAAATCCAACTTATTCCTATAAAGTCCTGCTTATTATGAATAATCTTTTGGACATAGCAAGAACTTGATGTATTACGGTATCAATGTGCAAACGAGATGAACTTGGCTGCAATAATACAGGGAAAACATGGCCTTGAATGTAACGTTTCCATGCTTCTCTCAAGGGAATTAATACTATTCCTTCTCCAAAAGTATAATTTATGATCAACCAGGTTATATTGGATCTCTTCTGTGCTTCCAAAGAAAGCTGCTCCTGACTTGTATGCAAAGGCCTAGAGAAAAGTTTAAAAAGCTAATTTGAATAAAACATAAAGCATACTTGTGAGGTAGAAAACTTATGGTGTATAGGCTTATTTTAGTTTTCTCTATATCCTCTAGTTCAAATGTACTGTCTGGGACTAGTAAGATACTAACTAGAGCACCTTACCCTCACAGAACTTAATCTAGTGTCATCAGCCATGACCAATTATTAAATTGTCTGGTCACTGGGACAATAAAAATAGAACTAGTGGTTAATTTATACAACGGGATCAAGTTCAACATAAGATTAATAAGAATTTGATTAAGGTATCCCTTTCCCCTTTGTTCTACATACATATCTAATAAAACTGCAGAATCAGAAATTAACTTGCCCTTTGGTCTGCTTTTGGCTTAAATCAACTTTCTCGATCAGGATTTCTCAACTTTTACCCCTTGACTCTTGACAAACAAGTCTCCTTCAATGTTATTTGAAATTCCAAAAATAATAAGCTAAAAAAAATTACTAAAAAAAAATTGAAGCATTGTTGTAGAATGCCTTTTCAAATCATACATCTCCACTTCCCCTGTTTCTGTCACTGTCCACTCTAAAAATTTCTGGTTGAGAAATCCATGTTGGATGATGACAGATTTCATTTAAAGAGGCAAAAACTCTTTCACAAGATTTCTAATTTGTTTCTTTAAATTTAGCAGAACTGACTCAATCACAATATAAGCAGATTTAAAGAAATTAGCCTTTATATAGTAAAATCAATTAATCAAGTGGGTGCCAATGTTTGCTTCACTCTATTTATTCCAAAAACTGAGAAACTATGTTATCTAAATCCTCTATGCCCTCTGCTCCTCCAATATCTAGGCCCACATGTTTAGGATTTTACAAAGTTCTCTTTATAAGTTAAAATATTGTTTTTAACACTCAAGGTTTATCAATCCCTTGCCACATGATCAAACTGATGATCTAACTCTTTTTTCTTTAATCCAATTGGTTAAAAAGTGAAACCAACTTCACAAAACAAGCCCCAATTTAAGACCAAACTTACATGGACTAAGGGGGCGGGGGAGGAGGAGGGAGGGAGGGAACACATGTCCCAGAAATTGTATTAAATCATCTGACTGCCTGCTGCCTCCAGTACGATTGTAACTTACAAGCACTGGGTACAGTGATCTCTAGGTATCCACAGTCCCATGCTCCTTCCCCCACGAATACCCAAATCCTCAGATGCTCAAGTCCCTTACATAAAATAATGTATTTTAACTCATCCTCCCATATACTTTAAGTCATTTATAGTTTACTTATAATACCAAAAACAATGTAAATGCTATATAGTTACTGTATTTAGGGAATAATAACAAGAAAAAGCATATATTATTCATACACATGCAACCATTACAGACCTAAAACTACACAGTATATACCCAGCAATCATAACCTCTTCCCCCTAATGTTTTTCCCCCGTTAGTGATTAGTGACATCTGCCCACGAGACACCTGAAGGTAGGGGACCTACTGTACTTGTGAAGCTCTTTTATATACTCATATAGGTTAAATAATAGATCTTAAACCCAACTGGCATGGCTCAGTGGTTGAGCACCAACCTATGAACGAGGTCATAGTTTGATTCCCGGTCAGGGCACATGCCCGAATTGCGGGCTCCACTCCAGTGTGGGGTGTGCAGGAGATAGTCCACCAATGACTCTTTCTCATAATTGATATTACTATCTCTCCTTCTCCTCTACGAAATCAATAAAAATCTATTTTTAAAACATCTTAAAAGCATTTTTTCAAAATTAAGAGTACAAGTCCTAAAACAGTATCTCTAGCATTCTTAATAAACAAAATGTTATGATATATAAAAAAATAAATACAACCAATCAACTGTCAGTTTCTCAATTTCTACACCACCAACATTGTAGGCTAGGTAATTCTGTTGAGGGGACTGTCCTGTGCATTGTAGAATGTTACTAGCATCTCTAGTTTCTATTCATTAGATGCCAATAAAAAAGTCCCCACCCCACAATAAAAAATGCCTCCAGATACTGCTATATGCCTCCTGGGGAAGACAAAATTGCTCCTGGTTGAGGATCACTGTTCTAAGTGTTATTTTCACATCAATAAATAAAAGGACAAATAAAAAGAAAGTGAAGGCAATAAACCAAGTATTCAGGATTATCAGGTTGCAGAATGTAAAAAATATGCTTTATTTTTCTCAGAATGTGTTCCTCTTTTTATCCATTGTATTGGTAATAAAAACACAATTGGCAGCTATTGGAGTGATAAAATCCATAGAGACTGGCTGATAGTTCCATATTTTAAAACAGAGGATACCTGAAAGAACTATAAGCAACAAAGCCTTTTGGTTGTACAATGCTGCACACTCCTGCTCCTTTCTTAATCTCTTATTTAGGAAGGGGAGTTGAATAACTATTAACATTCAGATGAGTCTGTCAAAAATTAAGTTTCTTAATTTTAGATCCTGTCAGACTAAGTCCCACTTATTTTATAGGGTTATCAACTCTTCTGAATGTTTTTGTAATCACAGGCTAAGTCAGAAAGTGTCATAAAAATCTGTATAAGATCTTAGCAGTATTATTCATACTAGGCAAAAAAACCTGGAAACAACACAAATGTCCACAAACTGATGAACGGATAAAATATAGATGTCTATACAATTTGGCATTAAAGCCTGAGTTCCCATACATCCTACAATACAAATGAATCCTGAAAACACACTAAGTGAAAGAAGCTAATAACAAAAGTCCACATATTGTATAAGATATTCAGAATACATAAATACAAAGAAAGAAACAGTAGATTAATGCTGGAGGGGTGAGGATAAATGACTGCTAATGGATAAGTTGTTTCTTTTAGGAAGTGAATTCTGACAAATCCTTCAGCATGAAAGATTAATGTTACCAAATGTTTCCTTAAAGAAACAGCATTGTATAAATGCAATCAATGCACCCAAATACAAGAGTATCAGAACGACAGTAATTAGAGCCCTGACTTGAAAAGAGGCTTCATTCAATGCAATATCATGATGGTGAGAGGCCTTTCCTTTACTGCATTACATACAGTTCAGCAGCGTAGAGAATAAAGACTGAGTCAGAACTAATAAGCTCCACTATGTCAGCCCCTGGGCTCAGTTACATATGAACCCCTCTTCTCTGCTCAATTTCATCTTGACACAGTCTGAGGAAAATGCCTACTGCCCTTTCCTTACCTTTCCACTCAATTTGACAATTACAAAATAAAAAAATAAGCACCTAATACACATCATGCTAACTACCACACAAAGTACTTGGGAGATTATCTGTAAGAGAGGAGCTATAAACATTGAAGAGTAACTTCTTGCTTTGGACATTTTCCTACCATTAGGACCAAAGCAATATTTATCACAAATCTGAGAAACTGACTTTGGTGTATGCATTTATAAATGTACATACACATAAGTACTTATTACAAATAAACACTTGGCTAAACATACAAACAAACCCACCCACCCACCCACCTGAAGTTCATTTTTTCTCTCACCACCATGAAAAGAGAATAAATTCTTGGCTGTTTTGAGACTAATACCAAATAGTAGGGCATTGCATTATAAGCCATACATATGTGGTATGTGAATTATATGTCAAAGTGGTTTAAAGAGTATATACTATCATTGGACACCATCCTCTTTCTATGAAAAACAATCAGACACGATCCTATATATAATGGCATTTTGTAAGAGTTAAGCAAATGAAAAAGGCCTTTTGTGGGCATATATAAATATTATTTCCAGTTTTAAAGCATTTTAGTCTCAAAAATTAACCTGTATCAAACAATTATCAAATATACTGAAATTACACTCTGAGAATTTTATAGTTTTACTGGAGGCCTGGCCTGCCATCAGGGACATCTTCCAAGGCTTCCCGCAGCTGGCCCCACCTCCACGGTAGCCCTCTGTGGCCTGGCCCCACCAGCACCCCCCACCACTGGTTGCCTGTTTGCCATCAGGCAATCGGAGCCTGCCAGCCAGGGAAAGGGACCAAGAGGTGGGCACAGTGATTGGTCCAGCAGTCCTTCTGGTGGCTCCACCATTAGGATCAATTTGCGTATTACCCTTTTATTATATAGAATCCCTACAGCGATATTAGTTGAGTAACCAATATCTGGGAATACTGGTCACTCAACAAAATCAGTGTGATTGATTAATTGGAGAAGATTCAAAGTGGGTAAAGAATTTTGATAAACTCCAAATTCAAGGGCAGACTGTCAGATATAAACCCGTGCACAGATACTAGCACAGTCTTATGCAGAGTTCACAATTTAAAGAGATTTAAGGAATTAAAGGAGATGAGAGCTTCCAAGGAGGTAGAGTAAATATGGAACAGGAGATATCACTAATCCTGTTGACCCTTCTGGTTTTCACTCAACTCTGTAAAATGAATGACACAAATTGCCAACATGTCTTCCACTTCTAAATATTCCACAAAAGTCATGAAGAAAGGGAGTATAGCTTTTCCAACTAAATATGACACTAAGCTGTTATGATGGCAAATGCAGGCTGAATAAGCACTTTGTTTCAGAAGAAGCTTTTGGGCAGCACCCAGAACTTATGACATGGAAGCCAACCTTGTTATTTTCAAATGGATAATTGAGAAGAGTCAAAGATTTCGACTTTGCTCTGCCACCTGCATACAGTATGACCTTGAGCAAATAATTTCATCTTCTTCAGCTGGGAGATACCACCATCTAGCTACATTTATCGCAGAGCATCAAATGAGACAGGAGCCGTAAAAGTGCTTGGTTAATTGTCTAGTGCTACATCGATGAAAAGGTATGTTCAAATGCACTTCAATTTTCCAAAGACACACACAATCCTTAAGTCTCCTATATAATAACAGAGATGATAAAATTCTCAGTGGTAAATGAGTGCCCAGAGATAGCAGGGGTTCAATAAATATTTTGTAGCATGCAAGGTTAAAGTAGTCAATCCTTGGTTAGTTGACTGCAGGGGGTTGGTTAGTTCCCGGGCCTCTGTTGGATACTAAAATCCTCATATGCTCAAGTCCTTTATACAGAATGGCACAGTATTTACATATACACAACATACATTCTCCCATATACTTTAAATCAGCTCTAAATTACTTAGAATACAAAGTTATGCTATGTAAATAATTGTTACACTGTACTGTTTAGGGAGTAACACAAAAAGTCTATACATGCGCAGTACAGGTTAACCACATAGTACAAGCCAGCCAACACAACATTCCTTCCCCCTATATTTTCCATCCCCGTGGGTTGAATCCTCAGATTAGGAATGCCCACTGTATGTCCCCAAATCCAAAATTAATGCTACAAAATGTTGCATAGTTCACTGCTAATTTCATTAGAAATGCAAACAGACTTGCGTGGCAGCGATATTCCCTCCCTCCACGAAGGTTAAACAGAAACCAACTCCAGCAACTAGTATTACTTTAAAACCACTCCCAGTTCTCTCTCTCTCTCTCAAAAAAAAAAAAAAAAAAAAAAAAAAAGCTGAGTCCCACCATTGAAACTATAAAAATCCAACCAAAATGGAAGCTGTCAAGGGATCTGATCTTGCTCATCACTGTATCTCCAGCACCATGAACCGTGCTGGTCTAGTTCGCGTTCAGCAAAAAACGTGTCGACTTAACTAGAAATCTAGGACTCCACCTTGCTTCCTCTCTTCCAACACGTGGGCGCACCACAGCGGGTTCCCCAATCCCACCTAACTCTAGTAACTTCAGCCTCTAAACCTAACATTACACCCTTTCCACACGCGGGCCGGGCCACCCTCCAAAAGGGGAAGCGGAAGGACATAAAACGGGCACATAAACCCTTGCCATCTGCGCTCTCGCGCGTGCTTTTAAGGCGCGCCCGTCTCCACTACCTTCGGCGCTCCTTCCGCGCACGCGCGCCACGGCCGCCTCCCGCCCCTCCAGCCACTCGCGCTCGGGTTCTAACTGTCCCCCCCCCCATCCCCTGCCCCCACTCCCGTCTGCAACGGCCTCGCGCCGGGGAGACCTGGTCTAGTGTGCACCGTCCGCGCGCCAACCGCCCCCTCCTCTCCTCCACGCCGGCACAGCGCTTCGCGTCGGTGAGAGGGCCTCCCGCCTCCCGCCGGCCTTCCTGTGCCTCCTCGTCATTCCGACTCCAGCCAGAGCCCGTCCTTACTCCCCGCTCCAGCCTCGCGCAGATGGAGGGGTGAACAGGGGGTGAGGGGGAGGGCGCCCTTCCCCTCCCCCCCAAATATCCCGAGGAGATAACCCAACGGGGCCGAGTCGCCGGCCTGCCGCAGCCTCCAAACCCCAAGGGAAGCAGTGCCGCCGATCCCCCGACTCCAGGGAACCAGGAAATCGGGCTCGGAAGGTGGCTTGGGAACCCGGTCCTTGGACGCACTCGGCCGCTCACTCACCTGAGGCCGCCATGTTGGGAGAGGGAGAGAGAACGCAAAGGACCCGGATGAGGCAATCACGTGATTATAGCGGGAGCTCCGGGCTAGGAGTCGCGAAACTGGGAGGGGGCGGGGAGGTGAGGCGTGAGACAGGAGGCGGGGCGTTGCCGTTCTAAGGCCCGTACTGCTGCGTGAGGAGGTGGCGCAGTGTCCTACGGGAAGACCTACGCGACGTGTGGCCTCAGGGGTGGGGCCTGGGCTGTCGCGAAACCGTAACGCTTTACGTAGCCTTACGCGCCGACTAGGGGCAGGGCCTGAGCCCGGGGCGGGGTCTCCTGACGTCCGGACTTCCTGTCGGCGGGGTCAGCGGAAGGGGCGGGGCCGCCTTGGCTAGGGTCATTGCTCTGGGAGGGAATGGAAGCGAGCTGGAACTCCGAATGGGTGTGCTACAATTGGTTTTCTGGAGGCGAGGGTTCTGGGTTTCTTTTTAAATTTGTGTGTTGAAGCAAAACAAGCCCACAATCCTGGGTAAGGATGGTTCTAATTGAGCTTGTTTAGAAGGAATAAGAAAGTAAAAGGTAGAAAACAACTTGCCATGGTTTTTTTTTTTTTTTTTTTTTTTTTTACCTCATTTAATTATTCATTTCACTGGCTTGTTTCAGTCCAACCCAGGCTCCATTTTTCACAGACGAGTGCTATCCATGCTTGTCCAGCTAATGCTACACTTTATCATATATTACTTGTCATATTAGCATTTCATTCAATGAAAAATTACCATGTGTCAGGTGCTGTTACTGGCTTTTTTGAGTATAAGAGATAACAAAACCGCCACAAAGGAGGTTACAGTCCAGTAAGGGAAAAATAAACACTACATAATCAAAGTGAGTTTGATAAGAGGTGACTGGGTGCAGCTTCAGATTGCCTTGTCAGGGTAAACAAGCCTCCGAGGCAGTGACATTTTAAACTGAGCTCTGAATTACAAATAGCCAGCCCTGTGAATATCTTTAGGAGAAGGCAGGGGATGCACCGCTAGGTCAAAAGCTCCAAGGCCGAAACATCTTGGCAAGTTGAAGAATTTAAAGGCTGGTAGCTGGAGTATGGTAAGGGAGGGGTTCAAGATGAAGTTTGAGAACTAGGTAGAGTTTGGATCATGAGTGGCTTTGTAAACCAGGTTTAGCAGTTTGATTTTATTCCAAGTGGGTTCGGAAAGCAGAAAATTTTGTATAAGGGAATGTCATTACTTGAAATAAAAATTTGAGAAGGATTAGTATCTTGATGAGGTTGGTGTTTACGATTGTGTATGTGAAAATTCATTGCATAATACACTTAAAATATGTGCATTTTACTTATAGAAGTTATACTTTAATGCAAAAAAAGGAGGCCACAACAAGAATACTCAGGCTATTGAATGGAGAGTGGATTATACAGATGCAGTGATAGAAGAGAAAGACCAATTAGTTAAAAGGTGTTGCTAGCTGAAACTGGTTTGTCTCAGTGGATAGGGTGTCGGCATGCAGACTGAAGGGTCCTAGGTTCGATTCCGGTCAAGGGCATGTAGCTTGGTTGCGGCCACATCACCAGTAGGGGGTGTGCAAGAGGCAGCTGATTGATGTTTCTCTCTATCCCTCTTCCTTCCTCTCTGTAAAAAGTCAATGAAATATATATATATATATTTTAAAAAAGCTGTTACTGCCAGAGCCCCATTATGACTTTTCTTTAAAAAAAAAAAAAAATATATATATATATATATATATATATATAGGTTTCAGAGAGGAAGGGAGAGAGATATAGAGAGAGATTAATGATGAGAGACTATCAATAATCATCTGCCTCCTGCACACCCACACTGGGCACGAGCCCCCAACCTGGGCATGTGCCCTGACCTGGAATTGAACTGTGATCTCCTGGTTCATAGATTGGTGTTCAACCATCAAGCCACACCAGCTTGGCTCCATTATGACATTTTGTAGACTCTAGGCACTTTTGCCTTTATAAGCTCCTTTCTCCATAAAAGCAATATTAAAAATTATATTTTATGATTATTGGTTTAAAGACAAATATATTAATACTAGAGGCCTGGTGCATGAAATTCATGCCATGGTAGAATCCCTAGGCCTGGCCAGCGATCAGGGCCTTCATCCTGTGCTGCCCTCTGGTGGTCAGTGCAAGCCATAGCCAGCGATGGAACTCCCCGTTGAACTTCTGAGGGGATACTTTGCATATTAGCCTTTATATATAGAAATAGCACATGAAAACATTTTCTTTAACCTCAGTGGTAGGGTACTGGATAAGTCAGCCCTAGCTGCTATAATCCTGGTGAGAGAAGATGGTGGTCCAGACATGAATATAGAGATGGAAAGGGATAGATGCAGGACTATTTTTGAAGTAGGCTTGGTGATTATATAGACATGGAGGGCACAGGAGAGGGAGCTGTCAAAGATGACTCCCAAGTTTTTGGCATGAACATATGGGTGATGCTATTCACTTATATCCCAAAGCCTGGCGAAGAGCAGGATTGGAGTGGGTGTGTGGGCTCTGCTTTGACGATATTAAGTTTAAGGTGGCTACCAGTTCAGTGCTTCTCACATTTTAATGTGATTATGAGTCACCTAGAGAATTTATAAAAAGCCTTATTACAATTCAGTAGGATTGGGGCAAGCCTGAGATTTTATATTTCTTCTGGTTTGGGTCATTAAAATGGAATGATATCTGAGAATTAAGCAAAAAAAGCATTGACCCAATTACTATTGGGTACAGTATATTTCAGAAAGTTCTGAGAAAAGCCAAATAAAATAGAAATGTACAAGGCAGGGAAAGACTTCCATTTTCTAAGCACCTATATATTTCATGGTAATACAGGCAGTTAAAAAACTAATTTGCATCGTCCTCACAAGGTTAATACTATTAACACTACTTTAAAATAATGACTCAGATCTTGGCTTGGTGGCTCAGTTGACTGGAGCGTCATGTGTACACCAAAAGGTTGCTGAATGGTTAGAGCATTGGCCCTCACATGGAAGGGTTGAGGTTTTGATACCCGGTCAAAGTCGCATACCTGGGTTACAGGTTGGATCCTCAGCCCTGGAAGAGGGCACTTGAGGGAGGCAACCAATTGATATGTCTCTCACATCAATGTTTTTCTTTCCCTCCTTCCCTCTCTCCTCCTCCCTTCTCAAAAAATCAATGGGAAAAAATATTCTCTGGTGAGCATTAACAACAACAATAATAACACACCTTAAAAATCTCAAGGCAAGCCGAAACTGGTTTGGCTCAGTGGTAGAGCCTCGGTCTTCGGACTGAAAGGTCCCAGGTTCGATTCCGGTCAAGGGCATGTACCTTGGTTGCGGGCATATCCCCGGTGGGGGGTGTGCAGGAGGCAGCTGGTCGATGTTTCTCTCTCATTGATCAGAAGCAAGGATTTAAATAGAGAAAAAAAGAACCAGAGTAAGTGTGCAAACTCTGGTACTGCACGCAAGTCTGTGCAGTCTTTTTTTCCCCTTGGGTTTAAGCAGCTGGCACACTTTTAAAATTTCTAGGCTGTCCTTTTGCGCCCAGATCAAAATTGGTTGCTTTTTAGAGTTCCCTCCTGTTAGCAGCTCTGCGGACACCCTTTCACATTCACAGATCACACCAGCCCCAACAGCCGCGGATTTTTCTAGGCGCAGACTTCCCCAGGTCCTCCAGCTCCCTGATGCGCGCTTCTCACTCCTGCCTGGACCACAGACCTCACCTTATCCCAGGGGAAATCTGACCTTTCCACAAGGGATTGTAGAGCTCCTCTGAATCTGCGTGCTTGTGCCACTTGGGGACCAGTGTTCTCGGGTTCGCAGATGTTTGGTGGGTGCTGTAGTTGTAGATTCCCCGGGCTTTTCAGGATTCCGATTACATCCACTTTCCCCTTCAAGATGGCATGGTCTCCATGTCTGAGCCTGTTACTCTGGGAGGGAACCCAACCTCAGTGGGGGCTGCCAGATCAGGGGAACTCCGTCTGGCATTCCCCCACAGTCTCCTGGAGTACAGCTGTCCCTCAACTCGCCAACAAATACTCCCCGTGCAACCACACACCTTCCCTTTCTTTTCTCACTCACACACTATCATGTAGTCTGCCTTCCCATCGGCAGCTATCTTCTTTCTCTAAAATATCTTCATTGTTGGAAGTATTACATATGTCTCCCCTCCCCTGCCATTGATGCTTTTTGTCCTGCTCCCACCCGCTGCCCCAGGCCTTCACCACCCTATTGTCTGTGTCCATGGGGTATGCATATATGCATACATGTTCTTTGGTTGATCTCTTCCCACTTACCCATCCACCACGCCTTCCCTCTGAGGCTCAACAGTCTATTCTGTGCTTTTATGTCTCTGGATGTATTTTGTTTATCAGTTTACTTCATTCATTAGATTCCACATATAAGTGAGATCATATGATACTTGACTTTCTCTGACTGACTTATTTCACTTAGGATAATACTCTTCAGGTCCCTTTATGCTGTCTCAAAGGGTAAGAGATTCTTCTTTTTTGTTGCTGTATAGTATTCCCACAGTTATTTTACCCACTCATCTACTGATGGGCACTTAGGCTATTTCCTGATCTTAGCTAATGTAAATTGTGCTGCTATGAATATAGGGGTGTGGGGGCCTGATTGCGGTGGGGATTTCTCTTTTCTGCATCCCACACGGAAAGAGAGATAAACGAACTGGTTCTAAGTGAAGGCGGCCAGGGGTTGGGAAATATTGGAAATAAAGAGAGAAGTCACAGAGATAGATTTTAAGCTGGGAGCTGGGTGGGCCGCCATCCTGTCTGCTGGAGAGGCAGGAAGACGATGGCCCCTCTCAGCGCATTTATTTTATACCCCCAATACCAGGAAGTATCACCAACTTACTTGCAGTCTTAAGTAAGCCCTAGCATGCCTGGATTTACATATCTAGTCCCGCCCCTGCTGACACCTGGGCTGATATGAAGGCCAAGCTGACAACATGTCTGCCATCTTGGGGAAACATGTTCCCAAGGCCTGGCTCTGCCTTGACCCTGAGTTCAGCTGACGATAATTAAAGAAAATTGCCCATGTGCCTTCCCAGGTGGCCCTCTACAAAGGGTGCATACATTCTTTCTGATTGGTGTTTCTGGTCTCATAGGATATATGCCTAGAAGTGGGGTCACTGGGTCAAATGGCAGTTCCATATTTAATTTTTTGATGAAACTCCCTCCTATTTTCCACAATGGCTGCACCAGTCTGCATTCCCACCAGCAGTGTACAAAGGTTCCCTTTTCTCCATATTCTCATCAGCACTTGTCATTTGTTGATTTGTTGAAGGTAGCCATTCTGATAGGTGTGAGGCAATACCTCATTGTTTTAATTTGCATCTCTCTGATGATCAGTGACTTTGAGCACTTTTTCATGTCTTTTGCCCATCGGTATACCCCCTTTGGAGAAGTGCCTATTTAGGTCCTTTGCCTATTTTTTTAATTGGATAGTTTGTCTTCCTTTTGTTAAGTTCTATGAGCTCCTTATATATTTTGGATATCAGTCCTCTATCAGATGTATCATTGCCAAATATGTTCTCCCACACAGTGGGCTCCCTTTTCGTTTTGTTGATGGTCTCTTTTGCTGTGCAGAAGCTCTTTATTTTGATTTAGTCCCATTTGTTTATTTTCTCCTTAGTTTCCTTTGCCCTAAGACAAAGGCTTGGCAAACTGTGGCTAGCAAGCCACATGGGGTTCTTTGGCCCCTTGAGTGTGGCTCCTCCACAAAATACCATGGCCTGGGCGAGTCTGTTTTGAAGAAGTGGCATTAGAAGAAGTTTAAGTTTAAAAAATTTGGCTCTCAAAATAAATTTCAATTGTTTTAGTGTTGATATTTGGCTCTGTTGACTAATGAGTTTGCCGACCATTGCCCTAGGAGATGTATCCGTAAACGTATTTCTATGAGAGATGTCTGAAGTTTTGCTGCCTATGTTTTTTTCCTAGGGTTTTTATGGTTTCATGACTTATATTTAAGTCTTTATTCCATTTTGATTTTGTTCTTGTGTATGGTGTAAGTTGGTGGTATAGTTTAATTCCCCCCCCCCCCCAATTTTCCCAATACCATTTATTGAAGAGACTGTCATAACTCCATTGTATGCTCTTGCCTCCTTTGGCAAATATTAATTGAGCATAATGGCTTGGGTCCATTTCTGGGGTCTCTGTTCTGTTCCATTGATTGATATATCTGTTCTTGTGCTAGTACCAGGTTGTTTTGATTATGATGGCTTTGTAATATAACTTATTTGGTATTGTCATCCCACCAACTTTTTTTTTCTTCTTCTCAAGACTGCTGTGGGTCTTTTTTGGTTCCATATACATTTTTAGAGTATTTGTTCTATATCTGTGAAATATGCCGTTGGTATTTTAATAAGGATTGCAATGAATCTATAGGTTGCTTTGGGTAATATGGACATTTTAGTGATTGTTAATTCTACTAACCCGTGAACCCGGTATATCCTTCCACTTGTTTATATCCTTCTCTATCTCTTTTTTCTATGTGCTGTAGTTTTCCAAGTACAAGTCTTTTACCTCCTTGATTATGTTTATTCCTAACTATCTTAAATATTTTGTCGCATGGTAAATGGAATTATTTGTTTAGTTTATCTTTCTGAGAATTCATTATTGGTGAATAAAAATGCCACCAGCCTGGCTGGCATTGCTTAGTGTTTGAGCATTGACCTACGAACCAGGAGGTCAGGTTTGATTCCCAGTCAGGGCATATGACCAGGTTGCAGGCTTGATTCCCAGTGTGGAGTGTGCAGGAGACAACTGACCAATGATTCTCTCTCATCATTGATGTTTCTGTTTCTTTCTCCCTCTCCTTTCCTCTCTGAAATCAATAAAAATCCTGGCCATTAATTTTATATCTTGCTACATTGCCAAATTCATTTATTAAATCTAGTAGGTTTTTGGTGGAGCCTTTAGAGTTTTCTATGTAGAATACTATGTAATTTGTGAATAATGAGAGTTTTATGTCCTCCTTTCCAATTTGCATGCCTTTTATGTTTTCTTCTTGTCTGATCACTGTGGGTAGCACTTCCACTACTATCTATACTAATAATAGAGGAATATGCAAATTTGCCGTAACATAAAGACCCGAACAGCAGGGACCTGAGGCCACGCCCCCTGCTGGTGGGGCTTGATGGGGGACCTGAGGCCATGCCCCTTGCCCCAGTGCCAGGCTGGGGGACCTGAGGCTGCATCCCCTGCCCAGCGAGGCTTGAGAGTGGACCTGAGACTATGCTCCTCAGTTAACACTGGGCCGGGGGACCTGAGGCTGTGCCTCCCGCCTGGAGGGGCTTGATGAGCGTGGGGCTGGCCGGGTCTGGGTCTCCTGCATTTTTAAATATATATATTTTATTGATTTTTTATTATTTTATTATTATTTTTTTTACAGAGAGGAAGGGAGATGGATAGAGAGCTAGAAACATCCATGAGAAAGGAACATCGACCAGCTGCCTCCAGCACACCCCCTACCAGGGATGTGCCTGAAACCAATGTACATACCCTTGACTGGAATCGAACCTGGGACCTTTCATTTTTTTTTTAAAATTTTATTTTATTAAGGTATTTTCTGTGTACATAGTTTACCATTGCCCCCCCCCCCCACCTCCCATTTATGCCCTCCCTCCCCAGAGTTCTGTGTTCATTGGTTGTACTTATGTTCATGCATACCAGTCCCTCGGTTGTTCCCTTATCTCCCCCCGAACCTGGGACCTTTCAATCCTCAGACTGAGGCTGTATCCACTGAGCCAAACTGGTTTCAGCTCTCCTCCGTTTTTTGTTTTTTTTAATTTAATTTTTATTTTTATTAAGGTATTATATGTGTACATATCTCCTCCGTTTTTGAAGCATGTGCGGGTGGTGGGCGGGAACTTGACTCTAGCTCCCATGTTGTGCCCCAGACTCTGACAGGAGGGAGATTTTCATATACATTTTACTAATTTACTTTAATCTCTGACACTTCTATTATAGAGAAAGGGCAAATAGCAATATTAAAGTATTTTCTCTAAGTCCTTTTTTGTTGTTGTTAGTTCATGTCTTTTTTTTTTTTTTTTTTTAAATATATATTTTATTGATATTTTACAGAGAGGAAGGGAGAGAGATAGAGAGCCAGAAACGTCGATGAGAGAGAAACATCGACCAGCTGCCTCCCGCACACCCCCCACCGGGGATGTGCCCGCAACCAAGGCACATGCCCCTGACCGGAATCGAACCCGGGACCCTTCGGTCCGCAGACCGACGCTCCACCACTGAGCCAAACCGGTTTCGGCTAGTTCATGTCTTTTATTAACCCAAATACAATTACTTGTCTTCTGCTTTGTTGAAGCAATAGGTTAGACAGCATTTGCCACAATAATGTCTGTCAAAGTGGCTGGCCATGAAAACTCCAGCACCACATTCATCGGAAAGGCACTCGTGATGAAGGCGACTGATTTTTTTATTCTCATCCACTTTGTAGTATTTCAGGACAGCCAGCTTAACCTTCTCTCTTGTATGCTTGTTCTTTTTGGGAGGGGTGTAAGACTTCTTCCTTTTCTTGGCACCACTATGAAGTCTCAACACAAGATGAAGTGAGGATGCCTTTTGAATGTTGTAGATAGACAAAGTATGCCCATCTTCCAGTTGCTTGCCAGCAAAGATCAGTCTTTGCTGGTCAAGAGGAATTCCTTCCTTATCCTGGATCTTGGCCTTTACATTTTCTATCATATCCAAGGGTTCAACTTCGAGAGTGATGGTCTTCCCCGTGAGGGTTTTCACGAAAATCTGCATCTTGGTGGTGACTCCACCGCAGATGGTGGATTGGAAAAGCTCTAATTCCTTTTTAATGTGCATGAATTTCATGCATCGGGCTACTAATGTTGAATAAGTGGTAAAAGAGGACACCCCTGTCTTGTTCCTGTTCCTTGGGGGAAATGTTTTAGTTTTTGCCCATTGAGTATGATGTCTGTTGTAGGTTTGCCATATATGGTCTTTATCATGTTGAGATATGACCCCTCTATTCCCACTTTGCTTACAATTTTTATTGAAAATGGGTGTTAGATTTGGTTGAATGCTTTTTCTGTGTCTATTGATATGATTATGTGATTTTTGTCTTTCAATTTGTTTATGTGATGTATTACATTTGTTGATTTGGGAATATTGTATCAGCCTTGCATCCCTTGCAGTAGCTCATTTCTGTTTCTTTTTTCTTTCTGTAGCTGAACTGTTTGCAGCAGAACTCTAGCTCTCTTCTTTACAGGACCTCCTCCCCTTCCCCCAATATACACACACATGCATGCACATACACTTTCTTAGAATTGAGACTTACTGCCCTTGGCAATGCCTTCCTAACTATGGAGGCCAGAAGACAGAGGAGCAAGATTTATAAGTGTTAGCAGAAAAAACATTGCTCCAAGGCAGTGGTTCCCAAACTTGTCTGCACCTTGGAATCAATGGAGCTTTGACAACTACTAATGCCTTTGTTCCACCCTAGAGATTGTGATGCACTAGTAATTGGTCTGGGGTGTGACCTGGGGCTTTGGAAATTTTAATAGATCCCTAAAGTATTCAATTATCTAGCCACACAGTGGTTCCCAACTTGGCTAGATAATTGAATACTTTAGGGATCTATTAAAATTTCTACGGGAATCTAGCCTGCAGCTGGGCATGTGCCCTGTCAGGGAACCTCCTGGTTTATAGGTTAACGCTGAACCACACTGGCTGGGATAAATGGTTTTGTTTTTTTTTTTTTTTTATAAGGATTTCTGTTTGAGGAGTGTAGGTGGGGTTTTTCTTGCCCAAATTCAACCTCTATCACCAAAGTGGATGCCATAGTTTCCACTTCCTGGATTTGAGATTGTTAGTCAAAGGAGAAACTAGGGAGGACTTTGGCTAGAGATTTGTCATGTAGTGTTCCAAACCTGAATCCAGGTCCGGACCCAGGCAGGAGAGCAGCCTGGGGTTACTTATTGGGACAGGCTTGTTTGACAGCAGCAGAGACAAGTTCTCTCTTTTCCCTTTTACTCACCAGTTCAGACTTTTTAATGCTGAAATATGTTTGAAAAACTACTAAAGGCCCCTAAACAACTAAAGGAGTTTACAGATCTAGAGTTAATTGTGTGCTTTTGGCAGGTATTGGTAAGAAAATAATTCAACTAATTAATATTTTTATTGTATGTCTGTGGATGAATGAGAAATGAATAGTGAAATTCTCTCTAACAGACAAATCAAAGGTACATGCAACAGGGGGCAGAGGCAGGGATGACATAATCACAGAGCCTGGTCTAGTTGACCTTTCCCATCTTGACCTTGCCGTGTTTGGGACGATCTCATTCCCCCTCTCTTTCCTTATCCAAATCCTACTCGTCCTTCAAGGATCAGCTAAGATCACTCCTTCCCAGAAGCCATCCTGGATGACTCAGACTCTGTTGCCCTGTTTTGAATACCAGGGTTAGTAACCTTTGCCACAGTTTAGAGCTTAATGAGGTATGTAAACTCTTTGCTGCTTTGTGTGATTTCCCAACTAAATTCTAAGTTGTTTGAATATTATGAATAACAATAAAGCAGATATGTTTATTAAGCATTTGTTATGAGCTTGATGCTATGCTAATATATCTATATATTTTATTTAATTTAACCCACCCAACAACCCCATGGGAGATACTGTTATTATTACCATTTTATAGCTGAGGCAACTATGTTATAGGATAATTTTCTAATGACTCGCATACAAATGTGAATTGAACATACATCAAAGATTTTATTTAACTCACTAATTAAGGAGGGAACCTACAATTTATTAAAGACAATTGAAAGAAGAATCTGAAGAGCAGACTTTATAGGCTATCAGGAATGCTGAAATGACTTTGCTAATAGGGACAAAACTGGTTAATATCCTACAGGTATGAAAATGTAATATTTGGAATCATCTTTTCTGTTGAGTGGGAACCAATTTTATCTATCTGGACAAAGTTCATTTGTATTTCTCTGGACAAGATAATTTGTATTAATGTCATTTTTCCAACTTACAAAGCTGTAAATGAATCTAGTAAAAAAAAAAAGGTTATACTAAACATATTGATGATCTACCTAATAAAAGAGTAATATGCAAATCAACCATCACTCTGTTCCACAAGCCACAACCACAAACCACGCCCACCAGCCAATCAGAGTGAGTATGCAAATTAACCCAAGATGGCTGCAGCCACAGAGGCTTGAGTTTCTCTGGCAACAGAAGAAGCCAAGCTTTCCACCTACCCTAGCAAGCCTAAGCCTCCACTCCAGGCTACAAAGTTTCAATTGTAGAAAGTAAATATATCCCAGATACCAGGGCCTCCACTTGGGTTGCTGGGGGGGCGTGTGGCTGGCCTGCAAACCACCACAGGCCCCTTGCCCAAGCCACTCCACACCCCAAGAGAACCCCCACCCTGATCTGGGACACCCTTCAGGGCAAACCAGCTGGCCCCACCCATGCACCAGGCCTCTATTCTATCTAATAAAAGAGTAATATGCAGATTGACTATCACTCCAACACACAAGTGATCCTGCCCCCATGTGGACACAAAATGGCCACCACAAGATGGCCTGCAAGGGAAGGCAGCTGTGGGTGATCAACCCTGCAAGGTAGAGCAGTTGTGGGCAGTTGGGAGGGACCAGGCCTGCAAGGGAGGGCAGTTGAAGGTGATCAACCCTGCAAGGGAGAGCAGTTGTGGGCGATCAGGCAAGCAGGGGAGGGCAGTTGAGAGGAACCAGGCCTGTAAGGGAGGGCAGTTGGAGGCCATCAACCCTGCAGAGGAGGGCAGTTAGGGATGACCAGGTTGGCAGAGGAGGAAAATTGGGGGCAAACGGGCTGGCAGGGGAGCAGTTAGACATTAATCAGGCTCGTATGGGAGTGGTTAGGGTGTGATCAAGCTGGTAGGCAGAAGCAGTTAGGGACACTAACGAAGGCAGGCAGGCGAGCAGTTGGGAGCCAGCAGTCCTGGATTGTGAGAGGGAATCCCAGATTGGAGAGGGTGCAGGCTGGGGTAGGGACACCCCCCCCCAAGTCCCCATGCACAAATTTCGTGCATTGGGCCTCTAGTCTGAAAATAAGATGTTGAAGTCCTAATTGGGAATCTTTAAAATAAACCATTTTTATAAACTTAAAAAAAGTCAAGCTCTGGCCATAGGTATGGCTCAGTTGGTCGGTTGTCCTCCTATGCACCAAAAGGTGGCCTGTTGGATTTCTGTCAGGGCACATGCCCTGGTTTCAGCTTTGATTCCTGGTTGAAGCATGTGTGGGAGGCAGCTGATGGATGTTTCAATCTCATGTCGATGTTTCTCTCCCTCTCCCTTCCTCTCTCTCTAAATACCAATTTTTTAAAAAGCCCATCTGAATTGCATCTCTGATGAAAAAAAAAAAAAAGTCAAAGGTACAGGCGCCTACAGATTCAAATAACACTGAAGGGTCCCTGGACAAAGCCCAGGATTTAGTTCCATTGAAAAACCACTCAGGAGTCTTCTGCTCACTTCAAAGTCTTTCAAAAATTTTTTTTCTGCACACAATTCTTTTATTCTTCAGCATTTAGCACAACACCTGGTGCATATTAGGTGTTTAATCAGTGCGGGCTGGCTGATTGATGAGAATTATTGAATGGTGGATTATAAAGTGCGTGCTAGATTGAAAACCATGACCAAAGTATTTTGCGTCTTCTTCATCAAGAAGTAAAGTCTATTTTCTTACTCCTTGAATCTGGAAATGTTTTGTGATTTGCTTTAGCCCATAAATATGTCAAAAGTGACGTGTTAGTTTTGGAGCCCAGACTTCCAGAGACCTTGCGGCTTCCACGTTCACTCTCCTGGGGCTTGCCACAACCAAATGAGAAACGTAGGCTGTTTTGCTGGAGACTCACATGGAGGAGAACCAAACCATCCTGGCCGACAGCCCCAGCCAACCACCTTTTTTAAAAAAAATATATTTTATTGATATTTTACAGAGAGGAAGGGAGAGAGATAGGGAGCTAGAAATGTTGATGAGAGAGAAACATCGACCAGCTGCCTCTTGCACACCCCCCACTGGGGATGTGCCCGCAACCATTGTACATGCCCTTGACCGGAATCGAACCCGGGACCTTTCAGTCCGCAGACCGACACTCTACCACTGAGCCAAACCGGTTTCGGCCAGCCAACCACCTTTTATGTGAAGGAGGCCATCCTGGCCCAGGTGACTACAGCTGCCTGAACAACCTCAAGTGAGACCAGCTGAAGAACTGCCCGGCTGAGCCCAGCAAAAAATTGTAGATTTGTGAGTAAATAAATGGTTATTGTTTTAAGCCTCTAAGTCTGGGGGTGTTTTGTTTTACAGTGACAGCTAATCTGATATAGTGTTGTCTGTGCAGTCACAGAATGTCAGCCAGGGGAGGGGGGCAAGTGCTCTCCTCTTCCTGATTGAATTATCGAGCTCAGCTGTCCGGCACCCAGCTGGTTGGGAGCCTGTGGTTCTCCTGGAAGGAAGTGTCGCTACTACTTGGGTATGTGATTTGCCCCGAACCTTCTAGGTGCCCATGTAGCCCCTTCGACAAGCTCATTATCTGCACTGGGTTGGGCACTCGTAGAGAAGTAGAAGCAGTTACTTCTACTAATACTAATACTAAACAATACTAATTAACCTCTTTAAAAGAAGAAAGGCAGTGAATAAGTAACACACTTCCAGGAAGTTTTACATCTGAACACGGACACGTGCTCAAATTAAAGTACAAAGTTAACCTTATCCTAATATTTTCTCCTCCCTTCCTTGAATCTCCATGACACTTTCACTTTCCAGATATCTTTCTACTTAGCTTGTTTGAGTGCCAACCTAGCCCAGTGAATAAGTAAGAAGGACAGGGGCGGGCAATCAAGAGATTTGTCCAGCACCACCCAGAGGCTTAATTGTGGGCCAGATCCCAGGCCTCCTGCTCTAGTGCCCAGGGCCCAGTGCTGGGTACTGCTCCAAGCAGGTGCTGTGTGCTTTTTCTCCAAGGATCCTCAGTCAGGATGTCCACCGTAGACATACATATGAGCTCGGATGATGCCAGTGTGACAGTGTGGTGTCAAGGGCAAGATCTAGTTCAGTCTGTTAGATCCATCAGCTAGCCAGACATACAACCTCTGTAAGTCTCAATATCCTCAATTTTAATAGATTAAAATTACATCTACCTACACATTAAAAAACTTGTAAATTAGGTCTGGCCGAAGTGGCTCAGTGGTTGAGTGTCAACCTATGAACCAGGACACTGTTTGATTCCCGGTCAGGGCATATGCTCAGGTGTGGGCTTGATCCCCAGTGTGACTTTTGCAGGAGGCAGCCGATCAGTGATTCCCTCTCATCATTGATGTTTCTATCTCTCTCTCCATCTCCCTCTCTGAAATAAATAAAAAAATATTAAAAAACAAACCAACCCATCTGTAAATTATGGTTGTATCTGGAATGAGGTATGGGTCTGGGTGCCTGAGCTAGGAGGAAGGCTTACTTTTCATTGTATATCTTTTGTACTATTCGACTTTATAATTGTGATGATTAATTTTATGTATCAATTTGTCTGGGCTAAGAGATACCCAGGTAGCTGGTAAAACATTATTCTGGGTGTGCCCGTGAGTTGTTGATGGAAGAGATTGGCATTTGAATTAGTGGACCGAGTAATGACCATCCTCACCAGGGAAGGTGGGCATCGTCCATCCTATTGTGGACCCACATGTGACAGAAAGGCAAAGGAGGACAAATTTACTCTCTGCTTGAGCTGAGACCCCCATTTTCTCTTGCCCCCAGATATTGGCACTCCTGGTTCTTGGGCCTTTGAATTCAGACCAGGACTTATAGCATTAGGCCCTGATTTCCAGGCCTTTGGACTTGGACTGGATTACACCACAGTGGCTTTCCTGGTTCTTCATCTAGCAGAAGGCAGATCATGGGACTTCTCAGCCTCTGTAACTGTGTGAGTCAATTCCTGTAATAAATGTCTTATATCTCTCTCTTTATATCTTATTGGAGAACACTGACACAGTAATCAGGGCAAACATTATTCATTCAACAACAATACTAATTAACCAAGGAATAAATGATTCATCCATAATAATTCTAATTAACATCATATTTAAAAAATGAAATTATATCTTTCTCCAGTGGTATACCTGGAGTATTTGACACTTTTTCCTTTAAAGGACAAAATTATTTTTAGTAAGAATCATTAGTTTTTGATTTACTTTTCAGCTCTAGAACAACTAACAACTTTAAAATATTACTTAACTTAAAAGATATTATTCAGCCCTGGCCAGTGTGGCTCAGTTGGTTGGAGCATAGTCCCGAGCAGAGCACACACCTAGGTTGCCGGTGTGATCCTAGTTGGGATGCATATGGGAGGCAACTGATCCATGTACCTCTCTCACATTAATGGTCTTCTTCTTCTTCTTCTTCTTCTTCTTCTTCTTCTTCTTCTTCTTCTTCTTCTTCTTTCTTCTTCCTTCTTCTTCTCTTCCTCTATAAAACACAAAAAAGAAACAAAAGACATTATTCAAATCCAGTAAAACATTTCATGTATGAAGTAAAGATTGCTTTGTCAAGCAAAAATATTATATCTTGCAGTTTGCATTGTCATTATTTTAAATTTCAAACACAAATGAAAGTTTTAACTGTCCACATAGAAGGACAGAATTGGAGCAAGTCAAGTTTTTTAATTTTAATTTTACAATCACTTTGTGTGTAGTTGTGTATTTGTCACCTACTGTTTAAATCCAGGAATATGTATTATCACAAAAGCGGGCTGGGTGACTGCTTGGACAATTCTGAACTGTTACAAACTTTTCTTAAAATGAATGGGTATGGTGGAAAACATTGAGTATTCACTCCATATAGAATACCATGTTTATTAAAAGATAAATAATGAAAGTATGTTAATTTGAAGCTTACCCATTTATTATTAAAACTCAACAGGAATTACAGCAATTGCTTATAACTTAAACCAACAAAAGATGTTCTCATGGGGCATTTTATCACTGATCTTGTTTGGAATTGCCATTTCCTTGACTGCTGGCCCATGATCATTTGCCACTCTATCCACGTCTCTAGCATGGCTCTCTAGAATGAACTTCAAGCCTGGGATAAAGCTGTGGGTGGGAGTTCAGTCCGCTAATGTTGCATGCATTCCAAGAGGTCGTGATTCCTAAGAACTCTGCCCAATGGGAATATTGAAAAGAGATTAGAGGTGAATGCGGGTGGAGAAGTCAACTATAGGCAGCTATTTGGCCAGCAGGTGGTGCTGTAAGGCAGAAAGTCAAAGTACTAATACCGGTAGTGCTGCGTTAGACAGGAACAGCCATCTGCACCGGGAAGGCCACCAGGGGGCAGAGGAAGATTAGGAGTCTTGCTGCTTCCCCAAAGCCAGCTGGAGTTACCAGTCAACAATGCCATCAGCTGCCATTCAATGAAACAGAACATGGTAACAATGAAGTGCCAGGGACAAAACAGAATAAGTCAAACAGGTGCAGCTCTTGAAACTAAACGCTTAAAGGTACAGCTCAAAGTACCTCTCCAGGCTCATCCCTCAACCCTCCCCTGCTTGCTCTAAGCCTCACCCTCTTACCATATCTTTTCCTTCTCTCTTCTGTCCTTCCTTCCCCCATATTCTCTGAATATCAAAGCTTTCAGCTAGAGCCTGGGGAGGTAAGGGAAAGATCCCTGTGGATGAGGTGAGAAGGAGCTAAGTGAGGGGCAATGTGTGTGTGTGTGTGTGTGTGTGTGTGTGTGTGTGTGGAGTGGGTGTATCAAGTGTGACTGGCAAAGAGGACCACACTCCCAAGTCCTGGCACTGGAAGAGTGTGGCTGGCTAGAAGAGCCAGGTGAAGCCCAGTGGGGCTGGAGATGGGTCAACAAGGGGGAGAATGAAAAAGCTGGGGCTGGGGAGAATCAGGGGCCTGACCATGTAGTCAGGGCATTTCTGAGTCCCTGGAAGGATTCTAAGTAGGTGAGAATACCGTGCTGGATGGTATGTGGAGGGTGGTTGAGGGGTTGCTGGTGACCACGAGAAGACCTTCCACTAGGGAGGTGTTGTAGCACAGAGGAAAGATGGCTGCAGCCTGGACAAGGTGTGTAGATATGGATATATCTTGGAACCAGACTTCACTTTATAATTAATTAGATGCAAGGGATGGGGTAAGAGAGATGGAGGGGTCAAATATGATTCCCAGGTTGTGGGTATGAGCAATAATTAAGAAGAAACTGGTGGGGAGACTAAGGTAAATAATTTAGGGTTTTGCTTTTTTTAAATCCTCATCTGAGGATATGTTTTTAAATTTATTTTTAGAGAGAGAGGGAGAGAAAGAGAGAGAGAGAGAGAAACATGGGTTAGTTGCCTCTCATACATGCTCCTACCAGGGATTGAACTCTCAACCTAGATATGTGCATAACCTTTTGCTGTACCGGATGATACTCCAACCAACTGAGCCACCTGGCTAAAGCTCAATAATTCAGTTTTGAACAGGTTACATTTGAGATGCCTAAGAGACCTCTGAAAGAAGGCATCAAATAGAAAATTCCATGGACTGCTCAGGAGTTCAGGAGGAAGGTCTGGAAGTCTTTGGTGTATAAAAAATACAGTTAAAGCCATGGCAATGGATGAGATTACTCGGAGAAGTAGAACACAGTAATAAGAGAAGAGGGTCTAGGGCCTATCAGGAGGAACATACCCTGTAAACATACCCTGTAAACATACAAACAGAGGAACATACTCTGTAAATATTTATGAGGAACATCGATGTTTATAGACCAGATCAAGAAGTGAGCTGGGGCTGAAACCGGGTTGGCTCAGTGGATAGAGCGTCAGCCAGCGGACTGAAAGGTCCCGGTTTGATTCCGGTCAAGGGCATGTACCTTGGTTGTGGGCACATTCCCAGTAGGGGTGTGCAAGAGGCAGCTGGTCAATGATTCTCTCTCATCGATGTTTCTAACTCTCCCTCTCTCTTCCTCTCTGTAAAAAAAAAAAAAAAAAGAAGTGAGCTGGGGAAGAGACTGAGAAGGTATACCTGGAGGAAAACCTGAGGTGAGGTGTCAAAAAGGCCAGGGAGAGCCGAAACCGGTTTGGCTCAGTGGTAGAGCGTCGGTCTGTGGACTGAAGGGTCCCGGGTTCGATTCCGGTCGGGGGCATGTACATTGGTTGCGGGCACATCCCCGGTAGGGGGTGTGCAAGAGGCAGCTGGTCAATGTTTCTCTCATCGACATTTCTAGCTCTCTATCTCTCTCCCTTCCTCTCTGTAAAATTTCAATAAAATATATTTAAAAAATAAATAAATAAAATAAAATAAAGGCCAGGGAGAGACAGTGTTTCAAGGAGGGAGCATTCAACTGCTGAAAGCCAAGGGGTCTAGGAATATAAGGAGTGTCAAGTGTCCGGTGATTTTAACAATGTGGAGTCTCTGGGAACCTTAATTAATGCAGTTTCCCTGGGGTGATAGGAGCCCAGGCCAGCCTGGAGTGGGCTAAGGAGTGAACAGGGTTCAGGAAGGGGTGAGCCTGTGAAAAGGGACAGATTGCTGGAGAAGGAGCTGCTGGGAAGGTGGTCCATAAAACTTGTTGTAAGGTGGGTTTGAATGTTAATGGGTGAAGTGAGAGAGAAATCTGATGTAAAAGAAAGAGGAAGGTCAACTGGTGGTGTCCAGTTCTTTGCTCCTGCCTTTCCCTCTGCCTGAGATGAATGTGACCTTCAAGGACCACCTCAGATGTGACTGCTTCTGGGCCGTCTACAAGACAAAACTTTGTCTCCATCCACTCACAGCGTGTTTATAGCTGGATTCTAGCTTTTATCATATATTAGTGAGAACGGAGACTCCCACAGAAGTATCTGTACGCCAGCACTGGGTCTGACTCATGTATAGTAGGTCCTAATAAGTGGTTTTGAATGGACAGCTGAACAAGTGAGTGGATAAAATAGCCTGGTGGACATCACAGTGGTAGAGTAAGAACAGTGGGGGCGGGGTGGTGTGTGCGTGTCAGACTGAGTGAGAGAAGCTTCTAGTTCTGTTAGAGGCTACTTCTCTCTCCTTTTCTTTCCCTTGAGGAGAGGAGCCCTGAAGGTTTCCAGATCCTCTTACGTTATCTGCCCCCAAAAGACTAGCTTAAAGGATCAAGCCAATGTAGACAAAGAAACAGAAATGCAAACAGAGCCCCTGCTCTCCTCAGCAGTCTATCCTCACAGAAAGCCCAGAGGTCAGAGGTGAGGGGGCAGGACTGGAGTGGAGGTCAGGAGAGGCACCTGAATTCCTTTCTCCCAGCACGTAGCTGGAATCCTCAGGTATTTCCTCATTTTTTAAAAATGACTATCCCAGAAAAACCTTAGTTTAATTTTTATTTTACTTTTAATAAAATTACACAAAGCAACAAGTGGAAATTATTTGCACAAGCATACTGAAAATAATTTTTTTTAAAACCTACACAGCAGGTCTTTTTATGATTGTTGTTGTTCTCATGAGCTACCAGCACTCATAACTGAACGTGACATCAGGGCTTCTGGACCTTCTGGAACATGGGAGATGTTGGAAGCGGGCCATGGTCCTCTCAGGGGAACTGGCTGGATGTGTATAGGCTGCTCCTTCCAGATGGCAGTGCTCCCTCACTCATCCAGGGCCTCCCACCACTGCCTTCCGCCCAGCGGGTGGAGCATTGACTGTGCCCCTGCCGACACCTGGGCTCGTGACACCCCACTCACCGCTCCCGTCCTTTCCGGCCCACCCAGAAGCGAACCTCAGACCCACCGCGCCGGCCCTCCGCGAGGGCGACCTCCCGGGAGGCCAGGGCGACCCTCCTCCGCGGCCCCAGCAGCGTGCGGGGCGTGTCACACACGAGGAAGCCATTCTCTCACTTTGCAGAAAACATGGGCTCAACTATCCAACCGGCCTCGGAGCCGGGCCCTGTGTCCCCCGGCCCCGGATTTCCACGCCGAGGGCCAGGTCTGAAAATAATTTTCCCCCCATCTTTACAATAACATCTTTATCTATTAAAATGAATAGGATTGGAATCAGAAATACAAGGAAGCCATCAACTTAATTGTTGAAATCTGCCCAAGTTCAGAGAGCGACCGGCGAAACAGAAAAAGCAGAAAACGCACAAATTTGGTATTTCAGAGCTCAGTGACATTTTGGCTTATAGGAGTTATTTGGAGGAATTTTCTAATTAAGAGGAGGAGGAGAAGCTGGAGCCTCTGGAATGTAAATATCAGGTAAGATCAGGATCCTTCCTTTCCAGAGCTTCCATTGTTTTTCCTTCTAGAAGGAGTATCACATTCTTTCCCAAGCACTAGTTTCTGTCTGCTTTAGTCCCTAAAGTTTATCTTCTCCCGTGGGAAGAACTTGCCTCCCATAATCTTTCTATGTCCCCCATGCCAGCCCTCATCTCTAGCTTTGGGTCTCTCCTATGGCTCCTTTGGCTTGTGCTTCTGAATCTGGAGGGAGACTGTTTTCTTAATTGGATTTACTGGTTTGACACCAGTTTTTTAAAACAAACAAACAAACAAACAAAAACTATACAGGTTTCAGGTGCACAATTCTGCAACACGTGAGACCTTTCATTTTAATCATTACATAGATATCTCTTGGTTCAGGCTGCAGGTTATTGACCCCTGCTATGGGCTTCTCTATCCTCTCTCTTCTAGAGCAGGTGCCATGACTGGATCAATAAAATGTCCATTTAAATAATCAATGCCACCCACATAGGGGGCTAGGCACCCCAAGCACTACAAAAACAACTTCAATATGTGGTGCTAATTTGAGGTGTCCAGAGAAGGAGAGGGCGCCAGCAGCCGTGCTAGAGTTGAGGCTTCAGGGAGGAGGTGTCATTCTTGCAAAGCCTTGAGGGAAGTGTGGGATGTAGGAAATAGAGGAACATCAGTAAGTAGAGGACGTGGCAGGAGGCAGTGTAGAAAACATGTTTGAGGTCAGTTCAGGTGGAGCAGAGGGTTTAGAGAAGGAGGGGATTGGAGCATTAGGTAGGGAGAGAAATATAGGGGGAGATGGGATAAGGGGCAAGGAGATCAAATTTTATACTTTGAACAATGGGAAGCCATCAAAGGTGTTTACAATGGAGGCAGGTGAGTGTTGAGAGGGGGACAAATGCAGATTTAAAGATAATTCTGCAGGGGGCCGTGTGCCCCGGGTGAGCCGTGTGTCCCAGGAAAGCCGTGTACCCCAGGGGGCCGTGTGCCCCAGGGGGGCCGGGTGTCCCGGGAGAGCCGTGTGCCCCGGGGAAGCGGTGGGATCCCAGGGGGGGTGTGTGTGAACCAGAGGAGGAGTGGATTCTATCCGTGTGGTCCTGAGATAGTCACCATAAAACAAGCAGACTGTCAAATGACAGCGGGGAGGGGAAGGAGACCTGGGGGAGATAAGAGATCAACCGAAGGACTGGTATGCTTGCATATAAGTACAACCAACAAACACAGAACTCTGGGGAGGGAGGGCATGTATGGGAGGTGGGTGGGGGGCAATGGTAAGCTATGTACACATATAATACCCTAATAAATTTTTTTAAAAATGAAAAAAAATAAAGATAATTCTGGGAGCAAAGTGTAGAGAAGTAAGGGTCCCCTGCTCTCTTATCTCCCCCACTCTACTCTCAGCTGTTACCACTGTCTCAGCAGGCCAGGAAGGAGACACTGTCCCTCATCTCCCGTCTGGGATTCTCAGACCTTGTGTCTACACCTGGCCAGCGCTTTTGTCCACAGCAGAACTTAGATCTCAAAGCCTTCCCTGCCTCCCAGGTAGCAGAAGACGGATGAACTGTTCTGCTTCCAGGGAGGAGCTCAGTTCACTGCGTGCCACCTGCCTTCTCCAAGCTCGGCCCAGCCCAGGAAGATGGGAGTGGGGAATGGAGGAGCTGAGGGCAGAAATTCAAAAGCAAAGGAGATAGTTTAGAATGAGTTCATTGGATCTGTGGGGAGATCCTAGACGATCAGCTCACTTAAAAGGCTCCCCTGAAAGTCCCCTTTCTCTCTTTGTGACCCCCAGACCTCCATCCCTCCCCTTCCTCTTCTGCTCCAGAAGCCAGCCGGGGGGGAAGAGTCCACTGGGATGCAGACCCACACTGATTCCTGGGTCTGAGAGAATGCCTCTGAGGAGGGGCATGGAGACAATGACTTTTCTTGGGAGGGTGTTGGCTGAGCTCTTTATTTACCTCTCTCCCGGGATATCTCTTTGGGAATCTGGGACTGGACCATTTGTAGCTGCTATTATTGGAAAGGAGATAACATTTAACAGGAGTGTTAGGATTCCAGACCTTTGAGTCTTCATCCCCACCATCCTGTGTCCACTTGTCTTTCTTCACGTCCTGCTCTCCCAACCCATCCCTTCAGGACAGGGCTGGAAAGGTGGTGGATGCCAGCCTCGGCTCTGAGCTTGGTGCACGAGTGCTGTCTGCAGGCCCTTCAGATTTGGGGCAGAGGTATAATCAGGCCTCTGTGTGGTTTAGGAACCAGAGGTGTGTGTGTGTGTGTGTGTGTGTGTGTGTGTGTGTATTACTAGGTGTACTGGTTAATAATTCGGATTTTTTTAATAGATGGAGTTACACATTTGTTGATATATATATGTAATTTGATATGTACAGTATTTTGTTGTATTGACAACAAGCTTCAAATTTATATGTCGAGATTTCTGGTGCTAACATCATAGATATTTTTTACGCTTAAATATGTCAAATTTCATGCCAAAAAAAGAACATTTGTGGGAAGTTATAATTCATTATTTTGAAGAAAAGTGCTGCTGAATACTTCAGGAAGCTTATGGTGAACATGCTCCATCTCAAGATACTTGTGAAAGCTGGTTTAAATGCTTTAAAAGTGATGATTTTGATGTGAAAGACAAAGAACGTCCAGGTCAACCGAAAAAGTTTGAAGACCAACATTACACTTCAAGATTAAACCGGAGGAACATCCAAGATGGCGGCCTAGGCAGTCTCCTAAGCTGCCGCCTCATCAACAATTTAATTAATAAAACAACTAAAATCAAAAAGGACTTCACCAAAACGTCAGGAAAGCTGGCGGAGTGGAATAGCTACAACTAGAAAGAAAGAGAGAGGCTCACGGATCGGACTGGGAGCCGAAAAGCCCTGAGGTAGGGAGACGCTCGCTCACGCGGCCGCGGAATACCTGCCTGGCGGTGGGAGGGGAGGAATCCCCGATTGCACGGAACCCTTTCGGACTGTACTGAACCCCAGTCCCGGCTGAAATTCCGTGGTCCCAGGCTCATACGGGTGGTCTGGACTGTAGAGAAAGGCACCCAGAGACTCAGAGACTCAGAGACTGGGAGACCAGGGACCGGAGCCACAGTCGCAGTCGCAGCCGGCAGGGTCTACAGCCTCGCGCGCGTGAGCAAGTACGCGCTGAGGTCTGACCGCCGCCTCTCCGTGGCGGAAGGAGTCAGAAGCTCCAGGTCTGACCGCGGAGGCTACCGCTGCCTCTCTGTACAAGGTGGCAGCCTCTCCATAGCGGAAGGAGTCAGAAGCTCCAGTCTGACCACGGAGGCTGCCGCTGCCTCTATGTACAAGATGGCGGCCTCTCTGTAGCGGAAGGAGTCAGAAGCTCCAGACTACAGAGACCAGCCCAAGTCCGGGTGAGCCCCTGCGGCACCCACGCTCTTGCTTGGGGAAACTGGGCCGGTCAGGCGGAAACTCAGGCGAGTGCACAAGGGCAGGGCAGAAACCAAGACTGTCAGTTCAGCCCTGAGACTCCGCCCCATCCAAGCTGAGCAGAGGCTTCTGCAGTTTTTCAAGTCTGATCCTATAAGACTGTCTCCAATACAGAAGTTATCCCAGAGTAGACACAGCTGATACCCACATCCAATTGGCCTGAAGGTCAATTCACAACAATAGAGACTTAGCTACAACAAAGCTGTGCACGCAGTCCACAAAGGGGATCACAAAGAGTGTCTACCTCAGGTAACTGAGGAGGTTGATCCACTGTGCTATATAGGACACCAAACACACAAAGCCATCCTACCAACTCTGAAAAATAGTGATAATGCCGAGACAAGGAAATAGATCTCAAACAAAAGAGATGGAGGATATAGAGTTCAGAACTACGGTTCTAAGGTTATGCAACAATATTCTAGAAAAGCTCGATAAACTTCATGAGACCCAACTAAAAAGTATAGATAAACTGACTAAATTGGAAAATATTATGCAGAGATCCAACAGCAGAATGGAAGAACACAAGAATCAGGTCAAAGAGCCAAAAGACACTCCGCTGGAGAAGGAAGAAGAAAAGAGGATCCAGAAAGTTGAAGATAGTGTAAGGAGCCTCTGGGACAACTACAAGCGCACCAACATCAGAATTATGGGGGTGCCAGAAGAAGAGGGAGTGCAAAATACTGAAAACATATTTGAAGAAATAATATCAGAAAACTTCCCTCACCTGGTGAAAGAAATAGACTTACAAGTACAGGAAGCCTACAGAACCCCAAACAAGAGGAATCCAAAGAAAAATTCTTCTCGACACATCATCATCAATATGCCAAGGGCAAAAGACAAAAAGAGGATCTTACAAGCAGCAAGAGAAAAGCAGTTGGTTACCTATAAGGGAGCACCCATAAGACTATCAGCTGATTTCTCAACAGAAACCATGCAGGCCAGAAGGGAGTGGCAAGAAATATTCAAAGTGATGAATAGGGAGAACCTACAACCAAGATTACTGTATCCAGCAAAGTTATCATTCAGAATTGAAGGGCAGATAAAGAGCTTCACAGATAAGAAAAAGCTAAAGGAGTTCATCACCACCAAACCAGTATTATATGAAATGCTGAAAGGTGTTACTTAAGAAGAGGAAGAAGGTCAAGTGAATTAAAAATCTCAGGAATAGAATAAACTGGTGAATATAATAGAATTAGGGGCAAAGAAAGGGAGTGGATAGATAATTATCAGGGTGAAGGGGTGTGGGGTGCAGAAAGAGACTGGATTAAAATTGTATAACCTATGGATGAGGACAATAGTGGGGGGAGGGGGTAAGGGCAGAGGGTGGGGTGGGAATATGGGGGAGAAAAAGGAGAAACAATTGTAATAATCTGAGCAATAAAGATTTATTAAAAAAAAAAAAAAGATTAAACCAATCTAGATTGAATATTGGTGTGGACACCAGAAGGATGGGAATAGCTGTTTTTATTTACCATTATCAGGAAATTTTTGTGTATATCAGGGCAATATTTTTTTATAAACTATAAATGATTATCTTTAATAAATACATAACAAAATGCAATTTTATTTTATAGAAAAGAAAAATAAATTAAAAGGCAGTAACATATTGTTCAGTCTTTTATCCCACAATTCCAAACTCCAGAAGACTCTAAAGACCAAAAGTTATTTGTAATTCACTTCCATGAAGCTATTTATCATTTTCACATATTCCACTTAGCGTGAATGTTGATACATTTCATTGCAGAAATATTAATGTCTGATTCCAGGGTTCCAGGTGCCACCACAAGCCCCACTGTGATTTCCCTTACACAGTCTATGCACTATGTGTCTTTTCTGAAATCTAAAAGATTCTGAATCCCAAGAGTCATCCGAACCCACAGGTGAAGTGAAGGGATTGTGGTCTGTCAGCAAAGCCCAGGCTTAAGTTTTACAGCAAAAGGATTTCAAGCTTAAATGCCTGCTCCTTAGAGCTGCTGGCAAGGAGGGCTCCGGGAAGACAAGATGGGGTGGGGGGACTTGGACAGCTCGGGCAGTGACTATCTACTGACTGGGATACAGCGGAGTGTTTCAATACTTTAACAAGAGCAGCGCAGGGGTATGCCAGCTGCCCAGGGGATAGGGCTTCACCCCTTCCAGGAGCCAGACTACATTCTCTTCTCCTCACCTGTTTCCTTCAACATTTAAATGAGCTCTGGTTGGGGATGAAAGAAGTGAAGCGTGTAGAACACTTAAGGAACTCAGTGGGTATCGGCTACTTTGATTGTTCCTTCATCCAGTAAGTGTTTCCTGATCACTTTGTACTATCTACGCCCCGGGGGGGGGGGGGGTGTCAAGACAATGCTTAAAATCCAGGGTGAACTCAGAGCAGGAAGACAATGTGCATTTGCAATTAGAAGCAAATTGGACTGAGTAGATTAAAGTCAGATTTCAGAGGGGGAGAGTTTGGCCTTGAGAAAAGAAAGCTTGTTGGGTAGGAAACGTGCCCCTCGGTGGTATTAGGAGGCCTAGGCCAGGTCAGACTGACTCACTCTGCAACCAGAACGCTGTCCCTTCCTCTTTGGTCCCAGTCTTCCTCATCAACAAAATGTAGACTTAGCCTTCAACCTACTCTCTTCCTTTTCACTCTCTGTGCTGCCAAATATCTGAAGGACTATCATCTAGGAGAAGAGAAATCAGACCTAATCTCTGTGACTCCCAGGGGAACAACCAGACCAAAGTGTGGAAGCTGTGGGAGGCAGATTTCTGCTCAAATGAAAGACTTTCTAAAATGTTGTCCTACAGTCAGGAGGGCTGCCTGCCTCATCCTCATCCCAGAGAGGCAGTCCCAGGTTTGGGCACGGGGCAGGGACTCAGAGCAGATGGTCACGTGGTCTTTGCCCATTCAAAGGATCTGGAATTCCATAAGCTGGGCCTCCAGAGAGGCCTGGTATTTGTAGAGCATTTGCCAGCTTCCCAAGTGACAATTTCATCTAATTGCATCCCTGGGACAGGTCTAGAAGACAAGGCAGGAACTCCCAGTCTTTTAAGGAGGTGTTGGGGCCCAGGACCCTGAGTGAAGAGCAGAAATATTCTCCCAGGTGCCTGGATGTTAAGGGAGGGGAACTTATAGTCATTTGTGCACATACAACATGCAATGCAAATTGTATACCAAAGAGCAGAATATAATCAGTGGCAGTTTAGTGGTGACAAGGGCTGGCAGGGGTCAGATGGAGTAGTTTGAGTCCTCACTCTCCTCTGCCCTCTGGAGTGGAGGGGGAATGCAGCTGCTGTCCTTGAGGAGTGTAAAGCGGGCTGACACATCCACAGGAAACAGTGAGGGGAGAAGGTCCAGCAAAGTCTGCTCTGCTTTGTTGCCAGAGAGGAGAGGTGAACCGAGGGTTACAGAGAAGGACAGGCAGAGGAAGGGCCTTCCTGGAGGTAGTGGGCACATGTTGATAGGTAAGGATGAGTGGGATGTAGAGGGCAGAGGATGGGCAGGAGTGGTGATGGGAGCACCATGAGTAAGGTCTTGGAGAGTCGCCTGCCTTGGTCCATGAATACTCTCCTTCCAGAAGTAATGCAGGGCCATTTTTGGAGGCGACCTAGGGATCACAGAAGTGGGGACACTGATTTAATCATGAAAATACCTCCCCTTGCCCCACATTTGGAAACATGCCATACATATATATATATATTGAGTCGCCAGATTATTATGATCTCTGAATGCAAATAATCTGGCCAGTGTGTGTGTGTGTGTGTGTGTGTGTGTGTGTAATTCATGCACGGGGGGTGGGGGGGAGGGGGGAATATATATATATATATATATATATATATATATATATATATATATTCATGCATGGGTCCGGCCAACCTGGCCAGTAGGAGGGGACATGGGCAGTTGGCTGGCCTGCCTACTGCTTGAACTCCTGGTAGAGGGGACAATTTGCATATTAGCCTTTTATTATATAGGACGTACACTGAGTGTCCAGATTTTTATGCGTTCAGAGATCATCATAATCTGGCCACTCAGTACATATATAGTCATTGATTTCAGAGAGGAAGGGAAAGGGAGAGAGAGATAGAAACATCAATGATGAGAGAGAATCATTGAATGGGTGCCTCTTGCATGCCTCACACTGGAGACTGAGCCTGCAACCCCAGGCATGTGCCCTCAACCACTGAGCCACACCGGCCGGGCAATACTGCCTTTTAAGGATGAGTTGTGCATTACTTGATGGAAGCTTGAATAAGCCAGAGAGCTTGCTGGGAAGGGCTAGGGTGGGGTGATAGAGCCCTGAAAGTGGATGGCACATGAGAGAGAGCTCCAGGGAACCCCAGGAAGGCTTTGATTGAACCAGGGTGGTGACTGTCCAGCTAGCCTTAGCCCTGCCAACACAGGGACCTGATAGCTCTGAGGAGGAGAGTGTGGCTGGGCCTGGTGCCAGACAGGACTCAAGGCAGTGCCAAGGCAGGCAGCAGGCAGCAGGCAGCAGGCAGCAGGCCTTTGAGACTCTGGCTGGGCAGAACCATGTTCTGCCGGCAGAATGTCACCACCTTTTTAGGCCTGGGCCTCGGGGCAGCTGGAGGTGGCATCCTGGGGTAGCAGCAGGGACAGACCTTTAGTTATTGTTTTTGGCCCTGCTTAGCCCCACCTATGCCCCTGCCACTCCTGCCAGCTCAAGGTTATCTCCATGGTGATGTACTGCCTGAGGCTTGCCATGTGCCCACTCATTCTTTCTTGTCACTACTACCGCCAAGAGCAGACTCAGATTCTCTGGGGCCCTAGTCACGCAATGAACATGTACTTATTGAGTACCTACTATGTGCTACAGTTGAGCCTTAGGGACTTTGGTTCTCATTATTCACTCAAGTGCAATGCACACCTCTCGCACTGCACAAGTCCAGCATGCCCCGGGTGCCACTTGAATCATGAGCACCTCCTTCCTTTGGACACCTGTAGCATTGACTGCTGTGCTATACGTTGACTCTAAATTCACCTTGTGACCTTTCTTAGGTCCTCATCTTATTATTTTATGGCTTGATTTTTTACTTGAACATTCTGTGTTCTGCTGCTTGAATTTTTATTTGAACAATTCTGTGTTTTGAATCAGTTAGGGCTGACCTGCCCCTCCTTCCTTGAACATGTGTGGAATGCAGGGATGACCCCTTTAAAGGTGAGGTAAAAATAGTGCCTGGGGCATTCTTAAAAGACAGCGAGATTTATAGCTTAGCACCTTCCCCTTACAAAGGCTGTTTAAGTGACTGAGGGAGGCTTCAGTAATTTCTGTGCCTGGGACATTAAAAAAACAAACAAACAAGGTAGTGATGCCTGGCCAGTGGGCATAGCTCAGGGGCTGAGCATTGACCTATGAACTAGGAGGTCACGGTTTGATTCCCAGTAGGGAGCATGCAGGAGGAAGCCGAACAATGATTCTTTCTCATCACTCATATTTCTATATTTCTCTCTCTCTCTCTTCCTTCCTCTCTGAAATCAATAAAAAATATTTAAAAAAGAAAAAAAATGGTAGCGACTACCTTACATGAGCTTAGTATCTGTTCTAATGTTTTAAAATTCATTCAATAACTTTTATACCTCTGGCTAGAATGACTTATAGGGTCTGTTGGAAAGCCCCTGGAATTTCTTAAAGTTGTGAGGGGTGTGAAGTGGAGCCAAACACCGAGGAAGTTCAGCCATTCTCCCACTAGGTTCTATTTCTTAGTACAAAGAGGCTCTACAAAGAAAGATTCCTATCGACATTGTAAAAGAACCCTTGCAGGACATGGCTGGTGTGACTCAGTTGCCTGGACATTGCCTCATGCAATGAAAGGTTGCAGGTTCTATTCCCACTCAGGGCACATACCTGGGTTTCTGGCTCGATCCCCGGTAGAAGGCATGCAGGAGTCAGCTGATCCTTGTTTTGCTCTCACATAGGTATTTCTCTCCCTCTTCCTCTCCTTTGCTCTTTCTCAAAAAAAAAAAATCAATAAAAAATGTTTAAAAAGAAAAGGATCCGTCTACTCTCCTCCCTCCTTCCCGTAGGTGTGCCGCATATAGAGCCCCACCCAGGTAGGTTATTTGCTCATCTATATATTCATCCATCCACTCATTGACTCACTCATTCCTTTTAAAGTTAGTGAGAGCTGATTGTTTAAATTCAGGAATTTTTCTTGCCAGAATTAAATAACTAATAGTTTGAAAATTGCGCACAGTGGGAGTATTTACACCATGAAAATTGGCAAATGCTGTAGATCAGGGAGACTTCATTTATTCTCAAAAACAGTTCCCCCTACTGTTTGATGGTGATTTAACATGTGCTGAAACTGCTAAGTCTCAGGTGTACACCAGTGAGCAATCCAGCCTAGTTTTTGCCCACAGGAAACTTATAGTTCATCACTGCATTGTCCAGTATGGTAACCATTAGCCACTTGCCACTATGGTGGCTTCTTAAATGTAAATGAAATGAATTAAATATAGTAAAAAAATTCATAACCTCAGGCATGCTAGCCATATTTTAAGTGCTCAATAGCCACTTGTGATAGTGGCTACCATAATGGATAGTACAGATACAGTATACATCCCATCACTGCAGGAAGTTCTATTCTATTGGATATTGTGTAGAAGCAGGAGGAGAAAGAGGAACAGACAAGGTAAATGGGTCATATATGCAAACTCAGACTAGACCTTCAAAATGAGAGAACCAAGTGCTCAAGGCTGTGGCTTTTACGTAAATTTTTCTGATTAAAATCTGCAGTTTATCTATCTATCTATCTATCTATCTATCTATCATCTATCTATCACCTATCTACTTCTTCATGTGTGTGTGTATGTGTGTGTGTGTGTGTGTGTGTGTGTGTGTGTGTGTGGGCTGTGACTTGGATATGAACCGAGGTTGCTGCGGTCACAATATCATCTATTTCTATCAAGAGTTTCATGAAACAGTATAGTAGTAGTATTCACCTTTCCCACATGGGAGGCAGTCTAGTTTAGTTTGTTCTACCCTCTTTTACTTATTTTATTAAAAATATGTTTATATGCTGGTTAGTCAGCTCTTTCTGCTCATACCCCTCAGTTTGGAAACCACTGCTTAGATATTAGTGGGGTGGGGCATACTGATGGGGGTAGAGAATAGAAGAGTGATGAGGTGAGAGAGGCTTCCTAGAAGAAATCGCAGTGGCTTTTGGAAGGAAAAGAGGGAAAGGGACAGCTGTAAGTCTGGCAAAGGGAACTAACTTGAGGGGAGATCACGGCCACAAGGGACTGAAATTCACTCTCCACCCATGGGTGCCTCCCCCATCCCTTCCACCGCTGGCTCCCCAACCGTTTTATCTGGCCTTGAATGTAAATCATTAGCTCTAGCAGTAGACATAAACAGGACTCAAACACAGGCCTGTATGGGAACGGCCTTAAGGAAGCTCAACAATGAATGTCCTCAGATAGCTGAGGAGGGAGTGATGGTGAAAGGTCAGCCAATTAGACCCTGCTGTCTGGGGTGGGGTCTGGGGAGAATTCTGTGTGCTTTAGGTTCAAGCACACAGAATGCCTTAGAATCCTCAGAAGTTTACCTTAAATTCCTCCTGCTACAGTCATTTCATCATTATTTTACAGAAAAAAATTATTTTAAATCTTCACTCAAAGATACTTTTTCCATTGATTTCTAGAAAGAGTAGAAGGTGTGGGGGGAGAGAAACATTGACATGAGAGACACACACTGATAGGTTGCCTCCCGAATGCACCCCTGGGAATCTGCAACCAAGGTGCCTGCCTTTAAATGGGTATTGAACCTGAGCCCTTCGGTCTATGGGCTGATGCTCTAACTACTTAACAACAGGCCAGGGCTACAGGAAAATGTTTTACTATATATCAAGATATGCCTTTTATCAACTTATTTTTAATTGCTTTTATCAAAAACTGAATTGATACAAAAGAGTAATTATACCATGTGTATAAGGTCTGATTAATGAGACCCAGCCACCATCCAGGATAAGAAATAAATTGTTTTGAGCATTTTTGAGATCTTCCAGGTGCCATTCCATATCATATTGTTCCATCCTGGAGGAAACCTCTACCCTAAATTTTGGGTTATCATTCCTTTCCTTTTCCTTGTAGTTTATCACATGTATTGATATCTTTAATCTGTAGTTTAGAGTTAATATAAATGAAATCACTGAATTCTTCAGCAACTTGAATTTTTCACTCAATATTATTTTCTCTTTTTATTTAATAAATCTTTTTTGTTCAGATTATTATAATTGTTTCTCCTTTTCCCCCCATAGCTCCCCTCCACCCAATCCCTACCCCACCCTCTGCCCTTACCTCCCTCTCCCTCCCCCTGTTCTCATCCATAGGTGTATGATTTTTGTCCAGTCTCTTCCCGTACCCCCCACTCAGATACCCCTTTCCCCCTGAGAATTATCAATCCCCTCCCATTTTATGCCCCTGATTCTATTATATTCACCAGTTTATTCTGTTCCTCAGATTTTTAATTCACTTGACTTTTAGATTCACTTGTTGATAGATATATATTTGTTGTTCATCATTTTTATCTTTACTTTTTTCTTCTTTTTTCTCTTTTTAAAGAACACCTTTTAGCATTTCATATAATACTGGTTTGGTGGTGATGAACTCCTTTAGCTTTTTCTGATCTGTAAAGCTCTTTATCTGCCCTTCAATTCTGAATGATAACTTTGCTAGGTAGAGTAATCTTGGTTGTAGGTTCTCACTATTTATCACTTTGAATATTTCTTGCCACTCCCTTCTGGCCTGCATAGTTTCTGTTGAGAAATCAGGGACTCCCTTGTAGGTAATTAACTGTTTTTCTCTTGCTGCTTTTAATATTCTTTGTCTTTTGCTCTTGGCATTTTAATTATGATGTGTGTTGGTATGGTCCTCTTTGGATTTCTTTTGTTTGGGGTTCTGTGTGCTTCCTGGACTTGTAAGTCTATTTCTTTCATCAGGTGGGGGAAGTTTTCAGTCATTATTTCTTCAAATAGGTTTTCAGTATTTGCTCTCTCTCTTCTTCTGGAACCCCCACAATTCTGATGTTAGTATGCTTGAAGTTGTCCCAAAGGCTTCTTACACTATCTTCAACTTTCTGGATTCTCTTCTCTTCTTGCTTCTCTGGAGGAGTGTCCTTTGCTTCTTTGTATTCCAAATCTTTGACTTGATTCTTGCATTCCTCTAGTCTACTATTGGATTTCTGTATAATATTTTTTATTTCAGTCTGTGTATGTTTAATTTCTAGTTGGTTCTTTTCCATATCCTTGAGAGTCTCTTCATATCCATAAGGGTCTCGCTAAATTTATCGGCCTTTTCTAGGAAATTCTTTAAAAATCTTATAACCATGGTTTTGAACTCTGTGTCCAGTCATTTGTTCTCCTCCATTTCTTTCATTTGTGATCTGTTTCCTTGTCTTCTCATTTTTGCTGCTTCCCTGAGTTGGTAGGGTAGCTTTGTATGCTGGGTGTCCTGTATGGTTCAATGGGTCAGCCTCCCAGTTACCTGATGTGGACACTCTTGGTGCACCCCTTTGTGGACTATGTCTACACACAGCCTTGTTGTAGTTAAGTCTTTTTTATTTTATTTATTTATTTATTTATTTATTTATTTATTTATTTTTAAATTTTATTAAGGTATTATCTGTGTACATAGCTTACCATTGCCCCCCCACCTCCCTAGTTAAGTCTTTTTTTAAAAAAATATATTTTTTATTGATTTTTACAGAGAGGAAGAAAGAGGGATAGAGAGTTAGAAACATCAATGAGAGAGAATCATCCATCAGCTGCCTCTTGCACCCCCCCCTCCCCCCGGGGATGTGCCCACAACCAAGGCACATGCCCTTGACCGGAATCGAGCCCAGGACCCTTCAGTCCGCAGGCCAATGCTCTATCCACTGAGCCAAACTGGTTTTGGCTGTTGTAGTTAAGTCTTGATTGTTGTTGGTGTCACTGGGAGGAATTGACCTCCAGGACAATTGGCTGTGGGGACCCGCTGTGTCTTTAATGGAAGAACTGCTGTGCTGGAGACATGTTTATGGGGCAATATTATTTTCTGAGATGCATCCAACTTGGTATGTGTAGCTATATTTTATTCCTTTCCACTGCTGTGTAATATTGTTACATTATTTAAAGAAAACACACCCATAAGAGGAAAATGTGGCTGTAAAATGGCATACAACTTCAGTATTTGTTGTTTAAGAGTACTTCTATCCTCATTTCCATTTTAAGCTTTTGGCTTAACTGTATATTTTCATTTTCTCATGGTTAGTGCTGGTAGGAGGGCTCTGCTCCACATGGCCTTTCAGGTACAGCCCCTTTCTCTCCTGTGACTCCATTCTCCAGGTTCTAGAAATTCTTTCTATCTTGCCTATAAATGGAGAAAGAGTGGAAGATTCATTTCATCATGTTCTGACCAGGGCTTTTGGGAGAAACAGACTCCCAGCCCCCTAGGATTACTGTGATTCTAATTCCTTGAGATGCTCCTGTGTAAAAAAATTCTTTACCAGCCGAAACAGGTTTGGCTCAGTGGATAGAGCATTGGTCTGTGGACTGAAAGGTCCCAGGTTCGATTCTGGTCAAGGGCATGTATATTGGTTATGGGCATATCCCCGGGGGGGGGGGGGGGTTATGCAGGAGGCAGCTGGTCAATGTATCTCTCTCATCGATGTTTCTAGCTCTCTATCCCTCTCCCTTCCTCTCTGTGAAAAATCAATAAAATACACTTAAAAAATTATTTACCAGCTCATCCCCAGGCAGGCAGGCCAGCAGGGGAGCAAATCCTACACAGATTTTGCTTGGGGCTCCCTCTACACAGATTAGAATAACCACTCACATATGAAATCTTAGGGAGGAGCAGTTCTGTGTACCTCCAGTGGGCAGAGCTGAGTTTAGATATTAGAAGTCTGCGGATTTTCACCCAGTAGGAGAAATAACATTCTAATAACTGGAGTGCCCAATTGACACTATCTAAAGTCACTTAAAACTTATCTTAAAGTCTTCACACAGGGGCCTGACATCAAGAAGGCTATAAATAAAATTCCTATCTCCGGAGACCAACTTGGAACCATTCATTCATTCCACACATATTTATCAGACACCTATTATATGCACCGTGCTAGGTGCTGGGGTCACATCTGAGTACAGACAGACAAAAGCCCCCAATCTCCCGGATCTGACCTGGGTGGTGGGTGGGAAAGCAACAAGATAAGCTCGAAGTGAGTTGGAAGCCCTCCCACAATTCCAGGGTTAGAGAACGTGTAGAACTTTATGGAACTTCATGACTCATTTCCAATTGCATTTTTTTTTTCTTCAGGTTGATTTTCACAATCCTTAAAATGGAGCCGGCCAGGCCAGTGTCTTTTATCTGTAAGTTTATGCTCAAGAATGGAAAATCTTTATTTCACTCATGTGAAGAGGGGGGAGAAAGAGGCTCAGAGGGTGGCTGACTCAGGGTCATGAAGGTAGGGACAGGGCTGGGGCAAGGACTCAGATTTGAGAGCTGCCCCGCTTAGCTCACTCTGGTGGGTGACTCAGACCAGGTGAGGTCAGAACATCCCTCTGCTTACTTCCCGTCACCAAGGAGAGCTAAGGGTTGGGAGAGGGGAGAGACACCTAGGCCAGGGTGAGGGGACTGGTATCTCACTCCTGTGGACCAGTGAGCATAACCAGATTGTGACCGGACTTCCAGAGAGGCGGGGAGAAAGAGGCAGTATGGAACCTGAGAAGAGGACACGGAATTCAGGTGCACTTATAATGGTAGAAGCCTTATACAGCATTTAGTGCGGATTAGACAGGCTCCTAAAAGCTCTGCATATGTTAATTCATCTAATCCTCCCCAACAACCCGAGAAGCATGCACTATTTTCAGCTCTATTTTAGGAACAAGGAAAGGAAGGCACTGACAGATAGAGAGCCTGCCCTCACCTTCTCCCCTGAGAGGCTCACCAGGGGTTTGAGCCCAGGCAGTCTAGGTGGAGGTCTGCCTCTCAGAGGCGCTGGCCTCGGCCACTCCTGGGCTGTGGAGCCCACCCTCACTCCCCATCGCCTCGCAGCGGGCACCTGGCCAGCCCGCTTCCCTGGAATCTGCTGCACCCCTCTTCAACCTGATCACTCCAAAGCCCGGTCCAAGGCCACATTCCTCGTGGGTGGGGCTTCAGAGGAACTGCGAGAACAAAAAGAAGCTTTGTGTGGGGTGGGAATCCCCTGAAAGCCACAGCCAAGGTGGGAATCGGAAGGGCGAGGGGAGGAATCCAGAAAAGGCGCCAAGTCCTGGAGCGCAGGGCCATAGGGATAGGCTGGTTCAGCTAGAGCGGGGATGGGCAGGAAGCGGGACCCTGGATCCCCCCAATTCTCTTTACAGAAACCTCTGGAGTGGGGGAAGCTGCTCCCAGATCTGTGCTGCCCGCCGCCGTCTCGGCTCATTTCCTGAGCCAACGGCGTGGGGAAGCTGAATTCTTGCCAGCTCCCCACTTTCTCTCTGCGGCTATTTACTCCCTGACAATGCACCCGAAGGTGCACCCCTCTGTGTCCACGTGGAGTCGGCAGGAGGCGCTTGAGTGTCCCCAGCCCTGTGGGCCCCAGGGCCTACCCTACCCCCCTTCCAGTGGCCTCCTGGAGCCTGGGGCCACGCCTCCTGCCGCCCCTTCCCCCGCGACCCACCAGCTGGAAAAGTCTCCTGGTTTCCAGTTTGTCCTGGGAGGCCTGGAGAACAGCGTGAGTCTCCAGCACCTGCAACCTCCTTCCAGTCTGCTAAAATAAGAAGGGGAGCTCTTTCCTATCATTAATACTCAGGAAAAATTTCAGGGTGTGTGTGTTTAGGGTAAGAGCTGAATATGAAAAAAACAACAACACACCAGCTGGAACCTGTTTGGCTCAGTGGAGAGAGCGTTGGTCTGCGGACTGACATTCTGGACGAGGAAGAGCTATAGAGATGGAGAACATCAGATTTAATCTACCATAAATTAATATTTCTCCAATAATGTCTAATTATATATATATATATATATATATATATATATATATATATATATGTGTGTGTGTGTGTGTGTATAATAAAGGGAGGTTTGAAATAAAACTATTTGCTACAACCAGCTTTTGCTGTAGCACACATACCATCTAAACTGTTTGAAATAAAGTTTCTTTTTTCCCCTTTATCTTTTTTTTAATGTGTTTTATTGATTTTTTTTTACAAAGAGGAAGGAGCAGGGAGAGGGAGAGAGAGTTAGAAACATCGATGAGAGAGAAACATCAGCTGCCTCCTGCACATCCCCCCACTGAGGATGTGCCTGCAACCAAGGTACATGCCCTTGACCGGAATCAAACCCAGGACCCTCAAGTCCAAAGGCTGACGCTCTATCCGCTGAGCCACACTGGTCTCGGCTCCCCTTTATCTTCATGATTCATCTTTTAGTATCTCTAGGCTTAAAAGGGTTGCTATATCAGTAAAAACTCCAAGACACAATTTCTTGAAGTCCACCTTCCCTTTGCCTTATATTTTATGTTGCTTTATCTTTGCAATTTTGAGTGAATAGAAATTCATGTATTCCACTAAAATTATCCTTTAGAGCATGCAGACAAAAACAAAACAAAAGGTTAAAAGCCCTGGCCAGGTGGCCCAGAGTGTTGGTCTGTGCCCTGGAGGGTCTCAGTTTTGATTCCCAGTCAAGGCCATGTATCTGGGTTGCAGATCTGATCCCCACCCCTGGTTAGTTTGTGTGTGGAAGCAAACCAATTGATATTTCTCCCTCTCTCCATCTCCCCCTTCCCCTACCTTCCCCTCTGTCTAAAACCAATGGAAAAATAAATATCCTCATTTATTTAAAAAAAGAAAAGGTAGCAACTTCGATTCCTGGTCAGGGCACATATCTAGGTTATGGGTACGATCCCTGATTGGGGCACATACATGAGGCAACCGATCAATGTTTCTCTCACGTTGAAGTATCTCTCTCTCTCAAAATCAATAATGATGATAAAAACATATCCTCCAGTGAGGATTAAAAAACCATAAACCAGACTGAAACAAGATGGCGGCCTAGGTAGTCTCCTAAGCTGCCACCTCATCAACAATTGGGAAAAAAACAACAGCTAAAATGGAAAGGGATCACACCAGACCCACAGGAAAGCTGGTGGAATGGGATGGCTACAACTATAGACAAAGCAAGGCGCTGCTGCTGCCATGTGGAGTTTAAAACTATGATGGAACCAGACCCGCCGGAGCTGCCGCCACCGCCACCGCGAGTGAGGGAAGCCCACTGAGAGCAGAGCTCACTCCGCCCCGGGCCAGGGAGAAGGGTTGCTTCAGAGCAGCCGGCAGCCATTCTGCTGAGACTCCTTGGAGCGCAGTCTCCCCTCCCGCAGCCATCCCAGCCCGCCCGCCGGGCTAGTGAGGAGCTGGCGCAGTGCCTCCAGTTTGTGACCCCAGCGCCCCAGGGGGGCCGTGTGTCCCAGGAGAGCCGTGTGTCCCAGAGGGGCCGTGTGCCCCGGGTGAGCCATGTGCCCCCGGGAAGCGGTGGGACCCGTGGGAGGGGGGGGGCGGGTGAATCAGAGGAGGAGCGGATTCTATTAGTGTGGTCCTGAGATAGTCACCATAAAACAAGCAGACTGTCAAATGACAGCGGGGAGGGGAAGGAGACCTGGGGAAGATAAGAGATAAACCAAAGGACTGGTATGCATGCATATAAGTACAACCAACAAACACAGAACTCTGGGGAGGGAGGGCATGTATGGGAGGTGGGGGGGGGCAATGGTAAGCTATGTACACATATAATACCTTAATAAATTTTTTAAAAAATGAAAAAAAAACCCAAAATCAAAGAAAAACAACAACCAAGAAAACATCTCTTCACATGTATTTCTCAATATTGCAGTGAAGGGAACATTCCATAGGGACTCTTAGAGAAATTATTTAGGAGCAAGTGAGTGGATTGTATGTGAAAAATATACTCCAACCTATCTCTCTCCCTCATTCTTTGGATTCCTTCCTCTGAATCATGCTGTCAGACTTCTGGTAACTCAGCTTCATTTATTGCATGCCTCTACTGAGAACAGGTTTTAGCCAGTCAATGAAAGAGAGAGGTCAGTAAAGCAACAAGCAGACTGTCAAATGACAGCCGGGAGGATAGGGAGATATGTGGGAGATAAGAGATCAACCGAAGGACTTGTATGCATGCATATAAGTACAACCAACGAACACAAAACTCTGGGGAGGGAGGGCATGTATGGAAGGGGGAGGGGGCAATGGTAAGAAATGTACACATATAATTATTTAATAAAAAATATGCCTAAAAAAAAGAAAGAAAGAGGTCAACCAGTCCAAGTTTCTGGAGTCAGAACACTCAGTTTGGAATCTTTGAACCCACATAAATAAACCCTATCAACAAACTCAGTCCAATTTACCAGTAAAACTGTGCTTCTTCCTCTCTGGTTTAGCACCCTTCGGATCCAACCCCACACATATTCCTCAAGTTTGTGTCTACATAAATGAGCAAAATCTTTTGGTTTGTGTGTCTTCTCCTCTAGAGTCAGATTTTGTGCTTGTACCCCTGCCTATGCACCCAAGACATCCATTGCACATTAGCTACCACAGGCGAGGCCTGTATAGTCTTCAAGCAAGACAGGACCAGGCTCATTAGACAGAGAAGGAGAGGCTGCCTTTGCCAGCCAGTGAGATTTAGCGAGGCCTGGCTAGTTAGCATCTTGAAATACGTATATCCCAAAGCCCCTTTGCCCATTCTTAAGATTCTCCTCACGGCCTTGGCTTTTATGTAAGACGCACTTGTGATTTCAACTTTTGATTAGTTCAACAACCGGCAGCGTTGGTTTCCAGTACACCTGCCTGTGACTGCAGGAGTTGAAAATCCATTTAGGAAGTCTTAGAAACAGCCCGGTCCTCTTGATCCAAGAATGTAGAACTTTGAGCTTTCCACTTCCTTTCTTTGAGCTCACCAGTGCAGCCAAAGCTGCCAGACCACAGCAGAGCCCTCGATTTCCTTTTCCTTGCCATATGGTCTATTGTGCCGGCTGCGTAGTCTGCCAAAGCCTTGCCTTCCAGGCAGCCCCAGGTGGTAAAGGAAGTTACTGGTTTTGCCATTACATGTGGTAACTGGCACTTCACTGCCTTCAAACCCAGACAAATCAGGTAACTGCTCCCAGATCTCCTTCTTTAAGGTCTCACACCTAGTTGCAGGAAACAGAAAGCACTCTAGCATAGTCCGACCCTATAGACATACTCCTGCTGGGTGACCCATGGTCAGGAAGCTACTACTTTCTCCTGATACAGCTGCCTCTTGGTCCATACAAAACAAATGACTGGACACTGGACACTGCCCCAGACAAAGCCAACAACCCCATGACCATGCTTGCCAGCAGAAACAACCAGAGCAGCAGGAGAGGGTCTTTGTCTCACTTATACCTTCCAAATATGATTGAATTCCATCTAACGAGTGGAACACAACTCACATCCTAGCTGCAAGGGTGTCTGGGAATTGTATGTTTTAGCTTTATGACCTCTGGAGCAGAAAGGCATGGGTTTGGAATGGAACTGAGTGACCATCCATCCTGTCCCCTGCATTTGGACTTTGCAGCCAGATTGCCTGGGTTTGAATTCTGAGCCTCAGTTTTTTCATCTGTAAAATGAGGCTTATAATACTACTCATCGTATAGGGTGGTTGTTAAAATGAATTAAATTAATATGTGTAAAGTACTTAGCATAGTGCCTAATACATAAAAACATTCAATGTTAGTTATTGTTATTAAAATTGCCAGTGCTGTTATAATTCATTCAGGATGAAACAAAATTGAATAAAACAGGGTACCTGCCTTCAAGGAATTTACAATCTCATGAAGGAGGTGAGAAATAAATAGCTAAGTATGCTGTGAGGCAAAATGAAACAGAGGCAGTTGGAAAATACAGTTCTGAAGCTCCAGAGAGACTAGGGCTGGAGATAAACATTGAGCTATCAGCTCAGAGATGACAGTAGAGTCAAGGCATAAAAATAAGATTGCTCAGGGAGAGGAAGGGCTGAGGACAACTGAGATGCCTATGTCAGAGGACCAGCCAAGGATGCAGACAGGCAGTCCAGTCAGCGTGGCTCAGTGGCTGAGTGTTGACCTATAAACCTGGAGGTCACGATTTGATTCCTGGTCAGGGCATATGCCCGGGTTTTGGGCTCAATCCCCGGTGTGGGGTGTGCAGGAGGCAGCTGATCCATGATTCTCTCTCATCATTGATGTTCCTATCTATCTCTCTCTTTCCCAAAATCACTAAAAATTTTTTTATTTTTATTTTTTTAAAAAGGATGCAGATAGGCAGAGACAAGATCAGGGGAGTACGGTGGCATGGATTCCAAAAGCAACAGGCCTCAGGGTCAAGTGCCATGGGCTGAAAAGATGAGCAGGTAGAGGAAGCAGTTGGACTCAAACTGGTGGCCTCAGAGGGGCTTTAGTGGCAGTGTGGTGTGCAAGAGGGAAGTGGAGAGAACTTTGGGGTGAGGTAGTTGACAGGCCACCCTTTTCCAATCCCCTCTGGGTTCCCAGGGGACCTAAAGGCACACACAAGTGGAAACTCGACGTGAGGGTCAAAGGTCTTGCTTCCCCAGTTATGCAAGGCTAATTCCATCATCTCCCTCCGTTTTGACTCAAATCACCTTCTTCCAGACTGCCCAAACAATTACCTGCCGGACGGGCTTCTATATTCAGCGGGCTGAATCATATTGTTGCCTGCTGGAATTACCCCTCTTTCAAAAATGTCCACGCCTACCCCTCAGAGCCTGTGAATATTTTACCATATACGGCAAAGGGACCTTGCAGCCATGATTACGGTAAGGATCTTGAGATGGGAGGTCATCATGAATTGTCTGGGTGTACCTTATGTAATTCAAAGGGCATTCTTATAAGAGGGAATGGGAGTCTGAGTCAGAGAAGGAGACGTAATGGCATGGAAGCAGATGTCGGAGAAAGAAAGAGACTTGAAGTTATGCAGTTGAGTTTGAAGATAACAGGTGGAGCAGAAGTTAAGGAATGCAGATGGCCTCTAGAAATTGGACAGGCAAGGGAAGCCCTTTCTCCTCTAGAGCTTTTGCTCTGCCCACACACTGATTTTAGGATTTCAGAACTCCCGAACTGTAGGGCAGCAAATGTGTGTTGTTTTAATCCACTGCGTTTATGGTTCTTTGTTTCAGCAATAATAGGAAATGAATACACCTCCCTCCCAACTCCTGATTCCCCATTCCTGTCCTATTTTCCCCCATAATACCTCTTCTAGCAATTATTTGATTTACTTATGATATTTATCATTTATTGTCTGTCTCCCTCTGCTAGAACATAAGCTCCGCAAGAGCAAGGATGGTCTGTTTTGTTTATTCCTGTATCCCCAGCTCCTAGAACAGTTCTTGACACATAGTAGGTGCTTAAAAAACATTTGTTGAAGGACTCATTGAATGAATGGAGTAGGACAGAAACAAAGATGGGGGCAACAATTCCTTCCTGGGGGCTGTAGGTTCCTGTACCATTATAAAAGTTAACACTTTTTTTTTTTGTATTTGAATCAGCAGCGTGTGGTTCAAAAGGTGCAAAGAATATGCAAGGGAAAGTAAGTCTTCCTCTCATCTTGATTTCCCTACACCAGCTTCTCTCTTCAAAGACAACCATTATTTCCAGTTTCCTATGTATCTTTCCAGACATCTTTGCATATACAAAGATATATACAAATGAATATTATCTAGATATATGTATGTATGTGCATATACACTGAATGGCCATATTATTTTTTTAAATTTATTAAGGTATTATGTGTACATAGCTTACCATTGCCCCCCCCCCAATATATGCCCTCCCTCCCCAGAGTTCTATGTCCATTGGTTGTACTTTTATGTATGCATACCAGTCCTTCGGTTGATCCCCTATCTCCCCCAGATCTCCCTACCCCCCTCCCCCGCTGTCATTTGACAGTCTGCTTGTTGTTTTACTGTCTCTATATCTATCTTTCTATTCATTAGTTTATAATGATCTTTAATATCCATAAATGAGTGAAGTCATGTGGTGTTTCTCTTTCATTGACTGGCTTATTTCACTCAGCATGATGCTTTCCAATTCCATCCAGGTTACTGCAAATGATGAAAATTCCTTCCTTTTTATGGCCGCATAGTATTCCATGGTGTAGATGTACCATAGTTTTCTGATCCATTCATCTGCTGACGGGCACCTAGGCTGTTTCCAAATCCTAGCTATTGTAAATTGTGCTGCTATGAACATAGGGGTGCATATATCCTTTCTGATTGGTGTTTCTGGTTTCTTAGGGTATATTCTTAGTAGTGGGATTACTGGGTCAAATGGGAGTTTCATTTTCAGTTTTTTGAGGAAGCTCCATACTGTTCTCCACAGTGGTTGCACCAACCTGCAATCCCACCAGCAGTGCACGAGGGTTCCTTTTTCTCCACAACCTCGCCAACATTTGTCGTTTGTTGTTTTGTTGATGTTGGTGAATGGCCATATTATTATGTGTTTAGAGATGATAATAATCTGGACACTCAGTGTATATTATATATATTATGTATGTACTTGTTGTTTTGCCTTAAAACCTCCCCCCCAATGGCAGTAAATGAGCCATTTTGCCTCTTCCATATCATTTATTAACTTAGTATCTGGTCTGGATTGCACATAGACAGGAGATGAGTGAAAGGGGACAGATAATTCCATGTTATAACTTTGGAATTGCTAATTTTCCCATTTGGCATGTGGGGGACAAAATGGGTCACCTCCCACAGAGGAAGACTGCCCAAAGGCATTGGGCAGTATGCTGTTTAAAACAGGGGTGTCACCCAGCCAGCGTGGTTCAGTGGTTGAGCGCTGACCTATGAACCAGGGGGCCCAGGGTTTGATTCCTGGTCAGGACATATGCCTGGGTTGTGGGCTCCATCCCTACTATGGGGTGTACAGAAGGCAACCAATCAATGATTCTCTCTTATTATTGATGTTTCTATCTCTCTCTCCCTCTTTGAAATCAATAAAAACATATTAAACAACAACAACAACAACAAAAATCTACAACAAAACAAAACAGACACGGGCATGTCCATGGCCTGCATCAGGAGAGCAGACCATGGTGTTGACTTGAGGTACAGCTTGAGTCTGACTCTCAACCTTGTCAGCCTATCGGAACCACGGAGAGAACTCTTTTAACAGTGGCTGGGACCCCCACCCCAGAACAATTCAATCAGAATCTCTGGAGATGAGGTGTGGGCCTTGGTATTATTTATAAAACCCTGGTGACTTGAACTGCAGCCACGGCTGAGAAACCCTGGGTTAAGTTATAATACATGGAGGACAGGGCTTGGGACTGGGAACGTGGGGATAAGGTTTCCTGCTCTAAGCTTCTAGCGCAGTAGCCTCAGACAAGTCATGTGATCTCTGTGAATCTGAGCGCCTACCTCTGAGCCAGAGCCAGTAATACCCACTGCCCTGCATACCTCACAGGATTGTAATGAGGATCAAATGCATAAGCGCCCTGGGAATTGTGGGACATTGTCTGAGGGAGGGATAGTTATGTCAGGTGCGTCGTCTCAGGTTTCTTCCATCAGCCTGCGTCAGCCGCAAACCCTGCTCAGGCTCTGCCAGTGACTTTCTGCTTCACTCTTGACAGGTCCTCATCCCGTCACCTTTGCTGGGATCAGTCTGTTCTCCGGCCTGTATGCTCCCTGTCCCACACCTGGCTGCTGAGACATCAGTTTCTCCTTTTTAGGGGCCCCGAGGAAGGCTGGATTCCCCCTGACGAAATTACAGCTATGGCCAGCCAGGCCGGTGTAACCCTTCGGGGTGCTCAGCGGACCTCTGTGTGTCTGAGCAAGCGCGTTCTATGTTACACATTTGGAAAAGGAAGGGTGGGCAGGGCCGGAAAACTCCAGGCTTTCCTAAAACACATTTCAGAAAGTAAAGCTCAACTGTCTTCCCCAGAGACTCATCTCCTGTAGATTCCTGCAAAGACTGGAGTGTGGGGTGGATAACGTAGGGGCTGGAGAGGGAAGAGAGGCGAGTGAGGCAGGTGGTTATGTTTTCAGAAAGGCGGGCGATACTTGGCTGGAATGATTTCCTGCAGGTGGTAGAAGCCAGGCACCCAGAGGCCACAGGGGTCCCTGCCCACCGAGGTTCCAAGATAATCTCTCAGGTAACTCACCCTCAGCCCTCCCTCAGGAAGAGTGTGGCCCGTGCTCTGTTCACTTTGCAGGCTCTCCCGACCCATCTTCTCTCAGGGTCCTATAGTAATAAAGATTCCTACCTGTCCCTCGGGGTAAGGTGACCAGATCGTCCAGGTGTTGGTGGGACAGTCCTGATTTCTAACCATTTTTCCCGAGTCCCGCGGCGTTTTAAAAAAGTCCCGATTTTTGGAAAGATTGGAAACATTGGAAAGATTCTTTCCAAAAATCGGGACTTTTTTTTTTTTAAAACACTGTGGGATGCGGGAAAAATTGTTAGAAATCAGACTGTCCGGCCAACACCTGGACGATCTGGTCACCTTACTCTGGGGGCTTCTCCGTCACTCATAGGAGCTGCCTGCCCTGGCATTGTTCTCTGGGCCTCAAACAGTCTTTTCTTTCTTTCTTTTTAAAAAAAATATATTTTATTGATATTTTACAGAGAGGAAGGGAGAGAGATAGAGAGCTAGAAACGTCGATGGGAGAGAAACATGGACCAGCTGCCTCTTGCACACTCCCTACCAGGGATGTGCCTGCAACCAATGTACATGCCCTTGACCGGAATCGAACCCGGGACCTTTCAGTCCACAGACAGATGCTCTACCACTGAGCCAAACCGGTTTTCAGCCAGACTTTACTTTTCTCCACCAAGGACCCCCATATTGTAAGAGACCGCAGGGTAAGCACACTGTGTTTCTCAGTAAACACTGAGATTTCCATTTTAGTAAAAAATTCATTTCCTTGGATTATCATGTATCCCCCTTTTATTTTCCTGCCTCTTCGCTCTACAACCCTCTTTGCCTGCTCTGTCCAGGCCTAAAACACTTGCTACCTGCTAACATGCTATATTATTCTTATTGTTTATTATCTGTTCCCTGCCGCCAGAATATAAGCTTCACGAGGAGAAGGATTTTGTCTGCTTTGTTCACTGATGTACTCCGCCCAGAAGACTGGCTGGTACATGGTCCTCAGCCAGTATTTGTTGAAAGACAATAAAAATGCACATACTGCCGAAACTGGTTTGGCTCAGTGGTAGAGCGTCGGTCTGTGGACTGAAAGATCCCGGGATCAATTCCGGTCAAGGGCATGTACCTTGGTTGCAGGCACATCCCCACGGGTGTGTGTGTGTGTGTGTGTGTGTGTGTGTGTGTGTGTATGTGTGTGTGCAAAAGGCAGCTGGTCGATGTTTCTCTCTCATCGACATTTCTAGCTCTCTATCTCTTTCCCTTCCTCTGTAAAATATAAATAAAATATATTTTAAAAAAATATATTTTAAAATACTTTGGGTTGTTAGGTTGTGAGCTCCATGAGGTAGGGACAATACCCACTTTTTTCCCCTGTTAATCTCTTTTTAATACCCATTTTGCTTATCACCGGCACACTCAATGCCTAACACAGGGCTTGGCACAAAATAGGCACTTCGTAAATATTTGTTAATATGGCAGCCAATATAGCATTTCTAGGAATTTATCCTATGGGTGTGCTCAGATAACATACCTGTTAATCACAAATATTAATTGCATATTATTTAACATTAATTGCAGCATTTTTGTACAAATGAAAACTGCTGAAGGCCAAGACACTCATCACTAGAAGACTTGGATTAAGCACATTTATACTCTACACACAGGAGTCCTAGGCAGCAAAAAAAAAAAAAAGTGTATGATGTACAGGAGATTAAATATAATGGCCCCTTCACCATTAAATTTTGGTTGCTGAGACCTGAGAGAAAATTATTCTGAAGGTCCTTCTAAAATAATGACCACAACATCATTACTGTGCAGATGCAATAATAAGTCTTATGTAAAATGATGTTAGGTTTTGTCAGATGTCTCTCAAACTAGATGGATGACAAATTACTAAGGCAATGGTCAAGAAAGATCTAGATATCACCTGTCAAATTGGTTTGGTGACCGTGATTGGATATTAATTTATCACAGTCTTGACTTAGGAAAGATTTTGGAACATAGTAATTATTCTTTATTGCAGATTGAGAGCATATTTGTGTGATATAAATATTCAACTGGACAATGGGTAGGGAAAAAGTCATCAAAAATGCCAGCAAGACAGGTGACAGAATGCATAATCACTGAAATTCCATATTTCTCTTCTGCCCCCAATATTGGGCTAATAATTTGTGTTAAAAATAAAAAAAGGTAGGTCTACACATACTGTTTCAGAAAGGTGTCCAAGGTGTTTTGTGAAATGAAGAAAGCAGAGTTTAAGACATCTAGGCGCAGAACAGTGTGACCCCTCAAGTATGTAGTAAAACGTGTTTGTATGTCCAGTTTAAGAAACTAGTTTACAATGGTTACCTCTGGGGAGTGGGATGGGAAGTATTTAATCTCCTTTCCTCCGGATTTGGTATGCTACTTTTCTATACAGTTAGCTCATTTAAAAAGGTAAATTATCATCCCAATCAAAGCATGTGATTAGTTTTAAACATCCATTGGTTTCACAGTAGATGACACTTCCAATGAAGAGCAGAGCTATGACATTTCAGTTAGCTTTGAGGTGCTTTTTATCACCTAAGTGGGAACTTACTTAGGGGCACTTCCTACCTAGATGGAGACCACTGGAATATTCTTTCACCTGAAATGATTGCATTTACTCCTGTTCTAGCCAGACCTTCAGAGGGCTAAAAGTCACATACTAAAAGGAGCAGAACATAGAAGACCATAGGTTTGGGGGATGAATGTAAGAAGCGTAGGTGAAATTGTGGGTGGGAAGCACTGGGCAAGGATGGGGAGACCCAGCTCTGTGGTCCGAGCATTTGCTCTTAGTCCTTGGCTCCCCTTCCTTCTCTGGCTGATTTGTGCTAAGGAGCACCTAACAGCAGGGGCCTTATGGTTATCAGGTCTCTTCAAGGCTAAGATTCCACAATTCTATTGGCCCATTCCCTCCTCTTACGCTGAGAAGGTGTTTCCAACAGCCCACACCCTTCCTCTGCCCACTCCCCCACCTGTATAAAACGCCTGGAGCCGGAGGTGATTCCTGCCTCAGAGAGGACTGTTGGATAAGGGGATCTGCACACAGAATGAAAACAGCCAAGGAAGACACAGAGTAACGTTCAATGATCTCTGAACTTTTTATTGGCCTCCTGCCCCTCCCCAAGAGGCACTTCTGCCTTTAACGCCTTATGACTTTGGTGTCGTTGACTTCAGACACGACTCGGCCGTCCACAATTTTGCGAGTGGTGGTCTTTTGGATGGATTGCATGGAGAGGCTGGTGTCCAGGGCATCACTAAGGCTGTAACAGAAGACCAAACCCCAGTTTTAAGCAGCCCAGCAGAGAAGGGAGACAAGGAAAATGGAGGGAAAAAACCCTCCAACCCCTGTGCCTTTATCTTAAAATTCCCCTGGGTCACTTCCTCCATAAAAGGGACACCCAAGGTCAAATTCCATTTGTACTCTAAGTATGGATAGGAGCACTGCTTAGTGCATTCTCTTCTCTAGGAGGGAACCTCTGTGACTGTTACTCCTTTGCAGATAGAGGGGCACTCACAGAGCACCAGCTCAGTGCTCAGTGGGGCTTTCAAAAACTCAGGATCTGGGGAGAAGTGCTATCGTGACCCTAAGTTGTGTGGGTGGGAGGAGAGCCCCACTTACCTGAAGTCCTCCCCTTCTTCCAGCAGGCGGCGGTAGGTGGCGATCTCAGACTCCAGCTTGACCTTGATGTTCAGCAGGGTCTCGTACTCCTGGGTCTGGCGCTGCCCCTCAGCCCGGGCCTGGGCCAGCTCTGACTCCAGGTGCAGTAGGATCCCGTTGAGCTGCTCCATCTGCATGGTGTAGCGCGTCTCCACCTCCTGCAGGTTGTTCTCCAGGCTGGCCTTCTGCAGGGGCCACAGGGAAAAGGGTTGGGTTAAGCCTTGAGGTACAGAGGAGGGAGTGTCTACAACAACTTTCCACTGAGCAGTTCAAAACTCAGGACTTCACTCTTTGCAAAGTTTTTGAGCACCCACTTTGTGCTGGGTTTTAGGGTAGGGGGTAGGAACAACAGGAAATGCAAAGAGTAACAACTCTTTTTTTTGTTTTGTTTGTTTTGTAGCAACTCTTTCTGAGCAAAAGGAATTCATGATGGAAGGGGTAGGATTTGAGCTAAGAAGGATTGGTCTGAGGCAGACAGAGGCCGGGCCAGGAGGAGTTGGGGCAGGTGAAGTGAGGGCTCTTACCAGATTTCTCATGGACTCCAGGTCGATCTCCAAGGACTGGACCGTACGTCTCAGCTCTGTGAGTGCCACCTCAGCATCTCGTACCTCAGCGGACTGGGAGGTGACTACTGTGGTACTCTCCTCAATCTGCAAGTTGGGTATGATTCTCAGGTCCTTCGTTTTCTGTCTGTCTCCCTCCCACCCCTTGGGCCTCTGTGCCCAGTTGGCATCCATCTGTTTCCCTCTTGTACCTGTTGGGACCAGTACTTGTCTAGCTCCTCTCTGTTCTTCCGAGCCAGCTCGTCATACTGGGCCCGGATGTCCGCCATGATCTTGCCGAGGTCCTGAGATTTGGGGGCATCCAACTCCACAGTCAACCCAGAGTTGGCAATCTGGTTTTGTAGACCATTTACTTCCTAGAGGAGAGAGAGAAAACGTGAGAAGGGGCTCAGGGTTGAGTTCCAGGAAGGCTCTTCAGCTGTGAATGCCTCTTCCAGGCTGACAGGATCAGTTGGAGAAGAGAAAAGGGAACCTCTCAGCTTTGCACTCCTGGCTTTCTACGCTGGATGGGTAAAATGTCACCCGCTCTCTGCCCATGCACTCACAAGTGATTTCTCTCTCCTCACTTCACTCTCTCCCTCCATCTACAGTCCTTCTACAAACTTGACCTTTATACTTTCTTCTGGGAAGCCCTTTCAGTCCCACCTGCTCTCATTCCTCCAGCACCGCTCACTCCTGGTGCTAGCTGCTTCTGCCTTTATCCTCCTCTCATTCTCTCACCCATGGCCTCTTGACCTCATCATGTTGTAACTCAGATGGCAATAGTCTGATGTAGAAGAGCCCAGGCTGGTAGTTCTAAACTTCCCTGCCTGGCTCCTTGCAGGCAGCCTGCCCCATCACTCCCTCAAACTCGTTTTGACCCCTGGTTCCTGGCCTGGCCAGTGGCCCCTGCTTGCCTCCTCATGGTTCTTCTTCATGAAGATCAGCTCCTCCTTGAGAGCCTCGATCTCTGTCTCCAGCTGCAGCCGAGTGATGTTGGTGTCATCAATGACCTTTCGGAGCCCATTGATGTCACTCTCCACAGACTGGCGCATGGCTAGCTCTGTCTCATACCTGTGGGAGTGCAGGGGATCAGATCCAGAAACTTCTCAACCCATGCCACCTCCCAAGAGCAGCCTCGTGCCCACTGCAAACCAGAAACTGAGTCAGAAATCAGACGGTAATCCTCTGAGGGCCATTCCTGGCTCTTGGGGGACAGTGTTCTTAAATTGGGTTACATGAATGAACACACTGATGGAACCTAACTCTCATCCACCCAGTTCCACCCACAGTTGAACGAGATCCCACTGGGAGCCCCTAGCTGACCCAGATCAGGAAGCAGACCATCCCTAGCTCCAGCCCTAGCTCCCTAGTCCCCCCAGCCTTACTTGACTCTGAAGTCATCAGCAGCAAGACGGGCATTGTCAATCTGGAGAACGATGCGGGCATTGTCCACAGAAGTTGTGAAGATCTGGGGATTGATGAGAGAGATTGCTCCATGATTGGGGAGTCAACGATGGGCTGGGCTGAGTGTGTTATATGTCTCAGTGAAAACTTCCTGGTTGCAAGAATAGCCAGACTATCCCCTTCCACCTGTGCCCTGCACACGGCTTTCTTTTTTCCTACAGTCTCGAATCCCAGGGCTCCCACCAGTCTCCTGCTACTCCTCCTTTGGGGCCTCTGATGGCTGGCTTGCTTGAAGTGAGCAGCTACAAGTCCTCTAGCCCTCGGCTGGCATTTTTTTCCTACTGTACCTGCTCTACCCCCCCTGTGGCCGCACCCCCCCCCCCCCCCCGGCCCAGGTAGGCCTCCAGTTTACTCTTAAGATGACTCAGCCTTAACCACATCCGCTTAACCCTCCAACTGTCCCCACTCAGCCAGCAGCCAGTGTCTGGGGCCTCTGTATGGGCCTCGTCTCCCCTCCCTCGATGCTGTTCACTTCTCAAACCCTGGCCTCCCCTTTCCACAATCTCCGGGAAAAGGACCCACCCATGCAGTTACCACCCTCGGGGTCCCGGTGGCTAGGGGTATGTATGGGAGTCTAGGGCATTCCTACCACCCTCACCCTCGCTGGACAATAGGAGGCTGGGTGGAAGCAGAAAGGGGGAATTAAAATTCCTATCCTTGGGGGGAGCGGGGAGGAAGCAGAGGACTAAGTGGAGGACAAACATGGCTGGGCCGTTGGGGTTGCTCCCTCCATGCGCCCTTACCTGAGCCTTCAGGTCCTCGATGGTCTTGAAGTAATGCCCCCAGTCCCTGACCTGGGGCCCCTTCTTCTCCAGGTGTTCCCGGATTTTGATCTCCAGCCTCCGATTATCAGCCTCCAGGCTCCTCACCCTCTCCAGGTAGGAGGCCAGGCGGTCATTCAGGCCCTGCATCGTCTCCTTCTCGCTCTGGATGCCCGCGATGCCCGCCAGGCCCCCGGCCGCCCCCGCAGCCAGGCCCCCGGACCCCCAGCCGCTCCGCACGCTGGTGGAGTGGGACACGGAGATCCGGGAGCCGGAGCCCCCCGCACCTGCATAGACGCTGGCCGCGCTGCTGGTCGGCCGGACCCGGTAGCTGGGCGCTTGCACGGAGCCCAGGGTCCGATAGTTGGAGGAGAAGCTGGAGCGGGTGCTGAAGCTCATGTTGTCCGGAGAGAAAGCGCAGAAGCCGAGAGAATCACAGAGAGTCACGTTAGTTCGAGCCGCAGTGAGGGCCAGTCCCGCGACTCAAAGTTTTATGGCCCCGGGAGGAGGTGGGACCGGCCGGGCCCCGCCCCTGCTCGCGTCGCCGCGCTGGCCGCAGGTGGTCCGCTGGGGGGGGGGGGGGACCAGCTCCTCGGCTCCGGCCCTGCCCACGCCCCCGCAGCGAGCCCTGCCAAGGCCAGCCGCGATTCCCTAGAAAGGAGGTGGCAACTGGGGAGGGACAAGGGCAGCAGGTGGTGTTGGCCCTGCAGCTGTGATTTAAGGGCAGGAAATGACGCAGTTATACCCCTTCCCAGGTGGAGGAGCTCCCGACCCGTGGAGAGTTTGGGAGTTTGGGGGAACGAGCCCGTGGAGTGGGGTGTGAGTCTCCATGGGTGTTCTGGGCCCGAGCCCTGCCCGCTGATGAGATCTTGGGGTGGGGGGGGGGGGGAAGAGTAGAGGTGGGGTGTCCTGGAGCCCCAGGAGTCCTGGGGAAGAAAAGGTGGGGGCTGGGGAAGAGGAAGAGAGACTCAATGCAGAGCCTCAAAGGTACTGGTTCACACACTCGCCTCCCACCACACTTGGGTCCCGAACACGCCCACCTGCACATGTTCACTAGCACACACACACTCCTGCGCAGATCACACACGTGTGTGTCACTCACTGAGGGTGTTCAGACTCCTGAAGAGGCACCCCCTCCCTGACCCCCTCCCTCTCCTCTCAACTCGCTCCCCTGGCGGCCTGGGCCCGTGGAATGCTTTGCCATTGGAACAGGGGACACGTGGGCACTTCTGCACACTTTCGAATCAGCCTGGCCTCCACCCTTGGGTAAACAAATACTTCCTGCACACTTACAGTTCCACACATAGTTTTGGGGCACTTACTGTGCATCAGGCCCTGTGCTACCCTGTTTCCCCGAAAATAAGACAGTGCCTTATATTAATTTTTGCTCCCAAAGTTGCGCTAGGTCTTATTTTCAGGGGATGTATTATGTTTCCATGAAGTAGGTCTTATTTTCGGAGGATGTCTTATTTTCGGGGAAACACAACTGCAGTTGCCGGGGGAACAGCAGTGAGTAACAGACGAAACTCCCCCATGAAGATTGTAATGTATCTCACATGGTACGGGGCCCAAGAGGACAAACGCACACACCTACAGACAGTCTAGTTGAGACTCAGCCTGGTGGCCAGCCCCCTCATTACTAGGACTTTTCTCCTTCCTCTGCCTCTCCTCAAAAGGCTCTCCGGAGCCCACGTCTGTAGTCCAGGGGCCTGACTCCTCCAGGAAGCTAAGGTCAAGATACCGGGGGAAAAGGACGGAGTAGGGACGTTCCCACTGCTTCCTGTAACCCTGACCACATGGCCAGCCCCTGCTGAGTGGTCGGGGGATCCTGAGGTACTGGGCCTTCCAGTCTGCCACTGCCGCAGCTTGTTTGTCCGACGGGGCCTGGCATTACACCCTTGTTTGTGCTCTTTGCTCTGCAGTGCGCCTATTGATTCTTAGGGAGCTGCCAGCTGGCCGGAAGAGGCGGGCGCTGGGAGGAGTGTAGGCCTGGGAGGGAAAGGGGCCTGGGAGTGGCTGGGCCCGTAGATGGGGGGTAAGGCATCTCACAGGTGGGGGGCTTGGCCCTGGATTGCCCCATTCCTGCCTCCTTATAGCGGAGAAAGCCCCATAACACTCAGTGGGAGCTGAGCTGGCCAGGGGCAGATGAGGGCGGGAGCTGGCCAGGGGAGGGTCAGGGCCTGCGGAAGCCCAAAAGGCAAATGGGATGCAGAACAGGATGCAAACGAATGCCACTCATTTTGCATGGAAGGTTTCTGGGAGATTGGAGGGACCAGCCAGGCAAAGGGGTTTCTCCTGCTGTCACCCCCGGGTTCCAGAACTGCCATGTTGTGCCGAATTGCACGGTAAAGTGTGTCTATTACAGAAAGTGGTGGATTGCCTTTGCGGTTTTTTTGCTGTTTGAAGTCAGCCCCCGTTTGTGTGCTTTCTCGCTGTGTGACCTTGGGGAAGTCACAACTCTGAAAGTTTGTTTCTTCACTTGTAAAGGGGGAATAATAAAGCCTAGCTCTTTGGATGGCAGGGGGTGTAAATGTTAATGATCACTCCCTCGTTTATTAAACAAATGCTAATTACTTATTGCAGAGTAGGTCTCCACACCGTGGAGGGCAATTGTAAAGATGGCTCAGCAATGCACGGCTCTCTCTGGGTCACTTAGGGCCCCTGGGGGACCTTGAATTCCACTGGGAAATCGGGCCCGGGGTCCAGGCTCTTTTCTTACTTATCCAAGCTCTTTTCCAGGTCCTTCTCTTAGTCTTCACTTATTGCTCAGGACCTTTTGGGGTCTGTGGAGGCTCAGTCCAGGGGCCGGAGGGGGAGAGCGCGGCCAGTGGATCTTATCTCTCACAGCTGATGTCAGTGGCCGCATTCCTGACCTCTTGCAGCACGGGGCAAATAGCAGCCTCAGGGTCCAGCACCAGCCTGCCCCTTTCCTCCACTTCCCAGATTCCTCCGTGGCTCAGGTCTTTGTCATTCTGACAGACAGCTGGGGAGGGGGGCATGAGGGAGCAGTTTCGGTCTCCAGATTCCCAGCACTGGGGCTCTCAGACTGAGTGGGGGCTGGGGGGGCCCGGTGAAAGGGGGAAGAGGTGATTGGGAGGCTGGTCCCGGGAGAAGGTGGAGCAGGAGGGGCTCTGGTGAGAGGTCGTCCCCAGAACAGAGTTAAAAGGCACTTAAAGAGACCCAGCAGAGGGGGAGATCTGGGGGGATGGTTCCCCCACCCCCATCCCCCTGCTCGGCATTCCGCATTCCGATGTCCAGCTCTGGGACGGTGGGGAACCTGAGAGGCAGGTTTAACTGCTGAGTAAACTCACAGATGATGCTGATAAGGGTGGGTCAGCTCATTCCTCCCCCTCCCCACATTCTCCCTCAGCAGGCCGGAGCCAGAGTTCTGTGGAAACCAGATGGTGGGAGATTAGGGGGTTAGGTGGAATGAGGCCTGGAGACCTTCAGGTTTTTTGCTTTATCATTTAGACTGGAAACGTCTTGCTCAACCTTGAGGAGAGAGAACAACAACTGAGGGAGAATAGTTTAGAATAGCAACTGAGGTAAGAGGGTGGGGAGGGGTTTTAGAGCTGAAACTGGAAGGGGCTGGTTCCCACCCTTTTCCCCAAAGATGTGTTGGAAAGCCCTATATGGGGAGGTTGGTGGCAGCCAGGTGGGTGACAGCACCCTCAGGGGAGAGCCCAGCGCATGCCAGTGGTTCTCCCACAGAAGGACTCTATAAGGGCTACTGGGAATGGTTTTGAGTCAAACAATTAATGTAAAGGGAGAACTTGGGGGAGACTGGGGGAGGCAGGTGTGATGATGTGGGTTGCAGTTGGGTGCTGGACCCAATCTGAATCTCTCAAGACTTTGGGAATTTATCTGTAGGTGCCCCTGTCTCGTTCGGAGGCCTCGGGAGGACTGTCCAGTGTTGAGTGGGAGAGGGTTCTGGGGGTTCAGGCCAGGTTGGAAAGGTCGAAGAAGGCCGTGACACCTTTATATACTTCAACTGGGTTTGCACCCAAGGGTTATTCCCCAGGGACAAAGGAAGAAAAGATCAGTGCCGAGGAGCATGCGGCTGCCCAGGAATCTTCAGTGCTAAGGCTCAGAGAGGGCTCTGGCTGGTTTGGCTCAGTGGATAGAGAGTCAGCCTGCAGACGAAAGGGTCCCAGGTTCGATTCCGGTCAAGGGCACTGCCCAGGTTGTGGGCTCGATCCCCAGTGTGGGGGCATGCAGGAGGCAGCCAATCAATGATTCTATCTTATCAGTGATGTTTCTATCTCTCTCTACCCTCTCCCTTCCTCTCTGAAATAAATACAAATATATATTTAAAAAAAAATAAAGCTCAGAGAGGATTCCCCCAAGTCTGGCTCTTCTAGGAGCCTCCTCTATTCCGTGTCACCCTCCCTCCAAACCCCTGGCAGCCTCCTCTGGCAAAGCCAGCTCTCAGCTGGGGCAGTCTCTCCTAATCTAATTAGGACCTAATTAGGACCTCTTCCCCTTCTGACCCTGGCTGGTCCTCCTGGTCTCTCTTCAGGTACATCTCTCTTTACCGATGGGAAGGGTGGAACAGAGGTGGGGGAGACGGCCGAATATGTGCTGAGATACGTGGTCTACCCCGAAGCATGAAAGGATAAGGGAGTGATTTTGAGGTCCCAGGGGAGGTTCCACAGCTTGGTTCTATGATGAGACCAACCACACAAGAAGCTCTCTGTATCTCGGGGCGTCCATCTCTCACTGAGAGATGAGAAGATAGGAGTGGTGGAAACTCAGGAGCAACAGAATCCAGGCTTAAAACATTACTGAAATGACAGAGTCTTGAGGTGGGTTGAGTGGAGAGCAAAGGAAACCAGAAGACATCAGTGAAAAAGAATTTGGGAACAGGGCATTGACGTGATGGGTGACAGCAGCTGTCTGGGGCACAGATAAGGATTATCAGACCTCGGGATCAGAGCAGATGATGTCATCTGAGGGAGGCTAAAGGTGCTGAAAATCATGGCATTTAGGATTCAAGGAAGTGAGGATGGGATGAGAGCATAGACTTTTTTGGAGTTCGAAAGATCTGAGTTTGTATTTGAACTTTGCTGTTTGCTTGCTGAGTGACCTTGGTCAATTCAGGTGACCACGTTGGGGAGTTTCAGCTTCCTTATCTGCTTTTACAGGAATTAAATGTGCATGACAGGGCTTGGAGCACCGCCGGCGCTGTTCCCGAGTGCTCACCGGCCTCCTCCTGGAAGAACCATCAGCCTGGAGGCTTGAGTCTCTCAGTTTGATTCAGTTCCACAGTGACCTGGGCGGTACAAAGATACACTTAAAAATTAATAATGAGATAGATGATCATTAGAAGGGATAGATAACTGGGCAAACAAAATAAAGTGTATAGGTGCTATGAAAAGGAGGGAATAATTCATCCACTCATTCCCTATTTGTAAAACACCTACCATATGCCAGACATGTTCTAGGCTCTGGAGATATAAAGAAAAGCCAGACAAAGCAGCTTGCCCTCACGGAGTTCATATTTTAGGTGTTGAAGGATCGGGATCATGGAGAACCTCATGGAGGAGGGAATGCTTGGGCGGAGCTTCAAAAAAACTAAAAAGAACTTACAAGGGGGCCGAAACTGGTTTAGCTCAGTGGATTGAGTGTTGGTCTGCAGACTGAAAGGTCCCAGGTTCAATTCTGGTCAAGGGCATGTATATCGTTTTCTGGCACATCCCCGGGGTGTGCAGGAGGCAGCTGGTTAATGTTTCTCTCTCAAGGATGTTTCTAGCTCTATATCTCTCTCCCTTCTTCTCTGTAAAAAAAAAAAAAATCAGTAAAATATATATATATTTTTTTTAAAAGAAGAAGAACTTACTAGGGAGGCAAGGGGATCAGGGAGAAGGCTTACCAGATAAAATGATCAGCATTGGGACCTGGTACAGCCTCCAACAGAGTCTCTCCTCTGAGTTTCAGGCCTGTATCTCTTGCTGGTCACGGGATATTATCCCCAACTAGAGGAGTCAAAGAAATCATACATTTATCAAATCTTGCTGGTGGCTCAGTGTCGGCCTGTGGATTGAAGGGTTCTGGGTTCGATTCCAGTCAAGGGCACATGCCTGGGTTGTGGGTTCGAACCCCAGTAGGTGGTGTGCAGTGGGCAGCTGATTCTCTCTCAACATTGTTTTTATCTCTCTCTCCCTCTCCTGTCCTCTCTGAAATCAGTAAAAATATATTTTTAAAAATTTTAAGGCTGAATGTATGATCTTTTTCTTTTTTTTAGCTTTTTAAAAATTCCAATTTTGTGCTACAATTGGCATACAGTAACATTCCCCCGTTTTAGTTATACAGTTTGATAGGTTTTGATAAATGGATACAGCTGTAGAACTGCTCCTATAAATCAAGATATAAAACATCTTAGTCACCTTAAGAGTTTCATTGTGTTCCTTTATAGTCAATCTTCCTCACATACTCCCAGCTCTGATGACCACTGATCTGTCCCTGTAGTTATGTTTAACTTTATAAGAAACTGCCAATATGTTTTTTAAAGTAGCTGTATCATTTTTGCATTTCCACCAATATGTATGAGAGAGTTCCAGTTGCTCTGCATCCTCACCAGCACTTTGTATTGTCTGTCTGTTTTTTGTTTTGTTTTTGTTTTTATAATGGCTTTCCTGGTGGTGTGTAGTAGTATTTCATTGTGGTTTAAATTTATACTTTCCCGATGACTAATGATGTAGAGCATCTTTTCATGTGCTTTTGTTGCCATCTGTACCTCTTTGATGAAGTATCCAAATATTTTGCTCATTTAAAAATATGGGTTTTGGTTTTAAAAAAATCTTCACCCGAAGATGATTTGAGAGAGAGAGAGAGAGAGAGAGAGAGAGAGAGAGAGAGAGAGAGAGAGAAACAGCCAAAGGTTGTCTCCCATATATGTCCTGACAGGGAATTGAACCTGCAACCTAGGTATGTGCCCTGACCGGAATTTGAACCTGTGACTTTTCAGTGTATGAGACATGATCTCACCAACTGAGCCACAGGCCAGGGCAAAAATACATTGTGTTTTTTTTTATAAATTATTAGACATTTAGAGGTTTTATGCATCTAGATTTAAGTTCATTACATATGTGATTTATAACTATTTTCTATTAGTCTCTGGTTGTCATTCCATTCTCTAAACAGTGTCTCTTGAAGAGAGGTTATTAATTCTGAAGGTTATTAATATCAAGTTTTTATTTTATGGATCATGCTTTGGTGCTGTATTTAAGAAGTCTCCTAATTTGAAAGTCATAAAGATTTTTTATGCATTTTCTTCTAGAAATTGTATGGTTTTAGGCTTTATATTTTGGCCTATGATTCATTTGAGTTAATGTGTTTGGCAAATATTTTCTCCCCATCTGTGGTTTATCTTTGTATTTTCTTAACAATGTCATTAGAATAGATGAAGTTTTATAATTTGAAAAAATTCCATATAATTTTTTTAACCCTCACCTGAGGATATGTTTTTTCTTTTTCTTTTTATTGATTTCTTGAGAGAGAGGAAGGGATAGGGATGGAAAAGGAGAGAGAGAGAGAGAGAGAGAGAGAGAGAGAGAGAGAGAGAGAGAGAGAGAAATGTCATTGTGAGAGAGAAACATTGATTGGTTATTGCAACCTGGGTGTGTGCCCTGACTGGGAATTGAACCTATGACCTTTCTGTGTACTGAATGATCCTCCAACCAACAGAGCCATGCAGCCGGGGCATCAATTTTTGCCTTTAAGTTTTCTGATTTTTTGTTCAATCTAAGTAATCATTATCTAACCCAGTGTTTCCCAAACTTTTGACATATGTGTACCCCTTCTATAATTTTCTTAATGCTGAGTACCCCTCGTCAAAAAAAAAAAAAAAGGATGTATTTTAATAACAATCAAAATATATTTATTTTTTCTTTTTTGGTACATACACAAAATAATAATAAACAAAAAATAAAATTATTCATAATAAAATATAAATAAAAGTTATATTATAAATAACATTTATTTGCACACCGGACCATCTCACGCCTCACAAGACTGTCTTTACTTGACTCATGAGAACGTAGAATTAGGCACAGCTAAGCACGATGCAGTGCATATCCCCACCAAACTCCGGTGCAATGCGTACCCCCACCAAACTCTTCCCATACCCCTGGGGGTACGCGTACCACACTTTGGGAAACACTGATTTAACTCAATATCAATAAGATTTTTTTCTCTGTTTTCCTCTAGAAGTTGTATAGTTTTAGGTTTTATATTTTGAGTTGATTTTGTCTATGATTTGAAGTGTGGACTGAGATTAATTTTTTTATGAGGATCCCAAATGTTGTAGCACTTTTTGTTAAAAAGCCTATTCTTTCTCCAGTGTTGAGCATGTGACTTTATTCCTGAACTGGATTATGTTCCATCAGTGTATATCCTTATGTAGATCAACATCTATCCTTATGTTGATACCTCACTGTCTTGGTTACTGTAATTTTATAAAACCAGATAATATGAGCCCAACTTTCTTCTTTTTGGCTATTCAAAGCCCTTTTTAATATAAATTTTTAGATCAGTTTCTCAATTTCTAAGAAAAAGCTTACAGGGATTTTGACTGGGACAGAATTTAAAGATCAAGTTAGAGAAAAAAATTATCATTTTAATAATATTGAATTTCCCAATCCACGAATTTGATATATCTTGCCTCTCATATAGATCTTCTTTAATTTCTCTCATTACTGTTTTGTGGTTTTTAGTACACAAATCTTGCACATATTTTGCTTGATTGTTTAGTATTTTATGTTTTAAATCTGATTGTAAATGATATTGTGTATTCAATTTCAATTTATAATTTTTCATTGCTAGTAGAAATATAATTTATTTTTGTATATTAATCATTTTATTCTGCAATTGCGCTAAACTCTCTTATTTTATGGTAGCTGTTTTGTTGATTCTTTGGGATTTTCTACATAGAATATAATTTTATTTGTAAATAAAGACAGCTTATTTTTTCTTTTTCAATATGTATGCTTTTTATTTATTTTTCTTGACTTATTGCACTGGCTAACACCACCAATATAGTGTTGAATAGAAGTGGTAAGATCATATATGTTTGTATTCTTAATCTTGAGGGGAAAGCATTCTTTCTTTTGTTATTAAAAATGATGTTAGCTATAGTTTTTTGTTGTTGCTAGTTATAGGTTTTTAATAGATGCTATTCATTATATCAAGGAAATTCCTTTTTATTTATAGTTTTCCAAGAGTTCTTAATCATGAATGGATGTTGAATTATTATGTCAATAGTTTTTCTGCATCTATTGAGATGAACATGATTTTTCTTTTTTAGCCTATTAATAAAATAAATTACATTAATTGATTTCAAATATTGAACTGACCTTGTATTCCTGGGGAAACCTCATTTAATTATGATGTATTTTCTTATTTATTGCTGGTTTTGACTTGTTCATATTTTGGTAAGGATTTTACATTGATATTCATGGAGGATATTAGTCTATAATATTTTTTCTTGTATTTTTAAAAAATATATATTTTATTGATTTTTTACAGAGAGGAAGAGAGAGGGATAGAGAGTCAGAAACATCTATGAGAGAGAACATTAATCAGCTGCCTCCTGCACACCCCTCACCAGGGACGCGCCTGCAACCAAGGTACATGCCCTTGTCCAGAATCAAACCCGGGACCTTCTCAGTCCGCAGGCTGACGTTCCATCCACTGAGCCAAACCAGTTTTGGCTCTTGTATTGTTTTTATCTCCCAGTGGAATCAGGATAATGATGACCTTATAAAATGACTAATAAACTGGTTTCTCCTCTTCTATATTCTGGAAGAATTTATGTAGATTTGATATATTTCTTCCTTAAATGTTTGGTAGAATCCATCAATGAAGCAATCTGAATCTGAAATTTTCTTTATTGAAAGTTTTAAAATTAAGAATTCAATTTTTAAAATAGATATAGAACAATTTAGGTTACCTAATTATTAGTATTATTTAATTTAATAAATATTGTTTAGATTATTACAATTGTTTTCCCCCCCCATAGCTCCCCTCCACCCAGTTCCCACCCCACCCTCTGCCCTTACCCCGCCCCCCCACTGTCCTCATCCATAGATTTTTGTCCAGTCTCTTCCTGCACCCCCCATATCCCTTTCTCCCCAAGAATTGTTAGTCCACTCCCTTTCTATGCCCCTGATTCTATTATATTCATCAGTTTATTCTGTTCATCAGATTTTTTTATTCACTTGATTTTTAGATTCACTTATTGATAGACATGTATTTGTTGTTCTTAATTTTTATGTTTACCTTTTTCTTTTTCTTCCTATTCTTAAAGAATAGCTTTCAGCATTTTATATAATACTGGTTTGGTGGTGATGAACTCCTTTAGCTTTTTCTTATCTGTGGAGCTCTTTATATGCCCTTCAATTCTGAATGATAGCTTTGCTGGGTAGAGTAATGTTGGTTGTATGCTCTTGCTATTCATCACTTTGAATATTTCTTGCCACTCCTGTCTGGCCTGCATAGTTTTTTTAAAAAAATATATTTTATTGATTTTTTACAGAGAGGAAGAGAGAGGGATAGAGAGTTAGAAACATCAATGAGAGAGAATCATCGATCAGCTGCTCCTTGCATACCCCCCACTGGGGAGGTGCCTGCAACCAAGGTACATGTCCTTGACTGGAATCGAACCTGGGACCTCTCAGTCTGCAGGTCAATGCTCTATCCACTGAGCCAAACTGGTTTCGGATGGCCTTCATAGTTTCTGTTGAGAAATCAGCTGACAATAATATGGGTGCTCCCTTGTAGGTAATTAACTGTTTTTCTCTTGCTGCTTTTAATATTCTTTGTCTTTTGCTCTTGTGTGGTCCTCTTAGGATTCCTTTTGTTTAGGGTTCTGTGCACTTCCTGAATTTATAAATCTATTTCTTTCACCAGATAGGGGAAGTTTTTGGTCATTATTTTTTCAAAGAGGTTTACAGTATCTTGTTCTCTCTCTTCTTCTGGCACTCCTATAATTCGGATGTTGGTACGCTTGAGGTTGTCTCAGAGGCTCCTTAGACTATTTTCAAATTTTTGGATTCTTATTTTTTTTGCTTTTCTGGTTGAGTGTTTTTGCATCTTTGTATTTCAAATTTTTGGCTTGATTCTTTCGGTCCTCTAGTTTGCTGTTGGTTCTCTGTATAATATTTTTTATTTCAGTCAGTGTATGTTTAATTTCCAGTTGGTCCTTTTTCATATCCTCGAGGGTCTTGCTAAATTTATTGGCCTTTTCTAGGAAATTCTTGAAAAACCTTATAACGTGGTTTTGAACTCTATATCCAGTCATTTGCTTTTCTCCATTTCTTTCATTTGTGATCTGTTTCTTTGCCTCCACATTTTTGCTGCTTCCCTGAGTTGGTAGAGTAGCTTTGTGTCCTATAGGCCCAGTGGCTCAGCCTCCCCCAGTTACCTGAAGTGGACACTTTTGGTGCATCCCTTTGTGGACTGTGTGCACAGCTTTGTTGTAGTTAAGCCTTGCTTGTTGTTGGTATAACTGGGAGGAATTGACCTCCAGACCAGTTGGCTGTGAGGATCAGCTGTGTCTATGCTGGGAGAACCTTTCAGTCCACAGGCCGACGGTCTATCCATTGAGCCAAACCGGTTTCGGCTGGAATTTGTTTTAAAATTCTTCTGTACAATAAAGAAACAATATTAAAAATTAAAAAAATAACATAAAACTATATTATTGGTACTTGGGGATTCTCTATATTCTTCTCTTTTATGTTCATTCAAATATTTCAATAATAAAAAGTAAAGGAAAAAATAGAGCTTTCAGAGAAAAATTTCAGTTATCTGGGAAATAAAGTCAATTATTTGATGATGCCAAACAAAATAAGTATCCCCAAGTTTTTTCTTTTTTCAGTCTAATTTTATTTTAGTCAAGGTGACATGGTTTAAATATCAGACAGTTCCGTATCCTGCTCTTTTCCTGATTTTTCACCTTTAGACATTGCTTACTAATCCTACAGAGTCAATGTCTGTGGGTCTTCATCTTGGGCCAGTTAATTTCCCAAAAGAGAGATCTTTCTCTCTGATCTTCTGCTAGAGTTGGTGGTAAAGGTGGGAAAGAAGTAGTTACCTGGTTGCCAGGATGGGGAAAGGATTCTATAATCTGTTTATAACCCCCGATTTATGGTCCCACCTATAGAGATGCTTGGTACCTCTAACTCCCAGGTTTTACTAGACAGGTTTTTTGTTAGTCCTTCTGTGATAGGCATCTCTGGATTTCTCGGCTCTGCTAAGTCAGTTTCCATTCAAACATCAACTTTCCATTGACCATGCTCATCATTTATTCATTCGACAGATAATTTATTGAGTACTTGCAATGTGATAAATACTTTTCTAAGTGCTTGGAATATATCAATGAACAAAACAAGCATCAGGCTTAATAAATATGTTATGTGTGATATTAGAGCAGGAAAAGGTAATCAAGTGTTGGAGAATGTCAAGTTGTGATTTTAAATAGGGTGAAAGAGTGGCTGTATTTAAAAGGTGACATTTGAGTGAAGATCTGAAGGAGGGAGGGAGTTAGCCATGTGGATGTATCTAGGGACAACACCACTGAGTTGATGACTTTTGTCTGTGTGGACTCCTCTCTTTTTTTTTTTTAAATATATATTTTATTGATTTTTTACAGAGAGGAAGAGAGAGGGATAGAGAGTTAGAAACATAGATGAGAGAGAGTTATCAATCAGCTGCCTCTTGCACACACCCTACTGGGGATGTGCCCACAACCAAGGCACATGCCCTTGACCAGAATCGAACCCGGGACCTTTCAGTCTGCAGGCTGACGCTCTATCCACTGAGCCATACTGGTTTTGGCTGGACTTCTCTTTTTGTCCTTGTAGGATATATCCTCTGATTTAGTTCTATCTTGTTAGTGAGGTTCAAGAAGAGAACAAGCATACATGTTGATGTGCTCCATCCAACACACTTAATGAGAACTGATTCCTACCAACCCCACCTTCACATCCTAGTATGCTTCCTATCTTTTCCAAATTGACTAGCACCGGAAGTCAATGATTAATATTTGTTTATTGTTACATTAAATTAATAAATCATTAAAAATTGTTAACAAGTTATTAAAGTTGGATATTTTAGCAACTCTATCAGAAATGGTTCTCTTATTATTTAAAAAAAACCAAAAAAAAACCATATATTGATTTTTCACAGAGAGGAAGGGAGAGGGATAGAGAGTTAGAGACATCGATCAGCTGCCTTTTGCACACTCCCTACTGGGGATGTGCCTGAAACCAAGGTACATGCCCTTGACCGGAATCAAACCTGGGACCTTTCAGTCTGCAGGCCGATGCTCTACCCACTGAGCCAAACTGGTTTCGGTGGTGCTCTTATTCTTATTATTTCTTGCCTTTTGCTTGCTTCTTGTTTTGGTTTCACTTTTCTTTATTTTTCCAGTTTTTTAACTTGTAAGCTTATATTTTTATTTCAAAGCTGTCTTAAAAAATTTTATGCTATAAATTTTCCTCTATGCACTGCTCTGTTTTTCAAAATGATTAATTAATTTAATATATTTTCTAAATTCTCTTGTGACCTCTTTTTTTTTTAAAATCCATGAGTTATTTAGAAGATTGTGGTTTAATCTCCAAATATTTGGAGATTTCAGGTATCATTTTATTATTGAATTTTAATTAAGCCTCTTGTGAGCAGAGAAAATAGATTGTATGATTTCATTTATTTTAAATTTGTTCAAAAATGTTTTTGGACAAGACTATCGTCTATTTTAATGAACATTCCACGCACAGTTGAAAAAAATATGTATTCTGCTGTTGTTGGGTGAAATTTTATATATATATCTATTATATCACATTGGGTGATGGTACTGTTCAAGTCTTCTACTTTTTACCGATTTTCCGTTTATTTGTCTTATTAATTACTGAGAAAGGAGTATTGAAGTCTCCAAATATAATTTTGAATTTGTCTATTTTTTTTTCTTTCAGTTCTATTAATTTATGTTTTGTGTTTTTAAAGACTCTGTTGTTGGGAGCATACACATTGAGGATTGTATATCTTCCTGATGTATTATTTCTTGCTTGGCCTACTCTACTTTACTAACCAATCTCTTTGAATCAGCTCTGGCCTAATCTATTTCCACACCACAGAGGGTAGGATTTGTTAAAAAAACAACACACAAATAAAACCATCCCTCTAAATCTGATTAGATCTAATTAAGTCCTATTTTTCTTAGGGTAAAGGCCCCAAACCTTAAGGTGGCTGACAAGACTCTGCATGGTCTGGCCCTCTTGCCCTCTCCAGCTTCCTCCTGTACTTTGCTTTTATTTTATTTTATTAAAATACATATATTTTTATCGATTTCAGAGAGGAAGGAAGAGGGAGAGAGAGATAGACACATCAATGATGAGAGAGAATCATTGATCAGGTGCCTTCTGCAAGCCCTCTACTAGGGATTGAGCCTGCAACCTGGGCATGTGCCCTGACCCAGAATAGAATTGTGACCTCCTAGTTCATATGTCGATGCTCAACCACTGAGCCTCATCAGCCAGGCCTTGTCTCCCTTTTAATATGGCTGCATTGCCCATCTTTCTGTCTCTGGACCATGTATAACTCTTACTTACCCAGGGCCTTGGCACATGGAATTCCCCTTGCCTCAATCATTCTCTTCCCCTCACGGCAGCCTTTTCTATTAATGTATACTTTATATCTCAGTTCAAATACGCATAGCTTTCCCACGGAAGTTCTCCTAACTTCTTCAAATTTAGGCCAGGTTCCTTTGTAATATACTCTTATAGGATCATGTTTGTCTCATTAAAAAAAAATAGAAATTTATACTGATATCTTTATTAATGTGGTTACTAGGTTACTATCTTTTTACAACTACACTGTAAGCTCTATGGGGCATGTCTATTTTTCTCATTATTGTGTGCTTAGTGCTTGAACTTACTAGTTTGTTAAATAGATGATGAGTCAGTGGGTAGCAGAGAAAAGCAAGAGGCTGAAATGAAGTGGGAAAGATTGAGTAAGGATGAGGTCAAGGAGGTCTTATAGGCAATGGGAAGTTTGCACTTCCTTGGTTCTCAATTTTATTTTGCAACAGATCCACTGGGGAACGTGTTATGAATGAGGTGTCCAGATACCACTTTCACATGGACAATCATACTCTTTGGGGTTAGGGTCTGGGCCTCTATCTAGAGATGCACCAAAGGCTGGGGGCTAATGTTTCAAGAGCTGAGGAGACATTGAAACTTTTAAAAAATATATATTTTATTGATATTTTTACAGAGAGGAAGGGAGAGAGATAGATAGCTAGAAACGTCAATGAGAGAGAAACATCGACCAGCTGCCTCTTGCACACACCCTACCGGGAATGTGCCTGCAACCAAGGTACATGCCCTTGACCGGAATCGAACCTGGGACCTTTCAGTCCACAGACCAACGCTCTACCACTGAGCCAAACTGGTTTCGGCGAGACATTGAAACTTGAAGCAGGAAAGGGTCATGATCAGAATTGCATTTTGGCAAGACCACTCCAGCTGTATGTCCTAGAAAGATATGAAGGAACAAGACTGCAGATTACTGCAATCATGTAGGCAAGTGGTAAGAGTGCCTGAATTAAGGGAGACACAGTGGAAACACAGGGACGAGAACAGATTTGGGGGAAATTTAGCAGTAAGAGTTGGCAGCTCTTAGCTTCTAATTGGATGTAGGGGACAAGAAGAACAGCAACAATAACAACTAACAATTATTGAGCACCTATGATGCACCAGGCATGATTATACATGCTTTACGCACAGTGCATTTTATTTAGCTCTGTAGCAACCATAGGAGGCGGGTTTTAGCACCGTCCCTGGGACTTTAGGTAATTCCCAGGTTTCTTGCTTTGGAGGGAGTAATAGTGATCACCAGACAAAGATGATGAGAGGAAGTGAGGCCAAGAGGTTGGCCTTAGATCTTGACTTCAGTTTATGAGACATCTAGGTGAGGACTGGAAACAGGTCTGCAGCTCTCTTGAGAGTCTGGAGATGGCAATCCAGGAGCCGTCATCTTGGGAGTGAAGAGAATTGGCCAGGAGAAAAGAGATGTCACAGAGGCTCTTGAGTTATATGGGAAATGCTGGCAATTTGTGATTCTGCCTTGGTCTCAAAGGGATGTATGGCCCACCAAAAAGATCAAGGACTGCAGATGTAAGTGGTGGATAGATAAAGAAGATTCAGAAATGAAGGTTGGAAAGGAGTGGTCAGGGACATAGCAAGAAATTCAGTAGCTGTCAGGAGGCCAAGATGTCTTGTTTTGTATACATATAGTATGGATAGTCTTTCTAGAAAGAGGGAGTGGTCAGCGATGCCCATTGCAATATCCTTCGGAGGCCAGTTAAGAGACAACTTGAAAAGAGCCCAGCAAATTTGGCTGTAAATTGATCATTGGAGAATGTGATAATTTCTGTGGATGGTAACTGGGGTGGCCATAGGTAGGGTGAAGTGTGAAATGACAGTGGATATGGCCTCTTCTTTTGGGAAGCGTGGCGTTGGAAGCAAGGAGAGAGAGGAGTCAGTGGTCAAGAATGGTTTCCCTCCCATACACTCCTTTCCTTTCTTACTTTATTTTTTAAATATTTTATTGATTTTTTACAGAGAGGAAGGGAGAGAGATAGAGAGCTAGAAACATCGATGAGAAACATCGATCAGCTCCCTCCTGCACACCCCTACTGGGCAACCAAGGTACGTTCTCTTGACCCGAATTGAACCTGGGACCCTTCAGTCCACAGGCCGATGCTCTATCCACTGAGCGGTTTTGGCTTCTTACGTTTTATTTATTTATTTATTAAGGATGAAGGGATTTGTTCATGGATACAGGTAGAGGGGTGAAATCCATCCTGGGATGAGGGTGGGAGTACCAGGCCCAGATGGAGAAGCTACTTGATGGAGCAAGTTTCTGAGGGCGTGGAGTTCACAGCACAGGTGGAAGGCCTGTGCCTGAGCACAGGGAGTGCCAACTCCATCTCCAAGAAGGAGGTAAGGGTGGGGATGGATACAGATAACAGGTGAGGCCTTGCTAAAGATGGTATTGGCAGCCATGGGGCCCCTTCGGGCGCCAAGAGTTTATGATTTTGGTAACTAGCAGAAGGGAAGAAGCAATGGTGCACCTCTGATCTCTCATATCAGTTGAGGAGATACCTTCTTCTGCTCTTTTTGCTACTTTGGGATACAAGCCTCCTTATCGTAGGCCTTCTCCTCCTCTAGGAAGCCTTCCAGGACTGACACATCCACACTGGCCCTTTCCAGCTGCCGGCTCAGCTCCCCATTCCTTCTTTGCCCCAGCACAGAGGCCAAGAGCTCCTCCTGGTTCAGTGTCTGTCCGTGTCTAGTCTCTAAAGAGAAAGTTCACAGAAAGGACATGGAGGGGATGGGAGCACATGAGTTTTTGTAAAATGGGTGGCTTCTTCCTCAGATTTGCCCCTCCTCAGCTCTCAGGATGGGCTCTGCCCACAAGAGGGTGCTCCGCCAGAGACGGACTGGCTGGTATTATCTGGGCAACAGGCTTAGTTGGCCGGCTGACAGCAGGGCCCTCATTCTGGCCCAGGACCTTTGATCCCTGCCCTGATAGCCCTGGCTTCCGTTGCCATGGCTGCCTCTTAGTTTGGTATAAACAGAGCTCTTCCTCCTCCTCCTCCTCCTCATGTCCAGTTTACTGACACCCGAGCGTCTCCCCAGGCATGGGCTGGGATTTCAAGTGTTCAGGTGCCCCTCTACCCCCACTGCGGGGGAAGTCCGAGGGTGGTGAGTCACCGACTGTAGTCCCCTTCCCACCCCCTCACTGTTCTCTGTGGCTCTGCTGCTCCCTCCTGCCCCACCTTTGTCCTCCCGGAACTGGGGAGGGGTGGAAGAAAGGACTAGGATTCACATGGTGTATCAAACGGGATAGTGGGGTGTAGGGAGGAGACTTCCGGTCCTGAGATTACATCCTTTGGGCTGTTTCTGGTCAGTGGAGGCCTATCCTCCCTGAGGCCTATCCAACCCCAGGAATCAGTGAGCTCAATCACTTGTCTTCTGGGTCGTTGGGGCCCAAGGTGAAGGAGAGAAGAAGGTTGGAAAAGGAAAATGTCAGGGAGAGAAAATAGGGACCCCAGGGGCGACGAGGTCTCACCTGGAGAAAATAGAATAATAGAACAATTCATTCATTCATTCATTCATTCATTCATTCATTCAGTGAATCAAACAAGTTCCTGTGTTGGGTGCTGAGGGAAACAGAAACATGTGTAAAACATGACTGCTTTTGAGGTGAGGGAAGTGACAGCGCTGGTGTAAAAGGGCCTTGGATTTGGAATCCGGGGACTCTGGTTTGAGTCTGACTACCACTGCTGGGAAAATGATTTCTCTGAGACCTGGGTTCCTCATCTGTAAGTAAGAATAATGATACCGAAGTCTCAAGGTCATGGTGAGGACCACGTGACACATATGAAAGACCGCCCCATTAGCCAATGTTCAACGCGTGTTATATGCCTGAGGATCGGGTTTACTATTGGGGAGGGGCACTCAGGTGGGTGTTACTGAGCCCAGGGGTGTAACAAAGGCCCTTTTTTGGGGTCTCTGTGGGTGCGGCCGCTTCCGGCTGTGGTGACTGGGGCAGGCTGCCTGGGGAGGTGGCTGGTGTGTGATTTTCATTCAGTCAATGTTTGCAGAATGAATGGGGTGTGCTGGAGCCAGGCCTGCAGGGGGGGTAAGGTTTCAACAGGTGCAGGTGAAGGGAGGTGTGATGGGAGGGAAGGGCACAGCCCTGGGGCGGGGGCAGGGAGGCAGCCAGTGCCAGGCAGGGAAGGCTCAGCTCGGCCTCCAGATGAGTTTGACCTTTATTCTGAAGGCAACGGGAAGCTCTGAGTTGGGGCATAGCTTTAATTACAGGATTAAAGTGGTGTGTATAGAGTAGTCTGGCTGGGCACCGAGAGAAGACATCTTGGAGCAAAGCGAGTGGAGGACGGGGAGGGGTCAGGGACAGAGGGGCAGAGGGAGTGTGAGAGTGTGTACGTGTCTGGGAGCCTCAGGGAAGACCATGATGTCATTCCCGCCCCCCCTCCCCCCCCCACTAGGCAGAGGGTGCTCTCACGTCTCCAGCCTCCAGGGCCCGGTCTCACCTGCCTGCAAGAAGGAGGAGGGAACATCACAGGGAGGTGGAGAATTTTTCAGGGACACAGAGAGCCAAGGAACAGGCCTCCTTTCTCCTCCTCCCTCCACAGGACCCAGGGCCCAGCTCAGGGTAACCCCATGGGAGGGGAAGAGGAGGACAGGACTGGAGCGAAGACCTAGGTTCCTTGGTTTTCTGGGTCCTGTGCCTGTCCTCTAAGAGACAGGGTGAGTCCGCTGTAGTTTTTAAAGCTAGAGAGGTGGTTACTAGTGACAGGGAAAGTGAGAGCCCATTAGGTTGGGCATGAACCCAAAGGCCATACATGAACCCCAGAGCTCAGTAATAGGGGCCAATGAAGATGACAGTGCTGCCCGTCCCCGGGACCGAACTTTCCTGGGTGGGAACTGTCTGGTCTGGGACTGACCGATAGAGATGTGACTTTAGCCTTTGTTGGCACCAGTCAGCCTGACCCATCTCTCCCTTTCCTCCCTCTCATTTCTGGATGGACCTCACACCCTGGAGTGACTCACAGGCCTCCCCCCCTTTAGGCCTGACTCAGACTGAGCTCCAGAGATAGCTATCCTGGCTCTCCCAAGGTGGAGACTCAGGTTTATGGCTCCGCAGGCTCCTTCTCCGGGTGGTGTCTGTTGTGCACACATACCTTCCCACTGCATTCCTCCCAGGCCTGACCCAACCTTACTCAGTCTCTTCTGGGAATTGCAGACCACTTGAGAGCATAGTTTTAAGAAATCTCTCCGCCACACCTCCCCTGAAGGCTATGTCCTCACCATCGTGGCCTTGAGCTGCTCCTGCGACACTGAGGCCTGCTGCCCGACTCTCATCTGTTTCTGGGCTGGCCTGACCGGGTCTAGGTCTGAGGGAGAAGAGACCCAGCACAGCTCCCTTTTCAAAGCAACCCCCCTCCCCTAGGCCCTCATTTCTACTCCGGCTACTCCTGGGTTAGTCAGTCCTTCCTTCTGTCCATCCTTTTGCTCCGTCAGTGTTCAGTATGTTGTGTTGTGCTCAGAGGCTGCCACTGCAGCGGGAGGGATAAGGAGACAGCAGAGCACCGGGGAGGGTGCGCTTCATTACAGGAGCCCTTGAACTGAGGTGGGGGAGGAAACGGCAGGAAGGAAGAATTCTTTTTTTTTTTTTTAAATATATTTTATTGATTTTTTTACAGAGAGGAAGAAGGGAGAGGGATAGAGAGCCAGAAACATCGATGAGAGAGAAACATTGATCAGTCGCCTCCTGCACACCCCCTTACCCGGGATGCGCCCGCAACCAAGGTACATGCCCTTGACCGGAATCGAACCTGGGACCTTTCAGTCCGCAGACCGACGCTCTATCCACTGAGCCAAACCGGTTTCGGCATGGGAGAATTCTTAGAGAAGAATTTGAAGTTTTCTCCCATCACAGTAGGAGTCCTACATGCGCACTTTACAGGGGTTGCCGAGAATCTCACAAATCTCATCACAGAGTTTATTTTATATGCGACAGAACAAAAGCTGACAGCCAAATCAAGTATGATTTCTAGTTTAGTGTCTTCCCCATTACATTGTAATCACTTTGGAAAGATTCAAAGTTCTAAAAACCAAGTTAATTTAAATGTAATTAATAACCACACATAATGGCAAGGAATTTTAGAAATAAACGGTACTGCTCCTTCATTATACAGATGAGACAATGGTAGCCCAGAGCGGGAGTGATCTGTAGACTGAGTTAAGACTAGAACACAGGGTATTTGAGTCCGACATTAATGTTTTCCTGCTATGCCCTATTACTCCAAAAATTGTATGGAATAATTCTCAAAATGGAAGCTAATTTTATTTCATTTTCTTCACAAATCCCAGAGCACTTTGGAGGTGGTAGTAGGAATTTGCAGAAGTGAAAGGAATTGAGGGTGTGTCAGCTCACAGCATGAGTGGGAAGGGTGGAGAACTCAGGGGGGGTCAGCTACCGAGCCAGCAGCGCTCAGCTGCCCTAGGCCTGCGCAGATCAGCGGGACAACTTCTGCAGGCCTCCCGAAAGGCGTCTTCTTTATTAGAGGTGCTGGCTGATCAGAGTCAAAGCTTTCAGGCTGGCCTGGATTGTCTACATTCCTCCCTTCTGCATCTCCCAGCCTGTCTCTGGCTAGGCCCGGGGTCCCTGGGAAACCCAAGGAGCTAGAAGAGTTGGGTTGAATTCTGATTCTGGCATTTATGTGCTATTTGACCTTAGGAAACATATTAAATGATTCTGAGCTTCCGGATCATAATCTGTAAATGAGGCTGCTTGTACTTTCCTCATAGGCTTAATTGTGAGGATTAAATGGGGTTATAAAAGTCTATTGCGCAGGAAGTGCCTGGCCTATGGTACTATCTTGGAGAAATAGGGAGAGAGGGGTGTAAGGCAGGAAGGCGACACTAGCTCTGAAAGCAATCAGGGCCTGCTTTTGCCTCTCCTGTTTTCTAACTGCTGGAGCACAAGTTATTCTTAACCTTGAGGCTATTTCCTCAGCTCTAAAATAGAGATAATGTTTATTTCATAGTTTCTGAATGGATTAAAAGTTGTCATTACCATGTAAGGGAACGCCTGAGCCATTGGGGGTGCCAACTCTGGGAGACCAGGTCAGAGCTGGGAACACCCAACAGAGTCCAGGCTGGAGGCCTGGAGGCCTGGAGGGAGAAGCCTGGGAGGGCTTCCTGAAAGAGGTGTTTGGGGAAGAGTTAGGCTGGAGGGACAGAGAGAGAAGAGGGTCTCTGGTCTGGTGAATGGCATAGGTAGGAAGAGAGTTGGTGTGGGACTTGGCTGCCAAATGCAACAGGGCAGGCCATGTGTGGGGAGGGCTGGTTGGTAGGGGGCGAGCCATGGGAACCATGGGCCCATGGTCTAGGAGGAGGAGTGTGGCTTCTACAGCTGGACACTTCTGAGTCAGAAGTTCTGATCTGGCAGGGAAATGGCCTTCTCCCCTGGTGCGGCTTTCTCTCCTCTGCCTCCCATGCTCTGGAGGCTTTCATTGTTCAAGCTTCTCTTAGGTTCCTGAGATAACACCCTGGGGAGCCTGGGGAGGCAAGGAAGGAGAGGGGGCTGCCAGGGCTGCAGGGGATGGATGGCCCCAGCGTGGAATTCTGTTGGGAACAAGTACAAACATACACTGAGTTGTGTTGCCATGGGAACTTGCCTGACACTTCCCTGAGGCTAAACTGGCCTGGGCTGGCCCAGCCCCAGCCCATTCTCACCATCCAGACCTGCCATAAGGATTACGTTACCTGCCACTCAGTCCCCCTCAGGGGTTATCTTAACCCTTAGAGACCAGGGAATTCCAGAGAAAGGTTGATAATTGGGTGGTAGGTAGCAGGGTTTTCCCCCCTTGACCTGAGCTGCATTCTCCCTCTCCCTCTTATTTTCTCTGTTACACACACACACACACACACACACACACACACACCCACACACTCACACAATGGTGTAGGCTGAGCCAGTCGTTTGTGAATTTGTTCCTTATATATTGATGGAGTGGAATGCCTGCTAGGCACTTTTTAATGCTATAGCTATGATAGTTAACAAGACAGTCAAGGTCCCTGTCTTGACAGAGATTTCCTTTGGGTGGGGAGAGGTTCCCTAAATCTGTTCAAATTCCTAAGGTTGGAGAGGTAATTTAGATATTTGACAAATACTGATTGAATATATGTATTGGATTGTTTAATAAATAAGTAAAGTGTTTATGGATCATTCTTTTGTGTTATTCACATTATTGCTTTCCTTGACAGAGGCAACTGGACATGGACAATAAGAGAACATCGCTGGAAAGAGCATGCTCAAGTTTTGGGGTTATCCAACTTGAGGTCAAGTCTTAAAGGACTTTTAGTTTCTTATCTGTAAAATGGGGACTAACGTTACCTTCCTCATGGATTACTTTAGGATTACAAATAAATGTGTAAGGACTCTGACATTTTGGCACAGTGGAAACCCAATAAATGAGAGTTGTCAAAATTATCAACATCATTCCCCCAAGCCCCACCCCATGGTCATGATCAGCAGGGAAAAGAACCCTGGGCTGAGAGTTGGGGAAGGGAAGGGTTGTCAATAGGCAGGGCTAAGTTTGCATGGCCAGCTCCCTAAGAATTGTGTTTACAAGCTCTGGTTTTGCATGGTGGCAGATTTTTGCATGCAATCCTTTATTACTATCCTGTAGACTTTCCTTATAGCCCCAATTGCCACCTTCTTCTAGTTACCCTTAACCCTTCTGAGCCAGTGCTGTCTCCCATCTGAGTACTTACCCATGCTGGGCAGACACTACAGAGGACACAAAGATTCATGAGACATTGTCCCATCCGGCAAGGGGAACAGGACTTACATTCTCATGAGGCAACTATTTTAAAGCCTGTGCAGACACAAGCTCCTTCATGAGTGGGCTTGAAGAAGGTGAGGGGTGAGGGGTGGGGGAAGCTGCACAGCGGAAGTCTTTATAAAAGGCAGAGGGACAGGCAGGGAGGGGTGGTGAGAGTCAAAGCTAATATTGACTGAGAACCTACAAGTCAGGCTCTGTTCCCTTATCTAATGCTCACATCGGTCCTCTTAGGTAGTTACCTATATTTTCAGCTGAGGAAAAGGAACCTCAGAAAGATGAAATCATTTGCCCAACTTCTTAGGAGTCAGCTTCCTCTGACTGCGTCCACTCTCCCCAGGCTTTCAGGCACACGTGTAGGGGAGGGAGCAGTGGGACCTGGGTTAATAGACTTCAGTCCACCAGTGGAGTCCATGGGTTTCAACTTCTGTTCTTCCCTTCACAGCTTTGTGAACTCAGGCACTTTCCCACCCTGGGCCTGGCGGGTCTTTCTGAGTCTAAATGAGGTGAAGTATGCAGCACACATAGGCCCTCGGGACATGTTTCTGAGGCTCCAACGGTCCATTGGATGCGCGAGTCCCCTTGACCTTCTGCTTGAAACCTTCCTCATGTAGGGAAAGCCACAACTTCCAGAGGGTGGTGCAGATCCCACCTGTACAATCTCCAAGTTTTGGGAGTCTTAGTTTACAGCGAGCAGAAGTCCTGCTGGGGGTTCTTTCCTGCTGGGCCATACAGATGAACGCCCCTTCTTCCTGCTGAGGTCCATGCCTCCTTTTCTCCAGGGCTCACACTCCCAGCTTCCGCAGCTGTATCTCTGCAGGTCGCGGTTCCCATGTCTCTCCCTATTCCATTTGTCCAGGTGCCTCCTAAGAGTCAGGCAAGAGCAAAACACTCTTCTCCAGGCATGACATAATCAGAGGGGAGAAAACGCACTTGCTCACACCTGCTTCCATTGCCGAGGACCATGGAGGGTTTAGCCAGCTTCATCATGTTGTTGGCGAAGTGAAGGCAGCTGCATGTGGGTGCAAGCGTGTATGATAAAGGTAAGGAGGCAAGTGAAAACTGCATGTTCAGGGCGAGGTCTACACATGCACTTTGCGGCATCTACTCTGGGCCAGACAGAGGCTGGCACAGAGATAGGAACCAGACACTAGAGGACCCTGCACTGTCTGTCAGGAGCTGTGGTCTAACACCGATGGGATGAATGGGATGGCAGGGATAGGTCGAGTGGCTCATGGCAAGTGAGTGCACTAGTCTGGCTGGAGTAGAAGGTGCTAGGGTTCAGCAGGGAGCTACTAGAAATGCATCTGAGCTAGCTTTCTATTCCCTTTGCCTTGGCCTCAGCCATGCAATCAACGGCCACATACATTGGTTCTTCCTTCGTACCATTGCTTGATTCCATCCCTGTGTTCTGATCCCACTGCTCCTAATACACCACAAGCCGCCTCAATTTCATTCCGCAATAGTCCCCTTTCTAGTCTCTTGCCTTCAGTGTTGGCCCCTACCATCTAACCTACATACATATTTCAGTCTGTTTAATCATCCTAAAAACACTGCTTTAACCACGTCACTTTCCTGCCCCACACTTTCATTGGCCTCTGTGACCTACAGGATAAACTTGTGGTCTGAAAAAATCCCCTTAAAACCTATCCCCTTAAGACCTCTGTAATACTTCCCATCCAACGACTGCTCGCATGTCCAGATCTTTTCACCCATATCTTACTTTTTTTCTAAATTCAATGAGGTCAAGCCCAAACCCATTTTAAACAGCTCTTCCTGTTACTTAGAAGTCCTATTTTGTATTGCATTCCAGATCTTTTCACCCATAACTAATTTTTTTCCCCTCTAAATTCAGCTCGGTCAAGCCTGAACCCATTTTATATAGGTCTTCCTGTTCATCTGAAGTCCTATAGCATATGACTGAGTCACTCATTCATTGGAAATCTATACTTTGTGGGTAAAGTGCAGAGGTGGACTTTGGCCAGGCAATATTTATATTTATACAAGGGCTCAGTGTAGACAGCGATATCTTTCTACCCCTGAAGCCCTCGAGGCTTCCACATATTCCTCTGTGTACACTGGGGTCAGTGTGGGTAGTGAACATCTGTTGTTTTTACCTGTCCAACATCTCCTCCTCGTTGTTTGGAAAATCACCTCTTTTTGCCCCATTCTATATAGTTTGAGTGGGGCTGACCACCCCTCTCTAGGGACTGGGCACATGATCCAGTTCAGTCAAAATCACAGTATTCTAGTCCCCTGGCCAAAGTGATTGGTTCTGGGAGTCAGCCCACTGAGAGTCAGCCTTGGAACTTCAGTGGGAAGGATTGGGAAAGAGGCACTTGCCACAGCCTGGAGATGGTCTGCCAGGGAAGGCGGCTAACACAGGAAAAAAGAGTCAAGAGATGTGGAGAAAGATGGTCCCGATGTCATCACCAAGCCCCTCACCTGGCTATGCCAAAAGCCAAGTGCACCCCTGAGCTTTCTCATTGTGTGAGCAAATAAGTGATTTAAAAAAAAAATGCCTAAGCCTGTTTTTTTTTTTTAAATAAATCTTTATTGCTCAGATGATTACAATTGTTTCTCCTTTTTCTCCCCCAAAGCTCCTTACCACCCATTTCCCATCCTACCCTCTGCCCTTACCCCCCCATTGTCTTCATCCATTGGTTATACAATTTTAATCCAGTCACTTACTGCACCCCCACTCCCTTATCCCCCTGATAATTATCAGTCCACTCCCTTTCTTTGCCCCCTAAGCCTGTTTGAGTTGGGTCTCAGTCACTTTCAATCAAAAGTCCTGAGCATTAATGGGGGACAAAGGAGGACCTATGTAATACTTTCAACAATAAAGATTAAAAAAAAAAAAGAGTCCTGAGTAATATTGTGCATGTGTTTGGGTTTGGATGTTATGGCTGTGTGTGCATAGATGCCTGAAGAGTGGTGTGTACATGGCTGTGATGGGCAAGGTGAGGGTGGCACATACTCCTGTGAGTTTGCCTTGTGTATATGTGGGACACACACACACACACACACACACACACACACACACACGGGGGTGGGGTGGGGAGGGAAATGACTGACTAGTTGTGAAGGTGCTGTGGGGACAGAGGTGGAATAGGCTGAGCTTGCATGGGCACAGGTTGGAGAGGTTATTTGTTTTGGTAGAGCACTTGGCTCCTGTTTGTTCTGAGGGCAAGGGCCAAGCTTTGAATTTATATGATCACAAAACTCTTGCATATTATCTTTAGCTTCCACCCTTCAAAGAAAATCCTCATTGTTTTTAGACTGAAGTCAAATTCCTTGGGTGATATAAATAATCATAACACTTTTTGGGGGATGTTTTGTGGAAGTGCAGGTGAGTTAGAAATGTTAGAAGCTGCTTAGATCAATCCTAATATCAGAGGAGGAAACTGGGACTCAGGCAGGTGTGACTTGTTGGGGTGCAGCCAAATTTCAGCCAGATTGAGTCATTACTTCCCTCTACTCCAGCAGCTAGAGAAGGGGTGGCAGGGCTGGACTTGGGGCAGCTCACTTTTGAGGCCACCCCCCTCCTCAGTCCTGACTTTCTAGGGGTTCCCTTATGGTGGGTGATTGACCTCAGACTACATATTTATGGCTGGGTAGAGGATATGGGGTTTATGGCTTTCAGCTCCTATGGATGCCTTTGATCCCTGAGCCTTCTCTCCAATGCGGGCTGCCCTTTATCTGTTTGCATTCCATTCCTTCTTGTTCCTAGCTGAGCTCCTCATCTCAGAAAAACAGCTTGGTCTCCCCAAGCAGAGCTTCCCAGTCAGGGTTCCTGGTCATGTTGGCTGTGCCAAGAGTGGGCTGTAACTATGCTATATACTGGGCTCATCAGCTCTTTGAGTATCTAAGTGAGGCCTGGGGCATCCATAGTCTCTGGCCTGAGCATACCTGGCCCCAAGCAGACCCTTCCATTTGCCCCAGCCTGCCATACACAATTGATCATTTCAGGCAGGCTATGACTCGTTGCTGGAAAACAAATTAGTTTCACTTAAAAAAGAGATGTTGACAGGAAGCCAGGAAGGCTGGTCAACAATCTTAATTGTTCTAACCTTTAGTTGAGATATTGTTAAGCTGAAGCAGCCTCCACCTTATTTTGTCCCTTGTAAGTTTCTGTTATTTTTTTCCTGTAAATTTCTGTTTATGTTGCCTAAGATGTTTTCCCCCAGGCCTCAATAAAACAGGATGGCAGGGCCAGAGCAGGAGTAGTTCTCCCACTAGAGATGGACTACCGCCTGGCCCCCCATATCGCCAAATTGAATTTCTTCAAGTCTCAAGTCTCTTCATTTGTGTACGGCACTTCTCCAGAACCTGAACCCTGAATTGGAACTCTTTCTACGTGGGCCGTGAAAGAGAATCCTACAACTTGTGACCTTGAAAAAACTTGAGAATTCCCTAAATCAATGGCCATTTTCCTGGGTGAGGTGGGATAAGATATGGAAAACAGGGGATTGTGACTTACCTATGAGTTTTCACAATACCCCCACCCCCATCCATGTTGTGTGGCTTTCTCTTCTGTACCAGGCATGGAAGGGTCACTTCTCTTCACCTGGGGCTGGTTGAGCATCTGGACTAGTTTGTGAAAGTGGGCCTTAACCTAGGGCTCCTTGGCAAGTACAAGGTACCAGGGCACTCAAAGGTTCTTGTTTAACCCCATAGGCTGTAGGTTTTAAGGGGATTTTTTTTAGACCACAAAGAGCTTCCCTTTATAAACAGAGTGCTAGATTTCTCTGAGAAACTGTGATTGGGGATTGAAAAATGTAGGCTCAGAAGTTTTCGTTTCAGACAAGACCACCTTCAGGCAACAAAGAAGTAAGAGCGCTCGCCTCAGCACCCTTCACCATTCCACCAGTTCTTCTGCCTCCTTGGGGGATCCTTGGATCCAGTGCTGACGCTCTGCTCCTCTGCCCATCAAAGTGTGCTGTCCTCTGTCCCCTCCTCTCAGGTCCTGCCCCTGCTACTTCCAGCTTGCTGATCTAGGACAGTCTCTGGGCTGTTAAACCACCAGGCGCCTTCTCTTGCTCCCCATCATTACAATGGAAGTATGATATAGAGGTTGGGAGCCTGGAGCAAGAGCCAACTGCTGTGTGACCTTGGGCTTGTTTTTAACCTCATCTGACAAAAATAGTGACTAGGGCACCTACTTTATAGTGTTCTTATGAAAATTAATTAATACTTGTAAGGCATTTTTGTACCATCTATATGTATAAAAAGCCAGCAATGGTAATGCCATAACAAATGAACGACTGGTTGCTACTGATTCCCACTGCGGCCAGCGAACCCAGCCCCTCCCCCATGCCGGCCTCACCCCAGACCAGCCTCTCCCACCCTAATTGAGGGTGGGGTGGCTGGCCAACCACGCCCCTCGCCCAGGCGGTCCTGCCCCCCCCAGCTGGGACCCCCACCCTGGCTGGCCTGCAAACTGCCCACTGTCCCTTGCCCCAGCCAGCCCCACCTCCAGCAGGGACCCCCGCCCCCTCCCAGATCTGGGGCCCCCATCAGGGCAGGTCAGCCAGCCCCCACCCAAGAACCAGGCCTCTATCCTATATAATAAGAGGGTAATATGCAAATTGATCCTAAAGGTGGAACAATCAGAACGACCACTGGACCAGTCACTATGAGGTGCACTGACCACCTCTTGGTTCCTTTCCCCGGCTGGCAGGCTCTGATAGCCTGATGGTGACAGGGAGCTGGGAGTTGGGGGGCGGGGCAAGCTGGGGGCAGCCAGGGAAGATGGGCTTGATCGCAGGCCAGACCTAGGGACCGGTCTGGGCACAAATTTTATGCGCTAGGCCTCTAGTATAAGTATAATTATTACAATATTAGAATAAATGGAATTATGTGTTTGTCTATCTCTCCCAACATACAATGAAGGCCATTAAGGACCCAGTTCCCACAGAACCTTTCCAGCTTGTGCAATATATATATATACAGTCAGTCACCAATATGCTTAATTAATGACTAAGGACTCCTAACGGTCACTTTTCAACAGAGCCCTTCAAGATACACTTTGCCTTGGCCAAAGGAGATTCCCACTTATAACTAAAAATTATCTCCTTAAACTTTTTAGGCTAGTACCTGATAAGCAAATGAGTAGCTGAATGAATGAGTGGGTGAATAAAATCAGGAGGGAATAAAGGCCTTGGGTCCTTGTCCCCCCTCTGATCTTGGTCCTCAGGAGATCTGGCAGGAAATTCAGAACAACAGATCTCTGGATAATAGCTCCATTGCCAAGCAGCCCAGGCTTGGAGCTGGAAGGTAGGGGTTTGGGGGGAGACAGGGGCTATAGCTGATGCCCAAGTCCTCCCATTCCTTCCTCCTGCACTCTTGTCTGGTTACCTGAACACACCTTTAGGAAAGCGTTTTCCTACAGTGAAGTTGGGGGTAGGGTTGCTGTGTGATTCCTTTTGAGGGCTCTTCCAGGGACCATCCCCTGGGAAATCTTCTCTGATGATGTCCTGCCTTTTACTTCCCATCATCCAGGTCCACTACATTGCTGTTCTCACCCCATGAGTGGAACCTGGTCAGGTCCACTCAGTATCTATATGTGTACCCGGCCAGTGTGGTGGAGGGTCAGGCTCTGGAGACTGGCCACTATGTTTCCCTCCCTGAGGGCCAGGTATATTGTTCTTTGTAAGCAGGGACTCTGCAGTGCTCTGGGTTTGGGGAGAGGAAGAGTGTGTTCCTGGAGGTCTTGGTGGTGGGACCAGAGCAAAGCCTGGTGCTCAACTCTGGCTACATGGAGGAAACTTTAAAAAAAAAAAATGCAGATGGAGTGTAGCCTGGGTGGTTCGATGTGCATGCTCAGACAGAGAACCAGAGTTAAGGGGAAGGACTCCAACGGCTGAGCCACAGCTGCATCCTCCCAGCTGGCTTGACTGCCCATCAGTGATCGGCCTCTTCTGGTTTGTATCAGTGGAGGTGAGGCTGAGAACAGGCTGTTGGGCTTGTAGAGGCTCAGAACTAGTCTTCCCAGAACATGTCACCCGGCATGCAGATTATTTTGAGCTGACAACAGTTAGAGCCCAACAAACTCAAGAAGAGCAGAATTTTTCACCTCCCCCAAAGGAATTCAGACTGAAATACCTGTTCCAGGAAGGGAGCTGGACGTGGCTAGATGTGTGAGACAGGAAGGAATCTAGCCAAGTCTGTTTGTTAGACTCCTGTCTGTGTTCATTGTTTCGGGGCGGTCTGAGCAAACATTTCTTTACCAAGTTTTTGCTCTTTCTCATCTCCCTGTGACTCCCTTTGAAGTCCCAGACCCCTACCTTCCTTCTCCTTAATCTAGAATGACATATATACTTTATTTTTGCCTTACTGTCTTTGGAATTTCCATGCTTACGTGAATTTTCTGTGTATGTATTAAAAATTGTTTTTTGCCATAGCTGTTTTGGCTCAGTGGATAGAACGTTGGCCTGGAGGACTGAAGGGTCACAGGTTCAATTTCCGGTCAAGGGCATGTACCTTGGTTGTAGATTTGATCCTGGCCTGGGTGGGGCATGTGCAGGAAGCAACCAATTGATGTGTCTCTCTCACATCAATGTTCCTCTCTCTCTCTGTCTCTCTCCCTCCCTTCCACTCTCTCCAAAAATCAATGGGAAAATATCCTGAGGTGAGGATTAACAAAAAATTTATTAATTATTTTTTTCTTGTTAATCTGCTTTATGTCACTTATTATTCCACCAACCAGAAGAACCAAGAGGGAAAAGGGTAGAATGTCCCCTCCCTCATAGGCTTATGTTTCCTTTCCTCTGCAGTAAGGCTTAACTTGCCACCTTCTCTCCATCCATGATCTAATAACGTCTAAGCACATTTATCAAAGTCCAAATTTCTATTCTGAGAACATTTGAGAATGTCTGACCTACGTGTAAAGTTCTATGGAGTTGGGACATGGACCAAAAGCTCTCAGAGTGAAGAGAATTTGGACATTTGTCCAAACCCCTACCTGACCTAGGAGTGCTGCTGCAGTGAACCCAGGGAAAAGATGGTGAGGCGCCTCAGTCTCATGACTTCTAGCACAGGAGGTTGTGGCTGGTCTAGGCAGTCTCTTCCCACTCTGCTGGCTTTAATCACCAGAGTCACCATTAATCATGAAGAAAGACTGTCACCACTTACTGAGCATTGACTATGAACAATTTTGGCCTTGAGGCACAGTGCAAAAACCAACAATCCAATCAACTTTATTATTTATGATATGGCTTACTGATGGGTGTTCCCACCATCTGTGGATTTCTACTTAAACTAATTGTTCTTGCTGGCTGCTCAGTATACAGTCAGCTATTATATGTCAACAATAAGATTTTAAATTGTCTTTCTAAAAATATATTTTTATTGATTTCAGAGAGAAAGGGAGAGGGAGAGATAGAAACATCAATGATGAAAGAGAATCATTGATTGGCTGCCTCCTGCACATCCCCTACTGGGGATAGAGCCCATTTTTAATTTACTTTGTTTTTATTGTCAACACTAATACGGATGTCTCCATTCCTGCCTCCCCCCCCCCCCCGCCCTGTTTTTCTCCACCCAGCCCCCAACCCCTTCCTTTGTCCATCACCGCACTGTTGCTTGTGTCCATGGGGTATGCATATGTATTCTTTAGCTAATCTCTTTGTATTCACCTTTTTTTTTAATTTAAAAAATCTATTTTTATTTATTTCAGAGAGGAAGGGAGATAGAAACATCAGTGATTAGCTGTCCCCTGCATATTACTGGGGATCAAGCCAGCAACCTGGTCATGTGCCCTTACTGGGAATTAAACTGTGACCTCTTGGTTCATAGATTGATGCTCAACCATTGAGCAACACTGGCCGGGCTTGTGTCTGTTTTTTAAAGTTATTTCAGTGCTTTGGGACACCACCTTGTTTATTAATGTAGAGAGGGGGAACTTCTTTACCTTGAGCATCTAAACAAAATCTTCCCATCTATCTTCTCAACCCTATGATGGT